>OU342969.1:7964452-10364452 GCA_910592155.1 Ypsolopha scabrella
CTTCACACACCTCTTCTTAGCGAGGGTACAGGATACAGGTTCACCATTCAACAAGTGGAAAGTATACAAGTACTATGTTCATATATTCCACTGGGCAGGATTCGAATCTAGGTCTTAAAATTACCTGAGCGCTTTTTAAAATAAATAGTCACATCACCCGTTATAAAGTTATGCGAAAAAGAACAACGTGATAAAAATAATGGTTTACCTCGACGACAAGAATCTATCTCAAATCCTCTAATTAAAAGTCTTATCAAGTGCTCAACATCCGTGCCAACTTATAAAATACCGGTGCTGTTATTAAATTCGTAAATAAATAATAATTTCGGTCGCTACTATCTTAAGGAAATCTGCACGCCCAATTTTCGCTCGTAGTACTGTGATAATAGAAGTGAAAATTGAGACAGAGTTAATTTCGTTGATTGTACATGGAGGAAGTCACGCGAAGGTTCGCGTGCGTTTGGCGGTGAGTTGGCCTGATCTATGATCTACGAAACATGATAGATACGACACAAACCAATTACATTTTACTGAGGAGAGTTTGTAAGGCTGATGCCCCTGTAAAAACGATTAAAGTCACTGAAAAGCTGAAAACTGGTGATATGGGTAATTGAAATAGGCTGGAATTATAGTTGTTGGTGAAGAAAAAAAATTGACTACGCAGCCCAACCAAAATCGCAGACTCAAAAATCCTGTTGTTGGAAAAAATTTCGTTCGGTTGGTTATCTTCTATGGAAGAACTGATTTTGCAGTAGCAAAAAATTCAGTCTGTGTAGGTTGCGTAATATGTAATCTATCTCAAAACAATGAATCATTTCAATTCGAAATTCAAATAGTGTTTTGTGCAACAAACACATAATGAGGGCAATTGCGACACTTGGGAGTTTTTGTTTACGAGTCTTTGGAATAGTTTAAGTATATTATATTCTCTTTGTAGTATATCGCTCGCCATTCGAAAGACTCTATCAATAGCCGTCTTTTAAAATAGAGTTCATCAGCACTTTAACAATTTGCAAAATAAATAAACTCCTATCATACTTGCCTTTTCAGTCCTTGTATAAATTTTGAATCTGTGGGGAATTTGGGGTAATTCCGTATCACTTATATACGTATAAGTATTAGTTTATTTATCTTTATTCTTTATATTTTATAGTACGTAGGTATATTTTTATTTATTCTTATGGGACTCACGATGTTTGTTTTTATTATATCAAAATTACAACGTAAAACTAAGAAATATAAATATATAAAATAAGTAACTAAACTATTTTAATAAAAACAGTAAATACTAGACAGTAAAATACAAATAAATATTTTTAAATAAGATAAAATATCCCGTCCAGGTCATCGCTGTCGTGCGGCAGGGTAACCAAGTTGCTGGCTGCATTTCCGCGCTGTATGGCCAAGCTGATGCGTTGGCCAAAGTATGCGCCAGCTCGTGGGTCACCAGAAACGTCGACGAGGCCAGAGGAAATCTCCTTGAAGAGATGGTGTGCTTCGGGACGAAAAGTTTCAAAAGTTTCAACACCAAACTGCACAAACATGCAGCTCCCACTTAGCGCTGCATATTTGCGCCGCTTGTTGCGCTCGGCCGTTGCTGCCGCCGCCTCAGCCGTAGCTGCAGTTGATTGGACGTGAGACGCAGCGAGAGTTTCAACACACGTCGCGTCGCGTGTTTATTATTATTTAGATTATGTAGATATTATGTATCGTATATATTTTATTTGAATATTATAATTCCCTCGTCCTTATGGATTTTAGCATGTTCTTTACGACACCTTTCCCGAAACCACCCAATAACGATCCCCACCAACAAAGGTTAACAATGCTGAATAGCATTAAGTTCGCCTTATGTACAATACTTAAAGTGCAATAAAGATTTTTTATTATTATTATTTACGAAACGAAGCGAAGTTAAGTTTCGTAATATCTAGAACCCCAGAACGCATGAAATGTCCTCATGGCTAATTAAGTGACTGTTAGATACAGTACTTTATGCACGACTATCTTTTCAAATAACAGATTCATGAAAAATTAAAAAACGAAAGCGTGTTTTTTTTTAATTTGGTGCTTAGCTGTTCACCCTAATTGTTGATAATTTACGGACTAACTGCTATTGAAGGAGTTCTGCGGGAGCATTCGAGGCTGCACGTATAGCAGGGATACTGATTCTGTCTATCCCAAAGAAAAAGAAGAAATATGAGTCGCCGATCTAAGCGGTCTAATACTAAATTAAGCCAATCACAGCACATAAACGTGGTGTTGTAATACATATTACAACATTGATTTCTGTAATGTACCACAACGTACATAGGTACTCATAAAACTATTTGTGATTTTGTAATTACCATATTGTAGTATGGGATTAGATAATAATATATTATAGCATCATATCTTCACGGTAGTTTGTACATATATGCCAAGTTTTAAGTTAGTCGGTCCAAACGTTTTCAGATCCGTGGAGAGATACTAAAGCTTCGATTTAAAATACCCCTAAAAAGCTGACAATGCCAAATTGCAACGTTTATTATCCAAATAAAAAATGCTTAAGCTCAATCAAAAAGCTTCTTCCTTAACGCAAAGTGCTAAAATCACCAACGATACAGAATACAAACGCCTTGCGCCCTGAATTTTGATTTGAATATTTTCGCACTGAAAAAAATAAAACAAAAGTTCTTGACATCTCGGCGGAGAGTGAAGACGGATTGGTACAATTTTTCCCGCTGTAAATAATATATTGCTCGCAAGATAAAGGCGCGTTCCAGGAAAACTCCCACCTTGTTTTAAAGCCGGCAGGTAATAAATCTGAGTGGGTAGGTATCGAGTTAGCCGGCACAACAAATTGCAATGTCCGAATTTTTAACTTTCAACTTTTTCAGTGGCTCTGCGCTCCTGTGATTTTGAGATATTAGGGATGTACTTATTCGTTCTAATATTAAATTTAACTCGGTCGGCTTAACCAGCCTTGGTTAAGTTGTGCAAGTTTGGAATAAGTTTTGTGGAAAAGATAAACTATCATACATTACTGTATACTCGTAATATACCGGGTGTAAGTAGACTGCTTCCATTAAATGAAACCTTGAAAATTTAATAAAAAAATATTCTACTGACCCTACTGAACCACTTTTCCCAAGATTCATACCCGCGGCCACCTAAAGTTTGGGAAATAATTGAGTTCCAAACAAAAATACATGAACCCTATTGCAGCGACATACAGGCGAGTATCGAGAGAGCGTCGTCCGTGAAACAGCTGTTCCGGTGCAGCGTTCTAAAATAGACCTTCCTCCTACGAGATAAAGTCTTTGAGTTACAGTTGAATGTCTTTTTATCTGAAGATTTGCGCGGGTTTTTTTTCGAATAGTTGTTCAGTAAGATCAGTATAACAAGATCAGGGAGAGTAAGAGAACAGCTCTTAGGCAAAACCAGGCGGCCTACTATTGCCCGGGACCGATGGATGGCGGTTTATCCAACCCCAATTGCCGGGCCTTATATAAAACACACTGGTGACGGGCAGCGGCGTCACTGGTGCAAGGGTTTCGGCATTGCGCTCACCAACCCGCCTGCCCAGCGTGTGTGAGTATGGGCATTTCTTCCAGGGGGACCGCCAAGAGTGGCGAAATCCTGGAAAGGCCTATGTCCAGCAGTGGACGAAACAGGCTGATGGATGGATGGATGGAATATCAGTAGAGTATGTGGTTTTATTTAATGGTTGCACTCTATTTACAACCTGTATAGTAGGAGTACCTACGTCACGATATTTGGACGATGCCATGGTTGAAGGCAGTTCATTTAACCTTCGTAAAAAATTATAAAGTCGATTCAGAAGACTTTGAAGACTGTTTTTATTTGGTAACTCTGTCATTTCACAGAGGATTTGAAAAAAAAATCTCTTACTATTCAAACTAAAGAAAGCAAATCGAAAAAATGAATTGAATGTTGCTTTTTCCGCTCCGAAGATCCTAAGTCTTAAACGATGAATTTCACATTCAATAAAATTAGCTGACATAGAGGTTTTCAAAGCTTAATTTAAATTTAATGTTGTTGGTTCTGATGAATACTAAAATAACATTGTACTTACGAATATTTTTCATTTGAATTCAAACGACGCGAAAACAGAACGTAGCATAATTCGTGGCAAAAAGTATGTCTTTAATTTCCATACACAGTAATTTTCTGAGAGCTTGATTCCAACACTGATCCCGTGGGGATTTACTAACACCTAATACTCAGTTAGCGGATGTCTACATCTAACAAGAAACTATCATTAAAAAATTTTGTTCCTAGGTCCAGCCGTTTGTTCTGTTCGTAGGGGTATTGATCGATCAGTCAGGTTGTTCCTTTAAACAACGTGAAATTTAAGTCATTTTGTTAACGAAAACTGGTGATAGTACTCGTCCATGTGAACAACTTTTACTATGGAACCAACCCTGAAATCGTGAAAAAAAATCAGGTGTTTCATACATTCGGGTCGAGTAGGTATTTAACTTTTCTAGGGAACAGCTGATATTTTTTCACGATTTCAGGGTTGGCTCCATAGTAAAAGTTGTTCATATGGTCGAGTACTATCACCAGTTTCGTTAACAAAATGACTTAAATTTCACGTTGTATATAAACTTAAGTGTGCCATTTTATTTTTACTTATTTAAGGTTGTTAAATCCGTGAATACATTTATTAAATAATTACAGGTAAAGTAAAAGCTTAATTTATATTACGTAAACGTTTTAAATTTAGTTAGCTTAACGCGTAATAGCAAAAACGTGTGATAAGTGTATTGTGCCTATATGTATACCTTTATTTAAGGTGACTTTCGTTTATGTAGCCAAATTTATACTAGAGACTCGGTAAGTGATCAGGACCAAGGTCCAATAACTTTTGAAATACGAAAAGTATGGTTTTGTGCCTCTATACTTGTTCAAGAACAACCCCGACTCTATTAGTACAGGAAGCCTATATGTTGTATTACGTATTTCACAAAAAGCGTAATTGAACCTTGGTCCTGACCACTGACTGAGTCTGCAGTATGAATTTGGCTGTATAAACGAAAGCCAACCTTATATAGATTAAATGAAAGGTAGGTATTTGACAGATAGCACTACAAGATATCAGCATTCCCAGCATGGCCACACGCACAAGTTCCATTAATATACTTTAATAATTATTGTCTGCCACCCGATAAATGATCAACGTCCCAAAGTAAATTGTTTTCTGACATAAAAGGTATATTTTGTAATAAAACATACATAGTTTTCTTTTATTATACTTTATAAAACATATAGTCTCTTTCTTTATTTTTAAGTTTGTTCCTACATGTTCCATAACAAATTAAAAACATATGCAGCTTCGAACAAAATTTGGCGGACGTAATGTGTATATAATTATTATCTCTTATCAAAAATCCGTCAAAAAATGAAGATGACGTAGGCTGTACAACATGAGGTTATTAAACAGTGTTATTCCTAAAGTACAAAGGATAGGTTTAAAAAAAATACACGTTATAAAGGAGGCGAATTAATCTTAGGTGCATAGAAAAATAATGCAAAGTGAGGGCCGATTTTTCAATTCAAAACAATAAATCGTCCAAACTAATTAACTAACAATAATTACTGTTTTAACATATAAACCCATTATATAAAACATCGCAATGCGTTTTTTTTCAAAACACTCCAATTTATATTAAATATTACTCATTAATAAAAAACAGCATTATTCAATCCAATCTCGTCTTGATTCACGGCACTACTCAGACACACGCTTTTTCAGATATGTTTATCTCCTTCATTATGCGATAGACCTATTGCGCCTTGTTTTATAAAATCCATAAATAAATAAAAAAATGAAGTTTCCGAATGTCCGGCCCACTTTTTTTAAAAGTAATGTTCTGTTAAACTGTAATTACTACTAATTAGATCCGTAAAATAGTTAAGAGGCCCTTGTAAATGCAATCTAAATAATATTAAAAGCTATAGTTTTCATTTTCAATATTGTTTATAAGGTGATATAATACGCTCTGTGCGCATTTTATATCAATGTTTGTGCGGGATAAATTGCTCATCATTGGTCAACAAAAAAATGCGTATAACTAACACGCAAGGAATATTAAATTAACTCCATTCTAACCACATAAAAATAAAATAGAATAGAGTTTGAAAACTCTGTGTTCACGAAACAAATTAAAAACCAATATTTTTAATAATAATTGTAGCTTTTACTTGCAAAGCGTGACAGTGTTTAAACAGGACCTAGCGTGACTAGCATTTTCCGTAAAGTCAGGTAAGTTTGTTCTAAAGTGAACTTTATTACAAGGAGGTAGAGTTTCGAGGTGGATGCCATATACGGAGAGTACCTAACCAAAGCTGTAGTTAAACTGAAATAATCACTAGGATGTACTGTAAATATCGCTGATGGAATCTTTGATGGGTTTTTACGATTATTTATATAGTTATCAAGCATATTTGGAGAAAGTATTGGTAGTATTATGTTAGGTTGCTTGTGATAATAAACTCGGGAGCTGAGCGAAGCGGCGCGGAGCAAGGCGACCCCTTTAGTTTTTTACAGATTTCCATTCAGATCATGAAATTATCAATTCTACGATAGGGCCACGACATGTTCATAGGGTTTTAAATTACCCTGTCGTAGTACTAGACCGAAGCATACATTTTTTCTGCGCAGAGTCCGAACAAACGCCGGTAGTAGGGCTCCAATATATAGAATGTGTAAATTATTTAATGAGAGACTTATTGATACAGACTTATTCAATTTTTCATACAATCGATACAGAACCGAGTTGAAGAAAGCGCTCTTTAACAGTAGTGCCTAAAAAACTGTAACTTTTACTATTTTACTAACCCAAGTTGTGTGCATGTGCATGTTAGTTTTACGTTTAATGTTTAGGCTGTGTACATTTCAGATTGTTGTATGTTATTTGTAGTAAACTATTAGTTATATTCATACGTATCTCATGTTTGCGTCTATCTAAAAAATATTAATGTATTAGTGAGTATGTTAAGGAAACTGATATATTTATTTAATTACCTGTATCAGTTCTATCTTATAAAATATGTATCTTTTTCTGTTTTTACTCCTTGTTCCAATAAATAAATAAATAAGTCCTACAATAATAAGTTTAAAAAATTCTAGGGTAGACTGTTTATCGTTAACTGAAAACACTAAAAAATAATTTAAAAAAAACTTAAAATTATATTTCTTGCTTCCCATTACAAAGTGGTTTAATCAGCTGAATAAATTTCTATGGAGAAGAGAAAAAAAATGCGCAAAAAAAACATTTTCGGTGGAAAAAGGTCTATTAGAGGTCTATTTAATTTGATTTTTTTTTCACACCTTAAAGGTATCGAAGGCGGTATCAAACACGAAACCCGTAAAACCACAACAACTTAAATTGAATAAATACTCAAAATCTTTTACTCATAACTAACTTTCTTACTGGGTAATTTTAATGTAAAAACAACCCCACATATCCATCAGGAAAAAAGGGGGTCAGTCAGTCAGAGCAGGTAAGCTACTATCACCTAAATCATCCATCAGTCACAAACCGTGTTGGTTTAAGTGATGTGAACATACCTAAACTTGAATTTAATTTATAATTTGATAATGTGATAAATAAAATAATAAAGTCCAGTACTGCTTTTGGCGGGGTGTTAGGTCATGGGGTGCAGTTTCAAGAGCCGAAGTTGTGGCAGCCTGGACTTGGCGAAGACCGTCTTCGGAAGACGTCTAAGAAGCTGAAAGAACTGCAGTATCAGTAGGGACAGTCAGTACTAGAGCGGCCTCATCTAGTAATGTGTCGAAGTCGATCTTTTCAAATTAAACATTCAGAGACTTTATCGACATTTTCACCATTAGCACTGCATAATCTTCAAGCTAGTTATTAAGGGTCATATTATTTTACTGCATACTTTTACGATAGACATCATTAGGCAAATGTGCATTTAAAATGAAAATACCTACTTTTATGCACAGTTTATGAAGCTTTAATTATAAAATGAACGTTTATCACCTCACATCACAATTAAATTCACTTGTACTTGTTTCACTGCTTTTAATTTTAAGGTTTACACGTTAATCCCGACCGGTTTCGGTTAATACACCATTCTCAAGGGATACAGAAATTCAGGAAATTAAACAAACATTTGGCTGAGCCATTTTTTCGTTTCGACATAATCATTGTGTACATTTTTAACGGCTCGTCGTAATGTTTGTTTAATTTCCTGAATTTCTGTATCCCTTGAGAATGGTGTATTAACCGAAACCGGTCGGGATTAACGTGTAAACATTAAAATTAAAAGCAGTGAAACAAGTACAAGTGAATTTAATTGTGATGTTTTCCAAGTTTCACCAATTGCCGACAATCGCAAGTATAAATTAATGAACGTTTAGTTTATATGTATCGTCATTGAGCACTATTTCAAAATAATAGGAAAGTTATAACAAATTTTATACAATTCCTTTTTACTACTAAAAGATTCGTGGCTTAGATTCATAATGATATTGAAACGGCTACTCATTATTTTTATATAGTTAAATTTAGATCTAGTCAGGTGAAATCTGACTATATAAAATCGTAAGTAGCCGTTTCAATATCACTATGAATTTCTTTTTATATACCTGTTGTAAATGGATTTAAATAGTACCACATAATTCCTTCTGTCTTATATTTTTTATGCCTTGACTAATTAGTAAGCACTTTGTACTACATAAACTATGTTACAAAAATGATCTAAAAAGAAATGGAAACCCTTAGAGCCCTAAGAAAAATACAATATCAACAATATATAGCACAATTAATGCGACAAAAAACAAGGCGCTAAAATCGTATCGCCTTTATAAATAATTCAGCACCCTCTGAGTACGGAACCCTAATTTTATTATTTGTTATTTTATTTCAGAGTATGTTCAATAATGTTTGCTAATTTGAAACTTGTATGTATTACTATCTTTGAGATAGAGCTGAAACAATTAAACTTTTAAAAATGCATTTTTTCGAGGTTTGTTTTATGGCCCCCTTGGGTGTAAAGTTTTTCTCATTTTTATTATTTGTCGTGATAGAGGTCATAGCAGTTTATTCATAGTGAGGTTTAAGAAACAATCTATAAATGGCGACTGGTACTTAGAGTAGCATCAGCAAAAGAAGTCACGCGGCAGCCAAACTATATTTCATTTATAAATTTTGAATATATTTTAGGAAGTATATAGAGTGCTAGCAACTGTTTATTTTATTAAATAAACTTTTAAATAGTAAACATTATCCCGAGAACATTTATTTATTTTACTTTATTCTGTACTTGTTTTTCTGAAAGCAATAAAGAATTTAAAACATATCTCAGCGTTTTGCCTACAGGCAAAGACAGTGTGAATGCTAATCCAAACATTTTTTTTATATACGTAGGCCGAGACAGCGTGAATGCTAATCCAAACTGTATTTTTTTGTACGTAGTACCATGCTGTGCGAGTATAGATGGAGCGACGATGTGAGCGAGATAGCACGAGACCGGTCGCCGGTTTCTTTATCCGCACGGGTTATACATATTTTGTGAAAGTTTCAAATTTCTACCTAGTGACAGACAGACGGACACACAGACAGACAGCGGAGGCTTATAGGGTCCCGTTTGGCACTGTTCGGGTACGGAACCCTAAAAATAAAGTTTCTTGCCCTTCTTCTTAGCAATACTACATAGGTAACACTAAAAGTTTCCGGAACTGGCCACTTACATAAACAATATTTAAAAATTTATTGCAACATTTGAAAAAAGAACTCTTTGGCTGTAGAATGCAGTTTGTTTCATCTGACTGTCTTTTGTTTTTACCTTGTGGCGCCATTTAAAAAATTGTGTGTCTGCATCAACATGGATTTAACTCGGGAAAATTTTCGTAGTATGATTTTCTACGATTTTAAGTGTAATTTGACAGCTCAACAGAGCATCGCTCGGCTTGAAACAGCTTTTGGCAATGAAGCACCATGCAAGACGACTGTTTATAGCTGGTTTGCAGAATTCAAGCGTGGTCGTATCAATCTCAGTGACGAATCTCGCGATGGTCGGCCGTCCACCGCTGTGACCAACAAAAACATCGATGCTGTGCGCCGTATGATTGAAACAGACAGGCATGTGACCTACCATAAAATTCGCGCATCCTTAGAAATAGGCATGAGTCAAATACAATCAATCCTACACAAACATTTGGGTGTGAGAAAGCTGTGCTCGCGGTGGATCCCACACAACTTGACCGAGGCTCAAAAAACGGACCGCGTCACTTGGTGCAGTGCCATGCTTACCAGATTCAACGAAGGTGCGTCAAATTTGGTGTGGGACATAGTAACAGGTGACGAAACATGGATTTATTGCTACGATCCCAAAACAAAGCAGCAATCGAGCATATGGGTCTTTCAAGATGAGCCGAAACCAACCAAAGTGGCGCGCGTGAAAAGTGCATCTAAGCGGATGATTGCTTCTTTTTTTAATAAAACTGGACACGTGGCTACTGTTGCTTTAGAGAATCGTCGTACCGTGAATAGTGACTGGTACACGACCATTTGTTTGCCGGAAGTTATTGACGAACTCCGTAAAAATAACCGTAATCGCCGTATCATCCTGCACCACGACAATGCTAGTTCTCACACGGCCAGACAGACAAACGACTTTTTGAAGACGAAAAATGTAGAACTCATGAGTCATCCTGCATACAGTCCCGACCTGGCACCTTGTGACTTTTTTCTGTTCCCAAAAATTAAGAACCAATTACGCAGTCAACGATTTTCATCACCAGAAGAGGCTGTCGAGGAGTATGAAAAACACGTTTCAGAGGTCACCACAGGGGAGTGGCACAAAAGTTTTCAAAACTGATTTGATCAAATGAAAAAGTGCATAGACGCCAAGGGAGATTATTTTGAAAAACAATAAATTAATTTTGTACCTTTAATAGTACTTTTTCATATTCATTCCGGAAACTTATAGTGCGTCCCACGTAATCGAATGGTGCGGATGATTAGGCATTATGTATATATAATATTTTTATTCCTATATTTCTCTATTTTATGCAGGTGTATAACTTTATTACATTTTAGTAGCCCAACCTTGATATTTTTTGTATGTATTTCCCGTTTTTATTTATGAACTTATTTCTTCATTGCATTATGTATATATAATATTTTTATTATTACATTCCTCTATTTTATGCAGTTGTACATTTTATTTCCCGTATTATTATATATTTTTTATATTCTAATCTTTATATTGTTAAAATTGACTTTGACTTGTAGAAAGTATACTTTATGTATCTATTTTGCAAAAATAAATATTTTGATTTTGATTTTTGATTTTGAAATGAAAAAACACGTGATCTTGGTTAGTATCTTGCAAGACTTATCGGATGGGCATGTATTAGGTATTATTAGTAATATTTTATAGCAAAATATTTATTTGCTATAAATTTATTTATGGTTTATTTACTGTATTTATCAACTAATTTATGCGTTGCATTATGTATATATAATAATATTAATATTTCTGTTTTTCTTTGTTTTATATTCTAGTAGCCAAACTATTTTTTTAAATGTATTTCCCGTGTTATATATTTTTATTTATTTTTTTAAGTAAAATTTGTAAACGTGTACTTTATGTTTATCTATTTTACAAAATAAACTACTTGAATTTATTTAAGAGATATACAAATTTGTGTGTGTGCAGTATATTACAGTCTAATCACCAAAAGTACTCCAAACGGGTCTTTAACTTTAACTTACTGATTAATCGAGTTGACTCAGCACCTTATGAATATCGAGGATTAATAATTTTGAGTTTATACGAAATTCATTAAAGTGTTCCACCTAATTTGTAGGTTGAAAGTTGAATTTAGAGTTTAAGTTTGGAGTTTGATAAAATCTTTAATCAGTCTTTTTATGTCGTCTAAAATTAATAATTAGTATAAAACTCTGTTATATCGATTTTACATCGAAATATAACAACATTACTTCACTTTATCAAACCGGCTTTGCTGGAAGAAATATCTTCTAACAGATAAGCTCGCCTATATACATGATATTTCTAAGTGCAATTTTTTAACAATGTTTTGTGTGTACAGAAAAGAAAACGAGTCGATTAAAAAAAAATTTGTGAATCACAGCCGAACAGCTCATACAGGTATATTATATTTTTTAAAGAAAGTGCTCGTAAAGACCTATTTTATATGCATCAAAACTGTCGGTAAAGTCATTTTACCACACTAGTGTTTTATGGGCGGACTACTCCCGTGAAGTCCCCCCCTACCGGAAATATATGGTTTTCAAGTTATGATTTTTTGGTAAAATTATAAGATTATTTTTAGCGCCTGAAAATAAAATGGGGACGGGAGAAGAGGAAGTGTGGGGGTTAAGGGGAATAGGGGAATTTTCCTAAAGTCCCCCGCCTCACAGAAATGTTAAGGTCTTACGCTATGACTATTTTTTGTAAAATCATTGCCTTACGTTTTGTGTCATCTTTCGTCTTTGAGTCTTTGAATCAATATGTTCTTGCATTGCAAGGAAAAGTAAAAGAAAAATGTTTTCTGTCTATAATAGAAGTGTGAAGTAATACAAAGAAATTGAATTGATTACCAGATTCAGTTCACCAAACGCTTACATTATTCAATTAACTGAACACAGATAAACTTGTTATAAACGAATCTTAACAAAACATTCAAACAATCCAAAACATTGCTGGGTCATAAAAGTAATATTTTTCGGCCTTTATTTAGCATATTTACATATATATTATATATATGAATATTACTAATAAATATATGTCTATGTCTATGTCTATACGCAAGTCACATTTTTCCATAATAATATATAAATAAAATACAGAGTAACAAAATGAAAAGGAAATAGGCAGAACCAGACAGAACAGATATTTTCCAATGTCATTTGGCGAGACGAGTGATTGACTATAGTCGCCGTCAATAGAAATTGTGGACTATGTAAACAAACCGTTTTCTCAATTTTTCTCAAGGTTCTGTCACGGAGTCTCACTGAACATTATTCCAAATCATGAAGCATCAAGTCTTACCTGCCATTCACTGTATTTCATCATGAAATATTCAATAATCACCAGTTAATTACGGAAAATTATAGAATTAATAGTCAAATCTGTACTGCGACGAGATTGCTGTCATATTTTTTTCTCATCGAATGTGTATTGTCTTTGAAAATTAGTGATGTACGAATCTATTTGAATATAAACCTATTTAATTTTTATTCGTGATGCAATTTTATTCCGTCTTTTTTTTGACAGCGTTACTTCATAATCTCTGACATAACGTGTGTGTGATTCTATCGAGAGCTGTGTGATCTTCCAGCGTTGCTCTAAAATCTTTTGTGTTTTCGGTATTCTAGCGACTTGGCTTCCCTTTATTAACTTTGTATTGGGGTCTTACTCGCGATAACTAATAACATACCTTAATAGATATGTGCTTGACGTTTCGACGCCTCTGTAGGCTTCTCTTACTGATCTTTCTTTGTGATTTGGATAGTGTTTTACCTTGAAACAACGACAATTGGTTCCATCATAGTAATGGACAATGCCCCATATAATTTGCGTCAAATCGAAAAGGCGCCCAACATGAGTTGGCGGAAGGAGGCTATCCAAAGCTGGTTGCGCGAAAAAGAAATCAAATTTCAAGAAACCGAATTCAAAGCGAATCTCATAGCTAAAGTAGACAAGCAAAAATATAAAAAAATGTATGTATGTAGATGAGTTGGCGGCATCGAAAAATGTGACAGTTTTGCGCCTTCCACCATATCATTGCGAGCTTAACCCGATAGAGTTGATATTGGCGCAAGGAAAAGGTTACGTTGGAAGGAACAACAAAACATTCAAAATGGACGATGTGAAGATTTTGTTGCTCCAAGGTTTGGCGCGGATCGGGCCAGAACAGTGGGCGAAATGTGTAGCTCATGTCCTAAAAGTAGAAGAAAAAATTAAAGAACTGGATGGGATAATAGATACGGCCACCGACGCTGTGACGGAACCATTTGTAATTAACGTGGGCGATTTGACTAGCGATTCATCAGAATATTTTAGCGATGAATCAAATAAAGAAAATTAATTAAGCACCTAACATATTTAAATCACATACTTACCCATCTCTAGATAGTTTACCTATTCATAGACAAAGACAACATGGCGCTTTGTTTACATAGTCCACAATTTCTATTGACGGCGACTATACGTGGGACGCACTATAAGTTTCCGGAATGAATATGAAAAAATACTATTAAAGGTACAAAATTAATTTATTGTTTTTCAAAATAATCTCCCTTGGCGTCTATGCACTTTTTCATTCGATCAAACCAGTTTTGAAAACTTTTGTGCCACTCCCCTGTGGTGACCTCTGAAACGTGTTTTTCATACTCCTCGAAAGCCTCTTCTGGTGATGAAAATCGTTGACCGCGTAATTGGTTCTTAATTTTTGGGAACAGAAAAAAGTCACAAGGTGCCAGGTCGGGACTGTATGCAGGATGACTCATGAGTTCTACATTTTTCGTCTTCAAAAAGTCGTTTGTCTGTCTGGCCGTGTGAGAACTAGCATTGTCGTGGTGCAGGATGATACGGCGTTTATGGTTATTTTTACGGAGTTCGTCAATGACTTCCGGCAAACAAATGGTCGTGTACCAGTCACTATTCACGGTACGACGATTCTCTAAAGCAACAGTAGCCACGTGTCCAGTTTTATTAAAAAAAGAAGCAATCATCCGTTTAGATGCACTTTTCACGTGCGCCACTTTGGTTGGTTTTGGCTCATCTTGAAATACCCATACGCTCGATTGCTGCTTTGTTTTGGGATCGTAGCAATAAGTCCATGTTTCGTCACCTGTTACTATGTCCCATACCAAATTTGACGCACCTTCGTTGAATCTGGTAAGCATGGCACTGCACCAAGTGACGCGGTCCGTTTTTTGAGCCTCGGTCAAGTTGTGTGGGATCCACCGCGAGCACAGCTTTCTCACACCCAAATGTTTGTGTAGGATTGATTGTATTTGACTCATGCCTATTTCTAAGGATGCGCGAATTTCATGGTAGGTCACATGCCTGTCTGTTTCAATCATACGGCGCACAGCATCGATGTTTTTGTTGGTCACAGCGGTGGACGGCCGACCATCGCGAGATTCGTCACTGAGATTGATACGACCACGCTTGAATTCTGCAAACCAGCTATAAACAGTCGTCTTGCATGGTGCTTCATTGCCAAAAGCTGTTTCAAGCCGAGCGATGCTCTGTTGAGCTGTCAAATTACACTTAAAATCGTAGAAAATCATACTACGAAAATTTTCCCGAGTTAAATCCATGTTGATGCAGACACACAATTTTTTAAATGGCGCCACAAGGTAAAAACAAAAGACAGTCAGATGAAACAAACTGCATTCTACAGCCAAAGAGTTCTATTTTCAAATGTTGCAATATTGTTGCAAATATTGTTTATGTAAGTGGCCAGTTCCGGAAACTTTTAGTGTTACCTATGTACATACCTAGTTAGTGACTGTAGGTACTCCCTAGGTAGATACATCGAATTTACCTCCCGTATTTTGAGTTATATATGACTTACTTTTAGAGCATTAGTGATGAAAATTAATTATTCTGTCCGCAGCATGTTTATTTTGACAATTTGGTACGACCCTATTACAGCAGTAGGACTAAGTATTACAGCTATTTATATCTATAATAAATTATAATATAAAGTAGTAAAAAAGTCGTGTCTGTACATTGAATATTTTTGCGAAATTTTAAATAAAATGGGTTATTAGTATTGTACTAAGCCCAAAACCACAAAGGAGAATGTAACGGGATCGTACCAAATGGCGTCAGAAACAAATAAAAGTCATAATACTCGTATTACTTCGATATTTTAAAATCTGATCAGCATCTCTTTGATCAAAAGAGTTTACTTAAATCCGGAATTCTAACATCTTAGAAGAATATTTCGGTATTTGTATTTCCGTTGCCCCTTTACTATGATTAGGATGCCAACCAATAATCGCCTCTATCAAAAAATTATAAAGTCTTTACAATTGCCCTTCTCAGAAAAAAGATGCAGTAATACAAGTTTAACTCCGTCATAAAATAATATCATTATTTTAATAGTACATTATGATTTATGATACAAGGGAGTTGTGTTGGACATTACAGTCGAGGTCGGATTGATTTTTCCACAAAATCAAAACCACTTGAGAACTTTCTATGAAATATTGGATGGATTCGATTGATGGTTCTTGGTGGAATATCATCTTGAATAAATTATACACAAATTCTTGTACTTTTATTCTACATATATTTATTTTTATTTTAACTTAGGCTACCGGTTTCGTATTACACATCATCGGGCCAACAAATTATTAATTATTTAACATGACAGAAAGAAAACAAAAGAAAACATTTTTAACAAGCAAATATAAATATTTATATTATATTTGCTTGTTAAATTTATATTTGCTTGTTAAAAATGTTTTCTTTTGTTTTCTTTCTGTCATGTTAAATAATTAATAATTTGTTGGCCCGATGATGTGTAATACGAAACCGGTAGCCTAAGTTAGAATAAAAATAAATATATGTGGAATAAAAGTACAAGAATTTGTGTATAATTTATTCAACTTTCTATGAAAAATGGCGGCAGTAATTTTATTTTTATTTATTGCGCACCACAGATCACATGTGCACGCAAATGGAAGTAGAGGCACTGAACGCACCCGCCAAACAGCCAAATATAAAATATTAACAAACTGAATATTTATGTATTTACAATGAAGATCAGAGTTAAATTGTCGATAAAAATAAATAATTTGATAAAATTAAACGATTATGTATTATATCTTAACTGAGACAGTTTATATATTCGCAAAAACTTTACTATTTCTCAGGACATCAAAACTCTTGAACTCAGTGTAATGTAAAAACACTAGTACGTAAAGTAAAAAGGACGCGTGTTTAATATGCTGCATTATGACCCTAAAACGCTGCAATAAGGGCAATAAGGCCACTTTATAAGCAAGTGTGTTGAAAAAACAAATAAATGAAATCATTAATTTTCAAATAAAATTAATTCAACATTAACTTAAACAACTTCCACTGATCGATGTTAACAATTATCTTATATTATATTTTTTTGAAGTATTATTTGTGTTAAAAAGTTTTAAAGTACCTATAGATATTTTTAATGACTTCGATAGCTTTAGTATTAAAATAAAAGTCTGATCGCTGGTAAAAAGAGAAACAATAAAATATCAATCAAAAGTCAACAGGACGTATCAAAAATACATAGATAATATAAAAATAAAACAAAGTAGAAAAAAGGATGTGGCTTCAGCCACATACTCCCCTTTTTAACCTAAAGGAACCAGCTTTTTGGCTGGTCTGCGTAGGACTCCCGCGGAGGTGCATACGTCTGCAACTCGGACAATACCATCGCGACCTGGGTAAGTTGCAGTTAATTTGGAAGTCGTGAACAACTTGTCAGCTGACTTAGCTGTAATGAGTCTGAGGAGGTTTGTTGCACGAAGAGGCTGCCCATCTGAAATTGTTTCCGACAATGGTACTGCGTTCGTGGGCCTAAATTCTATCCTTAGAACTTTGTATGGAGCAGCCGTAGAGGATTTTGCGTCCAATAAAATAATAAAATGGAGTTTTATACCCCCGTCAGCTCCATTTATGGGAGGCACTTGGGAACGCTTCGTACGTAGCGTAAAAACCGCGCGTAAAGTAACTCTTCGTGAAATAACACCCTCAGAAGAAGTTTTTACCACCTTATTAGCCGAAGTGGAGGCCTTGATTAACTCTCGCCCATTGACCCACATTTCCATTGACCCACAAGAACCTGAAGCATTGACACCTTCACATTTTCTCATTGGCACGTCTTCAGGAAGACCTTTGACCACCGACCTCACTGACAGAGATTTGCTGAGCCAATCAAGCTGGAAAAAGGCTCAACGACTAGCAGATCATTTTTGGCAGCGGTGGGTAACCGAATATTTATCAACCCTTTCACCCCACCGTACAGGCCCTAAAGAAGACTCCCAGAACCTGGAAACTGGCGAACTTGTCTTCAAAGCGGATGGGAACTTACTTCGCAGTTCATGGCCAAGAGGCAGGATAACTGCAACTTACCTAGGTTGCGATGGGATTGTCCGAGTTGCAGACGTATGCACCTCCGCGGGAGTCCTACGCAGACAAGCCAAAATAGTCTAGCCCCACAAAGGTAAAAGGTCGCTTGGGATGAGACAGCCGGATTTCTCGTAAATCTCCCAATAGTGGTTGAAGTGGCACGGTACGTCGAAGTCGGCAATCTTGACAGTTATGTATAACCGCCCTCACGGACGTACGAAGGTGTAAAATCCAGTAAGGGTGCTGCAACTCGTTTACCCCGGTCTCTGTATTGGCATGTGCAGCTCATTCGTGGTAGCTCTTGATCAGTAGTTGCACCGACGGATGTTTGCCGTCAAGCAATATCGGTTTTTTTGTTTACTCGAAAGACAGAGAAGCTTACGATTATCCATAGATACGGCTAGTCTGAATAGGCGACTGTTTTGAGGTATCGGTTTTTTGTCAGGAGGCAGGTTTGTCTGCACCTCCGCTAAGTTGAGATCCCGCGCAAGCAAATGAGCACAGTAAAGAACTTTTCGCAAATCAGTTTCTATTTTTTTCACAAGAGGATGACGTCCTCCTGCCGAAAGTACGACGTCTGAAAGAATGATTTCATTTAAGTTGATCCCTTGCCTTTGGAGGTTTGCCATTCGTAAGTGATGATATACATGAATGGGCTAGTGCAGTTGCACGTAATAATTTCAGCCAGGAGCTTAAGCGGCGGGAATCAGCCGCTACTGGCAGGCATTTAGGATCAGAGTTGATAGCGAATGTATGAGCTCTGTTCTCAGTTGATGACATGCAGATGGAATTGGATGAATTTTTAGCTAATGATTTTTCAACTTGCTTAAAAGTTGGTTTAAGTTCATCTTGTCCGACTCAGGCTCTTTGGGCTAGTTTTCGTACAACAGAAACTCGGGGCCGGTAATCCAGCGTGAGTTTGGTGTTAAGCTACTATTTTTGATGCGAGTGGCATCATCTGCAACATGGTTTGAACGGTTTGAATGTGCGTGCATCACTTCGAAGCCAGCCAAGAACCGTCATAGAGTCACACCACAAAAATTTTCTGTTTGGTTTGTGTCTATGAGCTTCTGAAATGGAGGAAGATAGGCGGGCCGCTATTAACCCTTAAATGCATGATTTTTTATTTTTGCATGAAACTAAAATATATGCTAGCAAAATACTCAAATGTAAAGGAAAAAATAATAAAAAAAATATATTACATTATATATTCTAAGCAAAATAAAAAAAAATAGTTTTTTCAAATTAACTTAAATATTTATTTAAATATTTTATTTTTACTTTTTAATTATTTTTTTTGGATCTAAGGTCATACCTGAATAAACTTTAAAAATTGCTATTGTTCCAGAAAAAAATAAATATTTTACGTTTTTTTTCTAAAAGGTCTCGTTAGGACATCGTTACAAAATAATAATCCAAATCTAATATTAAAGTTTCAAAAAATCATATATAATCTAGAAATAAAGTTT
The DNA here is from genome assembly GCA_910592155.1 of Ypsolopha scabrella. Lineage (NCBI taxonomy): Eukaryota > Metazoa > Arthropoda > Insecta > Lepidoptera > Ypsolophidae > Ypsolopha > Ypsolopha scabrella. Next base: position 7,984,063 of record OU342969.1, read on the forward strand.
GAATCAAATGCATTGAACATTATTGCTCCATCTCTCTTATACATACTAATACCAATTATTTTGAGTTATCATTTAAAATATTAATTTATTTAATTAAATACTGGTATGTTGCCAATTGGCAACACAATGCATTTAAGGGTTAAGGCACCCTGCAACTCCAGACGTGGAATTGATGTAGGTTTCAGTGGAGCCACACGAGCTCTGCTGCAAATAAGCCCAAGTTTCACTTTTCCATTAGGGTATGTAAAGCGCCAATAGGCGACCGCGGCATACGATAATTCACTAGCGTTAGAAAACAGATCTAGCTCACGCTCAAGTACTTCAGCCCCACTTAAACTGTAATACCTATGAATTTTCAATTTAGATACTTGAGTGAGTTCATGATACCAGTCGTCGAAAGCGTTTTTTTCTTTTTGTGGTAGCTCACGATCGCACTCAATAGATTTTCGCAGATATTTTGAAAGAGGATACGGCCTCTAACTACGGCAGGAGCCAAAATTCCGAGAGGATCAAAAACCTTCATAATGTGTGACAAATTTTTTCATTTTTATTTACATATCGAGCGCATTCTTGTTTTTTAAATACAAGGCTGTGAATGGACTGGATGCAGCACCGAAAATCATGGAGGACATCCTGTAGGTTTTAATAGGATCGTTGGGGGTTTCACGCCATAGGAATCTTTGAGCGTCCCTATCTCTCTCAATTATTTTTACCTGTGGGAACATTTCACGAATATCGGCTGTCATTCCTACTTTCTCTTCTCTAAACTGTAACAAAACGTAGAACACGGGTTGAAGTAAATCAGGGCCTGTTAATAACATTGAATTTAAGCTGACGTTTTGACATCCCGCCGCAGCATCATGAACGACACGTAACTTGCCAGGTTTATTAGGGTTAGTTATGGCACAGATAATATAATGGTTATGACACAGATAATATAGGTTATGGCAAAATGTGGAAGGTACCAATTTATGGAAGATGAGTCTTCGTTATCCTTACAAAGTTCAGCGTACTCCTTCCTTAGAGTATCGCGTATTTTATTTTTGTAGCGCTCGGCATAGTCAGAGTCTTTTGACATTTTCTTTTCAAGACTTATAAATCTTGACATTGCCAAGGGGTAGCTATTGGGCACCGTAAGATTATTAGCTTTCCACAGTAAGCCTACTTCAAAATTTCCACTGGAGAGTGGGGACACAGTGTTGTTTATAATTTCTACCGCCCTTTCATTATCAGAACTGTGGATGGCTCGTTTCGAAATACCTACTACATATAATTGATATTGTTCTATCACAAGGCTATCAAGAAATGGCTCCACCTTGTTGAGATTATCGAACTCATTTTCCGATATGTGATTTATAAAGTCAACTTTTTTAGTTTTACTGGATACGAAACCGAACAGGGCCCAACCAAGAGCCGTTTTATGGCAACTGGTTGATTTTTAGTGCCTTTTCTGGTGTCTTGGGATAGAATGAGATGGCAGTTATCGGCACCTATGATAATTTTTGGAGTAGAATTAGAATAGCAGAGTTCTTCGTGGATATCGTTAAGATATGGGAAACAACCTACATGTTTGTTGTTTATTGATTGACCCATTAGGCCCAGATTATCTATAGATGGGGCATTTTTAATCTCATGCGTATCATTGGAGTGTCGGCCTTTAATATGAAAGTTTACATACTTTACCATTGTTTCTCTTGATAAACCACCTACGCGATCCATGCGGAGCTCGCCTTCAGGTCCATCAGCCCCGATACGTGAGGAAATGTCACTGTCGATAAAGGTTGCGGTGGATCCATCATCTAAAAGTGCATAAGTATCAAAATAGCCAGAAGGGCCAGTGACTGTGACCGCGACAATTTTTGAGGTCAGAGGGAAAAGTTGAATCCGAGTTCTTTCTGTCCTCAGGAATTTTTTTGATTGTACCTGACGTAATCTTTTTTGTCCCCATTAACATTTAAGTAATTTTCATCCTCACTATTAGAAGAATCATTGTCTTCCCCATTATCGCCAACATGTGCGAAAATACCCTTTTCTACTCGTTTGTGTAAAAGAGTATGATGCTTTGAAGTGAAACCTTTGTTGCTTAACTCTTTTGATTCACAGTACTTATGGGGAAACCGAACAGGGCCCAACCAAGAGCCGTTTTATGGCAACTGGTTGATTTTTAGTGCCTTTTCTGGTGTCTTGGGATAGAATGAGATGGCAGTTATCGGCACCTATGATAATTTTTGGAGTAGAATTAGAATAGCAGAGTTCTTCGTGGATATCGTTAAGATATGGGAAACAACCTACATGTTTGTTGTTTATTGATTGACCCATTAGGCCCAGATTATCTATAGATGGGGCATTTTTAATCTCATGCGTATCATTGGAGTGTCGGCCTTTAATATGAAAGTTTACATACTTTACCATTGTTTCTCTTGATAAACCACCTACGCGATCCATGCGGAGCTCGCCTTCAGGTCCATCAGCCCCGATACGTGAGGAAATGTCACTGTCGATAAAGGTTGCGGTGGATCCATCATCTAAAAGTGCATAAGTATCAAAATAGCCAGAAGGGCCAGTGACTGTGACCGCGACAATTTTTGAGGTCAGAGGGAAAAGTTGAATCCGAGTTCTTTCTGTCCTCAGGAATTTTTTTGATTGTACCTGACGTAATCTTTTTTGTCCCCATTAACATTTAAGTAATTTTCATCCTCACTATTAGAAGAATCATTGTCTTCCCCATTATCGCCAACATGTGCGAAAATACCCTTTTCTACTCGTTTGTGTAAAAGAGTATGATGCTTTGAAGTGAAACCTTTGTTGCTTAACTCTTTTGATTCACAGTACTTATGGGGACTCCTTTTAAGACAACGACGACAAATCTTATTGTCTATGATAAATAGCCACCTGTCATCTATGGAAAGGTTTTTAAAATTTGTCACATTGACACAAAGCATGACGTTGTTTACAAGAAAAAAAGATTTTTTATTTTTAGAAATATTTATATCTTTTATGATATTTTAGCATTTTTATTATCCTCCAGGCGAGATGGGGCAAATAAATGAACTTTGTCTCGAGGTTTTCCGCTGTCAAAGGGACGAGAAGTTGATGGTGCTGACTGGTCCAGATAGCCAAATTTCTTTTGAAGCTGAACCTCGCGGGAGAGAAAGGCAGCAAGTACTACGAGGCGCTCCTCACCAAGATCTTCTCGTGTAGCAGCAAAGTCGGGCCATCGTGATCTCAAAAGTGTTGGAAGTTTAGACAGTAGGGTGTTAAAAAGCTCAGAAGATCTTAAGTAGTCGGGTTCACCTAGTAATCGTATTACCTCGACGCAGTTTCGAACACGGCATGAGAAGGTCGTTAAGTCTCTGTCGGAGTTAACGCGGGGTAAAGATCGTATTGAGTTTATTTCCTGCAGTAGGACGAGATCAGGACGGTCATAACGTTCATCCGATTGGTGGAGCACCTCCGTAGGTCCCCGAGCAGATACGAGAAGCACATTTACAGCTTCACGAGCCGCACCACGTAGGGCGTAGCTAAAACGTGCTATATTTTCAGCATCAGAAAATCCGCTCAGAGAATTTACGAAGGCACGCCTAAATGATAAGTATTCTGTGTATGACTTACCATCATAGGGGGGCAGTTTAATGTTACTGCTCCTTTTTTGTTGTGTGTTATGGGAAAATGTCTCCAAGGCTCTTACCAATGACGATACCGTTAGCGGGTCAGCTTCACCTACGTTTGTTAACGGCTTTTCAACGAAAGTGACATTTTCACTACGAGTCATTAAGTTTATATTAGAGTTTCTTAAGTCTCTGGCAGGTTTTTGTCTTATCTGCAAAAAAGAAGGTGTATGAGGAGGTGCTCGGGGTATACCATCTAATTGCGAGGTAGAGGGAATCGGGTTAACAAATGGGTCTGAAGGTAATGCCAAGTTAGCCTCGCACACCCATTTACGAATGCGGGCAGTGTTTGCAGTGGTATAGCTATGCTGACTTCCAGAACTGCTGCCCAAAGCAGCCATGTTTGCCCGATGTTCGGTGTACTCATCTGTAGATCTTTTTTGCGGGCTTCTACTAGCAAATCAAGTTTGCGTCGCTCCATAATCTCCTTGCGACGAGCAAGCTCAACCTCAGCGGCTATCTTCGGGCCGCGAGAGAGGACGATGATGAACGAGTTGTTGAGTGTGGCGGTGGAGGTGGCGCGCCAGTTGCGCCTAACAGAGGTCCGAGCGATGTGTCGCCGGCCCCTGAATCACCACCTCCTTGGTCACGCGCCCAGGTGTCACCGCTCTTGGAGTGGGGCGGTGGAGGCAGAGCGTCTGGTGTGCCCAGCAGAGGACCCGACGAAGTGTCGTCGGCCTTAGGGCAACCGTGTCCAGCCAGTAGGCCGGAGGACTGCTCGACTCCATCTCGCATGTTTGCGTCACAGTGTACTTTTTTATCACGTGAACGCGAACGGGTTTCAATAAACATTATTTTGTTTCTTTTGCCGAATGGACCAGATTTTAATGACTTCGATAGCTTATTAAAATAAAAGTCTGATCGCTGGTAATAAGAGAAACAATATAATATCAATCAAAAGTCAACAGGACGTATCAAAAATACATAGATAATATAAAAATAAAACAAAGTAGAAAAAAGAATGTGGCTTCAGCCACAGATATATCTGTGTAAGATTCTAAAATCCTGATAGCTTATAATTTCGTTAATTTGTAAACAACAATAACAACAACCTAATGTAAAAAATATAATCTCACTAGTGAAATTATAAACTATCGAATTTTATAATCTTACTCTAGCATTGTATGTCTTTAGTAGGACATAATGGAGTTTTTAAGGAAATTCGGAATAACAGCAAACAAATGGTTTATTAATTTTGACAATAATTTTGCGTATGCTTTAATCGAAAACCAGAGAACGAATGTGACAATTTTGAATGTAGGTACATAGATTATTTATAAAAACACGAACTAAAGTTCCTGACGTAAAATGGTTAGCAACAGGTCACAGCAATGTTCAGTTGCTCAGGCGCCAACATCTTCCCCCCCGTTGAAAGTGATCTTTCAACTCTTCAAATCTTCAGAAGTCGGTAGCGGACAAAGACGAACCAGGGGACGTCGAAAGCAGCCTCGCGTGGTATTGACATCTGCCACACGTGAAACTCCATCTGAGCCAGATGATAATGATGCTTGGAAATTGCTTTGTGATCGGTATAATAATAATAGGTTACTCATAGTTCACCATCTCAAGTCTTTGTACAATATTCAATCTATCACCCGCGAATCTGAAGGTTCGTTACGTTTCATTGTAGACCACATCACGAAAAATCTTCGTGCATTGGCAAGTCTTGGCCAACCGACGGACAAGTGGGACACTTTGATCATATTCACATTATCACAAAAACTTGATATTCACACGCTTACAAAGTGGGAAGAACATCTTAACATTCTTGATGACGACTTTCCAACATTAAAACAATTTACCAAATTCCTAACTGATCGTGCTAATGTACTCGAATCGATAAATCGTCACAAATCCGATAGTAACTACTCAAAAGAGTCACGTCCACCCGTATCGGTTCACAATCAAAACCAAAATCATAATACACACAGGCAATTTTCAAGCACCAAATCTTTTGCTAGTACCAGTCAAGATTCAAGGTCAAATGTTTATCTTTGCATTATTTGCAATCAAAATCACAAGATCTACGATTGTCCTACATTTAGGTCAAAAAACGTCCATGAGAAATTAGCTGACGTAAAATGGTTAGCAACAGGTCACAGCAATGTTCAGTTGCTCAGGCGCCAACAAACATATATGGTAACTATCGTTTAGGTAGCTGAAATTCATACTGGAGACTCGGTGAGTGGTCAGCATCAAGGTTCAGTGACCCATTCTGTGAAACAAGCAAAATAAAATGTACATTCCTGATACTAATAGAGTCGAGGTTGTTCTTGAAAAAGCATAGGGGCATAAAAATATTTTTCGTATCTTTTTTTATTTTTTATGTTCTTTATTTTATGAAACAAAAACGGTCACAAGACAATTACATGTTATGAAGAAATACACAAAAAGACCTACAAATTTCAAATAATTCTACAGAAACATTACAATAAATTTGAGATCGAGATCATAGGACAAAACAAAGTAGCTTACAAAACAAAATTATTTTTCGTTTTTTTTTTCGAAATTCGATTTCTCAAACAGGGTTGTTCCACACCATTTGCCGAATCTCCCGTATGAATTTGGCTATATCAACGAAAGTTACCTATTATATACGCCCGTATGGAACCTATAAGGTACATATGTAAATATTTTCTTACTACGAAACTATGAGATAGAGTATGTCCCACCCGCCTCAAGTCGGTCGATATCCAGAATTACAGTAATAACATTAATCAGATGAGAAGGCGCCGCCGCGCCGTACAGGGTTAATAAGTCAACTCTGACGGACAAAAGCGCGTCTACTTACAAACACGAAGATTAAACAAAGACGGAATAAATAACGGTACAAACCTACATGTTTACTCTTATGGGTTTCTTTACCGCTTCGGTTCATTTTCGCTTTGTGCATTTGGTGTGGGCTCAGGACGGCAATTCTCGCACAAGCGACAATTTGCGAAGGCCGAAAGCGGGTGATTTTTAAAAGCTCTTTACGAAGAAACGTATCAAACCTTTAAATTAAAAACCTGTTGTACGTATTCATAACACGCTTTACGTGTCTTTTGGGGAGTTATAGTTAATATAATTAACATCACATGGCATTTATGATACAATAAACGGAGGCTCATGAAAAGCAAAGCGTTTGTAAAATGTTGCATTATATCTCACTCGCTATATCAATAATTAGATAATTGTTTAAAGTTAGATAAATGCCATGCGATGACAGTTAGAGTGACTAAAATACATCAAATAGAAAGTATACTATGTAAGGAATGCTCATTAAAAGTTTTCAGTAAAAAAATTAAACACATATCCGTACAAAACCCCTTTTAATATCACCCGCAATCTGCCTTCGCAATTTTTGCGCACGTGCCTCCTCGCAAATTTTTCACGAATTCGTTTATTGTGTGTTGATAGAATTCTACTAAATATGATTCCTTAAAAGACGTGAAACCAGTGTTGCCAGGTGGTTATTTGATTTTTGTAAATTCCTGTACCGTTTAAGAAATTCTTGTACACGCGATATTTTATTTATAAAAAATAATAAACAACGTAAATACACAATGTTTTTTTAATAAAAATGTTGGCTCCTCTTTCGATTTACGTGCTGGTGCAGCCGCTACAGTTGGAATAATACCGCTGCTGTCATCTTACTCCTCATTTTATAGACCGAGATTTATTTGACGCACTAAGCCGTAATAGCAATGCTATTTTTACAGTTTTGTTAGCAAGTTTTTATGCTGGATTTTATTTTAGCATTTGTGATCGCGTGATCTATACTTTATAGAAAAAAACTATACAATAGACTTTCAAACCTAAAGTTCTTTTGTGCACGAGAATCCAGTTTGCTTCGTACATCGTACATGAGTTGAAATTCATGTATGTACCATCGAAGAAATGGCCGCAGACCTACTTTTAGTTCTTATTACCATTCCAATATGGGTGAAAAGTAGGTCTGCGGCCATTTCTTTGATGGTACATGTACGAGAATTCTCGTACGTCTGGCAAGCCTGCGTAAAGCATGTTATAGATCAGAACAAAAGATTTATATCTATTTTATAAGCTTGATACGTTTCTATACAAAGAGTATAGAAAAAGCCTTCGCGTATTGTCGCATGTGTGAGAATTGCCGTCCTGCGAATTTTATGATATGAGTGTTGGTGTAGATAAAATATATTAATATATGTTTATCTAATATATTATAATATAACAAAATTAATTATTAAAAGCGGCGGGGTAGCTTTGACGGTAGAACTCTCGCCTCTCAATCTTGAGACCCAGGTTCGATCGGTCGGGACTCGGGCATGAACCAATGGGTTTTTCGGAATTCATGTGCATAGTATAGTACGAAAACATCGTGAGAAAATCTGCATGTCCTAAAAAGCGTGTGCCCGAAGTACAATGGACACCAAGCTATACACTTGCAGTACGACAATAGCCCCTACAGACAAAGGGTTTATTTGATCCAAGCCCACAGCGAAGAATATGATGGACAAAGTCCGAAGTGTCTAACTTGATGTGGTCTCCACTGTTCATCTCACCACTCATCACATTGGAACATAATAACGTGGGTGTTCAGAGTGTGGACTGTGATTGGAACCTCATTTTCACACCCCCTCGCAGATTCATGTCGTGACGATATTTTATGATTAGGTTTTGTGTAATCATTAAATTACATCTTCTCTTAGTAGATCGTAGATCTTCTCGCTAAAACTTCAAGTACTTCCTATTAAGGCCCACCTATTTAAGTTTCGCGTAACAATAGACGCTGTTTGGTCTGCAGAGACGAGATAAAGTGCCCTCTAGCGGACGTCCGGGGACTAATCCAACATGCTGCAATCATTAATCAAACGTGGAAGCTGGCGACCGCAGAGCATTGTGACAGCCGGCTTTTGTGGGTTAATGAGCCAAAAACGCTTGCTTAGAGCGTTTCGAGTGTGTGGATACCAAAAGATGTGTGATGAAAATTTACCAAGCAAAAATTTCTTGGCGTTGTTTTCATGTTGCAAGAATTTAACTGAAATGAAAAATGTGAAAATATGGCTCAAGTTCGATACAAATAACCGCCAAACTTACCTTTAGAAATATTTCACATTGTTTTAATTGATTTTTTAAGAGAAATAAAATAGTTTGCTCACTACTAAATCGTAAATTTTGCTAGAACTACATAATGATAACCTATTTTTTATTATAATTATAGTTGCGAGGAGAACCATGAATTAATGATCTTTTTAAATAATATAATATGTAGTCCATAGGTACTTATCTGTGTACTTATAGGAAAGACGGCTATTGTATGGTTATATACTGTAAGGCAGGGGTCTTCAAAGTACAGCCCGCGGGCCAAAACCGGCCCGCGAGCACCACCATATTATGACATTATGATGTTTCAAGTCGAGTAAAGACCATTCACTATAAGAAGTCCCTTGGCTTAGGAAATGGTAGCACTGCATATAATGTTGCCAATGGCTCACGTAGCATTCATCCTACTACACATTCATAATATTTACTTAACTGCGTTTTTAGGGTTCCGTAGTCCGACAAGGAACCCTTATAGTTTCGCCATGTCCGTCTTTCCGTCTGTCCGTCTGTCCGCGGCTTAGCGCAGAGACTATTGTAATTTGGCATGGATATAAATATTAATCACGCCTACAAAGTGGAAAAATAAAATCTTGAAAAAATTTTTTTTAAAGCTACCTCTCATACGCGTAAACTGGGGATGAATTTTTTTTTCTCGTCTGTCTCATAGTATGGGGTATCATTGGATAAGCCGTTAAAAAACATTGTGGTGTGTGAAAACCATTTTTAGATTTAGGGATCCGTTGGCGAAATATTAAGCTTTAAAGTGAAAATTTTAGTTAGAGTGGAGCGTCCCCCCCCCCTCCTTGCTGGCTGAACGGTTGTTTATAGAAATGTGAAAAAATTCACAGAAGTAGTATATACAATGAATTTAAAAGTGAAACTATCACAGCTAAGTAGGCTTTACAGGTTTACGAGTACAGGTCGCGTCAAACTTTTGGTCCCCTATAATGTATGGGACCAAAAGTGGCGCGGTCTGTATTAGTAGACCAACTTATATGTACCGGGCAACTACGGAACCCTACATTGCGCGTGGCCCGACACGCTCTTGGCTGGTTTTATTTAATATATTTGGAGGCGCCGTGGTCTCGATCCTTGCGTTTTAGTGGACTGTAGAAAATCGCGGTTTATTTAAGGTGTAGGGTCTCAACAGATAAATAAATATAATACAACAAGGGAAGCAATCGTGCACTGACCTTAGACGTTGGAAGATGCTGAAGTCTGCCACGCGTTAGCCTTTGTCTCGTAACAGCGATCACTGCGAGTCCTTATTGTCCCTTTATCCACCTCCGGGAGGCTTCACACACCTAAATGATATGAGGATCGACACCAGAACGACACTCGCGAATTCTTCTTGATAACCGAAGGGCTCAACTATAAGCGGGAGTCCATAAACGGTGCGGTGGTTCCACAATGCTTCTTTCTTAATAAGCGTCCAGAAGTAAAGTGACGTGTCTCGGGTCAGCTCCGAAGACTGAACGTCCGCTGCCAATCAGGTGGCAGCACTCGTCGGTAAAACAGTGCAACAATTGCCTTAGGTTTAGGAAATAAAATGGAGACCATGCGATAAAACATAAAAATAATAAAGCGGCTAGAATTATAGATGGCGCCACCAATATTAATTAGACTACTCTTTAATGAAAATAAAATGTAGAGAATGAACAAATAAAAATTGTCAATTATTTTATTGATTTGTATTTTGCAAACAATACGTGTGATCTAATGGCATGAATATCTATACATGTATCTCTGTACGAAATCGGTACTTTTTATTTCTTGTTCTAGCTCGATGACGTTTGTTCTAAATAGTCGAGCTCCCGTTTTTTACGTTTTGACGATTATTTGCAGGCGACAAAATGTGAACGCTTTTTTCCGATATGCCTGTAAAAGTATGTGAATAGCTAATTATTATTTGCCCATAAAATTAACTTTATATTTGAAGCTGGTATCCTTATTTTACTAAACCGTCATGACACTGACACGAGATCGAACCTGATGGAGAGGAATCATGGTGCATTTTTTGCATTTTCTCTTTCAAAAAAGGCGTACCTTCAACACAATCTCTTTTGCACTATTTTTCAACGGCTTTGGCAATAATAATACATTATTTATCAAATAATTTTGAAAAATCGGACTGACAAACAACATGACAGCAAAAGTTTGACAAGCAGTGATGCCAACATGACTTCAGGGGACAAGTTATGATGAATGGTCTGTATTTATAACAAGAACGTTATCATACGTATGTCTACAAGTAACGTTATAAGGACGTTAATGAAATGCTTATTCAAGTCCTGCGCGCATCACGCGCTTCGGCTTCGGCCGTCATAAAATATCTGACACCTTGTCCGTAAATATACAATAGCTCGCGACAAACATAAAGGCCACCTAAGTGGAGGCATACTTCGGCAAAACAGATAGAGAGAAATAGATGAAAGGGAGATAATATCACTAGGAAAAAAATGGTACGGGTAAACCACAAAAATAAGTTACATCGGCATTCTTCGTCGACGCAACCGACCAACCGATGATTAAAACCGAAACGCACCAATTTAATAAAGACATTATAGCCGATTCTAAAGGCTTTAATCTTAGTTTTAGTGTTGTCAAAACCAACATTTCTTCATTCTAAAATAGATCTTTAGTGTCAACAACAGAAGCTATATTACTTTGGAAAAATTTAAATTTTGACAGCACTAAAACTAAAATTAAAGCCTTTAAAATCGACTTTATTGTTGCACTACGTATACGGATAAAAATCTAACAGCAGGTGAACTCATGCTATCTCGCCTACGAAATCTGTACATTGCGTGGCAGTGAAAAAGATTCACTATGTTGACTACAAGGCATTAAGTCATCAGAAATAAAATAAAATGCAAGAAGGTCGTGTCTGTGCATCGAATATTTTCGCGAAATTTTGAATGAAATGGGTTATTCGATTTTTTAAATTTTTGACCGTCTGTATGTTCCGTTTTAACTCGAGAACCACTCAACAGATTTGGATACGGTTTTCTTAAGTACCTATATATTGTAGTTACCCTGGTCAACACAAAGACTATATGGGATGTTCATAAAATAACGCCCAAGACGAAAACGGGGCAAAGGGGCTAGGGCTATTTTCAATAAAAAATACTATTACTATAATTTAAAGAAATATGTTTGATGGGTGTGCATGTTTGTGTGAAAAGGGTATTTTAGGGTGTGTATGTGTGTGTGGTATGAGTATACAGTTATATATTAATATTATTATATCATAATTACATAAATCACATGAATCAATGTAACACCTTAGGGTGACGTGAGACACTACTTAATCTTCATTAATTTAGCATAAATTGACACACATGTATACAATTTGCCTAGATTAACCTTTTAAAGGCTGTCCTGTTTCAAGCGAAGGCATTAAAAAATATATCGATTAATGATGCACTTAATTTTGTCCTCAAGTGTACTGACACGTATATGTCAGCGTTTGTACGAATGACAACTGACACTCCGCTAAGCAATGGCGGACGTCAAAATGGGTCAGATAAATTCGACAAATGATCGATGAGGAATTTACCCGCGCAAACGTACTGCCATGCCTACAAAAATTTGCGCCTTTCAAAAAATTGCCTACTGCGCAGGTACATCGATGTAACTTATTTTTGTGGTACTACTGTACCTAGTTGTCGTTGTATAAGGTTATACATAGGTAACACTAAAAGTTTCCGGAACTGGCCACTTACATAAATAATATTTAAAAATTTATTGCAACATTTGAAAATAGAACTCTTTGGCTGTAGAATGCAGTTTGTTTCATCTGACTGTCTTTTGTTTTTACCTTGTGGCGCCATTTAAAAAATTGTGTGTCTGCATCAACATGGATTTAACTCGGGAAAATTTTCGTAGTATGATTTTCTACGATTTTAAGTGTAATTTGACAGCTCAACAGAGCATCGCTCGGCTTGAAACAGCTTTTGGCAATAAAGCACCATGCAAGATGACTGTTTATAGCTGGTTTGCAGAATTCAAGCGTGGTCGTATCAATCTCAGTGACGAATCTCGCGATGGTCGGCCGTCCACCGCTGTGACCAACAAAAACATCGATGCTGTGCGCCGTATGATTGAAACAGACAGGCATGTGACCTACCATGAAATTCGCGCATCCTTAGAAATAGGCATGAGTCAAATACAATCAATCCTACACAAACATTTGGGTGTGAGAAAGCTGTGCTCGCGGTGGATCCCACACAACTTGACCGAGGCTCAAAAAACGGACCGCGTCACTTGGTGCAGTGCCATGCTTACCAGATTCAACGAAGGTGCGTCAAATTTGGTGTGGGACATAGTAACAGGTGACGAAACATGGATTTATTGCTACGATCCCAAAACAAAGCAGCAATCGAGCGTATGGGTCTTTCAAGATGAGCCGAAACCAACCAAAGTGGCGCGCGTGAAAAGTGCATCTAAGCGGATGATTGCTTCTTTTTTTAATAAAACTGGACACGTGGCTACTGTTGCTTTAGAGAATCGTCGTACCGTGAATAGTGACTGGTACACGACCATTTGTTTGCCGGAAGTTATTGACGAACTCCGTAAAAATAACCGTAAACGCCGCGCCGTATCATCCTGCACCACGACAATGCTAGTTCTCACACGGCCAGACAGACAAACGACTTTTTGAAGACGAAAAATGTAGAACTCATGAGTCATCCTGCATACAGTCCCGACCTGGCACCTTGTGACTTTTTTCTGTTCCCAAAAATTAAGAACCAATTACGCGGTCAACCATTTTCATCACCAGAAGAGGCTGTCGAGGAGTATGAAAAACACGTTTCAGAGGTCACCACAGGGGAGTGGCACAAAAGTTTTCAAAACTGGTTTGATCGAATGAAAAAGTGCATAGACGCCAAGGGAGATTATTTTGAAAAACAATAAATTAATTTTGTACCTTTAATAGTATTTTTTCATATTCATTCCGGAAACTTATAGTGCGTCCCACGTATAAGGCAACTTTCGTTTATGCAGCCAAATTCATACCGGAGGCTTGGTAAGCAGTCAATATCACGGATTAATAAAATTTTATGAATATTTAAAGTTCATTTTTTTGTCTTCTCATAATATTGATTCGAGGCTTGCCTTGTGTTTGTAGTGAACAGGAAAAAATAACGGACAAAAATCGAAACGATCGATAACAGTGTTTCCTTTTTCACGGTTGGGTATGCCGCATTTTACTAAAACAGTAACGCGCATTAAATATACAAAATCAATCCCTAGTTTTCCATCAACTGAAACTTTTATGGGCGTTATTATTCTAAGCTTTTATGCATAAAAAATCCTATCAAAGTAATGAAGTTGAAAATAAATTTTTTTAAATATATTTTTTAGGTGTATGCAAAATTTTTAGAGTGTGAAAGCGAAGTCAGTGCTATTTCAGAGGAATATTTCGACAATTAACTGCTTGGACCTATCAGTAACTGCCACTTTCTACAGGTAAAAAACTGAAACTTGCTTAAAACGAAGCATAGATAACATAGATATACCGTTTTTTTCCAAACAAACATATTATCTTCACGCATGGGGTGTGGGTGTCAGAGGTATTCCCTAGTGTGAACTGTGAAATGCAAGTCACAGTTCACACCCGGTACACCCGCATTTCACCGACGATTATTACCTATACTTCGTATAGCCGTACTTCAGCCACAACTACACGTTGTTTTTGGGCATGCAGGTTTCATCACAATGTTTTCCTTCACCGTTCAGCAAGTGGTAAGTCAAATACTATGCACATAAATTCCGAAAAACGGATTGGTGCACGCTGGACCGGGGATCGAACCTGGGTCTTAAGATTGAGAGGTCAGCGTTCTACCGCCGTAGTTTTTTCAATGTTTTGAGAAAGGTATAATAGGGAACTATCCCTATCTGAGATAGGATTTTCCGTCGTCCCGTCAACCGTGGGTTAAAATATTGTTAACAAGAAATACTGGAACACCTTTTTTGGACGAAGGTGCCTTTCAAAGTATTTTTTATGTTATTCGACCCGTTCACAGGTTATCGGATATCCGAGGGTTTAACATAGCCCAATGGCTTCTGAATATACACATTTGTTGAATTAAATGATAACAAAAATGTGGAAAAAGTTCATAAAGGGCTCCAAAATACTAAATTTTAGTTTTGTATCGGATTCAGTTCCGTCTATGAAAAAGACAAAAATCTGAAAAAATAAAAATTGTTTGTTGACATATTTATAGAGCCAAATTTATACTGGAGGTTTGGTAATAGGAGAAATAAATATTTCGTATTTCGTCGCCATGGTGGTGAAGAACGTGAACTCATAAGAAAGAACCCACAAGAAAGAAATTGTGGGTTAACGCTCTTCACTCGACAACGATTTCCCAAAAAGGGCCATCGAACCTTGATACCGACTACTTACTGAGTCATCAGCATGAATTTGGCTGCAAAAATAAATGTCACCTTACATAAATAAATTACACTTAATCTTCTGACAATATCTATTTTTTTTAAGTATAAATTTCACGAAAACAGCTATGAGGCCGATAAGATGTATTTCAAAACGGATTAAAACGAAACTATTACACGCAGATACAACAAAAAAATATTACTTATATCATGGATGGCTTCTTTTTGCAGCTATGTCTAATGCAGACTGCATTGTATAACCAAATGAATAAAAATTTAATGAAAATTGATTATACCTATGGAATCATACAGGGTGTAAATGCAAAGTCAAGAATCCCTTTAGGGTATGAAAGTATACACGATTCTGATGTCATTACAAGAAAAAAAAATATACCTTGAATTTTCACCAAAAGTTCCATCATTTTACTAAGCTATGGCTACGCAGCTCACCGGCCTGCCCACACACCTAATTGCACCCCGCAACCCACACCCCTCATCGGAGTGGCCAGCGACCAGTGAGGGTGTCCACGCGATTAGTGTATTTTGAGTAAAGAAAATCATCTTATTGTGAGGTATTGGTACTTTACTTAGAGATCCCAGTATTTAAAATAATATCTTTACCGATCATACTAACACACCCTTAAAGGATTCTGGACTTGGCTTTTACACCCGGTATAGGTTTCCGACTAGTCCTGATTCACATCAACCAGTGTTAAATCAGATATTCTATTGTAAAAATAATATTGTAAAAATAATGTATTTTGTGAGTCTCAAATACACTACACGCAGTACATTATATGTCTCAGAAGCAACATATTATGAAGGGATATAATAAATGGAAAGGATCGGCAGCACAGCGCCCTGAATAGCGCGGGCTTGTAAATAGGGAAGTACGTGATTTTCAGGAGTAGCGCAAAACTGACCTCGACCATAAACGCAGCCACCTGGGGCTATTCACTGCAATTATGTAGACGGTATACTCTCGTGAGCTGAAGGGTATACTAGGAAGATCGGCTTCATTAGCCAGCTTCGGTCCCACAGTACAACTAGGAGTCGAAGTAGTCGACATGACCGAAAACGGCCGGAACCGATCATTAGCTTTAGTTTTTGGGGTAATAAGAACACAAGAACTAATAGATTAATCGTTAGTTCTCTACAGAAGCTTCATTAGTTGATTTGTAATCTGCATACAGAGGAGATTGAAACCTACTCGTTAGTGTTGCATGACAATCGATAGTCTATCGATAGGCTATCGATACTATCGTGACCTTGGAAAAAAGTAACAATATCGATAGTGCTATCGATTGTATCGATTGTTTTGCTCCATCGATAGTCCATGAAAATACAATATTATTGCTTTGTCTAATTGCTTTGTTTGTCAACGCAGTAATCATAATAAAATTTAGGTCTTATTAAAGTTCAATTGGTTTCGTAACAAAATCTGGCAACTCTTACCAGCCAAGATCAAACAAAAGTTTGTTTGAAAAAAAATGTTAATCGTTGTGCGTATCTATCTTGTGAATTTTAAAAGTGGATTATCAAATCACGATGTAATACATAATATGATTATCAACCATTTAAGGTGTTCCTTTTAAGTCCCTAATGCTATCGAAATTTAATGGACTATCGATGGACCAAAACAATCGATACTTTCAATAGTATCGATACCTTCGATAGTTTCATTGATTAACGCAAATAATACTATCGATAATATTAATAGTATCGATAGTATTGCTAACATATAATCGATACTATCGATAGCACTATCGATATTGTTACTTTTTTCCAAGGTCAACTATCGATACATCGACTATCGATAGTGATGCAACACTACTACCCGTTTGTTTCAAACTTTTAATAGGTGGTACAAGTACGTCATCGATAGTTCACCATTTCCCAGGACTGTAGCCAGATTTTGCATGGATATACCCAACTTTGTTGGACAACTGAAGATAGTGAAAGTACTTATAAACGGTCAGGTGTTCACAGGTGTGAAGGGTGAAATGTAAGTCACAGTCCACACCTGCTACAACCGCTTTTCACCGACAAATATTACGTCCCAAACGTGATCGGTGGTAAGCCCAACCACCGTACTTCGGACACAAATGGAGCAACAGCTTTACGTGCCCTCCAAAGCACGAAGACCGAACACAAATTTTATTGGTGCATCGTGGGGATTGAACTCACGACCTTTGGGTTAGCAGACAAGCGCTTTACCACTCGGCCACATTTTTAAAGATAACAAAACTTTCTGTAATTGTCTCTCAAAACAACAAAGCGTTTTACATAACGAGTATTTCAGAATACATAAAATATTTATTCATTGAGATTTCTGAATACAAATACATGTTTAGTAAATAAATAACCCGAGATCTTAAAGCGTTATTGTTGTATGCTGTTATCTCAGATTGAACTGAGATTTTCAACGACAATTTTATCCCCCATTTGTATTCTTATTGTATTAGGGGAAGATGACAAAATTTTGTTTCTTTAAAACAGAAAAATCCCGACTTAAGCAATACGCTGGACTTAGAAGCCTTTACATATTGATGGTGAGGTTGTCATTGTCTACTGAAAATTGAAAAGCCTTCAATTAGCAACGTACCACAAGTATGATGATTTATTTTTATTATTGCTGTATAGCATATTGTAAATACTTCTAATGGTCCAGAATACCATAACTGCACCCAATTGCCGATTTTTTGAAAGAAATAGACTTTTTTAAGGTCATAGAAAAGTATAAATTTTTTTCTCCTTGAAATACAAAAGATATACATGAAAATATTCAGGAACTGAATAAATAGCTTTGATGACGTAATAGTCATGCCACTTAGACATTACAGTAAATAGGCCATTGCCCACAAGAAAAAAAAAGTAATGTCAAAACCGACGTCTGTTTTTTTTTCAGTAATCCGTAATAAGTTATTAGTAGGTTTTATCCCCTAATTTTTTTTCATTCTTTCTTTCCGACAAGGAAATCTCCCTATTGAGCCTAAACGGTATGACTATTACGTCACATTTCCATTTCTCCAAACAGATTTCAAAAAATAATTTCGTTATAAAAAATACCACCTGGAAGTTAAAGAACAGTATGTATCTTCATGATTTAGCCTATATTTTCAGAAAAAATATACAAAAGGGCCTGTTACAATTTATGGTTGGTTCGAATTGCTTTTGTATTAAATTATACTTAGTTTTCCTAAAAAATAGTGTATGACTTGCCAAAATGGCACGCAGCATCTGCTGTATAGCATTTTTCGTAAAGCAACTTACAATTTTCTAGCTAACATAGTGTATGTATGCAATATACCCGCGATCTAGCTTGGCCCCCTTGAAGTAAGTCACCAAGTGGGTGCGCTGATATAGTTTTTAGAGAGAGAAAAAGAGAGAGAGAACGGAGAGTCTAACTTCAGGCCCGCCCACGTAAGACCGCGTGATCTGTAACTCGCAGTGACAAGATTAAAATTTCTGTAAGGACTACAGATTTCCATCTTCTACGATCCTAACAAACATTTTCTGGAGCTTTACCTTACACTTTCAGAGCATAAACTTCTCTCTGGACAGTTTAGTTATTACTTAATCACAGATAATAAATATTTAATTGGCTTTGCTACGAGCGAATAAATATTGTCATATTAATTTGATCAAGGTAAGACGCCACTTTTACCTTCGTGAACTTATGACATAGAAATGAATGCTTACGAAACAAGTCATGAGTTTATGTTATTGAAAATACGAAACCGTTTGGAAATATAAAGAATAATAAATCTTATTGTAGAATGTAAAAGTGACATTACAAGACCATATTTGGTTAATTCACAAGTATCACAAGGATGGCAATAGTCACAATACAACTCATGAGTACACTTTTAAATTAATTCATTATCACTATGACACTCTGACCCTGGACTGTAGTAGCTTGTTACTTTGACTGAAGGAATCACTACGAATTTACGATTTCTTGCAAAACATTTCGCCTATTTGGGATTTAACGTAGCTCAATAAAAACTTGTATGTCTATTTAAAAATATTACCCTTATTTTGGCTTTGCCGTAGTCGGGTAAGAATTGTATAAAAACACATTGTGCATGCAAGCTAATTTTTGCTGTTTCTTCTAAGAGACAAAAATGGTTTGTGAAAATGAGCTTGAAGTTATCGATCACGACAAAATTGACACATAAAATAAAAGAAAACGTTTGGTCAAACAAAAACCCTGACAGAGTGAACGCTACGACATACATAAATCACGCGGATTTATAGACATTTTATTATTTTTAGGGTTCCGTAACCGAAGGATGCCAAACGGTACCCTATTACTAAGCCTCCGCTGTCTGTCTGTTCATCCGTCTGTCACGGGGGTCTACAGATTCAGCCGTAATATGTACACAGTTAAAATTTTCACAGGAAATGTATTATGGCTTCTACCATGAAAAATAATAAAACCCGGCCAAGTGCGTGTCGGGCCACGCGCAGTGTAGGGTTCTGTCGTTGCCCGGTACATTTTACAAGTAGATTTACTAATACAGATCGCGCCAAACTTCTAGTCCCATACATTTAGAAGAACGGCCCATACATTGTCGTGTTTAGAGAGGATTAAAAGCTTGGCGTAACTTGTACTCGTACATCTGTAAAGCCTACTTAGCTGTGATTGTTTTCGTTTTAATTTCATTATATATACTACTTCTGTAAATTTTTTCACGTATCCATAAACAACGGTTTAGCCGGCAGGGGGGACACTTGACTCTAACAAAAATTAGCACTTTAAAGCTTAATATTTTACCAACGGATCCCTAAATATAAAAATGGTCTTCACACACCTACAATGTTTTTAAACGCCCTATCCAACGTTATCCCACAATACGGGATAAAGGAGGAAAAAAAATTCATCCCCAATTTAAATGCATGGGAGATACCCTTAAGAAAACGTTTCTTTTTTACCATTTTTTGGCTTAACTGATATGTATACCCATACCAAATTACAGCTTTCTAGTACTAATAGTCTCTGAACTAAGCCGCGGACAGACGGACAGACGGACATGGCGAAACTATAAAGGTTCCTTGTCGGACTACGGAACCCTAAAAATACGAAAAACAATGCAATTTTTTCAAGTTTATTTGTTTGTTTCAGCTCTAATCTAAAGACGGTAATACACAAAAGTTTCAAATTTAGTCAGGTTGTAGTACATACCCTAAAGTAAATAACAATAATACAAATTTGGGTTCCGTACGCAGGGGTTGCCGAATTTTTTGTCAGACACAACCATTTTGGTGACTCGTTTTATAGCCTTGATACTGCTATGGTATCTATGTTGTTATTATTTAACATAATTTTTTGGGGTTCCGTACCCGTATTGTGTGGTGGTGCAGAACTCCTCGTGCACGGGTTGGACTCTCACTTGGCCAAGTTATTTAATTTCAGTAAGCCGTATTGCACGAGCAAGGAGGCACGAGTGGATTGAAGATAGACTCTTTTGTGGACTGCATCTTTAATTAAACTTTAAGCCTCCGACTCGCGAAGGCTTTATCGAGAGCACACGTTGTGGCGCTACGAATGAAGTTGACTCGTTATCGTCAAGTTACTACTATTCATTTCTAGTTTCAGATTACTCCCGTGTGCCTGTAAATATAAAGGTCTTTGTACAAATTGAGTCAATTGATCGAATTAGTTAGTACTAGAAATTTGGTATTGTAGAAGGTACGTACAAATCAAATCAAAATATTTATTTTGTAAAAAAGATACATAAAGTATACTTTTTACAAGTCGAAGTTAATCTTAAAAATACATATCTTTAGAATATAAAAACAATATTTATAATAATACGGGAAATACATAGAGAAATCTGGAAACAAAATATATTATATATACATAATGCAATGAATAATTAGGTTAATAAATAAACACAGGAAATACATACAAAAAATATTTAGGTTGGGCTACTAAAATGTAATTTATACACCTGCATAAAATAGAGGAATATAGGTATAAAAATATTATATACTACTCAAAACAAAATAAGGGCCACTTGTTATTTTTACATTTCGTGTACATTACTAATTGATAAATAGCAAAACGTTGACGTTATGAACTCTTTGGTTTCTAACCTCTTTGATGTTGTGCCTTAGACCAAATGCTGGCCACTAGCAAAACAAAAAATTAAATATTTTTTTAAGGTTACCTACCGGATACACCATCCCATTCAATTCGATTTTTTTTCTTATCTTGAATTTGGGATGCCGTTGTCTAGAACTCATAGGGTAGAGTATTTTTTTAAATCTCTGTTAGTAAAGAAATGGGGGGCCATCAAAGTTGTCAGTTTTATACGTCTGTGGTTTTATACCATTTTCGTTACGGGGTTTCAAAAACTAGACTAGTTACGAATTTTGAATTTTCTGTATTTTATGTGCCATATAGTTTAATTAAATAATATCAAATCAAATCAAATCAAAATATTTATTTTGTAAAGTAGATACATAAAGTATACACAAAGTTAAAAAGTAAGTCAAAGTTAATATTTACAATAAATATCTTTAGAATAAAAAAATATAAAAAATAATAATGTGTATATACTAATAAGGTATTTCTACCATCAAATAAAAGGTACTGCTATGGGAACTCGGATAGCCCCCAGCTTTGCTAACCTCTTCATGGGCTCTATTGAAATAGCTTTCCTGAACACTGAACCTCTGAAACCACTAGTTTGGCGGAGATTTATCGATGACATATTCATGATCTGGCACCACAGCAGCGACTCCCTTAATGACTTCCTTCAACGACTAAATAATCATTGTACGCTTCAGTTCACTCACGTCATCTCATCAGAAAAAATCACGTTTATAGACGTCGACATCACAATAGACCATAACAACCAAATCAGCACATCTGTTCATTTAAACCATCAAACAAATTACAATACTTGCATTTTAATAGCTGCCATCCCACACACATAAAAAAGTCCATCCCATATTCCATGTCACTCCGTGGCCGTCGGATATGCAGCAACGAAACGACACTTAATAACTATCACAAAATTATTCATGAAGGCTTACGCAACCGGAACTACCCAGACCGATTCATTCAAAAACATCTCTACAACCGACCTAGATTCCATAATGCACAAAACAAACACACCCAACCATCCAACCAACTCAGACTCATAACAACATACTTTGAAGGCAGCTATAAACTAAAAAAACTTATAAATGACTTTATGCCTATACTCAGATAAAACGATGAGACAAAATCCCTACTCCCCACTTATCCACCAATCTGTTATCGACAAAACAAAAACCTAAAATATACACTCACCAAAACAAAAACGGAAAACACAAATATTCTTACCATCACATCTCCTGGCACAACTCCATGCCAACGGCCACGGTGCAAAACATGCGCATTAATTATTATTAACACATCTACACACATCAATACACACCACACAACGCACCAACACAAAACTCACCCAAACACATCATGCACAACAAAAAATTGTATTTACCTACTAGAATGTCGACTCTGCCCGGTATTCTATGTAGGTGAAACAAAAACCCCACTTCACATCCGCATCAATCATCACAGATTCACAACAAAAACACAAAACAATACACTACCCATCCCAACTCATGCCCGCCTACACAACGAATCATTCGCCGACTGCTTCACCGTCCGCATTATAAAATCATTCCACCCACCATTGACTGATATTCAGCTCAGGACATGGGAGTCGTCTTACATCTGGTCGCTTGGTGCCCATTACGGACCTGGACTAAATAAACAGCACTAACTTACAGACAGACCAACCTCATCGAAATTTTTCTGATATTAACACTCATACTAACATTCTTAAATCCCCTCTCAAACACACACACACAAACACCCTCTCTCCCTACCCCACTCACATACTCATCTCTCAAAAAAAAAGGTAGGTGGATAGATAGATCTCTTTTTAATACTAATTGTCACCATGTCATTTTATGTGCCATCATTTCATTGTAAATGTCATTATTATATCATCAACTGATGCCGGGCCCAGTAGGGTCCGAAATATATCTTGAAATTATATTTTTTTATTCTTTTGGGTACATATATACTTTAATATAATAAAAAACAAAAATAAAAGAATATACTAATAAGGGAAATACAAGGTAAATATTCAATATATAAATTCTGACTATATACCTATAAATACTCGACCAATTAAATTTTGCAATTTTGTTCCATAAATTTTCTAGGTTATAAGTTTGTATTTTTATTCAAATTATTTAAGTCCATAATTTTTTTGAATGGTACGGAATAGTACACTTGAGCATATTTTTTTCTCTTGGCATTTGTTCTATTCACTTGGTGTTGGCCCTCCTAGCCTTCATTCGTTACACTGGTTGGTTGTGGAATAATTTTTGTGTTACATTTTCCTTCTAAGACGTTTTTTACTGTCCTCATCCAAGTTACTGTTGCAAGTTAAGACTTCACTGTATATTGACTAATTTTACACCTAAACCTAGAGAGTATGTCCAAAATTTCACTTTACTTGGACTAGAAGTTTTCTGACATAGCCGCAGTGACAAAAGAACTAAGTAAGGCCAACGAGACGACATAAAATACGTAAACAAACGGACCGTTACTGAGTTATCTCCATGCTTATCTGTCGTACGCAATAATGACGTCAGTTGGTCGACGACAGCTGTCGTTGCGTGAGTCGTGGGTCCTTCGTGGTACAGGTAAGAAGTCAGTAATGCAGTTACCAACATTCAGTCCGCCATTTTGTTTACAAGTTCATTCCTTCCTGTTTGTATTGGGTTCGAAGTGATAGGTACTGGTAGTATTGGCGTATTCTTTCGTTTACGTATTTGTTTAGTTTTTTGTTCCTAATAATCCGTTACTGTTAGTTTTTCTTGTTGATTTTACTGTTATTAGAATAGAATAGAATAGAATAGAATATAATATAATTTATTTGTCTCACAATTATTTATACATATTATACAGTTATAAAGTAGTTGACAAAAAGGAGTCGGCTCAGCTTCTTGCCGGAAGTGAAAAAGATCATCTTCACAGCGCTGTTTTCCAGCCTGTCCCTGATCTCACAGATTTAACATAACTTCAGGTAGTCAAGATAAAAAATAAAACCATGCATTAAAAATAAATATAACAATTGACATTTGACATCGGGTTTAACAAATATAAAAATCAAGTAATATGACACTAAAAATCGTTGAAAACAACATTAATAATAATCAAAAACTGCACATGTTCCAAAGTGAACAAGGAAATTTCTAGTTTTAATAAAAGAAAACAAAACATACTTAGTTAAAGGACTTAGGCGGAAACTTTTCTTTCTTCTTTTTAAAAAGCGGCATTTCATTTATTTGTTTTTTTAAAAGATTCTTCTTCATATGTTTTTTAAAGGTGAGAGACGTGATGTTTTCATGCAGGGGTGGCGGCAGATCGTTCCAAATTTTTGTTGCCGCATATTTAAAACTACCTCTGAATCCAGATGTTTTGTGTTTTGGAACGATCATAAGATTTAAGTGCCTTCTGCGATTATTACGAGTGTGATTATTGTGAGTGGTTGTTGATTTTAATTATGGAATCACAGCCTGGCAACTCTAGGCAAGCTTTGAAATATTATATCAATTCACCACGCCAAATACAAGAAGGAATCCAAAATGAATCTGCTGACAAATGGCGAAATTGTTTGGATCACTTCATAAAAGTATAGGACAATTTTTATTGCAAAATTGACAATACATATATTGTTTTAACATAAATACGGCTGATTCTGACTCTTCCGGCAAATCATCTTCGTCTAATAACAGACGACAACGATTAGAATAGGGAGTTTAAAATTTGTAAATAATTTATTAAAATAATAAAGTCTTGCACCCCTGAAAGTGTGTTTGCATTCTGTATCTCATATTGTTGGCCTTACGTTACAATAATTGAACTATCTCCTCCAAATTCTAGTTAGTTAGTTCCTTGTGCCATTTAATTTGCAACAAGGAGCTGTGTTAAAGTCAGCCTTAGACTCATTTAAGTTACTATTCCCGGTTGCATCATGTTATTCATCAAACTTTGCCAACTTAATTACCCAAAATATGTATTCGTACTCTGAAGCATCCAAAATGATTCTCAGAAAGGACTAAAAATGTTTTGTAAGTATCTGTCCCATTATACCTAAATAGGGGCGTTGACATGAATAATTTACATGGGTGTGTTTATCAACCATAAAATAATCAGTTTGGATGAAAGGTGGTAATTTAATTCCTAAACATCTTCAGCCGTTTTGAAATTTCGCGTAGATCGGTTTTTCTGGTAATCCTGCGAAATAAGCATTACATACGCTGACAAAAATCATTTTTTTTATTCCACTAGACCCTTTGTAGGGTGCGTAATAGTACAAACTCTGTAAACTTTTAGTTCATTCGTCATAGATTTCAGAATTTTAGTTCAACTTTGTTTTAGTGAACTTTTTGTTTATATTCTCGTTAATTCGTTACCGGAAGCCGAATGAAGCTCAGAATTTTGTTATTCTTGCTGTAGAAGCATAAAAGTTACATTGAATTAAAGTAAATGGAAAGTTTGGTAGGCAAGTGCATTTTAAATGAGCCTTCCCAACAGTAAAATAAGCTTAAAATGAATTTATGGTCCATCGGAGTAAGTTCCACTGGGTACTTTTCGCTCTTATAATCTTCAAAATGTGAGTCAATGTCAATTTTATCCGAGTGTCAATATTTTTAGATACGAGTATGTCGTCTAAACCGATGCTGACCTGTGTTTAATTAAATCGAAAATTTTGCGTTCTAAAACGCACTTTTTTTGAATTTATTTACACTACGGCGTACGGAGAAGGTCTATAAATCAGGATAACTTTTGTAGTCGTAGCATTTACTACACCTCTGCACCATAATGAATTGAGGCAGCTAGGCGACAATAGGCATGACGACAAAAAAAAAATATTAATTCGTCAGTTAGATTATCAGAAAATATTGGACCCGTATTTTTTATTTTTTCAATTAAACAAAAAATTATGAAGATATAGCCCGCTGAAGTTCCGCGTGACGTCACATCTTACTTAGAAGTGACGTCATTTTCCCCCACTCCCAAACTTTGACGTGCTTAATCTCTGTAATTTTTTGTTTGATTGGCAAAAGAAAAAATACGTGTCGAATATTTTTTGATAATCTAAATGACGGACTAAATAGAATAATATTTTGTTTACCCTGTGTACAAGCCTATTACTGCTAGTGACCCCGGGTGCGTGCGTCTCACTCACTCGCACGACTCGTCCCGCATTGATATCTCCGTCGCTCGAAGGGGAATCAAGTTGCGAACGCAACTAAAATATACCTAAATAATTCATTATAATTATCATAACTGAAATTCTTCACGAATAATCAAGGGAACTCATTTGTTGTGATAATACATTGAATTTGACTTTGACTAAGTTAGATGTTATTTGTTTGCATAAATAACAGATTAAATCAGATTTTAGTCTTAATTTGGACCTTATTTTACTTAAAGTTCTCAATAAAAAATCAAAACTCTAATTAAGGTGCATCATTTTAGATATTCTATAGTTTATTATGTATATTTTTCATGTTTTTATTCAAATTACATCAAGCTGAACCGGCCCTTAATTGTGGTTTTGAAGGTCACCAGCAATTATAGCTCTCTTACGCATTTTTTAAAATCCTGTTTAATTAACGCAACTTTTTTACCGTACCATAGTTCAATATTCACTTTTAATATGTACCTATGGACACGTTAGGTAGTTATTGTTGCATTTAAAAGTTTTCGTTAGTACTTATATACTAGGGCCCACCAAATGGCGGACCCCGGTCCGTATCTGGACCGCCGCCGCCGACCTACTATATTTTGTGCGGACCCAGAAGTGAGATTTTTCAGATTAAAAAATTCAATTTTTCGCATTAAAATTAGGTACTTACTTTATTTTTTTAATTAGATGTATCTTTAATAATAAAGTATTCTGATTTCATTTAAATTTCAAGTCTAAATTGCTATTTATCGTCTAGCAAACGGACCGCGACAGATTTATTTTTGTTACAAACGGACCCGCAATGAAACTAATTTCTGATCCCCGTTATATGCAATACATACATAATATACTGATGCCTGTCTCCCAGAGGGGTAAACAGAGACTACAGATTTCCATCTGCTACGTTCCTGACACACCTCTTTTGCTTATTTTTTATCTACAATTTAGTCATCCAAGCTCTTCTATGCCGAGTACATTTTACTTCGCCTTTCTTCAGTATGTCGCCAATTTAGTCGGCATACGTCCTTTCAGGCGGCGGCCCGGTCGAGCTTAACATTCCATTCACCATACATTTCTTTCGTCACTCTACTTTCATTGATCCTCTGTATATGCCAAAATTTTTCGTTTTCTACAATAAACTTTTCGATTGTGTACAGTAAATTTCATTCGGAAATAATTTATTAACAGCCAGTATGGGTGTCTATTTTTGTATTCAGCATCTACTAAAACTTAAATGAGCGTAGCGGATTTTCCATCAAAAGCCGCATATTTCCGCTTCGCCTTTTACACTGGTGGACTCTGCCTTGATATTTTATGAATGTATGTGCGCTATAAGTAAACAAACTGGCTGATTCCTCGTTTGTGACCATGTTGGTACTCGATTCATTATTAACAAGGCGCCCTGTTACTGGCCGATGTAAGGCACTAACGAATGACTAAAGGCACTAACGTCACACGATTGTGAACAATAATGATAATTAAAAAAAAAACGTGGTTAAGGGGGTCAGTGAAAATGAAAACCTTCAAAGTGAAGTCTGTGACTCTACGGTCTAAACATTTTGTAATTCTGTGCACTTACATGTTATAGTTATTATACAGGTTGTAAGTGCAAACTCAAGAATCCTTTTAGGGTATGACATTTTATACGAGTCATTACGAGAAAAAAATATATACTTTGAATTTTCACCAAAAATTCCATAATTTTTATAAGCTATGGCAACGAATTCTTATCAACGCGTAGCGGTTATCCGACCTTACCGGCCTCCCCACACATCTAGTTGCACCCCGCACCCCTCATCCGTGAGTGCAGGGGCCACCCTGTTGCCAAATCGTGCAGCGCCTCAATCTGAGGCCGCACCGTTGCAAATTCTTTTTCATTCTCTCGAGTCTCGCTCGATCACGTTATCAGTGGCCAGCGACCAGCGAGGGTATCCACGCGATTAGTATATTTTGAGTACAGAAAATCGTCTTATTATGAGGTACTGGTACTTTATTTAGAGATCCCGTATTTAAAAGTAAATCTTTACCTATCATACTAACACACCTAAAGGATTCTTGCCTTTGCTTTTACATCCTGTATATATACCCCATCCTTTCGGCTCTAAGTGTTTATTTTAATATCGTGAGTTACTTTCCCCGGATCTTAATAAGTTCACCTCGTGTAGAAATATTGCAAGTGCCAAAATGATTTTTATTATTCTAAGCATTAGAGTGCTTTACAAAATGGAAAAATCAACTGAAATAAATTCACGTCAGAAAAGTGTTTTGAAAACCTTTTATTCTTTATTCATTCTTTATTGCACAAAAACAGAAACATGGAAACAGGTTTACAGTGAAACAGTATGTACATTTTATTTTATTTATTTTATTTATTTATTTATTTATTTTATAAGAAACAAAACGTCTTAAACTTAAGATGATAAACTTAAATATTAAACAAAAGGACTACATGTTTCATAAATGGTACAACAAAAGGATATTTTAGTGATTTGACCGCTAGGCTTCAGGAGTTTACAAAAATAAATGCATACTCAACACACTGACATGAAAAGAAAAATGACTGAAATTTAGAAAAAACAATGATGTTTAGAATAACAAATAACTTAGATACATGAAGGTGTTGACTAAGGTAATTATTATTATTATTTATAATAGCAGGTCCTTACAGATAATAAACAGTGAAGACAAAATTCTAACAAAAACACACCTATAGAAGGAATTCAAACACGGCGTACATTGGCGCGCTTATCACTAAAAAGCGATTTCTTCCAGCAAAACCAAAAGGAAACACAAAAAAAAAGTTAAACTGTACAGAGAAAGAAAATATTAATAAAATACATATTAAGAATATACACACTATAAAATATTAAAGATATATATATATATATATATATTAAAAAATAGAATATATACATCTTAATGTATATTATAATAATATATGTACATATTTACCTATACGGACAGTGAGAGGTAATGTTCTTTCAGATTTTTTTTTAAGGAACTGATAGTATGTGAGTCGCGAATGCAGTGCGGTAGAGCATTCCACAGTCTGATTGAGACAACATTGAAGGAGTTGCCATAAGCACAAGTGTTGTGTGGAGGGGTGTTACGAAGAGAGGAAGTTTCAGAACGCAATGGCCTATCTTTAGAGATCAAGAACTCAAAACGTAATGATGGATTCGTAATTATATTAAATAGTTGGGAAAAAATATGCACATTACGGCGGTGACGAATAGGTGTCTTTGTCACTTTAGCTCCTTACGAAAATGAGAAACGCGATCAAATTTGCAAAGACCATAGATGAAGCGGATAGCTAAATTCTGAAGACGTTCGAGTTTATTTAATAACACCTCGGTGGCATCGGTGAGACAAACATCACCGTATTCGATGAAAGCGTCTGGGCAAGCAAGATTTTTGTTTTAAAGGGTAAAAAATTCTGGAGTTGCTTAAGGGAGTGAAATGCGCCATGTACTTTCCGGCTAGTCTCATTTATATGTGAAACCCAAGACAAATTGCTATCGAGTATTAACTCTAAATTTTTAGCTTTGTCGGAAAAGGCGATATGGGTCCCATTGAACATGACTGGAGGAATCATTGTGTTACTGAGAATATTCAGCCAGTACTTATTGCCTAACAGTATTGCTTGTGACTTACTGGGATTCACGAGGAGACCATAAGATTTAGCCCAGCTATAAATACAATTAAGATCGTTGTTCAATTCCTGAATGGCGGATTTCACATTCTCAACAAGAAAATGGCGGTAGAGCTGCAAATCGTCTGCATAAAGATGGTAGGGAGAAGATAGTGAGTCGGTGAAGGGGTTTATAAAAACTGAAAAAAGGAGTGGTGAAAGAACGCCACTTTGAGGAACACCAGCAGTAAGCTCACACCATCCTGATGATATTTCATCAGAACGAATGCACTGCTGGCGACACCGTAAATATGAATCAAACCATTCTGTTACTAGAGGAGATACGTTAAGAGAGCGAAGGACCCCCAGGAGAATGTCATAATCGACACAGTTGAATGCACTGCTGAAGTCTTCGGGCCAGTATTAGAACTTGTGACCTTTTGCTTTCACGGCAAGTGCCCTACCGCTGCGCAGCTTTTCTCACTTGAAGATATTGATTGGTTTAATTGATTTTTTCCAATTTATAATGCACCCTAAATAATGTTTTAAGTATCCAGGTCTATGGATTTCACTATGAATCATCATTATTGTTAATCATAAAAAGTACAAGTAACAACGTACGCAAAATCACATATTTTACTCGTGTCACATTATCAAAATCTGTCTTCAAATAATCTCGACGTAACCAAACCAAATAGATATCTTGAGAAAGAAACGCTACCTTTAGAATTTAATCTGAAAATTTTAATGTAAACCCACTTCATTTCGAGCTATACGATAATTTATATTGTCTCAGGAAAGTCTAATTAAATAAAACAAGGCTCTGACAATTTATTTTACTCTGGAGAGCTGTTTCGCCAGGTTTGTGTGGACTGGGTTTCGTTTACGAGCACTGGTCGTTCGGCGACCTGGGTTTCAGTGTTGCCGTTTATGATTCAACGAACGACGGAGAGCTATTTTGCCTCATTCAGGGCTGTATCCTTTAGAGAGCAAGGTAAGCCATCAATACCCCTTGCTCAGTTTACAGGATGTAAAAATGCCGGTCGAGTGGTTTTGTTCGTTAAAATAATATATCGAGTTATTTAATATTTAAATGAATCATACATCCATCCATCCATCCATCAGCCCGTGTTCGTCCACTGCTGGACATAGGCCTTTCTCAAATTTCGCCACTCATGTCGGTCCTCCGTCCTCATCCAGCCGCCCCCCGCAACGTCCTTCAGGTCATCGGTCCAGCGGGCACGAGGTCGGCCTACACTACGCTTTGCTGTACGTGGTCTCTATTCTAAAGCCTTTCGGCCCCAACGGCCATCATGTCGGCGACATGGCCTGCCCACTGCCTTTCCAGCTTACTGATTCTGCAGGCTATGTCAGTTACTTTCGATCTCCGACCGATCTCCTCATTTCATGGATTCTATGGATTCTATCCATCAGAGATGAGAATCATACATTTATATATTTTGTAGTTTTCTCGAAAATGTTGCAAGTAAATATTAAGTAACCATACTTTTACCATGTCTTTGATTTAGGCATTCGATTGGATACCTTTAATTTAATTAGGAAGTAACTTTTATCAGTTTAGCCTATGCTTTTATTCACTGTCTGTCAAATAAAGAGAATTGCACTTTTAAAATTTATATATATACTATATCTCAAAAAATTGTGTGGGTAAGTCAGTGCTTTTTTCTAAATTTTAAGTTATTAGCTTGAATAGCTCAGAAGTTATGATGAGGCTGTAACATCCGTCTAACATTCATACACACGAACGGACGAACAAAATATTTTTTTTACCATTTTAGTACGCAACCCTAATATGACAATGTTGGTAGAAGAAGTTAGGCGACAAGTTTGCAAGTCCACCTGAACCAGAGCAAACGCACCTGCTCTTCATTACTTTAAACTTTTTACGGTTATGCCAAAAATGGTTATATAAGGTGACATTTATATGTATATACAGCCAAATTCACACCGAAGACTCTGTTAGTATGACCATTTTTGGAAAATCGATGACCCTTTTAGGAATTCTAAAATATATTATTCCCTACAATTGCAATCTCAGCTCTGAGTTGAGAAATAGGAAAGTAATAATTTTCTTTTTCAAATTACGCGAAAATTTTATTGATCCGTGATACTGATCACTTACCAAGCCACCAGTATTAATTTGGCTGTATGAATAAATGTCACCTTGTATACAGGCTGTAAATGGATAGGTATAACTAAATAAAACCACGATTTAGTACGGGTAGATTAATTGTGAATTTCAAATAAATATATCAAAATAATACGGTAGATTTTTTGTTTTTGTGCTCTGTGGTGACCAATACAGGAACCCTTTCTCTCGGAAATGAGAGAAGTAGAAAGAGTTAACTGGAGATCCTGCATTCAAACGACTAAATAAAACCACATAAACTATACATTTTACCGTATTTATACCTATATGTATAATACGATTGCCTCAAAATCAGGCAAGCATAATATATCTGCGCATGGTGCTGTAACAACCAAGAGACCAGGGTCTGTGGTGTCCCAAGTAACACAAAGAAGCTGATATACAGCTGCACAACAGAATTTGATCTATTCTAAAGCCGTATAAAAAGGCTTTAAGAAATCTGTATAAGCGCTCAGCCAGCTCTTATAAGTGCAATTTGGGCCCAGACTTATACAGACTTTGATTTAATAGTGCCTGTTATGCAGCATTATAAGAACTGTATAACGGAATTGTAACTGCGTAATAAAAGCTGAAAAATCTGCTTTTGACATAAAACTTTTGTACAGCGTTAACCCAGCCTGAGTTATCATAACGGCAATATATTGGCATTTGGAAATGTCGATTGTATTATTTACGATTTTTTAATTACTAAAATTGATAATTATTTATTACTTAAAATTGATTTAGTTAATGTTAGAAATAGTGTATGCGGTTATCATTTTGCAAAAAATATTATAACTGGGTAAGTATTTTATTGTTTAATTGTCTTTCAATAAGTGAGATATGGTTGCGGATAATAGTTTATTGTGAAGTCAATCTTTTATTTTACCGACGGTAACCTTTTTTACTTATGTTATTTTTTTATTGCGACAATACATTGAAATACTATAAAAAAAACTAATTGAGCTATTTAATTTAATTTTGGAATACTGCTACATAATCAACAATTATTCCTAGCTGAAAATGTTGCATGTTTTATTTATAAGGCACCTGCATTTTGAAAATTAATTTAGGGTTTGAAAAGGGACAGTCTGAAAACCAGCGTTGTGTTGCTGATCCACAGCTCACAGCAGATGCTGAGTCTGCCCCTTCTTATCACAATTATTATGTGCAAATTCAATCTGTTCAAATTCAATTCAACTGTTTTATTAATAAGTATGATTATTATTTTTATATGCTTTATTGTATTTCTTTTGCATGTTTTTATTTTTGTATTTTTATCTGATAAATAAATATTTTTCAATTTCAATTTCAATTTCAATATTTTGTCATTTATTTTTCACGCCCCGAAATGAATATATTACAATTAGATCAAGTCAAAACATACATATTTTTGTACTTTCTGAAGCATATTCTCATTTCTAGTCAACATGAAGCTGACCATAATATAAAATAGATATTGCAGTATTTAAATAATAAAATAAAAAGCAAATGGTGGAAGTTCACTTACAGGCTTTAAACACTTAAAACATACGCTAAAGTGTTATCAGTCTGATTGCAGCTCCAAAATCAGCTTGGGAAACGTTTATATTGTCGTATAAATAACTTTATTTATGTATAAGCTGCTGCTGTATTACAACATGATGAAAGTATGTAGTAATGCTAATAACATTATGAGCGATATAATTCATGCTATTATCCAGCATATCAGGGTCTCGCTCGTAGTTATTTGGAACCTTGACAAACAGAGCAGCATCAGCTATAAGTAATTATTTATCCCAATTAATTGTATATGTATTTATCAAATATTTCAGCCAATACCTAAACTGTTTTTATTATAATGAGATTGCTAAAATTATCATTTTTTTCTTTTATTATCAACATGCTGTCTAAGATAGTTGTTGAGAAAGGAGTATCAAAACTATTTAACGGGCCGAGTGGTTGGGAGTGGAAGGGCCTTTGTAAGACTTGGAGACTCACACCAAGTTTTAGTTCCACCATTATACAGATTTTGTGTTACTTGGGGTGGCTCAATAGTTCTCAATATTCGATATGGTTTGATTCGATTCTAATCTGCTCATAGTAGTAATCGAGAGTCGATAGAATAGTCTCGATTCAAAAGTGTCTACCCACTAGTGCTCAGTTCTGACAAGTATCAGTCAGGACTTCATATGTGAGAAATGTTATACCTATGTACTGACTCAACTTACCTAAAGAAACACCCACGAAAATGAAAATTTCGAGTTTCCATATGCACTAATTTTGCAAACTTGCTGTGAGTTTTGTAAGGGCAGGCCCAATTTTTTCATTTATCTGTGCTCTTGTCTTAATTTGTTTTTTTTTTAGTATGATCTTTAGATTCCATGGTTACTTTAAAGATACCTGAGGTGCAATTCGTCACTCTCGTTACATACAGGCGTATCAGATATATATCTCACTTTTAGCAATTTTCTGGGAATGTAAAAAAAAAACCGACCAAGTGCGAGTCGGACTCAAGCACGAAGGGTTCTGTACCATTATCTATAAAACAGCAAAAAAATCATGTCTGTTGTATGGGAGTTCGCAGGTCCGACTCGCACGTGGCCGGTTTGAGTATTTTTTGCTATAGCCTGGTGACGGACGGACGGATAGCGGAGTCTTAGTAATAGGGTCCCGTTGGTTACCCTTGGGTACGGAACCCTAAAAACTAAAGCGTCAGAGCAGAACTAAAGTTTAGCATTAATGAGACTTTCAAGAGTATTGTCAATGTAGGTATCTGCTTAAATATACGAATTATTTGATAACCCGTAAGAATTTTCAATACATACATTCTGAAAGGCCTCCCTTTAGTTGGTCTTAACAAAAAAAAAATTGCTGTATATAAGTAAAAAGAAAATTTGTGTTCATTTCAGAATACCAATTATTATTTATATATGTTTTTCTCGATAATTTTGTGCAAAATATACATTTAATATACAACAGACAACGGAACGGAGAAACCAAAATTAATAGACGAAACCAGATATTCTAAAGTAGGTATTTAATTTATTCATATTTGAATCAGGAATTTCAATCTAAGAAACCCATCAAATCGGGCACTTCAAAGAAAATATCTGCAAATCTGATCCGTTAATAAAGTCGACCCAGAAATGGCTCACTTATAATAAAATTTCGATTGAGTTAAACCAAGAAAAGGCCAAGTTGATAACTCGTATTTTACTTTGAGCATTTCTGCTGTGATAAGATCTCTATTAATTTGGTTCAGTTTAAAAAGGATTAGTTTCTGAAATCCAATTGGAAGTTGAAAGTTCAGCGGCCGAGATGCGAGATTGTGAAGGATCTTCTCGTTAAGCCTTCGGAATACGATAATGTTCGTTTTTGACCGAGGAGATACCGTTATGAACTGTATCATTTCCAAAGATAATCACTCTATTTTAATCTGTTTCATTTTTAGTGCATTTTAATTTTATGGTTGGTGAACGGCTTATGTCCAGCAGCGGATGAACACGGACTGACGGATGGATGGATGGAGTACCTGAGTGAATCAAATCTACGAAACAGTATACCTATTTAATGCACCTAAGAGAATTAACCTAACTCTACGGCACCTTGTACTTGGCTATTATGACGGCAATTTCTTCGTCAAAATACTGGATAAAAATATCTGTACAAAAATAAATCGTATTTGGTACCAAAGAGCGAAAAAAAATCGCAGTAGTTCCATCATGTAACTACAATTGAACGAAAATAACTCAGAAGGAGAGTTTGGCTACGAGGAAAAGAATCTTCACAGTATGAGGTACCACAGACGTGTTATACCTATATGGCTAGGACTGACCGGCCCAAATTTCCGCCTAGGCCCATAAGGCCCCGGCCTAGGGGCTCAGCCAATTATGTCTGTGGGAGGTACCTATCTGAAATACGTAAGAACGTTGGTTGGATTCGATTGGTAGTTCTTGGTGGAATAATAATATCATCTTCAATAAATTATACACAAATTCTTTAACATTTTATTCCACAATTAATTAAGGATGTTTATATATAAGGGGACTTTAATTTATGCAGCCAAACTCATACTGGAGGCTTGGTAAGTGATCAGTATCACGGATCGATAACACTTTTTACTAATTTTGCAAAATAAAATCTTGACGTTCCATAGTAATTGACTCGGGGCTGGGCTTGCGTTTGTAAGGAACATGAAAATAATACAAAATATGACAAAAAGGGCCATCGAACCTTGTTACTTGAGCACTCACCGAGTCTACATTGAGAATTTGCCTGCATAAATTAAAGTCATCTTATATACGAGTAGTTTTTTATTTTATTTGAGCCGTGTTTTTCTTCAGTATGTAGGGTGGTATGTGTTTTGATTTAAAATTATTTACCTCTCAATTAGCAGAAAATTTATAAAAAATACTAATTCAGTTAAACAAAACGAGATCTATTTACATATTTTATTAATCATTTCGTTTTTATTTAAAATAACATAACACAGATCAATATTTCGTGTTTGCCGCACTGTACAATCAACATTTAGTTAGACTTAACCTAGATCTTGAGCGAAGTATCCACCGGTTTTGATACAAAAAATTACTTCTTCATTTATCTAGAGACAGAGAAAATTATGAAATATAAGCAATACGTATTGACTATTATTACTTTTTACACAGTGACGTAATATATGAGCAATACGTATTGCCATTAATTAATTAAATTTACACAATGAGGTAAAATAAATTAAGGTTGCGAGATATTAGTTAATGTCGGTTTATCACACAAAGAAATAAATTCAAAGAATCAAGAAATAATATATACCAATACTGTTTTTTTGTAGGTGTGGTAAAGATTGTGGAAATAAATAACGAGAGCAGTCAATCGACAACATTACATATTAATAATTGGTACAAAACTAAAAACCATTTCCAGATATCGGCTTTCTGAGCATCATATATTTTTGTCAGAATGAAATCATTCTCTAATAAAGAGATTTAAAAAAAAAACAAAAGTTGGTAAACACAGGATTTCAAAAACAATTACCTCTGCTTTCAAGATCATTCCGTATTAAAAAAAAAAATAACTGTCATGTCATTGTGACTGTTGACATTGACAACGAACATAAACATGCCAAGTTTTTTTTTTAATAATCCCTTGGCAATGAACATCGAGTTTGAAATCCTCAGTTGCGACTTACGTTCTTTTAGAATGAGTGACTAAGAAAAAAATAAAATAAGCATTAAAAACACAAAATAAAACAAAATAAAAAATACGTAAGCATGGTTTTTACACAGACTTTCAATATAAATATTGAAAACAAATGGTTACCTGAAAAGAAATGATGTCGATGTCGACTCTCAATAATGTAACATCTTACGCGAGCGAGCGAGACAACAGGTCTACCGCAAGTGACAGCGAGCGAGACAAAAGTTTCGCTACGTTAGCATAATTTTAATACCGAATAGGGTGTATGGTATACATTGAACTCTTTCATACAGAATGTAAACTTTATTGTACAATATTTTCTTCTAACTCCTTAATCTGTGTCTCTAACTGATAATATTATCTCGAAAAAGGATTACCATTATTACGAACATTTCTCCTACTTTTCAGTAAAAACTTGTATAGAAAAGAAGTTTTTTTTTGCCTTGGAATCTAATCATTTAAAGACACAGCAGTCCTTTTAAAGCAATACATAATTAAATTGACGACCAGTATAGTGACTGTGTAAATATAAAGTTTTGCCTAAACTAGTGGCGGCATTACAATAATATTTTCTTTTAATTTCGCTTCTTTGAATTTCAGCATTTGTGAGATAAACCGAAACAAGACACATTTGCTAACAGCATTACATAATATAACCAATGTTGTCGTACTCTCCAGAATGGAGTGTGTTCATAGACATGACAGAATCTGATCGCATGTCAGCTTCCAGCTTCACTGCCGGTTTCCACGCAGCCGTTGGTTCAAACAGAGACTTGCCTCTCTGGAATCAAACGAAACATATTTAGTTTACAATAACTTCTATAGTCGAACCAAGCTGGCCTTGCTTGATATTTGTTTGGGGGAGGGTGTTTTGAGCGTCTAAAATGACATATTTGACGTTTTAACGAATAGAATATAATAATCATAAAAAAGAAATGACCCACAGGGGTCATGACCCCTTGACCCCGGAGTCGGTGGTCATCTCGCCCGGGCGAGTTGACACCTTTCCATTTAATATATTTTTGTTGTGGTCAACTCGACCGACAGTAAAAATTTAAGATAGTAATGTACAGTCAATACAAAAAAGCTTTGAAAATTTCAAGATTTATTTATAAAAAAATCACGTTGTTTATTTTGGAAAGAGATGAGTCGTATTCTTAAAGTGTGTAGAATCCTTTATTTATTGATAAACCACCATCACTCCCTACTGAATTTTACAAAATTTTCGATCTCTTTTGATTTTGCAAAATAACGGAAATATGAAAATTTAAAAAAAAAACTTAACTGAAACTTCTCATCACCATCAACAATCAATGTACTTTGATTTATTAACACTCGGTCATAAATAATTGAAGAAAAACATAATTTTCTTCAAAAAACCTGTTAATGGCTTTTATTTCTTAGTTTTATTTTTATTTATTAATACACATAAATAATATAAAGAAAAATGTGCTATATTATTTATGTGTGGATAAAAATGTAGTAGAAAAACATGTTAGACAAAAAGGAAGAGATTGGTAGAATAAACCATTATAGTATTTGGATTCAATCCCTTTTTAACTGACTGTACTTTGTATGTATGTTTAGCTTCGCTCGGCACACTTTTTTTTACATGTTCACCTTTGCTTCGCTCCGCTCGTCATCGCACCTATTTTTGACTTTTTACCGAAAGACTTATCTAACACCGAAAAAAAAAACTGTTGACAAGGATTTGAACTCCGAACTTGGTTACTAGCACCCAGTGCTGTTACCCATTTCACCACGTGACCTCCCGAGACACCATATCTATTACTAGAGCACCGCTAGCGGCAATGCATATACACTTTTAAACTTCTAATATATTTTCCTTGACAACGAATTTCTCATGTCAACCGACTAAAATCGAATGCATAAGTCAATTTGCAGGATCATGTCATGGCTCAAACATAATTCTGGTACCTGATTTGCAGATTCTCTATCAAAAGAAGAGTTTCGGTAACTAAATCATTTTATAAATGTCACAATGAAAAATTACAGCTATCTGCTGATTCTGATTGATTTATCAGATTCTGATCGATTTAATTTTGCTGAAAATGTTGGTCGGAGCGAAACAAGTCCTTTTTGACATTTTTCAGTGAGGATATAAAATATTTCGATTTATTTCTGTGATTTCATTCGAGTCATTCTAACAAAAAATAAGTATTTAAAACATTTCTTTCCTTGACAATGCAAGCGGGAAACAGAAATTAAATTAAGAAACAGACTATTTGCCCTGTTTTGACCTCGGCGAATACGAAAATGGCAGTTATTTAATTTTAATTAAAATTGATTTCATTTTCCTTATGTTGCAGGGCTCAGTTAGAAAACAGTTTTCTTTTATACCTCATCATGAAATGAATCCCAATGAATTTCAGAGTGAAATACCAAGTCGTAGTCCACACTCCTACACCCACAATTCACCGACGATTTCGATCGCTATATTACGGGTACAAATGGACACCTTCGTACTATAATATTTTATGTTTCTTTGTATTTACTGACTATAGTTCAGTCTTTTGACGGAAGCCGGAAACTGGCGATAGTACTCGTCCAAACGAACAACTTTTAATTTTGAACTCCAGTATGTTGTCAGAAAGTCTACATTAGAACGCTCGATTCGCGCGCTGCCGGTACGCAAAATCAACGAATTTTAGAGGTTTTTACGCAAAAGTATTTGAAGTAGGAGTTTTTTCACCAAACATCGGAAAATAAACCATATTTTCTTGTTATAGCAGTAATTTCAGATATCAATCTCAAGCCGTTTAGACATAAAATGAATTAACTTGAAAAGGCATCATTTTCAAAAATATAATCTATCGAGTGAAATTAGGTAACTGATAACCTACAACGTTAAGACAAAGGTCCGAAAAAACACGTGTCCAAGTTTTACATTGATTAAATAAGTAGTTGGCTCAGCATATTAACACAAAAACCATTTAAAGACCAAAGGCAAGCACTCAAATCGTGAAAATATGTCCGCTTTTCCATACGAAAGTTAACTACTTACTCGGCCAAAATGTATGGAGCATTAAATTTCTTTCCACGATTTCTCAAATTTTTATCCACAAATAGTTTTCGTTTGATAGATAGTTAGAAAAACACTTTGTTTATCGCCATAAAACATTATATTACAACACAAAAATAACGTAAGTAAAAATAATACAATTTTGACACTATCCTACATTTATAATCAAAAATACAGGTGACTTAAAATAGAGTAAATGGATGAAGTAATCTATAGTGGCAACAAAAATGCCCTGGCTCTGCATAATGCCATGGCTTCGCCCATAGTGCTGTTATTCTGCCATAAGCCTTATTCAAAAACAAAGAACAGTGCAGGTGTCTTGGGTTACTAATTAAAATTATGCGGACATTCATAAGATCCGTCAATGATTTTGATATTTCGGTTGTTGGTTTGACGATAATTGCGATTGTTTTAGTTACTCGCAGGGATACCAGGCGCTGTTTGTATTCTTAGCAAAAAGGAGGGAAATGGAAGAGAAAAGGAATGAGACTATCGTCTTGAGATCGACTTTTGTAGGTCGAGTAAATATACTTTAAGGCCTGATCCCTGGTGCGCGATAATCTTACTGAGCAATTTTGAACTTCAGTATGTAGTCAGAAAGTCTACATTAGAACGCTCGCTTCGCGCGCTGGCAGCACGCAAAATCAGTGAAATTTCGAGGTTTGTCTGGATTTTACGAAAAAGTATTTGATGTATGAGTTTCTTCACCTGACATCGGAAAATAAACTATGTTTTCTTATTATAGCAGTAACTTCAGACATAAAACTCAAGCCGTTTAGACATAAAACGAAATGATAACATAAAAAGGCTTCATTTTCAAAAATAAAATCTATCGAGCGAAATGTGTCTAATTAGGTAACCGATCTGACAACGGAAAGACAAAGGTCTGAAAAAACACGTGTTCAATTTTTACATTGATCAGATAAGTAGTTGACTCAGCATATTAAAACAAAAACCGTTGAAAGACCCAATACAAGCCCTTAAGTTAAGACTTTAAACTATCCTTCGTTTTAAGATCGAATATATGGAGAGGGATATAGTTATAGCATTCTGATGTCAAATAAAAGTATTATGTACAGATTGTGTAATTGTACGAATAAAGTATTCATATAATTTAATTTCATGATGCTTTGCTAAAATTTCTAAAGTCTGCTCTCCAAACAAACTTGTCAGAACCAACAACTACGACAAAAGCATTATAATTTCGTTACGTTTCTTTTTTTTACACGCGTTCCATGAATTCTACACCTGCGATCAGTTATTTCACAAAAAATGTTTTTACAATAAAGATTTGCTGTTTAAAAAAATTATGAAAGTATTAAATAGCAAAATTTGACCGTAAAAACTTTATTTGTGAAAAAAAATATTATTCGCGGGTGTTGAATTTATTAAAGAAGTAGAAAAAAGTATAAAATTAAATTATAATGCTTCTGTCGTGGTTGCTGGTTCCCACAAGTTTCTATGGAGAGCGGCTTTGGACCATCCCCCTTAAGGCAGCAAAATTCGCATCCTGAACATGTTGTACGAAACAGACCATGATACCTTCTTACTTGCAAGTACTTGCGAATACCAGTTTTAAGAACTCCAAATAGCTGACAGACCAGATGATACTAAAAGCCGTGCCTCCATCCTAAGCATATCAGCTTTGTTCACGGTTTGATCGTGTACTATCACCAGTTTTGGCTTTGGTAAGGTATGATCTTAACACCCTGTTTAAAGTTATAAAAAGATCAATACGCACGTATCCTTGGAAGATCGCCCATCCCAAGCCAACAGGGAACAGAACGAGAGTAGATAAGCCGACTGCCCAGCCAAGTAGATCAGCAAACAGGGGGAACACATAGCCATCGTATGAAGGACGTTCCCAGTTCGCCAGTACGAAGATCAGGATTGACTGAAAATATAAAAGGATTTTATTCTGTGGAATCCCCAGAGAACTCCTCAATTCCCCGGGTTTGAATTTAGTCTATGTGTCGCTACAGGTTTCAATTATCTTGTCACGATATACAGGATGTAATCATGACGTGCTCATTAAATTAAACCACATGCTCTACTGATCATCCTGAACCACTTCAGAAAATGACTAGGAGGTATTAAAAATGAATTTTTATTTCGCGTTTTGTCAAAAGTATTTCTACAGAAGTGGTTTAGTATGATCAGTAGAGCATGTGGTTTAATTTAATGAGCACGTCATGATCACAGCCTGTATAAATTAGGGTTTAAAATGAATTAACAAAAAGTTCACAATCGGAACACCTCCGACACCCCTTCGGGTATATATGTCGTGAAGATATGCTTCTAAGAAACAAACCAACGATCATATATTTAAAATACGGAAAACACTGATTTTCAATAAAGTTTTAGGGTTACGTACCCGAATACTCGATCAACTTAATTTTGCAGTTTTATTTCATACCTTTGGCAGCGGACACATAGAAAGACAGACAGACGGACAACAAAAAGATTGTATAAGTGTTCCGTTTTTTTGTTTTCAGGTACGGAACCCTAAAAATTATTCGCACACAGAAAAAAGTATGTTGACCTGTGATCTATCTATTTCCTATGTGTTTCGTTATTCTGACGCGATATATTTACGAGCGGTTTCAGTTTGACATCAAAATTCGCTGCGGACATTACTCAACTCATGTGGGCATTTTACGTATGGCGAGCATAATATGAAAGAACAGTTTGATGAAAACGTCCAACTACGTTTCCAACAGTAGTCTTGTTGGCAAAATTAAATTTCAATATAAAACTCGGTCAATATTTATTATTATCAAAAATATGTCCTGCCTTTTAATGTAACTTCATTGATGGATGGCGTAGCTTGTGCGTAGCAAAATGATGGAGGCTTTTAGCTACACCAACGTAAAAAGGTCATAAGGGATGTAAGCTATAAATGTGGAAGTTTGTTTTTGCATATTACTCTACAGCAATCTACAGGATACTATAAAACTTTTTTAATCAGGTACGTGTGACCCGAGCTGGCACATAAGCTACTTTTTATCTGAGCATATCAGTCAATTCCCTAGATCGTAGACATAAAATAATACACGCATGCAAAGCCGCGGGTAAGACAGTCGTATTGCATAACACCCAGTTCAAATATATATTTTAAAGCTGCGATAATACTACGTTTTCGCTTTTGAATCGCCCGCTCCGGCTTCGGCTTGTTTTTTTCTTAGTTATACTAAAATGGTCTTAATTTTGACTGAAAACCGCATAGCTTCCTAGTGAACTTAAAGAAGAAACTCCCAAAAAAAACTAGTGACAATTGCATCAAAATTCATACATCCATACTCGAATTGCAAGAGGCCATACAAAAAACTAGTTTCATTGTAATCGTAGTTTCTTCAAAGGCAAAAAGGGTTATGCGGCGCGGCGGTTCCCCGTTTGACACCGTATGATTTATGTATTAAAACTACTTACAAAGCTGCCAACAGGCACGATGACCGCCCAAACAGCCTTCCAGTAGAAACGGAGGTACTTATTGAGTTTCATATCCATGCTGGCCAGATCGTCCATGGCCCGATTGATACCGTAGCTCCAAGCCACTGCGGTACACTGAAAATTTGCACACGTGAATGAATTGCTAAAACTTGTCTTAACACAGAAGCTCAGACGTCCGATACGTCAAATTGTATAATATACAGAGTTAAAATCACTGGACTGTTTACCACAGATTTTAATAATTTGACCAAGTG
The DNA here is from genome assembly GCA_910592155.1 of Ypsolopha scabrella. Classification (NCBI taxonomy): domain Eukaryota; kingdom Metazoa; phylum Arthropoda; class Insecta; order Lepidoptera; family Ypsolophidae; genus Ypsolopha; species Ypsolopha scabrella. The sequence continues at coordinate 8,028,169 of OU342969.1, forward strand.
CGAGTTGGACTCACGCACAAAGGGTTCCGTACCACCCCACAATAAGGGTGTGGAACCCTAAAAACATTATGGTAAATACCATTTTTTATTGATTTATTTATATACAGAACTCAACAGCGATACATAATAAAGATATAATAGATAATATTAAGGCCAACAAAAGATTTCAATTTCGAATAATTTACACATTAAGAGTTCTTAAAATAGAAAGATTGCAATAAGATTACAAAACAAATACAAAAATGAAAATAAAACTTGACCTAATAGTATAAAGAGGGGAGGGGCTAAGAATTCGCTCACAATATACATGCCAAAGGAACATCAAGGCTACAAAAAATAAGCTCTTAAAATGGTAGCACCTGACAAAAATTTGGCACCGTCTGCGTGCGGAACCCTTCTTTTTATTATTTTTTGTTTTACTTTAGAGTCAGTCCTACTATCTAACTAAATTAAGAAGTTGTATGTATTACCATCTTTAAGTAATAATGCAACTTTATCTAGGTTTCTTGTATGGGATTATTGAGGATAACCCTTGAATATTTTTTTTATATTTTTGTTATTTGTCGTGGAAGAAGCCATAGTAACACGTGTTTAGTAAAAAAAATCAACTTTCTACCTATTACAGTTTAGGCTATAGATCCCTGTGACAGACGGCCAGACGGACAGCACAGGCTTGGTACTACTACCTACATACGAATGTTAGAGCCTTGTTCACTTGTCGGCAGGGTGAACCATGAGCGGGTTTGTTTTATTTTATTTTAAACTTTAACTCCCTCTAAAAACTCAACCGTTTGATCTATATCGATATTGACAATTCCTTACTTACATGAACACATAAAAACTAGCCTCTGAAGCACGCACCTAAAGTAGTTTAGTTATAGCTTTAATTCGGCGAACACGGTTGACAGCTCGAAAAGCATGATATTGCCACTTTCTAGCCAGTGCTGCTAATACCATATCGATATATCATCTGGGGGCACGGGAGTGCCCCCGCCAAGTCGAGCTAAAAAGTGGCACGGCCGTACCATCCTTTTCTCGAAACAGTTCAGGCCATTTTCGACCCCTCTATAACTTCGTTGTGGATAAAACTAGAAGCGTGAATTTTCAGTAACCAAGCAGGCATTGTATAAACACGGTATATTTCAAACTTCATACAATTTGAAGCAGTAGCTTAAGAATTATAACGAGTCAAAGTTTCTCAATTTTGTCACTCACTCACTCACTGACTGACTGACCGATCATCAAAACTCTAAGGCACTTCTAGCAGACATAGAAGCTACAGATCTGGAATACAATTAGTGTTTAGTGTATAAATCAAGGAAAAACTAAAATATTTTGCAATTTCGGTCCAGTGCTCTAGATACACCAACTGCATAAATAACTTTGTAATCCAATATAAATATACAGGATTACAAAGTTGTAAGTAGAAGGTACCGGAAAGGAAAAAAGACGGTGGACAAGTACAAGTGTCTTATTTAACAAGATGAAAAAAAGTAGGACTATCTACAAAAAGAAATGAGATGCCATCATAAACAAAACTTGTAAAATAAAAAAAGTCTCGCAACTCAGTTCTTCTACCGTAAAAAGTTGTGAGATCCATGTAATACCAAGTCGGTTAAATTATTCGAAATTTATCTGCAGAGTATTTAATACTCACCACTCGCTGAACGGTGAAGGAAAACATCGTGAGGAAACCTGCATGCCCTAAAAAGCGTGAATTTGTGCCCGAAGAACGGCGATAAGAATCAACACCCATCACGTTGGGTCGTAATAATCGTCGGTGAAAGGAGGGTGTACCAGGTGTGGACTGTGACTTTAATTTCACAGTTTACACCCGGAAAACCCCTGGCATCCCCTCGGGGATTCATGTCGTGACGATATATTTTTATTTTTTATATATTATATTAAATGATTGATTGGTTAAGTTTCATGGATTTTCAATTTGTAAAGTTACTACCTACTCAAAATGTCGTCTAAACAGTTTTCATTTCATTTCATCAATCAAACTGAACGCAGCCTATGAACGCATCAAACTGAATATGTCATGTCTATCTATGGTACACAAGATAAGACTGGCAACTGTTTTCGATAAATAAAAAAAAAAAAACATACCTCGGACATAGCTGTATGAGCTAAGTTCATTTGCCTTCCCACTATGTAGGGAAAACAAAATAATAAAATAAAAAATGAAAACATTTACAAACACTCGTGCGGTAAAGTTAACTTTGACAACGGATTAGACGCATATAAAACAGAACTTTACGAGCACTTGCATTGAAAAACATATTAAATTAATATGAGTTATGTCTGCTAAAAGCTGACAGTATCTTTACCCAGATTTTTTTTCACCTTGTTTCCATATCCGTTTCAGGTAAAGTTATTCAGCTTTCATTTCATACAGTCTACATATTTATACGCACCATACGTTATGCTGCAGTTAATATCGATATCCACTTATCGATGTATATTAATCCCTATTTATTTTTTTCGAATAATGGCAACACTCTATTTGTCAAAAGTGTTCGCCGAATTAAAACTACTGTACTTTAGGTGAAAAGCTAAAAAATTAATACAAATTTAGTTTTTTATACTTTAGTATTTACGAAAAAATATGCTTAATTACTGGGTACCTACGTATAAGCGTTAAAATAAAAAAAATACTTTAAAATATTACAAATTCTCATTTTAGACAACATAATAGTAAAATGTTTTTAATACCACCGCCTTTATTCCCCTTGTAAAAAAGCATTAATAAAGCGGTTATTAAAAAGTGTTTATGATCATGAAACCAATGTTGGTTCAGAGTAATAATGCCCTTAATGAAACGTCGTAAGAAATAATACGACTGGAATAACCTTACGAGGTCATTTATCGTCTTTAATGACCGTAAAGTAAAACAAAGCCTTAATCATATTAAAGGTTTTTTTGCTATTTAGCATAAATCAAACTATCATGATTCTGTTCAGACGTAAAATTGTTACAGACATAATAAAAAGACAAAAATACTGTGAACTTTTTAAACGAAAAGAAAAGCAATCATCAATGTGACGTCACGTCTTGGAAATTCAATGGATATTTTATACTATAATCAAAATTTAATAATACCTCATTTGGAGTTGATGCTCGTGATTGTTGGCACTTGGTGGAACTTTTGAAACATTTTTTGTTTGATAAACACTTGTACTTGTTCACTTATTTATATTAATTTCCCTTACCGGTTTCGCTGTTAAAGCATTATCAAAGGTTTGTTTGGTTGTTTACGTACAATATATTACTTAGAAGTGACGTACAATACAAGACAAGTACAAGTGTTTATCAAACAAAAAAAAAATACCTCATTTATAAAGATTTTGTCAGTGTTTTTACTGACGTGAAAATGGTAATGTAAAAGTAAAATTTCTTTTTCGATGATATTTGCATACTTTTTTATTGCTGAAGTCATAGCTTTGACTCGAATACTCATATGAGAATTAAAATTGTAATCTGTGTACAGAATAGGCTTGTACACAGGGTAAACAAAATATTATTCTATTTAGTCCGTCATTTAGATTATCAAAAAATATTGGACAAGTATTTTTTCTTTTGTCAATCAAACAAAAAATGACAGAGATAAAGCGCGTCAAAGTTTGGTAGTGGGGGAAAATGACGTCACTTCTAAGTAAAATTGTACCTAGATGTGACGTCACGCGGAACATCAGCGGGCTATAACTTCATCATTGTTTGTTTAATTGAAAAAAGAAAAAATACGTGTCCAATATTTTATTGAAGGGTTATTGTTATTTTTTAATTTTTCGGAATTTCAACTTTGGATCAGCTAGGCGAAAATGGCTGTGCTTCACTTTGATTCTGTCAGTGTTTTTTATCCATATAATGACTAACACGGGGTTTAGTTTTTCAAGTGGATGGCCAAATCCGGGAATACCAAAAAAAAACTTGATTTTGTTGAATACTAAAACTACATCATTAGTTAAAAAAAAATATTCCCTAGACGAAAACCTATCGTGCCGATAAAAAGAAACACACAGCTTATTAACAAACTAATATTATTAAGGATTACACTCTTGGAAGTAATGAAATAACATAAGGCAAACTAAAGAAAAGTGCCCATTTATAATAAACTGATTCATTTTTTTTTTCATGCATAACTCGCTCCGTAACTACGTATTCTTGGTGCTTATACTCTTCAACACATATCTAGAACATAATATACTGGAATAATATACATACATTCATTGAGAGGTCAATGCATACACTGTATTTTTTTGTTAAATCGCCGGTTTTGGTTCTCAAATTAAGTTTTTTTTTCAACTAAATGAATAATTTGATTTTCATCAAAATCGGCCACGGGTTTTCTTTGAGCATTTATTACTATTCTCCATAGTTTTGGATTTTGCCACCCAAGCCCACTTAAAAATCTAAACCTGATTGATCATCATCGCATTTATTACTGAATAAGAGCAAGATTGAAAAAAGTTGCTTTTCAATCTTATACAAAAATTCCAACGTTATATTATATATAGGTAGATTGACTAGCCTTTCCCCGCAGCTTCGCCCGCGTTCATTGAATCTTTGCCCCGTTTTCGGCTTGGGCGTTATTTTATGAACACCCCTTATAGCTTATATGTGTTACCGGGGTTACTACAATGATAATAAAACAAAAAACCACATCCAAACCCGTTGAGTGGTTCCAGAGTTAAAGCGTTTATTTAATCTTTGCCCCGTTTTCGCCTTGGGCATTATTTTATGAACACTCCGTATAGCTTATGTGTTGAACATTGTTACTACGATGATAATAAAAAAACCGCATCCAAATTCGTTGAGTGGTTCTCGAGTTATAAAAGCGTTTATTCAATCTTTGCCCCGTTTCCGGCTTGGGCGTTATTTTATTAACACCCCTTATAGTCTTTATGCTGACCAGGGTCACTAAAATGATAATAAAAAACCGCATCCAAATCGGTTGAATGGTTCTCGAGTTAAAACGGAACATACAGACAGACACACAGCCAGACGAAAATTCTAAAAATTGTTGTTTCGGCCTCAGTACCAGTACCAATGACCCATTTCATTTAAAATTTCGCGAAAATATTCAATGAACAGACACGATAACACGATATAGATAGATGTTATTTTGAACACATTTATCGTGACGTTACGAACAAAGACTTGTTCTGTGTATACTGGTTGGAATGCAACCTATTTCAGAAAGTAAATATTATAAACTATTGAATTGATTGCGTTCCGTTATAAAAGTACAAAATAAAAAATAAAAATAAACTAAAATGATTCCAAGTAGCTTTTTCAGACTTTTTTATTGTCTGTTATAATTGAATATTAGAACTTTACCCAAAACATAGTGTATTTAACCTACTTGATAATTAAATTTTTTGAACTTGGGATGTCACTTAACTATAAACTCACTCCCGGTGTGACCCTTTTTTGCTATTTCTCTCTTTCTTCCACGAATATGCTCACCTCACCGATACCGATCAGCAAGATTGCCCATGAAGCCGTGTTCCAGTCCAGGAGTTCAAATAGGAAGACGCCACCGCTGAAACACATCGGCAGCCCAAGGATGAAGCACGTGGTGCAGGTAAATCCTGTCACCTGGAAATATTGTGACGTTTTAGGGTTCAAGGTCAAGGTCAATGTACAAGCTAAGGTCAAGGGTTAAATGTAAGGTAAACGGTTAAGAAGTCTGGGTAGTTGTATGTTTTACACAATGACGGGCTTTTATCAATGTAAATCAGATAACATGTAATGTAATCTGTAGGTATTGAAATGTGCTATCTTTGTCCCTTCACAGTCAATGAGTTAGCGAAGAGGTAGTAGAGCTGATTACTCGCAAATGCCCCCGAAGTTTTCCGGGAGAGATTAAGAGGACAGTTCTCAAACAGCCACAACCAGGTGGCCCACCATGCCTAGGAAGCGATTGAGAGGTATATCCATCTCAAATTGCAGGCCCTTACATAAAACAGACTTATGACGGGCAGCAGCGTCACTGGTGTGAGGGTTTCGTCTCCGCGTTCATCAAATAGCTCACCTAGCGTGAGTATGACCATTTCTTCCATCTTGGAAAGGCTTGTGTCCAGCAGTTGCCAAACTAGGCTGATGGATGGGTAGAGTTAACGAGTGTCTCGTTGTTTACTAACACCAGTATGTTTACGAACGCATCCATTAAATACGAAGAAAAACAATAACAAACCATCCAGTATCTGTTCCTAAATTGCGGCCACTGGTCGACGATGGCCGTGTTTATAGCCTCAATCCCTCCGAACTGACTTCCCAGCCCTAGGATGAAGAGCATGAAAAAGAATAAAATGGCCCACAGTTGAGGTATCGGCATTTGCAGTATAGCCTCTGGGTATGCCACGAAGGCCAAGCCAGGGCCATCTGCCGCTACGTCTGAAACAAATTTTCAGGATTAGCCTTTGGGTCTTTTGGTCACTTTCAGTAGATGATGAAAACCTTCGATTTCGCTGTGTAATGGAAAATTATCTGGTATGAAATATTAGTGTGTTTGGGAAAGACTACGATCTTATATCGAAGGTCTTCTCTAAATGAAGAGGTTTTTCATGCAGATTAGTAGTACACAGTAAATCTTTCTCTAATTACATGTACATATAGTGTTACAGGCAAAATCTGATTTTAGAAATCAGAAATCCTTTAGCGCAGAAGTAAACCGGTAGGTTAGGTTATAAAAATATTATAATTATTATTATTATTATTATTATTTATTTATTTAAAAAGTATAACATTACAGCTTACACCAATGCGTTATACAATTATATATTAAAATTAATTATTGATTAAAATAAAATATAAATTCAATATGTACAATTAACAATTAAAAAGATAAAGTAAGATATACAATTCATTATAAATAGGGACGTTCCTTTCATTCATCACGCTCACAGAACGCCAGACATTTCTCACAGTCATCAATCTATCAGCAAACAAATCACACTCTGGTACCGAAGACAACAGTGTGTTGAGTGATGACCGGGCCCGGACGAGCGGAGAGGTATATGGCGAGTCACGGATCCTAGAGAAGCAACCTAGACAAAAATTTGTTTGCACTAAAATACCGGGTTTGGCCGGTAACATAATACATGAAAAGCCAGTTGCGGAATAAAAAATAACAGGAAGTGTCTCGTCGACCACTAGTGGTAGTTTAATTTTTAGTATTATCCTGCCGTTTATTGAAAAACAAAAAGGGTTTTTGCGTATATCATGTACTAGCTTTTGCCCGCGGCTCCGCCCGCGTGTTATTCGGTTTAACCACATGCTTTTTTCCGGGATAAAAAGTAGCCTATATGTTAAGTTAGGGTATAAGCTATATCCATTCTAAATTTCATACAAATTCGTTCAGCCGTTTTAGCGTAAAAGAGTAACAAACATACACACACACACACACACACACACACACAACACACGCACACTCAAACTTTCTCATTTATAATATTAGTGTGATTCTGTTAAGACTGAATGAAGAATTTTATTGTTCAGCCATGCGAAAAATGTATCATTGATAGGATTGACTCACTCACCTATCATTTCAATCTCCGATATGTTTCTATCTTGTATATCTTTAGATCATTTTAGATCACCTAGATCAAAGCTCTTTGTGGATACTCCAACTCCTAATTATCTCTTCGATTGATAGGTGGCAGAACTCTGTAGCTCGGGATAGATATTAGAGAAGTGAGGACCTACTATATAGTTCCTATTATAATATACATATTTACATAGTAACAACATGCTCCTCTTTGCTCCGCTTCGCTTCGCTCGTCTTCGCATCTATTTTTTACCTTTACTTGGAAGACAGTCGTATTTACTAACCCCGATGAAATAAATAAAAAAAAATCTGACATGATTTTAACCCCAATATATGAAGTGGCAAAGCAAGCGAACGTCTACAAGTTGGTCGCTAAGCTCGCTGATGGCAGAATAAAACTAAACATTATAGCAACCGAGATAATTCCAAAAATATATAACATTTTTCTTTCAGTTTATTAATAAAATACGTTTAGAAGTTATTAAGCGTAAACACTTCATAAAACTACAATTATCTGACAGCCTGAGTTCGATTTGTCAAACTAGTAAATTATCAGGCTAATAAAAACCTTGGTAAGAGCAGAGTCAATATTAAGGTTTATCGTAGAGATAACGTATTTTATCTGCTCGTTACAGGTGCTAGACAGAATGCATGTTATAATAACATGCCGTTATCTAAAATAATAAACTATTATGTTTCGGACATGAGGCTATCTTGCTTGTTTACATCACGTGGGTGGGCATTATGATTTGGTATATTTCTTGGTTTTATTGTTTTTCTAAAGTGTTGAAGGTAAGATTATACCAGTCTTTTATTTATAATATGGATGCATAAAAAGTATTTAATGTTTTTTTATTGTGATGGCTCCAACTAAGCATCTGTTATATAAAAATTTACCAAAAAAATTGTGAGCAACTGCAAACGTAACAGCAGACTTTCACTAATACCTTCAAATGAATTATTATTGTTTTGCTTACTTCTTTCTTCCTGAAACATGTTTTTATGAAGCTTGCTCCCTTATATTGGTTTTTGTGTTGCTCTATCATAGGGAATGTGCCGACTTCTGGATAAAATCATATGTTTCAGGAAGAAAGAATTTGGAAAAATTGTTTTTGGGTACCATCGGTACCATTTTAAACTTTCAAGTGAATGTCTGCTATAATTTAATTATTATATTATTATTTAATACCGGCTAAATACTTACGTATTATTATTGTTTCACCAAGTTGGCTATTACATTTGAAGTCGGTTCCCATTTTTTTCTTAAAAGTTTATATAATTTAACTTTTTTTGTTCTTGACGGGTAATATTGTTAAAATTGGGTAGTTCTTGTTAACGCGCTGTTCATATGAATCGAAAGTCATGTGGGTATTATCCTTCAATCAACACCCTCACACAAAGCGATTGCCACAATCATTAATGAGTTTCAGGGTTGAATGTCAGGTGGATATAATGACAATTTCAAGTAATACCCTGCAATCAGCAACCTAACACAAATTGATTTCCACCTCAAGTTATCTTTGACACCCCTAGGGGATACACGTCATGAGGATATATTATGAACAAGCCTTCGCCCGCAGTTCCGCCCGCGTTTATTCAATTCTGCTCCGTTTTCGACTCGGGCGTTATTTTATCAACATTCTTTAGAGCTTCTATGTTGACCAGAGTAGCAACGATCGATGATAATAAAAAAAACCGTATCAAAATCCGTTCAGTGGTGCTAGAGTTAAAACGAAACATATATGCAGATAGACAGACAGACAAAAATACTAAAAATTGTGGTTTTGGCCTCGGTACAATACTAATAAATCATTTTGTTTATAATGTTGAATCAATATTAAACTAGAGCCAACGAGTGATGGCACCTATGACGTTTAAATGCCTACCAAGTTTATAATTGCTTATGGCTAAGTATCACTATAATAATCTAATACTTCATTGTTGCTGGCAGCGAAAAGTGATGTACTACTCGCTTCGATTATTATTTTTCGATTTTATAAAGACTTTAAACTGTAAACCAGTTTTCTAGATTTTATGGCTGCTTTGTTAATGTAAGCAAATGCACATTTGCCATTTGTATAATTATGATACATGTTGTATGACGTGTCAAATAAATCGATGTTTTATCTACCCAAGTCGCTAGTCGCACTTGATTTTTATTTTTGCCGAAATTAAAATGCACCCCATCACTAAACGCAGCTGTCATATGTGCCATCTCTCGTTGGTTTTCTTTATTATCATCGTAGTGACCCCGTTAACATATGCCAATAGCCCTTAAAGTGTTGATAAAATAACGCTCGAGCCGAAAACAGGGCAGAGACTGAATATAGGTGGGCAGACAGAACCACAATCGATAGGCTCATTATTAAATATATTTTGTCTAAAACTGCATTATTCTAATCCTATAATTATCTTTCTCTTTAATTGTTACTTACAATGTAACGTCTATCTATTAAACCATTTATATTGAGTTTAACTACAGGTGAATTGAAAAATTATTGATTTCAATAAGTTTTGTGATGAAGGCTTTTTCGTAACAAAGGTTACCTAAAACCTTTTTGTCATTAAGATAAATTTACATCAATTATTATGTAATGTTTTGTAAAAAAACCGGCCAAGTGCGAGTCGGACTCGCGCACGAAGGGTTCCGTACCATTATCTATAAAAACCGCAAAAAAATCATGTCTGTTGTATGGGAGGAGCGGTTATAGCGGGAACAGAAATACATCATATGTGAAAATTTCAACTGTCTAACTATCACGGTTCATGAGATACAGCCTGGTGACACCGTGACAGACAGACGGACGGACGGACAGCGGAGTCTTAGTAATAGGGTCCCGTTGGTTACCCAACCCAATACCCAATTTCGTTGAAATAGTTTTAAGCTGTCGATATGGGAATTAAAAATCAAAGTAAAAATACGCCAAAAAAGAGTTTGAGGTCCTCCAGGTCACTGAGTAAACCATTCCACATCCAAACTGACTCCCATCAACTTAACCTGCCATCCATCCATCCATCCATCAGCCTGTTTCGTCCACCGCTGGACATAGGCCTTTCCAGGATTTCGCCTTGGCGGTCCTCCTGGAAGAAATGCCCATACTCACACACGCTGGGCAGGCGGGTTGGTGAGCGCGGTGCCGTAACCCTTGCACCAGTGACGCCGCTGCCCATCACCAGTCTGTTTTATAAGGCCCGGCAATTGGGGATGGATATACCGCCATCCATCGGTCCCAGGCAATGGTGGGCCGCCTGGTTTTGCCTGAGAGCTGTTCTCTTACTCTCCCCCGAATAACTTTGGGAGGATTTGCGAGTAAGATGGTGGTACCTCCACAGTCGAGCCCGGCATCAGCTCTACCACCTATTACTTAACTTAACCTGTAATCCTCATAATTAACCACACCTGTATTTGAACCTGGCTTATGTACAAATGTATAACCATAGACTTAATTTAGCCTATGGTATAACTAGCTTTTGCCCGCGGCTCCGCCCGCCTGTTATTCGGTTTAACGACACTCTTATACGCAATAAAAAGTAGCCCATGTGTTGAGTTAGGGTATAAGCTATATCTATTCTAAATTTCATCTAAATCCGTTCAGCCGTTTCAGTGTGAAAGAGTAACAAACATACACACACACAAGCTTTCGCATTTATAATATGTGTTTTTTTTTATTAAGTACATTTAATTAATAATAATTCGCATATTTAGTCTATGGTAATCGTTAATTTATCAGTTATAAAAATACAAGCCGAAAACTTGTAAAAAAGAACTGGGGAATATTAAAATATATGTATATTTATGTTGAAAAAAAAACTGAACAAGTGCGAGTAGGACTCGTAACGTGAAGGTTCGTACATACCGTTTAAAACACAAACTTATTCCACGAGTAGTTATAGTAAAAGACTAAACTAACTTGACATTTACCATCTAATTAAATTAGAAAAAGAATTTCTTCTTAAATATCTGTAAATTTATTTTTTTGTAGAGATCTGCTAAATGACCTAATCTTGTACCGAATTACAGATTTCTTAGTCAACTGGTGAGCCAATTTGTATGAAGTTGATGACGCAAAGCCTGATTTCTTATCAACACTATGGGGCCGTAGACTTATGTAGAAGTTTTTACTTTCAACTTGATATCTTATGTATTATGTTATATATAATTAAGCTGAATAGTATTAAGTTAGTATCTCTCTTGTAACTTCGCTGTCGCATTAGGTAAATTACCTGTAATGATAGTAGTAAGTGGATTTGATAAATAAATAAATAAATCTATAACGGGGCCTGAAAAAAAGGATTTTGACAGATGGACAACGAAGCGATCGTGTCAGGGTTCCGTTTGTAATTCTGAGGAACCTTAAAAAATATATAAATTAAAATTGATTATAATTATTAAAAATAATAATTCTAATAAAGTCGTCAGTTTAGAAGTCAAATTATGTAAAATTTCTCCATGCAATGACAAGACAACAAACAAAAATATATCTCATTATTTAATTTCATGACATGAGATAACTACTTACCATCCACACTGACTCCCATCAACTGAGCTTGGAAGCCAAGTACAGAAAAAATGGCGAAACCGGCGTAGATCGAAGTGAAGAAATTGGCGAAAGACACAAAGATCGCGTCAAAGTGACAGTTATTGTAGAAGTTGTTATAGGACGCCAAGGTGACAAGTGATCCACATGCCACTCCGAACGAGTAGAAAATCTGAAAAATATTAAACAAGCGGCCATATGAGAAAACGGCAAAAATTCTAACACCTTAAAGAGATTATTGGTTCTTAATTGCAAACTAACATTATTATAAATTTTAATTGCGGCTATTTTCGGAGCTATTTGAAAAATACTGAATTTTCGTTCAATGGTTGAATGCAAGCAATGGAACCTTTGCCACAATAAAAATTAAAATAGTTCATTCAAACCAGATTAAATATATCAAGGCCGTTCAAAAATTAACTCGTCTCAGTCTAAATAATTCTAGCATGTTACTCAGTACAAACGCACGTAAATATTTTTGAAGCCTACAAATTTGAAGGGTTTCTGTGCTAAAAATATAAATACTGCAAAAAGGCATAACAATACAAGGCCGTTAAAAAAACTCATAGGAATAATCATACTGTGACTTGACTTGACACATTTGACAGAGTTAAGTATTGAACGCCTTCTTTGACAAATTTCATGTTTGACAGGTGACTTTTTTTATTAGTGCAAACTTCTCTATGTGGCAAAGGTCTAAGTCACGTAGAGCCAACCATTTGCACTAAAGATCTTTTAGAATGAAAAGTTTTTTAAATGGTAATAAGTACTGAAATACTTAACTAATCGCTATTATTCTTTCTTCATTTTTCTACGTTTGAAGTATTCTTTTAGATAATACTATTTAAGCCCTTAGCAAAGAATTTGAAATATTGTGAATTTTGATAAGAATATTTAATATTTATCCGAAGGAACTTGTTTAAGATGATTTTGTTACAAGTACTTGTATTATTCAATTGAAATATTGTATTCCTCAGTAAAATGGAAAGAGAAAAGAAAAAAAAACAATATGAATCACCTACTTCAATTTTATTTATCAAGCAACTCCATAATAAGCAGGCACTTGAAGAAATTGACCCATTAAGCAAATTATTTTAAGGATCGATCAGTTTGATGAATAGCCGATTGCTCAGGTTATCGACTTTCTTTAAAGTACAAGTAGGTAAGAATGGATGTTATATCTACATACTTTCCCTTATCATTACTTACAGCGATTTGAAATAATTTGATCTATTAAGTTCTACGCATACAAAACAAGTATTATTAAATTCACCTAAGAACTTTTTGAGCCATGCTGCTTCTTAGACAGTCAATGAAATGAAACAATTTAAGTTATCCTAGTTTTAGGGTTCCGTAACCGAAGTGTGTCAACCGGGACCTTATCACTAAGCCACGGCTGTCTGTCCATCTATCACAGGGCTCTACAACCTCAGCCTTTATACTAGCTGGTTGAAATTTCCACAGAATACGTATTATGGCCTCTATCACGACAAATAACAAAATTCGAAAAAGCTCTGTCAATAAGACCGTAATACATATAAGTTTCAAGTTTGCATACTCAAGCACAGACAATATTAAAATAAAGTAAAGTATAAAGTAATAAAAATTAGGGTTCCTTACTCAGCGGGAGCTAAATTGTTTGTCAAGTGCTACCCTTTTAGCGGCTTGTTTTTGTAGCGGAAAAATTACATGTTTTCGAAGATATGAGAAATCCTTTTACTATCTTAAAACACGATTTTGTGTAATAAAATGATTAATGATATTTTGATATGTGGTAAAAAAAAAACTTAGAAAGACCTTTGAAAATGTTATTAATCATGTTTTATGTCTAATGGGGATCATTATAAAACTTGATTCGAATATTTTTTTGGATAATTGTACATTTCATTTTCAAGCTTTTTTTCAATATTGTATTTGTTTTTTAAAGTTTCAATCATATTACTATATTATTGCTTACGTTAATAAGTTCGTCCTAGGCTGAGATTCAGAGTGCATTTTGAGTCCGAACTCAATCTTACAAACGTCAAAAAGTGACGTGATCTCATACTAGAGTGACGTGTGTAACATTGAGTTCGGACTCAAAATGCACTCAAAATCTCAGGCCTACTCCTCGACAGCCTCTTCTGGTGATTAAAATCGTTGACCGCGTAATTGGTTCTTAATTTTTGGGAACAGAAAAAAGTCACAAGGTGCCAGGTCGGGACTGTATGCAGGATGACTCATGAGTTCTACATTTTTCGTCTTCAAAAAGTCGTTTGTCTGTCTGGCCGTGTGAGAATTAGCATTGTCGTGGTGCAGGATGATACGGCGTTTACGGTTATTTTTACGGAGTTCGTCAATAACTTCCGGCAAACAAATGGTCGTGTACCAGTCACTATTCACGGTACGACGATTCTCTAAAGCAACAGTAGCCACGTGTCCAGTTTTATTAAAAAAAGAAGCAATCATCCGCTTAGATGCACTTTTCACGCGCGCCACTTTGGTTGGTTTCGGCTCATCTTGAAAGACCCATACGCACGATTGCTGCTTTGTTTTGGGATCGTAGCAATAAATCCATGTTTCGTCACCTGTTACTATGTCCCACACCAAATTTGACGCACCTTCGTTGAATCTGGTAAGCATGGCACTGCACCAAGTGACGTGGTCCGTTTTTTGAGCCTCGGTCAAGTTGTGTGGGATCCACCGCGAGCACAGCTTTCTCACACCCAAATGTTTGTGTAGGATTGATTGTATTTGACTCATGCCTATTTCTAAGGATGCGCGAATTTCATGGTAGGTCACATGCCTGTCTGTTTCAATCATACGGCGCACAGCATCGATGTTTTTGTTGGTCACAGCGGTGGACGGCCGACCATCGCGAGATTCGTCACTGAGATTGATACGACCACGCTTGAATTCTGCAAACCAGCTATAAACAGTCATCTTGCATGGTGCTTCATTGCCAAAAGCTGTTTCAAGCCGAGCGATGCTCTGTTGAGCTGTCAAATTACACTTAAAATCGTAGAAAATCATACTACGAAAATTTTCTCGAGTTAAATCCATGTTGATGCAGACACACAATTTTTTAAATGGCGCCACAAGGTAAAAACAAAAGACAGTCAGATGAAACAAACTGCATTCTACAGCCAAAGAGTTCTATTTTCAAATGTTGCAATAAATTTTTAAATATTGTTTATGTAAGTGGCCAGTTCCGGAAACTTTTAGTGTTACCTATGTATACTCTCACAGCACGCTTTCCCAATAAAGCCTCTATGTTGAGGAAACTCAGTCAATAGGACGCTGGACAATCTTGAGGCCCGAGTTTGAACCCTGTCGAGTTGAGCATGCACCAATCAAGTTTTTGGAATTTATTTGTATAGTATTTGTATAATACTTACCACTTGCTGAACGGTAAAAAAAAAACACTGTGAGGTAGTGGCATGGATAGAACTTCTTGCTGGAAAAGCAATGCGAAAGTCAAGATTGACGATAAAAATAACAAGAAAACAAATTTAAAACCAATTTGAAAACATTTTTTTTATGATATCATGTACTCTAGGGCCAGTAGTGCCTACCCTGGCACATACCTAATGCAAATAATGATTTTCCAAAGTGACATTTAAATCTTTTCATTTTTTTTTATTGTCAAACTGGACTTCTCATTGCATTTCCAGCAAAAAGTGCTATTCACGCCACTGCTGTGCGTAAGGTAAATATGTATGTCCTAATAGTGTGTATATAAGCGTGATTTTCAAGATGATTTTCAATCGTGTCTGGTAACGTTAGACCACTTTAGCTTTGACCGCCTCATAATTATGTCGTGACTCGTGACGTATTTTATAAATACCTGTGAAGCGGCATCACCCCAGACTCGAGCATTCAGTAAGTGGTCCCAATCCGGGGACAAATAGAACAGAATCCCATCAGCTGCCCCTTCCAACGTTGCACCTCTGATCAAAAGAGCTGTCAACATCACGTACGGAAAGAGCGCTGTGAAATACACCACTTTTCCTGCTGACTGGACGCCCTAGAGAAAGAAAAAAATATCTGTAAAGTGTACATCATACGCACACGTTCCGAAAAATTGTTCGTCAAAACGCAGCGTGCATAAAATCCTTATAGTCGCTTGAATATTACGAAACTTTCGCTAATTTTTTGAAAGGACAAGCTGAGAAGCACAGTAAGAACAGAATAAAGGTGGAAAAACTAATTTCATTGCTTTTTTCCATAAATCTATTAAATTTCACTTGCTTTTCTCTAAGTCGAAAAGAAAAGCAATTATAATTGTTTCTCACTAGAAATGACTAGGACGCCCGCTTTTGATTTCATGATAAACAGTTATTTTTATCCCTATCCTTATTTTTTTTTAATTCATCATAACTGTATACACAGGGATAGAAAAAGCGGATAGAGAAGCTAACCTTGATAACACAGAAAAATGCAACAAGCCAAGACAAAGCAAGACATCCAACTAAATGCCATTGAATGCTTCCCCAGTTCTCCCAAGTAGCGTCTCCTCGACCCAGTACCCGTTCACTGCAAAAAAGAGGAGTATTTTTAAAATATTTTTAAATTAAGTCTAAAGATTGTGTGCCGTAACGAACATAATGACCTTATATTTTTGCAAGGTATTCTTATTAGAAAATATTTTCTTTGATGAGATTTTTTTTGTTTCTGATTTGCCACTTTAGCTCTTTTATTTCTCAGTATCGCCACAACGAAAGTAAAAAATTGATCGCAGTCAAGATCGTGGCTCGTACCCATTTTTCAGTTTTTACATAATTTGGTAAGTTAAGTAGCAATTATAGTGAATTGGGGAGGGCACAACAAAAGGGTATAAGGTAAACCACTCAAGACTCCTAAATACAAATATTTTACAATTTTTTTTGAAGCTCGACAAGTGTTCAATACTTTGATTGAAATCTTTATCATTTCCGGAATTTCATGCTCACTGATTTGTAAAATTAATCTGTTTTTGTGATAATATGTAGTTGATTTAATCACCATTTATCTATGTCAAAGTATAATAGCC
Organism: Ypsolopha scabrella; assembly: GCA_910592155.1. Taxonomy (NCBI): domain Eukaryota; kingdom Metazoa; phylum Arthropoda; class Insecta; order Lepidoptera; family Ypsolophidae; genus Ypsolopha; species Ypsolopha scabrella. The sequence continues at coordinate 8,045,273 of OU342969.1, forward strand.
GATGACGGCCCCATACAGTGGGCCGAAATATATCAAATAAATAAAATTATGTTATTTTTCTTTTCCATACTTAATTGTTACCGGAAGGCTCAAGAAGAGTTAAATATATATATTATTTATTCCTATCTTCATTGAGGTATATGCTATTATTAATGTTTTATGGTAATGATTATGGAACTATTTTGTTCCACATCAAAGTAAACTCTTTTTGGAAATGGTCACATACAATGGACTATGCGAAAAGCATGTCATTTTTGGTTTCTAGGTTTCCCCAGCAATCAGGAAATTGAAGCCACTTAAATTGACACAGCAAGTCATTCGTTATTAGTGGTATTCTGGGAATCAATTTTTTTTCCCAGAGCCACAATCGGACATTATAACCGTCTCCAAGAAATGGTAGTGCGGCTTCAATACATATGCCGTATGAAGCATGCCGTTGTACAGCTTCGGTGGTTTAAGGTTTCTGAGAATAAAATAAGATTACCCATTACAAATAAAAAAACAAATTTTTTTTCCTTGTAAAATAGTGTCGAGTAGTGTCTTCAGTTTTACTAGTGATGTTTCTTTTCTATTTAACTCGTCTTAGCACTTATTTATTAAGTAGCTGTTTTGTCTATCCAACAAATTTTCTCAATCTGCCTTCAGCACCACATTTCAAATGCTTCAGTTGGTTTCTTCTTTCTTAAAGAAACCTAGAACCTCTAGAAACCTTTGAATTGAAAATACGTTTCTTAGTGTGGAAAACCTGCTTAGCGATTGCGATTCTAGTTTCGATATCTGTTGTACATTTTGGGTTTTCTGTGATGGTGCTACCCAGATATTTAAAGCGTTTACGTTTTATATTACTGTATCGTTTATTTTTAGGGTTCCGTACACAAAGGGTAACCAACGGGACCCTATTACTAAGACCCTGCTGTCCGTCGGTCCGTCCGTCTGTCGCCAGGCTGTATCTCATAAACCATGATAGTTAGGCAGTTGAAATTTTCAGAGATGATGTATTTCTCTTGCTATTATAACAACAAACACTAAAAACAGAATAAATAAGTATTAAAGGGGTTCCCATACAACAAACGTGATTTTTTGCCGTTTTTATATATAATCGTACGGAACACTTCGTGCGTGAATCCGAATCGCACTTGGCCGGTTTTTAAAGTTTTAATTTTAATTGGCTGTTTTATATGTAATTTTTTTATTTTGAGTTTAGCTAAATATAATGCTATAAAAATCTCATTCATCTAGAAATTTTTGTTCTTGTATCAATATCGTGCCTTTCCATCTAATGTTGTGATCTCCAGAATTTGTTATTTAGCGCTTTCTATGAAATACTGAAAACAAGTGGTGAAAGTGAGCAGCCTTGACGGACACCTTGTTTTATTTTTGCCTTCCTATCTTCTTTTCCTACATCTGTTGTTTCTTAGATAGCTCATAAGGTGTGTCATATAATATAGCACATAAATAATTCTACGTTTTCACAAGTTTTACGCTAAGTAATTTATTTTAGCAATGTCTGGCTTTGCGAAGATTAAACTAATTACAATCAAAATCATTCTGATTGATTAGCATTAACCTATATAGTACAAGTGCAATCAGTGCTTTATACTTATTTTATGATTCATCAGCAATCAGCCAGCAAAAACATAATAATATTGTAGGACAACGTATAGTTAACACGAATTTATTTTTTTAACTCCGGAGCGTGTGGCCATTGATTGTATCGATTTTTACAGGAAATTTATGAGGATGATATAGGAAAATGTCCGGTTGTTGTCTTTGATGCTGATATTAGCGCAATTTTGCTTATTTTACCTAACAATAGGTGTTAGGATCGTAGCAGATGGACATCTGCAGTCTCTGCCTACCCTTATGGGAGACATGCACAGTACAAGTACAATACAATAAATACAGTACAATACTTGTATTTATTATTCTATGGGTGTAAGTATATGTACTATGTACAGCCTAACACAAAAGAATCCTCACCACGCTACCGAAGAGGAAAAATACTGGCAAATGTTACTCACGTGTAATATTCTTCTGACGCTAAAACTCTATGTACATTTGAATACCACGGAACAGGTTCTGTTCCATTCAAACAAAATGTTCCGTTCAGTTGTTGAAATCCAGTCCTTTCGCATATATCTCCTATGCTCATACATTGTCTTAGGTAGTAAGTCAGATCAGTCGCTGTCCCCGTATTATTCTCTCGACATGCATTGTCATAAAAACCACTGTAGCACACTGAAACAAATCATGATTTTAAATTCTACTACGTGTTGACTCATTTTATGACAACAACGTCTCCAAATTCATATGTTAACTACACATAATATGAGATTTCAAGTGGTTCAGCAGACGCGTGGCCATAAAGACAAGTGTTAAGGCTTATTTATTTCAAAGCTACTTGATATAGAATGCGCAAATTTCAATGGATAAAAGAACTGTTATGGAAAACTAGATAAAACGTTTGATGTAAAGAACTACTCCCTTGATGTTATTATACAAAACTACGAGTACGTACACATACAAAAATAAATATTATACTTACAATCAGTATTATAGTCGTTATCGCAAGATCCCCATCCCATGTTTCCGGCTATTGACACGATAGTGTAAAAGAGCGTCCACGCCACGATGATCATGTAGTAGACAGATATAATGCTTATGACGACCAAAGTGCAATACCCAAGGCCACTGAAGAATGGCGATATTGAAGCGAAGGCCCGAAGAGGACCTTGCCCGGTGTACTGTCCGATATATAGCTCCAAGTAGAAGATTGGAAGACCGACGAATATCAGCATTATGAAGAACGGGATGAGAAAGGCACCTGGGAATATTGACTCTTCTGGTTTTAAAAAGTACACACTTGAAATGCATATGTCTATCATCCAGAAGATAGAGGATTTGGAAGATACTACAAATCTCATCAGCTATGATCCTAAAACACGTTTTTCAATAATAGCAGTCATCGTGTTAGAAAGATGCGCTGTTCCATTTGCCAGATCACTTAAATTACACAGTTGTAATGCTAAATTGGCCATATCTCGTAAACGTAACTTGCCATGAGAGTTTTAGGTTTTCCTTCATAGGTTGTTGTTGACATATTATTACGTTAGCCAATCAAAGGTCAATAAAACCACAGCTGTTGTGTATTCGCTTTTAAACTGCTGGAAATTTTAAGTGATTGATTACAAATATGGCTTCATTAATTTGTTTTCATACTAGGGAATCAGGGCTTTTTTTAATTAATGTTTTTTTATAAATTTACAACTAACTATTTGGTATCGTCATAATCATAGAAAACCTTAGAAAAAACTATGGCCTCTAAAAAATGTGTAACGAATTTCCAGGATACGTGGATTGAGCCGTATTCATCTGTAAGACGAATCCAAGGTGGCTATGGCTTTGCTGGATCCGGTGTCAGAAACAAAAACGGAAAGTGGACAAATTCCGGCGATACTTCCGTTGTTCGGCTCCAGCATCTGATGTCTGATATTGAAACCAGACCGTGGACAAACTTTCTAAGGTAGAGCTTTTCCGAGCCGCCCTAAAAGGAAGTATACTAAAATTGGTCAAAAGCAGTACTCAACAACTTATTTAAGAGGTGTTTTAATGATCTGACCTTAGCAGGTAGAGTTATGTTCTAGCAGTCGCAGAAATTAATTTCCAATTTAAATTATATATACTGAGCGAATGAGGGTTGGACTTGGACATACCCGTAACTGGTATACGATAATGACTTTCATCAATTTGATAGGACTATCCAGCTGCTTGCTTGCGTCATAACTTGCTAAGTCTTGAAAACCGACGACTTCTTTTAGATATGTCATTACTTCATGATTATACTTAGTGGCCATATCGACAGTAGTTGAGTCACAGAGCGTCAATCCGAGAAATTTCTGTTTGGTGTCACTCGAGTAAACACGAAATATGCTCAAAATTCCCCTATACTACGTCTTTTTTAAATTATAACAAAAAAATAATAACATTGATCCCTTTGATTGTAGTAAACCCATCTTCCTTCGCTTACCAACGCTTTCTCTTAGCTTATTTATATTATTTACTTATTTTTATACTAGCTACTTATTTATTTCTAATAATTACTTATATTTTAAAGATTAATATTTAATATATATATATATTATAATTATTTTATTTATGTATATATACGTATGTTTATGAGTGTGTGTTCTCATGTTTTACAAATAATAAAATAAGATGTATTTGGAGCAACTGTTACGCTTATGTTAGAATCTTTGAAAAAAAAAAAAGTTTCTTATAATAAGTTACAGAAAAATCTTAAATTTCATAAATCCGAAACTTAAACAGCAATCGAGATATTCACGTCTAAAAATCACTACTTATCACTGACTCAATGACTGACTGATTGACTGACTTACTTATATAAAATCTAAACCACTTCCACAAAATTAAGGTTGTTACTCTGTTTTAGGTGTTTTAAAGTTTTATATCAACTTACTGCCTCCATTTCTATAAATAAGATAAGGAGCTCGCCACACGTTTCCCAAGCCTATAGCATACAGCAGGCACGTCAAGATACAATCCAACGAACTTCTCCAATGTCGTCGGGGTATTATTTCTGGTTCGTTTACTTCTGGTACAATTATTAACTCTGGTACTTTTTTACCAACCTGGAAACGTGCCTATACTGGAAACTTGGGAAATAAGGAACAACTTACTGATTTGTTACCTATTTTCCGGGAATAGAGATGGGGAATAGTGGCCATTATCAATCAATTTAATTCTGCATTACCATAATAATACGGTATTCCAAATAAGCGATAATTTATACCGTGCTAAATATACGAGGGTAGGTGTAGGACGCTCAAATTAACTATAAGTTACCTAATTATGATCATAATGAACAAGTATTTGAATTTAAACACATAGGTATTGTTATTCTTATGGTAATTTACGCGGAAAAGGACCTTCGACTAAGAAAATTAGATCACGTCACGTAGAATATTATGCACTTGGAAAAAGAAATATATACAAAAACCCGGCCAATTGAGAGTCACAATGTGGGTACGAAACCATAAAAACGTTTTGGGAAATAACAAAAGTATAGATGTCTTTTACTACTAAAAGATTCGTGGTTTCGATTCATAATGCTATTAAATCTGACTAAATAAAAATCGTGAGTAGCCGTTTCAATAGCTTTATAGATGTCTTAGCGACAGTGAGGCGATAAAAAACAAGTGACAGATAATTTTAAACCCTCACATTATGGAAATCTAATTTAATATGTTTTTTACTTTAGAGTTGTAACTACAAAATTGCAGTCCTGCATATACATTGTTAAACGGAGTAAGTATTGGTTTAATTCCTCCATGGAAAGATAAAAAGGTTATATTTGTCAAATTATAACGATTCTTCACGTTGGTTTTGAATTTATCAGGTAAGTTAATTTTTACAAGAACAGGGAATTTCTTCTTATTTTTGGTTTGCGCTGCTTTTGTTATAAACGGTTTTCTCAAGTTTAGCATGGTCAGTAAAATGTGTAGTTTCAGTATGTATCTACCTGCTGCACACGATGTACAGATGCCAGATACCTATTGGCAGTTCTTATTGCCGCACCATAGCCCTTAAAGTCTTTTACAAATAGGAAGCTTGAGCTGAAGGTGACTGTACCACTGGAGTTGGAAGTAGCGTAGAGCTACCAATGTGTGGAATTGGGAAGCCTTTTACCCAGAAGTGAAAGTCTGAACAGGATAATTAAAAGGAAGTGTACCGTGGTGGCAACGTAAAACGTTCTATTTGCAATTTCATCGAGAACGTGATTTCGTTCTACACTCGATAAATTTGCTCGATAACCAAGAAGGATTTTTACTTCGCTCGGTTCCCTTTTATCACATCACATCACACTAATATTATAAATGCGAAAGTTTGTGTGTGTGTATGTTTGTTACCCTTTCACGCTGAAACGGCTGGACGGATTTGAATGAAATTTAGAATGGATATAGCTTTAACCCCAACTTAACACATAGGTTACTTTTATCCCGAAAAAAACATGTAGTTAAACCGAATGACACGCGGGCGGAGCCGCGGGGCAAAAGCTAATTTATATATAAACCTTACATACTCCCCGTCGTTTCACTTGTCGACGCAACTTTTGTGACTTTTTGTTAAAAGACTTTCGTAAATTTCCTAACTCTGCTAAAAAAATACAAAATTTAAAAATTTCTGACGTGAATTTGAACTCCAAAACCTAGTACTCTAACACTGTACTAACTATTTTATATCAGAAGAGGCGTATCAATTCTATTGATAATACTTGCGACGTAATGACGTACCTAATGAATATCTAATCCTAAGTGAATATCTAATTATTATTTTTTGCATTCCTTAATACAATGTGAACCTTTGTATGGCTTTGTAATTTTGCAAATAAACGATTCTGATTCTAATTGTCGACAAAATAGTATCTAAATCGAAAGTTCTACGTTTCCGCGTAAAGCACAGCAGACATATCTTAAATAAAAATATATAAAAAGTAATGCATAAATGAAGACGCAAATACGACATAAAAACCCGGTCAAGTGCAAGTCAGACTCGCATACTTAGGATCCCGTAATTCGACAGTTTTGGGAACAGTCAGGAAGAAGGTATATAAAACCTTGCCCATAGGTTTTTATGTTAACTAAAAGAAGAATTGATTGTATTCGTATTTTATACCGTATTCGAAATAAAACTCGTGGCTGAAAAATTTAATTTTGTCATTTTGCTAACGTGAATTTCTCACCCGTTATATTTTCCTGTAAACTTTACGTAATCCCAAGTTACCATGATTTTTTTCATATTTTTCAGTTCGTTAGTTTCGGAAAAAAGGACATGCATTTTTTGTGGCTTTTCAAAGATTTTTAAAAATCGGTGCCAGTAAATATAGTAAAAGTATATATTTTTTAATCAGCTCTTTAATATCGTATTTTATTTATTCTATTTTTAGGAGTTTTATTTTTATTTTTATACTTTTGTATTGGAAATATTTTGAACAATTTCAAATTTTTAATTTTTTTTTCGTACCTTATTATGTAAGCAAGTGAATGCTATATACGGACAGACGGACAACAGAGTCTCACCATAAAGGTTCCTTTTACCTTTCAGGTACTACGGAACCCTAAAAAGTGGACGAAGCTAACTTCTGTAAAGCAATATAGTCTAGCTATCAAAAAATGAGACTCAATTTTTTTACTCTTGCCACCCCCAGGAGGTATAGTTTCACTTCACCTAGACAGCCCGTTGCTTGCATTTATGCAAATATAATGTGTGCTCCCTTTTCAACCCTGAATCTACCAATATCTCCGAATACCGTCATTGTCTCACAAAACTCACAATAGAAAGATTGTCACACAAGATGTTGACTTTCGGGGGCAAGTGTCTATGGTTGAAATTCATTTGATCACTTATGTGTACTCCAACTCGTGTTAAAAATATAAGAATGTTATTAATTGATCACATCATTAATATTTTGTCAATTACATATTGTATCTTGAACTTGATAACTGTTTCCTGTCACTGATCAAGGCCCGATGTTTATTTTAGCTGAGATTATGTTTTTATTGCGAAATCCATCGCTTTGGAATACTCTAAATTTATTTATTTATCTTTTCTGGTTTGTAATGCACTCTAATAATAATATTTAGAGTATTCCAAAGCGATGGATTTCGGAATAAAACATAATCTCAGTTAATGAGAACTGTGAATTTCTTAACTGTCTGAAGCAACACATATTGTAGCGACGACAGCGCCATCTGTTTCTTAAGAACAAGGCGTGAAATCACATAACGCCCTCGTGAGCGTTCAATATGTGCATTACAAGCTAGTTAGATCAAATAGTCACAAAAATATTCAGTGGACAAGTATGGTGGAAAAATTCAACGGTCTAAGTAAGTACCTAGGTGGCGCAATTGGTAGCGTGCTTGTCTGGGAAACAAGAGGTCGCAGGTTCGAATCCTGGCCCGAGGATATTTTTCAAATTCTTGTCTTTACATTTATTTTAGCTTTTTGGATGTTTTGTGTTGACATTGTTGACGTGCACTTTTGTAAAATAAATAAGGAATTTTTGAGTTTGCCTTTTTTGTTGCGCGCTTCTGGTGATGTAAGCTTGAACAGGACGAATTACTTAACTAGTTATGTTTCTTACCGCCTCCATTCCTATATGTAAGGTAAGGGAATCGCCATACATTTCCGAGGCCTACAGCATATCCCATGCAGGCCAAAATAAACTCTAATGGACTTCCCCATTTTGCTTTCGAAGCGATGCTTGCTGTGCCTGTGGCCTCAGGTAACGGCTGCGTGCCATTTGATTCGGACTAAAACAAAAAAACAATGACATTATTATATTTTTAACATGTAATTTTAATTCACAGATCTCATTTTATAATACTTAGAACGAACAACGAGGAAATTGTTTTGTGACGTTAATAACAAAAGTCAATAAAAAGGAATAAAAAGAAGAAATATAAAAAGCGCATAGGAGATTCATTTGCAACAACCGCTTTGGTTTGTCTCATAATCTGTGTTAATAACAGAAGAGACCCGAAAAAAAAGCGCTTGCAAAAGAACAAGTAATTTGATGGAAATAACAATTAAACTCGGGTTATAATTTCCTTCGATTCAGCAGGAAGCAAGCTTTTTCTATGATCAAATTGACTTCTTCTTTCAAATTCGGTGAGACATCTATCTCTACAATACCACAGACGCTACTTTCTTCATTCGAAATTATTTTTCGAAGAATTTATGGAAAAATACATATCTTTGAAATTAACACAAAGAATATTATTATTGTTATTCGGGCATTTGGCGTTCTAAGGGTACACAAGTTTTTTAATACTAGCCTTTCGCCTTTCGTTTATTCAATCTCTGCCCCGTTTTCGGCTTGGACGTTATTTTATCAACACCCCATAAGGCCTATCATATGGACCAGGATCATTACGATGATAAGATAATAAATAAAACCGCATCCAAATCCGTTGAGTGGTTTTCGGGTTAAAACAAAACGTATCTACTTATTCGTACTTACAGACAAACAAAAATTTTAAATGGTAGTTTTGGCTTTAGTACAATACTTATAAGAACCCATAAAAAAAAGTTTATTCGTTTTAACAATTTACAAATTTACACACTTATAATTAGTACAAATTATATAATTTTAATTATTAGGGAGCAACGTTGGAAGCCATGGTAGGTGGTAAGCCTGAGTAATGGCCTCCAGCGCCTTTCCGCGGGCCAAGTTACATTTTTGTGATGAACAAAAACATAATAAAATTTAGATTACATAAACTAAATCTAAAATTAAAGCATATCGATTACTGTTTAAAAGTAAGCATTGTTTCCTACATGTAAACTAAACAAAAAAACGAAATCTTGTAAAAGCTACGCATAGGATTCATAGGATTCAAAGACGAATTTAATTTAAAATTACATATTTTCTGTCACGAAAAATAAAAATAAATTACAGTTTGGGAGGGCACAGTGTACATCAATTCAATTTATCTAACTGTTGGCTTAAACGAAAAGAAAATGTATATATTTTAAATCTTATTAAAAATAATAAGATTTGTAAGAGTAATTAACCCGTCCGATTACGTGCATTTTTGCAAGTTTGCAAATTTTCCCGCCAATTTTGTTTTTGGCTATATCTCCGGAACTGGTTGTCCAATTCTAATGCAGTTTTGTTTTTCTTAAACTAGATAAAATTTCATACAAGAAAATTTTTTTTTTTTTTTCTTAGGGTAAGTTGGGGGGGGCTTTCTCCTTGACAAAATCTTAGTTATATATATGAATATATGTATGTATACTATATATATATGTCTATTCAAATTTTATAATATTGTATAAAAAATAATAATAATAAAAAAATAATAACTCTATACATATATTAAAAACAAAAAGAAGATTTCGGCCTAGAATAACAATCCACAACTTTTTTTTTATTATTATAACATATTTTTTTATTTTTTTTTATTGCTCATCTTAATAGCTTTCGAAAAATACCCATATCATTAGGTTTATAATGTATTAACTAACAATAATAATTTTTTATTTACAATTCAGCCTAGGCGTGACGATCGTCACGACTGTGACTCTACGGGTATGGTGAAGTAAAACAATAAAAAGAAAATTTAAATTAATATATAAAAATAAAAAAGTAAATCTCTGATAAGCATTGAGTATATTTAGGTAACAGTTGTAATTAACGTTTCTGTTTTATCATAGCCCTGATACCATGTCATTAAAAAAAAAAAAAAAATTCATATTGGAGTCACGAATTTTACTACTTTATTATTGTACATGCAGATTTACTGGATTTCTTAAACCTTTTTAACATGCTTTGCGTGAAATCTTTAATTTCTCCATTAAAATGGTATACATGCTAAAAATACCGTATTTTGATGGAACAAGGTACAAATTATAATAACAACATCCCAAGTTAACTAAAACAAATCAGAAAATGTTCCAAAACTGAAACTTCAAACAAGGGAATAATCGTTCTCATTTAAATGTAAATTCGTTCTGGAATGCCAAGGAAACTGAATGGAGTCGCAAAGTTTTCGTTCGATTCGCATTCGCGCTATTCAAATAATATTATACAGAAGTTCGTCTTAGTTCCAGTCACTGGGAACTAGTGCCGCGCGGGCCAACTTCTTACCCACATACTTTATGTTTATTATTCAGAGTATAAAAATCTGTAGAAACGACTTTGGAGTCTCAGTTTTATTTCAGACTAACATTGTTAGCTTTGGAGCTGAGTAGCTATAAAGTAGTGGTTTCCGGGGTGCTCGTTTCCTTTTGTCAAATTTGTAAATTTAAAAAAGAGAAACTTGTTATTTTTATGATCTTGCTTTGCAAGGAAAACATTCCGTGTTCGGTCGGGAAAACTGAATTTTAACCAAACATGGAACCTTGTCACAGAAAGATATCCTTCTGATCTAAGACTTTCATGTTGACGTTTAGTAAAATAATTTGGCCAAGTGCGAGTCGGGATTGGCGCACAAAGGGTTCCGTACCACCCCACAATAGGAATGCGAAAGCAATATCAAGGCTACAAAAACAAGGTCATAAAATGGTAGCGCCTGGCGAAAAATTTGGCAATAACAACGATATACACTCAATCTTAAAAATCGTATATTACTGCTGTACATAATGTAAATTAGGGCTTTAAATATTTAAAATTTCCAAGTTACAGAAACGAATGGAAACTTTGCGTTGACGTCGTTATTTAGGTTTTGTACGGCAATAAATTAGCAAATTTTAAATTTGAGTGTTCAAAAGGGGGGGTTTTATACAATCCGCCTGCAGTTAGATTGAGCACCTTATTTTGCATCAATCAGATCGAAACTGAACTCTGCAACTTTTCAATAGCGCGCTCTCAGCCGTGGCGTGCATTTTCATTTAATAACCCTAGATAAAAAAAAAATATATATTTTAAGACGTACTGACGATGTCATTTTTTAAATGTAATAATGCAATTTGCTAGGAAATAAGTAAAAAGTTATAATTTGGTCAATTGCGAGGCGGGCTCGCGCGCAAAGTGTTCCGTACCACTACATAATATGGTTACGGAACCCAAGAAATTATGAAAAATAACAACAATATAAATATCATAGCATATCAAGGCGACAAAAAACAAGGCGCTAAAATGGTACCGCCAATTCAGTCAGTATCATTTTTAGTATTTGCTGATTTAGGTTTTTTAATATTTACCACTTGCGTAAGTACATGTATTACCGTCTTTAAAATAGAGCTAACACAAAAAACGTTTAAAATACTACGTTTTCGTATATACACAAAACAGCTCATCACCGCAGGCATTTTTAAGTTATGCCGCAGACAGACCAATGGAGCTTTTATGACGGATATAGTGAAGCCTGGACTACCTCCAGCTCCACAGCGTTTTATTCTTTGTACAGTCAGAATCGTCTTAAGGAAGGACCCGGAGCTGAGTTGAATAAAACCAAAGAGGGAGCCTAAAGCACCTACAGGGACACACAAAAATTTCTTTTGGTTTCAAACTGTCAAATGTTACAATTTCAGGGTGGTCGAAAATTTTAATTCGGTTTAACAAAATTTAGCTTTGTTGGGTGTTTTACAATAATTAAGTTTGTTAGTTGTGTTAGGTTTGTCCATCATTTAAAGTTGGTACATAATTTATATCGAATTAAATTATGCGCTTTCATTTATGGATATACCTAACATAACATACATTACTAAGGCTACTTAAATTAATTACACCCTCCAAGTTTTGCGCTATTTAGTATGTGAATCTGCACGCGGGTTACGAAAATATGTTGATGGAAAATACAAATACAGATGCAGCACATAGTCTGGGTGTTCGTCCGAACCCTGCAATGCAGCAGTCTATAGTGCATCATCATTTGTTTGTGTAAAGAATTGAAAGTGCTGATTCAACACAGACAGACACCTAAAAATAAAGTATACAGCATTATCTTGTGATTAAATTTATTATGATTATTTCTCATGTTAGGTCTTATGTCATAATTGCCATACATAATGCGTGTTGGGTATTTGATAATGTTTATTTGAGTAGGCAGTACAAAAGAGAAATGCTCAGATTTCTTGAAATCTCTTGTTTCTTGAATGTTGACACTCATACCTATAGTTTACGGAATATTAAACGTTGCAGGCTGGATTGCTGACCTACCACTATGTAGTTTGTTGCTGAGACGTTTGAAAATTAAATTATAAACGTAGAACATTATTCTTGCCGCGTCTCAAATTCTGGCAATTTGCACTGGATTTTGGCAGTGAAAGATTCATCTTGAGTTTGCTTGAACTGCAACACTATAAGATCCACTGAGGAAATTCATTAATTTATCTTTATCTACCATGTTCACTCTTTCACAATAGCAAGGCCAAACTAAGTAGACGAAAATCCCCGCTAAGTCGAGCTAAAAAGCGGCACGCCGTACCATCCTTTTCTCGAAGCACTTCAGGCCATTTTCAACCCCCTATAACATCGTTGCGGATAAAACTAGAAGCCTGGATTGTCAGTAACCAAGCAGGCATTGTATGTATAAACACGGTATATCCCAAATTTAATTCAATTTGAACCAGTAGTTTAAGAATTATAACTAGTCAAAGTTTCTCAATTTTGTCACTCACTCACTCACTCACTCACTGACTGACTGACCGATCATCAAAACTCTAAGGCACTTCTAGCAGACACAGAAGCTTCAAATTTGGAATACAATTAGTGTTTAGTGTATCAATGAAGGAAAAACTAAAATATTTTCCTATTTCGGTCCAGTGCTCTATATACACCACCACCATATCAATATTAAAAATCTTTTATGTTTTAAATAAAAAGATTGACTTGGCAATCGCACTAAATAATCTAATTTAATAATAATCCGAGTATGTGTAACTTGTGAGATACATGGTGCTTTCATGCGATTATTATTATTTAAAACATAAAAGATTTTTAATATTGATATGGTCAATTGGTCACTATAAGATGTTGTTAGGTTAGCGAATTATGTAATAACTTAAGACAGAAGGTCCCTTAAGTAGGAACTGAATAAATTAACCGACTTGGATTTACATGGATCTCACAACTTTTTACGGTAGAAGAACTAAGTTGCGAGACTTGTTTTTTTTACAAGTTTTGTTTTTGATTAATCTGTCTGTAAAGCTGCCGCATTCGTGCAATGTCATCGTTTCGAATGCGATCATAATACAGACAATATAGCCTACCGACCTGCAGTCCATCAGTGTTTGTTGAATAATAGGTATGCGTATCAAGCTGCATCGCAGACAGAGCGAGCTGTATTGCAGTTGCCTTCGTAGCAAAAATGTTCTCCGTTTCTGATCACATTACAGACAGTCGTCAAGTGTCTGTGGTGCAGGAGTGTTTCTAATACTTTGTTCCTACAGATGCAGCTGCGCTGCAGAGCAACCCATGTCTGTGCTGCATCAGTATTTGTATTTATGCACCTGGGTTAGTATAATTTGTATTTGTACCAACGTATTTGAATGGTTTTGTAGCTCGGGATTGCCTCTTTTACTGTTTCAATTAGCATATATAAATATATCAAATAGTTATAAATTAGTAGGAGGGGCAGATTTTGTGTTCGGTGTGCGTACTTCAGAAGACACGATAAGCTGTGCGTTCATATTTGTGCCTTAAGTACGACGAAGGGATTCATCATGCTGAGACGGACGTAATAATCGACAAGTGAATGTACAGATGTGGATGTGCCAAGTCACAGTCCACACTCGGTAACACTTTTAACTCCCGTTCAAGCATTCATGTCGTGACGGTGTATTAATTTTACATTTCTTGTACCTCTAGTACTAACACCGCAATCTCTATGAATAAAACTTTGTGCTGATTTCTATGAACGTATGCGAGACAGCGCACCTGGCTCGCTCCAACTTTCCTGCAGCGCGACCTCTCTTCAACTTTCGAATTGCTTCCGAACATAATACAAGTACACCGTTTAAGATCTGCTCTCTTGTCACATAGTTTGCTGACGATTCTTTTTCCGTGTTCGTTTTTAGAGCCTCGTCAAAAATTGCAACCCTCAGTACATTTTGTGCACTGATCCGATATCGAATGACGGATGATTTCAGATAGTGGATGGTCAACGCAACATGAAAATGCAATATACGGCTATTGATGAATGTAGGATGGCCTTTCACGGTGTGGATTGTGATAGCTCATTTAATTGTCAATTTTGAATGAAAGAGTTTTATTGCAATTCATTATCGGATATCGGATCTGTGAACAAGCGTACTTTGGGTAAGCGTATCCATTACGCACGATGTTATGCGACCCCACGCACTGCGATCCTTGCGACGCCCAATTTGGTAATGCCTAGTACATATACATACATATAAAGCCTTCTGTGTATTGTATTGCCTTCAAAATGTTGCAAAATTGCTAATAGGGTAAAAATTTTCTTTTGAACGATGCACTTTTTTTTCATTTTATGTTTTAATAAATTCTTATCCCAGATATGCATGAAAAGTTCATAATTACTTAGCCAAGTTTTCTGCTGCCACTTATGACCTAAATACTCCGTTTTTAGGGTTCCGTAGTCTGACAAGCAACCCTATTAGTACTAGAAACTCTAGAAATCTGTTATTTGGTATATTATAAATAAAGATATAATTGCTATGTTTAGCCTTTTATTTTCTTTAAATATTACTAGTTAAAAGAAAAATCAAATAAAAACATTCGTTCCCTGCTTCACTTTTGTTTTAAGAAGCAGCCCTATGTTTAAATTAAAAAACTTGCTATCCACAGTAGATTCACTAATTCAAGTAGCTTTAACTCGAGTACTGAACCTTCCCATTACCGATCGTTGTTGGCTTCAGGCTTCCCTTCCCATCAGATTTGGGGGGCTTGGAATAAGAAAAGTGTCCGATGTCGCGCTACCTGCCTTTTTGTCTTCTATTCACAGCACTGAGACCTTGTATAAGAAACTTATTCAGCCTTCTTTGGTTGATATTGAGGTCTCGTGCTGTGATGAAGCCAAACAGGCATGGTCTGTGGCCTGCCCGTGTGAGGACGTCCCCGATAACTTTTCATCGCAGCGGCAGTGGGATGAGCCTTGTTGCAAATTGCAACAAAAAAAACTGCTTGCCTCAAGTAGGAATATCACAGAGCGAGCTCGGCTTCTTGCTGTGGCAGAGCACGAGTCGGGTCTCTGGCTCCACGCCCTCCCATCCGCCAACATCGGGACACTATTAGACGATCGGTCCTTCACCACGGCCGTCGGTCTGCGAATAGGGGCTTCATTAACTGAACCTCATCACTGCCCTTGCGGGGCTAGCGTTTGTCGGGCCGGACTCCATGGACTTTCTTGTCAGCGCAGTGCCGGCCGCTTGTCTCGCCATGCAGCCCTCAATGACGTTATCCGAAGGGCCCTTGTCTCCGTCGGTGCTCCGGCTACTCTTGAACCACCCGGAGTCGTTCGCGATGACAGTAAGAGGCCTGACGGTATGACGTTAATACCGTGGAAGCATGGGAGGCCGCTCGTATGGGACGCAACCTGCGTGGACACGCTGGCGCCCTCTCATGTTTCCATGAGTAGTAGGGCTGCTGGTTCGGCGGCGGCCGCTGCTGAGCTCTCCAAGGGGCGTAAATATGCGGCAATAGGTTCAAGCAACATGTTTACACCTTTTGGGGTTGAGACAATGGGAACATGGGGTCCAGAGGCGCGACAATTTATCAAGGACCTCTCTGTCAAGCTGATAGATACCAGCGGCGACCGGCGGGCTGGCTCTTATTTGGGCCAGCGTATAAGTCTTGCCATACAGAGAGGTAACGCGGCCAGTATTTTGGGTACTCTCCCGCAGGGCAGTGATCTGGAGGCAATCTTTTTTTTGTGATTGTTATGTGTGTACAGGTTTGCGTTTTTTTTTTTTTTAGGGTTGTTTAGTTTCTGTTATTACATCTTCTGTTTTATTTATAGTTAGTTTATTTAAGTTTTTGCTATAAGTTGTTTAGTTTGGATATAAAATGTTATTTAAGTTAGAATTTGGGTATAATAAATAAAAACACAATTTTCAAAATATTTCGGCCTCTTCTATGAGGCCGTCATCAGTTGAATGACAGTTAAAATCTATGCTACTGACTATTTACAGAAAAAAAATAAAAAAATAAATGATATTTACAGAATTAATGTGTGATGATGATCATGATGATGATGATGATGATGATGATGATGATGATGATGATGATGATGATGATGATGATGATGATGATGATGATGGTGATGGTGATGGTGATGATGATGACGATGACGATGACGATGACGATGACGATGACGATGACGATGACGATCACGATCACGATCACGATCACGATCACGATCACGATCACTATCACGATCACGATCACGATCACGATCACGATGACGATGACGATGACGATGACGATGACGATGACGATGACGATGACGATGATGATGAGTCAATCGGTCGAGTTATGTCTGTCAGTGTTGTCTGTTGAGTCCGGGTCCATAGTGTGCACCAAGTGACCAGATGTATGATGTCTCCCAGGTCCTCAGTCGGTCAATGGTGGAGTAAATGACTTAATGATACGCACAGTGAAGCAGTCGTTAAAAAGTTGATTGTGGAGGCGAGTGTGAGTGGGGATGGGCAGGATGTTGTTTTGTGTAGTGTCTGAAGTGTGTCTGTGCTGGTTCATGCGGATGTGTAATGCGTTTTTAGTTTCACCTATGTAGAATGCCGGGCAATGTCGGCATTCTAATAGGTAAATGCAGTTATCAGTTTTGCAATTTGTGTTGGATTGTGTTCTGTATGTGTTTGTTGTGTGGTGTGTGTTAATGTGTGTGTCTGTATTGATTAAAATGCATATTTTACAGCGTGGCCGTCGGCATGGGAAGGTGCCACTGGTGTATGAGTTTGAGTTTGGGATGATGTGAGAACGTTGTTTTGTTTTGTTGAGTGTGCATCTAAGGTTTCTATTTTGTCTATAGCAGATTTGAGGAGTGTTGGGTAGTAGGTGTTGAGTTTTATTGTTTTGTCTGAGAATGGGTAAATTGTCATTGATCAGTGTTTTTGGAGACGTTTGTATGTCTTTTTCTGTAGAATCTTGGTCTGTGGTGTATGTGTTTTTGTAGAAAATTATTTGGGTAATCCCTGTTTAGTAAAGCTTTGTGGATGGTGTTGTGGTAGTCATTGAGTGCATTTGGGTTATTGCAAATTCGACGGCCACGAAGTGAAAGTGAATAGGGAATGGATTTTTTGATGTGAGCGGGATGACAGCTGTGAAGTGTAGGTATTGTTGTTTGTTGGTCGGTTTGAAATGAACGGAGGTGTTAATATGGTTGCTGTTGTCAATGGTCGGGTCTACGTCTAGAAACGTGATTTTCCTGGATGAGATGTTATGAGTGAATTTTAATGAGCTGTGGTTGTTGAGTCGGTCTAAGAAGTTGGTCAGCGTTTGTCGGTTGTGCGGCCAGATCATGAAAATGTCGTCAATGAATCTCTTCCACAGAAGAGGTTTCATAGGTTCCGAGGCTAAGAAGTTGGTTTCCATTGTTGTCATAAATAGGTTAGCATAGCTCGGAGCCATCTGAGTCCCCATAGCTGTACCTTTCGTCTGTTGATAATATTGATTTTCAAAATGGAAGAAGTTATTTTTTAGTATTATTTCTGATAATTTAATAATGAAATCGGTTGACTGTTGATGAGGTATTTAAATGAGTTCGAAGAGATGATAGGCTTGCGTCATGTGGGATGTTGGTGTAAGGAGAGACGACATCTATGGTTACGAGTAGAAGATTTATATTATCAGGTAGTTGTAGGGAATTTATAATTTCGAGAAAGTGATTAGTACACGTATCTTTGATGTATGATGGTGAATTTTTCACAAGTGGTTTTAAATGATAGTGGATAAAGGCGGAAATGCGTTCGGTTGGGGCATCGCAGGATGCTACAATTGGTCGGCCTGGATTATTGGTTTTGTGTATCTTTGGTAGCATATAAAAATGGGGGGTCCTTGGATGGCTTGGGAGCATTAGCTGCATGCCAGCCTCAGATAGACCCTCTGTTTCCCCGTCTGTGTGCAAGAGGTCCCAAATGGCTTCCACGATCTGGTCGCACGGGTCACTTGGTGCGACAGAGTAAGATGTCGTGTCGGTTAGTTGTCTTAGTCCTTCGATCACATAGTCGGATTTTTCCATTATAACTGTGGCAGAGCCGTCATCAGCTGGTAGGATAATAATGTTGTCATTTTTTTTTGTTTTTTTAATGAGTCTTTTTATAGGTATACGTACATACTAACCACGCCGACAAAACGGTAAAAATTTTTGTTAAGTGTATCTGCTGTACACGTAAATTGGGGATGATTCTTTTTCTCGTCTAACACATAGTGTGGACTTGATCCGATTTGGGGATCCGTTGGCGAAATATTAAGATTTAAAGTGCTAATTTTTGTTAGAGTCCCTCCCCCCCCTGCCAGCTGTACGGTTGTTTATGAATACGTGGAAAAATTCACAGAAGTATTATATATGTATAATGAAGTTAAAATAAAAACTATCACAGCTAAATGCAAAACCGGCCGAAATTACAAACCGGTTTTTTTTCGGGTTTCGTATCAAAAAACCCGGTTTTCGTGTAGACCGGTATAAAAATATGTTTTTATTCTTTAGATAAATTATGTTTTTAAACTGCATGTGGAATTCAGGCCACTTACATCTTGCATCTTTCCAATTTTTAAATAGAAAGGTACACATCAAAAACAAAACTTGTAAAAAAACCAAGTCTCGCAACTTAGTTCTTCCACCGTAAAAAGTTGTGAGATCCATGTAAATCCAAGTCGGTTAATTTATTCAGTCCCTACTTAAGGGAACTTCTGTCTTAAGTTATTACATAATTAGCTAACCTAACAACATCTTATAGTGACTCGGCCATCGCATGAAAACAAATGTATTTATACACTGCCTGCTTGGTTACCGAAAATTCAGGCTCCTAGTTCTATCCACAATGAAGTTATAGGGGGGTCGA
Organism: Ypsolopha scabrella; assembly: GCA_910592155.1. Lineage (NCBI taxonomy): Eukaryota > Metazoa > Arthropoda > Insecta > Lepidoptera > Ypsolophidae > Ypsolopha > Ypsolopha scabrella. The sequence goes on from OU342969.1 coordinate 8,064,794, forward strand.
AAATGGCCTGAACTGTTTCGAGAAAAGGTTGGTACGGCCGTGCCGCTTTTTAGCTCGACTTGGCGGGGGTACTGCCATGCCCCCAGATAGTAAAGGGAAATATATGGTCCTACAATAATAAGTGAAAATAATTCTAGGGTAGATTATATATCGTTCGCTGATCAAGTTCCAAAAGAAGAAAAAATTTTTTGCTCAAATAATTTTTTCACTTCCCAATACATAGTGGTTCAATCAGCTGACTAAATTTCTATGAAAAGGTAAAAAAAAGTACGCGAAAAATTTTTTTTTTTCAGTTTAATTTGGTCTATTAGAGATAATCTGATAATCTGTTGAATTTTTTTCACTTTGAATTGTAGGACCTTATATACCGATTTAAAATAATAAATTTAGCATTATAGAGTCTTAAATTATGAACTTTCAGTTTTAAAATCAATCGTTAACAGTCTCAGTAGCTTCCGACAATACTGTAGCTGAGCTGTTCAATAATTTTCAATACTTAGAACCTACTAATATTATAAATGCGAAAGTTGGTGCGTGGGGGTGTGTGTGTGTGTGTGTGTGTGTGAATGTTTGTTACTCTTTCACGCTGAAACGGCTGAACGGATTTGGATGAAATTTAGAATGGATATAGCTTATAACCTAACTTAACACATAGGTTACTTTTTATCCCGAAAAAATGCATGGTTCTTGTAGGACAGATCAATATCATTAAAAAATCAGGCGTCTAATTAGCGCGGTTCCTAATCGTTTGTGGTGAAATAATACAAGGCTAAAATTTATAATTAATTTAGAATGAAATTGCTTATACCCCAACTTAACACATAGGTTACTTTTTATCCCGGAAAAAAGCATGTCGTTAAATCGAATAACACGCGGGTGGAGCCGCGGGCAAAAGCTAGTCTTTAAATAAAATAATATAGCTCAGCAATAAGTCTTTTAAAGAGATCAATAATAATTACACACGTTTTCAATAATACAATTATGTATAACACGACTTTTCAAGTTTTCACTAACAACCGTCAGCGACGTTTGGCAAAACAAAATGGCTGACATCAAATGCATCATGCATCGTTTTGACAGATATAAAAAACCCGAAAAACCGGAAACGTGAAAAGAAAACAGGATATTATAGTCCACTAAAAAATGCCGAAAAACCGGTCTATGCCATGATGCTTTATTACCTTCCAAACATTAATTAGGGTTCCGTACCTCAAGAGGAAAAAACGGAGCCCTTATAGGATAACTTTGTTGTCTGTCTGTACGTCCGTCTGTCTGTCAAGACCATATATCTCGGAAACGCGTAGAGGTATTGAGTTGAAATTAAAACCATATACTTGGGTCTATAATCCCTTGAAGCTGTGAAAAAAACAAACTTCTAAGTTAACGTAATAAGAGATACGGCCATTTATGCCGCAAAAAACGTATATTTCGACACTCTCAAGGGAATCGAAATTCATAGGGTATTTCCCGTTGACCTATAACTATGAAATTTGACAAATAATACCGTATTATACTAGGAAAAATTCGAAAACTTTACATTTGTGGTAAAATCATTAAAAATATAGTCTTTAACAGAACCCTCGGTCGGCGAGTCCGACTCGCACTTTATTTATTGTCCGGTTTTTATTTATTTTATAATATACCTTTTTTAATAGAACCTGCTTAAACATACTATTTAAATTTCTCTGATAAACTGAGGACTTTCTTTGGATGTTTGTTGTAAAATCTCATACCATCTCCTACGAAAGAAGCACTAAGTTTGGAAAGTCTGGCTTTCGGAAAAGCTAAGTTATTTTTATATCGGGTTGATGTAGTGTTTACCGAGCCTCGGGAAAGTAACATTTTTTTTTTGGCATCCAATAACCTGGCAAATGTAATCAGTTCCTTCATTTTTGGGGCTGTATACCTCAAAATTAAAAAAATCCTCATAGGTTCACTATACTGTCCGGGCCCGTTAGAGATATCAAAGAAATAATACCTCCTACAGAGATCTACAGCTTCATAGCCCTTTTAATAAATTAGGTTTCTTAACCAACGCAATTTCCCTTTACGTATTTAGTTTCGAATTAAATTGGCTTATCATGAACACCTATAGGGCACTTCTAGCTTCCAGATGACTTAATAGAAACTTGAAATTCTGTTCACAATCGGGTCTTAAAGCACACGTCTAGAAAAAACTATTAAAAAATATACAGAAAATTATACTTATTTAGGAAGAAATATGACCAACTTAGAGTTTAGTATATTGTAAGTGTCAGACTATGCGTCTATACATACATATCACTATATTGTGTGCCTAGGTCACCTATAGACAACCAAAATGACACCTATTATAATTGCTTCCAGATCAGATTTTCAGCACATGTACTAAAATAAATCAACTCATATTTTCTCTCTAATAAGTTTCCAATTGCTGGTGCAATGTGCAAGGCTCTGACAATTTATGTTTCTGCTCGTTTTCGAGACTGGGAACACTGGCGATGATTTGTATCCGCATTATATAGGTAGTAGATTTGTAGGCCTACAATGAGCATGGGCATAGTAAAAACAGAATAATAAGCTATATTCACATAAAGGTACCGCGCGCAGCTAATATGTGTGCGTGCCAGTATGCACAAACCACAGCACGCACACAACGGAAACATTTATGCTTGTTTTGCCGGTACAAATCGGGACTGCTTATACATTTTAGTAATTTGGAGTCTGTTAAAATGGGGCAGGGGGAGAAGGCGGGTAACATGGAGTGAAAACATGAAAGTTTGGAAGGACATCAAAGACGCTGCCAGCCTCTGCAGACTGACACAGAACAGAGAAGAGTTCCGTGTGGTAGTCGCTGACATCCGCTAGGATATGGCACCCCTAAGAAGAAAAAGTGATGAAAACATTGATTCTTGAAGAGGAAACTGAAGAAATTATTCAAAAGCATGTAACATACGTATTCGTATATTTTGATTTTTTAACAGCTATACCTAAAACTATAAGGGACTTCGCTACAAATCCAAGGGCAACAACCCTGCGAGGCATTTAAGTCTCGCGAGGCGCGGGAGATATCCTACTAATACTGTTCTGTTTTTACTATGGTTTGGGCCTCGATACTCGCTAGCGACTGCGTGAAATATTTATATGAGAAATTATACAGCGCCCCTAACGGCTCACGAGAGGAACCAGAATTTATAACACAAAATACTTTACGTAGTCGGTAACGAGTATCGAGACCAAAACTCATGGTACACCTACTCTACATAAGTAATTATAAGCTGAGCCGATCGATCACTTTTGCGTAAACTTTATACTTCAAGGGGTGATTGAGTACCGATAGAACATCACATTCCAACAAAAACGTCAAATTATTTCTCTCTTTTCAAGGTTTAATTTTTTTCACTCTTCTGTAAAAGTTGACTGAGTTGCTTGTACTGAACCATTTTTAAAGGACAGAAATATTTTTAAATATCTTTGTCAATTTTTCTCATTGATCGGAAAGGGAATCCTGGAAATAGGACTTGAAAATTTCAACCTATTTATTGTGATCGGAAAAAAAATTGGCCAATTTGGACTCGCACTCAAAGGGTTCCGTACTTCCACACAATACGGGCACGGAACCTTAATTAGGCTTTGTAACACGTATTCTGGGAAAATTTTAACTAACTACTGGCTACCTATTACGGTTGAAGCTGTGACAGACTGACGGACAAAGACATACAGACCGACAGCGGAGGCTTAGTAATACAGTCCCGTTTAGCACCCTTCTGGTACGTAACCCTAAAAACGAAGATGTCATTGGCTTTCGTTTAAATAAGGTTTTCACGTCCAATTTTTTAAATATTAAACTGCTGGTCTCTTTTTGCAGCGAAATATAACTCGTTTCAAGGTAATTCGAGCAAAAACTACTTCAGAATGAACGAAGCGTGAACGCAGATGCTCTTTTGAATGAATTTAATGTTTTTAATTTTAGTCAGTTTTTAGTTGCACCAAGCTGCTACACGATGTACGATAAAATAAACAGTCAGCAAATAAAAAACAAACTTACGACGTGTTTCGCGTTACTCAAGTTTACGTAATTAGTTAAGAGTTTATTCTCCCAGAAAGTTATATAAAAGGCCAAATTTATGCCGAAGACTCAGTTAGTGCTCAGTTCGATGACCCTATTTGTGAAATTCGTAAATTTTTGTTTCGTTTTCCCTACAAACTCAAACCCAGCTCCGAATAGTTTAGTATGAGAGGTCAATATTTATTTTGTGAAACTAGCAAAAAATTTAATCATGTACCATTTTAGATTTAAGCTAAACTGTTGTTTTATTATGTAGTAATTTCCTAATTCAGGTATTTATTTATATTTTATTTCATAATAAAGCTAAATATAAATTAATATTTGGTTTTGTATTTACTTATTCAATAAATCAATTTTGATTGATTGAGGATTGACCATGGATCCAATATGAATTTGGCTGCATAAATTTATTGTCACCTTATATTTTATGAATGCGATTCCTATTCATATGGCTAAATTATACAGAAGACTTAGTAAGTGATTATAAAGAAGGCAAAAAATATATTTTATGTTAAGTCAATAGTACTACATAAAGCCAAAGATTAATTTTGTCAAAATGGTCATTGCACCTTGATACACTTAACTTATTGAGTCTTAAATTTAAATTTATTTGAATGTATTAATGAAAGTAACCTTGATGTAAATACTAAAACTAAACAGTGGACATTGAATAAACCATATAATTTGCAGATCAAATTAAGCAACAAAGATGGCAAAATATTGGTATTTAAAATTTGTAAATTTTTTTTTTTGTATTTTCGCTCGAAAATTTGCTAGAAAGAGTTATTCAATATGACCCGTAAAATACAGATTTTATTTAATATCACAATATGTCTTTTATTTAATATCAAATTATACTGTGGCGATTTTCGTATAAACGAACGAAAATTGATACAATCTGTTGCAAATTCATGATTTGTGACATAAATCAGCTCCAAATTTGTGTCTTTTGTGTGTCAATTAGGCTTATCGACGTGTTGCAACAGTCACAAAAAGATAAAATCAGATATGAAAACAGTAATTAAGAGATTAAGAAAATATTTTAATTAAATACCTTGTTCACAGAGTAATCTCCACCAGCCATTCCAGAAACTTTTTCTTCGACGAATTATGGCTCAAACTACGATGCAAAGAACTATTATTGGTAATCATAGGAACAAAGTTTTCTTTTTGCGCTACGAACAGCGAAAGGCGATACGGCAATACATCCGTCAGACTTGATGAAACTGCTATCGAGTAACGTGAAACCGTTGATATAAAATAATATCTGAATTCGATAAAAAATACAAGAGATAACAAAGATACTACTTAATTATTAGGTCTTAGGCAAGTACTTACCACAAAAAATTTGGGGTTATATACAACTTATCATTATTCTTATACAGTCCATGGTACCCCTTTAAATTATAACACTATTTTATTGTTTAATTCATCGCTAATTAGTAAAATTGTTTTATTTTTGACGTATTACGTCGTTTTATGATCAAACTGAGTTCAAATGTTTATTTTGCTAATGGAACTAGACTTAAGTATGAGATTTAAGTATGGTGGTTAAACTGATATCGTTTAATCAATCGACACAATGCCATTAATATCGCATACCCGAATGTACTTAGCGTATTAGCAATATTAGCGTTGTGTATACAAAATTGGAATACACTTCTTGAAGAAATTACCACATTTTTGAAAAATCACACTTTTTTTCACTTTGGTCACTAAAAAGCTTGCTACTAACAATAAGAATATGTTTTAAAGTCCCATACATCTAAACCGGCCCAAGTCAACCGGTCTGACCAAAACTAACGTTGTAGGTTTCTAGCTTAATGGCCTCACGTTTTGAATAAATTATGTTAAACTTGAATTGATAATTCTATTATAAAGGCAAATTAATTGTATCACGAATGAATTCGCTTAAAGATTAAATCTCTACTTATTTATATTAAAGGTTAAAATAGTGTCATTATTTAAACAAGTGGATACTGACATTTACGGATAAAAATATTGACAGAAATAAAAAGTGTCATCCAAACTCCATTTAATTTTGATGTTTCGATCTTAAATTTTAAATCATTTTACCGTTATCTAAAAGGGATCGGTTTTAATTTTGAAATTTTGTGTAATGTCTAGTAGTGCTAATATATCATTGCATAATATTAATATTTTATTACTTATTTTAATGGTATTATGCAGTAACCTAATTTTTATACATTTATTTTAATTCCAAGCGATTGAAAAATATTTTATATTCATTTGTTTAGTAAAAATACAACTTCTGGCATAAAAATGTCATAAATATTATTATTATAGTGCATTACAAACCAGAAAAGGTAAATTAGAAACAAATATAAATACAAGAATTTGAAAAAATTCCTCGGGCCAGGATTCGAACCTGCGACCTCTTGTTATCAAGACAAGCGCGCTACCGACTGCGCCAACGAGGTACTTACCTAGACCGTTAAATTTTTCCACCATACTTGTCCACCGAATATTTCTGTAACTATTTGATCTAACTAGCTTGTAATGCACATACTGAACGCTTACGAAAGCGTTAAGTGATTTCACGCCTTGTTCTTGGGAACAGATGGCGTTGTCGTCGCTACAATATGTGTTGCAACACAATGTGTAGCGACGACAGCGGTCTAGGTAAGTACCTCGGTGGCGCAGTCGGTAGCACGCTTGTCTTGATAACAAGAGGTCGCAGGTTTGAATCATGGCCCGAGGAATTTTTTCAAATTCTTGTCTTTACATTTGTTTCTAATTTATCTTTTCTGGTTTGTAATGCACTCTAATAATAATATTTAGAGTATTCAAAAGCGATGGATTTCGCATTAAAAACATAATCTTAAAAATGTTATATTATTATGATTTTATAATTACATTATTACATGCGATGCTAAGTTGACTGGCGTTACGTGGAGTTATTGAAATGTCCGTATGACTTCGCTACGATTTCTGTCCAAGTACAGGGTATACAAACAAGACCGATACATCTTCAGAGACAGGGAGATGTTATTTCTCCAAAACTGTTTACCGCCGCGCTAGAGGACGTCTTTAAAATACTAGACTGGAATGGGCGAGGCATAAACGTAAACGAAGAGTACATTTCACATCTTTGCTTTGCCGATGACATCGTGATAATGGCGGAATCGCTGCAGGAACTGGAGGAAATGGTGCGTGAAATGGGTCAAGTCATACAGCTGGATAAAAACAACTTCGACGCTGAGGCTGACAGAAGAATTTGCTTGGGTTGGGCAGCATTCGGAAAGTTGCGTCACATATTTACGTCGTCAATACCGCAGTGCTTAAAGGCTAAGATGTACAACCAGTACGTCCTTCCTGTGATGACGTATGGCGCTGAAACGTGGCCTCTTACAAAGGACCTGATCCACCGATTTAAGGTCGCTCAGCGAGCTATGGAGCGGGCTATGCTTGGGGTATCTCAGATGGATAGAATCCGAAATGAGGAGATCCGTCGGAGATGGAAAGTCACCGACGTAGCGTGCAAAATCAGTAAGTTGAAGTGGCAGTGGGCAGGCCATATTTGTCGCCGACATGATGACCGTTGGGGCCGAAAGGCTTTAGAATGGAGACTATTGGAGACCACGTACAGCAAAGCGTAGTGTAGGCCGACCTCGTGCCCGCCGGACCGACGACCTGAAGGACGTTGCGGGGTGCGGCTGGAAGAGGAGGACGGAGAACCGACATGAGCAGTGGACGAACACGGGCTGATGGATGGATGGATGGATTATTACAATAAAATGAAAACAAATATTACCATTAAAAAACAATTAAAAGATGATATTAATATGATTTAAATAGGTTATTACAATTATTATAATGTATGTCAAAATATTATTATTATTACGGTTACGGGTATATTAATCATTAATATGGTTAAGTCAATAAGTATATTTTAAGAGAAAGATTCCTTTTAATTTTTTTAGTTACTAGTACCCTATTGCGAATTGTTACGTAAAATAAACACTAACTACGGAACCCAAACTGTAAAAATTCAGTCACTTTGTCATATTAAATCGATCTTATCAACTATTAACAACAGCACATTTGTACAACTGATTTTAATCTAAGTAATTAGTAATTTCCTTATCGTGAATCGTTTGTAACTTAGATAAGATTTGTGCCTATGGTGGGCTAATGGTGATGACCAGTGGAAGTCGTGGATATTGACTCCTCAAGAGGAGCTGGGCTGCAGCTTAGCTTATCTCAGGAGTAAATCTTTATACTTATTGTTATCTTCATACATGATGTGCAATGTAATGTATTCGTGTGATATGGTCTATTTAGGATATTTACCTGTATTTATATTTAAATCTTATCCTGGTTGGGGTAATTGCAAAAACCTAAAGGTTTCCGGTAGTCTATGCCTTAATTTTAGTTCTAGAAATACCTAGAAAATTAGCAGGACGGACATTTAAACTTTTTTTTGTGGGCCATAATTTATTCTAAAATTTATCATTTTATATAATAATTTACTAATTATGAGTGATGGGTTGATATACACGCATGTGCGTCATCAAGACGTCACCATATTTTTCATTATACAAAATTTCTAATTCTTACGTTACATAGTTTTCGACAAAAACCACAGTGACAGACAGATGGACGGACACATAATCTTATAAGGGTTTCGTTGTGGGCGTTCCGGCAAACATGGTGATTGTGATACTTGTGTTAAATCTGAAATACTCGTATAGGTTGTTCATCTAATAAGTTAAATTTATTTGTTAAATATATTCTGATTTATTATATTAAATTACCCAAAAGCGAGTGCATGTTTGGTAAGTCAACGCTTAAGGTACGGAATCTAAAATAAATGAATGTATTTGTTATAGTTTTTAACTTTCACAAATATCTATTTAAGGCTTAGTAATTTTTAGGGACCTATCCCAAATTACACCATATTTACTTTAATTACAGCGATAAACATCTAATGAGTTACTCAAATGACGATCTAGAAATGATGATCGCCTGTTTCCTAGGTACGATCCTGACACCCCACTTTTCCTTTACCCACAACCATCAATCTAGTCATACAAGCTACTTTTGACTTTACCTTTCCTCAGTATGTTGCCAATTTGGTCAGCATTCCCACTGCATTCACTCTAATTCGATGCTAATCTTGCCATACCCAACTTTCACTTTCCTACGCAAGTGTAGGAAAGTGTAAGTGTGTGTACCATACATAAATCACTGATATGTCTAAATTAAAAAGATTCCTTCCTTTTAGCTTGTGATTACGCTTATATCGGTGTCGGTCCTATTACACGATCACAGTCACTCACAACTGAATTCATGAAAGGTATATTAGTTTTTTCATATTATTTTTATGCTAAATAAATAAAATAAATAAATTTAACTTATTTCGGATAACAGTGATCCATATTTGTTTGTTACATAGGTACATGTTTGAAATCAAATAATTAATAACTAATATAATATAAAATCAAAATTAGAATAATGCAGAATCAGTAAGTTGAAGTGGCAGTGGGCAGGCCATATTTGTCGCCGACATGATGGCCGTTGGGGCCGAAAGGCTTTAGAATGGAGACCACGTACAGCAAAGCGTAGTGTAGGCTGACCTCGTGCCCGTTGGACCGACGACCTGAAGGACGTTGCGGGGGGCGGCTGGATGAGGAGGACGGAGGACCGACATGAGTGGCGAAATTTGGGAAAGGCCTATGTCCAGCAGTGGACGAACACAGGCTGATGGATGGATGGAATAATAAAATCTAGTTTTAAAGCGAAATATCGGTCGCATTTGCTGGCCATGCAGAAAGAACTGTAGCAAAGTCCAATTTGAGCAGTGCATTTTTTTTTTAAAGTCCTATGTATATCGTTTAAACAAAGGCTACATTATTCTCTTACAATTATTACAGACATTTATGTAGATAAGTAACCATACCAACATATATTATTATATAAACATTTTACTTTTAAAATAAGAAAATTCGTAATGAACTCTTAATTAATTTTTATTCCTCTTAAAGTTCAGCACGTCGCTCTTTATCGGTTCCGGCAGAATATCAGTGTTGCATTAACATTTTTTTGCAGCAGATGCTGAGTCGGAGCCGTTTTGTTGTTGTGATATGGGCACATTTTGTCCCTACTTTATTTTAAAACAATACTTGTTCTGTGTTTTCTTTATTTATCTGTTTATTTTTTGTTCCGTGTGTTGTTATAATGAATTGTATTAAATATTAAGTGTGTACGTGTTACAATATCAAATAAATGATTTATCTTATCTTATCTCAATCAAAATAAAACAAAATAAAAAAATATCAATTTCAAAGCTGTGTCCCCATTGAAAAAAATATGCCAAAGAAATTATTTGAAAATTATGAATAATTCTGTTCCTGTTCCGACAACTCACTAATAGGAATGGATAAAAGATGTTTTCTTTTGCATAATAAGCTTTTTCTTATTTCTCTGCGTACTTTAATTTAACTGCGAAGGATAAATAAACGGAATTTCTTTCTTTATGGGCTACGATCTGCAAGTCGATTAGCTTTCACAATAAAGTAAATGTTAAAATCATTTTAAAAGTCGGTATCCAAGTTAAAAATAAAACTATAATATTTATGTTGATGGTTGTAATTGCCCGGCACTACATCTTTGTTAAATAAAACACAGAATTCTGTGGACAAGTACAAGTGTCTTATTTAACAAAGATGAATAAAACTACATTTTAATAAATACACATTTATATAGTATAAATTAAACTATAGACAAACCTGTAAATAAGCTTGAAAAGGTGAAGCTGTAGTTATTTTTCAAACTGCCTTTGTGTCATTGCCATGGTTCAATTTGTGTGAGTAACGACATCCAAAACTAGTCCTTATGATAAATAAATTACAAATTATGATATTACTATATTTACCGTGTGCGCTGTTGTTGTTCCTTAAACCAAATAAACAAATCAACCAATGCTAAGTTTACGGCTAGCCCTGACATACAAGTACTGGTACTTCAAAAATATATTTCGAATTTTTCGACTTTGATTAAAGCCGAAATTATATTGGTATACAACACTCCAGTCGGCCTATTACGAGAACACTGATTCATCGTTAAAACTGTTAGTTTGGAGGTTCTAAACTTGTAACTACCCAGGTTGAAAATGAACCCCCTGGCTATAATAAAGGAAACTGTTCTATGTTCGAAATAAAAAATACTTACATGTTTTGTCATGATTAATAATAATAAATATATGTATATTGTATAGTATATCGACCGTCAAAAGAATAACTAATACTTCGCTGATAGAGACGACGCTCTACGAAGCTGAAGCTACATAACCTTATGTGCATTATTTACCGCCGGAAATATGTACGTCTATTGTCAGTCACATGTCGCCTCGCGTAGGTTGGCCATCCAACGAAAATTTGGGCAGCAAAAAAAATATTTATTTCACGGTTTTCTATTATAATAAGTCTGATTCATATATATCAATAAAGCTAGGGGTTCATTTTCAACCTGTATTTATAAAAATGCATTTTCTTCTTTATTTTTAATCACCTATATTTGGTTGGTACAATTGATAGAATTTTTTCGATTTGTGTTATTTTATGTTTATAGTTAAATATACCTAGGTAGTTATGGCCGCGATGGGTTCGATATAAATTCGAATCAGATTTTTCCACAGAACTTCAACATCCCGTCGTCAGACAAAACGATTTTTCTTACAAAAGTTCACTTTACAAAACATAAAAACAAAATCAAGGAATAGTTTGGATTTGGCTTGGTTGCATTTGAATCCTATTCAATAAAAACGTGCGCCTAACGTGAGATAAGTGTATTTATGTACCTATATTGCAAGAATAAAGTATTCATTTCATTTAATTTCAAGAAATGTCCTTTTCAAACTGATTAAAAAAGATATCTCGATCAAATTCTATAAAAAATTCACACAAAATCATTAAAAAAATTTGGAAGTATTTGCGTTTGCTTGAGCATGGCGAATACAGTTCTCATAAGGGAGCAAAATGTTAATTCAATTAATTATTGCGCTACGAAGGTAGCAAGGCAGCTGGGCCTAAGATTAATACCAGCCTACCTACGGAGCCCTACGGGAGGGCTTAAAATGAGAGACTTGATTCATTAATTAATACGCATGGTATTTACTCTTGCGATATAACCCGCGCAAGCGTAAATAAGTAAGAGCCTCTGAAAACCCGTATTCGCTACTTTTATTTTACAGTTTATGTTGTAAAGTGGAGAGAATTAAATGGAGAAGCAAAATAAGGTAACATTATGAAGAAAAGTTACGTAGTTCATTGTTGCTGAGAGCAGTAAAAGATCATTAGCTGGCCTAGTTAAGTTAGATTAAATATTGTTCGGTTCCAGCAAATGCCACTTTTGTCAACGCATACACGGGTGTAGAATGGTATTTTGAAACCAAGTACACTACTGATCATACTGAATGACGTTGCCATAGTAACATAGCCGCAGAAGTGAACAAACTTGTTCCCTTCTCCAAGAATCTGCTATAATTTTGTATGGGCAAATGAAATTTCATTTTCATGCGGGTCTTAGATAAAACAAAAGGAAGATAATGGTACCCGCTTCCCGCACGCGGCCCTACAAATATAGGTCCAATGGACCTCTTTTGTGTCGCTTGTCCCGCTCACGCTACTGTCGAAGCTTATCGCTCTGTCGTACGGTGGCGCTTGTTTAAAAAAGGGGTCCATTTTTCAGTTAACGATATAAGAACGTATCGTATCTTTCTTTCGTAATATAAATTGTGCGGGTATGTTTATTTGGTAGTGTTGCTTTGGTATGATCCATAGATTATTTGGTTTTATATAGCAGACCGTTTAAACGCGGTTTAGTGTTTTTAGGGTTCCCTAGTACCTAAAAGGTAAAAGAAACCTTTATGGTGAGACTCCGTTGTCCATCCGCCCGTTGTCACATCCTCATAAATTTAGCACGATAAAGATAAAAAATTGAAATTTGCTACAAAAATAGCATTCACTTGCCTACACAAAATAGTGTAAAAAAATTGTTCAAAATATTTTTTCCTATACAAAAGTGAGAAACATGGAAAAAAATATCCTAAAAATATGGGTATCGAATTGTAGACATTAAAGCTGATTATAAAAATATATACTTTTACTATATTTACTGGCACCAATTTTGAGAAATCTTTGAAAAATCACAAAAAATGCATGTCCCCCCTCTTGACTATTTCCAAAACAAATTAACCGAAAAATAAAAATTATGGTCATGGTCATAGCCGGTGAGAAATTAACGACGGCAAAATGACAAAATTAAATGGAAGAAATATAGGCCATAACTGGCCAATCACAGGAAAACTAGCGATTAAAAAAAAGTTTATAACAAATGAAAAATATACAATATACATTTTTTTTAATACATTATGGGTATCAAATGGGTATTAAACAGCTTTTATATAATAAAATTACTAGCTTTTGCCCGCGGTTCCACCCGCGTGTTATTCGGTTTAACGACATGCTTTTTTCCGGGATAAAAAGTAGCCTATGTGTTAAATTAGGGTATAAGCTACATCTATTCTAAATTTCATCCCAATCCGTTCTGAAACGGATGAAAATGATGGATTGTATTTGCTGATATTACCTGGTTATTTATTAAAAAGTAAAAGAAAATTGACAAGAGAGAACCATTTTATAGACAAGACAATGACAGAATACGTATTTAAAAAAAATTACGTAATAAAAATAAAGAGGATTATAAAAGGAGTTCGCGACACGTTCAGCCGTTTCAGCGTGAAAGAGTTACAAACTTACACACACACACAAACTTTCGCATTTATAATATTACTGTGATGTGATATACTTTTACTATATTTACTGTCACCGATTTCGAGAAATCTTTGAAAAACCACGAAAAATGCATGTCCTCTTTATTTCCGAAATTAATGAACCGAAAAATATGAAAAAAATAACAGTGATTTCGGTTTAAGTCACAGACATACAGACTAAACCTGAGGATTAAATAGTGTTAGCAAGTTTCCATACAAAAAACAGGTGACATTTAAGCTACATAGTACGAAGAAACTTATAAAAATGGGTTGTTTTGGCTGGCTTATGCTTGAAACATATTTGTTAATACCTAAACTAATATCTCGTACATATTTTGTTTGGAAACAAGCAATATTTATATCTAAAAGAGCCCGTAACTCACTGAGCTAAAATTGCTTCAAGTCGACTCTATGCGTTTATTATTAATGTTTGGTCTGTTATGTCTGTGGTTTAAGTAAATACGAGTATTACAGAAAAAATATAGCGGGTGAGAAATTCACGATAACAAAATGACAAAATAAAATTTTTCATCCACGAGGTTTATTTTGAGTACGGTGCGGTATATACATATTTGAGTCTCTTTTTTCGTGGAACAATCGATTCTTTTTTTAGTTATAATAAACAGTTATGGCCAAGATTTTAAATACCTTCTTCCTGACTGTTCCCAAAACTGTCGAATTACGGAACCCTAGGTATGCGAGTCTGACACGCACTTGGCCGGTTTCTTAAAGGAATTTGAGCAAATTGCAAACATAGTAAATAAAACCCGCCAAGTGCGAGTCGAATCTATAAAAACGGAAAAAAAATCAAGTCTGTTGTATGGCGCAGGTCCGACTCGCACTTGGCTAGTTTTAGTATTTGTTGTTATAGCGGCAGCAGAAATACATCACCTGTGAAAATTTTAACTGTCTAACTATCACGGTTCATGCATTATCTATAAAAACGGCAAAAAAATAATGTCTTTTGTATGGGAGTGCGCAGATCCGACTCGCACTTGGCCGGTTTTAGTATTTTTTGTTATAGCAACAACAAAAATATATCATCTGTGAAAATTTCAACTGTCTATCTATCACGGTTCATGAGATACAGCCTGGTGACAGACGGACAGACAAACAGACGGACAGCGGAGTCTTAGTAATAGGGTCCCGTTGGTAACCTTTTGGGTACGGAACCCCAATAAAAATGCGATGGTTCATACCAAGGTCACGGAACAAAAAGTAGCTACTAGGAACAATTCGCAAACTCATTTCCAACAAATAATAAACCAAAATTGCCTTCGATCCTAGTGATAAAGCGTGTTTATAATTGCCGTGGACATTCATTTACAAGGTAATGTAGGTGTGAAATAAAATAACTTTGCTAGAAAACCCTAATTGACTTTGAATTATGGTCGGGAAACGCTTCGATAAAATAAATGTTATGTATGATAAAATACATTTTATCGAAGGGGAAACGTAATATTTACATTTTATCGATATAGAAAATAATTTTACCAATTGCAACTCTGACTCGAGCACAAGGGGACCACATGTTATGGCTACGGAACCCTAAAAACATTATAGTAAAAAGGTACTCTCAGCGCCATCTATCAGCTCACCAATGAACCTTTATACAAAAATGTTGACAAGCTACTCTTAGTACCATGTATTGACAAGCTGTCAAACAAGTCATCTCAGATGGCGCTATTTATTGTTTGGCCTCTCGACTCTGTCTCGCACGCAGAGTTTTATAGTAGTTTTCAAATATTCGATTAATAGAAAAATAATAAATATATTTAATAGATTTGTATTGTTTTAGGTTAAGCTTTTCTTTGTTTGTATTCGCGTTTTATTTATTTTTATAGAAAGCTTATTTAGTTGAAACTATAAAGGGTACGTTTTCTTAATTTTTTATTAAATTAAGTAACATTGTATATCGGTAAAAATTTACATTTTATCGGCTATAATTTCGTAGTCATTTTATATTGTTTGAATTTTAATTCCTTATGTATTCATTTTTTTGCGCTTCATACATCCACTTTGCGGCTACCTCCCTAAAGTTAAGAGGGCACCGCGTGATATACTCGAAAACGACGTGCACGGTTTGGATTTCTAAGCTTAATTTTAACTCTAAAAAGCGCGTTTTGTTTCATAAATGATGCTACAACAAACGGACGTTTTCAAATAATGGTGCATGGAATATACATTTTAGAAGATCAAAAAAGCGCTTCAACGTCTTGAAATTTAAACAATGACATGTTTATTTTGGTTAAATAATTATTTAAAAATTGTCAAGCGAAATTCTCTTAAGTTAGCCCAAAATCTTAAAAAAACATGTGGGCTTTTCAGTTTTCAGTTTTCAGTACTTCTTCGTCTCACTCAATTCATTTAAAACATTCAATAGGTATGTATTTTGCATATGAACGCTTGTTTTTTCAGTAAATTTGCTTAGCATGCTCAGTGAAATATGTATTTTTCATGTTTTATTTGTTCATGTATCTTCGACATTAAGGTTTTTCACTAACATATTTGTACACTGAAAAATCTTTAAATTTCGTAGAGAGTTTTATTTCAAAAATGTACAAAAAAAGATACCTACTGTGTGTTTTGTGTCTTTTGTACCCTAATGTTTGGTAATGTGAAGCAGAATAAACCAAAATAGTACTTTCAGAGATAAATCCACCAGCCCACTTTCTCCCATACCGAAATGATAATAAAAGTGAAAAGTGGCTCAGCGGCAATTCATTTGAGTGTACCTACACAAATGATACCGTGCAACCATACAATCAACGTCGAAAAGCCCGGTGCATATCAATCTTCAGCTGAAAAAGAACTGTTACACGGTTTTGTTAAATTTTAGGGTTACACGCTACTAAAGTTGTTGAAACCTTAATTTTAAAAGTTAACAATAACCGAAGTATAAAATAGAATAAAAAATAGCCGACAGAATAAAACAAATCAAAAAGCTTCCTTCCTGTCTTTGAAATCCTTTGGAAGAAAATCATCTTGCTTTGCTTTAGAAAGAGGCAGCTGATCATTTGTTGTCGCACTCGTTTAAAAGTTTTCCTAGTGTGCGAGGTTTCTGAGTACCTACATAATTGTGGTTTATTGGCTGTATTTTTAAAAGGTTTGTTTTCGTGGGATCATTTTTTTGAGTCTTATGTATGAGTTAATACTAAAGAATTCCAATATTAACCACAGTTGGTGTATCAGGTGTTTAGCTTTCGAAAATACATAAATATACATATTTATGATACTTTATGTTTTATACCATATCTTTTTTTAGATCGATAGATATTATAATTGATTATTTGAGACCCTATTGCATTGATTGTAGGTTAATTTAATTAGTTAGTACTGAAAAGGGTTATATCAAGTTGATTGCAATATTTATTATTCGCAAGACCTGGAGTCTTTTTAAAATAATAAGGATGACGACCCCAAGTGGACCGAAATGTACTGGAAAATATTTAGGCTGTTTTATTTTTGTTATAATATCAGTTATAACACCTTTAAGTATATCATCCATCCATTCATCAGCCTGTTTCGTCCACTGCTGGACATAGGCCTTTCCAGGATTTCGCCACTCTTGGCGGTCCTCCTGGAAGAAATGTCCTTACTCACCCACGCTGGGCAGGTGGGTTGGTGAGCGCGGTGCCGAAACCCTTGCACCAGTGACGCCGCTGCCCGTCTTCAGTCTAATTTATATAAGGCCCGGCAATTGGGGATGGATATACCGCCATCCATCGGTCCCAGGCAATGGTGGGCCGCCTGGTTTTTTGCCTGAGAGCAGTCCTCTTACTCTCCCCCGAATAACTTCGGGAGGATTTCTGAGTAAGATGGTGGTACCTCCACAGTCGAGCCCGGCATTAGCTCTACCACCCAATATATTAATATATAAAGTATATATATATATATTCAAAATAATAATAAAAACTAAACGATATTAAAATATATATATATTAAGTAAATTTCAATGATCATTTTCTTTGCGCGTCGTCTACCGCTAGTTGCTATGTCAAAAAAAGCCTCTCCGAGAAATACTATGAGTGTCTCATTTAAATCTGTCAGTATGGGAAAGTTTGAAACTATAAGAGATACGAAGATCTGTTCTTAGGAAACATGTCATCGATTTTAACAACAAGAAAAACTGCATTCATACATTTTAAAAAAACCTGTACGCAGCTCGGGAATCGAACCCGGTTGTTTTGAAAAAAATAAACTTACACTATTTCTATTTAGATATCGATTGTGTAGGTCTTAAGCAGTAAATGGCTCTATGAAACATGATGTCTCAAATGAAAAAAGTGCATTGTTTTCACATACTTTAATTTATTTTAGTAGGTGTTCGAAGTGACCACCGTTACAATATTCAACAAGTTCAGGCATGTAAAATTGTCTCTATAGTTGTTTGCACCTCTTTGCTGCTGTCGCAACTTGTTACATACACTGCTTTACATATCATGGCATATTGACTCTTTGACTATTTCTTGTGGGGCTACGTTAAGGATGAAGTGTACAAAACAAGCTATGACACCGTTGAAGACCTAAAAGCAGCCATAGAGTCAATTTTAACGCAAATTCACCAAAGAAGATACAAAATGCAATTAGCCATGCATGTTTCTGATATATATTGTTTTAATAATTTAGTTTGAAAATGTAGACTATTTTATGAAACTAATTTCATAATTTTTGGTTTTTATTCATTGCATCTATTTAAAAACAAAAACTTAAATTTTACCCGCCAAAAGTGAACGTGACCTCACTAGAGGCGTTCCGCATGGCGCTAATAGTGCTAACACTACCATCAAACTTCTCACGCCCATCAAGTCGTTCCGAATGAAAAATGGCGTCCATCACTGTTTATAATTATAATCCATTTAGGGTTCTTTTGAACGCAAATTGTTAATATTGTCCTGGTAATTGTAATTTAGTATTTGATTAATTATTATGTTGTTAACATTTTATTACACAATAATTGTATCGTAATAATGCTGTGTACGCCTGTAATTGATGGAAACACCAGATATAGGCCCTATGTTTACTTTCTTCTTTTTTTTTGAATGTGTGTGTTGACATTGTTGGTGTACCTTTTTGTAATAAATAAATAAACGCAACATGAATGATGACAGAATTTGTAGAAATTCATTTATGTTACGTGAATACAAAGGATATACTACTTTACTAGGTCCAAGAAGTAATTTCTTCTAACTACAATCTTATAATCATGATTTAACTAATGCTCTTATTCTTCGAAAAACCTATTTTTGAAATTGCCACCGGCCAGCTAGCACTTTTCATAGATCGCTCATAGTGCAAACGCTCTGAAGCATAGGCATATCACAACATGGCGTCGTTAAGGATTTCGTCTATGATAAACAAGGTGAAATTTAATCAATCACCCTTATTCATACTGGAGACTCGGTTAGTGATCAGGAACAAAATTCAATGATCGTTATTTTCGAAATCATAAAAAAAATTGTTTCCATACTGACTGAATAGGCAGTAGGTAGGTACGGGAGCAATTTTTTGTTTTCAGTTTTACCTTGAGGTTCATTAAACATTGTTCCTGATCACTAACCGAGTCTCCAATATGAATTCTGGCGGTTGATTAATTATCGGGCTCACAGTCACTCGGAATGATGATAGACGCGATATAATCGATTATGTCGCGACACGGAATGCACTGCATGCCAAATGTCATGTCATGACGTCATAGATAAGTCAAATGAAGTTCATTGTGTTTTGTTCAAATATCTTTAAAAGTATAGATTTATTTATTAATCTGATAAGTAGCAACTGTACAGAAAACATATTTCTCGAAATAGTTTTAAGATTTCCGTTCTTGTCCAGAAAGTTAGCACCCCCAATTGTAAGATCGTTACCTAAACGTGTTGAATATTGTATTGAAAACAACGGTAGTAACTTCGAACACCTACTAAAATAAATTAAAGTATGTGAAAACAATGCATTTTGTTCATTTGAGACATCATGTTTCATAGAGCCATTTACTGCTTAAGACCTACACAATCGATATCTAAATAGAAATAGTGTAAGTTTATTTTTTTTAAAACAACCGGGTTCGATTCCCGAGCTGAGTAGAGGTTTTTTTTTAAATGTATGAATGCAGTTTTTCTTGTTATTCAAGTCGATGACATGGTTCCTAAGAACAGATCTTCGTATGTCTTATCGTGGGACGCACTATAAGTTTCCGGAATGAATATGAAAAAATACTATTAAAGGTACAAAATTAATTTATTGTTTTTCAAAATAATCTCCCTTGGCGTCTATGCACTTTTTCATTCGATCAAACCAGTTTTGAAAACTTTTGTGCCACTCCCCTGTGGTGACTTCTGAAACGTGTTTTTCATACTCCTCGACAGCCTCTTCTGGTGATGAAAATCGTTGACCGCGTAATTGGTTCTTAACTTTTGGGAACAGAAAAAAGTCACAAGGTGCCAGGTCGGGACTGTATGCAGGATGACTCACGAGTTCTATATTTTTCGTCTTCAAAAAGTCGTTTGTCTGTCTGGCCGTATGAGAACTAGCATTGTCGTGGTGCAGGATGATACGGCGCTTACGGTTATTTTTACAGAGTTCGTCAATAACTTCCGGCAAACAAATGGTCGTGTACCAGTCACTATTCACGGTACGACGATTCTCTAAAGCAACAGTAGCCACGTGTCCAGTTTTATTAAAAAAAGAAGCAATCATCCGCTTAGATGCACTTTTCACGCGCGCCACTTTGGTTGGTTTCGGCTCATCTTGAAAGACCCATACGCTCGATTGCTGCTTTGTTTTGGGATCGTAGCAATAAATCCATGTTTCGTCACCTGTTACTATGTCCCACACCAAATTTGACGCACCTTCGTTGAATCTGGTAAGCATGGCACTGCACCAAGTGACGCGGTCCGTTTTTTGAGCCTCGGTCAAGTTGTGAGGGATCCACCGCGAGCACAGCTTTCTCACACCCAAATGTTTGTGTAGGATTGATTGTATTTGACTCATGCCTATTTCTAAGGATGCGCGAATTTCATGTTAGGTCACATGCCTGTCTGTTTCAATCATACGGCGCACAGCATCGATGTTTTTGTTGGTCACAGCGGTGGACGGCCGACCATCGCGAGATTCGTCACTGAGATTGATACGACCACGCTTGAATTCTGCAAACCAGCTATAAACAGTCGTCTTGCATGGTGCTTCATTGCCAAAAGCTGTTTCAAGCCGAGCGATGCTCTGTTGAGCTGTCAAATTACACTTAAAATCGTAGAAAATCATACTACGAA
The DNA here is from genome assembly GCA_910592155.1 of Ypsolopha scabrella. Taxonomy (NCBI): domain Eukaryota; kingdom Metazoa; phylum Arthropoda; class Insecta; order Lepidoptera; family Ypsolophidae; genus Ypsolopha; species Ypsolopha scabrella. The sequence goes on from OU342969.1 coordinate 8,085,903, forward strand.
AATTTTCCCGAGTTAAATCCATGTTGATGCAGACACACAATTTTTTAAATGGCGTCACAAGGTAAAAACAAAAGACAGTCAGATGAAACAAACTGCATTCTACAGCCAAAGAGTTCTATTTTCAAATGTTGCAATAAATTTTTAAATATTGTTTATGTAAGTGGCCAGTTCCGGAAACTTTTAGTGTTACCTATGTAGTTTCAGACTTTCCCATACTAACCGATTTAAATGAGACACCTGTATATCCTACAATTCGAAGTGAAAAAAAATTAACAGATGATTGAGTATCCCGAACAGAGAACTTTCCATCGAAAAAAATTTTTTTTGCGTGCACTTTTTTTTACCTTTCCATAGTAATTTAGTCAGCTGACAGCCATGAACCACTTTGTATTGGGAAGTGAAAAAATTATTTAAGCAAAAAATGTTTTCTTCTTTTGGAATTTGTTCAGTTAACGATACATAATCTACCCTAGAATTATTTTCACTTATTATTGTAGGACCTTATATATGAAAAAATGCGCTTTTTTTAAACTCCCGAATGATACCGAGCAATATGTGGACGTCACACAAAGTCTTTAATTTAAGGGTGACTCGTTTGTCTTCTTGCTGTAAAATACTTTTAAAGCCGTTTGACGCAGTCACATTGAAGCTGATATCTAAAGCGCAGAAAATTTAAACGGGACTAGCTTTTAAATGTAAATTTCTTTAAATGACGCCTATTATCTCTTTCCTCATACATCACGCTGTAAAGATTTGTTTTTTCGTGGTTTTTTCTAATCTAGTTGTGGTTTTAGGGGCCAGTATTTGAATTAAGGTGGTTCGTTACGGTCTCGATGCAAAACGGACAACTTGTGAGTATGATTGTTTTTCTTATTTATAAAGAAAATGTATGAAAATAACGTTTTCTATTGATTCGTGACAATTTTTTATTGAATAGTAATGTTTATTTTTTAAGAATTGCGTCTTTAAAGGCATATTTTAAGTTCACGTAAATTTTTACACCGTCTGAAATTGTTCTAGTCATTACAAAGAAACGCATAAAATAACACAGTATTGCTGAAAAAGCCCAACTAATATAGTCGTGCGCGCGCAGCCGTGCTATCCGTGCGGGTCGTTATTTACTGCTACCGTCTCATAATGACCGACACAGTTAAATGTCCGCGATGTGCAATTGTAATCGACGAAATGTTATCTTTTATGCAGAATAAGCTGTCAGTGATTGACGACGATAGCCTGATACGTATCTGCGTATCGGCTTTTAGTACAGTGGACATCAAAAAGTCGAAAGCATTGCTTTTCGACTCAGTGCCGGCGCGAACGAAAAATATCGTGCGTAAACAAAAGGATAAAGAACATCGGGATGTAGCGGATATGATTGCCCTTTTCAAATCGTCAGATCCTGATGTTATTCCTATTTTCGTGGCCCGTCAACTCGAAAAACTACCGCCGGTCACCTTTGACCACCTAGATGTGACTAAGCTACTTAAGGATCCTACCTTACTTAAGGAGGAAGTTCGAGATCTCAGATCGACCTGCGCCACCGTGGAGCAGCTGGAGAAAGTCAAGACTGACCTTCAGTATGATATGAGATATGCGTCTGTGATCGAAAGTGGGCTACACAATGTAAACACAAAACCAGGAGGCGGCCCTGCCGCCGCCGACACCGTTAACATTTCATTGAATGAGTCCTCATCATATATGTGTATGGAGGCTACGAAACAATCTCCGAAAAGTTCTACGCCAAAGCATACGCAACAAGCGCGATCACCTAACAAATCTGATATTGAGGGTAGATTGAAAGTTCGTATCAGGTCATCGTTGCCTGTACCGTCGCAGCTCATAATACAGCCACAACAACCTGTCCATACGAATGAGCGAATGACGTCAGTGCTTATGACTAAACAAGTGGACGGTGCGAGTAGTAAACAACACGAACGCCCTCAGCACAATACGAACGCCTGTCTGAGTGAAGACAATAATAATGGGTGGCAAGTAGTAACGAGTCGAAAATCGAAACAAAATTACCGTTACGCAGGGAAGAAAGGGGTTGCGAAAGATGCGATAGGCTGCTTTCGGGCGGCGGAAAATAGAATGCCCATGTTTATCACGAATGTGCACCGAGACTCCGCGTCGACCGACATTAAAAGGCACATAAAAATTAAAACGAATGAAGATGTACATTTGGAGAAACTGTCACTTCGTAAACAGACTGACTATGATGCTTACAAGTTCTTTGTAGCAGAAACTAAAGTAACGACATTTTTGGACGAAAATATATGGCCAGAAGGCATTATCTTTAGACGTTTTGTTCATTACAATAATAAACGCACAGGTGAGCTACCTGTTGCTGGCCCTGTACAGACCAATAATGAGTAAGATATTTCGCTTTGCCAGCTTTAACTGTAAGAATGTCAAGCGTTCCATCGACGGAATCAGAGAGCTGTGCAGCAGTTGTGACGTGATCGCACTCCAAGAGTGCTGGTTGCGGCCTGATGAACTACCGTTCCTGAACACCATCCATAGTGACTTTGGCTGCTATGGGACCTCAGCCATGGATACGTCGGTCGGTATGCTACGTGGCAGGCCGTACGGTGGGGTGGCCCTATTGTGGAGGAAGAGTGTGTTTACGGATGTGTCTGTCGTACCATGTGATAATCCGCGCGTTTGTGCGATTCGTATCAGCATTAGTGATAGACCTATACTTGTGTTCAGCGTGTACATGCCTACGGATGAAGTGAGTCATTTACCGGAATTTTCGCACTGTTTAGGCTTAGTCAATGCTATCATAGAAGACAATCGTGTGGAGGGGGTTTATTGTTTGGGTGATTTCAATGCTCACCCTAATGAACAGTTTTTTAAGGACTTACTAAAGTACTGCGATGATAATCGCCTAGGGTGTGTTGATGTCGATAGTCTGGGACTTGACTCTAATACGTATACATATGTCAGTGAGTGTAACGGGGCACGGCGATGGCTTGACCATTGTCTTTGTACGGAATCGTCACTGAAAACGGTGCGTAGTGTCTGTGTAAAATATGACGTCATGTGGTCGGATCACTACCCATTGCTGATCGACTGTGATCTTAATGAAATAAGACCTAAAATAAGTGTACGTAAGCCAACGCACAACAAAGTAATATGGGGCGATAAGAGTCCGGAGACTATTGGTTCTTATAATGCGGAATGTCACAGTCGTCTGCGATTAATTGATTTCCCGAGAGTATTGTCTCACTGTTGTGATAGCATGTGTAGTGATCCTAGCCACAAACTAATGTTAGACAACTTACACCGAGAGATTGTGACTGCTCTGAGGGAGGCGGCCATCAAGAGCGCAGAGGGGAGTAAAGCGGGAGGTATGAAGAGGCCGAGGCGTGTCATGGGCTGGAACAAACATGTCAGCGAGGCTCACAGGTATGCTAGGCTAAAGTTTAGTGTGTGGCTTTGGCATGGCAAGCCGACAACGGGTGAAATTTTTGAAGAAATGTCTTGTAGTAGAAGAGCTTTCAAGTCCAAGTTAAGGTGGTGTCAAAACAACCAAGACCAGATCGAGATGGACATTCTAGCAGACAAGAATGCCAAAAAAGACTTCCGTGGTTTCTGGAAAGGTACGCAAAAGCACAATCTTAGACCTGGTCTGCCTGTGAGCATCGATGGAGTGTCTTGTGATAATGATGTAGCTAATATCTTTAAGACACACTTTTGTGTGGAGCCGATTAACGTTCCTTCCGTGGAGATGTTTGAGGCTGCCCCAATGAGCGAAGACCTGGAACCTAAAATTAAGTTTACAGTCAAAGGAATATCACAGGCTATTAAGTCTATGACTAGAGGCAAGTCTCCAGGGCACGATGGGCTCAGCATCGAGCATCTCCAACATGCGGGTCTGCACCTGCCGCGTCTCCTCTCCATGTTGTTTAACCTATGCATTAGGCATTCTTATCTGCCGGACGATCTGATGAGAACGATAGTTGTGCCTATAGTCAAGAATAAAACTGGTGACATTTCAGACAAAAATAACTATAGGCCGATCTCATTAGCCACAGTCAGCATGCTAAATTCTCACTTAAATAAAAATGTAACTCTGCATGATAATCAGTTTGGGTTCAGGTCCAAACTGTCCACGGACAGTGCAATTCTGAGTATGAAGCATGCCGTCAGATATTACACGAGTCGCAATACGCCAGTATACGCCTGTTTTCTCGATCTCTCGAAGGCTTTTGACCTGGTTTCATATCCAGTGCTCTGGAAGAAGCTGCGCGAGACGCAAGTTGCACCAGAAGTAATTAACATCTTACAGTACTGGTACGGGAACCAGGTCAATAGCGTGAAGTGGGCGGGAGCCCTGTCGGACACGTACAGGTTGAGGTGCGGGGTGAGGCAGGGGGGTTTGAGCTCAACAACGCTCTTCAACCTGTACATCAACGAGCTCATTGTCGCGCTCAGTGGTCGACATGTTGGATGCCATGTTGATGATGTTTGCTTTAACAACATCAGCTATGCGGATGACATGGTACTGCTGAGCGCGTCGATAGGCGGACTCAGAGAACTCATAAGCAACTGCGAAACTTACGCCCATATCCATGGCCTTAAATACAACATTAAGAAGAGCGAGCTTATGGTTTTCAAGGCTGGGGCCAAATGTCCGACAGAGATTCCGCCCGTCAGGCTGTACGGCGTACCCTTGGAGCGGGTACATACCTTCAAGTACCTGGGGCATATTGTGACACCCGACCTGAAGGATGATGATGATATTGAGCGAGAAAGGAGGGCGTTGTCGGTAAGAGCGAACATGATAGCACGCAGGTTTGCCCGTAGCTCAAATGAAGTAAAAATTACATTATTCCGAGCCTTTTGTACATCCTTTTATACGGGGACACTGTGGTTATCATACACGCAGAAGTCCTACAACGCTCTCCGCGTTCAATACAATAATGCAATGAGGGCAATGTTGCGGCTGCCCCGCTTCTGCAGCGCGTCGGGAATGTTCGCTGCAGTGCGCGTTGACTGCTTCTATACCACCATGCGCAGGCGAGCAACTGCGATGGCGGGCAGGGTGCGGGACAGCGGAAACAGCCTTCTCACCATCGCCAGCAGGTCGGACGGTCCCTTTATGAAACATTGGCAGGCGCTACAGACTCCTTCGTTCCAAATATGGGGAAGGTAGCACCAAAATAATGTGCTTGTTTGAATTTAATTTAAAATTGACATTCTAATTCTAATTGTTATATTGTAATTGTAATTTTAATTCAATTTTTATATGTCCTTAAATGTATTTGTGCTGTCGTAATTGTTTTGTAATGCTCTATGTCAGTTTGTGTGTTTATTGTAATAATAATAATTGTATATAAATCTTTGTGGGTTATTGGCCTGAAATAAATAAATTCATTCATTCATTCAATATTAAACTATGGACACAAAATGGCGAAAATCACATTTATTTTATTTAACCCACCCGCTCAACAAGGGGTCGATCGTCACACCTACGGCCAGCTCATACAAGTATGATTTTTATGAGTAATTATTATATTATGTAAATAGTAATATGGATGTCACCGGAAAGCTAGAAAGACAAGCAACAAAACAAAAAGAAAAAGAAAAATTATTATAACAAAAAAAATGTTGTCGGTGATATTTTTTGACCTGAACTTTACGCTTGCCTCCCTTTATAATTTTTTTTTTATAAATTATACACAAATTCTTGTACTTTTATTCCACATATATTTATTTTTATTCTAACTTAGGCTACCAGTTTCGTATAACACATCATTGGGGCAACAAATTATTAATTATTTAATACGAAAGAAAACAAAAGAAAACACGTTTAAACAAGCAAATATAAAATAAACAGAGGTGAATCACCACAGCTTGCGTTTCAATATTTTTTTAAAGTTGGTGTTTTATATAAGGATGTTTATTTTTTATTATTCTAAATTCTAAAATTCTATATTTTTTACAATGTTATTATATTTGAATATACATTATAATAATATGTAGTATATAAATGTATATCTATAACACGATAATGATGTCTTTTTTGTTATTTATAGGTATAAGTTTAAATAGGTACTTTTATGTTATTGTGTATTGCGTGTTTTGTTTTATTTTATTTTTATTTATTTATTTTTTTAATTAAGTTCTGTAAAATTTTTACTTTTTTGTGTTCTGGCAATAAATATCATTTTTCTTTCTTTCTTTCTTCTTTCATAATAACCAAAACTTTCTTTCAATGTACTTTCTCCCGTACATGAAAAAGAACTGTTTTTATTTTTTATTATGTAATTTAATCTAGTTTTAGAAAAAAAACTGCATTAGATTCTGATAACCCCCTTTGGAGATATAGAAAAAAACAAAAGAAAGTGACTACGTAGCCGTTAACGGCTTCTTTAGTTTTAATTTTATACGACCGCTAGGGATAGGTCGTGACGACGAGCGAAGCGTGGAAGATCGGTTAGGTTAGGAGGCCGAGCGAAGCGGAGCGAAACTATACTACGACCCCCGTAGTTTTGACAGAATTCACGATATGCAGAAAAAAACATTTTCCGAGCACTTTCCGATGACTTACGGTTCAATAATTTATAAAATTAAAGGACCGCTTCCCTTTCCGAACTGTGCATTGGAAATTGAACTTTATTAGTTTGTGCCAAGGAAGATATTTCAACAGCTAAATAACGACTTACTGTTCAATAATTTTAAAAATCAAAGCATCGCTAGCGGTCCCTTAGTCACTTCCAAAGCAAAATGCTCCGGCTTTTGAGGCAGGCGTCTGCATGCCAGCATTGGACGCTCCGCAGTAATCGCATCAGACGCATTTTTTGAGAGTAATGCCAGGGATGCGTCCACTGTAACCGCAGCAACCGGATTGCCGACGCGATCGCCATTTGCAAACGAATTTTCAACATTGACATCGGGATTTTCGTAGGAAGTTGACTCTGATGTTTTTGAAATCAGACCTTCACTTACCAACGAGTACTAGACAAAAAAATGGCTTTCTATGATTGGTTATGTATGAGTTTTATTTACAAATAAAAATAACAACGAAAAATGTAGGTTGTATTGACACTACATACTATCCATCGGCTGAGAAACACTCCCAAATAAAAACTCGATAATGAAAAACATACAATATACGCGGGAGGGGTGGAAAAGCGGATGGAGCGGGCGTGCGAGTGCGTCCACTGATCGGCAATCCGAATGACGTCATCCGCACTAAACGGAAAAGTTGCCTCATCGAGAATCCTCGCCGGGGCATTGCCGACAGTCCGATTCGTTCGCTTCGTGCGCTGCCGATAAGTGGACGCGCTTGTATGGCAAAGCATACAAAGAATACTAAAATCCGTTCGATGCGGTCACTGCGAATCGTCCGATGCTGGCATGTGGACGCGCACCTCAACCACGTTCCTTATAACTCATTGAGTAGAGCACAAATGATTTTTAGGGTTCCGTACCCAAAGGGTAACCAACGGGACCCTATTACTAAGGCTCCGCTGTCCGTCTGTCTGTAGAACATACAATATACGCGGGAGGGGTGGAAAAGCGGATGGAGCGGGCGTGCGAGTGCGTCCACTGATCGGCAATCCGAATGACGTCATCCGCACTAAACGGAAAAGTTGCCTCATCGAGAATCCTCGCCGGGGCATTGCCGACAGTCCGATGCGTTCGCTTCGTGCGCTGCCGATAAGTGGACGCGCTTGTATGGCAAAGCATACAAAGAATACTAAAATCCGTTCGATGCGGTCACTGCGGATCGTCCGATGCTGGCATGTGGACGCGCACCTCAACCACGTTCCTTATAACTCATTGAGTAGAGCACAAATGATTTTTAGGGTTCCGTACCCAAAGGGTAACCAACGGGACCCTATTACTAAGGCTCTGCTGTCCGTCTGTCTGTAGAACATACAATATACGCGGGAGGGGTGGAAAAGCGGATGGAGCGGGCGTGCGAGTGCGTCCACTGATCGGCAATCCGAATGACGTCATCCGCACTAAACGGAAAAGTTGCCTCATCGAGAATCCTCGCCGGGGCATTGCCGACAGTCCGATGCGTTCGCTTCGTGCGCTGCCGATAAGTGGATGCGCTTGTATGGCAAAGCATACAAAGAATACTAAAATCCGTTCGATGCGGTCACTGCGAATCGTCCGATGCTGGCATGTGGACGCGCACCTCAACCACGTTCCTTATAACTCATTGAGTAGAGCACAAATGATTTTTAGGGTTCCGTACCCAAAGGGTAACCAACGGGACCCTATTACTAAGGCTCCGCTGTCCGTCTGTCTGTAGAACATACAATATACGCGGGAGGGGTGGAAAAGCGGATGGAGCGGGCGTGCGAGTGCGTCCACTGATCGGCAATCCGAATGACGTCATCCGCACTAAACGGAAAAGTTGCCTCATCGAGAATCCTCGCCGGGGCATTGCCGACAGTCCGATTCGTTCGCTTCGTGCGCTGCTAAGTGGACGCGCTTGTATGGCAAAGCATACAAAGAATACTAAAATCCGTTCGATGCGGTCACTGCGGATCGTCCGATGCTGGCATGTGGACGCGCACCTCAACCACGTTCCTTATAACTCATTGAGTAGAGCACAAATGATTTTTAGGGTTCCGTACCCAAAGGGTAACCAACGGGACCCTATTACTAAGGCTCTGCTGTCCGTCTGTCTGTCCGTCTGTCATCAGGCTGTATCTCATGAACCGTGATAGTTAGACAATTGAAATTTTCACAAACGATGTATTTCTGTTGCCGCTATAACAAAAAGTACTAACGGCCACGTGCGAGTCGGACCTGCGCACTCCCATACAACAGACATGTTTTTTTTGCCGTTTTTATAGATAATGGTACGGAACCCTTCGTGCGCAAGTCCGACTCGCACTTGGCCGGTTTTTTATTGTCTTATATCCAAAAGTAAAGAAATGGGGGCCATCAAAGTTGTCCATCTTAGACCATATTTGTTACGGGGATCTATCTCAAAAACTATACTAGTTAGGAATTTGGAATTACTGTATATTATGTGTTATTTAAATAAAAATACTGAAAATGCCGATTTTAAATACAGGTTTAGGGTTACGTACCCGAATACTCGACCAACTTAAGTTTGCAGTTTTGTTCGATACATTTTCTCGGTAAGTTTGTAATTTTTATTCAAATCATTAAAGTCTGTTAACTTATTTGAATGGTACAGAACCCTCAGGGAGCGAATCCTACTCGCACTTGACCGGTTTTTTTCTCGTTTGCATGGAGATTTGTTAAAAATGTACTTCTGTTGGTCCGGTGCAATGCACACGGGTAACGTTCGGTACGTCGGAATTATATACCTCTACCACAGTGTAAAAACACATTTTCAAACTATGCCTCTACGTTCGTTCAGGATTGTTATTCGTGGAGTATATTGGTGCTGGTTTTTGTAAGAAATGCAAGAACATTTTTTGCTTATCACATCATAAGAAAGATGTAAACGCAACGAATACGTGTAAAACATCCATTGTTTTCGTACTACTATTATTTGTTATTTGTTTTGTTACCTACTTCTAATGTAAACATTTTATTCACGATACTCAATAATTAGGCTTATTTTAAGCCGGAGCGAAGGACTAAGAAGTCCAAAATTTCGAGTGGAACTTTGGACCTGATGAGGCAGAGACGGGAAATGTCTTCAGATTCTGCAGATTACTCCCTTCTTAACAAGCGCGTTAAAAGGCAAATTCGTTTTGACCTGCGCCAACATAACACTCGCGTCATTGAAGACACGATCCAGCGAAACAAAGGCTCAAAAGTTTTTGCCCAGCAAATAGGAAGGACCAATCTGACGTCTAGGCCTCTAGGCCAGAAATCCTCGGCGAAATCGAAAAATTTTATGGGCTCCTATATTCTTCACACGCTCCCAAACCAACTGCTCACGATAAAGACGACAAACGTGCACCTCTAGTCCATCCATCCATCAGCCCGTGTTCGTCCACTGCTGGACATAGGCCTTTCCCAAATTTCGCCACTCATGGCGGTCCTACGTCCTCCTCATCCAGCCGCCATCCACAACGTCCTTCAGGTAGTCGGTCCAGCGGGCACGAGGTCAGCCTACACTAAGCTTTGCTGTACGTGGTCTCCATTGTAAAGCCTTTCAGGCCCAACGGCCATCATGTCGCTGACAAATATGGCCTGCCCACTGCCACTTTAACTTACTGATTCTGCAGGCTATGTCTGTCAGTTACTTTCGATCTTCCGGATCTCCTCGTTTCGGATTCTATCCTTCAAAAATACCCCAATTAATAGCCCGCTCCATAGTTCGTTGAGCGATCTTAAATCGGTGGATATTTTATATACTCGATATATATCGGCCCACGGTATAGGAGCCGTCATCAGTCATCGTTATCTATACCGTAGGCCGAAATATATCGAGTATATAATATATATTTTATTTTTTTATTGTTTCATTGTTGACTGCTACAAAATAAATAAGAAGGCTCAAAAAAGTTTAATATACATATATTTATTCATATAATATATAAATAACTCGAAAGGACAATTGGCACGTTTTCAACATTGTTGTCCAACAGTGATGTGAACCTTGTCTTATGAAAGCTTTGCGGAGGAGGAAAAAATTGATTTGGTACGATTAAAAAAACATTTGAAAGTGCATTCTTTCCGTCATTCGAAATTTTCGCACTAGATTTGTACTTACAAATACACATACAAAATAAACTTTTTTCCATAACAAGATTTTGGAGTCCCCTTTTAAGTTAAAAATACCTCTCTTAGGAGGCTCCACTCTTCCATAACGTACTTGCCTGATATAATGAAATGAAGATACGCCAAGAGCTCTCAGATGGCATGAATTTCATCACTGTTGATATATTTTGGAAAAAATTGTGCAAAATGACTCATGGTCCTTTAGACTTCATTTTTCATACAAAGTTTATAAGGAGCCACTAATATTCTACGAATTCTAAAACTAAATCTTTGTCTGAGAAAACTAAAGAAGTATTATAAGCTCGAAATATTATGTATTTATCTTATCATTGTTTGCGAGAGTACCTATCAGAGTCGTCTCTTCGTCTCGATTACAGAACAGATAGTTGACATTACATCGAGTAATGGGACTCTTGGTTCTTCCGGCAAATAACGTTTGTTCAAATAATTCATTTAATAAACAATCATTGCTGTTATCGTTCATGATTTGACGTTTAAAATAATATTTTACTATTTGGAGTTTTATCCTATTTGTACCTCATGCTCTTTTTATTGGAACTCGAACTAAAAGAAAAATGTTTTGAGAGTCTAAATTCAAGAGAATTTAAAGATTCTAGCAGTGTTTAAACGATATGTATACAGAAATTAAGTGAGAGTAAGGCAAAAAATTTGGATGGACTTTCCATGCAAGTCTTAAAATTGATCTCTGGCGAGCATTTCGGTTTATGATTTGCCGATTTTTCAAATGGATAGAGTTTAAATAAACTTAAAATTTTGAAAAAATTAAGGGAACTAAATCATTTGCTCTTGTTTGCCTCTGGATCTGATGGTCAAAATCATTCTGAAAATGAAGAAAATCCATGACCTCCGGGGCTCTGACTTATGAAATTATATATTTTTTTAATTTCTTTGGTGATTCAAAAATATTATTTGTTGCCACGTTTAGCAAAACGTAGCGTAGGCCGACCTCGTGTCCGCTGGACCGACGACCTGAAGGACGTTGTGGGTGGCGGCTGGATGAGGAGGACGGAGGATCGCCATGAGTGGTGAAATTTGGGAAAGGCCTATGTCCAGCAGTGGAAGAACACGGGCTGATAGATGGATGAATGGGATGAATATACAATATATTTTATTATTTTAAATACAAGAAAGAACTTCCATAAAATGAAAAAAATTTTGGTTCTGCCCAAAGGTTCGGTGTTACGGCGCGAAGGATTAACAAACATCCATCCATCTATCCATACATCCAAACTTTCGCATTTATAATATTAGTGGGAAACAAAATAAGATATATTTTAAATATTTTTTAATTTCAATACTTTCCATAATATCTAACATTAATACTTTGGAAAAAACCACTTGAATATTCAATCACTGTTAATAAGACATGATCGTTCCCCGGTTGCAAGAAACTTATAAAAAAATCCAACTTATTTTCTTTATGCTAATCTAGTACAAAATTTACATAAAAATAAAAGATGAGATCAACTTCCTCATTTCTGAATTCTCTCTTTGCTCCTGTTTCGAATTTTATCGACGATCGTTGTAATAAATAATTGAATCAAGCTTGAGTCGGACTTGGGCACAAAGGGTTCCGTACCACCACACAATACAGTAATGGAACCATTGACCTCTCATAAACAATTGTAAAATTACTATGGTCAATACCGACCAACAATATAGATACCAAAGTTACATCAAGGTGACAAAAACAAGGCGCTTAAATGATATTATTTGGCAAATAAGTCGGCACTCTGAGTTCAAATCCCTGATTTTATTATTTATTGTTTTACTTTAGAATTTCAAAAAGTTTGCTAAATTTGTAACTCGTATGTATTAAAAAACCGGCCAAAGGCGTGTCGGGCCACGCGCAGTGTAGGGTTCTGTTGTTACCCTACACAATATGCGGACTGGTCTACTAATACAGATCGCGCCAAACTTCTACTCCGCTCAGAAGTTGCTCTTCCGAAGGACGGCCCATACATTTAGTTCCTGCCGACACGAATCGCCCCGCGTTTAGAGAGGATTAAAATTTTTGCGCGACCTGTACTCGTAAACCTGTCAAGTAGTTTATTATAGATACTACTTCTATAATTTTTTTCACATAAATGATTTTCACACACCCATAATGTTTTCGAACGACCTATCTAACAATACTCCACACTATGGGATAGATGAGAAAAAAAAACAATTTACGTGTATGGGAGGTACCCTTGAAAATTTTTTTGTAATTTATTTGTTATTTTACCGTTTTGTCGGCTTGATTAAAATGTATACTCCTGCCAAATTACAGCTTTCTATTAGTAAAAATAGTCTCTGTGCTTAGCCGCGGACAGGCGGACGAACAGACGGACATGGCGAAACTATAAGGGTTCCTTGTCGGACTACGGAACCCTAAAAGGTACCTTTTCAAGGTTCTTGTAAGGATATGATTTAAAGGAGTTGATGCTCGTGATTGTTGGCACTTGGTGGAACTTTTGAAACATTTTTTGTTTGATAAACACTTGTACTTGTCAAGTACAAGTACAAGTGTTTATCAAACAAAAAATATGATTTAAAACCAGATTAAAGGCTCGTCATATTTAGCACAGTTGTTCCATAGTCATTCATAGTCCCGAGTGGATAGCCCGTGAGGCCTCGGAAGGCACTTTCGGGGTGGTAGGGCCAGGGGGGGAAGTTTGATACACCGCCTCGTTCCCTTTTGAGCCAAATATGTGCCCTTTATCCATTTTCAAACGGTTCCCGTGCAAGATATTGAACTAAATTCCCAGCTATCGACCGGGCCGCCCAAGAAAGGCGTATGTCGAGCAAATTTGCGTTATACTGAAGAAATGCAAAGTCAAAACTACCCGGAATAGAAGAGCTCAAATCATCTGTCACTTTTTACATCTGTCATAAACAAGACATAATCTGTCTTGTTTAGACATCTCCATAAAAATAAATCATCTGTCACTTTGACATCTGTCAAAAAATCTATATAAAAAACGAATCATCTGTCAATTATTCAGATAAAAATACCAATCATATTTGAATGGAACTACTGCGAATAGGTCTAATTTTGGTATTCGCAGTAGTTCCATCCGTAGCAATCAATAATGCGTAATGGAACTACTGCGAATAATTTGTTTGGAAAATTCGCAGTAGTTCCATCATGGAACTCGGCAATGGAACTAGTGCGAACGATCGGAATGATTAGATTGGTGAATATGAAAGAGAACTTTCTAATATCTGTATTTAAGTTTACCTGTGCCTTTAGTAAGTCAATCCATTTATTCCTACATTTATGACGATAGGGCAGTGTAATTTCAATTATAGGAAAATAAACTCCGACCGGGAAACAATGTTGCCGCAACTTTGACGTATTTGTTCTGAGCCGAGCAGTGATAAATAACTCCCAAACACAGACAGTAAAAAGAATCAAAATTCATTAGAAATATGACAGAAATAAACTGTAAACATAATTTAGAAACTGAAAAATATCAACTAGAAACAAATTTCAAGTAAGACAAACTGTACTACGGAACTACGGAACCAATTTTGAAAATAATTTTTCTGTTTTAATAGTTAGAACTTTACTTGACAAAGTCATATTTGTTACAGTGGAAAGAGCAGCTTTGTTTTGCCTGTCTACGATAAAAATACAAAGTTTTTTAATATTTCTAACTTCCTTTTTAGTATTATTATTCACGTGCTCAGAAAATGATACAACATGCTATTTGATCAATACAGTTATTACAACTTTTGTTTTATGAATTATGCTAATACACTAAACTTTGATCCTTTTTGCTTTTTTTCAAAAGTTTTCTATGGAATTGGGTCAGTATGATCAGAATTAGCTCGTGGTTAAATCTTTTTAACACGTCATTAGAATACCCGGTAACACAGATATACACTAATACACAACCTATTTATGTAGTATTATCACATTTACCTTCTAAGTAAACAAAACAAACTGTTGTTTTTTAATCGTATGGTTGTATGATGTTTGGATACTTCAGCTCCTTATCACTTTGATTTTGCAAAGTCTCCAATGAGGGTACTTTATTGAGCCAATTGAGCCAATTAAGCTAATGGTATTTTTTTAAATAATGACAAAAGTATTATTATGTCCTATAAAACTAGAAAAAATAAAAATGACTTTATCATGCTAAGGAGACTACTTTCTTAGGTTATATCATAGATTACACTCTGACTCACTCGGCCCACATTAATAAAGTCTGCAAAAAACTAGCAAGCGCAAACTACGCTGTACTAAAATTAAAGTCTCTTGTTAACAGAAAAACCCCCATTGCTGTTTATTATGCCTACATTCAATCTATTATAAATTACGCTATCACAGTATGGGGAAATGGAGCTGATATAAAACGAGTCGTAATTTCTCAAAAAAGGGCAATAAGAATTATAAACGGGCTACACAAACGTACGTCTGTACGAAGTTATTTTAAAAGAGACAAAATTATGACCGTAATTTCATTATTTATTTACAACTCTTTGATCGAAACTTATTTACAAAAAGACAATTTACCTAAAAAAATGGACATTCACAGATATAATACAAGAAATAAAGAGAAATTCATAACACCAAAAACTAGACTAAAAAAGACGCAAAAACAAGGAAAATATATTAAATTAATTATGTTTAATAAAAAGACCTACAGCTATTTCAAAGTTGCCGCTCTTGGAGTTTAAAACGAGGGTGAAACGTTTTTTTGGAAAATAAACAGTTTTACTCAATTAATGAGTTCTTGAATTTAAAGCTAAAGACATGTTCATTTTCTGATTATACAGTTAAAATATAAATTTATTTTTAATTATGACATTTTTAATTTATTTTTAATTTAAGCCATTATTTTATGTAAATTTTTATAAATTACATTGTGTATGTACATTGTACATATTTTGTATTTCGTGTAAATTTCTTATGTATTGACAAACCTTTTATAACGGACATTGTTATATGGTGAATAAATATCTTATTCTTATTCTTATTCTTATTCCAATTTCGTGCAATTTATAATCCAGCAGGGCGTCCACCCATCCAAAGAATCCATTACCTACACCATTTTGATGAAACGATAATAATTAAATTTGTCTGGACATTAAACTCATTTTTGGGTTTAAATTTATTATTTAGTCTTTACGTAGGTAGGCTATGTTTAATACCTGTGACCACTTTTTTAAGACCTTTAATTAGTAATTGAAAACCTTATTTTGGTCCAAAAATGGCTCCATGCAAGTAGATTTAACATATTGTAATGTTCAAACAGCTTTATATTTTATCAAAATTACAGGTTTGCCTTTTTTTAACACTTTCAGAGAAATACTCAAATAATAAGCCACAATAGAAAGTACAATGGAATCATGTCTATGAGCCGCCTGTATCCTGAAAGTGTTTCTCATATTTTCATTATAATTACTGACCTGATTTTGAATACTATTTTACTATTAAAATGTTACATTATTCCTGCGTGATTTAGGCTATAGTTTGAACCCTAGAGATGGGTAGTTCCCTAGATACAAAAAACATTAATCACATCCCTGGGTAATCTCTGGACTTTGAAAATTATTCAACTGTTGTAATGGTTCGACTCTTCACATAGGCTATAGTTTGATCCCCAAGAACATAAACACATGGTCAGGAATATACTACTATTTTCATGAGAACCCAAAGTGAAATTAAAATACGTACTGAAAATTATTGGTCCTTAAAATATTAACAAATCAGATAGGACTTACCACAAACTAAATTAACGTGGGCGGTACAGGATAGTACTAAATAAGCACGAAACTTTAGATTTTTTTCATGTTTTCAATTGAACCCTCATACTATCATTTTATTATCCGTCTGTCAAGAGCTATACAAAAAAAAATGTTTGATTGAAAGGATCAGGACTTTTCCTATTAACACCCTGTTAAGTGTGTGAAGTTCTCAGGGCACGAATTCTACTTCCCATTCTTTGTCTAGGGATGACATCCATCCATCAGCCTATTTCACCCGATTGCTGGACATAGGCCTTTCCTAGATTTCGAAATTCTGGGCGGTCCTCCTGGATGACTCACACACGCTGGGCAGGATGGTCAGTGAGCGCAGTGCCGAAATGACGCCGCTGCCCATCACTAGTCTGTTTTATATAAGACCCGCATATTCGGGATGGATTACTGCCATCAATTGGTCCCAGGCAATGGCGGACCTGGTTGTGCCTGTTTGAGAGCTGTCCTCGTACTCCCCCAAGCTCTCCTCTAATTAACTTCGGGGGGATTTGCGAGTAAGATGGTGGTACCTCCACCCAAAGTCGGGCCCGGCACCAGCTCTACCACCTGATTGTCTAAGATTATTGATTTACAATTATTATGTTCCAATTCTATTTGACTTTATTGAGTCACATTGACTTTTTTACTTTGACAACAACAGGTGCGAAAAAACTATTCATTTGTTGTGACAAGTAACTATAACTTCTAATAAATTATAAGTTATTTGCTTAAAAACCAGTTTTATATTGCATGATTTTAATAATACATGGATAATTTTATGTTTTAATTTAATAAAATCAAAATGTTACTACTTGTGGAGATATTACATTATTATCGATTGTAAATTTAATATTTAAGTTTATTATAAGCCTATAGTCTTCCTAAAATGTCTAACTAATCTAAATAATAATAAAAAAACAGCCAAATGCGAGTCGGGTCTTGCTTTCATACATACAAATATGGTCGATCACTTTTTGTTTTTTTTTGGTCACATCTTCCAAACTACACTTTAAAAAGGTGTGTTCAGTATTTGTTCTTGAAGTGTAAATACATATGATACATAATCGACAGAAATTCTATATTCCTAACTAGTTTAGATTTTGAGATAGACCCCGTAACAAAAATAGGCAAAAACTTGACAATTTTGACGCTCCCCATTATATTAATTCTTAAAGATAAAAAATAATAAAACAAGTATTTGTACTCTACTCAATGAGCTTTAGACTATAATGATGCTAGGATTTTAAACGTATCCTTTTTATTAATGGGAAAAATAATATTATTTCTACTTCAACCTTCTTGTGAACACTTTATTCAAACATTCGCAGATGATCATCAATCAACACACTTTTATTAGAGACAGTAATTTTATCGCACTGTCTTCGAGTAGATTAGAGAATTTTCCAGTACACTTTTCCGCCACTAGAGATGACGCGGCTTTACCCTTGATGCCGCAAGCGCTGCTTTGATTCTGCTACTAGTTAACAGATGGCGCTAGCGTGTCGTTTTTGTCCTTAGAACCCACGTAACAATATTAAATGAATACAATCACATAAGTATTAACGTTAGAAAGCAACTAACGAAAGCTAATTAGTACATTGAAAGAACTAATTACTGCTTTGTCACATACACTGGGTATCGAAGATTAATTACTTATTAGAGATTAATTAGTTGAGCTATGACGACACTCTTGCTAAGGAGGGTCAAAAAATAATTTTTCTCTTCGTAATTATGTCCCAAAGCACCTACATAATTCGTAATAGGTACTACATAGTTATTGCATATTTATTTCAGTCAAACGTTTTATATCGATACTTATCGTAATTTTATATAATTTCTGCATAAAATAAAATTATAATATATCTACCTATTGCTGTTCATGTCTTCAGCATTTCGTTTTAATTTATAAGGAAACACAAAACAAACAAAACTCCATATCTCATGAAATCATTTCAGAACAGTACTTTTAATAACATAAATATCTGGTTTCTATTACTCTTTTCACAATATTAAAAAATATACAATCTTGTTTCTGATATCTTATTGATACCGACTGTAGTATGAACTTGGCTGAATCCGCTATTATCACCTTCATCGGTGGTATGTCGGAGAGTACAAAAAATCTCTAGCTTTGTTTTACGAATTCCCACCAACAGCATACTCTTACTTGAAGCAAATGAATACATTTTGTAACTAAATCTCAAGTAATAAATGTCCGTTGCAAATTCCTAACGATACGGTGACAGTATAATTCTCAAACACAATTTTTATTTATTTTTTATAAATTTATTTTCACTTTAATGCTACACTATCATTACAGATTCCTAACCTAATGCGATGCGGGACAAGAGAGTTTTGAACTTTTGGTTACTACTTTTGGTGAATCTGCTTGTTTACGCGCAACAGTTTATAATTGGTTTGCTGAATTTAGAAGAAGACGCGAAAGCTTTGAAGATGAGGCGAAGTCTGTGGTCGGCCGCCAACAGCGGTCACTCAAGAAAATGTTCGAGCAATCGAAAAACTTGTTCGTGAAAATCGGCGAATAGCATATGTAGAGCTCGACCGAGAAGTGGGCATTGGATCAGCAGCAATGCAGACCATCATACACGACCACCTTTCTCCGTTGCTCGAGATGGGTGCCGCACAAACTCACCAATGAGCAGAAAGAGCGTCGCGAGGATTGGTGTAAATTAATAATAGATAAATTCAACGGCGGCGAGAAAAAAAACGTCTATGATATACTGACTGGTGATGAAACGTGGTTATATAACTACGACCCTGAAACAAAGCGCCAGTCGACGGTATGGTGCTTTGATGATAAGCCAACTCCCACGAAATGTCGCCGTGCACGAAGCAAGCAGAAACAAATGGTCGCCTCATTTTTCTGCAAGACTGGTCACATTGCTACTGTGGTGTTAGAGTATCAAAAAACCGTTAACTCTGAATGATACGTGACAGTTTGCGCCCCAAAGGTACTGTCAGCTTGGAGTGACAAGCGGCCGAAGTCAGGAAACCGGCAGCTTCTCTGGCATCACGACAATGCACACGTCTGCCAGAATACTCAACTTTTTCAATACGAAAAATGTGCCTTTCCTACCTCACCCACCATATTCCCCTGACCTAGCACCTTGCGATTTTTACCTGTTTTCAAAAATAAAAGAAAAATTAAAAGACAAGAGGTTTGAAAGCAAAGAAGATGCACTCGCTGCATATAATTTCGAGATTTCAGAGGTGTCTAGAGAAGAGTGGGCAGAGGTATTTTCTAAATGGTTTAGACGTATGAAAAAGTGTATACGTGCTCAGGGTGAATACTCTGATCATACTATTATATTATCTATAGATGGATATTATCTACAATAAAGAATAAATAACATAGTTTTTGAATATCTAGTTTCATTTGGCATGACTGTATACAGTAACATCACTGTTGTGAACTCAGTCAAATAGCAATAAAATAGGTCCAAACCATAGCAACTATTGTATTGACTCCATTTAGAAGACGAATTGCTCTGACGACCGGTGACTCTTTAAGCACATTAGTGCGAGCACGTGGTTCAAAAAACAGCTTATGGCTTCTAGAACGTAGATAGATACTTATCCGGCACCAACAATTGCAACGATGCTAACACCAGGGGATTGTTAATCTTACCATTTAATAATTTTCAAACAAAATTAAATTAAAAACAAATATTAATATTCCTGCTTTACACTCCAACAAATTCAAAATAAGTGAAATAAATAAATACTGAGCTTTTTCTTTAAGTCGTCAATACCGCAGTGCTTAACGGCTAAGATGTTCAACCAGTGCGTCCTTCCTGTGATGACGTATGGCGCTGAGACGTGGTCTCTTACAAAGGGCCTGATCCACCGATTTGAGGTCGCTCAGCGAGATATGTAGCGGGCTATGCTTGGGGTATCTCTGATGGATACAATCCGAAACGAGGAGAGCCGTCGGAGATCGAAAGTAACCGACATAGCCTGCAGAATCAGTAAGTTGAAGTGGCAGTGGGCAGGCCATATTTGTCGCCGACATGATGGCCGTTTGGGCCGAAAGGCTCTAGAATGGAGACCACGTACAGCAAAGCGTAGTGTAGGCCGACCTCGTGCCCGCTGGACCGACGACCTGAAGGACGTTGCGGAGGGCGGCTGGATGAGGAGGACGAAGGACCGACATGAGTGGCGAAATTTGGGAACGGACGGACTGATGGATGGATGAAGCTTTATCTGTAAGTTTCTTGTTGATAACGGCGCGGCGTATTGTGATTGTGAGACTTGACTAAAGACTTATACGAGTATAAGGCAAGCGCGGCCCTACTCGCACCTTCCTAAGCCAACATAAATAATGCCGTTGTGTCGTGCTGTGGTTCGTGCTTACTGACAAGCACACGTGTTATCCTTGCTCGGTCCCTTTCTGTGAAGATACCATAAAAATCTGTTTTTAAGAGGATAGGTTCGGAAAAACCATAATTTATTCTTCTTTGTTTGAAGAATCTAGCAATACTAGATATTTGAAAAAAATTTGGACTTCTGTCAAGAATATAATGTACACTCTTATCGAAACAGAATCTTCAGAAGTCATTCCAACATTGAGCCATAAAAAATCAAAGATGACTCCAAAACAAGGTTTCATGTCGAGTTTTAACATTATTTGAGCAAAATCATATTGTATTATTTATTAATTAAAATCTGTATAAACTTTATTATACTGTTATCCGAACAGATATTTGATACAAACTTTAGTTTTTTTTTTAAATAATAAAATTCGTGATAAAAGTCGTCATTTTGATAATTTTCCAGAATTCGTCTCTCTCGCACTGCAGGTTTTTCGGCATGGAGTAACAGCGATCAATGCAATCGGAACCTATTCTCTTAAGGGTCCGTATAAGGCTAGATGCCCAACTTCAAATGAGCATATCACATTGTGTAAGTTAGTTAATCGGTACAGTAAAAATAATATAGATAGTAGACTATATGGCTGATAGGTTGATCTTAGAAATTCCGCTTGATAGAAAAAAAATACGAAGTTACCTCTAAATTTAATGTTTTTCGAGTGTCAAAGGGACATCCTTAAATCATACAGCCCTGAAGTTTGTATTAAAAATAAGTTAACAAATGCCATCGTCAGCTCGTCTTAGAATATTTAAAAAATTGCATCTAGAAGCAGAGTTATTAAATAAAAACGCAGATTTTTGTTGGCGCGTGTTTCTTGGTGGTTGTAACAGCCACGGCTGAGAGCGCGCTATTTTGAGTAAAAAGGAAACGTCGTAGATATCAGTTCTGATTGATGCAAAATGAGGTGGTCAATCTGACCTTATATGCAGCCTTAATATGCCGTTAACCAGGAAGCGTGTTTTCTTTCGTTCGTACCCCACCCCAGTCGTACTTGACGTGCAGGTAGTAATAGTAAATATTTTTTACTTGAAGTACAACTACCTCTAAACGTTGTTATCTTTGTATCTCCCGGGTCACTTGATATTCATTTTTGATTTGTAAATGGAAGCAATCGATTTTTCTAACGAGATTTCGTACACGTGGAGCTCAGGTTCCGGTCAAATGGATGGTTTATTTTTATTTCTGTGAAGTATTTGATTCCTATTGGGATTGGCACGTATTGCTTTTAGATTCGCGTAGAGACTAGAGACTATACGAATGTGTAATAAAATATTGCTTTTCTGGATCGGAGCGAAGTATGGTTTGATTATTTATTTATTTTTATTATTCACAGTGAGCTTGCGCTTTGCCACTATCACCAATGAACGCGTTGATTGGCCTATGAGTAGGATAGGCATCGCTCCACCCGGGATGCTCCAAACATCGTGACCTTGAAATCATCCCGTTATTTTAGAATTTCTTTTCGCAAAGCTCAGTGTCTGCCTTTCTGTCCATCTAAGAGGTAAGGGAAAATGAACGTTTATATAACCTCACTTTGGTTTATCTAGCCGAATTCACACTGGAGACCCGGTAAGTGGTCAGGATTAAGCTTCAATTACCCTCTTTACAAAATACGAAAAATACAATTTCTGCCCCTTTTCCCGTGAACAACCCTGGGTCAATTAGTATACAAAGCCTACATTTTATTTTGCGGTTTTCACAGAAAGTGTCATTGAACCTTTGTTACTAATCACTTACAATGTCTCCAGTATTATTATTATTATTAGAGGGATTACAAAGTATAAAAGATCAATTAGAAACAAATGCAAAGACAAGAATTTGAAAAAATTCCTCGGGCCAGGTTTCGAACCCGCAACCTCTTGATATGATATCTATATATTGATATCTGTGGCGCAATTGGTGGCGCGTTAAGGTACCTACGAGTATTTCGTACTAGGTAGCAACTTTCTCGAAGTTTAAACATAGGTCTGTTCTGAAAAGAGTGGGTCTTGAATACATTTAGGTTCGCGCACATTGTGTCGGGCCGCAGCGGGGCGGAGCGGGCCGCAGCGCAGCGCAAAATGCGTACCTAGCACATTTGTGACGGGCCGGGTCGCATTGCATTGACGGAATTTGAGTAGAGTGTACTGCCGGAATTTGCGTGCAACTGTACGTTATGGATAGCTCTGACGAAGAACTTTCATTTTTTTGCCTGCTCTTAGAAGAAAAAGTAAATGAACAGTGGAGACAAGAAGTTCGTCAAAAGAGAAAACGTAAAATATATTGGCAGGGCGCAGTGGGGCGGGGCGGGCCGCATCGCACGGACGGAAATCCGCCGCGCAATAGTGCGAGCCGCTGCGGCCCGACACAGTGTGCGTTATTTCATAAAAATTGTATTGAAGCGATTTGAGCGGATTTTTGCGCTCCGCCCCGACACGCTGCGGCCCGGCATAATGTGCTCGGACCTTAACCCAATTCGATTGCTTAGTGCAGTGGTCCGCAACCTTATGATATAGGAGGGCCACAAATGTTACCAGGGTGATCAGCGAGGGCCGCATCTTATTTTTATAAACAAACAATTTAGTTAAAATAAATAAAACGTATTAGTCAATTTTGTATCATATTTATTGTAGTTTACAATACTAGGTGAAATTAAATCAACCGACCAAATTCATAATGGAGACTCGGTTGTCATCAGCAACAAGGTTTAATGACCCTCCAGATGAAATTCGAAAAAAAAAAACATTTGTTCCGTAGTGCCTGCACTAGGATTTGTACTTAAACTAGTCCAACCTGTAAGGGAGCAATTGGCCAAAAGGATGACTGAACCTAGTTCTTGATCACTAACCGAGTCTCCAGTATGAATTTGGTCGGTTGATTTAATTTCACCTTATATAATGATTAGTAAAAAACTTATTCGATTTTTGCGGCTGCATTTGACTTGCAAGGTTTTGTACGTTCGCTTGCATTTTAAATGTGGAAATGCGCAGTATCGCGTCTAAATGTGCATCCGTTAACCGAGAACAGTGCTTGCTTTTTCTATAGTTGAGAATGGAAAATGTTTGCTCACACAAGGACTGAGTGAGTGAGGCGCGAGAACTGGTTGCGAACCTTGCGGGCCGCACCGAAGTAATTCACGGGCCGCCGTTTGCCGACCCCTGGCTTAGAGGCTGAAACTTCGGCATATCAAGCGTTATTTATTTGACGTTATAAGCATTTTCGCTGTTTTTCCTGCTGATAAAATGTCTAGATTTTTTTTTGGAAAAGTCCATGTTTCTAACACTATCCTTTTATTTCATGCAATTTAAAAAACGATAGTTGTCCTAAAATGTAATATCGTCAGCTCTTAAGCTTTAACTCTTTCCTTACCTCGTAGATAGACAGAAAGACAGACACTGAGCTTTGCCAAGAGGAATTCTAAAATAAGGGAATGATTTGAACGTTAGAGTTTTCATTTTATAATCGAACTTGCACATTGAGGAGGACACACAGTCGATGTTTGTAAACGAAACGTCAAGTGTCAGAAAGCAACCCCCACTTCAAACTTTGTATGCGGTTTTGCAATCTTAGTCGCCGCATATAAAAAGGTCCAAAAATACGCCGCAAAACTCAAGAAAAATCTGTTCTCCAATTGCGATAAGGAATTCAAGAACAAACCAAAAGTTTACCCAACTTAATTTCCCTTTGGCCAACTTCTGGGGAATCTGGCCGATAAATCTCATCAATTTGTTGAGTATGACTTGCCGGCTATCGAATTGAGTCGGGCCCTCCGGGACCGGTGTGTGGCCTTCTTTATTGAATTACAACGAAACTTCTTTACCCTTCTACGGGGCTTGATGGGACGTAGGGTTTTAGGAATATTTCATTTCACGTTACCTCAATTTTTTTGTAGATTTCGCTTAAATGGCATTAGATATCCTTCATGGGCGTGGTGGAGTCAACATAAACTTTTGATTCTAATTATTACGATATAAATGTATTTTAACCGTACTATTCACTTGCAATATATTTTTATATTATATGTTTTTAGACTGCAAGTCAGAAGTCATAATAAGTGGAAGTGGACAAATTTTAACAAGGATGTCAAGTTATTAAACCAAATCTTTGATCATCAATAATCATGATATTTGTTTATATCCACTCCAAAGCGTGTAATATTCTAAGTATGCATTCTGTATGACAAGATAGAAAATATCAATTACAAGACAAATATTTTCAATGTAAACAAGAGATCGCAGGTTCGAATCCTGTCTCGAGGATTTCTTTTTCAATATATTTGTCTTACCTGAGCTTTGTTTCTAATTTATCTTTTATGTATTGTAATGCAATTTAATAATATTTAGAGTATCCTAAGCGATGGATATTGGTGCTATAAAACCTAATCTGAGTTTAATATTTTTTGTGTTATTTGCTTTTGTTTGAATATCCTTCGTAGGATAATATCGCTACAAAATAAAGAGGAAAGCAATATTTAACGAACAATTTTTCATTTAGTACATGTTTGCCCTATCAACTAACTCGAAAGGTATATAAAAATAAGTAAAAACACCTACAGACATACAATATATCCCGTAAAAAACTGTTGATTAAAAACTTTGTTACAATGATTGAATGGACACCTAATACCGAAATAATCTCAAATGCTAGCTAGCGAGTATAAGATACCGAAGATAGAGGATTATTTTACATGATTTTATAGCTAAATACCGTAATTTTCTTCTAGCGCATTTTCACACAAATTTCAAAAGTACAAAAAAGAAAGCAAAGACTCTTATTGCGAAGCTTCGTTATCTGTTCTATTCAAACACGCGGTGCCAATTTAAGGCAAAAGAGGCCGAAAAGATTCTAAATAAAAAACATATTTAATGAGATTATATTTAGAAATGTAAAAGGGTCACCACCCGCCTTTGTGGCTGAAGGATAAAGCAATCGCCTGCTGACCCAGAAGTCGTAGGTTCAATCCCCGCGATGTTAACGTGGTAACAGAGGATCTCGGTGCAAAATGCACATCATAACATTGTTGTCCTTAATTTTGAACAAAAAGTATGCAAGAAATAAAAATTGATTAATAAAAACGCATTTATTGCATACTTTTTATTCAAAAGTAAGGAAAAATATATTATGATGTGCATTTTGCACCGAGGTAAAAACTTACCCCCTTAATTCGCTATAGAATTGGGTTCCGTTTGGAAACGAGTGAATTTCACCCTAAAGCGTTCAAAAATTGACCCGAGTTAATACCTGACAGTTGCTCGGTAGTGTTTTGAAACGCTTCCGAGTAATGCGAAAATCACACTGGGCCTCCTGATTGGTGGAATCAGATTTTTCTTTCTCTTGCTCCTATATAGATCTGTCTCTTTCTAATAAACGAGTGAAATTTTGCACTATGATCGCACGTTCTGAAATTTTAAAAATAAATAATATTTTGATTTTGATGTTTGATTTTATCTATGTAGGTCAATAAAATTAAAACTAATAGGTTGGGGAAAAACTCTTTTCGCAAATAGTATGTATGAACTTATAATAAAACCTCTTTGTCTATACCATTTGTACATGGCTGGTTTTGGTATTATTAAAAAGTTTAAATTTTAAAAAAGATAATTCCAAATTCAAATTAGGTAAGATGTGTGATTTTCATTCGTTTTTTTTACTGATAAGATGAGTGAATCTTATTAAGAAATTCGACACATTTTAAAATTTTACTACCAAAATGGTAAAAATGCAACGCAAGCCGCGAAAAAAATTCGTGATTTTTATGGACCTAGTGCAGTGTCTGTGAGAGTAGCACAAATTTGGTTTAAGCGTTTTCAATCCGGAAATTTTGATGTCAAAGATGCACCTCGCTCTGGGTGCACTGTTACGGATAAAATGGATGCCATTTTTGAAAAAGTGGAGCATGATCGGCATATTAGTAATTTCGATGTAGCTGAAGAACTGGGGATTGACCACAAAACAGTTTGGGCACATTTATAAAAAGCTGGGTACACAAAAATCCTCGATATTTGGGTGCCTTATGAGCTCACTGAAAGAAACTTAATGAACCGTGTACTCATTTGTGATTCTTTATTACGGCCTCATGAAACTGAACCATTTTTGAAAACCCTGATAACTGGTGATAAAAAGTGGATAACGTACGACAAGAACGTGCGAAAAAAGTCATGGTCAAAGGCTGGTCAGGCTTCACAGACTCTGGCGAAACCCGGGTTATCTCGCAACAAGGTAATGCTGTGTGTATGGTGGGATTGGAAGGGCATTATTCATTATGAGCTGTTACCACCAGGCAGGACCATCGATTCTGATCTCTACTGCTACCAACTGATGAGATTAAAGTAAAAAGTTGAGAGAAATCGGCCGGAATCAGTCAACAGAAGGGGTGTGGTTTTTCATCATGATGACGCTAGACCTCACACATCTTTAGCCACTCAGCAAAAATTAAGAGAGTTTGGCTGGGACGTATCAATGCATCCGTCGTATAGTCCTGACCTTACACCTTCAGATTTCCACTTGTTTTGGTCTCTTTAGAATTCTTTAGGCACAGTGTCAGGTTAACATAGGACTGCCAAAACCACTTGTCACGGTTTTTTGATTAGAAGCCCCAGAATTTCTATATCAATGGGATCATGTCCCTACCTACAAGATGGCAGTATGTTATCGAACAAAATGGCACCTACATACATTAGTTAAGTAAATGTAAATAAACTTTATTAAAAAATGTTTTGAATTTTCATATAAAATGCGAAGAAACTTTTTCCCCAACCTAATATTCCTGTATATGAAAATTTTATGTTATTATCTCTAAACAGGGTACTAAATATAATTCCCCCTAACCAAAACCAAAATACCCCTAAAATTCCCAACAATTATTGTAAAAATCCCCAAAAAAGGAAATCTATCTAAAGCTTTAAAATAATCTTTATTTACACAATATTGAAAAGGTTTCATCTGAAGCACTTTTAAACTTTGATTGTTAAATAAACTTAACATTTTTTTCGACGGTATATTTGTCGCAATATCCGCTATTCTTTCGCAGAGAAAATCGGTTTGTAGACAAATAATACTGATAGTTAAAACAATACCAAATTAAAAAGGGCTATCTAGCTGTCCCAGTCAAGTTAAACTTAAGATAACGAGATAAAACTCAAACTCAAACTCAAATCATTTATTGCAATGTCACAAGTTTAGGGGATCTTATTATTTATAAAAGTACAGGTGACGCCCTGTTGGGGCATAGCAATCATGAGAGGGCAACTGGTTGCCTTTTAAGTACATAATGTTAAAGATTATTCCTAGGTCAAGTAAGTTAGTACTAGTTAGCATAATCATTTAGTTAAATCTATGTTAAATTTGTTAGTATTGTTATATTTTATTCAATTTTAATTAATTATTCACAATAATATTACAATTTATTACAAATTTATTCAGTCATTTAGAAGAGCTATTGAAGTTTTGATTTTGTATCGTCATTAAAATATTCAGTTAAATTGTAATAGCATTTCTTTATGAGGAATTTTTTTAGGTTACTAATAAACAAAGTGTTTTTTTCTATATTTTTTAGGTAGTTTGGCAGATGATTGTATATTTTACTCAGCATGTGATGGGGACTGGTTGACACTAGTTTCATGGTTGTTAGTGGTATATCTATTTGATTTTTATTTCGATTGTTTCGTTTATTGTTCACCTTAAAAGAGTATAAATCAGTGTTCTTTCTGACAAATTTACAGGACTCCAATATGTAAATACATACTAGGGTCAATATTTGATGCTTGACAAAATAGGGTCTACAAGAGGTCATTTGCTCAATGTTTATAAGAATTCTGATGCATTTTTTCTGTAGTCGGAATACTTCATCAATCTCACAACTGTTTCCCCAAATCACGATTCCGTAAGACAACCTAGAATGTGCATACGCATAATAAGCCGTAAGGGTAGTATCGAAGTCAGTAGCTCGTTTTAATTGATAAAGAGCGTAAGTAAAAGAGGAGAGTTTTTTTTTCAGGTTCTGAATGTGTGGTTTCCATGTCATATTTGTATCTAAGTCAATTCCTAATAGGGTTGTAGTATGTACTGATTCTAATACAGTATTTTCGTAGGTATATGATAATTGTAGGGGTGTTTTTTGATAGGGTTTGAATTGAATTAATTTCGTTTTCGTCAAATTGAGTTCTAAGTTGTATTTTTTAAGTATGTCAAAGATTGTGTCTAAAGTAAGATTTAATTTGTCATTTAATTCATTAATATTTGAGCATGGTATGAGGATGGAAAGGTCGTCAGCAAAAAAAATGCATTCTTCCGTTATTTTGTTGGGGAAATTGTTAATATAGATAAGAAAAAGCACACATCCTAGGACGCTACCTTGGGGGATGGAGCCGTTTGTCACGACTCTATCAGACCTAATAAATTTAATTTTCCCCGAGTTAAAGTCCGTATTTTTTATCTCTACACATTGTGGGCGATTTTCGAGGTACGATCTAAACCACTTATATGCAATTCCTCTTATTCCTGCACCATATAGCGTCTCCAGTAGAGTCGCGTGACAGACTCTATCGTATGCCTTGCTCAAGTCTATAAGGAGGCCTACCGCGTATTTTTTGTTGTTTAATGCTTCGTAAATCTTTTGTGTATATCTATAGATCGCTAAGGTGGTGGAGCGGTTTGATCTGAAGCCGAATTGATTTTCGTGCAGGATTTTATATTTTTCCAAAAAAATATTTATGCGTTTGACCATAGCTGTCTCAAAAATTTTTGCTGATGTTGTCAACAATACTATAGGGCGATAATTGTTTAAGTCCGTAGTAGAGCCCTTCTTATGTATTGGTTTTATAATAGCCATCTTCAGGGCGTCAGGAAATACCCCCTCGCTAAACGATTGGTTAATTAAAATTGTAAAGGGAATAGTCAGAATGTCAGCACATTTCTTTATTAATTTTGGTGGTAGTTCATCCACACCAAAAGAATTTTTGTTTTTTAAGTTTTTTATAATACGGTTTATTTCCGCAGGTTCAACAGGGCTTAAGAAAAACGTATTTGGTACTGTGCTAGAGCTTTCAAGTACTTTGTGTGGTTCTTTGGTTATGTGCGAATTTGCAATTGAAGCAAAAAAACTATTGAACTCTTTCGCTATTTTTTTTGGATTTTCTATAATACAATTCTTTAGTTTAAGCCGTATATTATAATTTTCCCTACTCTGCTTATTTGTTTCTCTATTGACAATTTTCCACATACATTTCATTTTATTTTCAGAAGATATAAATTTACGTTTGTTTGATAATTTTTTGGATTTACTTACAGCCTTTTTAAGTGTTTTGCAATATTTTTTATAATAGTTCCGTAAAATTTTATTCTTTGTTTGTGAGACTAGTATTTTTAAGAGTCTTTTATTGCAACAAGATATTCTTAAGCCACGAGTTAAATATGTTGTCTTTTGTTTAAAATAATATTTCATTGAAATTTTAGGAATACATTGATTAAGGGTTTTTTGTAGAGTTTCATTAAAAATATTGTAGTTGTCATTAATATTATTTTGATCAATTAATAAAATGTCCCAATTTATTTTTGCAATCTCATTTTTAAATGAGTTAATATTAAAATCGTTATAAACTCTTTTCTCAATCGTCAGGTTTTTTAAGGTTGATGTCAAAAGTGATGTAGAAAAAAGGACACTTCTATGGTCTGAGAAACCGAATTCTTTGACATTAGCCTTTGATTTTTTAATGTTAAAATTTGTAAAGACCAGGTCTATACACTTTGCACTGGTTTTTGTGATCCTTGTAGGTTCAGACACTTTTTGGTGGAAGTTAGAAGTTAACATTAAGTTATATAACCTAATATTTTCCTTTACGTCGAGGAAGTCAATATTGAAGTCGCCTGTAATTATAACGTTCTTATTAGTATAATTTTTATGAATAAATTGTAATAGTTGTTCTAAGGAGGAGTAAAATACTTCAATATCTCTACTGCTACTGGGCCAATATAAACATATAAGTATTACAATACTTTTTGGTATTTCAATTGCACATGTTTCAAAAACCATTTCTGAAGACATTTTAGAGATCTCTTTGATTTCCCTATGTTCTAAGGATTTTTTAACTAGAATACACACACCGCCACCGTCGTGTTTTGGTCTACAATAGCAAGCGCCGACATCATAGTTGTTAATACTTAACAATTTTTGCTTTTCAGTATTTAGCCAGGTTTCTGTTATACAAATTACATCTAAATTTATTTGCTCGTCTAAAAATGACTCGAGTAGGTGGATTTTATTACATATACTTTGCATATTTTGATTCATAATGTAGAATTCAGTTTCGAAACGTACGATTTTGGGCTACATCCTTATTTTTAGTTGAATTTGAGTTTCGCATTGTGGTCGTCTCGGTTTCATGTGGCTGACGATTGATAAGATTAGGTTGTATGACCGGTATTGATGATGAATTTGTTTCCTCTTCACCTGTGTTAGGTACATATTCTTCTCCGTTAATTATCAATTTGCTACCTTTGAGGATGGCGTGTTTCCCTGCTCTTCGGGCTTCCGATAGGATGCCTTTTAATGCGTTTCGTTCGCGTATTTGTTCGTCATCAAATAGTTCCGAGACTCCCAAACCTGTTCTTTGGAAGAAACGACAGTTTTGTAGCACATAGTTAGTCATCCGCTTGCTTATTAATTCAATTATTAGTGGTCTACGTTGCCCTTTTTTACCTATTCTTGTAAGGTCTTCAATGTATCCTTCCAGATTTATATTCATTATTTCGTAGAAAATGTTTGTTACTCGTTCGTAAAGCTCGGGCTCGGATTCCCATGCCAGTTCGTCTAGGCCGTAGAGTACGATTTTTTTAGTGGAGTCAGAGTACATAGAAGAGGCAGGCTTTAGTTGATAGGCGTCTTGTATATTCTTAATTTGGTTTTTCAGATTTATGTTTTCCTTATCAAGTTGCAGGATTTTCTTTTCCAGGTCATACATTTCTGAGCAAAGTTTGTCCTCTTTTGTTGTGATAGGCTCTAGACGTTCTTTTAATTCATTAAATTCGTGTCTCTCCTTTGATAACATGAGGTGGATTTCTTCTTGGATCATGATTCTTATGTCGGTTTTTAATTTGGTAATTATTTCAAGCTTTTGTGTTTCAAGCTTTTGGTCTAAGAGTTCACTGATTTGATCAAGTGTTATTGTAGTTACAGGAGGGGTAGATATTGGATGGTTTGATGAATGAAGTGTATCTCCGAAGAGGCTTTGGCTTTCCTGTGTCAGATTTTCGTTGGAGGAATTAGCTGTTTCAGTGATGGTCGTGTTATTTAATTTTTTCCTGAGCGTGACATTTGAGGACAAGTTCTTGTACGCTGTGGGCGAGTCTGTAAGCTGTTTGACTGGCGTATCATCAGTTCTAAGCGCTCGTCTTGTTAGAGTTTGACAATCTGGGCAGGTCCAAGTTCTATCAAATTCTTGTTTACATGAGTTGAAAATATCCTTTGTTATATTAATACACTGATAATGGAAGTGTTTCCGACATTTTGAGCAAGTCAGAAGATCGCTTACATTTACATGGACAGTACACGCCGAGCAATTCCTCATATTTATTTATTTATTGAGTAGTTCTTTTAAATATATTTCTTCAAAATATTATATTAACTTTGCATTCAGCGGACTCTAGCGTCAAGTAGCAGAACTACATCGAGGCTGAGCGTGTAATATTTGTTTAGTCTTCGTATTTCTGTGAGTTTGCTGCAGGTGGCAGCACTAGTTAAGTTTTAGTTGTAGTTATGGCCATATGCTCTAGACGGCGCTACTGATGTACAGCTACTGATATTTCATTAGCTGTAACTTTTCTAAACTTATCAAATAATTGATTGAAAAATTCACCCCTAAAAATATTACGCCCCTAAAAAAATGTTATTCCACATCTTTTCCCCCCAAATTTAGGGGGAAACCTAAACCTGTTGGGACTTGGGACCCCTTCTAAATGTAATTTTTTAAACTTCTTAGTAAGAATTACATAATTCTTATGAGATTCGTATTATTGGTAAGTTATTTTTATTTATGACGTACACAAAAGATAATCATAAATAGGTACGTCGCCGGAGCGTACGCTCCAGCTATATCTATGTTTCTATGGCACCCCAACGAAACCAAAAAAAATCCTACGTGAGCCCTGGCAGTTGGCAGAGAAAAACTAACTGCGCATGGTTTATGTGAAAAATTTTCCCGTATTTTATCATTCTAGGGTAAGACATGATCAAAAACAAAAATGTTAAAAAAATATTTTATTGGATAGGTACGATTTTTTATTAATTAATTTTTTTTTTTTTTTTTTTTGTTCATTTTATCTTAATAATAATAATACATAAATAATCGCAATGTTTAAAGCGCAGCGGCGTGCAACACAAAAGTTGCTGGTTGCTGTTGTGCGTGCGTTATTTCACACAAACAAAATTCCGCTAAGCCTCCATTTTGAAGGCTGCGGAGGCAGATACGGAGGCGGAGTTACGATTTCATGCGGAGGTTCTGCACTTGCGAATGCGAAGGCGAAGCTCCGTTACATCCCTGGTTTATATATATGTACACCCAGATCGATTGCAAATCACGACTTGAATTATTTACAAGTTCAACTTTATGTATTTGCTCCAAAAAAAAAAAAAACTGAAACATAGAATTTTTAACCTTACGGGCAAATATTTTTGAAGTGTTGTGCAAAGTTAAAAGTTTCGATTCATATTTAATTATAAAATATGGTATTTTAGTTGGAAATGAGCCAAGAAAATAAATTAATAGAGATTCTAAGGTTTTCTATCCGCACTAATAGCTTTGGATATTAATATTGTTTCTTTTGAAAATTCACTCACGTAATGTGATTATATTATTGGTATAAAACAGTATTAAATTAAAGAAATAAAATCCAGTGTTAGTTGTATGATCCCTTTACACCAAAAGTTGGTGTCATCACCATATTTTCCGGCGTACATATTTTTTATGTTCACTCGTTTTCAAAGTTCACAAAGCTGTACAGTCGGCGGAGTTTTATGTTACCAATCCCCGTTCCGCTCATTTGTTTGAAACTGCTACTCTGGAATTGCTACTATAAAAAACAGATAAAAATGTTGCGTGGAAAATGCTAAAATATACACTCGCACTTGTAAAACGTAGGGAACTAGGTTTAGCTGTAGGTTTTAAAGTCCGTACAATGTATTAAAATACTGGTATGATAAACGCTTTTGGTATGTTGTCAGTTGAATATTATCCACTCCGTACAAGGTTAGGTCGCTAAAAAGATTTGTTCTCAAATAGCTTTTCTTATAAACAAGTGCACTAGACATTCACTACACAAACATTATGCAAACACTACACTCTACACTTACATTTCTTACACTACTCTCACATTAATAAGTCCATACCTTTGCTCAATTGTTAGATCATCGTCAATAATTAAAAAGTGTCTAATTTTATTATTATTTCAGCTTTTGCCCGCGACTTCGTTCGCGTGGGTTTCGGATATAAATTCGAATCAGACTTCCCATAGATTTATATGATAAATATATTGCCCCGTTTTCGGCTTGGGCGTTATTTTATGAAAACCCCTTGTTGTCTATGTGTTGACCAGGGTAACTACGATGATAAAAAAGAAAACCGCATGCAAATCCGTGGAGTGGTTCCCGAGTTATGAAATAGTTTATTCAATCTTTGCCCCGTTTTCAGCTTGGGCGTTACTTTATGAACATCCTTTATAGTATTTGTGTTGACCAGGGTAACCACAATAATAATAAATAAAACTGCATTCAAATCTGTTGATTGATTCTCGAGTCATAAAAGCATTTATTCAATCTTTGGGCCGTTTTCGGCTTGGGCGTTATTTTATGAACACCCCTTATAGCTTGTGTGTTGACCAGGGTCACTACGATGATAATTAAAAAAACTGCATCCAAATCCGTTAAGTGGTTCTCGAGTTAAAACGGAACATACAGACAGACAGACAGACAAAAATGCTAAAAATTGTTGTTTCGGCCTCAGTACCAGTACCAATACCCCTTTCATTTAAAATTTCGCGAAAATATTCAATGTACAGACACGAATTTTTTACTACTTTATTATTAGTATATAGATTTTGTTTCTTATTTAATTAACCTATAACTAGAATAACCTAACTTGAATATAAATTGTATCAAATATGTACAGAACATCAATTTAAGAATCATTTGTAACATGGCGTATGGGGTATTGATGCCTTAGAAGAGATGCTTTAGGCATTGAGCTTAGGCATCAATAGTCACAAAATTGTGGTACTCGTACTATTTATGTGTTCCTTGTAATGTACTCATATGTACCATTTCTTTTCGTCAAATAAATCAGTTTTTAATTTTCAAGTTAATATTTCTTTTATGGTAACCTTTCGTATGAGGATAATTCAGCTTTAATAAATGCGTATTTTTGTTTCGTTGCGGTAATTATAGCAAATTTTAAAGTTTAGCTAATTTTAACGGCGGCGGTCCTATGCTGACTAAGGTGAAATACAAGAAAGTAATAAGAATTTCAAATCACAAATTGCGTGGATATTATTTTACCCATCTCAAAATAAATTATTCTTTACCGAAAAGTTTTCTACCTTCGTTATAAAACTTTTGCTGGCAAACCTCAAATAAGGCTTCATGGAACTAACCCGTTTGACAGTGGATCCATTAGCAAGGCCCGATAACATAAACGTAACATGTTTAGGCCTCTGAAAATTTCATATCGGCCGAAATATGGCTACAATTCGTAGTCAATACATGCAATCAGTGTCGCAGGCAAGCTGGCACCGCACCAAAGTAAATGGACTGGAAAACGTCTATGAACTTACAAAATTCATTGGCAGAGATACAAATCTCTATGCAGTTTTGTAGCACAACACTTCAGGATAATAGATTATTTGTCGGCCTCTAACGTCGGCTGAAAATTGGTCCGCAAATGGAAAGAACAGCTTAGTCTATTATCTAAATACGAGCCCCGAGAGAGGTTGATGTTAACGGGAATGGGTCTGTCTGGTAAAATAAAAGGCTTCACGTGTATCATTAGCATGTGAATTAAAAAGTCGTTTATTCGTTATTTATCTCCATTTTTGGTTCGCCATTAGAACATTTCCTGTTTCCTAAGTAGTTCATGTTTTTATGGTAGTTCGGATTATTGTCTAAGAACCCCACCTCTTTTGAGATTTTACTGTCAATTTGTAGATGATAAAATGTCACAACGGGTTAATGGTCCATTTTACCGCAGTGAAGATATGGTCAAAAATACAATTAAAATCAAGGCAAGGATAAATTATAACATTTTTATGGTAAAACGGATCGTGTTCATTTTTGAAACTAAAATAGAAATTGTCCTCCTACTTTTATAAGAAAAACGATATGCCTGGGCAGATCATGATATGCCCAGGTATGATGTGTAAAGAATCAAGTTTTATACAACTACAGCGGATGGTGGAACGTAAAACGCGGCTCTGTACGGTCGGATTTAGACCTTTAAGATGGGGCCTTAATGTCTAAATTCAACTATCGTTTTCAAATGTATCGTAATTGCCAAAAAATCATCTGTAATATCATTTCGAGCCAATCACGATATCTTTCAATGCACTAGCGATAGATGTTGAAGTTAAATAATAAGGGGGCCGATTTGGAATAGCTTTAAACTTGGAGGTGAAAACCAACTGGAGTGGAGCCACGCACTACACTAGCATAAACTATACGCACACAATCACATTCACACACAGGGACATCTAATCGTTTTTATATAACCGGTATGACCGCCGGGCTCATACCTTTGGTAGAGGGGTTCGCCTGTTGGTGGCATGTTCAGTTGGTTTGTTCGTCCGACGCTTTAAAGTATTTGGTACGAGTCACGAGTATTTTAAGGTATTTAATACCTCAGATCAATCGACATAAATTATCTATAAGTCGTTGCTTACATCACAGACACAACACATTATTATTTATATGATTGTGAATACTTGCGGTGAAAACCACTCACAAATCGATGAACTAGTTCTTGAGTCTAAAGAAAATAATGTATAATAATAAGTATTATATTATGATATATTTTGTGGCGAAAAAGAGGATAAGAGAAATATAATAATTATATTCTCGTTTTCGTCTGAATTGACGCTCTCTAATAAAAACAACATTATCCATCCATATTCCGTTTCAGATATAAGTTGATTTATTTATTCGAATTTCTCCTTTGTAACTAGATCCAGATAGAACCTAAAGGCGTTTTCTTGCTTTTTATTTTCAACTCCGTATAATATTCCTTTCATTATATTCAAAGAAGATCGTTAGGGTAAGTTATCGAAAAAAAAAGGATTTTTTATTTTCTTAAAACCATTACAACTAACATTTTAGTTTTAATATGTTCATTGTTACTTTTCACTTGTTCAACGGTGAATAAAAACTCTGTGAGGTAAAAGAATGCCCTGAAACATGTATTTGTGCCCGAAGTACGGCGATATGGCGTAAGTTCGTTAAAATATATTATAATGAAATCCCATCCCATTAATACTATAAATGCGAAAGTTTGGATGTATGGATGGATGGATGGATGGATGGATGGATGGATGGATGGATGGATGGATGGATGGATGTTTGTTACCTGTTCACGCCGTAACTACTGAACATATTGGGCTAAAATTTTGAATGAGAATTTTCATGTAGTTTTAGACCTGGAATAGGACATAGGCTACTTTTTATCCTAAAAATCAGTTCACATGAGATGAAAATGGGCTTTCAAATTACTATAGAAAAGTGATGAGTCACCATTTCACGCATACTTACGGAACCGATTAGGCTGAAATTTTGCATAAATGTAGTTCTAGACTTTGAATAGGACAAAAACTACTTTTTCCCTTTGTTCCCATGGAAAAACTATAAAAGAGTCACACAAAATGGTAAACGGAGGCGCATAACACACACATTTCACCTGCTGTGTTTACTGTAACAGTTCGAATAATATTGACTGATTTTATAGGAGTACACAAAAACTAATTCAACGCGGGTGAAACCGCGGGCAAAAGCTAGTAAATTATAAATATGATATGAAGGCTCTGGAAAACGTATTATATTTATTATGTCGTGATAATGTCTTTTTTAAGGCGCAATATGTCCATCGCACGGCGAAAGAGAAAAACATACCTGAAAAAGTGCGCGGCCGAATAGCGCAGTGAACCAAGAAAAGGTTGGATCATGTTGTTTTTTTGTAAATAATTAAAATTAAATAAATTCAAAGGAGAGCGTTTAAAAAAACACAATTTTTTGTTTTAGATAATGAATTTATATGTTTACAACAGTCATTATTTTTATTTTTACTTTATTAGTTTGGACGGACTAATGTTTTGTATTGCAAAAACAGTCTTCACTTTGCAATTTTCTTGTTATCACGTTATCTTTTGTGGTATGGAGGTTCTACTGTGTTATAATCCATTTATTTCTACAAAATTTAATAATCTACAAAATTTATTTTAAAATAGTGTAATGGACATTCTTTTCTTTAATTAAGTTTATAAATTCAAAATCAAACTGAACTTTGAAACATATTTTTTCTTCAAGGAAATCAGAGTGACTTTAATCAAAACAGAATAGCTAATAAAAGCTCTTGAATAATAGATGGATCCAGTATCATGACAAGGGTCACCTTAGAGCCTTGTCACAAAATTGTGAACACAAAAGCAATTTTAAGAGTCTTAGCGCCAGCGCCGATCCTGATATTTGAACAAGATTTTTTATTGTCCTCCTTGGCGCTACTTCTTCTGAAGTATTGGACCCGTTGGTACTCTAGCTGTATCCGCATGAATAATTCGCAATTCAATTCAAATCCAAATGTTATATTTGGACTTTTTTCTTTTACTTTAAAGTTATAGAGTTTAGGGGGAAGTATGCTGAACAAGGGCAAAGTAAAAAGTACCCGGAATAGAAGAGCTTGTATGACTAGATTGAGGGATGTAGAAGCAAAGGAGGTGTGTCAGGATCGTAGCAGATGGCAATCTGTAGTATCTGCCTACCCCTTCGTATGTATGTGTGTAGAGTTTATTTTTTGCGCTGTAACGATGCCAAAAAATAAACATGCACAGGCTAGGTTCCGTGTTTTTACCTTCATTTTGGAATAAGTGAACTAAAATCTTTATAGTAACGAGCGGATGCAAGCAACTTGCGTATCTTTATTGACGACTTAATTTTGAACGCAAATCTGCGAAAACGCAGGTATACTGAACATTTGTTTGGAATTTTTTAAAACATGCTCAAATATGGGGTTGGCCACAAAGAACATAGATCAGAAACACTGTGACCTATTCTCGTGCAGCAAACCTTAAATTTAGAGTTAAAAAACCTAAAATAATACAAGCTCATTTAACTTTTATCCATCTGCGTTAAAGCTTATTTTGCAATGAAAAGTTTTAGGTTATGGCAGCCCTGAATCTAATATTTGCTACACGAGAATAGGTGTCATTATGAGGGTCGGTAAAAAAATTAAGAAACTTCCGTTTGCCTATAACTCGCCAAATAAATCAGAATATAAAGAATAAAACTGAACATTTTGCATTTTTATTCACTGGCGAACTATCACAAGATCATATGAAAATATGCCTTTTGCATCTGGCTCCGCTCGCGCTTAAAAAGTAACAAATTTAAACATAACCACAAATATTATTAGCTAGTGCCTGTGTGGTATAAA
The DNA here is from genome assembly GCA_910592155.1 of Ypsolopha scabrella. Taxonomy (NCBI): domain Eukaryota; kingdom Metazoa; phylum Arthropoda; class Insecta; order Lepidoptera; family Ypsolophidae; genus Ypsolopha; species Ypsolopha scabrella. The sequence goes on from OU342969.1 coordinate 8,125,379, forward strand.
TGACCTACATGCCAAATTTCAAGTTTACAGGCTCAATATTTGCCGAAATTTTGGTGACAAGAAGTGACAGGCATTTCGCGTTCCTATATATTAATTAGGGTAAAGGACCCAATCGCCAGCACTGGTCCATTTAGCAGCACCCACAAATTTAAATCGAAATACAAACGAAATAGTTAGTTTTTATGTTTGAAGGCAAATCACACTCAAATTCACTCAAAAACACTGGTATTAATTTATATTTTTTATATTGCAAAACGATCACGGAACAAGTTACAAAATAGCGGAATAGTTTCTGCAAGAAAGTGCTGTTGCCAAAATTTGTAAATTTTTTGCCCGTTTTATCCAGAACCAGGTAAGAAAGTGACTTGAGTAATATCCATTTTAGTTGCATAATGTTCTTCACTAAGATTTTGATGATTTGATCGATTTTATTTAAAGATTTTCCATTCATAAATGTAGTGCAGCATGTATTTGAGGTCAGAATTTCAATTTTTTTATATTGTGTGGTGCTAGTAATAGGAAAGTGTATTTATCATATTATTAGCATGGTGGTGCTAATAATGGGTTATTCTGTGTATCAACTTATTAGCACTGCTAGTATTTGGATCTTTAATGTGCCAATAAATGGAAGTGCTAATAATGGGTTATTCTGAGTATCAAATTATTAAATTGAAGTGAAAAATTGCTCACGAAAAAATTGAAGCAAAAATAGCATATTTCTAATCACAACTAATAAATTTATTTTAAGGAATTTTATCCAGAAAATGGGTAAAAAGAAAACCAAAAATAATGTTGAAAGAAACTAAAATTAAGAAAGAACGAAAGTAAGCAAAGAAGTCCCAACAAGATATAAAAAAATAAACCCAAAAAGGAAAACTAGATCACAGAAGATCTAAAACAAAATAAAAAATAAGAAAAAACAAAAAGAAGTATAACTATACTGTCAGAGGAAAAAGGTAACAAGACAAATAAAAAAATAATGACAAGCCAGCAAAAAATGCAAATAAAAACTTAAAAATGATGACACCAACCCAGAAAAAGAAAATTAGTTAAGTTAGATGAAGAAAATGATGAAGGTTATATATTGGATAAACTAATCAAAGGAAAAATGAAGTCTTATACATTCGCTGAGTTTGAAAAAAAAAAAGCTAACAGAAGAGAATTCTTAGATTTAAACAGATTACAGTTACCCGCTCTGGTTTAAAATCAATTAAAACTACTTGAGAAACCCTGTATTTATTTTGATTGTATAACTTTTTATATTTTTTCCTGGGTTGCTAATAATTGGATAAGGAGATCAGAGAAAACACTGCTAGTTATTGGAACTATCACTAAGATAAATAAAACAAAATTATCATGCCTTAATAACTCATTTTATTATATGAAATTATTAAGAAGTGCCACATGACAAACAATAGAGTGTTTTGATTGTGTTTTTTGCGTTAAAGATACATTTTATAACTTAAGGCATCAATTTAAATATACAGGATCCTTTAAAGTGCTCATAATTGGGTCCTTTACCCTACATCAAATTACGATAAAATATTTTTTTGAACAAAAGTGCTTGTCGAACAGGAATATGTCAACTTTTTGTAGCCAGCGAAAACATCCCTTAATTAAATGAGCTCGAACAGGTGAGCAAGACGCTGCAAGGGAATCTTCCGAAAGATGAAAGTATCCTTTTTGTTTATACAAGGAAAACTGTCAAGACTGAAATCGAATTCTTTAAGTCATTCTTTTCAGTGAACAATAAAAAAGAAATGTAAAGCTTTTTATATAATTTTACAGCTGAACTAGCTATTAATAATTGTGTATATTTTGTTTACTAAGGCTTATTTTTAGCGCTTCGAAATTTTAATTGTTATTTTTTGTTAGGCAGTGTCTGTAATTGGGCTTTGTTTCCGCCTTAAAAGACTAATAGAATGACGAGAGTACCTACCAGTTTTGCATGGCAAATACTATAAAGGCTCGTTACGTCTCGTTTTTTAAACTCACACTCGTCTTTTAATAACTAGTTATATACAGTTTCATACTTTATCTAAACTCATACAATAGATATCTACTTATTTTTCATTCTATTAAATCTTGGCAAAATTTTTCGTAAGCTTTTCTTGATTTTGCTGAATCATTTTCGTTGCTCACTATCACTCCACCATTGTTGTCAGACTTCAGACATTTTTGCCCGGAATAAAATTGTCAACTAACTAAAATAGTAAATATTGAATTAATTATCTAAATTATGGCGAAAAATATGTTATGCATTAGGCAAAAGAGGTTTTATTGCGATAAGGTCCCGCACTGCCACAAGAACTCTTTGGTCTTGTGGCAATGACGCACGCATGTGAGGATGGCCACAAAAAGGTACCATAGCGGTGAGGTCTCGAACCGCCATTAAAACTTCTTGGTTGGGCCGCAATTATTGTTGTAACATTATTTTTCGAGGAAATTTATTTCTTACTTATTGTGGTTTTATGGGTCAAAAGAATTATTTTGCCCTGAAATTACTGACAGCAGGGATGGTGATGATATTTGACTGACTGACATTTTGGAAATAACGACGGAATTTACGTAACACTTTTACAAGAAAAATCAAAAATGGCTAACGACAAATTTTGTCAAGATTATGAAAACAAGTTCTAATGGGTATAGAAAAAGTAGTGTATGAAACTATACATTACTAGTTATTAAAACACTCGTAATCTTTTAAAAAAACTCGCCTTCGGATCGTTTTTTAAACTGACACTCGTGTTTTTAATAACCTTTTTATGTACCAGTTTCATAAACTACTATTTTTTTCTATAAAAAACACAAATTAATTTTATTTTGTTTTAAATAAAATTAAAATCTGAACACAAAAGTTTAAGTTGTAAAAGCCAAAATTGATCTTCAAAAGAAGATATTGACTTTTTTATTATTGTTACTTTAATTTATCTAAGTTACCTAGTTACGATATTTAAGAATCACACATGTTTTCTCGTCTAATTATAACCTGCATATTCTCCTTATTTCGGTGATATATTACAAGTTAATTAAAACCGCAAGTAAATTCAAGGTTATCTACTTATAAATACTCGTACTTTTAGATTTTAAAACAAAATACTATAAAAAAGCAATTAAGAAAAATAGCTCTTTTGTTTAAAAAGTCAAAATAATAAATAACTAACCACACTATTTTGTACAGCGGAGTTCCCCAACGGTTTTAAAGCAGTCTCTTAGGCAGCGCAGAACAGAAAAAAATAACCTTTTCACACTACATCCATCCATCCATCAGCCTGTCATTGTCCACTGCTGGACATAGGCTTTTCCAATATTTTGACACTCTTGGCGGTCCTCCGTCCTTTGTGTTTCGCACTACAAGTGCTCATAATTTAAACGTTAGAAAAAATCTTGAATGTATTAAGGCCCCAGTACACATTGGTAAATGCGTTGTTGGCGCCCCGGTTAGTGTGAAAGAAACAAACCTATGCGAGTGAGTGGAATGTACTGCATTCTTCTAGTCTTACTCAATGCGTTCGTCCACTGCTGGACATAGGCCTTTCCCAAATAGCTAGAAGCGTATAAGCTATCTAGCTCTATCTAGCTTACTCGTATAGCACTATTTCTTTCACTCTGGCTAGCATACCAACGCATTGGCCAAGGCACCAGCCTTTAAGGCGCTTAAGTACGCCACCGTTTTAGCAAAATTTGCAAAATTTGGTAACCCGTTTCTCCGTTGTTTTTTTTATAAACCAAAGTAGAAGACCTCTTTCGTCAGGTACTATAATTATAAAAGGCACCATTTTGCCAATTTTGTAAATATTGATTTTGTTTTAAAGTTATCAAGCTGGATAGATTTACATAAAAAATTGTTTTCTTGCCTTAAATTGTAATTACACCAAAATTTTACTTTTCAGCCAGACGGTGACTTTGTAAATGTCTGTATTTAACTATAGAGGCCTTGAACTTTATTCTATGACGAAAAACAACAGATAAACGAATTATTATCATTGCACTTAAACGACGGCATGCCTATACACCTTAATGAAATCTCAAGCACTACACAAATAAGTTATTTTTAAGAATAAACGACTATGTAAGTAATAGTGTATTTTTAATTGATTTGCTTAAAACTTTTTACAACCTCTCACTTTCATTATTGATATACAATATAAGGTGACTTTCGTTCATATAGCCAAATTCATACTGGATTCAAGGTAAGTGGTCGGGTCCAAGGTTCAATTAACCTTTGCGTGATATACGTAAAACAAAATGTAGACTTCATAATATACTAATTGTCGAGGTTGATCTCGAACAAGTATAGAGGCACTAAAAATATTTTTCGTATTTCGCAAACGTAATTAATTGAACCTTGGCCCTGAACACTTACCGGATCTCCAGTATGAATCTGGCTAAAAAAACGGAAGTCATCTTATATACGGCTTCAAGGGTATTTGTAAGGGTCTCGTCGGGAAGCGAAAACCTTTCTAAGGTGGGGAACCAGCTCTACGTACGACCACTTCCCCTTGGTCGCTGCCACAAAAATTTTCGTTTTCTTTAGATTAAGCGCTGGGTAACGAGATATTTATGTTGTCAGACAGCGGCGTTGTTAGAGTTACTTTTAAATGATATTTTTGGAGGGAAAAGTTTATTTTAGAAGCAGCTGACGTGACAGTCCTAAATTTAAATGTTTTTGGAGGTCAGTTACCGACGTTGTACGACTAGACATGTTTGCGTTTTCTTTTACAACGTTCGTATTCAAACACATTCAGTTAAGTAGATTTTATGTAAATTAAGGTGTTTGTAGAAAATGGAGAGCTGCTTTATTACTACACCACAAATTATTTTAAGAGCAATTTTAAAATGAAAAGCTATCCAGACGCCACTCATTTAAAATTAACATACAATTATGTGAAAAGTTTTGAGATTGTTATCCCAGAAATGGAATTGATAAAAACAATTATAGGTACGTAACAATTTCCTTTTTGACTTCTGAATAACTGAGCAGAAAGGATTCCTTACCACCCTACAATACAGGTCCATCCATCCATCCATCAGCCTGTTTCTTCCACTGCTGGACATAGGCATTTCCAGGATTTCGCCACTCTTGGCGGTCCTCCTGGAAGAAATGCCCATACTCACACACGCTGGGCAGGCGGGTTGGTGAGCGCGGTGTCGAAACCCTTGCACCAGTGACGCTGTTGCCCGTCACCAGTCTGTTTTATTTATGGCTCGGCAATTGGGGATGTACGAGTATACCTATACCGCCATCCATCGGTCCCAGGCAATGGTGAGCCGCCTGGTTTTACCTGAGAGCTGTTCTCTTACTCTCCCCCGAATTACTTCGGGAGGATTTGCGAGTAAGATGGTGGTACCTCCACATTACCTATTACGGGTGTGGAACACTAATTGTAAATAACAAAAAAGTACATGCCAAAGCAACATTGATGCTGCGAAAAACAAGCCGCTAAAACGGTAGGATCTGACGAAAAATTACGGTTACGCAAGCCTAAGAATGGTTCAAAACTTCACTAACGATGAACGTGACCCGTAAATTAATCTCCGCGGTAGACAGCAGATGGTTAAAATCGATACCTTCAAATCCGAATGGTGTAACCTTACTGCCGGCGTCCCACAGGGTGGCGTTCTTTCGATTTTTTCTCGATCTTTATCAATTCTATTACTACCTCTCTGTCTTCCTCCTTTCATCTATATGCTGACGACTTGCAGCTGTACGCAGCAGCACCGCTAGACGACATAAACAGGGCTGTAGACACCATTAACTCTGATCTTATTGAAATTAGAGATTGGACGCAACGTTTTGGTTTGCAGGTCAACCCGAAGAAGTCACAGGCTATCCTCATTGGTAGTAACTATTATGTCTCCCGCTTGGACATGTTCAACGTTTCAGATGTGATTTTTGATGGGGAAGTAGTGCCTTACTGTACGATAGTGAGGAATTTGGGTTTGTGGATGGACCAAACTCTGTCTTGGTGTCCACATATCAATGAAGTAAGTCGTAAAGTTTTCGGCTCATATCACTCGCTTAAGCGCCTACAGAAATTCCTGCCACTGGATACGAAAATAACGTTAGCTCAATCTCTTCTTCTTCCCCTTCTGGATTATGCCGATGTTGCTTATCTAGATCCCACTGAAGAGCTGCTTGATAAGCTGGAGCGTCTTCAGAATTTGTGCATTCGATTCATATTCGGACTGCGCAAGTATGATCACGTCTCCGAGTTTCGATGCAGATTAAAGTGGCTCCCTATCCGACTTCGCAGGAAATTGCATATCCTTTCCCTTTTATATAATGTTCTTCACAATCCCCTCTACCCCAATTATTTAAAAGAAAGAGTTGTCCTTCGCATTGACCATAGTAACAGAACGCTTCGCTCCTGTCACCACCACGATCTGGCGATGCCTCCGCATACCACTGATCGTTTCTCCAAATCTTTTACGGTCAATGCTGTTCGGCTTTGGAATGAACTTCCGCAAAATCTCAAAGATCTTCCTTCTGTGTCCTCTTTTAAATATCACTTGAAAAAATTTTACCTCTCCTCTCTCTGAATGACTTACTGACTAAGCTACTTGGTTATTTGTATGTATGTATTTGTGTATTTAAGTATGTAATTGTATTTAGTATATTTATAATTAGATTATAGATTTAGAACTAACTTAGAATGTACCTATGCACTGATGTGAATTTCTTCAATAAAAATGTTTTATATTTTCCCAAGGTTGACTGGAAGAAATTCCTTTTAGGAATAAGTCCGCCCTTGCCTTCTGTCTGTTCTTTGTATATTTGTAAATATCTTGTTCTGTGTGCAATAAAGTGTTTATTCATTCATTCATTCATTCATTCATTCCTTCATTCATTCATTCATTTAATATTTAATTCTAAATCAATTATGATAGTGTCAAAAATGCCAAAAGCTCAGAGACTACTCGAATTTTCATAATATTATTTTCAGTCAACAGCTTCCTTTCCGTGCAGTCCAGGGAGAGTCCGGCAATGGGGCGCAATTGATGCGATAAATTAGGCAATTTGTGGTGACTGCCGCTGGGCGGGCGGGCGGCTAGCGCTGGACGGCGGGCGGCCAGCGGCGACTTTAATTAATTATCCATGTGCTAGTGAGGGCGCTGACTATTAGTCAACCATCAACATGTGCACTGGTTATTTGGGGTCGTGTTCCATGTTTTGGACGACTATTTAACACTTTACTGCCCCTTTACAGGGTTGCACTCGTATGACAAAAAATACTAAAAATAATTATGAAACCTGCTCGAAAAGAGCCTACATTTAAATGTCATGTGATTTTTAGAAAGTTCGGCAGATATTTTACTGTTTATCTATATTTTTTTGTATACTAGAAAGGAAAAACCACGTACTGGTTTTTCCTTGTATTTTTGAATTGCGTATACATATATAGGTAGTATGTATAGACGGACAGCAGACACTTTGGTTTCTTTTCCTTATAGAAATTAAAAAGGAAACAAACTCATGGGGATTTCATCTTTATGAAATAGTGTACCTACTTAAATACAGGTAACATACACTGGTTGGATTGTTATACCAAATCTGTACCAAAACTGTAAACGTTTTATCGTTTTTTTTTTGGTAAAGTAAATATTGTAAATAAATTTAGCTACTTGTAAAATTATTTTAACTTAATTGTCTACTCAACAACTTTTGCTTATCCACATTTGAAATTACAAGAAAAAAAAACAAGTGAAAGTCGTCGTAGGACAAAAGTTTTATAGAATGTTCGAAAAATGTTCTGTTGAACTTATATACACCGTGTATGGCAAATTAATAAAATTACTTGACATAACAACATTATAACTTTAAAAGAAAAGTAAAGAAACTTTTTACTTGCAAATATTTTTTTTTTAAAAGAACGTAGAATTTTTCATATATATCCGTTTTATAGGGCTTAAAGGTTATCTTTTCTGTTGTTTCTTTGCCAAGTCTTGCTTATAAAGTGTTCATCTAGCAAAGTACAGAAACTACTTACTTGTAAGATTAGTAGTTAATTAGCAAGCGATTAATGAGTACTTGGGTTTGTCATATTGACCCTTCGGGGTTCAAATGTCCTAAAAGCCATTTTGGCCAAAATCGACTTTTAATGCCATCTTACTCAGATTTTTGCGCTCTTTCGATCTGTATATTTAGAATGTTGATAATCGAATAAAAATGTCTTTTACTACTCAGAAAATTATGCAGTCTAAACACTAATTTTGTAAAAAATGTTGTATAGGACGTTGAAATTCATAAATAAATGTGGTAAAAACATGTGTTTTTTTTCTACTTGGCTGATACCTACCACATTTTAAAACAAAAACTGAAAAATAATTGAGTAATCGTTCAGGAATATTTGTCGTAAAAGTTGAGATAACGTTATTGTTTTCGAAGCAAAAGCCGATTCGTTGATAATCAAAACTTGTTATCTATTAGATCTATTATTTTCCTATGAAACAAAGAAAATTAAGTGATTTTTTTGAATTGTTACTTATATGGTGAAGTGAATTCGAAATTGTTACTCATAGTATAGTACAGAATTTGCTGTTTTCCTAATAAGAAAAAACGTATGTATTGATTATTAAAAGTTGATAGCTAAAGCACTGAATCTACCTTTTTCATATGAAGCAAATATCGTTTTAGTAATTGTAAATATGTTGTTTTCATATGAAGCGAAGACAGATTTAGCGAATTTTTTAATTGTTACTTATAGTAACTAGACCAGCGGTTTTCCTTTTAAAAAATAGGGATATAGTTATTTTTAAAATTGGTACTTTTGGTACTGGATTTGCTGTTTTCTTATTAAGAAAATACTGATGTAGTGATGATTAAAAGTTGATAGTTATAGCACTAGATTTGCTGCTTTCCTATGAAGCAAAGATTGATATAGTGATTATTAAAATTGTTATGTACTTACAAGTCCTATACGGCTGGATCTGCTGTTTTCCTATTAAGAAAATACTGATGTAGTGACTATTAAAAGTAAAAAGTTATAGCACTAGATTTGCTGTTTCCCTATGAAGCAAATTTTGTTCTAGTGATTAAAAAAAAAACTTATAAGTATTTGTCCTATTCCTATAGACTTGTTAGGTTGTAGAGCTAATGTCGGGCTCGACTGTGGAGTTACAACCATCTTACTCGGAAATCCTCCCGCAGTTATTCGGGGGAGAGTAAGAGGACAGCTCTCAGGCAAAAAAAACCAGGCAGCCCACCGTTGTCTGGGACCGATGGATGGCGGTATATCCATCCCCAATTGCCAGGCCTTATATAAATCAGACTGGTGACGGGCAGCGGCGTCACTGGTGCGAGGGTTTCGGCACCGCGCTCACCAACCCGCCTGCCCAGCGTGTGTGAGTATGGGCATTTCTTCCAGGAGGATCGCCAAGAGTGGCGAAATCCTGGAAAGGCCTATGTCCAGCAGTGGACGAAATAGGCTGATGGATGGATGATACTTTATTTTGACAAGTTGACAGTTTGAAGGTTTATTTTATTGTTATTTTTGATGCCTTTTTATAGCAATTTCATGTAAAAAGAACAATGTTATGGTTGATTTCACACATGTTTTTGTAAGCTTTTCACTTTTTCTACTTCAATGTACTACAATATGACATAACTTCTAGCCATGTCTTAAACTAAAAATATAGCATAAAAAACTTGTACTCATAGAACGATACAACAAACCCTGCAGCTCCTTAGGTGACAAATTTTGTTTTAAAAGCCAGTCAAAATATATTTTTTGTAGTAGAAGCCATGCTAACTTCTAAACTAAGATAGCTACTCAATTTTAAGTTTTTGTTGATTAAAGAACTCAAAAAAAGATTACTGATCGGCCTAGACCATAATAATGTAGCTATAAAAACAAAAAAGATATTAAGGAAATAATTTTATAAATGTTGTTTTATGGCTCTCCTGTAAAATCGTGTTTTGGCTTTTACGTCATTTGAACCCCGAAGGGTCGATATATTAAACTTGAAAGTATAGTTTTATGGTTCCAACTAGCTTTTGCCCGCGGCTCCGCCTACGTCAAAGAGATTTTCGTGGAAATAAGGAAAACAAAAGATATGATTTTTTTGAACGACAATATGCAACGGTCACCATGTTTTACTAAAGTGCTAATAAAGACCAATCAAATAAGCCCAAATTTGAAGCGTCTGCTGTTGTCCGTTGAGGAGAACCCATACGCACCTTCCAGTCCCATCAACAGACCTCGGTCACCATGTTTTACCAAAGTGCTAATAAATACCAACAAAATAAGCCTAAACTCGAAGGGTCTGCTGTTATCCGTTGAGGAGATCCCGTACCCACCTCCCACAGTCCCGTCATTAGAACATTAGATCCATGTTCTACAAAAATACATCAATACCGATCAAATAAACTTAAACTTGAGAGGTCTCCTAAAAAAACATTTACCAGTGGATGATTGAAACCCCGACGATGAGACTACATACGTACGACTACGCAAGGCGTACATACCACACGATTAACTAAAAATCTTATTGAGTGCTTAAAAATTTTTTAAAGTCAGTTCAGTAGTTCTAGATATTACCCATTATATGCACACAAACAAACAAATCTTTCTTCTTTATATAATAGTATAGACAAACTTTAACGTGAGTTGATTTGAACCAGACTGCGTCAAATTCGATATTATGAAGCATGCAGCGCCATCTAGTGTATTAAAATAAAAACAATTTCAACGCCAGCTTACAAAAAATTTCAACGCCAGCTTACTGAGCCGTTAACCAGGATAGCTTCCCAGAGATGGCGTTTTCTAAGAACTTGAAAATAAAAATATTTTAGTTATTGGTCTTTGCGCAGTTAAGAAATATAATTTCAGCTTTAATATTTTTTTTTACAAAGGGAAATATTTTTTCTGAAAATAAAATGAAAGAATAAAAAATAAAAAGTGAAAACAAATTTTACCAGCCGGGGTTTGAACCCGCGACGATCGACAATGCTACGGCGGCGAACCTTCCATATGTCTCACTAAAATTCTCATTGCGCTGCTCCCTTTTGTCATAGCGTGATGATACATAGCCCTAACCCTTCCCGAAAAAATGCTTTATCTTTCAGTGAAACTGCATCAAAATCCATTAATTGGTTCTCAAGTTATAAGCGAACGAACAGACAGACGGACAAACAGACAGACAGACGTTGTATTTTATATGTATAGAGATAAAAAGGTAGACATACATACGAAAAAAAATGTGTTTTTCTCGATAACAGTTAAGACATTTAGATTACTGATTTCAAAATATTTAAATGTTCATATATAAATTGCACACTAGCTTTTGCCTGCGGCTCCGCCTACGTGTTATTCGGTTTATTTTTATGCTTTGGAATGAGTAATAATAATGTCAAGTCTATTTGCGACATGCTTAGCACACAAAAGATAATAATTGTCCCGGAGTGTATGAAGAGCCGAAATCTACTGCAATACGTCTTTGTAACAACGTCCCGAGACTTGTTGTTCTCTGCGTATATGTAGAGATTTCTTTTTCATGGCTCGGAAAAACGCAACATCAATGCATTTATTGCTAGTTGGGTAATTTTACCATTCCATGGGAACAGTGATTTTTCGGGATAGAAAGTAGTCTATGTGTTAATTGAGGGTACGAGCTGTCTCCATTTCAAATTTCATCCAAATCCATCCACCTGTTGCAGCGTGAAGAAGTATCAAACATACAAACACACGAACTCTCACATTTTTAATATTATTAAATGATTAGTATGATTCCTTTCGTGTTTCATACAGAACAGTTGCACCAAAAATGCGTCATTTTAAACTGAGCTTCCTCGGTAAAATATCAAATAGCAGCCCACCCTTTAGATTGTTCATTTATTTTTGTATAATCTTCATCGACATCTATTTTCATCTGACATTGATGTGAAATATTTAATTTTGGTAGCACTTTACTTAATGGATCTACATGTAAAACGAGATCGAATGTGTATTGAATTCCTTTTATAATTTGATCGGTATATTTTATTTATGTTGTCGGCACGTCTAAGAATTGGGAATATCAGGATCTGTTTAGGCATATCATAAATTCTGCTAAAATTACCGGAGTCGGCTCGTTCCGCTCCGCTTTGCTCGGCTCCCCAATTTTTTTTACACGTAAACCTAACACGCTCCTTTCCACTTCGCTCGTCGTCGCATCTGTTGAGACTTTTGATTTCATATTTCTTGATAACTATGCCCAATTGTACGACATGCCCAGTGCCCACGCCATATGTACGCTTTATGAAAATAAAAGGTTTTTATGACATCTTACCTTAAATTTTATGGAAGCCGTTATGTTTCTTTGTAAAGAATTCAGTGCGATCACTAGAATATATTGGCACCTGTGTGTATATTTTTTATAAATGGTTACGAATACACTGGAAGATAAAGTCAAAGCTAGAATGTGGCAGAAAAAAAATATGGCATAAGACAGAATTCGATGGTGAATTACACCGAAAAGAGCATCACGGTTTAATTTTTACGACGATTTATTTTTGAGGTTTGTTATCCTACAAAGCAGCGGTAGCTTTGTCGATAGGACACCGGATTCGCAATATTGAGCCCCGGATTCTAATCCCCTTTTAGTGACAGTCAATTCTCGATTTCACTCCTGACAATGTTCTCGAGGCTAATGTCGGGACAATTGTAATGTAGAGACGATAATGATTTTGTAAATAGGTTTCATGTAAATATGTCGATTTATTGACAGCACCCGATCGTGTCGCTTTTGCTTGATCAGCTCTGACACTCGGTCTTGCTGCGGCACAATTAATCTATCGTTTTATCACTCGCCAATGTTCAGGCAGAGGCATTCATCTTGTCAAATCTGTTCCCCATTGATGGCTCTGAATGGAGCCATTGTAACTGATTACCACAGGTAATGGTACTGGACATTGCTTCTACAATGGGCTACTCAATTCTGGGCTATTACTATACGGCTGGCTCGATGAGTCGTAAGATGTAAGTGATTCTATAAAACCCTTTGACATTAATCTTTAGTTAGGTTATCGTGAGGGCTCCAGATTACTTTCGTATAAAATTTGATGAAGAAGAACGGACTGAGGTTCAAAACTTAAGTTAAAATATTTTTGTTTGATATCTGTATTTGCATAAGGTTTTGAAAAACTTTTATCAAAATCACGTTACACCCTTAAATTTTTGAATGCAGAAGTTGAATAAATAAATTTTCATGTCAAAGTTATTTTGTCAAGCAAGACTTAGTACGATCTTATTCTATGGTATACACCAAGGAACTCAGTTTTTAGGGTTTTTGTGAATTTGATCCTTATAAGCAATATTATCGGATAGTGCAATAATATACAGCGTGTTTTTTTAAAATCAAATTTGCACTACCTTTGGTTTTTATTTAAATCGGTGCCGGGACCCTTTGGGGAGCTTTCGCTATTCCCTATAGTTTTTTTAATCAATGCCACCGCTAGTCATGTACCAATTGAGTAACTTCATAAAGGAGTCCAGGGGGGCCCTTCTTCAACATTCAAAATTTCTTCATGGCGTATCATAACTCCTACCGGTCAGGTGCGAGTAGGACTAAATAATAAACTTAAATCATTTAAATAAAATTAGAAACTTATCAGTACATAGAAAATGTATGAAACAAAATTAAGTTGATCAAATATTCGGATACGAAACACTTAACTTTTATTAAAATCCGGCGTATATATTTTTTAAATATACTATATAAGCACATGATTTAAAGACAATTCCAAATTCCTTTTACTTTAAGTTTACTTTTTGAGATAGAACCCTTAGCAAAAATTGCCTTAAATTGACAACTTTGATGACCCCACTTCTTTATTTTTGGAGATAAAAAAATATTATTTTTTTCTACTAAATGAAATGAGTTCTACAGATAGCGTGTGAGTTCATGTCCATCCTGAGGAATGCGGTAGTGCTGTGACCTAATAAATTATGGTAATGTCGATAATAGGCTTGTACACAGGGTAAACAAAATATTATTCTATTTAGTCCGTCATTTAGATTATCAAAAAATATTGGACACGTATTTTTTCTTTTGTCAATCAAACAAAAAATGACAGAGATAAAGCGCGTCAAAGTTTGGGAGTGGGGGAAAATGACGTCACTTCTAAGTAAAATTGTACCTAGATGTGACGTCACGGGGAATTTCAGCGGGCTGTATCTTCATCATTGTTTGTATAATTGAAAAAAGAAAAAATACGTGTCCAATATTTTTTGATAATCTAATTGACGGACTAATACATTTTTTTTTGTCATCATGCCTATTACTACCGATTTTGTCAATAGCTGTCGATTTGGTTTATTGTAACTCAAGGTTATTTTGCAAATTATCAAATAAAATAAATGTAATAAGTACTTACTTCTTTGTGGATAATAGAGACAAATATTTTTTAATGCAATTTTATCACTGGCAAAGACAACCGATACAGCAGAGTCGGAATCAATATCTTCGCCGTCACTGACTTCAATTACAAATTTATTGACCGTATTTTCCATTAGTCCGTCTTTTCAATAGCGACTAATTTTTGGTATCGATAAGCGCGTGTCACAACTGTCGAGGACAACACTCGACTGCAGACTAATGCAGTGAGGTGGGTGAAGGCGGGGCGCGCTGCCCCCGCGCGTCACCTCTGGCCCCGATGGACATGAACTCGCGTGCTATCTGTAGACAATGATACCCCAAATAGAAATAAAATAATTTTCATACTCGTAACATCTCCAAATTTCAGATCTGTACCTCATTCTGTTTGCAAGATAGAGTACATACAGACAGACAGCAGAGCGACATTAATAGCGCTCCGTTTTGCCCTTTGGGCGCAGAACCCTAGAAAGATCACATGCCGTTCGAGCGTACGCTCCCACTATATCTACGATTCTATATGGCACTTACCTCAAGAAAACCGTCATCCTCTGTGAGCTCTGGTTGTCAACAGAGTTTGCTGAGTATAACAGTTTGTTATGCTAAGTGCTTTGTGTCCACGTGCTTTATGCAGAAAGATATACCAAATTTTCTTCTTGGCTACGCCTCTGAGACGTAGATTAATCTCTCTACGGTTAATTTGCTTTGTACAATTGAGCCTTAATCGATACTTTCCAATTCAAATAAAAGTAAACTTCATAAAAAAATATCTATAATTAAGTTATCTTAGTTTTTGTGCAAGATCATTTACAAAGTAAATGCAGAAAATAACAACTTTGCTTGAAAATATTGACATTACCCTATTATAGCATAGTGCCATAAACCTCATTTATTTAATACTTTTTATTTAAAGATAAGAAAACAATCATAAGTTATGCCTCTTAGAAACGAGAACCTTGAGAGAAAACCTAATAATTAATGTTACAGCATTAGTTCGTAATGGGCTAATCCATGTCGTTTCAATGAAGAGACGATTAATTCCTTAGATGAATGTAGTTAGAAATGTATAGAGCCATTACCGATATTTGCTTGTCCTGAAAGAGGCTATCATTTATCAGGATACAATCAGATATCATTAATCTGATTTCGCATAAACAGCTTTATAGGATAGAGGGTGATTTTATTTGTCCATTAAGTAAACGGTTCTAACGTGAATGTAAAAACCAGCCAAGTGCGTGTCGGGTCACGCGCAGTGTAAGGTTCCGTAATTGCTCAGTACATTTTATAAGTTGGTCTACTAATACCAATCGTGGCAAACTTCTAGTCCGCTCGCAAGTTGCTCTCCCGAAGAACGGCCTATACATTGTCATGTTTAGAGGGGACTAATAGTTTGGCGTGACCTGTACTCGTAAATCTGTAAAGCCTACTTACCTGTGATAGTTTTACTTTTAACTACATTATATATACTACTTCTGTATTTTTTTTCACATATTCATAAACAACCGTTTAGCCGGCTGGGCACTTGACTCTAACAAAAATTAGCACTTTGAAGCTTAATATTTCGCCAACGGGTCCCTAAATCGAAAAATGATTTTCACACACCCATAATGTCTTTGAACGACCTACCCAACATATGCCACATCATGGGATAGACGAGAAAAAAATTCATCCCCAATTTATGTACGTGTAAAAATATTTGAGCTTTAGCTTGATTAAATGCCCATACCAAATCACAGCTTTCTAGTACTAATAGTCTCTGAGCTAAGCCGCGGACAGACGGACGGACAGATGGACATGGCGAAACTATAAGGGTTCCTTGTCAGACTACGGAACCCTAAAAATGACAATATCTAAAGGTGAGCCTGATGTAATTTTTACATAATTATGACCCCGTCAATAGCCACACCCTTAAGATTTTTGAAATGCGTTAACATTACGACGGCCTCGTTCGTGGGAAATTGAAAATTATAAAACCCTCACGAAAAATCAGGCAACCGTCGAAGCAATCGTTAAACATAGGGTCACAAAAAAATCTCTAGGTATTAAGAGAAAACTGAATTAGTCGACAGCAATAATGATAAAATATTTGATGGAGGAATTGTGTTTTTAATTACGTTGATACAACGTTAAAAAATCTCCTAAGAAATAATTTCACATATAATAAAATTTGTAGTGATAACCTCTATGCCATCCCCTCATCAAATATTGTATGCTTAGAGTAATTTGCAAACACAAAGTTTAGTTCGTGGCCCAAAATCACTTTGTGCGCATTAACATCTTGTGGGTTTTGGGTGCGTGAGGTGCATCGCCCGGCCCCGATGTTCGGAATAAATGTGACATGGTACCCGCAGTGGGAAATTTCTCAAAAATGACTAAAAGGGTGTTTCAAATCAGGATATACTTATTTGTCTGAAGGTTATATCTATACAAAATATTTATACTTATTTCATATTTTTTTCGTATTAATCTCGACTAACATGATGCGTTTTTTGTTTATAAGAAAAAAATATTCAGAAATTTTTTGACTTAAATTTGAGAGGATAGGGTTTTGAAAAACTATAATATTTATTCTTACGTTTTTGAAAAATCTAGCTGTACTAGATATTTGAAAAAAAAATGGGATGTTGTCTAGAATATAATGCACACTCCTAACGAAACAAAATTCCAACATTGAATCATAAAAATCAAAGATGACTCCAAAAAAAGTTTTCATGTAGTGTTCTAACATTGTTTGAGCAAAATAATATTATACTATTTATGAATTAAAATCTGCATTAACTTTATTAAACTCTGAAAACGAACAGATATTTGATACAAACTTTAGGTTTTTTTTATAACACTAAAATTTGTGATAAAAGTCGTAGTTTTGATTTTTTTCCAGAATTTGTCCCTCTCGCACTGCGGGTCTTTCCTCATGGAGTAACAGCGATCAATGCAATCGGAACCTATTCTCATAAGGTCAGGAACTCTAAAAGTCAATCCACAGGCGGAACTGAGATGCAAAGAAGCAATGCGACAAAATAATAGTTTTATGATGTGACGCTAGCAGCTGCATTTCTGTAGCTGCAGCTAGACCTGCCGCTAGTGCGTTATGGTTTATACGAATTCATATAAACTAGTAATTCCTATTATTCCGATTGGACCTAAAATTCTTTTTGCCTTATTTACTCGCCTGCCAAATTTCACGACATTCCGAGCAACGATACTCGAGTTATCGTCGAGCAAACATTCATACATACATACATACAAACGTCGGGTTCTTCCAGTGGACTCGGAGAACCCGCTCGCTTCGCTCGCTCGTTCAATAAGGTATTCATCCCTACAACTCCTGTTACTTTAAAAAATCATTTAATCAATTTCAGTATGCAAGAGCAGCACCACAATATTCAATATGAAGCTGCCACGACCCCACGTGACGGGACAGCTAAGTGGGCTGCTAGATGGGCAGCCATCGATGCTCGACTAATGCCAACGTGAGGAAATGCATGCAAAGCTGCAGCGATTCATATAACTATGCCAATAACCGCTTATATCTGACACAGGAATGGCGCTGGAATTCACTTAGATGGGGCCTGTACGTTCTACTGGACCGAGCTGCATACAAAAAGAACAAGGTGTTTAGATCGTCATAGCAAGACTGACCGTTTAGTGATAGTAAAGAGTATATGATCTATGACAATTCATAATAAAATGGAACTGAATTAGAAGAGTTCTGCGATTTTGGGATGACACCAAAAATAAATAAAATATAATTTACAAAATGTCATATGTTTCATAAAAAAATTCAAAATGAAAGGTTCCACTTAAAAAAAATCCGGTCTAGTGCAAGTCAGACTCACGCTCCTATAGGGTTCCGTATTTCGTTATTTTTGGGGAAAGCCAGGAAAATAAACACAGATAAACTTCCTTTTTACCCTTTAGGTACGGAACCCTAAAAGGAAACTAATATTATGTTCTAAGATATTTAGATTATATGTCTTTTTTCTGATTAAATAAGAATAGGTTATAGGATAGATAGTAAATAATGCTATAAAAACAAAAAATGCACACAGTAACGTGCACAGAATTCAAGACCAGAGCATGGTAAATGGATAGCTAAAGAATTGTCATTTCGAAATGATCCCTTCACATCTTGTTTAGTAACATGTAAAGTGCATCCTGTATACGAGTATAATGTATAAGTTTATTATTATCAATGGTCCATGGCGACAAGCAACAGATTTCACTATTTAAGTAGCTTTCGTGTCTGAATAGGGATATAGGGCAGATATATTAGGTCTATTAATCCACGATCCAAACATTATCGAGGTTCAATGGCTTGTGTAACAAAGTCACGTACTATTTACGGGTTAAATACAGCTATGTAGCCAACGATATTTAGCTAAAAGATCAGGTACCTTAATAAAGAATACCAAGAAAGAAAATTTTTTTTTTTTATTTTCTCAATTTTATGAATGACTTGAATCATTTTTGAAAACAAAATACGTCATACGAATAAATTTCTTATATCAGCTTGATTACAAATAATTTTATGAGTTAAACATTGACCTCTCATAAACAACTAGACTCACAATCTCGCTCAAAAACAATGTCTCTTTCTAAAATCTTTTTAATATAATTTCTAAGAAAGTTAAAATTATGACGTCTAAAATCGTTTTGAATTTTTAAAACATCTTTTACAATTTAACATACATAATATATTTGATAATAAAACAAAGGTTTACATGCTTACAAAATGATGTGGCCGGTTTCCCCTAGATGGCGTCAGTAGGCGGTAAAAACAAAAAGCACGAGTGCGAAATATGTCATTTTACGCACGCTAAGCAGGCACGTAATCTATCATATTTAGAGCAGGTGTATTAAAGAAATATTTTTTCTTTCCTTCTTCCTCTACACGCGTTGAACTTGTATTATTCCATTCTGCTGTCAGCATCGACATAACTGTCAGTCATAGGCGGACATCGCCCTACGATCAAACTGAACCCAGCCCGGTTCGAGCAGGCACTCGTCCGGCAGTCGTGGTACCGATCTTTCAGTAAGTACAGATATTGATGAATCATAATCTCATCAAAAGCTCAACCTATTTTAAAATGAGTTTATCTATAATATATTTAACTGACAGTCAAATCACTGCAATTTCAATAATAAATTAAACATTTAAAACAATTAATCTCCTTCCTTCTTGCTAGTCTTACTTATTTTACGTTTAATCCTCTCTGTGTATGCGGCCACTATGTTCGAGAGAAGTGGCAACGCTGAAGACTTCTCATCGTCTTTGACTCCAACATAAGAACACAGCTCATTTCTGGTCTTCTTTTCCGGTACCATTGCAGCTTCTGATGCCAGAACTGAAGCGGTATACAGGTAGCCGTTCCATTCGAGGTATTCTCTGATCAGATCGTTTACGAGTGATATTTCTTCATCCGGTTGCGGAGGCCCTTTTTGTTTTTCGCCTGTTTTTCCACGACGCTGTCTTTCTTGGAGTGTTTCTATTACTTTTGCTCGCATCTGAAGAAATAAAAAATGACTTCTTGATACAACATGAAATTTACTTCCTACGATAATTTTCAAGAAACTGTCATGTTGGATCAAGTGTTCTATCATAAACTTAATAAAGAAAACTAAGAGAAACAGTACAATTCTGGTTTTATTAACATATTGGACACTTATGTGTTCAAGCTACGACGTATTGGGTCTACGATTTAGAAGGATTGTGAAAACATGGTGCTCGTTACCCCAACGCAAAAAGGGTACGATTTATCACTTAAAAATTATCTATGGGTTACAATGTAAAAAGTCACAAAAATACAGGTTTCATAATTCAGGAAATTCATTTCATAATTACAGGAATTTAAGGGATTTCATTCCACTTGCATAAAGTACGAAAGGTGCCTATAAAATGAAATTAATTTAAAGGAAATTATAACCTCGGCTTGTAGTTTATTGAGATGTCCGCTTGTTTCAAGAAGATCTCTTATTGCGTCCGTTAGTTCTTTCTCGGGCTTGTTTTTGTCTTCATTGTTCATTTTTAAAAGTATATTATGAAATTTAAATTATATAAATAATTCAATCTGTCCGATAAACAAGTATCTCAAAACTACACAATTTTGTTTTATTTTTATTTTTGGTAAACTGTCCGAAAAGGTTAATTATTTTGCTCTTTCCATCGATACTTTTTACAATCAAATTTTGGCAAAGTACCAGGGCTGGGCAAGTGCATCTTCCATTGTCTTTATTTTTTTTAATGAGCAAGCTGGCCAATGTAAACACTGTCACACAGTTCCGCTAGTGAAAAAAACATTCAAATTATGGGAAGCATGGAATATAATATAGTATAGGATGGAGACTGCAGTGCTTTAATAAGTCCACTTGTTTATCTTTTTTGTCAGTATCTCTCAATTTCAACGCATCTAAATATAAAAATATACCACACTTTTAAATTAACTCATCTCTATACATATAAAATACAACGTCTGTCTGTCTGTCTGTGTGTTCGTTTGCTTATAACTTGAGAACCACTCAATAAATTTTGATGCAGTTTTCACTGAAAGATAAAGCATTTCTTCGGGAAGGTTTAAAGCTATGTACCATCACGCTATGACAAAAGGGAGCAGCGCAATGAGAATTTTAGTGAGACATATCGAAGGGTCGCCGCCGTAGCATAGTCGATCGTCACGGGTTCAAACTCCGACTGGTAAAATTTGTTTTCACTTTTTATTTTTTATTCTTTTATATTATTTTCAAAAAACCAATTCCTTTTGTAAAAAAAAAATTAAAGCTGAAATTATATTTTTTGACTGAGCAAATACCAATAACTAAAATATTTTTATTTTCAAGTCATTAGAAAACGCCATCTCTGTGAAGCTATCCTGGATAACGGCTCAGTAAGCTGGCGTTGAAATTGTTTTTATTTCAATACACTAGATGGCGCTGCATGTTTCAAAATATCAAATTTGACGCAGTCTGGTTCCAATCAACTCACGTTAAATTTTGCCTACACTACACTATTATATAAAGAAGATAGATTTGTTTGTTTGTTTGTTTGTTTGTTTGTTTGTTTCCATATAATGGGTAATATCTAGAACTACTGAATTGACTATAAAAAAATGTTATGCACTCAATAAGATTTTAAGTTAATCATGCAAGTGGTATATATGCCTTGCGTAGTCGTATGTAGTCTGATCGTCGGGGTTTCAATCATCCACTGGTAAATGTTTTTTTAGGAGACTAGTCTTTATTAGCACTTTGGCAAAACATGGTGACCAGGGTCTGATGATGGGACTGGAAGGTGGGTACGTGATCTCCTCAACGGACAATAGCAGACCCTTCGAGTTTAGGCGTATTTAGTTGGTCTTTATTAGCACTTTGGTAAAACATGGTGACCAGGGTCTGATGATGGGACTGGAAGTTAGGTACGGGATCTCCTCAACGGACAAATCAAATCAAGTCAAAATATTTATTTTGTAAAATAGATACATACTTGTAGATAGTATACTTTCTACAAGTCAAAGTTAATCTTTACAATAAATATCATTAGATTTAAAAAATATAAAAAATAATATGTATACTAGGTGAAATTAAATCAACCGACCAAATTCATACTGGAGACTCGGTTAGTCATCAGAAACAAGGTTTAATGACCCTCCACGCGAAATTCTAAAAAAAATTTGTTTTGCCCCTTTGCGCACTAGGAATGGTACTTGAACTAGTCCACCCAGTAAGGGAGCAAAAAAAGTATTTTTCGAAATTGGCCAAGAGGATAACTGAACCTAGTTCTTGATCACTAACCGAGTCTCCAGTATGAATTTGGTCGGTTGATTTAAATTCACCCTGTATACTAATAAGAGAAATGCATACAAAAAATATTTAGCTTGGGCTACAAAAATTTAATTATACACCTACATAAAATAGAGAAATCTAGGAATAAAAATATTATACATAGGTAACACTAAAAGTTTCCGGAACTGGCCACTTACATAAACAATATTTAAAAATTTATTGCAACATTTGAAAATAGAACTCTTTGGCTGTAGAATGCAGTTTGTTTCATCTGACTGTCTTTTGTTTTTACCTTGTGGCGCCATTTAAAAAATTGTGTGTCTGCATCAACATGGATTTAACTCGGGAAAATTTTCATGGTATGATTTTCTACGATTTTAAGTGTAATTTGACAGCTCAACAGAGCATTGCTCGGCTTGAAACAGCTTTTGGCAATGAAGCACCATGCAAGACGACTGTTTATAGCTGATTTGCAGAATTCAAGCGTGGTCGTATCAATCTCAGTGACGAATCTCGCGATGGTCGGCCGTCCACCGCTGTGACGAACAAAAACATCGATGCTGTGCGCCGTATGATTGAAACAGACAGGCATGTGACCTACCATGAAATTCGCGCATCCTTAGAAATAGGCATGAGTCAAATACAATCAATCCTACACAAACATTTGGGTGTGAGAAAGCTGTGCTCGCGGTGGATCCCACACAACTTGACCGAGGCTCAAAAAACGGACCGCGTCACTTGGTGCAGTGCCATGCTTACCAGATTCAACGAAGGTGCGTCAAATTTGGTGTGGGACATAGTAACAGGTGACGAAACATGGATTTATTGCTACGATCCCAAAACAAAGCAGCAATCGAGCGTATGGGTCTTTCAAGATGAGCCAAAACCAACCAAAGTGGCGCGCGTGAAAAGTGCATCTAAGCGGATGATTGCTTCTTTTTTTAATAAAACTGGACACGTGGCTACTGTTGCTTTAGAGAATCGTCGTACCGTGAATAGTGACTGGTACACGACCATTTGTTTGCCGGAAGTTATTGACGAACTCCGTAAAAATAACCGTAAACGCCGTATCATCCTGCACCACGACAATGCTAGTTCTCACACGGCCAGACAGACAAACGACTTTTGAAGACGAAAAATGTAGAACTCATGAGTCATCCTGCATACAGTCCCGACCTGGCACCTTGTGACTTTTTTCTGTTCCCAAAAATTAAGAACCAATTACGCGGTCAACGATTTTCATCACCAGAAGAGGCTGTCGAGGAGTATGAAAAACACGTTTCAGAGGTCACCACAGGGGAGTGGCACAAAAGTTTTCAAAACTGGTTTGATCGAATGAAAAAGTGCATAGACGCCAAGGGAGATTATTTTGAAAAACAATAAATTAATTTTGTATCTTTAATAGTATTTTTTCATATTCATTCCGGAAACTTATAGTGCGTCCCACGTATATAAATGATGCAACGAACAAACAAGTTTATACATAAATACTTAATACGTTGGGCTACTAAAGTGTAATAAAGTTATAAACCTGCATAAAATAAAGAAATATAGGAATAAAAATATTATATAAACATAATGCCTAACCATCCGCACCATTCGATTAGTATTGCTAAGAAGAAGGGCAAGAAACTTAGCAAACATGATTTTTTTAATTTGTAATATAAACTTAATCTATACAGTTTTCTTATACCTACTTAAGAAAAGGCAAATATAAAACCATGGGAATTATGTCCAAGAGAAAAAAAAAATATTGATCTTAGTTAATCCGTCTTTTATTCTATTACCTTTTACAGCAAAGTCAGTTTACATATTAATTAACTATAAAGGGCTTAAGATTAGCCTTTAGAGGAATCAAACATTTCGTATTAAAATTTGCTAATTATGACTTACAATTTTGATAAAGATTATTTTTATTTATTACACCATGCTTCATTATCGTCCAAATAATCATTGATTTTATAATAAGCTTTTAAAGCTTAAAGTGACTGATGTCAAAAGCGACAGGTGTCAAAAACGATAATAACGCGGCCAAAGTTGCCCGGTGAGTTAAATATAGTTCGTTAAAAAATCTGGTAATCACGAATGGTAACCCCATCATGCCACAGTAAATTTATATGTACTCAAGCAATAAATAAACGTACGGCATCAATACTGTAAAATAAAAACATAAAACCAAGTGAGTCTATAAGTGACTTGTTCAAATGCTCAATAAAGAAAATGTAAATTGCAAAACAATTTCTCGATAATCCCCTTTGCATGTCGTGTAGAGCTAGTTTTTCTCCAAAATTGCAGGCGACAAAGTCGAATTGTAAATGAAATCGCTCCCCTGGCTCATCGATAAAATAATAAATTACTACCTACCTCTACAATTCTATGGAAGTAAACTACCTTAATCTCTTTTTACCCTTTTCACGATGTTTGTACAGTGTCGAAAAAAGTTTTATGCCCAAAAGGTTTGGAATAAATTATGTTTTTCGATATAGATATATTGTATAACTTTTGGCAGGAAAATGTCTAATAATATTGTTCTTTGCCTTACCTTTTATTGTACGAGTTTTACGGTAAATCATATACTTGCTTTTGAAGTCAAAATAAGTGACGTTTTATTACTTTCTCATGGAAAATGTATTATGCTAGTTATTTTTCTTGCTTAGTGTATTATTCATTTCACAAAATTTGTTGAATTCGGTTGGTTAAACAATGAAATTCTCAGTAGAGCTACCAGTAAAACTTTTTATTGGTGAAATATGACATAATTTTAACAGGCATTGTTCACATCACAAAAGAACTGCAAAAGAACAACCATGGTGATCGTAAAGTAAAAATTGTTACCTTTATTTATTTCTACATGAAGACAATGTGGAAACATCAAACACAACAAAAAACAGTTTTGAAGAAAAAGCTAACAAGGAAGTCGTGTTTTCTTTTTGTGTTTTTGGCAATTTAGTTATGTTTGCTGGTGAATTTACTACGATAAAATCACCGTAATTGATTCATTTGAATTGTTGATCAAGTACCTATTACTTTATTTACTTGTATGTCGACAATTGGTACTTTATCAAAAATATTTCCAAACAAAATTTTCTTATGTTTTTGAGTACACTGGAAAGTATTACATCTAAATAAAAGAGTAGTTTTTATATAAATCTTTAAGGTTGATTCTTATATCCCGAATACAATTAAGAATTTTATACTATTTTTAGCTGAGAGCTATTTATGAGCATTATACATATTTATTTCTTGCTAGTCTTTCGCCCGCGGCTCCACCAGCATATATTCAATCACTCCTCCGTTTTTGGTTTGTAGTATTATATTATCTGTGGTTTGGGCGTTATTTTATCAACAGCCCTTGTAGCCTAAATTATATTGTTGACTACGATAATAATAATAAAAAATCGCATCCAAATCCGTTGAGTTGTTCTCAAGTTAAAAGGCAGACAAAAAATCTCAAAATTGGGGTATTTTTATAAACAAATACATATTGTCACGACAAGAACAAAGGGGGTGTCAGAGGTGTTCCCGGGGAAATGCAAGTCAAGGGAAAAGTTATCTCATGCAATCGCATTATTGCTTTGAATACAATATAAAATGATAATAAATACATGAACTTCTGCTATCCATTCTTCATTACGTATTCGTGGTCTTTTATTACACAATTCCCAGAGTGACAACATTTATATAATGACTAGCTTTTGCCCGTGGCTCCACCCGCGCTGAATTAGTTTTTGTGTAGTCCTATAAATTCTGTCAAAGTTTTTCGGACCGTTGATTTTATAGTACCTTTAAGACTGAAAGATTTTCTTAATATTTGTATTAATCCCCTGGTAAAATATCTTCGGTGAGTCCGAGGACCAAGCCGCGTTTTTGAACGAAACTATTTCTTGTTCTCTGAATTGATCCCCTGCTAAAGTTCTTTTGGCGAGGCTGAAGGCCGAGCCGCGTTTCGGTCCGAAATTATTCTTAATTTCCAGTTAAAGTGTGTTTGGCGAGGCCGAAGGCCAAGCTGCGTTTTCAAACGTTTTTTTATGGCTGTTTTGATCCCCAAGTAAAGTATCTTCGGCCGAGTGACGTTTCCAAACGAAAGAATTTCTTTTTTTTTGCTCTAAATTGAAATTCTACTAAAGTGTCTTTGTCGAAAGCTGGGCTGCGTTTTCGACCAAAACTATTTCTTTTTCTCTGCATTCACTCTCTACCTTTGGCTAGGGCAAAGGCCGAGCCACGTTTCCGAACATTATTTTTATAACTGTTTGTTTTCCTAGTAAACTATAGTATTTTCACCAAAGCCGAAGGCAAAGTTTCAGCCATATCGGTTCAATAGGTACGGCGGGAAAGGGTGACACATCACTTTTCTATAGAAACTTAACACCTCATTTTCATCTCATGGGAACCGATTTATGGGATAAAAAGTAGCCGATATCCTATTCCAGGTCCAAAAATACATTCATGCAAAATTTCAACCCAATCGGTTCAGTAGATACGGCGTGAAAGAGTAACATCCATCCATCCATACATCCAAAGTTTCGCATTTATAATATTAGTGGGAAGTGGGATTAGTGGGATGGGATTCCATATTATTCATATTTATTCCCCTAGATTGTGTATCTTTGAATCAGTAGCCAACTGGTTGCCAAACATCAAAAACGTACAGTCTGTCAAAAAAGTGTTGAAATGAATATTGAAAAAACTCTTTTTCTTTCGCCTGGTTACACCAAACAAATAAGTACAAAATCTGTTAAATCGAGTTAACCCCGTTGTTATTGCATAAATATATTACCTAAATTATACTACTTGAACGTTTAAAGTCCAATAAAGTTAATCAAAGTTTAATATTCATTTCAACACTTTTTTGACTATATATACATATACTATCGAAGCCAAGTTCGTGAACAGTTCAATACACACTGAAGGAAATTTTTAAAGTTTGGTTTTAACCATGCTTTTAGTGTTTGGCAACCAGTTGGCAACCGGCACAACGTTATAATAATAGGCCCGCTTTCTAGGTCAACTTTTTGGTCTTGCCGTCTTGCCTTAGTTATTTCATAACCGATCTATTCGGTAGCTTAATACTATCGGTCTGCACTCAGTCTTGCCCCCGAGGAGCAAAAGAGTAAAATGCAACATCACTATGCATTCTAACTCGACAAAGAAAAGCCATTCTCGTTGCAAGAATCATTATTTTACAGCTACACCTCAAGTCAAAGCTAGGAATGTGCTACAGCGCTTTACGCTGAGGGATCGCAATGCTCCTATTTCATACAAAAACAGCTACGTTGAGACCGAAGGAGCTAGTGGTTTGAAGTCCCTGCCTGCTGTTTGAGAGACAGGTTTGATTATATTAATTATTCACATTTTAGTTTAGAGCTACGGGCAGAAAAAATAAAAATGTCTGAAGGGTAACTCCCGGTTTGTCAAATTGGCCTTCTCGATCGTAAAAACCCACATAGTATCTGTCGAATTACATACATTTTTAGCACGAATTTTAGAAATCTCTCTCAGATTGTTTCTCCAGCATTACCCCCTTGTCTTCTTCTTCTTCTTCTTCTTCTTCTTCTTCTTCTTCTTCTTCTTCTTCTTGGTGGGCTCGGTTTCCGCACCTAGTCTCATATTTGGACCTTTGTGCGTGGAAATAGTGGGACTGGCTATTTTAGCCAGCCCAGCTCACGCCAGAATCCCAAGAGGCGGCCTAGGTCGCCACAGGACTAGCGGAGCATCCCCGGTTCACCGAGGATCTTGGCCCGTTGTGTGCTGACACCTACGCAGTCTATAGTCACGTGGGTCGGCGTTTCTTCGGCCCCCATGCAGGCTCTGCACAGAGGGCTGTCTGTTAGACCTATAATATAGAAATGTCTGTTAAGGTTGCTATGTCCTGTAATTAGCCCTACCATCATGCGAAGGTTGGTTCTATTAAGTCGTAGCAGTTTCTTCGTCAGGCGACGGTCCACGGTGGGTAACACCTCTTTCGTCTGCCTGCAGGTTGTCACGCTTACCCATTATTCAGCATATTGGGTGCTGGTTCTCTCCCGCAGCCATGTTCTTATCTGGTTAAATGGCAGGGGTACCAGTGGTTCAACACCTACTGGTTTTTGTTTTGCGCCTTTCTTTGCCAGTTCATCAGCCGCGTCGTTACCCAGCGATCCGCTGTGCCCTTTTATCCACTGGAGGGTTGCTTTATTGTGTCGGCTTACCTCTTCCTGTTGGTTTAGACATTTTAGTATGAGCCCAGAGTTTACCGTAGTCCTGCTTAGGGCCCGGAGTACCGCAGTGCTGTCAGAAAGTATGCGAATGTTGAGGCCTGTAGCTTCTCTGCTGAGCACCGCGCTTGAAGCCAGGATTATACCGATGCATTCCGCTTGGAAAATCGTGTTATACTTACCTAAGGCTGTTGATTTGTTAATATTAAGTTCAGCTGAGTACGCTCCGGCCCCAGTACCCTCTTTCGTTTTGGACCCATCTGTATATATCCTTATCTCATGGATATTAGAGTGGTCCGTTGGCTCCTCAAAGAGTTGGACATTGTACTGTCTATTGAAGATGTGCATTTTTGGGATTCTATCACACGGTGTGTCCATTAGTGGCTGGTGGGACACGGCCAGTTCAAGGATGCGCGTGTGTGGTGCCCTGTCGTCGCTTTTCCACTGTCCAGCTGCCCTGAGTCTGAACGCCGCAGCCGCTGCCTCCTGTTGTATAAACAGGTGCAGTGGTGGGATGTCCAAAATTATCTCGAGGGCCGCGGTTGCGGTGGTGCGCATGCAACTTGTGGTAAGCATGCTAGCAAGCCGTTGAAACTTTTCTAGGTCTTTCTGTACGTAGCCGACGTCCATCCTAGGCCACCAGACGACGGCACCGTACGAGACCATTGACCCCTGGTGTTTCTCGTAGTTTTTGTGCTAATTCGTTATTTTATTAAAATACTGTGTCTTAGAAGTTTAAGCGTTAAACAAAAGTATATATTTTACTACTAAACAAAACCATAGATACTTACTGATCATAAATACATAATATATAAAGTGACATTAATTTATGCAGCGAAATTAATATTGGAGACTTGGAAAGTGATCAGTATTACGAGTCAATAACATTTTTTTCGAAATTTGAATAATTACATTTAGAATAATTCCATAGTACTTATGGACTTGGGGCTGGCCTGGAGCAACAGGAAAAATAATTTTCAAATTTCCCAAAAATTTGATACCGACTTCTTATCGTAGCCGTGGCCTAATATAAAGATATTTGTTTATTTTTTTGTGGGAATGAATTTCAGTATGATCATGTGGCTTAGGTTTTTTATTCTCAACCGGCTATAACAGGTTAGTTTTTAGGGTTCCGTAGACCTTATTACTAAGCCTTCGCTATCTGTCTGTCTTTTTGTCTGTCACAGGGGTCAACAGCTTCAACCGTAATGGATAGATAGTTGAAATTTTCAAAGATTACGTTTTACTACGGCTTCTATCACGACAAATAATAAAAAAATTGAAACCCATTGGGGTCCCCATACAAGAAACCTCAAAAAAATTAAATTTTTAACTTTATTCGGTTCAGCTCTATCTTAAAGATGGAACATATACAAGTTTCAAATTTGGTCAAATTGTTGTAGGTACATTACTCTAAAGTAAAACAATAAAAATTAAGATTCCGTAGTACCCAGAGGGAACCGAATTGCTTATCTCATGCGCTATGTTATGTTAGTGTATGTGTCTTTTTGATGTTGCTATGACATCTATGTTGTTGCTATTGACTATGTTTTTAGGGTACCGTACCCGTATTGCGTAGTGGTATTGGATGATGCAGTAATAATAAACAGTGTATTTTTTAATCGGTAGATTCAATTCCCGGCTAGGGTTTTTTTATTCTAATGTTGCAATTTCAAAGTTAAGCACTACTTACTTAAATTCTCTAACAGTGAAATCTGGGGTATAATTTTTTATTTTGCAAACTCTTGGCATACTACAGATAAACTTGGAAAAGGAAGAGTAACCAATTACTCACTTAATGGATGTGGAAAAAGACGAAGAGGTGTCAGAAACAGCCGTGAGTTAATGTATAATTGGACTACGCACAACATTTTTTTATTTAGTACAAAGATTTTAAACTTTTTGTTTTTTCAAAATATTGTTTATACACTATGTAGCATTACGTTTGTTTAATCCATCCATCCATCAGCCCGTGTTCGTCCACTACTGGACATAAACCTTTCCCAAATTTTGCCACTCTTGGCGGTCCTGCGGGCACGAGGTCAGCCTACGCTACGCTTTGCTGTACGTGGTCTCTTTTCTATTGCCTTTCGGCCCCAACGGGCATACTCAAATGCTCAAATACTCTAATTTGTTGCTTTAATGCTGTTACATGGGTGTTACATAATATTAGTTACAATATGAGAAACAAGCATAAACCAAGACGGGCACCGCAACTTAAAATATTACATTTACAATATTTTACTATAAAGTATTACTTGATGCATGTGACAAAACAATTTTAATAAAACAAACGAAAAAATAATTTAATAAAAAGATGGCAACGATTACAAGTTTAATGATAATACTTTTGGAACGTATGCCATCACATAGCCATCACATCGGCGACAAATATGGCCTGCCCACTGCCATTTCAACTTACTAATTCGCCATGCTATGTCCTCGTTTCGGATTCTATCCATCAGAGTTACCCCAAGCTTAGCCGTTTATTATCAGTACGTAAGTTGTACATCCTTGGTGTAAGTTAGTTTTAGGTGGTAGAGCTGATGCCGGGCTCGACAGTGGAGGTACTACCATCTTTCTCGCAAACTCCCCTTGAAGTTATTAGGGGGAGAGTAAGAGGACAGCTCACAAAACCACGCGGCCCACCATTGACTAGGACCGATGGATGGCGGTATATCCATCCCCAATTGCCGGGCGTCACTGGCACAAGGGTTTTGGCACTGCGCTCAGCAAACCGCCTGCCCAGCGTGTGTGAGTATGGGTATTTCTTCCAGAAGGACCGCCAAGAGTGGCGAAATCTTGGAAAGGCCTATGTCCAGCAGTGGACGAAACAGGCTGATGGATGGATGGATGGTGAAAGTTGCGTTTAGCCATATTTCTCGTATCGATAAATAACGAAAAGTCTGAAACAAAACTATGGCGTGTTAGTTTAAGTTAAAACAGTTTCCGTGTTGCGGCCACGCCGCTCCCTTGGATAAATAACAGACCAGGGACACGGAACGCTGACAGAGTTTTAATCGCGTCTCCATTGGCTGCTGAGACGGGGAGGATATTTTTGGTGCTTTTTTAGCTTCTTCAATGATAATATTGCTTTGCGTTTTTATGGCGTTAAACTTTTCGTTCGTCCGTGGCTTTCGGATGGCTGTAAGGAAAGCAGGTACATAAGGACTTTGTTTTTCTTATTGATTTATTTAGGGTGTCGAAAAGACCGTTTCTATTTAAAGGAGAGTTTCTTTATAATTATTTCTCATTTAGTGCTACAGTTTTTTGGAACCATGAGCCCTTTAATATCAGATCGTGGTTCGGATTATTACTGATACATAAATGATATTTTTTTACCTCAAAATAGTTAATCGTCTTGGGGTAATTAATTATGCTCGCATGCTTTTATTTTTGTAACTTATATTGAAAACGAATTTAATTTTAATTTATTTAAATAATATTATTTGAATCTACTCGTGCACAGAAGGTACTATAGGGATCGAGGTTGTTGAATCAAAGGTTATCTTCACTTCTTCAGTATTTATTTAAATATCCTAGATCTTTAACATATCACTGAACACATTCCAGGGGAAGCTCTGGATCGATCTGTACTAGAACTCTGCTCGTTTCTTGGTCTTTTTACTAGACATCATTTCATTTTTAGAATATTTTGATAAATCTATCAATGCGACGTACAAATGTTCATAAAGATTACCGATTGCCAGCCAATAACGAGCCCAAAGAGTTCTATAATTTAATCATATGACTTAAGATTGCTACCTACACTACAGTACAGTACTCCCAAACTTATAATGCGCATACGAATCTTCGCCACTGCTCGGCAAACAAAGTTCGTATTTCCCTACACTTTCTATAGAAGCAGTAAGGTCACGTGGTACGTCCGGTCGCTCGGCTATAGATTTCTATGCGCATCATAACTTTGGGAGCACTGTACCACCGTACGTCTCGAACCACCAAACAATACAGGTACTGAACCCACAAACATTATGGAAAATAATAATGCTTTAGATTCGGCGCCCTTCGAGTAACGAACCCAAATTTTAAGTATGTATTTGTTGTTTTACTTTGGAGTACGTGCAGCAATCTGATCTTTGAAACTTGTATAAGTGGCTCCAGGAGAGTTAAGGTGAAAAAAGTACTCACAGAGACATTTTTTTTTAGAATTAGGTTGTTTTTTATTTAGGAATTTAAAATAGGAGACGGTTCTAATTTCTGCGCGAGAAGTGTTCGCCTTATCTAAGAATATCTTAATTTAATTCAATAGTGACCCAGTAATCCTGTGGTTTTCGCCACAACCCTTGTTGAGTGACCTAATGTTTTACTGTCTTAAGATAGAACTTAAACAAATAATGTCGAAGTTTTTGTATATTTTTGAAATCCAGCCACATACATACATATATTTATTTAAAAAAAAAAAACCCCGCTGGAATTTCTTTTCATTTTCTCATATGTACCGCACTAGAACCTAAACTAATACGTATTCTGCGAGAATTTCAAGTGGCGACCTATTTCAACTGAAGTTGAAGACACCGTGACAGACGGACGGACAGACAGACACTAATATTTTTTGCGCCACATCACCGGTAAAGTGTCGTCATGATGAATAGCTTTTTATTAAAATCTTTTTGCAAAAGACAATAATAAAATTTGAGTAAAAATAAGTGAGTATCCGAAAACATTGTATTTAGGGAAATATTTTCTCTCAAAGAAAAACGCTTACAAAAACTGAAACAAAGTTCAAAAGAGTGGAACTTTTCATAAAAGAGCACTTGAAAATCTGTTAAATACGCACTTGAACGTTAGGGTTCCAGTCTTTTAAGGTTAGACGGTAAATCTTTCGCGCGCGAGATTTGGATTTTCCCAATTGTTATAGCTGTTTCGGTCACTCGCGGCCGGCACGAGCGCGCCCTCCCCGCGCGCCCCGCACTTGTTCATCTTGTACCCACAGCTTGGACCCAAACCAGTACATCCTTTCTTACCTTCGTTTTTAGTGCTTTTGATTGTTTAATTCAAAATAAACAAATGAATGATCTCCTATTCGGCTTTGACTAAAGAGTTCAATATAATAGTTTCAAACGGACGAATGTAGGATACTAAAATATGTAAAATATTTTGGAGAGTTACTGTGTGGTCAAAGGAGGAAGTAAATTGATATTTACGCGGTAGTACTCCTCTAACGAACAATTTTTATTATAGAGCCAATCTTCGAGTCGTGAAAAATAATCATATATTACCTACTCGCCCAAAATGTTACTCAACATTATTCTTTTGTATGGAACACCTGATTTTTTTTGTGATTTTACTGTTGTTTCCATAGTAAAAGTTGTTACTATAGACGAGTACTATCACCAGTTTGCGTTTCCAAAACCATTTCACCGCGTATTTTGTGCTCTTCTTCTTTATAGAACTATACAGGCTGTAAACTTAATTATGTACTTCTCATATTATATGTTTTGACCGTTGACAGAAAGAAAAGTGAAGTAAATTGAAAAATATGTTATGTGAAGTATGTACACATAATTAACTTTTAAAAGACAAATAAAACAAAATATTCATTATCCAGATATTATTGCACGTTTTAACATCGTAATTTTGAAAAAAATAATATTTGTGTGGAAGGTAATCACTTGTAATTTTTTTATGCGGAGCCATCCAGATGTTTAGTTAAGAAAACGTAGTTATGGGATATTTCGTGTAAATTCCAAGAAGTGCAGACAATAATTACAATGATAACACAATATATTAAAAATGTGATGTTATGATGATTTTTTTTTCTTTATTTTATATTTTAAATTAACTAATAGCAATACGTTCTCTAGCAGGCATATTTCTCGGTACTCTAGGATCAATCAATTCTGGAATAACACACTGCATGTAAAAATTTCTTAGAGGTGTTTGCATTTTTTCGTGATAAAATGCGTCATTTCTATTGATTTTTTGGTAAAGCAACCCATGTGAACTCCAAACAATAAAATAGCAATAAGCCCTTTGCGTCACATGAAGTTGACCTTGGACCTGATAATAATGGTTATGCTCTGTTTTCAGTTCTATGCCTTGAGTCGTCACCTTACAAAATGTGATCAATCCCTTTTGAATTGCGTCTGCAGGACTCATGTCCGAGGCTACAAATGGGCATTTTATTTCTACAAGTCCTTCATTTCCTATGGGTCCATCCGGACTAGCTGCCAGAAAGCTATCCACAGGATCAACAAAAAGACCACATCGATCTACCTTTAGACCGGTATACTTTTCAAAGTCATGGATGGCGCGATCTTCATTTTGTTTACCATACATGGTCGCTTTATTGCCTTGGAATGTTGTATACAACAATTCTCTGATGGTGGACCCTACTGATGTTGACTTTCTCATTTTGCAGATCTTTCCAAATGATGAGGCAGTAATCCTCTTTCGTTAAGCCATTGAGGACATTCAGCTTGTTTGATTGTGGCTTTTTCTAATGCTGCAATTTCTGGATTTGTTATTTGCAGCGCTTTAACAAAAGCGGCACATTTTTCTTAAAGGATTTGTTGTGGCATATCTTCTTCCAAATCGTGTAACCCATAATCTTGACCAGAATTTGTTTTTTTTTTGTTTATGCCTTATTTTTTTATTTTTTTCCGTGTATTGTTTTATGTATTCTTTTCGCTTTAACTTCTTTTCTCTGTATTTTTTGGTAAACACATTTGGAAGTTCACTTGATATTTTGTTCTGCAGTGGACAATGTATGTCACCAGAGTTGAAAGAAGTCACTGCACCAAAACATCTCCCTTGATAAGAACCTGAAAAAACAAAGTTTCAAAATTAATTAAGGGTTTATTATTGACAAGTGATGTTTTTTATTACTTTCCAACAACAAAATTTACCTCTTGAGACAAAACTAACTCTTTTCCCTCCAACAAACTTAGCCACAATTGCATTAAAGAGCTCGGCGTGATTGTTGGTGAGATCTAAAACAAGACTGTCTGCCTTGTCGATCAGGTTGTTCAGATGAATGATTATATCATCCCAAATCTTACAATGCTGTAGTTCGGACACAAAATTCATCTCTCTTTCATATTTTCTTTTGCAAAAATATGCTGCACAATTTGCGTGATCTCCAAAAATATGGTATATTTATTAAATCTATTCGGAGAAGTTTGATTTTTTCTTCAAAAGATAAGCCCTCCTGATTCTTCCTATATTCCGTCGCTCCTTTAATTGCATTCCTAAATCGAGGTCCACTTTTTTCTACCTGTTTCCTGATCGTTACAGGAACTACACCATTTTTGTTGTGTTTTTGTGCCAAGTTTTCGGATTTTGTTTGAAAAATTTCTTAGTAAGTGATTTTTACACTCTACTTTACTGATTGTATGATCATTTCCATATGGCCGGCACACAGCAAGCTTTTTTGTCACGCTACTATCACCGTCACCGATAAGAGTCTTGTAGCGCAAACCATGCATTGGAATACTATTTTTAAAACCCTCTGCTATTATATCGGTTTCCATCGAAGCAGCGCTCCCTGACCAATTTCGGAAACAATGGTGCTGTGGTACATCCACAGAGGTTTTGTTTAGCTCTGCAGTTTTGGAAGCCTGATGACAAATACAGCAGTAACTGTTGCGAACGCCAAGAAATAATACTTTTTTAGTTCTAAAACCTATTATGACAGCAGCACCAGAAAGTGATGAATAGTTAGCTTTATATGATCTTCTAGCCCAAGACCCATCAGCCACCACTTTGATGTATGGTATACCATCAACATCAACATCTTTGTTTTCAATAGCTAGGCGTTTTTCCTCTCGACCAGCTTCAATCATTTGCTCATAGGCTAATTGTTCCATTTGTTCAAACAAAACCGTCTGTTCCTTTTGAAATTGTTTTGAATTTATGCATGGCATGTTTAAGCAACCACAGATTTCTTCCAATTGGCTAAACCCATTTCCAGTACAAATTGTACCTTCAACAAAAGAATTGTTGACACTCAGGTTAGCTTTTGGATCCCCTGTAAAGATTGTTTGTTCATTACAGCATACCGCACATTTAAATACTAGGTTTGATTTGAACCCACTTCGAATTTCTTTCACAAAATTCAAGAATTTTGGTGTACATGAATCATATGCGTGGTTAAAATTCAAAAAGCTGTCGATAAAATACTTGATATCGACAATTCTTCTTCCTTCTAATGTAATATTTTCTTCTTCATTTTCCTTTGCAATTCAAAACTCAAAGTTTGATGACAATGTCTCACTTGAAATATTTTCTTCATAATTTATGCTTCCACCTTCAAGCATTTTTTCTTGGTGGTTAATTGAACTAGAATGAAAATTATTTGATATTAATGTATAGGAACAAAAATTGCGGAACAAATATCAAAGACCCAAAGACCAAATATCAAACGTTTTTTATGTAGTTTGTGATATGACATTGAATGTTAGCATAAAAGGATAGAATATCAAAATGTAGAATGTTAAACCCATAGGTTTTAACTGAAACATTTTAATTTTAATACAATCCAAATCAATAAAACGTTGAAAATGATTAAATACTTGAAAAATACGAAAAAAATATGAATACCTATAAAAACAAAAATGTTACCTATCAACATCCTCATACGTCGGTTCAGAGGTAATGTTTTTAAGGGAGTCTTTTCCTTTGCAGTTAAACGAAAATCTACTTTTGAACTTCACCGATCATCCGTAATAGATACTTAAATTAAGGCCAACAATACGAAATAAATAATGTTAACACACTTTCAGGCTTTCAAAACATTTTTATTTTATTAAATTTTATATAAATTTTGAACTTCCTATTCTAATCCTTGTCGTCTGTATAAAACAAAGATGATTTGTCGAAAGAGTCCGAAATAGCCGTACTTATGAAAAAAAAAAATGTATTATCATATCAGTCATGTTGTCAATCAATCAAAAATCAACAAGAAAATCAACAAGAAAAACTAACAGTAACGGATTAATAATAACAAAAAACTAAACAAACACGTAAACGAAATAATATCACTTCGAACGCAATCCAAAACTTGTTCACAAAATGGCGGACCAAATATTGGTAACTGCAGTACTGACTGCTTACACAACCACACAACCCACGCAACAACAGCTGTCGTCGACCAACTGACGTCATTATTCTCAGTAACGGTCCGATTGTTTACGTATTTCATCTCGTCTCGTTGGCCATACTTTAGTTATTAAATTTAGCCCCAGTATTAATTTTAACTGAATGTTACTTTTATTTCCGCAGTTCCCTTTTAGTGTGTGATCTATTAGTTCCATGGAATAATCTCTCAGAATAAGAAGGGACTACATAATTATTTTTACCCCTGTATAAAGTAAAATTATTTTGCAAACCTAAAACAGAGTTTTTGTAATACGTAGGGGCTTAGCGAAATGCAATACTTTTTAGTTGCCCACCTGCCTCTTTTTTATAAAAAAAAAACAAATCGTAAGTACTCAACAATTTTTGCAAGAAAACTGTCCACCACACTCAATACTTTTTTCCACTAACCTACACGTAAAAACTCTTTGATAAATCAATTGCACCTGTATCAAGCGAGTAAGGTGAGTGAAACGAGTATAATCGCTCGTCTCGTGATCCCCCCGCATGTCTTCCCCACCCCTGATGCGACAGAGTACGATGCCGGATTTATGTAATTTGCGCCCGCGATTTCGAACGGTAGAGCATAGCTAATTACTGAAATCCTATACGTTCTATATACGAAATGATTGCATTTTACAAATATTTATGAACCAACACGAGTCCTATTTTAAAAGAAATACGATTTTGCTTGAGAAATGCTTAAGAAAATCGAATATGAAAATGGAATATTTTGGAGCTTAAAACACAGATTTTTAAGTGCTTGTATTTCTTATGCGTGTTTATTATCCGAAATTTAAAGTTAAATAGGACATGTAGGTTGTGCAAAAGATGAAGTAACTTAAAGTTTTGTGTGATTTAATGCATTAGCGTACAAATGAGAAGCTATCTCGTTTTGTATGGCCGCGGAGTCTATCGCTCTTCCCTTAATAAGAAAGGTGCTTGAAATGTGTGTTATTTGTCAGTGCTCTAGTACAGTTTGGTGTTCTTTTAAAAGATGCCGTTTTATTTATCAACTTTCAACTTTATGTGATGCCCGATGGTATAAAATATTATAAGTATATTCATCAAAACTTAGATTATATTTATTGTACAGGTAATTTTATAAGAGTGAAAATATTTTTTTTGGTTTCATGGGCTTTATTGAGCTACCATTACTACAAAATATTTATACTTGAAGTTAAAAAGTCTGATTAAATTTAAAAAGTCTGATGAAAGGTAAACCAAAGCGGAGCGGAGATGTGTCGCATCAAACGTACCTTAAAAAAAATATTCCCACGTGTAGGGGAAGTACCTTTAAAAAAATATGTTTTTTTTCAATGTATTATTTTACCACTTTGTCGGCGTTACTCATGCTAAATTACAGCTTTCTAGTACCTAAAGTCTTTGAGCTAAGTCAGGGATAGACAGATAGACAGACGGACGAACGGACATGGCGAAACTATAAACGTTCCTTATTGACTTTGGAACCCTAAAAAGAGATTAATCGAAAGCTGCGGGATCAAGCCTAAAATAATAATCTTTTAAAACAATGCGCCTTGTTTTTAACGTCTTTCTCACCAGCCAGCACGTAAAAAAATTATACCAAAACACATTTTATAGCACAAATAAATTTACCAGATTCCAATAAACTTCAAAGCATGTAAAACGCATAACTCTAAAACTGCTTGATATTGTCCCTATACCAAACTATTATACGAATATGTACGTAACTAATGCGCAAAATGTACCCCTATTCGATGCATCTAGTAAAGGAGCACAAAAAGTTTGCATCGTGCAAGCTTGAGCCTTCAGTTCAAAGGTTTCAGTCTGTTTCAGTTTCAGACTTCAGTCGAGCGTCATCCGTCGCAGGGAACGGTTGTGTCGAAGCCTCCCATTTCAACACTTACGTGATTACTCCATAAGTGGGTTATAGCGATCAGTGTTTGTGTCATGCAACGCGTGCTATGCCGCGCTATAAATATGTTTATGGAAAAGACGATGATTTGTAAGATATGAACGGTGTGAGGATTTATTCCCCAACGCAATAGAACTTTCGCTGGTAAGTTGGGAGATTTTTTTGTAGTTAGGTGAATTGAGACACAAATACGTTTTGTGTCGCTTTACGTGTTCGTGTTTGTACCTTTTAGTACTAGTGTCTATAATAAATTTGAATACAATTTGTTATATTCAGGCTTTTGTTTGTAATAATTTGCTGCTTTTGTAGTTATTTCGTGTTTGGTAGTAGAACTACGTTGCAATTTAAACTAAAATGTAACTATTTAGATATAGGCACATCTATACTCATAATAAAGTAGTAAGAAAGTCGATAAAATAATAATATAATAAAGTACATAAAATATTTTATCAAAATGTATTGAAGACAAAACTACAAGTATTTTTGTTTTTGTCACACTGTTTGTCTTTTGGTCTGTCTGTCAACCGATTTGCATGCAGTGTTTTTAATTATCATTGTAGTGACCTGGCCAACATAGTGAAGGCTATAAGGGATGTTGATAAAATAACGTCCAAGGCGAAAATGGGGCAGAGATTGAGTAAACGCGGGCAGAGACGCTGTCAAAAGGCTACTTTAACACAAAAAAGGTTTTGACGAAATACAAAATCAGTAGTGCCTTGCCGTTTATCCTTCTCCTTCCATGTAGTACATATTTTGACTGTTTGTTTGTGTGCGACTATTACTTATTAATGCATTTAATGCAATGTTGTACAGTTTCGAAATGGCAGAAAAAAATCCTCGTAGACATCTTCGAAGACTTTTAACTATTAAATCTTCATTACAGAAAACTTATTTTATTATACAACAATTTAAAGAACAGTTGAAAATTTATAAATTATTATTACTTAGGTATGTTACACAGTAATCATGTTACCGGCCAACCCCGAGGTAGGGTAAGTAGGTTCGACGACGAGCGAAGCGAGGAGGAGCGTGTTAGGTTGCTTGTGAGTATAAATTTAGGAGCCGAGCGAAGCGGAGCAGAGGGAGACGAAGTTTTAAGTTTAAACAAAAGTTCGATCTTACTAGCCATATCATGATATGGATCTTAGTTTAGCCTAGGAGAAACTAGTTTGTCCTAAAATCGGGTTTGGCCGGTAACTTATATAAAAAAGTACGTTTGAAAATTATGTTTGTTATTCTACTTTTTTTGGTTGTCCTCCCTGAGGCCCGTACATACGGGGGATTTGGGTTTCCTATCCCAAGGTACTTCAGTGTAAGCTTGATAGACGTTTATTATACAATCTTTGTAATAATATCGTTTTTAATATTCGTCAAATTATGGTCAACATTCGACAACATTAGATTTTGTAAAATTTATGAGCCCTTGGGTGTATCATTAATATTTTCAATTCTCTGTAAATCGTTTCGATTTCTTTTACAGATTTTACATACAGTACGCACGCGTGTCTTCCGTTTGGGCTACCTACCCCGAAAGACCAGACAGATTGACATCTATGATCCTGACACACCTCTTTTGCCTCTTCCACATTTATCTAGTTCTTCTTTTCTTTGCCTTCTCAGTATGTATGTCACCAATTTGTTCAGCGTCCTTCTAGATTCAAGATTTTCCCTGTCGAGCTTTTTCTCTACTTTCGCACCATAATTATTTCCTTCGTCCTCTCTTTATACTCAAACCACCGAAGCATTGCTTTTCAATTGCTTTTCAAGGTAACCACTACACCTTTTATAGGGCGGCAACAAAATATCGACATCTATAAATATAATAAAATATTTAAAAAATCGCGCTGGTCATTGACCCCACGAGAGGTACATTGAATATTTTTGCGAAATTTTGATCAAAACGGGTTATTTAGTATTGTACTGAGGCCAAAGCTACAATTTCTAAAATTTTGTGTGTCTATCTGTCTGTCTTTCTGTCTGTGTGTCTTTCTGTCTGTGTGTCTTTCTGTCTCTGTGTCTTTCTGTCTGTGTGTCTTTCTGTATGTGCGTCTGCCTGTAGGTATGCATGTATGTTCCGTTTTAACTCGAGAACCACTTAGCGGATTTGGATGCGGGTTTCTTTTTATCATTTTATTGACCCTGGTCAACATAGTATGATCGGTGTTCATAAAATAACCGCAAAGCCGAAAACGGGGCAGGGATTGAAAAAAAAAACAGGCGGAGCCACGGGAAAAGGCTAGTATATAAATTATGTTTATACCTAAGTATACTTATACTTTCTCGAATTACAACGCGCTGTCTTCACCGTCCTAAAAACGACAACTTTCTGCTAATTTTTTCAGCTTAGGCAATTCGAAACGTTTTGATATTAATTCAATGAATATTTTGATACTAAAATGTACACGTAATATGTAACCATTCTGCGTTATAAATTATAATTGTTAATTAATTAAAAGATACTTACACGTGATTACATTAAAGCAAGATATATTAAGAACCCTCTTTGAATCTGCTCTCTGAGACCTCATTAAACCCCCTTTTACTCTGCTCTTCTGGACTCTGCATCAGTCACATGATTCAACTGATGCCGAGCCCAAGAAATGTTTTTATATCTTGTAATCAATACTGTCATATCTTTTCATATTTATAATAAAATAATTCAGCTGTTATAAATTTTTCATTAAATTCAACCTCTTTGACAAACTATTACTAATTTAATTTTAATGAAAGGCTAGATCAAACGTACGCCTTCAGTTTATTTATTCATTCAGTTAAATAAACAATAAGTGTGACCTTCTACTCCCCTGTTTGTTTACTTTCACTGTTGGCTCTCTTTTTGATCACAAATTCAATACATTAATATCAAATATGAATTGGGTAATATGCAAAATTTCACAAATAAATGGCTATCAATTAAATATAAATTTACTTACGAAGACAAATTTATTTACTTGTGATCTGGCTGAAGACTAAACTGGCTAAAACTGCTTGAGTGATATGATATATCAATCAACCTATCGGTTAAACCGACCTTACCCTATTTTTATTAAGTGGCAGTAATGCAGTAATTTTAATGATTTTTTATAAACAAATTGTAATGAATTGTTACAACATCAACTTTAATTATCAAAGAAAGGCGCAAGAATTAAAAAAATAAAAGTCGCGGTAACAACGTTACATCGTTGATAAATTTTTCAATTTCATTACATGGCTAATAAAGCTCTAAACCATGCGTGGATTCCCTCAATCCATCACAGAGCTTATTTGGGCAAAAAAAGTAAACTTTTCCGAAAGACTTCCCTAATTGGTGTACTTTTACACTTTATCAAATTACCCTCATTATCCCAACCCTTCGTTACCTAGAATTGTACAATCCATCTAGTTTCTCGGACAAAGAATCTAACCAGCGTTTTCTTTGTTGACGAGGGTTGAATATTAATCCGGCATGTAAACTACCTATTTGACAGCGTAAAATGACTCTGACATCTGACGGAACACATCATTGTATCATGTTGAGTGCTAGAAGGCTCTTTTTGCGTTTGGATTCAAGCTTTTTGTCCACGTTTTGTACTCTATACAACATACAAACTTGAAATTTTCCAGGTAGATTTCTTACTTAGGCGGTAGAGCTAATGCTCGACCACCATCTTACTCGGAAATCCTCCCGAAGTTATTCGGGGGAGAGTAAGAAGACAGCTCTCAGGCAAAAAACCAGGCGGCCCACCATTGCCCGGGACCGACGGATGGCGGTATATCCATCCCCAATTGCCGGGCCTTATATAAATCAGACTGGTGACGGGCAGTGGCGTCACTAGTGCAAGGGTTTCGGCACCGCGCTCACCAACCCGCCTGCCCAGCGTGTGTGAGTATGGGCATTTCTTCCAGGAGGACCGCCAAGAGTGGTGGACTCCTGGAAAGGCTTATGTCCAGCAGTGGACGAAACAGGCTGATGGATGGATGGATGAGATTTCTTACGCCACACAAGCACCCGCTAAGAAAGGATTTTGTGAAATTCAAATTATAAAGGTCTTGTCGCACTTTATGTATTGCGTAGCTTCAACCTTCTACCTTCCAATTGGTTACAGTATTTTCGCTCTTCTTAATTTCATCTTATTCTTCTTATCCTAGTTTAACTTTTAATTTTATCCCATAATAGTTACTCAGTATTTTTATTATATTTAGCGTTAATTAAAAAACGGAATTATAATA
Source organism: Ypsolopha scabrella (assembly GCA_910592155.1). Taxonomy (NCBI): domain Eukaryota; kingdom Metazoa; phylum Arthropoda; class Insecta; order Lepidoptera; family Ypsolophidae; genus Ypsolopha; species Ypsolopha scabrella. Next base: position 8,168,909 of record OU342969.1, read on the forward strand.
CCTTGTGAAAATGGAAATTTTGAGGTTAGCTATTATGTTTTTTTTTATAACTCATATTTTTGCGCGTAGTTTTTTAATATGTATTGTACAGTAGACTAGCCTGTCGCCTACGGTTTCAACCGATTAAAGACTCTGTCACTTAAAAAACTACCTATATCCAGGTAGGGTTACCATTTCAAAATCGAGAAATGCCTATCCAAGATGCCTTAAAGCGCACTTATGAAAAATAGTTTAATTTTTTTTAAATAAATCACCTCAGTACACATAATGTAATGTAATGATCGCTGTAATTTGATAAATACATAAATAAATAAATAAAATAAATGTACACATGTACCTCTAAAATATAACAATGAAAATAAATTAAGAGTAGTTTCTTCACACAGCACGATTAAAAATTGTTTTCCTAATTAATAAGCATATATGTGTATATGTGTCAGCCTTCACAAGAAATTAAAAATTGCCTGTCCCAGATCAATGCCGGCCCCACGCCTGTATAACCCTAAAATGCAGCAAATGCCTGTCACATGGTAATCCTATCCCCAGAGAATAAACTATGGGTGTAGCCCATGGCTAAGTGAAGAATCTAACCAATATCCAAAGTGAAAGAATTTTCAAAATCGGTTCAGTAGTTTCAGAGATTACCCGCGCGAATGTAAACTCCCCGTTCCTGGGAACAAACTATAGCTTTTGTCCAAGTGAAGTACCATAACAGCAGTGATACATTTTTCAAAATCGGTTTCGTAGTAACAGCGACATAAAAACAAACAACATAACCGCTTTATTATTAAATTCCATTATTTGCTTCTTACGATATCCCAGGAAGACTTGGAGAGACAATATCATTTTGCATGACGTTGTCACAAGCCATTGCATAACGTTGACACGTATGCCTAGAGAATCCTTGACTACTTGGAAAACATTGCTTTAATAGACAAAAATAAATTGATAAATATGGTACAGGTTAGGGAAAGCTGTAAAGCCGCTGGTGCGGCGGCGGATTCGGCCGAAAGCAACAAGCGGTGCAAATATACGACATTAAATAACTTGTACATATTTGTGCCGTTTGGCGTCGAGACTTTGGGCCCGTGGGGTCCGGAGGCGCGAAAACTATATTCATCACGCCTGGTCGACGTCTCGGGTGATCAGAGGGTTGGGTGCTTACTTTGGCCAGAGAATTAGTCTGGCCATCCAGAGAGGTAATGTAACCAGCATTCTGGGCATCCTACCGAGGGGCAGCGACCTGGATCCAGTTTTTTATTTACAGCTTTTATATTTATTTAGTTACATTTTAGATTATTATTTATTTGTAGGTAATTAGTTTATTTATGTAAGTTTTTATTTAATATTTCATTTCATACATTTTATTTAAAAATTATATGATAAGATCTACTTTTTTGTCCCATTTTCCAGCCAAAACCTCATTCGCGTCACACCTCCATGACCGCTTAAAAAAGTTTTGCGACGTTGATTGTTGGTACTTAGTGGAACTTGGAAAACATAATGAACAGAAAATCACTTGTACTCTTGTACAAATTTGTTATTGACTTCCTGACCGGTTTCGCTTTATAGCATTTTCGAAGGAATTATACGTTAATCTAATTAAAACGTTGTTTACAATGAGTTAGTGTCATTGATTCTAATCATGTAAACAACGATATAATTAAGATTTAAGTATAATTCCTTTGAAATGCATAAAGGCGAAACCGGTCAGGAAGATAATAAGAAATTTGTGGAATAGTACAAGAGATTTAGCGACCTTCTTCGTAATGTTGAAATAACAGGTTTTGACTAATGAAAAGAAAATGTGAACATTGGAGTGTATGACATAATTGATCCAATTGTTATATTTTCATGTAGATATTATGATCCTCGTATATCATTTAATTAAGGTAACGGGTTGTTTATTCGTTTCTTAGTGTACTCCGCTTGTCCCTCGTTTTCTAGAATGTCTAAAAACGGGATGCCAATTTGGACTTCCGAAGCTACAAACTACTGACCCCTAAAGTTTCTGAAGAAATGAGACGTAAATAAGAGAAAGATGTACAACGGAGTTTGGGGATTGGCACTGAATGATAGAGAGAAGAAAATCTATAAAAATGATTGTTGTGGACTTAAACAGAAAAAGGAAGACTTCGGTCGTTTGGGCATTAAGAGAGGATGAGTGAACAAAGAGTGATGAATGAAATATATAGTGTGCAAGTGGAAGGAAAAGTTTGACCGGGCCACCCTAGAAGGACGTATGCCGGCAAAGTCAAAAACACCCAAAAGGGAAGAGCCTGTACCAAAAGATTTATGGATATGAAAGAAGAAAAAGCGGTGTGTCAGAATCACAGCAGATAAAAAATTTTTAGTCTTAGCCTGACCCTGTGGATGACAGGCGTGAGTATAGGTATAGTACGCGACACGGCGGGAGTGCGGGAGAGTACATACATGTCAGTATGGGATGGCCCGCACTCCCGCCTGTTGCGAAATTTATGTACTTATATGTGTGTAATTAGTTATTTATTATATTCTACACTAACGAGCAAAATTAAAGGGTCGGTTACAAAAATTGCGGTAATTCCCAAACTAACCAAATAACGTTACAATATGAAAAGTTATATTAAACGACCTATTTGATTAAAAAGTTGAAAAATGCAATTGTTATATTAATGATTATTTCACTATTGTGCGTAAGAGAGTAGCCTTGTTGCTATGCAGATTGCGGGCTAGCCCCAACTCTATCTCGAAAACCTGGCTAAGGTGTAAGTCACGTACCTATAGCACCTAGGATATTGTTGTGCTTAGAATAAAATTATTAACACTATAATAAGATTTTTTTGTATTACTAACCAATGTGGACCCCAAGATGTCCTTAAATAAATAAAAAATATTATTATTATCAAATTTGATAACGCTGCCGTTGTGGGGAGAGCGTCAACCCACTCGGTCATCATGGTCTGTTCTGTCAATTTAGCGCTAGCCACCGCCCGCGCCGATCTAAACGACATCATCCACCAAGCCCCTGCCAGCAGTACCCATCCATTTAAGAACCTCACGTGCTCTCTCTGGACGATGGCAAAAGCTCCGTGGGAATGGTTTCCTGGAAATGTAGCAGATCACATTAGTAGATGCGACTTGTGTTAATATACTGGCTCCATCCCGCTTAGTATAGTTATCCCGTAGTCTTGCGATACAACGAAGTAACGTTGCCAGCCTGCTGGGTACTCTTCCACACGACGGCAGTGAACTTGAATTTTTTTATCTAGTTTAATTTGTATTAAATTAATTAATTACAAAAAAGGTACACCTGCAATGTCAACACAAACATTCAAAAAAGTAAGTAGGGATAGGGCCTTTATCTGGTGTTGCCATCAATTACAGGCGTAAACAGCATTATTAGGCTACAAAATTATCATAAATAAATCTCAGAATCTTTCCTTAAACCTACAATACCGTCTACTATGGTGGGTTTGCCAGGCTTTCGTCTTTTAAGTAATGACAGTAATGGCGTGGGTTGCGGTGGTGTTGCAATCTATCTCCGATCCGATATTCCGTGCTAAATTATAAGTCAATCACCTAGTCAATACACGGGCTTTGCAGAACATCTTTTTATAGAAATATATCTCTACCATTCCAAACTTCTTCTTGGCGTTTTTTACCCGCCAGACCGCACTGTGGACTATTTCGATTTCTTGGAATCTCCGCTCTGTGATCTATGCCCACTATACGATGATATCCTGTTATTAAGCGATTTGAACACATATCTCCTCAAAAATGATTCACGCTCTTCAAAATTAAACTCAATTACCTCTAGTTTAAACCTGCAAATTCTTCCTCTATCTGCCACACACCATGCCCCACATTGTACTTTTTCTCTTCTTGATCTTATGATCGTTTTCAAGCCCCAAAAAGTTGCAGCACATGGTCAACTTAATGCCCCTTTCTCCTATCATGATCTCATATTTCTTTCGTATAAAGTGCGTCCTCCTAAACCGAAACCCAAATACCTTCTTCTTTGCTGTTTTAAGGGTATTAATCTGGATGAGCTTAGGACAGACGCCTCTGCTGTTGACTAGACTCCTATCATTGCCTGTCACACTATGGATGAGAAGGTTGCTAATTTTAACAGGATCCTTTAGAACCTTTTCGACAAGCAAGCATGCTCCAGTAAAAAGAATAAAAGTTAGGCACCTTCCTGCACCATGGCTGACACAGGATATTCGTGATTTTATGAGGAAACGTGACAAAGCAAAGTTGAAATTTAAGAAATTTACAAACAATGAATTTTTTGAATACTTTAAAAGGCTACGCAATCGCTGCACTAGGATGTGTAGGGACACAAAGAGACGCCACATTCATTGATAAATTTAACCCTGCACAGGTTTGGAAATTCTTAAAAACGCTTGGGTTTGGCAAATCTCCAGAATCTCATAATGGCAATATCGACTTTGATGCACTTAATAGGCACTTTTCCTCCATTCCAGTCACTTCAGAAGACAACATCAAAGACACAACGCTCCGTAACTTAGCCAATAAACCAAAGCCCTCATGCGTTTCATTCTCCTTTAACACTGTTACATCGAATGATGTTAAGAAGGCCATCCTTTCTATTTCCTCCAAAGCTGTTGGTGATGACCAAATCTGCTCACAAATGCTCCTTTCAATCCTGGATGAACTTGTCCCCACAATTGCTCACTTATTAAATCACTCACTAGTGACAAGTTCCTTTCCTACGGCATGGAAACGTGCTCATGTCATTCCATTGCCCAAAACTTCCAATCCTAGTTCTTTTACTGAGTACCGACCAATTTACCTTCTTCCCATCCTATCCAAGGTCCTTGAATCCATTGTTCATAATCAATTATCTACCTTCCTCTCCACAAATAACCTTTTAAACCCTTTCCAATCTGGGTTTCGTCCTGGACACAGTACTACTTCTGCATTACTGAAAGTAACTGATAACGTAAGGTTTGCCATTGACAACAAACAAATAACGGTGATTAAGTAATTGGACTTCAGTAGTGCCTTCAACTGTGTTGACTTTGACATTCTTCTGGTGGTCCTTGGCTCTCTTAATGTATCTTCTCGGGTAACAGAATGGTTTGATTCATACTCACGTTGTCGCCAGTAGTGCATTCCCTCTGATGATGTAAGATCAGGGTGGTGCGTACTTACTGTTGATGTTCCACAAGGTGGCATCCTTTCACCTCTCCTATTTTCAATTTTTATTAATTCTATCACCAAAATGTTATCTTCTCCTTACTATCTCTATGCAGACGATTTGCAACTCTAAACTCTCTTTTCATGTAAAGGATGATGGCTATTCAAGGGGTGAATCATGACCTTAGTTACATTTCGGAATGGGCTAAGTCATTTGGCTTCCTTGTAAATCCGAAGAAATCACAGGCCATGTTGATAGGTAGTAGATACTGCCTGGGGGTTCTTAGCAATGTTATTATCCCACGGTAATTTACAATGGGATGCCAATTGTCTTCTCAGACTTGGGTATTATAATCGATAGCAACCTGTCCTGGGCGCCGCATGTGAATGAGACCAGCAGAAGAGTTCACGGTGCCTTCCACTCCCTAAAGCTACTCCAGAATTTTCTACCATTTAAAACCAAAATCATGCTTGCTCAATCGCTTCTTCTTCCAATTATTGACTATGGTGATGTTTGTCTTCTTGACCTCAGTGAAGAATTGTTAAATAGACTTGAACGTCTTTAGAACTTAGCTATCCGATTTATCTTTGGTCTTCGTAAATTTGATCACATCTCTCATTTTCGTAAGGATTTAAAATGGTTGCCAATCCGTCTCCGCCGAAATTTTCATAATTTGTGCTATCTCTTTAACATAGTCAAGAATCCACTTTCCCCCGCTTACCTTCGTGAGCGTTTTGAATTTTTGATCCCTAGAGACAGACCCCTACGTACTGGAACTACGGGTCTCCTTAAAACTCCAACACACAATACTGGTGCTTATGGTAATTCTTTTAATGTCTATGCAGTCAGACTTTGGAATTCTCTTCCTCATTTTATTCACGACTGTCGTACTATCAGTTCTTTTAAGAAAATGCTGAAAGTCACTACCACTCGCTTTCAGATTAAATTTTTATGTATATGTATATTTATGAACTTTATTATACCTATATAGTATGTATATTAATAGTATCATATAGATGTAATAGCAAGTATTGATATTTTATTATTTTATGTTTAACCTTTTTGTATGTTAGGCAATTTTTATTAATAACTGTTTTTTTTTGTAGACGTGTATGATTACTCTTTTGTTATATTTTTTTTACTCATTCCTTAATGGTTTGCTGTAAGAAATCTCTTATTAGAGATAAGTTTACCCATATGTACATACCTTTTTACTGTTACTGTTTGTATTAATGTTTTTGTGTACAATAAAGAATAAGAATAAGAATAAAATTATTGTTATTGATAAAATATTTCCAATATAATAATTAAACAAATACTATATTACAATAAACTAGACAGCATTAACAATTTGAATGACATTATATACGCTGTCTTAAATCTAAATTTAAAAATCCAGACACACAAAAACACAAATTATTTAAAAATATTATAAAATTAACGTGATTTATTAAATTTATTAATAATTAACTTGTAAATAATTAACTAAATGTCAACAGGAGAAAAAAAAATAAAGCTAATGTTACAATTAAAACAGTCAGAGATAAAAATATATTATTAGATTTAAATCATTTATTTTTAATTCCTTAGTTTATTCAAGTATTTAGAATTTTAAAGGAATAAACAGTTTTAATTTAAGTCTTTTTTGTTATTTACGTAAAATAATAAATGATAAAATAAACCGTTTATTGTGAACATTTATACTTAGTTACAAAACATGTTCTCTAGTCCCCACAGTAGAATTCCCTGGGTTATAGGTAGCAAGCCTCTACCGCTAACATGAGACAAGTTTTAAAAGATATTAATAAAAATAACGGTAAACTGAATTATAAAATTATTCCTGCTTCCTAAATTCTAAGTCGTTCACCCAGAAAACCTTAATCTCATATTCAAAAAGTCTCTCTGATCGTATGTACGTAATCTCTTTTCAATAAATGTTTCTTTATACCACTTATGTTCTATACTTTAGCAAGTCGTGCGAGAAACACATTCCATAATATAGCAATTTATACTTTTATGAGAGAAACTCAAACCGATCATTGTATTAATACAAAAAGGCTTATCGAAATTCGATATCCATTTGCCGAAACTTTTAATTGGTTCACGAAGTATTGCCTTAAGTTTGTCGGTATTAGTAACGTAGTAAAAATAAAATATGGCTCGTGCTTGGCGTCAGTAGGTGGTGACGATATATAAAAAAAAATAAAAAAAATAATAATCATTTAATTCAGAACTGGGTTCCATATGATCACACAAAAAAAATAAAAATTAACAATAGAACTAAAATAAAGCGGTAATAAAAACGATATAATTTTGATTACTAAATATTATGATTATTATTAGCATGTAGTGTCGTCCAGTGATGGCTGATAGGACACCCGCACCCGCCTCCCACTACCTTCAGAATGGTATTGTGGCTGCCGCACACTCTGTGCATGAGAGAAGCAACTTTTTTGCGCATAATTGCGTAAAAATCCATTGTTCGCGCCTCAGCAAACATGCCGGATGCGCTGCAGCGCCACGGCAGCCCCAACAGCATCCTGAAAGCATTATTGTATTGCACCCGTAGAGCGCTGTAGGTCTTCTGCGTATATCTCACCCACAGGCCGCTCGTGTAAAAAGATTGACAGAACGCCTTGAAAAGTGTAATCTTTACCTGCTCTGTACAACGAGAAAACCTACGGGCGAGCATATTGCTTCTGACCGCCAACGCTCTACGTTCGCGCTCAATGTCCTGGTCATCTTTCAGGTCCTCTGTCACAATGTGGCCCAGATACTTGAACTGCTTGACTCTCGTCAATGCAGTCCCGTACAGCGTTACTGGGGGTACATCTTGTGGAGAGCTGCTGCCCGCGGCGAAAACCAAGAGCTCACTCTTTTTGGTGTTGTACTTCAACCCATGAGTTTGTGCATAGGTTTCACACACGTGCAATAGCTTCCTGAGTGCGCTGATCGATGGGCTCAGCAGGACCATATCGTCCGCGTAACTGATGTTGTTGACTTTGACGCCATCAATTGAACATCCCGCATGCATGCTGCTGAGCCCTCGGATCAGCTGGTCCACATACAGGTTGAAGAGCCTGGGAGAGGCCAACCCCCCCTGCCTCACCCCGCACTCCAACCTGTACTCCTCCGAGCGCTCCTCCCCCATCGGACGTAGTTCACCTGGTTTTCATACCAGTGCCTGAAGATGCCAGTGAGCTCAGACGGAAGATTCACCCCATCCAGCTTGTCCCATAGCACTGGATATGACACCAAATCGAAAGCTTTGGACAAGTCTAAGAAGCATGCATAGATTGGCGTGCTCCTGTCCGTATAGTACCTGACGGTGCGCTTGAGCGCCAAGATGGCGCTTTCTGTTGACAAGCCTGCCCTAAACCCGAACTGAGCATCGTGCAGACTAATATGCTCATCTAAGCGCTTATCAAGCACACCATCGAGTACCTTAGCTGTTATTGTAGCTAACGAAATGGGTCTATAGTTGGTCTTATCAGATGAATCTCCCGTCTTGTTTTTGACAATCGGCACCACAATTGTCTTCATCAAGTCTGGCGGCAAGTACGAATGTCGTATGCAGAGGTTGAACAAAAGCGCCAAAACCCTAGGTAAGTGAGCTCCCGCATGTTTAAAGTGTTCTATGCTAAGTCCATCATGACCAGGAGACTTTCCCCTGGTCATGTGTGCAATAACCTTCCCAACTTCTTTAGCTGTAACTAGCACTGGCCGCACACACGATGGTTTGCTCTTCTCTACACCAGCAACAGCATTCGGGTCCTTTGCTTGCACTAACGGTTGTGCCGGTACTCTAAAATGGTCTTTGAATAAGTTGGCAATGGCTGCGGGCTCACTCAGCCCATCCACACTCACGGGCAGGCGCGGCTTGCTGTTCAGTTTATTAACTCCCTTCCAAAATTCACTAAATCGTTTTGAGTTATGTTTCGTTGCCAAAATATCCATTCTTACCTGTTCTGCATGTTTAATGCACCACTTCAATTTAGCCTTGAATTTCTTTCTACTATCACACATATTATTGTAAAATATTCCACTTCTCGGTCTCCCACATAAAAGCCACATTTGAAAGTCAAGCCGCGCCTGTCCGTGCAGAGATTTGACGTGTTTATTCCACCCCACGACGTACGACTTTTTGTTCGGGCGTTTGGTGGGTCTATCACACTTAGTATTGGTCGCAATGACTGCGTCAGATAGTACGACAACCAAGTCACGGTACAAGTTATCAATTACATCTTTATGGTCATTATTCGTGCACATAGAATCACCACAACGTTCACATTCGACAGGAAAATTTAATTTACCTAACTTATTATGACATATTGTATAATATTCCTTAATTTTATTTATATCCCGCTCACCCCACATTGCATTATTATTACATTTAATTTTAACGTCTAACTTGCATCTCAGTACATCTAAATTACAATTTATGTGCAATGGAAAATGATCCGACCAGTAAACATTATAACATATGTATATCTACTACAGACTCCCATGACGCTTGAGTTACTAAACAATGATCGAGCCAACTTTGCGTTCCATGTATCTCACTGACGTATGTATAACATCCAGAGTCAAGACCCAATTTCTCCACGTCTGCACATAACCACTGTTGTTCATCACAAAATGACAGTAGTTCGTTACCAAACTGTCTTGTAGGGTGGGCATTAAAGTCTCCCAAGATGTAGACGCTTTCCTCACCAACACTGTCTACAATAGCACTAATCGCACTTATACAGTCCATGAATAGTACCAGATTTTCCGAGCAATCTGTCGGCAAATACGCGCTTATTACTAGGAACGATCGATCACTCACCGAAACCTTAATGGCACAAATCCTTTCTTGATTGCACTGTACTACCGACACGTGGGAGAAGGCGGCACGCCGCCATAACAGAGCCACACCCCCGTGCGGCCGCCCTCGCAGTGGCCCTGTACTCGTATCCACCGCGGACACCCCTGTCGCACTAAACTCGGAGTCGATGTCGCCCAGTAGTGGGATGTCGTGTGGCAGCAGCCATGTTTCCTGTAGCGCTATCACATCAGCCTCCTTACATAGCCCTCGAACGCATTCCATAGATTTCTTTATGTCCTTACAGTTAAAACTAACAAGTCTTAACTTTGTGTCATTCATAATTCGTTTTATTTATTATATTTATATTTAATTATCTAATAAAATAACAGTCAGCTTACAGTCTCTCGGAAGTTAATGAACTGCCTGAACCTAATATCGGCCGGCCACAGCTTATCATCCAGATAAAGGGCCAGTTTACTTTTGCATACGAAGATCTTATACGAATCATAGCTTTTTTCACGTCGCATCTTCAGCTTATACAATGAAACTTGCTCTTTTGTCTTGCCATAGATGTACTCCTTAATATCCGCGTCCGTGACCTCCTTAGCTACATTATAAATATACAAAGGCACTTTAGTCTCCGCGGCTTTGAATTTAATTTTCCCATTAGAGATACCCCAAGCATAGCCCGCGCGCTCTATAGCGTACAGCTGCACAAAAGCAACAAACAGACGCTCAATCATGCGTGCACAAAATGATTATTTATGCAGGTTTGTCAAGCTTGTAGTTACATGTTCATTACATTACCTTTGCTTATTTTATTTGAATTAACGGAACCCTAAGAGCACAAATCCTACTCGTACTTGACCGATAGTTTTCCCTTGTATTGACTAACCCTAACTTTACGAGGGTTCCATATGCGCCGTAAAAATAGCATCGTCCTAAGAAGGGGTGAAAGTTGCGTGAGTGCAATGGAACATGGTGTTCATTGCACAAAATTGCACTGCACACCGCACACTTTCATTCTCATTGTTTCCACATTATTCAAACAAGCCTGGCAAAAAAGAGTTTGGAAAAAATTAGGGCGCTACACCACATATTTATTTAGTCATACCATACACTAGGAGCAAAACTGTATACTACGACCAAAATATTTAGTCTCATCTGTCATCGCGTCAAACTCTTTTTTGCCAAGCTTGTAAATTGAGACCTTTGATCATGAAAATTTGACTGTCGGTTTCTTGTATGACGTAAACATCCGCTAAGAAGTGATTTTAGGAAATTCCAACGGGATTATGGGAAACGGGATCTACGTGAGCAACACCACTGTGGTAGTATATAATGAACATTTTAAATTTCCAATTGAATAGCTATAGCATTATCCGTCCCAGAGAAAGGGCTGTGACAAACTGATAGAAAAACATAAAATCAAATGATCCTACGAGTCATTGTAAAAGAGTTGAGTATTTTAAGAACGGAACCTTGAGAATTATGGACATTATTTTTATGTGTAGGCAACAGTCGTGAATCTTGACAGATTCATCATAATCCTTCCCGCCATTTCCTCCGGAATGTCGGCTCTGTAGGTTTTGAGAGATTTATATTCTTGTATGTTATTTCTAAGTAAACAAATTGTAGAGAGAATCATAATAATACACCGAAGGAGGGGTATTATTATTACTTTAACAGATTAGATTTGAGTATTTTTGAAATGATTTATATTATCATTAAAATCATTGTCTTATTATTACATTAAAGACGTCTTAAATAGTGCTGTAGAGAGGCCATATCGTAGAATTGATCATTTGATGAACTGCTTAAATATCCTGAAACCTGTATCCGCTCCGCTTCGCTTCGCTCGACTCCAGAATTTATGTCACAAGCAACCTTCATCGTTCACTCGTTCATCGTCGCACCTATTTTTTACTTTTTGTTAAAAGTCTATCGTAAATTTCTCATGTCAAACTTTACGATATTATCGATCAGTTGTGGAATTGTTCAAGAAAATCGTATTCATTTGACAGCAAAAACGTACGATTTCAATTTTCAGACGAGGTAATTTGCTTAGCTGAATAGCCATTTGACGATCTAAATCAATTAATACGATTCTCTTGCACTCAAAAAATGATCAATTCTACGATATGGCCACCACTGAGACAATGCGTGAGGGCAGGATCAACGAAGCTAATACGGGCAGCAAATTCTTTAGCTCAATACGGGCTGCATACACGATACGAAAAAGCCCGCGCGCTGAAGGCTTAATTTTTTGTACGTCTGTCCGTAGTCCAATCAAATGGAAATTTTTAAATGAAAAAGGATGAGTCGAAAAGAACAAACTATTTTCTTAGCGTTGTATCTTAGTTAAAGAAACATCCGATTTTTTTAAAATACTTTAAAAAAAACTTTAGCGGACGTTAAATGAACCATTCGACTAAGCGTCGCCTGACAATTTGATGAACGGTACATGAAATAAATAATAAGGCGTCAACAAAGTGTTGTTCTACCTACTATCGATGACAATCTTATATTATCTAGTGTTGAATCAAATATAAATGTTATCGAAAAAGGCGTGCCTCAGGGTAGCATACTAGGACCTCTCTTGTTTCTGCTATACATAAACCATCTACCCTATCTGATTGAAAATAAGATTGTTATGTTTGCTGATGATGTTTCAGTCTTCTTCAAGTTTCAACGTAACAGTAATAGTGACCTAGCTAACCTTTTAACGACCTCAGTCAGCACCGCTATCAATTGGTTTAATTCGCTTAATTTAAATGCAAATGTTTCTAAGACAAAAATTATTCATGCTAAAAATTATAATACCAAGGATCTAGAAATAACCATTAGTATTAATTATTAAGATATTGAATTGGTCCCTAATTGAAAATTTCTTGGCATTTATTCTGACGAGCATATAATAATAATTTTTTCCGTCTTCATTAATGAGATCACTCACAATCTTTCCTCACAATTTAACCTCTATGCGGACGATCTTCAGATTTACACACATTTTGATGCTATTACTGATCCACTTAATAAGAATGCCAAGCTTGTAAATGCAGAACGAGCAATTACTGCTATGAATACTGACTTAACTGCTATTCAGTTGTGGGTTTAAGATTTTGGCTTATTGGTTAATCCTGTTAAATCACAAACCATTAATAATGGTAGTAAGCGGTTGAGAGATGGCCTTGATTTTGAGTTGCTGCCTAATGTCTCCTACAATAATGTCCCTATTCCATTTTTTGAGAAGGTCAAGAATCTTGGCCTTATCATGTGATGGACTGTAACTTGTCTTGGCAAGCTCAAGTCAACGAAATTAGCAGGCGTATTCACTTTTCGTTCCATTCCCCAAAACGACTTCAATACTTCTTACTACTTAAAACAAAGGTTATGCTTGCGCAGACTCTGCTGTTACCTCTTCTTGACTATGCCGATGTCTGTTTCATGGATGCCACTGAAGAGCTAGTGTATGAACGCCTCCAAAACCTAGGTATTAGGTATTAGGTTTATCTTCAGTTTGCGCAAGTATGACCATGTGTCAGATTTAAGATGTCAATTAGAATGTCTTCCGATTCGTTTGCGAAGAAATTATCACATGATAGCCTTATTGTTTAACATTCTGAACAATCCCTGTGCCCCTCAATACCTCCGTGATCGTTTTAAGCTTTTACTTTCCCGCACTAGACCTCGCAGAACTTGCGACACCAGGAACCTCCATGAAGGGCGGTTCCTTTAGAAATAAGCTCGCCCTTGTACAAACTATTGTTCCTGTATATATTTTGTTGCTTAAAATTTTTTGTGCAATAAAGAATAAAGAATAATAATAATAATAATATTTATTTATTTTGGGTAAAAGAACTTAAAAATAATATTTTGCCTAAACTAAACTACGAAAAGTAGCCTGTATTTTAGGCATAAAATGAACTGAACGTAATGAAAACTAAAATAACAATTTTTAAGCTTAAAATTAAATAAATGTTTGAAAAAAGTAGGAGTCATATAAGTAGAGTACAATACCCTAATATTAATTAAATATTACGCTTATAATAATTATTTCTTAGCTAAAGCAGAATAATTACATTTAATTTACTACTGAGAGTATTTTTTCCGTCTCATCGTAGGACAGACATTGTAACCATTCAGAGACTCGCTTTTTGCATTTAAAGCTAGTGAGATCGAATAAGTTGATTATTTTATAAATTTTATTGTAAAGGTAAGGCCCTAAAAATGAAATGAATTTATGCGCGAAAGCGTGTACGGTGCATGTTTGAGCACATACTACGTCCTTGCGTCTTTTGTTAGTGATTTGCGGGTTGTAAGCTGTGTATTTGTGCTGCATTAGGACTTCTTTCAGAATGAAAAGTTGGCGGACGGTTAGTACTTTGCAAGACTGATATAGTTTTCTGGTTGGGAAGTAAAATGGTCGAAAAGACGAAACCTTCAGTATCGTTCGTTGTGCTCGTTCAAGGGTTAGTAGAGTGGTCTTAGAATACTTATCTTAGAATTGGAAAACTCATATTGATAAACTTGTAAGTAAAATTAGTAGCTTTTGATACGCTCTGCGATGTTTACACAATATATTTACAAGTAAGGCATGCTATACAGGCTTACTTTGCATTCTTTCAGTCCAGAGTTCTATACGGGCTTGCTATTTGGGTTAATAGTGTCAATATTCATAAAATATTATTACTTCAAAAAAGGTGTATACGTATACTTGGCGGTCTAAAATCAAATAAAGAATTTGTAAACTTACAAATTCACACTATTACTGCTCTTTATAATAATATCATCGAACTTTGTAAATTGGTTAAAAGGTATCCTGATAAATTGATAAATTTCCAGTTAAAACTCAAGGTATAAGTAACATATTAAATGAAATATTATATATAGGTTTAATTTAGAAGCCTTATTACCTAGAACGGCAGCTAATACACGAGTAACTAAATTCATGGCAGTTATAGTATTTAATAGCTAACCAGATGACATTAAATCATTAAAAGGGTCAAAATTTCATACGACATTAAAAAGATATTTAGTAAAAATGTGTCCATATAATCTTAAGAAATTCTCTAACTATACATGTACTAAAATTAATAATTATAAAATAGTAAATGTTTGTAAATATTGTTATTTTATGTTTTGTTAAAATTGTATTTTAGTAATTTAATAAAAAATTTTTTTTTTCATAATTTGCCAAAATGGTAAAATCACATTGATTCTAATTGTTTATTTAAGATCTTTAATATATTCATGTGATTTAATGCAATAAATAAATGAAATAAAATAAAAAAAGTACCTAATAAATGTATTCATTTGATTTTTATAACTAAGAATATTAGTAAAGAATATTAAGAAAGTCATAATATATTTCGGCCGTCAAAAATTTACGGTGGTTTCATTCAAAGTAAACATCTACATCCGGAGTACGCCATAATTTCATGACATGAAAGGGCGCACCGTGATAAATTCTATTATGAGACCACGACATAAATATCGTTTTAAAAACGACGAGTCTGTACTGAAATATCGAGTTCACTTACTGAAACACTTTCATAAAAAAATCCCAGAAACATTAGAAGATACTTTTTAAACAGTTTTAAAAGATATTCGAAATTGACCCAAGCTACATTAACTCCTTCACCGTAAATTTTTCACTCTTCGCCGCCCTTCCCATAATTTTACAAATTACACTTGAAAAACGCTGTCCGAAAAATCAATCGGTCCATTAAAACTTTTAAACGCTGCCGTTCGTTCGATCGCTGTATTAAATCGCGCACCATTACTTCGCCCATCCTCATTACGGAGGCCGGAGCTTTTCTGCTGATCGTAAAAGTTTGATGTTCACGTAATGCAGCCACATTTATCAGGGAGGTGCTTTGAATAGCGTCGCGGTGTTACGCGGGTTTACGGGACACAGGAAAGGGTTTTTGAGCTGTTTGTTATAGGTTTTTTATGTTCATGGAGCTTTTTAGAGTCGTGATACGAGTGCCACTTGAAAAAGAAACTTCTTGCTTATCTTTCTTATTAGAGCTGCTTGAGCATTTTTGTCTACTTTAGTAATTTTCTATATATTTTTACTTATCTTTATGAATATAAGAAAGTGCTACGGCGTAGCTATTATTTATTTATTACGGTGTAACGGTTACTGGCAACTATTTGAATTTTTTTGTTACCATCCCACTTTAATTTGATATATGACACCACAAAAAAAATACTTACGTTCCCTTTTTTTCTAACAATTTTGCGTGTTGAATTGTTGAATATTATGAAACGGGAATGTTCATAAAATATGTGTAAGAAGGAATGAATTAATAAACACTACACAAAAAACCAAAATAATACAGAATACAAAATAACACAAAAAAAAACATTTCTCCAAGTTAACTTTTGGGTTATGGAATATGAAAATTTCACTTCTTTAACGGTATTTGTGCACAAAAAAAAAATTCTTCATGCCCATTATTTGACAATCCACGTATATTAAATACATACAGATATAATAAAACAGTATATTATAGCCATTCACAGTCGCGTTATTCAGAGAGGATGAAAGGTAATAATTTTTCAGGTTATATCTAAAAGAGGACACAGACGTAAGATTTCTGAGGGTTTGCCTAAGTTCATTTCAGAGCCGTTCTTCAAGGAATACCTGTCTATGTAGGCAGGTATGTATGTAAATTTTGGTGGTATGAATGTGTTATTTTTGTGTAATTTCAAGTCAATATTTTTAAAGCTACCCATTATTTTTCAGGTGAAACGACCTTTTCTTTAGTTAGTCTATGGATGAGATGGCCCCAATAAGGAAATGAAAATATGACGCATTTTTAGTAATGCTATTATATAATGTGACTTTAATTTATGCGGCCAAATTGTAACTGAAGACTCGGTAAGTGCTCAGTAACAAGGTTCGTTTACCGTTTTATTGAAATTCGTAAAATTCCTATTCCTATTCTGTGTTCCTTACAAACGCAAGCCCAGCCCGAGTCAATTACTATGGGAAGTCAAATTTTATGTTGCGAAATTTCCAAAAAGTGTTATCGATTTGTGTTACTGATCACTTACTTAGCCTTGAGTATGAGTTCGGCTGCATAAATTAAAGTCAAGTTATATAATAAAACAAAGGAAGTGACAAGAGGACCGCTAGCGGTGCTTTGATTTTTTTAATTATTGAACCGTATTTATTGTTTAGCTGTTAGAATATCTTCCTTAGCACGAACTAATAAAGTTAAATTTGCAATGTACAGTTGAAAAAGGGAAGCGGTCCTTTAATTTTATAAATTACTAGCTTTTGCCCGCGACTTCGTTCGCGTGGGTTTCGGATATAAATTCGAATCAGACTTCCCATAGATTTATATTATAGCCTTTGCCGTTTGCGTCTATTCAATCTTTGCCCCGTTTTCAGCTTGGGCGTTATTTTATGAACACCTCTTGTAGTCTATGTGTTGACCAGGATAACTACGATGATAATAAAGAAAACCGCATGCAAATCCGTGGAGTGGTTCTCGAGTTATAAAATGGTTTATTCAATCTTTTCCCCGTTTTCGGCTTGTGCGTTATTTTATGAACACCCCTTGTAGTGTATGTGTTGAACAAATACCCAATGTTCCTGTTGCCAGGAACAACCACCACCCATCCCCGTTTCCACCAAGTCTTGGTATCAAAGGGGGAAGCCGGGGGAACATGCGCAGAGGGCAGGCCTTATTCTTCTTTTGCCCGCCGGCACTTCTTGAGTCCCCCTACACCGGATACTATTTTATTGGCCTATGTCCCAGCCACCTCTCCCCCTTTCAGGGGGCGTGGCCTACTTCTAGCGCATCTTAGTAGATTAGACGACACAGGTTACGCCTTCGGCGCCGAGCAGCACATTTTCTCCATCTGTTGATTGATAAATTAATTAAGGCAGGCATCAGCCCACCTCCCACAGCTTGCGTTTGTTGTGCCAGGCACGCGCGAAATCCCGTAGCCGTCTGAAGTTCGCCTCCGAAGAGACGAGGTCGCCATAACCGACCGGGCCCTGTCCCGGACCCAGTATGCCCCTCAGCATCTTCCCACGCTCTTCGGCGTACAGAGGACAGTCCCACAGAACGTGGTGACGGTCCTCCTCCGCCAGACCGCACTCGCACAGCGACGTCTCACACAGCGCCATGTCCCGAAGTCGCCTGCGGAAACAGCCATGACCCATCAAGAGCTGTGAAACCTGATAGTCCGGTTCCACCCACCAGTAGCTTAGCCGCGCCCGAACATCAGGGAAGAACTGGAAGAGCTCTCTGCCCCGCTCCTCATGCTGCCATCGGTCCTGCCATTGAGCAATGACTTCTGCCAATATAGTGCGCCTCCTTCCTCCTAATTCGGTCTTTGTTGCGTATGGTCGTGCATCGTCGAATCTCGCGGCACGGATAACCTCGAGGTCGGCCGGCAGCACACCCGCCAGCACCGGTAGGGCTGGAGTACTGCTGGATCTGTATGCCTTAGTAAGCAGGATGAGAGCGGGCCGTTGAGTTCTCAATAATGAGGATCGCACCGTGTGGAAACTCACACGGTGGAACCAGACAGCTGCCGCGTAAGTGACGGTAGCTACGTACGTGCCTTTGTACAAGATCTTGAGCGCGCGGTACCTGACGCCCCAGTTCGATGCTGAGACGCGGCTCATCTTGCCAAAACAGTTTGCCGCGCGCTCACCAATCGATAGCGCATGTGGCGCAAAGGACAGGCTTGCGTCGAGAACCACCCCCAGGACCGTCGCCTGTGTCACGTTCTTGATAGAGTCCCCATCCATTTTAATGGTTGGGGGGCGCTGAAACTTTCCTCGAACTGTCATAGTTAGCGACTTTGTCGGGGAAAAAGATAGTCGGTTTCGTATGCCCCACTCAGCCACGCTAGCCAGCACGGTGGCGGCCGTACGTTCAATGGCTGCTCTGGACTGGGACTCTATCGAGACAGTGACATCGTCGGCATATGCTGTAAGCGCCGTGCCCTGTGGAAGTGGCAATCGCAACAGGTCGTCCATCATTACGTTCCACAGTGTAGGCCCAACTACAGATCCCTGTGGACATCCCATAGTGGACACCTTCCATTCCACCAGAGGACCCACGAACATGCCCACACGGCGATTCGTGAAGTAATCCACCAACATTTTATAGATGTTAGGGGGACATCCTCCACGCTTTGCCTTGAGCAGTATCATAGGCCACCAGGCGTTATCGAAGGCACCTGAGATGTCCAGAAAAATGAGCTGGACATACTTTGCCGTTGACTGCTGTGCACGATGCATTATGGAGTTAAGCGCCGTAACTGTTGACCGACCTCGAGTAAATCCGTGCTGGCCGTCTGAAATACCCCGAGAGAACGGGGCACAGGCCAGCATAATGCGTTCCAGAATTTTGCCCAAGACCGAAAGAAGAGTTAATGGCCTATAGGCCTTCGGATCGGTCAGTGGCTTGCCATTCCCCTTTGGCAGGACGACCAATCTGCCAGACTTCCATACATCAGGGAATACTCCCTCAATCACACACCTTTCGTACATAAACGTCATCTCAGCGGCCGCCACGTCCCAGACTAATTTAATAATCTGGGCGGTGAGGCCGTCGAGAACCGGTGCCTTGTTGCTGAGAGATTTTATTATTTTTCCCAATGCCTCGCGCGTGACAGAAGGAGCATCGCGGCCAGATGGTACGCACGCAGCCATGAGTCGGATCTGGGTGTGATGCGCGTTGTCCCGGGAGACAGAGTCGTCAGGACACAGCGCACACAGCAGACCCCGCATGGCCGCGCGCGCATCACCGGCATAGCCTGTAACAAATGCGGTACCCGAGATAATGTTGGACGGCGGTCGGTGACGGCCACTGGCCTCTCGATATGCTCTGCCCCAGGGGTCTGAATTACCTGAGTCGGATATGCCCCGAAAGTATGCAATTTCTGCAGACTCCATTTCTCTGCGATAAACGGCTCTGGCCAGATGGAACTCCGCCTTGCGACTAAGCTCTGTCAACCCACCTTTTTTACGGGCACGTTGCCAGGCTCGGCGCAGACGGTTGTGGTCGCTTCGGAGCCTATCCAACTCAGGTGACCACCACTCGAAGCCCTTGTCCCTGGAGGGACGGGATCTGCCGAAGGTTTCCTCAGCGGACCGTTCAATGATCGCTGTGAAAGCCGTGCAGATAGCGGATGCGGACTGGCGGAGGTCTAACCCCCCGACACTGTGGCTTACACTGGTCCGAAATCTGTCCCAATCACCACGACGAACCCGAAACCTCTTTGGCTCCTCAACTGGCTCTGCACGCGCCTGGCACGACCGGGATGAGAGAACGCTGAATGTGATGAGTTGGTGATCACTGAGGCTGACGGCCTCATGCACTGTCCAGTTGTCGACACGTACGCCACGCGAGGAAAGAGTGAGGTCCACATTGGACTCGCCGTTCGGTCCCTTGAATGTTGGTGGTTGGCCCTCCCTGTTGTGTAGCACCAGGTCACGACTGAGAATGAGTCCCTCCATATTGGTGCGACGGTGCTCACAGTCGGGGCCGCGTCCGGTGTACTGTTGACGTTCGCAGAACCACATCGGCGAGTGTGCGTTGGAGTCGACGCCTATGAGGACCTTGTTCCCGTGTAGCTCATCCAAAACACGTTCCAGGTGCGCAAGGTGAACACGTATGTCATCCTGATACTGGCAGTAGACCGAAACCACGTACAAGTCTACACTCTCTGCAGATAGGTGGGTGACTGCGCAATGCGACGTGGAAAGGTGGTGAAGTACTGTGGCGGCTACGTGCGGCGAGACGACGTAGAGTCCAGCGCGCGCAGGGGAGCCGCATTCCACCAGGTCAATCACTCCGGAGTACTGTTCCTGTAGTAGTACCACGTCGAGGCGCAGATCGCGTGCAATTGCTCGTAGCTCTGTGGTCGCGGGTCTACTGCCATTAAGATTTAGCTGGCCTACCAATAATGAAGACGGCTTATCCATAATTGGTTGAATTCATCTGCCTCTGGATAGCGTGCTGGTAGGCTGGGCAGTCGTTACTGGCAGTCTTGTGGCTCGTTGCATTTGGGCGCTTGAATTTGGTGCAGGTCGCGCAACGTGTACATGTTTCCGTACATGAATCCTTTTTGTGGCCATCTTGACCACAGTTACCGCATGTGTACGCTGGTGCTCTGCAGTATCTTTCGGGGTGTCCGAATTGCTGGCACTTGGTGCAACAAGTGATGTCGAGGTAGTCGGTCACTTCGACTACCTGCCAGCCAATATACAGTCGCTCTTTGCCGATGAGAAGGTCTCTCAAGGCCGGACTGCAGGAAAGAACGACGACTGATGCTGTCCTGTTTGACCTCCAGCGCTTGAAGGCGATTTTGGCCTGACGTTTCAGCCTATCCAGAGGCCAGAGTTCTTCGTATGGCTGGTCTCGTATGTTCTGGTCGTGGATCTCCGTTAAGAGATCGTCCAGAGTCGGATCTCCGTCGACTGTACTCAGCGCAATCAATGGCTGCCGTTGTTTCGGTTCCGTTACTCGGAGGGTAGGGGGAACCGCGTTTCTTAGCCTGGTAGCAGCTTCGTCACTGGTTGTCTGGACAACCACGCCAGCGTTTGCTACTTTTCGCACCTTGGTCACCTGGACGTTTATCTTCGCCGGTTGGATCGCGTCTTTTAAAATTTTTTTCGTCTCATCCGCGGTCTTGATGTTGTTCGCTTCTTCTGCTGTGGGATAAAAGGCAAGAGCTGGTCCGCAATTAGTCGGTTTCGCCATCGGCGGGTCCTTCTTGCGTAACCTCAGTACCGAAGAATAGTCCAACTTGGTCGGTCCGTTAGTGGTAGTGAGCGCAGCTGTGGATTGTGGTGGCGGGGTATTTTGGAGTGTCTGCGCGCAGTGGAGTTCTGTTCTTACAGCACGCAGCTCTAGGTCCTTGGTCCGCGCATGCATTATGGCGATTGCTTCCATCACACCAGCGATATGGCTGCCAAAATTTAGGATCTGGGTTTTGTTCAGGCGCGAGTTTTGTTCCATGACATCTGCCATGAGTGCCTGGCAGTAGCCGGTAGCGCGTTCAAACACTGCGTCGTTCGAATCCCGGTGCGGATTGTCCTCTCGGATGACGTCGGTCTGAGTGACCGCAAACACCTCAGTCTCATCTAAGACATCGGTCAGGGCAGCGGTAGATGGACGGTTGCGTTGTAGATCCTCTTCACTCATCGGAGAAATCATGTGAGACGGCCTTTTCTCACCAGGGGGTAGTTGAGCGGGGGGAATGCCACTGTTGGCAAATGACACGGCTGGTGTGGCACTTCTGCCGCTGGGCGGGGTACGGGAAAGTTTGCCTGATTTTTGAAACGCCTCGTAAACAGAGGCGTCGGGCGGGTCCGACATGATGTGGTGCGGGCCTAGTCTGTTGAAAACAACTGCACCCCTTTCGTGTATAGAAAGGGAATAAAAGTAAAATTGGCAAAAAAAGATATCACAAAATGTCAAAAGTACACGAGCATAAAATATTTCCACCCTATTCGTGTATAGAAAATTTGCACAAAGAAAACGAAAAATAAAAATAAAAGTCGAAACACGTAAAAACACAAATAATAAAAGTACAAAAGAGAACAAAAGAGTAAGCGTGCAACTAGTACTTATCTCTAAGCAATAAGCGTCCATTCGCGATGTCCATGTCCAATAAAATCCTTAGTGATACACAACACTGTACACTAAAACGTCACTGCACTAAAAATATGGTGTCATTGTCACAAATAAAAAAAAAAGGAAAAATCACTGAGTCACTGTCTCAAGCCCGCAAGTGCGAGCAAGACGGGGATGCACTAAACAAGATGGCCGCGGCGTCTTATGGGGCCGACCCCAAGTTAGAGCAGGAGGGACCGAGTTTCTTGAATTTTTGCGCACGAATAAAATAAAATAAAAGAAAACTATTGATACGAGCGAGACGACGCTATATGAAATAGCCCGAGTGCGAGAGGGAGGTAAATTACTTCGGCAAACGCGGAGCAGACACGACCGATCGGCACCGCAGTCAGCGCCGAAGAATGTGTTGAACAAGGTAACTACGATGATAATATAGAAAACCGCATGCAAATCTGTGGAGTGGTTCCCGAGTTATAAAATCGTTTATTCAAACTTTGCCCCGTTTTCAGCTTGGGAGTTATTTTGTGAACACACCTTATAGTCGATGTGTTAATAAAGGTGACTATAATGATGATAAAGAAAACCGCATTCAAATCCGTCTATGGGTTCTCGAGTTATAAAAGCGTTTATTCAAGGTTTGCTCCATTTCCGGCTTTGGCGTTATTTTATTAACACTTCTTATAGCCTTTGTGTTGAACAGGGTCACTACGATGATAATAAAAAAATCCGCATCCAAATCCGTTAAGTGGTTCTCGAGTTAAAACGGAACAGACAGACAGACAAAAATTCTAGAAATTGTTGTTTCGGCCTCAGTACAGTACCAATAACCCATTTCATTTAAAATTTCGCGAAAATATTCAATGTACAGACACGACTTTTTTAATACTTTATTATTAGTAGATAGATTGAACCGTAAGTCATCGGAAAGTGCTCGGAAAATTATTTTTTCTGTATTTCGTGAATTTTGTTGAAACTACGGGGTTCGCCTGGCTCGGCTCCGCTTCGCTCGGCTCCCTGATATGTACTAACATGTCAACTTAACAGCTCCTCCTCGCTTCGCTCGTCGTTGCGATCTATCCCTACGAATAAAATTAAACTAAGGAAGCCGCTAACGGTTACGTAGTCACTTTCTGAAAGAAAACGGTTTTGTGCCTAAATATAATATTTTCGGCAATACACTCAATGGCTTAAGAGCGTACGGACTATGACTTCAAAGAGAAGTATCTCGAAGGAAGGCTAGGATGACATTTTCATACTCAGGGGATAAGACTGCATCATGCAAAGATGTTGGAGCTTTGGAAGTGGCTCCAATCATATCGTACTCCATAACCACCGTATCTCTACCGTCCGACGGACAAGTCAGGCAGCATGTTCACTGTTACGTGCCTTATTCTTTCTGTTAATAGCCATTGCATCTATAGCAGTTTGCCAGAGGATGATGCTTCAATCTCATAAGCCACCAAGGAAAGCGAGAAGCCCCAGGCGCACCGACTGCGAAGCTTGACGGATGGAGCGAGCACAAAGAGCCATAAGGGTTTGTCATTGTGTGCCGTTGACGTCAAGACATGGCCTGACCAATCACCGAGGCCAGTGCCACGTGGCCTAGTAGTTCCAGCAGGATCATGTGCTATCAAGAATAACCCAGTAAACATTTTCAACTCAACCGTGACTTTCTGAAGCCACGATGATTATGATAAGCCTCTGCCGGCCAGCACGTTCCACGAACAGTCTGAGATCTTGAACTGCGGAGCACGTTCAGTGGTCTCACACGATCTACAGCAGCAGTGAAATCTTTTCAACGGTTGTGGCAACGTGCATGATAAGTCTACTGCTCTAAGTAGCGAATGACAAAGCGTGGCTTAGTACTAATACACGTCGAGTGGTGGCGCTGCTTAAGCGCTACAAATAATAGCAACCGTCAAAGGTTAACGATAAAATCTTATCGCGCAACAAAAGAATGCCTAAACATATGAAGCAGGAAGGAAAAGGGAAACAACTTATTATCAACAAAATGGTACATATAATACAACAAGTTGCGGCTTACATTAGACTATTTATAGAACGAATTTTATTACCTACACACGCTTACAATGTGAAACTAAGATTAACAAACTAACGCTACTAAAACTATGCGGCTGCCGCAATAAGTGGTAACATCACTCTGTGAGCATCCTGTAAAGTATGGGACCGTGACGCTGCATCTCGACCCCATGAACGTAGACAGTGTCATCCGCTGAACGTAGGAATAAGCTCTGGGCGATGTCCTCACTGTAATAATTTCGGTGTTGTCGCAGCTGTACCAAAGTACACTCGAGAGTGTTCAACCAGCTCGCAACGTGATGTGTACAGTAATGATGGTAATGGCCATATGCGCAGGCATCTGTTAGAGGCTTTTGAAAGGCATCATAACCTCGGCAGTTCTTGTCAACCAAGTGACACGGGCAGCTGGCGAATCGACCGCCCGAGCACTGGTTCAAATGTACGTGCATTTTCACGAAATTGGTTAGCTTGGAAACCTGTGTGAATTTGTTCATGGTTGGAGACACAACTCCACCAAAAATAGGCGACAAAGTATCCACGTTCATCAGGATGCGGTCTTCATTTGGTCTTGAGGGGTCGAAGTTGTACTCGACCACGATTCGCCTTCCATTGATGAACACGGTGTCGGCCTGGTACGTGGACAGCTCCCATAATTTTTCTTGGATAAGTTGGTTCAGGCTGTATTGCGGATACAAGGATAGAACAAATCTTTTGTAGTCCAGGAAGCACATGAAATTCGCCATGTAGAGAACCATCTCCAATGGGAAGACAGGTCGCTTGGACGTTGAGAGCGGTGCCGCTGGTGAAGCCGTTTTTCTAGAGGTGCGGTGGCGTCTTGACGGCGAGTTATTTTGTCTTGCATTCATTTTGTAATTACGAGGGAATACGCACTTCGTAAGGGAATAAGGAAAACACAGGCAAACAACGCGACGGTTGAATACGTTCTGCGGTTTCAGATATTTCAAAAAGCTGAGTCAATTCAGACAATCAGTTTCCCAGTTTATACTCATGAGATCGACGAACGAATTATTATTCGTTCACTTTATAAACACGTGCGAAAGTCCGAAAGTAATCAATGATGCACCGGGCCACAGGTTCTCAATATTTTATTTATGTAAATATTTCCATATCAAGAGGTTCGAATGTATTGGATAAGACTCCGTTTTTATGACCATAGGAATAAAACAAGTCTCACTACTCCGGAGTATGGTTTTTTCTTATCATTATTTACCGTCGAGACAGAATAATATCCCATAGTCACAGGTAACGCTAGCACCCACTTTGGCAAGCATAGGCAATATCCAGTGATAAAGCAGAAAGTCACAGGTGACCTGTCTGTTGTTAATAACATACCTCTGCAGTGAGATTAAACTGAATGCAACGTGTGACACTTCGATAACCCATCGTGATCGATAACATGACTTCAATTCGTCCTCTTGCATCAACTCATGTAAACAGATCTACTGACATTTTGTAGGGTTCCAAGTTTGACCCGAAAGTGACATACTGATAGTGGCAGCGGTGACCGCTGCTGTTTATACTGCGCTCTAGTTGCATAATGTGTGCTCTGCATCTGTTAGCGGTGACTTTGCTCCGCGGTACAACGCGAACATGTATACCTATTTTCATAATCCTACACACTACACTGACTAAATACACTATGCTATCATGTTTATCATCTGAGAATCTCTCGAGTTTTCTCGCAACTAAACAAACCGACATGTTGAGAATACACGGCATTCTTATCTATGGTCAGTAACAATTTTTCTCGGACTAAGCAAACCGAGATGTTGAGAACACATGACGTTCTTATCGGTGATCAGTAACATTTATTCTCCTAATATCGTGATAGACACGTCGTTTGTAATATTTTTCATGTAAGAGGAACTAAGTTGAGACTTTGAGTAACATAGGATGACTCATAGCCTTGATATTTATTTTCTAATACCTCTCGAACTTGTTCTACCCAAATATATAGAACAAGTTCTATTATTCTATAGTGATGAAGAGACATAGGTAGGAAATAAAAATAAACAGATGTGCCGAATTATTTTATTTAAAAGTATTCAAAGGGGCATGAAAGGTCGCGCGGCTGCTTATCTATGCCGCAATAAACTAGCAGACGGCATGTGCCGAGTTTGTTTACATACAAACAATTACAATCGTGACCTATTGACGTACATTAAGATTTGGGTTACCGTGCCTCCTATGCTTATCGTTCTTTCTTCAAAAAGTAATTGCGGCACTTGAAAAATACAAGTAACTTTGAACGGTGTCTAAATGAGGAGCTCTTCTTTCTTCTCTGGCTATAAGCCAAGGGTTCACAAAGAACTTTAACCAATGATTAATGTGTTGAGAACAATAGTGATGAAAGTGTCCAAACTTGCAACCTTCAACTGAGGGCTTTGCGAATGCTCTAGCTTCGTTAGGGTTACAATTCTTCAGGTAGCATGGGCAGGAACGGTATCGATAGTCCGAACACATGTTTAGATGAACGTGCATTCTGACAAAGTTTTCTATCCTCGATACGCTGCTGAACTTTTCCATCGCTGGTGGCATGACCCTACCGAATATCGGTCTCAGAGTTTCAATATTGATGAGGATACAGTCTTCAATTTCCCTCCACGGATCGTGGTTAAATTCAATGCTCAACCGTCTTCCATTGAAGAAAGGTACTTCGGCAGTATGAGTAGATAAGTCCCACAATCTTGCTCGAATAACGTCACTTTCGTTGTAGTCGGGCCAAACAGACCGGACGAGACTCCGAAAGTCTGCAAAACACAGGAACTCACTCATGCTGAGGCAAAGAATAACTTTTTTCGGTAAAGCTATCGGCTTCGGCGGCCGTGGTGAAGCCCGTGATATCTTGCGTTTCCGGAGATCCATTACGACCACACGAGACACTGAACTTTGGCTTTTGTTGACACAGCGCTAAGGATTGAGCGCGTCCTACACGTGAGACGTTCAAAGGGGATACTGACGTTAGCTATCATTCTACGGTTGAATTTATATGAATGTTTATGCTATCGATGCTAAGCGTTATCACCCATATCCATCATTATGGGTTGTGCGCAATATGTTTTACATTATTCAGTTGTTCCTCACTTTGGAATTGCATTTGTTATTCATGTGCGGATGACGTACACTCTGTCACCATGAGAAAAGCCAGTGAAAGATACAGAAACGTTGCAACACTTAACTCAAAGAACTTTTTTTAACATATTCAGCGTCGAAACTGTCGTGCAGACGTCTCTTGACATGTAGACGTCCAGTATGGACATTGCCCAGTATGACCCACGCCTTGTGGTCCAGCCGTAGTCATGTCCCGCTATGCATGTGATAGAGTGTTAAGATCGCCCGAGTAGTAACGTGACGTTCACGCTATGAACTTCGTTCTGTGTCACTCTTGAACTGGTAGGGACAGGTATATGTTCGTAAGAGCCGTTCACACTTGTGTTACGTTACCATCTGAACACACGTGCAGATCAACTTGCATTACCACAAAACTGTGTAGCTCCGGTAGGGTCGTGGAGTTGTCACTGCTGGAGTAACGAACCCGCCACATGTACTATACGTAAGGAAAAATAAGTTATAACGCCTGTATGTGAACATGAGCAGAGGCAGGCTTGCTACAATGGATCAATGCTATGAAAACTGATAAGGCGATACGGGCGACACAGTGCGCACTTTTGAACCACGTGGTTGTTTTTATAGTCAAATAAATTGGACTTCACGACCAAAGCTTGAAAGACATCGCATGAGATACCTTTTCCCCCTGAGTACAAAAATGCATTCATCACCTCTCTCCGATGCCCCATTTCGAAGTTATGGCCCGTACGTTTATGTGGCACTGACTGTATATTAAGGATTTCTTATGTAACTTTGGGGCTCGATACCACAAAATTTCAGCTATATGTATGTTGCATGTCATTATAATCATTAGAATAGCCTTTATCTAAACCAACAATGAAAATTGCATTCTTTAAAAAACAAATTTTATTAGTAATTTATGAAGCACGGAACATGAAGCCAAAACTAACATTACAATTTTTGTCTTTCTGTCTGTATGTATGTACAGTGGAGCCCACATCAAGCTTAACACTCTCAGTATAAGCTGACCTCTCATTGTATAGGCTTCCTGTACAATGGGAGTTAGCTTATACTCAATGTGTATAGCTTGATGTGGGCTCCACTGTACTAAGTATGTTCTTTTTTAACTGGAGAACCACTCAAGGCTAGTTTAATAATAATTGTAATAATTTAAACGTGATACTCAGCGGAACCGTCTTTGTCTCGTGATATTTCGCACATGACGGGATTTGCATGTCGAGCGACGATAACAATTTTAACAATACGAGTACTTTTAATGGAAAAGTCATTTTAACGAATATTTTATTTACTCTTTGTTGACATTTTCATTAAAACCTATTTTATCGCGCAAGAATAAAAGTTTTATATGATTTCGGAAGCGTTGTTTTATCATCTTTATACGACCTCTTTGACTGTAGTATGGCAGCTATGAAGTATAAATTGTAATCAAGAGGAAAAATGAAATTAAAAATAAAATAAAAATGTATATATAATAACAATACGACAAGACTCTAAAAAGTTATGATATGAGCCTTGAGTACAAATTTAAATGGTAGGTAACTATGTAATTTAGATTTAGTGAGTTTCGTGAAATTTGTTATAACTGCAAAAAAACTCATCGAAGTTGATGTAATTCCGAGAAACTTGAAAAGAACTCTTTAATATAATGACAGATAAGGGTAGCTGTGAAAAATGTAAAAAAAACCAAAAAAGAAACTCACAATTGACTTTAATAAAATGAATGTATATTTCTTCATATTTCATACCCGATATTCCTGAAATAAAAATGACTTATCTTTCAACCCTTTGAAAATTTTTGTACCACTGTATGAAGAAATGGTAATTTATTACTTTCAATCCAAATATTATTCATAGGATTGATATGGGTTTGATAAAAAGAGAACATTTTAGATCAATTTTTAATATTCCAATTATTTTAAAACATTCTATTTGTGCTCAATATTTGTTCATGCTTAAAAGTAAAATTTTACAATAAATAAAAAGATCAATAAATATGTACATGTTTAGCTTAAAGGCTGGTCGGATGTTAGAAAACTAATGTGGTAAACGCGTGACTTAAAACATTGCTATTTGCTAAAGATCGCGATCCATTCTGAATCTTTTAGTATCTTTTATTCTCCTATCCGTGCGCCGCCAATGCACGCTCCTATTTTTTTGACCACATAAAATAAAACTCCCAATTAAGGTGAATGCAAAATTAGACATATCTTTAAAGGCCTACTGCTCCTACAAGGTGGTCCAAATACAAACACTAAATAGGAATACCTTAAAAATAAAATTAACCTAATTTATCTACATAAAAAAAAATCTAGAATAAATATATCGTCACAACTGGTCGACGCCCCTGATGACCCAAGGGCTGGAAAAAATCTCAACCAGAGGATTAGTCTGGCGATCCAACGAGGTAACGCTGCCAGCCTCTTGGGTACAGTGCGGAAGGTGAGACTGGAGAATTGCGATTGTGTGCGTGCACACCATTGACATTGTGGAACACAACTCTTGTAGCAGTGCAGGCAAGGTCTATTTTTGAAAAATCATGGAAACATAAAGTATACATATACATCGTAACAAAAGAAGAATAAGATAAAAGTTAAACCATAATTTTTTGAAAACAGACCTTGCCTGGACTGCTATGAGAGTTGTTTTCCAGAATGTCAATGGTCTGCACGCACACAATCGCAATTCTCCAGTCTCACCTTCTGCACTATACCCTCCCCAACGGCGACCAACTTGAACATTTTTTTTATTTAATTTAATTTATTTATAATTTGTATATAGCCATAACATGACCAAAAATAAATTCCATGTTTAGTAAAAACAAAAAATTTAGTAGTTTAAAAGTTTCCTATGATTTACGCAAGAATTTTTTTTTACTTCTTCCGAATGATTGAAGTAAATTCAAAATTTTTCACCATACTAAGGATAGTTTATAGATCTATAAAACTATTGTTCAACATTTTTTTCCGTCGATTGCGTCCTTAGAAAAGTATGTTTTATTTTCATTTTCCGTTATCCATAGGCGCAGCGATCGCCGTAACACTTTTCAATACGCGCTGATATGAATGTTATTTCAATGTCGTTTCCGTTGATATTTGTAGCGACACAAATTGAGTTGCTAATTTAGGGTAGGCATTCACCTTAAAACTGATTAGAAGTGTTAGTTGCAAAGCTCAGTATAAGCTATGGCCCCAGTGACTGAAATAAATAAATGTATTATTGTCACACTAATATTAGAAATGCGAAAGTAGGGTGTGTGTGCGCGTGTGTGTTTGTGTGTATGTTTGTTACTCTTTCAAGCTGAAACGGCTGGACGGATTTGGATGAAATTTAGAATGGATATATCTTATATCCTAACTTAACACATAGATTACTTTTTATCCCGGAAAAAAGCAAAACCGAATAACACGTGGGCGGAGCCGCGGGCAAAAGCTAGTTATTAATAAAGTGTATTACGGGGCGGTGCTTACTGACATAGTATAAAAAATGCACAAAAATAAATGACTATCTGACTAAATTGATACAGTTTTCTAGAAATTTATGACGAACGAACTGAAAGATGCTGCGATTCCATGCCTTTCCTACCTTACCTTACACTTAAAAAACTGATTGGACGGCAAAACAAAAAACAATCGAGCAACAGTGATTAAATCGCAACAAAACTAACTCGCAAATAGATGTTCACAGTACCAAGCAAAACTTACGAGAGAGGAGAAGAATAAATTCAATTTCCTTTACAAAAATCGGACGGTACGGAACGGACTAGGGTAAATTGAATAAACCGACGACGACGTATTGACCAAGCAGTTTGCATAGGGTTTTACTCAATAAAACCATTTTCTTTATTTTCTATGATGAAAAACAATTTTAACTCGTCTTAAGTATTCAAATCAAAATAAAATGAAAATGAATAATTAATTTAAAAATAATTTAAAAATGATTCTAAAGACTTCAGTGCAGTCAAAACTGAATTTTCTTAATTGCACAAAAGTTCTTTAATGTTAACAACAGAAGCTTTATTACTTTGGAAAAATTTAAACTTCGACAGCACTAAAACTAAAACTAAACCCTTCAAAATTGACTTTATTACCTCCATAAATAAAACATTAAACACTAGTGCCTGATTATATTTTCTAAATTATTTTCGTGAATGTACAAATGAAACAATACAGGTATTCTATGCATGAAGATCATGGCACAGAAAGTATATTTATTTATTTATTTATTTTTATTGGTCTGCCAACAGAAATTACACTTACAAAAGTATATAGATAAGACAAACAGAACATGTACGAGTGTATTCCCAATTATAGGCAAACACAGCATGCCAGTAGGACACTTAAATGCGCTCGAAGCGACCTAATAAAATCTAATTTAAATAAATATATACAATAGAAAATTGCACAGCTTTAAATGAAAAATTAAAAATTAAACTAAAAATTGGGAATTTTTTAAATCAAATCAAATTTAATAAAAATATTTATTTTTGCAAAATAGATACATTAAGTATACTTTCTACAAGTCAAAGTTAATTTACACAATATAATATATCTTTAGAATATAAAAAAAAATATATAATAATACGGGAAATAAAATATACACCTGCATTAATAAATGATAGTCGTAAGTTTTTAAATAAATAAATAAATAAAAAATAAATAAAATAGGGGAATCTAGGAATAAAAATATTATATATACATATTACAATGAAGAAATAATAAAAACGGGAAATACATACAAAAAATATTAAGGGTGGGCTACTAAAATGTAATAAAGTTATACACTTGCATAAAATATAGAAATATAGGAATAAAAATATTGTATATACATAATGCCTAACCATCCGCACCATTCGATTAGTATTGCTAAGAAGAAGGGCAAGAAACTTAGCAAACATTCCTTTTTTCAAAATAAAACATATGATACAAAATCATATACATACCTACTCAAGTAAAGGCATAAAAAAAATACAAGACTGCGGGAATTAGTCACGATAAAAAAAAAAAATATCTTTGTCAACCCGTCTCATATTGTCTATTACCTTTAACAAAGTAAGTTTACATATTAATTAATTTTAAGCCTTTAGAGGAATCGTACAGTATTAAAATATGCTAATTATTAATTACAATATTGAATAAGATTATTATTATTTATTACACCATGCTTCATTATCATCCAAATAATCATTGATTTTATAATAAGCTTTCTTAAGTAGTCCCTGCTTAATATATACTTTAAACTTATTTTCAGGCAAACTAAGGACCTCATCTGGAAGCTTATTGTAAAATCTTATACCATGTCCTACAAAAGAGGTACCTACTTTGGCAAGTCTTAATTTTGGAAAAGCTAGTTTATGTTTGTTTCTGGTTTCAACAGAGTGGTGCACACCAAGCCTCGGGAAATTATCAATTTTTTTTCTGACATATCTAATAACTTGATAAATAAATTCACATGGGACCGTAAATATATTAATTTCTTTAAACTTTTCTCTTAATGAATCTCGGTACTTCATGTTATAAATAGACCGAATTGCTCTCTTTTGCAAGACAAAGACTGCTTCTATATCCGCGGCTCTACCCCACAACATTATGCCATATGACATAATGCTGTGAAATTAACTGAAATATACTAATCTAGCAGTATCTTCATCAGTAATCTGCCTTATGCGTCTAACAGCGTATGCGGCTGAACTAAGTCTACCACAGAGAGCTTCTATGTGGGGACCCCACTGAAGACGAGAGTCTATAGTAATACCTAAAAACTTAGTTTCGTTAACTAACTCCAGCTTGGACCCCTGCAAAAATAAACTGACATCTACTTGAATTACATTTGGTAAAATAAACTTTATACATTTCGTCTTTATTGCATTTAGAACTAAATTATTTGCAGTGAACCAATCAAGAATCAGAGAGAGGGTTGAATTCGCGTCATCAAGTATATCGTTATGTCGATTCACTTTAAAAATAAGTGACGTGTCATCTGCGAATAGAACTATCTCAGATAAGTCTCTAACTAAGTAAGGAAGGTCATTTATGTATATTAAAAACAATAGGGGCCCCAATATGGAGCCCTGCGGAACACCCATTTTGACTAATGCTCCAGATGACTTTACTCCATTAATGTCTACCTTTTAAAACCGGTCACTAAGGTATGACTTAAATAACGCCAAAGATTTACCCTTAACTCCATAGTGATCTAATTTACATAAAAGTGTTTCATGATTAACGCAATCAAAAGCTTTTGAGAGGTCACAAAATACACCGAACGCATCCTGCTTTGCTTCCCAAGCGTCAAATATGTGCTTGACTAAAGCAACTCCTGCATCAATGGTTGACCTCCCCTTAGTGAATCCATATTGTTCACTGTGAAACAACTTATTTAAGTTAAAATGAGATAACAATTGATTAAAAACAATTTTTTCGAAAATCTTACTAAATACTGGTAAAACTGAGACCGGTCTATAGTTGGAAGGGTCTTCATTGTCGCCTGATTTAAAAAGAGGGATTAATTTACTCAACTTCATTAAATCAGGAAAGACACCATCATCTACACATTTATTAAAGATTAAAGCTAAATATGGAGCTATTATATTATTATAATGATACAGCTTACAACTTTAACAGATAGGCCCCATAAGTCCTCGGTTTTTTTAAAGTTAAGAGATTTAAATGCTTTAATGACAGTTTGTGAATTAATATGCTTTAACGCAAATACAGAATGGCACTGAGGCACGTGATCACTCAAAAGATCCTGTGCAAGTCTTGGACTTGAATTTAAGCCTTTAGTTGTCAAGGAAGGAATGTCAGTAAAGAATTGTTCAAAGGCCTTCGCAACTTCTTTATCTCCTGTAAAAACTTCATTGTTAATGTTCAATTTTAGTTCATTATTCCGTTTGTTACTCTTCCCAGTTTCAGTATTTATGATTTTCCATACTGCTTTTACTTTGTTATCGGCCATTTTAAGTTTTTTATTCAGAAATATACTTTTTGCTTTTAAACACACTAATTTGAAAGTACGTGAGTATATTTTCAAATGTTCAATAAATTCAATATTATTATTGTAGGATTTTATGTCGTACAATTCGTATAAATGATTTCGGCTTTTGTAAATACCTGGCGTTGCCCAGTCACTAAAAGTGATTTTATTACTGTTAGAAACTTTCCACAATGTAAACGTATTTTCAAATTCTTTGGAAACTATGTTAAACAGGTCTGCAAAGAGAGCATTTGGATCATCTTGGAGAAGATTAAAATGTGGTAATTTAAGTTCTAAGTTTGCTTGAAAACATTCTAGTCTGTGAGTTGTAACAGGCCTGTAAAATGCTTTTTTGGGCAATTGTTTCACACTTTGTATGAAAGTTACAGTTTGGCCACTGTGATCAGACTACAAGCGATTAATAACTTTATTGTCTGAGTAGTCACAATCACAGAATATATTATCAAGACAAGTTGCTGTATTTTGGGTAATTCTAGTTGGTTCTAAGAACACATTAGACAAATTAAATGATTTGAATAACTGAATTAATTTCGTGGTCATAACCGACTTTTCTAGTATATCTACGTTAAAATCTCCACAGACGATAATTTTTTTCTTCGTATCAAATAATAACTTTAGCACTTCTTCCATTGTTTTTTCAAAAATATTGTAATCTTGTCCCGAGGGTCGGTAGACACAAAGAATGATATATTTACTCATTTCTATACAAGCCAATTCTACTTGGTGTTCAACAGAAAGTTTTACAATGTCTTTTCTTTCTTTTGACTTTATATTATTCTTGACTAGAATCATAGAACCACCTTTTTCTATAGTTAATCTGTTATAGCAGCTAAGGACACTAAAATTATTAACATTAAATTGCATATTATGTTCCGGTAAATGGTGCTCAGTTAAACACAAAATATCTGTTTTTGATTCCTCTAGGAACAACTCTATTGAAAGTTTTTTGCCGAGGAAGCCGCCTTGTATGTTTTGATGTACTAGTTTATATACAGAAGGCTTTCCCGTTGTCGTTAAATCTAAAAAGGATTTGGTACAATTTTGTTAGTACTTGTACTAACTTTGTCAATAGGGACAAAACTATGAAAAGAATTATTATTACAAATACCATCAATTATGACTGGTATTGAAAAAAATCCTGTTACACACATTGTAACAGATTCATTACGTGGTAAAATGCTAGCTAACTTAGTAGCCATTTGTTTTTTATAAAAATTTGGAAGGTATAGAGTACCATTTGTCAAAACAAAATCTCGAATGTACGAATTCGTGTCAAAATATTCTATTTTGTCACTGTGACTAACTGAAAATTTGTGCATGCAAATATTTAAATTATATAAATTATTTTTTTGTGACCCCGTTAGTGATTCTGAGTAAGGGAATTCACAGAGTATGATTTTATGAACACTAAGTTTTAACATAAATTCAAAGTATTTTAATAGGTTACTTTGTGTTACATCAATACTATCTCCTAATAATAGAATAATTGTAGTATTTACATTGCTGTTGAATTTAATTTTCATAATATGTTCCAAAATTTGAATGAATGATGCACCTGGCATGCAAATATTAATGACATTTTGCATCATATTGTTTCCTAACAAAAGTCCTAAGTTTTTGCCAATTTTATCAGAAAAAACAATGGCGCGGTGTTCCTTGGACTCCGAGGACTCATGCGCATCGACTGAAAGTTGCGTAGGGGGCCGAGGAGAAGAGTTCGGCATTTTTGGCGCGCCAGACGTAGATGAAGGTGCTTAAGAAACACATACTTAAACAAAACAAAACCAAAAACTAAAAATTAAAATAATGAAATTCTGTCGCAAAAAAACCAATAAATTTTCAATCTTTTGCAACGACATTACGCAACAAATCATTATATTTTCTTATTGAAATTGCAAAAATATCCACTTGACATTTTTTTACGAGATTGTTATGATCTCGGCATAAACGATTAAAAATTGCATTGTGGCCTAAATTAGTTCTATTTTAGACTTCTCCACCACAAAGGGTGAAAAATTTACGATGCGGTATCCCTGCGTAGGAACGACAAATTGTATTCTAGCGAGTTACTGAGGACACTCGATAGCATTTCTCTTAATTTTACATAGGTAACACTAAAAGTTTCCGGAACTGGCCACTTACATAAACAATATTTAAAAATTTATTGCAACATTTGAAAATAGAACTTTTTGGCTGTAGAATGCAGTTTGTTTCATCTGACTGTCTTTTGTTTTTACCTTGTGGCGCCATTTAAAAAATTGTGTGTCTGCATCAACATGGATTTAACTCGGGAAAATTTTCGTAGTATGATTTTCTACGATTTTAAGTGTAATTTGACAGCTCAACAGAGCATTGCTCGGCTTGAAACAGCTTTTGGCAATGAAGCACCATGCAAGACGACTGTTTATAGCTGGTTTGCAGAATTCAAGCGTGGTCGTATCAATCTCAGTGACGAATCTCGCGATGGTCGGCCGTCCACCGCTGTGACCAACAAAAACATCGATGCTGTGCGCCGTATGATTGAAACAGACAGGCATGTGACCTACCATGAAATTCGCGCATCCTTAGAAATAGGCATGAGTCAAATACAATCAATCCTACACAAACATTTGGGTGTGAGAAAGCTGTGCTCGCGGTGGATCCCACACAACTTGACCGAGGCTCAAAAAACGGACCGCGTCACTTGGTGCAGTGCCATGCTTACCAGATTCAACGAAGGTGCGTCAAATTTGGTGTGGGACATAGTAACAGGTGACGAAACATGGATTTATTGCTACGATCCCAAAACAAAGCAGCAATCGAGCGTATGGGTCTTTCAAGATGAGCCGAAACCAACCAAAGTGGCGCGCGTGAAAAGTGCATCTAAGCGGATGATTGCTTCTTTTTTTAATAAAACTGGACACGTGGCTACTGTTGCTTTAGAGAATGGTCGTACCGTGAATAGTGACTGGTACACGACCATTTGTTTGCCGGAAGTTATTGACAAACTCCGTAAAAATAACCGTAAACGCCGTATCATCCTGCACCACGACAATGCTAGTTCTCACACGGCAAGACAGACAAACGACTTTTTGAAGACGAAAAATGTAGAACTCATGAGTCATCCTGCATACAGTCCCGACCTGGCACCTTGTGACTTTTTTCTGTTCCCAAAAATTAAGAACCAATTACGCGGTCAACGATTTTCATCACCAGAAGAGGCTGTCGAGGAGTATGAAAAACACGTTTCAGAGGTCACCACAGGGGAGTGGCACAAAAGTTTTCAAAACTGGTTTGATCGAATGAAAAAGTGCATAGACGCCAAGGGAGATTATTTTGAAAAACAATAAATTAATTTTGTACCTTTAATAGTATTTTTTCATATTCATTCCGGAAACTTATAGTGCG
Organism: Ypsolopha scabrella; assembly: GCA_910592155.1. Classification (NCBI taxonomy): domain Eukaryota; kingdom Metazoa; phylum Arthropoda; class Insecta; order Lepidoptera; family Ypsolophidae; genus Ypsolopha; species Ypsolopha scabrella. The sequence goes on from OU342969.1 coordinate 8,207,010, forward strand.
TCCCACGATATAATAAAATTTGGTCAAGGATCTATCGTCGTTGTTCAAGAGAAACAAAGTTGAAATACTTTAGCCGCTTTTCGTACGAAGTTAAAACTAAACGTTTCCTCTGGTGAACAGTCAAAACGAATAGAAACCGTTTCTGTATTCTCTCCATTCTCTCTATGTGACATCTATAGTGAGTGAGGGTTCCAAATACTGCAGCAATACTCCAGGATACTGCGTACTAGGGAGAAGTAAATTATATTTAAAGGGGTGATAGATTTGAAATTTTTGCAGTTGTTGTTTTTGCAAATTTTTGTTTTAAAAGCTTTTTTTATAATTAGCTCTATATGAGGAACGAAAGATAATTTGCTATCAATATCAATAATAACTCCTAGATCTCAAAATGATACCACAACTTCTAAGAATAATGAGTCAATTTTATAGTTCATCTTTAAAGGTGAGTGCTTATGAGTAAAAGTGATTTGTTTGCATTTTATTTATATTAAAAGAGAGTTTGTTGCAAATAGACCATTTGTAAATATTATCAAGATCCTCTTGAAGTAGTTCTTGGTCAGATTCACTATTAATGACTGCATACATTTTTAAATCATCAGCGAAGAAAGAATAGCTACAGTGCTGGATCTCTAGAGCCAAATCGTTTATAAAGCATAAAAACAGTTTAGGCCCCAGATGGGACCCTTGAGGCACGCCAGAAGTGGCCCAGAAAGACTCAAATTCGTAACTATAACTCACAACCTTTTGTTGTCTCCTAGACAAATATGAGGAAAACCATTCCAGCATGATTCCGTAAATTCCAAGGCCTGATAACTTATACAAGAGTAAATTATGGTCTACTCTATCGAAGGCTTTACTCATGTCTGTATAGACAGCATATACTTGCTTATTACTATCAGCAGCCCTTTGAAGGTAATCTATGTAGCAAGCCAAATTTGAAGTTGTAGACATCTTATTACGAAAGCCGCTTGGTTGGATGTTAAAACTGGTTTTAGTAAGTTATCCACTGCTGGGCATATAAGAGATTCGAAGATTTTCCCCATCAAGCACAAAGGAGAGATAAGTCTGTACTCTTGGATATTATCTGCAGCGCCTCCTTTCGGTATTGGTACCACATTAGCCATCTTCCATATATCAGGAAAAACTCCAGAGTCCAACGATCTTTTGAAAATGATACTAAGAGGCACAGAAATAGTTTTGGCACAGCTACATAAGAACATAGCCGGAATCCCGTCTGGGCCAGCCCCCTGCTTCTTATCTAATCCATATAGAAACATTTATCCATGGATTAGCCTGTTTCGTCCACAGCTGGATTTTGCCACTCTTGGCGGTCCTTTTGGAAGAAATTCCCACACTCACACACGATGGGCAGGTGGGTTGGTGAGCGCGGTGATGAAACCGGTCTGTTTTATGTAATGCCTGGCAATTTGGGATGGATATACGCCATCAATAGGTCCCAGGCAATGTAGGGCCACCTAGTTAGGATAACTTGGGGGATGTTTGCAAGTAAGAAAGTAGTACCTCCACAGTCGTACCAGGCACCAGCTCTACTACCTGGTATAGGAACAAACAAATATTTAACAACCGTATCGTAAATACCTGACGTTAGTCTGACCCGTCGGATATTTACGAAGCTGCTTCGGGAATCCCGAATGGATAAAACGTCGGGTATTTACGAATATGTACGCCGGATTATCTGGATTATTTTGCCTGTTCCGTATGCACCATATTGGCACCATACACTGAAACAAATAGGTTCCTATCAAGAGGCTTTTTTGGCAATTTTGGCTATATTAACTACCTTTTTGGTTGTTTCCAATGTTTTTATGATCAAGTAAACAAGTTTAGTTAGTACAGGAAACTGACATCTTGTTGCGCTCTTATGGAATTAAGATGTTGTTTACGGTTAGAGAGATCTTGTTCAATTTACATCTTTTTTTTTTCAGTGTAGTATAATATCGTATTTTTAGGATTTCGTATCCAAAGGGTGCCAAACAGGACCCTATTACTAAGCCGCCGCTATCTGTCTGTCCGTCCGTCTGTCACAGTAATAAGTAGCCAGTTGAAATGTTCACAGAATATGTATTACAACAGCCTTTAGCACGGCAATCAATAAAAATAAAATGTTTTTTTACGTTATTTGTTTCAGCTCTATCTTTAAGACGGTAGTACCATAGCCTCCTTTAATTCCAAGCCATGAAGCAAGAGATTTGGCAACGTTGCACCCGGTCCGTTCTTGTCTAAGACAGTAGCACATTTCTGTTGGTTATTTCGATGTATTAACATTAATAACAGTCAAAAGCGTCGTTTTATAGGAGTTTTTACTAAGATGAAGTGTTGGATAATACTCATAAAGGGCGTAAAAGTAAGTAGTAACTATATTCATCTTTAAGTATTTGGTTTATTAACATTGGTTTCGTGAGATAGTAAATTGAGGTTATATTTCAGATGCCGCGTCGATGTTGTGTACCTGGTTGTAAGAGTAACTACGATAGTACTATCAAAGTAAAAGGATTAGTGACAACTTTTTCATTTCCAAATGACGAACATATGAAGCAGTCTTGGATCAAAGCTATTCCTCGTCAGCACTGGACGCCGAGTCGCAGTGCTGTTGTTTGTGCAGAACATTTTGAAGTCACAGATGTTATAAGAACAGAGCGTGTAATCGATGGCAACGGATGTGTGTCAGAGCCAATCCTGAAAAAGCCTAAATTAAAGGAAGATGCAATTCCAAGGTATTTTGGAAATTTGCCATCATACCTTTCCAAACCTGTCACACGGACGGATCCTGAAGTCAGGCGCCAGAAGGAACAAGAAAGGCAGGATGAAGCTGTCAAGGCATTTTTGAATAGTGACGTGGTAAACAATTTTGATGAATTCTCTGACAAAATTGATTCATTTATTTCATCTCCGTGGAATTTGAAAAAAAACATCTGACAGTGTGTGTTTATTTGTGTTAGAACATGCTAACAGTGAAAATAATAGATTGGTTGTGAAGTGCAGTATTATTGTGACCAATGATTTAGTGATGAAAGTTTTTCTGGGTAGTAACGAGTTGTCGCCAAATGATTTAAATTGGATTCTGACAAATGATCAAAAGTTTTCACGATGGTCTCAGTTAGAAAATATTTTATCACGATATGGTAGTGGTAGCATCGGTGAGTTAAGTTCACAAGAGTTTTATATAAATAAAGCGGTATACTACCTAGACGAGGCTTTGTTGGTAAACTCGGAAAAAACTGATGAAAACAATTTTAATTGTAAACTCCAACTGTGCGAAACCAGTTATATAATATGATCAACAAAAGGCGTACCTATTGTATGATTACAATTTTGTTTGCCTTTTGCATTTATTGCCAATCAAGTCCATCGTACAATTTACTAAGGAATTACCTGATTTTACCAACAAAGAGATATTTACAACTTATCTCTTCCTCGTTAAATATTTCACCTGACTCGAATAAATATAATCAACATTATTTGGCTCACATGGTTAACATACTAGTGGATGAAATATACATAAAAAGTGGGCTAAATTATAAATCATCAAATTTATCTGGGTATGCTCATAATTATGCTAATTCCTTGGCAACCACAGTACAAACTTTTATGATTTCGTCTGCTTTTGGTCACTTTACAGAAATAGTAAAATTATTGCCTGTTAAGTCTCTTTGTGGAAAGGATTTAAAAGTAACTACTTTAGAAGTAATTTCATTTGTTCAAAACTTAGGATTTCATGTTATTGCTGTTATAACTGATAACAATCGTGTTAACCAAAATCTTTTTAGTTTACTTTCCTCTGAATACAGTATGCCCAACCCTAAATATCCAGACTATCAAATCTATTTACTTTTTGATTTTGTGCACATATTTAAAAATATAAGAAACAATTGGCTTAATACCAAAGATTCCATGAAAACGTTTGTTTACCCAGATTTCAACACAAATGAAAGAAAAGAAGCCTGTTTTGAGCACTTGAGAGAGGTATACAAGCAAGAAAAATTCAATATTGTTAAAAAAGCTTATAAATTGAATGAAAAAACACTGTTTCCAAATTCATTGGAAAGGCAAAACGTAATGTGTGTGGATAATACTTTTCATCATTCTACGATAGCCACTCTTAAGTTGGCACAAGATTATTGTGGGACTGCATGTTTTGTCGAATTAATAGGGCAATGGTGGGACATTGTCAATTGTAAAAGCACCCTGAAAGGCCAAATAAAAGGTAATGCTTGGAGTTGTCCAATTTATAACATAGATGACATAAAACTTGATTTCTTACAGAAGTTTGTCGAATGGCTTAACAAATGGGAGTCTATGACAGGAAGTGTTGGTTTTACTAGAGACACAATGTCGGCAATTAAAAGCAGTTCAAACGTAATTTGCTATATAGTGATTGATGCCCTTACAAAAATGAATGTGGAATATGTACTTATAGGAAAGTTCCAAACAGATTGTTTAGAAAAACGATTTGGTCGTTACAGATCGCTTTCAGGGTGCAATTATAATGTGTCTTACGATCAAATTATTGATTCAGAAAAAAATATTCGAGTTCAACATATCCTTAAAGCCAAAGAAAGTAAAGATTTAATTAAGGAATTAAAGAACAGTTCTGATAAATTAAATGATGCTAATATGGTTGACATTTCTGCTTTCATGTTTATAATAAATGAAAGCAACTATCTTGAAATTTTTGATATTGACGAAGATGCAGAGCTTTATGTCTGTGGTTATGTTGCCCATAGTATTAAAAATAAGATATGCTGTAAACTATGTGAAAGCTCTGTGGTCAAATCTAAGGGTTCTGAATCAAGTTCTCAATATTTTAATTACTTACAAAGAGGAGGTTTAATTATACCTACTGATTCTGTTTGCGTCATTTTCTACCACCTATGTAGTATTTTTGAATATATAATTAATGACAAAATTTTAGAAGGACGTTTTGTAAAACTTTATAATAACAAGGGTGTATTGTATAAGTTGACAAAAGTAAGCTTAGAGTCTGATCACTTTGCTTTGCTCTTTGTGTCAAAGTGTCAATGTGAAAACAGTTACGATCGATTGTTACATTCTGTCTTATCAACAATGTGTAATATAGTACTAAATAATTATCAAAAAGTTATGACCAATTTAGTTCAATGTAACAAAGGCAAGAAAAGGAAAATTTTAACTCATATAATTTAGTAAAATAAATGTACTTATGAACACTATAAAGTGTTTTTTTATTTATTTCTCATTAGTACTTCTTTGAAAATGGACTGTTGTTCCTTTTTTTTGATTTTTTCATGTATGAAATCATGGATGATTGACATAAGAAGCGACGGACCACTCACTGACAGCTAGGCGACGTTGCCATACTTATGTTCATGGCTTGTTAGTTAAAGGAGGCTATGGTAGTACACATAAGTTTCAAATATGGTCAGGTCAGGTTTTAATATATTTATTTAACGGATTGTTTTTTTTCACCTTGATGTTGCTTTGGTTATTTACCATGATATTTTAGGGTTCCGTACCCGTATTGTGTGGTGCTCGCACTTGGCCAAAATATTTTACTTACCACTTGCTGAACGGTAAAGGAAACCACTGTGAATTAATCCTGCATGTCCTAAAAAAGGAGTGTTTGTGCCCAAAGTAAGGCTCTAAAGTTAAATTATTTGGAAAGGGGGTGTTGTCTTTGTAATATTAATCGATTGGTACCACGAAATACCAGGTAATTTTGCATTCACGTGGGTTTGATTCGAAATATCTTGGAATCTACTCGTTGTTTTAATAAGCATAGTTTTTTTTGCTTTTTATACAACCAACGTTTTATTTAAATTTTTAAGTTATGTAAGATCACTTAGATTTTACTTTATATTGTTTTTTCTTTTAACTTGTAAGTTTATAAAGTGTTTAAATTTTACTTAATTACTTTACTTTTTTTCGTACCTTGTGAACCATGAACATTTCTAAAAAATTAATTAATTCAGATATAGTGTTGTATATTTTTAGGGTTCCGTAGTACCTGAAAGGTAAAAGGAACCTTTATGGTGAGACTCCGTTGGCCGTCCGTAAGTCACAGCCTCATAACTTTAGAACCGTTCAAGATAAAGACTTGAAATTTGCCACAAAAATAGCATTCACTTGCTTAGATATAATGGCATATAAAATATTTCCAATAAAAAAGAGACAAAAATAAAAATAAAATATCATAAAAATACAAAATGGATATCAAATTGTAGATATGAAAGAGCTGATTATAAAAATATAAACTTTTACTTTATTTACTCCCACCAATTTCGAGAAACCTTAAAAACCACAGAAAAATGCATGTCCCCCCCTTTTATTTCCGTTTATTTAAGTAACAACATCATGAGGTAATCAGTTGCTTAGATTATGTAATTATTACTTAGTTTGATAATTTAGGTTTAAAACGAGTAGTACTTCATTTATTTTTATTAAATTGTTTATTTTATGCGTATATACCTACATTTTAAACAAAATATCCGCTCACAGTCTTGGTCTATGGGAAGAAATGTCAGTTTTGTGATAAACCCGCCACTGTGCATTATACCGGGTGTAAAAGCAAAGACAAGAATCCTTTAAGGGTGTGTTAGTATAATCGGTAAAGATATTATTCTAAATACTGGGATCTCTAAATAAAGTACCAGTACCTCATAATAAGACGATTTTGCTTACTCAAAATACACTAATCGCGTGGACACCTTCACTGGTCGCTGGCCACTCGGATGAGGGGTGCGGGTTGCGGGGTGCAATTAGGTGTGTGGGGAGGCCGGTGAGCTGCGTAGCCATAGCTTAGAAAAATGATGAAATTTTTGGTGAAAATTCAAGGTATATTTTTTTCTCGTAATGACATCAGAATCGTGTATAATTTCATACCCTAAAAAGATTATTGACTTTGAATTTACACCCTGTACTTCATACCCATATTGTAATAAATACAGAATTGAAATTGATTTTTGCAGTTTCAAGTTTGGCTCCGTAGTTAAAAATGTAATTTACCGTTGACAGAATGTGGTCTTCAAACTTATACAAACAAAACATTCTTGTAATATAAAATATAGATTCTTGCAAAGTCACTAGCCTTGAGGCAAAGGCTGAGCACCTGGCAATTGAACCGACATAACGCATGAGCTCTTCAAACATTTCTGTTACATCTTGTTTAACAACTAACAATATTCAGTAAAACTACAAAAATATTTCCTTTTTTCGCCGAGCCAAATAAACGTTCAATTTTATTTGGAGGTAAATTCAGGTGTTTTGGTTTTTGCGTGAAAGTTTTTATAGCGTACAATAAATAACGTTAAATGTAGCCTTTAGCTATAAATTTCGGCTAAACTACAACCAAACTAGGAGTATTGCTGTTGTACTGAACTATTCTCTGTTGCGTTTTGCAGGTTTATTTACACAGATTTATTTTTACTTTAACGTTATATGCACATAAATTCAAAAAACTAACATGTTCAAGCCAGATATGAATCGAACTCAGGTCATCTTTACCGATTTTTCTACATTTATATTGAAACTTTTTACCGCATACGAAATACTAGCTTTTGCCCGCGGCTCCACCCGCGTGATATTTGGTTTAACGACATGCTATTTTCCGGTATAAAAAGTAGCTTATGTGTTAAGTTAGGGTATAAGCTATATCTGTTCTAAATTTCATCCAAATCCGTTCAGCCGTTTCAGCGTGAAAGAACACACACACACAAACTTTCGCATTTCTAATATTAGTGTGATTGTACGGCTGTCAAAATTTTAAATTCTTAGTCCTACAAAAATAAACAAATGCATAAAACTGCACAAAATTTGCCAACCACAGTATTTATAATGGCACAAAGACATTTTTAGAGAGCTGAAGTTTTATTTGATAAGATCTTCTTAATTCTCTAGTAAAACATCTATCACACACCATTATTTTTATTATGGCATTAATTGATAGAGTTGCTGGTAGGAACCAAGTCTTGCAAATAAAATTACGTTTTAAATTAAAGAGATGACCTATTTTCTTTTAAATAATTTTACTTCTCAAAGTGAAATTTATAATGGAATATGTATTTAGCCTACACCATTTTCTTTATTGGGATTTTATCAAACAGATAATATGTCAGATGTACATTAAATTTTTACGGATTCCTTTGAAAGACATTTTTTCCGAAAGTAGTTTAAACGTATTGATATACAAATAAATAATTATACATAAATAATAATTTTATTTATAAGCTCTTTTAGAAATTACAACGGAACTGTAAGGAGAAAAAAAGAACCTAACGACTTCATTCAAGCATACTCTTCCAGTAAACCTTTCACAGTATGGAGAATTTTCATTTTCAGAATTCACACAAAGCGTGTCATAGAAAACAGCCATTTTCTGCCTACCGACGTGCTCATTTCCTACTGTCAGGTGAGATGTCTTCATGCCCTGCTTCCTTACTCGCACCCGTTCATGACACGTTGGTTGGCGGGCAATGAGCTTGGCATTTCAATGAAGATACTCGTATACCAGTTCATTTAAGGTGGTTGCTCCAGATTTCATCCCCAAAAGCAAAACCTACGATTGATTTTCTTATTTTTGAATAAAAATAAATAAATGTGGTTTATGGCATTACGCGACAAACGTTTAATGTCAATTGGGTTTTTCTAGAAGGAGTTTTTATTGCATTAATTTATTAATGATCCTGCACAAAATATTATAGCGAGTTTATAGTTATTGTGCAGGATCATTTACAAATTCACGCATAAATTAACACAACTTTGCCAGAAAACCCCAGTTGACATTAAACTATTGTTGGTTACTGGCATAAGCCATATTAATTTAATACTTTGTATTCGAAAATAAGAAAAACAATCATAAATTTTGCGTTTGGGAACGAACCTTGCAGCTACTTACCTTAACCGGACTGAATAATAAATGATTTTTCTTGGATTGCGAAGGAGCGCAATCTTAACTCCTAGTTCCAAAACCTTCTCAATTTTATATGCTCCTCTTATTAGTTTTCTTTCCAAGATTGACGAATTGTTTCCCTTGAAAAACCGACTAAAGGCGCGTGATATCGTTGTTTATTTTTTTGGTCCATGAAATGCCTGCAGGAATAGCTGAAATATTTTTGGATGTCGTCCTGTTGAGTACCTATACAACGTAATGCGTGTGTTCTCGTTAGTTTTGCTTTCGACTGAGACCACGCGTTATAATCACGTAGAGTCATGAATGTATGTGCCAAAATACATAATTTATTTCAGAAGAACCTTACAGAGTTCGAAATATTTTGAAATATTATTAGACAGCCTTTACATTGAATTGAATTGAATCTTTTTATGTAACAAGAGGTAGGAAAAGAAAAGTTATAGGTTGGAATAATCATGTACGAGAATCGCACTCACAGGCTAAACGAGCGTTTGAGATATGGGTTCTGTACGGATTCCATTGAATCTTTTTATGTAACAAGAGGTAGGAAAAGAAAAGTTATAGGTTGGAATAATCATGTACGAGAATCGCACTCACAGGCTAAACGAGCGTTTGAGATATGGGTTCTGTACGGTAAACCTACGTCAGGAGATGTGTATGAGCAGATGCGTGAAAGAAAAAAGATATTTAAATCTAAAGTGAAATGGTGTCAGAAGCATGAAGAGCAGATAAGGATGGACATTATCTCCCAACATCGCTCTAAAAACAACTTTGGGAAATTCTGGCAGTCAACGAATAGATTAAATATCAAGCCCAGCTTAGCTGAGAAAGTAGAGAATAAGGTGGATCAGAAAGATATAGCTGATATTTTTAGGGAACATTTTAAGGTTGTGTCTTTCTTAAAACCTGCGGGTGGGGTGAGCAATGCTGAAGTGAAGTGTCTTACCGGTGAACTCAAAGAACGTTTTTCAGCGAAGGAAATTGCTACTGTTATTAAAAACATGACAAGAGGAAAATCACCGGGGCATGACGGCCTCAGCATTGAGCATTTACAATTTGCTGGAGTCCATCTGCCGAGATTATTATCTATGTTATTTACCTTATGCTTGGGGCACGGATACATACCAGATAACTTAACAAAAACTGTAGTTGTGCCTATATTAAAAAGTAAAACTGGTGACATATCCGATAAAAATAACTACAGGCCCATTTCTCTAGCAACAATATTGGCAAAAGTACTTGATTGTCTTCTTAATACTCGTTTGAGTAAATGTGTGAAGCTTCATTGAATTTGTTTATTGTTCTAGAAAAAAATACTTAAAATTATTACAATTTTGCCAAACCACTATCGTGGTTTGTCGGCAAGCTCTTAATTTAACTTAATTTATATCCACACTATACAAAACACTTTTTAGTAAACAAATGGTACAATATTTATTTAACAATAATAATAATTTTTCTTGATTTAAGTCTTACATAAAAGAAGGCGCTTGAGTTTGGTCTTAAAGACAGATTTTTTAACATTAGTAACACAGAAGTCTGTTGGGAAGCTTTTATAAATTCTAGGTAACATACTGATACCCATACGGGATCCGTAGTAGTTACAATGTTTAGGTATTAGGTATTTGGTTTCGTTTCTTTTGGTACTACGGGTAGGATAGCTACAATTTGATATTTTTAAGAAATTTGGTTTTCCAAACATTTCTATGGCTATCTCATATTTTACTCTCGTATCTATCGGCATTATTCTACAAATTTTGAAGAGGTTTTCGTATTCACCTTTACATTTACTTTTAATATTTTTACTCACTATGCATTTAAGGAACCTTAACTGAAGTCTTTTTATTTCATTTAAATAAGTGGGAAATGTTCGACCATAACTAGCCAACCCGTAGTTGATCACTGATTCATCAAGTGCGTGATAAACACAGTATAATAAAGATCTATTCACAAAATATTTAAGATTTCTGAACTTAGCTAATAATATTCTAAGCTTTGCACATATTTCTTTTATATGTAATTTCCAATTCATATCTTTTTCTATTGTAAGGCCCAAATATTTAATTTTATCTACTTTTTGTAAACATTTACATTGACAATTAACATTATTTTGATGGAAGCACTCATATGAGTGCCCGATGATATTAAACGATAATTCCTTTTCTCGGCTTCGTTGAGATCTAATATGCATAAATTTCGTTTTCTCTGTATTCAAAATAATGCCATTATCATGAGACCACTTGACTATATTATCAAAATCCTCTTGAATACATTTTTCTATATTATTCACATCTGTATCTGAATACATAATACACGTATCGTCCGCGTACATATAAGTTTTACAATTTTTGACAACATTGCTGACACTATTTACGTGCATTATGTATCCAACGGGACCGTACACAGAGCCGGTTGGCACACCATGTTTTATGTCATAATCGTCACTCGTTGTTTCATTAACCTTTACTTTTAATCGTCGATGCTCCAAGTAATTCCGAAACCATACTTTTACAGGACCTCTTACTCCACATTCATCCATTGCTTGTAATAACGTGCAGTAGTCCAGCGTGTCAAACGCCTTCTTAAAATCGATAAATAAGGCGATCACATGTTGTTTCTTATTTAATAAAGAGTAAACATCGTCAGTAAACTCAAACAAAACAGAATTAGTGCCCTTATTTTTCTGAAAGCCATGTTGTGAACTATTAATTATTTTATGTTTATTTAAAAATTCGGAAATTTGTCCGACTATAACCTTTTCTACAATTTTATTTATTGTTGACAGTATTGCAATTGGTCTATAGTTAGTATACTCAAAATGACTTGCCTGTTTATATATTGGTCTTATAATCGACAATTTAAGTTCTGCAGGATAAAGGCCTCTTTGAATGCACAGATTTACAAACTTCGCAAGCAAAGGGCTAATTTTTTTCTTTATTACTTTTATATCTTTCATTCTAATCCGGTCGGAACCAGCTGATTTCTTTTCATCCATGCTATCAATAATTTTTTCTATTTTGTTTGCGTTCACCTTCCGAAAATTGAATGAAAGAGGTATTTCCTTTACATACGACGATCTTTCTAAAAACTTTTTATCACAAGTATGTTTGATGTTATTAATTTCATTTGTAAACGTTTCTGCAAATTTATTACATATTATTTTTGTATTTTGTTCCTTGTTTCCTAAATATTTATTAATTACACTATCCAAACCATTTTTTGATTTACCTAGCCAATTGTTCAAATTTTCCCATATTTTTTTAATGTCTGTCTTACAGTCCTTAATTACTTGTTTTCTGTAGTTATTTTTTGAAGTATTTATGATTTTTGATGTTTTGTTTCTCCATTTAGTGTAATCTAATCGATAAGTCATATTTTTTGGTTCTTTTTTCCATCTTCGAAATAATTCGTCTTTTTTACAAAGCATGTAATAAAGTTGTGTAGACATCCATTCTCTATTTACTTTATTTTTGTTATTAGGCACCTCCCTATAGCTCTCATCATAAATACTTCCAAAAATATCACAGATAGATTCGTACAATTTCAAAGGACATTCTATACTAAAAAGAGCATTCCAGTCGTAATCAAGTAGTTTACTCACAACAAGTTTATTATTGAGTACTTTCCTCATAGTTTCACCACCGTCTTGCACTGTAGTCCCGCTCAACATCACACCTGTTAGATAATGGTCAGATATCTTGCACGTCAGTAGATGCGAACGCACACTATCATACCGCACTCGCACATAGATATGGTCGATACAGGTTTGCGTTATCTTGCCGTTTATGATTTCTTCGCGGGTATAGTCTCGTAAACCGCACTGCAATCCATACCGACATAAAATATCTTCATAATTGGTTACGACTGTGTTTAATCCCTTATTTTTTATATCTATGTTAATATCTCCCAAGTACAAAATATCCTCTTTTTCCGGTATATCCCGTAAAATATCGTTCAGTTCCTGTATATATCTAAATTTATTGGACTTTGGTGGTCTATACATAGCTAATATATGTATCAACTTGTTGTTTATTTGAAATCTGCCTTGTATCATTTCAAAACTGCAACCATTTCTGTTTTCACATTCGAATGAAAGATGGTCCTTTACATAAATGAGAACGCCCCCACCTTTCTTACTTTGACGCGTATTAGAAAAGGCTGTAAAACCAGGAATCTGGAATAGTGATACGTTGTGTTCCTTGATATTTACATCTGTTAATATGATTATGGATAAATTGTCCAAAACTTCCTTAATCATTAGAATAAATTGGTCAAACCCTTTTTGGATTGATCTTATATTAAACTGCAATATTTGCGTTTCACCGCTGTTTTCTTTTATATTATTTATCCATGTATCTGTATTTATATACTTGGTGTATTTTATATCACCAGTGTCTGAAAGTGATATTATCGTATCAAGCTCTGTAATGATAATGTTTTTACTTATCTAGTAACATATGGAATAAAGTAAACTATTTATTTTCTTCCATTACAAGAAAGTTCTTTATTTCTTTCTCCCTCTTTATGTGAATAATTTTCGGCTCATCTTCACTCTTTTTGATAAGGATCTTGGAGTTTTGTATCCATATGTATCTGAAGTAGGTTTTAAGCGAGTTTTTAACCTGCCAAAATAGGTCCCTAGTTCTCTTAGACACGTTTTCATTTATATATATCTGGGTTTTATTATTACCACCATTAATTTGAGCGTTAGTCACTCTGTTGTTTTTGCGCGCTTTCATCCATTGTTCCCTGGCCGCGCGCGAGCGCATAGCAACCACAATCGGCCGCGGTCGGGCGGGCTGTTGGCTCTGGCTACCCGCATTCTTTTTCGGGCGGTTCGGAGCGCCTACCCTCCAAGCACTTTCTATATTATTTACACTTTCTTCACCGATATCGAGCCCCCTAATGACCTCTTTCAATACGTCCTTTAAGTTTTCATCCTTCTTCTCTTCCAGGTTCCCAATCTCAATGTTCTTTTCAAACTCTTTGTCTTCCAACATACAAATTCTTTCTTCTAGGGACTCATTGTATTTACTGAGATATATATTTTGGTTAGATATATCACTGACCTTGTTTTCCAGCTTTTTCATTCTATCCTGGGACTCCTGTTGGAGTTTTAGCATTTCCTGGTATTTTTCTGCATAAAAATCCACACTTTCCGTAAGTTCCGTCATGTTTTTTTCAATATTAAACATGATTTCAAGCTTTTTGTTTAACTCCTTCAGCAGACATTCCACAGACATCGAAACATCGCTTTTAGTCAGAGTCGGGGGTTTCTGTGGCGTTTTATCAACGCATTTTGGACATACCCCGTTTTTCTCAAAGATCTTCAGGTCTTCTTTAATACATGCCTTGTGAAAGTAGCTACCACAGGCTCCCTTGCATTGCACAACATCTGGTTTGGTAGCCGACACAAAAAGCCTACACTTTTTACACTGCACCATTATCGAAAAGTGCGCGCGCGTGTGGATAAATAAATAACAATTTACACGTCCGTCCGCCAAGAGCACCGGCGCATGAAGCACAGTTCAGTTTTCGCTCGGGTTTATCGACTGAAACAGCGATTCTAACCCTGAAAAATGTAGTCCGATATTATACAGATAGAGAAACACCTATCTATGCTTGCTTTATGGACCTATCCAAAGCCTTTGATCTCGTGTCATATGAATTGCTCTGGAAAAAGGTAGATAAACTGGGTATGGCTCCCGAGATCACAGCCATGTTTAGGTATTGGTACCGTAGCCAAACCAATAGTGTAAAATGGGGAAATGCTTTATCAGATAGCTACACTCTAGAGAGTGGGGTCCGACAGGGGGGCCTATCCTCACCGACCTTGTTTAATTTGTACATGAATAGCCTGATTGAGGAGCTGAGCAGCATGCATATCGGTTGTTCAATCGATGGAAGGTGTATTAATAACATCAGCTATGCCGATGATATGGTGCTGCTTAGCCCTTCAATCAGTGCAATGCGCCGCCTACTAACTAAATGTGAGAACTATGCCAGGGATCACGGTCTCAGATATAATACAGTCAAAAGTGAGTTAATGGTATTTAAATCAGGCAGAAAAACTCCTAGTTATGTTCCTCCTATCACTTTAAACGGAAGCAGTCTAAAGAGAGTTAGCCAATTTAAATACCTTGGACATATTATATCTGATGATCTCAAAGATGACCTTGACATCGAGAGAGCACGTAGGGCGTTGGCAGTCAAAGCTAATATGTTGGCCCGCAGATTTGCTAGATGTTCCAACCAGGTAAAACTCACACTTTTTAAGTCGTACTGCCAAACTTTTTACTCATGCAGCCTGTGGATCAGCTATACGCAGAGGACTTATAGCGCCCTGCGTGTTATGTACAATAACGCCTTCAGGATGTTGATGGGGCTGCCGCGGTTCTGTAGTGCATCGACAATGTTTGCGGAGGCGCATACCGATGACTTTTTTGCGATCATGCGCAAACGAATAGCGTCCATTATCCACAGAACCAGTGGCAGTGACAGCGACATCCTGAGGACATTTTCTAGTAAGTTTGACAATCCTATGCTTAAGCATTGGATTGTCAAACTTTGTGTTCGCAATAAAAAATGATAATTTGTAAATAATTTTAAATGATCTATTTAACTTGTGTCTTATTTATTTATGTTAATGTATATTATTCGTGTATGTGTTTTTAAATTAATTTTTATGGGTCCTTGCTACCTGAATAAAGAAAATTTTTATTTTTTATTTATTTTTTATTTTACCCGCGGCCCCGCGCGTGTTTTCAATCTTTGCCCCGTTTTCAATTCGGCTTCGGCGTAATTTTATGAACACCCGTTATAGCTTATGTGTTGATCAGAAGTGCAAGGCAATTGTGTAAGACAATCGTATTCAAATTCGATTGTCATATGGCTATTGGGCTAAGCAAATTAGCCTGTTTGACATCTGAAATCGTACGTTTTTTTGGTTGTCAAATGTGTTCATTTGAATGCCAAAAATATACGATTTCAATTGTCGAACGGGCTAATTTGATGAGCCGAATAGCCATATGAAAATCAATTTGAATACGATTGTCTTACACGTCAGGGTCACTACAATGATAATAAAAAACGGCATCCAAATCCGTTGAGTGGTTTCCGAGTTAAAACGGAACGTACAGACAGACAGAGAGACAAATCTTCCGCAAAGATACACATATGTAAGTATGTAATGAATACTGCATGCGGTACTCTCTCATTGAAATTAACGAAATATATTTCAATAACCATGGTACATGTTGAAAACCAGCGTTATTTGTTGTTGTTTTTTTTTTTCAAAAACAAAACGGATGGCAAATGTATCTGTTCTCTTTATAAGTTAGTTTAAGTTATCTATTTCTTCATTTTTTTTCTTTATAATATGTTTTGGCAATAAATTTACATTTTCTTTCTTTCAAATATTCTAAAAATTGTGATTTTGCCCTCAGTATAATACCAATAACCTATTTAATTTAAAATTTCGCGTTAATATTTTATGTACAGTCACGACTAATTTACTACCTTATAATTAGTATAGATAGCGCGTTGAGGAGGCGCCGTATGAGGAAAATTTCAGCTATAAGAGATAGAGAAATTTGCTCAAAAGACCCTCGTCATCGATTTGGGAGAAACTAAAAATAGCGTTAGAACATTTTTGAAAAATAACTGGGTTTAGCCGGGGATCCAACCAGCACGCTCTGTGCAAAAAAACTCCTTTATTACGGCATCAATTGATAGAGTTGCTGGTAGGAACCGAGAACCAATAAAATTACGTTTTAAATTAAAGAGATGCCTTATTTTTGTAATTTCTTTCAGTATTAATTTTACTTGTCAAAGTTAAATTTATAATAGAATATGTATGTGGCCTACACCATTTTCTAAATTGGGATTTTATCAAACATATATGTCAGATGTACATTAATTTTTTACGGATTCCTTTGAAAGACATTTTTTCCGAAAGTAGTTTTATAATTTGGGGCGATGGATGACTTTGTTTAGTATGAGGGTTTCTAATGTTCTTATTTTTAAAGATACCGTCATCAAAGGAGGCTAATTTTTGTGTTTATGTTACGGGTAAAGCCCGAAGTTCGGTAAAGTCCGAAAAAAGTCAAAAATAGGTGCGACGACGAGCGAAGCGAGGAGAAGCGTGTTAGGTTGACATGTTGATAAACATTGGGTCCCGAAGTTTTGTATAACATTACCCGGGTAAACCTAGGTTTACCCTGTCTTCTAGTATTACCTGTAACATATATACATTTAGACTATTTATTTGTTCGTAAAATCTCAATATCACAAAAAGATAATTATTTTATAAATAACTCATAACATAACAATACATTTAACAATTTTAAAGTGGTATTAATTACAAGAAAATACAAAAATATGGCATTTCCATTGATTTAACACATAAAGTTTCTTTGCAAGACTTGGATCTTACTAGCAACACTATCGATTGATTTGATGAACACAAGATACCGATGTTTATTTTTTGTATTATGAGCTGGTTCAAATCCGGCCAAGTCATGTCTTTTTCAAAAATCTTTATAACTGGTCTTTTTGTTTTCTGTAAACCGATGACGAGAGTCCTTCGACTAAATTATTTCTAATAGTTTAGATTTTCCCGATACTGCCCCATTTCAACGCGCTAACCTGTATACTACTACCTACTAAACGGTAAAAGTAAACATTGAGAGGTAAAATATAACATGCTCAAAAATACGACAAACATTTCCCGAAGGGAATACACATAGGAAGGAATGAGAAATAATCGTCGTACTCACAGAGTACTATAATGCAATACTGAGAATAGAGTCACCAATCTGTAAAACTGTGTACAGCGCGATCTGGCGAAATGTCATGAAACCTAGTACTTATGATACGTACCTATAACTACATAGTAAATATACATAGAATAAAACTACATAGCTTTCCTAGTAAATTCCCCAATAAATCTCTATGTCATAGCAATAGACTTCAAAAACATTTTGAGTTTGACCTCGAAGTTCCTAGGAAAAACACTACTTCTTATGAAAAGTCTACCAAATTGGCTGCCATTAAAGTGTTTAATAGCCTACCAATACAAATCAAATGCCTTTCTGGGATCGAATTTATGAATACCCTGAAAAGATACTTGGTACAGATGTGTCCTTACAATTTAAAAGATTTTTATAAGTTTAATAAAGATTATAATGGAATTATATTGTAATTTAATTTTGTATTGTGAATTAACATTCATTTGATCTATTATATTTGAAAATTTTATAATCAATGAGAAGTGTTAAATTATGTAGAATAGTAAAAGTAGGTTTAAGGTATAATTAGAGTCTAGCTGTAAATACGAATTATACAATTTATTTTAAGAATTACATTGCTACACCTTATTGGTAAAATTACATTGTAACTTGTATTTTTAAAAAACACCTTTTATGTACATGTGATTTATGGCAATAAATGAATTGAATTGATGATGACATCACAGTTTGGCTTAGCGGTATATACATACATATATAGCTAGCTATTGTCCTAGTAACAATTTTGAAATACTTTTCTAAGCTGTGTTTACTAAATTTTTGTTGTACACTGAAAATATTGCATTCTTAAGGCGCCTAGGCACGCCACCGTTTTAGTACAAAGTTTAATAATCCGTTTCTCTGTTGTTTCTCGTAATAGACCAAACTATATGACCTCCATCATCTGGTGCTGGTATTTTAAAAGGGACCATTTTGCCAAAATTTTGAATATTAATTTTGTTTTAAGGATATTAAGCTGAACAGATTTACATACAAAGTTGTTTTCTTGTCTCAGATTGTACATATATAAAAATTTAACATTTCAGCCACATAGCGACTTTGTAAATGCCTGTATTAAACTATTGAGGTCTATACCTTTAGTCTATAATGAAAAGCAACAGAGAAACGGGTTATCAAATTTTGTATTAAAACGGTGGCGTGCCTAGGCGCCTTAATAAACACAGCTTAGTGGGATGGATGTAAAAAAAATACATAGATATCGTTTAAAAATCATTATTAATTCCATTCTGGTGCCACTTAGAAGTTTATTTAGATCGCGGCACCAGTTGAAAATGAAAAACCTGCATGTCAAGTCTACAACCTTTTTAATCATTATGTTTCTCGCACTGAATGAAATCTAAATTGAGGTTTACATAGATTATCGTTCTAAAGTGATTCTTAACTCACGTAGAATTGCTAGATGGAAAAAAGAACTAGTACGATAATTATAGAAAATTATAATGTAACGCCATCCAGCGAAATGTCACGTAAATAAATATGTAACCTGATTTCTCGTACAAAAGCATAAAGTATAAAAGTGATAAGACCCTGGTCGCACTATTTATAATAGTTTATAGTCGAAACATCTCTGAAATATGTTTGCAAAAACAATATCTATATTATGTTTATTATTAACACTTGTATTTATCCACAATATAGTATCTATATATTTTTAAATATAAATACGTTCCGTTCGTAGACGAATTTTCTTTGACAAATCGTATCGGGGCCAAAAAATGTGCTTATTCAGCCATTGTCTTTTCGATTGATTTTCCGACCGGTAGCTTTACGGCTTCCTCTGTGCGTACAACGATCGCAAAAATGTGCCGAGACTATAATAACGTGTCCATTTGCCACGGGAAATTGCTAAAATCGCTGCCAAGCCCGGGCCGTGACAAACAAAGGACAAAAAAAGATTTCAAAAAAACTACACCGACTTTTTCCCTCGTCGATTTAGATTAAGAAAAAACTTAATTTTTTTGTTATGTTTTCGTTTTGTGACAAACAAAGGATCAAAATTTGATTTAACCTTTCATTGTCCATGTTCCGGACAAAAGACACGATTGAATCAATCGGTATTTTTTGTTACACATGAGACTGGTATCATGATAACTGAAGCCGACTATTTTTATGTGTAAATAGATTTTTATTGTTTTGGAAATAAATAGTCATAAAATGAATCTCGAGGGTGTATCAAAGGTTTCCTAGTGAAGACGGTGAAATGAAAGTCAATGTTTATACTCGTACACCCACGTTTCACCGACGATTATTATATCCCAGCGTGATGAGGTGTACTGAGCCCTCTCGCCGTAATTTGAGAACAAATCGGACCCCCCTAGCCTAACGTGCCTTCCGAAGTACGCAGACCGAATACACAGTGTCACTACAGGATTTGAACCTCCGGCTTGGTAGTCGAGTACTTGGACCACTAAACCACAGAGGCGGTATTTTTGATTAGCATTAATAGTAATTCAGTCGTTTTAATGTAAATAGAGCAGTTTGTGCAACATTGATAAATCAAGGGTACCTAGCATGGTAGACCATATCAAGCTTTGTCAACTCGATATGCAACTGTCTGTCCCTCTTTAGGTAGATCAACCTTCACTAGGTTGACTTGAGACAGAGCACTGTATCAAGCGCCATCGAGCTCGTTATGGTCCTTCATATTAGAGGTCTAGAAGCCGGTTTAAAAAATCACGTCACTAATATTATGAGTTTTTTGGTATCTTATAATTAAAGTTAGTTACAAACCAATATCTTTCTTTTTTAGCTCAAGATCTTGTTAATCACACAACTAAAATAGCGTGTTGTTTAAAACCGCCCTAGACTTTAAGGACCTTTTGATGATATCTCTGAAACAAAAATCAGTTTTGAATTAAAAAACTGACTTTTTTCCATTTAAGTTATTTTGCACGCTTAGTAAAACATCAGATTTTTTACATGTTATGGTCCTACGCTTTGCCATTACGTCGGGTGGAAAGCTTTGATAAGACGTAGGATGAAGCACGTCCGCCCAAAAATTAGGAAAGTGACAGGAGTCGAGGCTTTAATCAATCTTTTTAGAGACTTCTGCAAAACGAAAGTCGGTAATGGACTGGCTGATACTACGCCTACCTTTTTATAATCCCTAAGTCACCTCTTACGACATCCACGAGAAGACAGGGAGAGTCAATATTCTTTTTAGATGTCGTTGCCACACGCCGCACCACATAAGTTGAACAGTTCAAATGTGTTATCAAGATGCTGTAAAAAAGGTTGAATAAAAATATGTATTTTTAATCATTTATGCACAATACCACACATACATAAAATTATAAGCCTTGAAAACCTCCTTTCCTGAAGTTGGTTAAAAAATGGCTGATGTACATCGTCACAGTGGTACTACCCAGTCTGACACACAGGCTGTTCCTAAATATATTTCGCGTTAGTCCAGTTTTCAATAATTCTGAATAGAGCAAAACGGTTTTTAATGGCTTTAAGGTTTTAAAATGTTTTTTACATCAATGGTTGGTGTGTAAAGTTGATAGATAATGTTTTTTTCTTCTATTGGTTTACGTTATTATAACTCAAACGGCCGTCAAGTAAATGCCGCAAACAGAAGAACAGAAAACGGTAAAAGACTGATATTGCCCTTTTCTTCGCTTAAATACATTGACCTCTCATAAACAACGAGTGGGCAATGCTTTAAAAGTTTCAATTTCGTTTGTCATGCCAATAGTAATTACATTTGAAACACCGGTTTCATTACTCGTGTATTGGAAATTGGACTCCGGTGCTTTGCTGCCACACTTGGTTTACAAGTTATTTAATTATTCTCCAAAAATACACACTGTGAATAAGAAATAACAAAACAAGTAATAAGAGTGTCAATTGAAACACCGTTCTGAATTTTGTAACTAACTGCTAATAATGCACACATTATTATTTATCATAAGGATGTCATAAGGTTGTTGTGTCCTCTTCTCGCTTTGTTCATTAGAACAGAGATGGCGCTGTTATTGGTACAATTTTTGTAGCCTCAGTTTTCTCATTAATTAAGATCATTATATTCGCTAGAAAAACACAGATTTCTCTTTAAGAAAAAAAATGCTTAATTAAAAATCTTATATTGCACTCGTTTTTTTGAGTATCCCAAGCGACGGATTTCGCTTTTACCATAAAATATTACCTAGTAAACAAACAAGAGCTTTAAAACATAATTGACAATTGAAAGGTATTTTTAGAGCTTAAATAGCAAGTGTCCGAAGCGCAATAAGCAACAAATAGCATTATAATTCAGTGACAAATAGTATTCGAAATGCACGTGATTGAGAGTAAAATTTGTCGAAGCGAGTTTCCGAAGCGCTTTGCAGCTGTTATAGTTCGGTCCGTGTCATATTTATTTTGTGTGGTCAGAAAATGAGTCGATGAAATAAGCAACACCCTAACGTACTGTGTGCGCAATTACATCGCACAACGTCGCGAGAGTTTATTTGCTCAGCCTAACCTAATGCCCTATGTAATTTATCAGCTGGGAGCTATCGAGGGTTCCCATTTATCTTTTACTAAACCGCTGAAGTGGGATCTAGGACATAACAGTTTCATAAAGCCTGCTTTTCGTTCTTCAGGCTTTTCCTTTACGAAGGCATTATGAGGGTATAAGCTGTAAGTGTAGGTAGACACGATAAGCTCATGGAAAAGCTGTTCTTCTGCTAATATTTTATGAGAGTCGTAAAGATTTTGAAACACATAACAATTTTTTTTTTTGCATTTTTAATTGCTTACCATCAATCCAGATGTGTTGTTTATTTTTTCTGCAATAATCGACTGGGTTAATTGATGAAAGAGAAACTTTTTAGAAAACTGTATAATTATTTTGAAGATGAATAAGTTTACTTGTTTGTCAATGATGTCAGGTTTTTTTTCAATGTTCAATTTCAAACGACAACTCTTATTGCAAAGGCAAAGACATGTTATCACATTTTTAGAA
Organism: Ypsolopha scabrella; assembly: GCA_910592155.1. NCBI lineage: Eukaryota > Metazoa > Arthropoda > Insecta > Lepidoptera > Ypsolophidae > Ypsolopha > Ypsolopha scabrella. The sequence goes on from OU342969.1 coordinate 8,229,670, forward strand.
ACTTGTTACTGATTTCTGTTGTACAGAAACGCGATTGAAATTATTTTTGCTTAATAGAATATTTATTGAAACGAGGTCTTCCAACACACGCTTTTTCAAAATTTTCCAAATAAGAATCATGTAAAAAACTAAAATATATTTTATTTGATGGGTTTTAACAGTTTTTGTAACGAAAATCTACATTTTTTAGTAAAATGTAGATAGCTATTTTAGGTTTACTTACGTATATAAAAAAAGCAACCGTATTAAATTCGATGCCTCACCTTAAGTAGGCTAAGATTGCCAATAATTTCACTGGTTGAAGTTTCCTTTGATTATAATTTCGCAGGTAGTAGAATAGATAAGACTGTGTCTCTATTGCGTACTGGCAACACTGGCATGGTTTATCATGACAGCTTGACTATACAGAATATCTTGAGAAAGTTCTGGGTCAACGCGATGGTTTCGGTATTTTTAATGGTTATCAAAAATTCGGACAGGAAAAGAGAAAAATTGACATTTCGTAAAAATAAAAACTGACTTTTTACTCGATTTAAAAGCTTTATCGAGTTATTGTACAGGGCCGGACAAAGTGGAAGCCGTGAACAGCGCTTGGGGCAGAAATATAATAAAGTGTGACTTCTATTAAGCTTTGTTTTGTGTTACATTGTTGTTGGAAACGATTGTTTTTTTTCTGAAGTCTTATTAGAATGCAAAAAAGTTTGGCTTTATTTTTCGGCGTTTTGTCTGATTTTGCGTCGCAATATTTATAATTATGCGTTATATATTGAATTTTTTGTTGGAAATGCATTGAGAAGGTGAAGTTTGACAATTAAAAAAATATGAAAAAATTTAGATGACACTTTAGATGTCATATTTGCATGACGCCAGAGTAGGCACTGCCTACCCTAGAATACAGGATTTCGTAATTTTTTTATTCATGTTATTTTTGTCGTCAAACTTGACCTTCTCATTGGTTTTGCTGCAAAAAGTATAATGCACGCCACTGTAGCACAGCAGGAAGTTTTTAGCATTTATTACAATTTAATATAAAAAATATATTCACAGTTTAAGCTCTAGAATCTCTTCCGCTCACAAACCAAAAATGTCGCACTAGGTTCCGCTTCAAATTAAATCAAATCAAATCAAAATATTTATTTTGCAAAATATATACATAAAGTATACTCTCTACAAGTCAAAGTTAATTTTAACAATATAATATATCTTTAGAATATAAAAAATATATAATAATACGGGAAATAAAATATACACCTGCATAAAATAGAGGAATCTAGGAATAAAAATATTATATATTCATAATGCAATGAACAAATAAGTTGATAAATAAATACGGGAAATACATACAATATGATACAAAATCATAATTTCTAAAAGGAACTAAAATAGCACTAATTCTTCAGCAAATCCTTAAGCTATCCTGCCTTATATTTAAATATTGTGTTATTATGTATTATATAATGATGATATTTATTATTATGTATTTATACAGGATTAGTTTTTCACGTGGGCGTGGATGGCCAAATCCAAACCTATATATAATAGCGAACAATTCTCAAAGTAGACACGGGGCCGATTTTGATGAAAACCAAAACTGTGTTATTAGATTTTTGACAAAAATAATTTCCTTGGCTGTGGAAGTAAACCACTGATAAAAATGAAAAAAAAGCAGTGCATATTATTCCACCATCCGATAGTGTCGTTTGTAAGAATCAAATTTTAGGAATATTGGACATACGGCCAACGAGTTATTTTATCTTTATGTCAAAGCATACGTCAATTTCATTTTATATGTATATTTATAGACACGTGATAGGTATATAAAGTTTTTTATATATGTAGAAATTTAGGGTCGTATATAGTTAGTATCTACATGTATGTATAAGTAAGTATAACAAATATTCAGATTTGTAAAAATATTCAAAATAAAAAAAATTCAAACAGTTTAAAGTTTTACAATAAATACATAAAGTATACTTTTTACAGGTCAAAAATTAATCTTTATAAAACAACTAGCTTTTGCTCGCGGCTACGCCCGCGTGTTATTCGGTTTAACAACATGCCTTTTTTCCGGGATAGTAAGTAGCTTATGTGTTAAGCTAGGATATAAGCTATATACATTCTAAATTTCATCCAAATCATTCCAGCCGTTTCGGCGTGAAGGAGTAACAAACATACACACACACACATACACACACACAAACTTTCGCATTTATAATATTAGTGTGATGTGATAGAATATGATTAAAAAAAATAACAATACGGGAAATACATAAAAAAAGAATTTGGTTGGTATACTAAAATGTAACAAAATTATACACCTGCATAAAATTAAGAAATGGAGGAATAAAAATATTATATTTCAGGTTGTCCCAAAAGTCAAAGTTATCCCTTGGAGGGCTGATAGGCCAGCTCATGACTGTCCATTCATCCATCCATCCATCCATCAGCCCGTGTTCATCCACTGCTGGACAGGAATTTCGACATTCATGTCGGTCTTTCGTCCTCCTCATCCAGCCGCCACCCACAACGTCCTTCATAATCATTCTTCTCATCTGATAATTGGAGTGTGAATAGTAAGGCTGCCGGGAACTGGGGACTGTTTATTTTTAGCATACATAATGGTTAGTAAGAGATGCCCATACTCACACACGCTGGGCAGGCGGGTTGGTGAGCGTGGTCCCAAAACCCCTCGCACTAGTGACGCCGCTGCCCGTCACTTGTCTGTTTATTTAAGGTCCGGCAATTCGGGATGGATATACCGCCATCACACGGTCCCAGGCTTGGCGGGCAGAGTTAACAAGAGTTGAACACTTTGGTCTAGCTAGAATGTCTTCAGCGAGGCCCAAGTTTCAGATCAATTTATTTGGAGGGCCAAGGATCGAATATGTTTTTGACAATTTTTTTTTTCTCGTTTTTTGTTTTTTGTACTTCTGCGCACTTTCGGTGGGATGACAAAATCTACTACCCGTTTCAGATGATATTAGGATAGGACCTTGTCATACCTGATGCCTGTGTGCGTTAGCAACGTTGACGGAAGTGCGTGAGTGAATAAGATGCACATAGGGTATCAGGTCATCAGGTTTGACAAGTTCCTACGCTAATAGCATCTGAAACGGATAGTAGATTTTGTCACCCCACCAAAAGCGCGCAGAATACCAGAAAACAGAAGTTAAAATATTAACAAAATAGAAGGTTAATAATTAATAATAGTCCTAATTGTATTTGAAACGGATAGTATTTTTGTAAATACATAACCAATATATTTTCCTATATAGAGTGACATTAAATCAGCTGACCAAAGTCATACTGCAGACTCGGTTAGTCATCAGGAACTAGGTTCAGTAATCCTCTTTGCCAAATTCAAAAAATATTTTTTTTCTCCCTTTCTGGTTGTAGATATTAGTTTAATTACAATTCCTAGTAAGGAAGGAAGGAAGGAAGCAAAAAAAAAAAATTTTTTTTCGAATTTTGCCCAAAGGGTTATTGAAGCTTGTTTCGGATCACTAACCGAGTCTCCAGAATGAATTTGGTCGGTTAATTTAATTTCACCTTGTATAGGTAGTGATTGTTCCGTAATGCTTTATTTGAACAGCTTAAGTTTATTCGCTGTTGGCTTCGTAATAATTCATAATCAGAAATCAAATTAAAACGTAAACGTACGTATATAAAGGGCAGGTTTAGGGTATCCGGACTCTTCCTTAGCATACATAGAAAAATAATATTTATTTACATTTTGAATCCGTTATGAATTATCCGTGCCATCCTACTTCCTACTCCTACTAATATTATAAATGCGAAAGTTTGTGCGTGTGTGTGTGTGTGTGTGTGTTTGTATGTTTGTTACTCTTTCACGCTGAAACGAATGAACGGATTTAGATGAAATTTAGAATGGATATAGCTTATATCCTAACTTAACACATAGGCTACTTCTTATCCCGGAAAAATGCATGGTTCCTGTAAGATAGATCAATATAATTAAAAAATCAGGTGTATAATTAGCGCGGGCCTAATCGTTTGTGGTGAATTAAGACAAGGCTATGTTATCTCATCACACTTCACACCAATATTATAAATGCGAAAGTTTGTGTGTGCGTGTGTGTATGGTTCTTACTCTTTCACGCTGAAACGGCTGGACGGATTTGGATGAAATTTAGAATGGATATAGCTTATACCCCAACTTAACATATAGGTTACTTTTATGCCGGAAAAAAAGCATGTCGTTAAACCGAATAACACGCAGGCGGAGCCAACCAAAATTTATCCAACCAAATTCATACTGAAGACTCGGTAAGTGCTCAGTATCAAGATTTGTTTTTTTGGTGTTCCCTCGTAGGGAACGCCACGCAAGCCCAGACCCGAGTCAATTAGTATGGGAGGTCAACATTCTAATTTGTATTTGTTTATCCTTGGACCCCACCCATGAGAAAGCTATAGCTACGACCATGATGATAATAATAAACTTAAATTATTAATATCAGTACATATATAATGACAATTATGAATAAAAATGTCTTATGTCTTATATATTTATTAATACTTCCTATGTTCATAATTTTTATTATTATTAGTCTATTTTAGCTTCAAAAGTCAGGCTTTCTGTACCTTTGATTTAAAAGCCTTTTCGCTTGTTTCAGATATTCAGTAGAAAGGAAAAGTGCGTGTGTTTTTAAAATGCAAGTGACCTAAGTGACGAACATGAGGACTGCAAACTTAGTTTTAACACTAACAAGTGTCATTTCAATCACTTGCACTCACGCCAAAATAGGTAAGTTGAGATTTATATTTATTTATTTACTAGGCGGTTGTACGCCCTAACCCCTCGGCCACGACTTCGAGCTTTGCGCGGCGCTTTGTACGGAGCTTCTCCCTTTGGCGCGAGAGAGCGAGAGAGCTCTATATGCGAAAGCGAGAAGCTCCGCACAAAGCGCTGAGCAAAGCTTGAAGTCGTAGCCAAGGGGTAAGCGCTCCAGTTTTGGAGTGCATATCATAGAGATGGCTAAAATTTCAAGTTCGGAATAATTTACTTCTACTATAACTGTAGATACCTGTTACAAGCCTAGACTTAGAGTTACAAGTGATACGCATAAATTGCTCAAATGGGCGTCAACACTTGAAATTTAAATCCACGTGAAATAACTTTTTGTTATTTTATCCGGCTGTTACATACTGCGTACGCCCCTGTTTTTAATAATACATAGGTGTTACATCGTAATAATATGGCCAAGTGCGAGTCGGACTTGTACACAAAGGGTTCCGTACAATCTATACAATCCATACAATACGGGTACGGAAACCATAAAAACATTTATGACAAAACATGGAACTAAATGATAGCGTCTGACAAACAATTAGGCACCTTCTGTGTACGGAACCCAAATTGGTATTATCTATTTGTTGTACATTATGTACAACAATCTTACCAAATTTGAAACTTGTATATATTACCGTCTTTAAGAAAAATATATATATTGTTGGCTATATAAAGCTTTTTATTTCTTCACAAAAATAATAAGATATCGTTTTTCGAAATATATTTCGAATATATTTCGAAAAACAATATATTATTATTTTCGTCTTTAAGAAAGAGATGAAACAAATACCTTACGTTAAAAAATGATACATTTTCGAAGTTTTTGTGTGGCGACCGCCCTTAGGTTTCTATGTGTTTTTATTTTTATTATTTGTCCTGATAGAGGCCCTAGTTCGAGGCTTAAGAATAGTCTCTTCGGTGCGGAACGCTAAAAATAAAAAAATACTATGCTTTTTGATACTTTTGTAAATAAATTTAAGTTCTCCATTGGTAATCCTCAGTGAACGAGTACGGTAAGAAACCCTTAGAAATGTAAGATGAAACCAATGTCATTTGATAGTTTCTAGTAAGCCTTTTGATCAAAAATAAGGGTTTCAGCCTTCTTTTATGTAAATTTTTAACGGTCACTGTCAAGCAGAAAAATGCTCAGTGCGAGAGGGATGGATTCATGGAGAAAGGGAAAAAAGTAGTTTCTTCAATATAAAAATAGCTAGCTAAATAATTGTCTTTAACTTAAATCTAAATATTGTTATGAGCCCTCTCATTTCTATAGAGTGAAAGTTTTTAATCGCGTTTCTGTTCCATAGAAAGGATAATGGCAGTTGGCGGCCCGACATTTTCTCGATTTAACGGCATGTTCAAGAAATCAAAGTAGTTATGTGAAATAAACGAAAAAAATTGTGTCTTGTAAAAATGGCATAATTTTTTTAAGTTCGGGGGAAAAGTGAATTTTAGGGAATAATAAATCTAATAAACTGTTATGAACTGAACTGTTATGTTATGTCGACAGCTGTGATTGGCCAATGTACTGTCAAATATGTCTTTTTAATTGTTGCAGTCTGATTTATGTTATTAATGTTTACTTATTATACTATAGTGTAAGTGCAGTCAAGCAAGCTATGCAAATTTGTACACGCTGAGTAACTTTGTACGATTTTATGTACAAAGCATGTCACAAAAAAGCGAATATCTCGTTTCTTCATACTCTTGTGGCATTTAGGATTTTGATCCAACTTTTATTTGGGCAGAATACTTTACATAAATTGAATATCATGAATTCGTGGGAATAACACCGAGCCAAATTCAATCTAGACCTGATAAATACTTCACCTTTAGAAAAAAAATCGTAACTTGTTTTTGAAAGTAGTTACAGAGCTCCTAAACGTTCCAATATTTTCAACTTTTACTTCTGACCAATATTTATTCTGTAAGGTGTGACTCATTGGTGGAACATCATTCTAACATTAATAAAATTCACTTTAGAATACATTTTCACCGTTTATCTACCTTTATCGTTTATGTAGCCCAACGATGGCATAAATATACGAAACTAGTCGCAATTAAGTGAATATGGAACTTGTACAAAAATACTTTTGTTAGTGTCAGATTAATAACCCAATCGAAACATATTATAAAACTCGAAGCAACTCGATCACTGAAATCTTTTATAAGAGTTATAACATTATAATGTATCTTTTACTGGAACTAGATACCTTTTGAATAAAAAATTTGAACAAATTGATAATTCTTACGTGAGTGCATAGTTTTTGATAGAATAGTCCACTTGAAAGGTTTACCGTTTCGATAGGGAAGTTCTTTCAAAAGGGTAAAACTTTCAATTTGAATTGTCCTTTTAACGGCTTTTAAAAGAGTTACAAAGGGTTTTTTATGGTAATTAATAATATCATTATCACGTCATTTTGTAGACCATCCCTTGATTTTGAACTTACGCGCGTTACATGGCGCTATTTCAACATATGTTTAAATGTCAAAGTGTGGTAAAATATCGTGCATACCGCACGACAGATTATCTTTGCTGGTAGAAAATACTAAATAGTATTAAGCTCGCCTGTGTACAAAAATTTTATAGTGTGCAATAAAGAATTTTATTATTATTTTTTAATTATAAATACTTGTATTTTACATGCTATACAATGCGGTATATAACTCTAGTTATATGGAGCTCTGAACCAGGCCTTATTCCTGAACATAACCACTTAAGCTAGATTATACGATTTAGTAGTGGCTTCTAAGTGAAGTGAAATTAAATTTACGCGTTCATTGCCTGCACTCCAAACTTGTTTCAGTTTGTAGGAAGTAACAATCGTGAGATAAATCAAAGTCGTGGAGTAACACATAGAAGTTGTTGACTTCTTTATACATTTTCTATTTATTCTTGGTGATTCCAAACATAGAAATGTTTAAAAAGAAAACCTTATGGGTGCGTTTCACTCTGTTCCACGACTAGTCCCGCACTGGTCTCTCCGTCGTTCCATTGTTTTTCTTATTTTTGTATAGTAAGTATTAAGGTGGTAACGGAGGATCTCGTTGCAAAATGCACATCATAATATTGTTTTCCTTACTTTTGAATAAAAAGAATGTAATAAATGCGTTTTTTAGCAATTCGCGCAAACTGCTTGATAAAAGTTAGGGATCACATGAAAATTATAAATTTTATGCGTTATATTTTAGCTGCATTATATTACAACTGTAAACACGCTTTTAAGTTTGTTAATGTAATGCAAACAAAATGTAATACATTAAAGTACGTCATTTTTTGTTAAAACTTTATTATTAATAAACTATTTCCGCAAATTGCTTTAAAACACACATATTGCATACTTTTTAAATAAAAGTAAGGAAAACAATATTATGATGTGCATTTTGTACCAAGGTAAAAAGTTACCCCCTTAACATTTAATACCATAGTGCCATACTACGCGAAAATAGTTTAATCTTAATCGGGCTTTTCTAGAAAATGTGTGTTAATTTATGCACCTAGTATTTGATCCTGCGCGTGTTTGTAGTTAATGTGCAGGATAATTTACAAAGTAATGCATCGTCTGTCTGTATCTGTAAGTTGTAAGAAAATAGTACATTTTGATGCAAGTGCGAACAGGTTGATATTTAGAGTCACGAAAAACAGTCACACGATGAATTTAAATTTTTTACCACCTTAGCCGTGCCGGCGCCGGTGCCGGTGGATTGCCGGTAAGTGGAAAAGGGGCCATCCCTAGCGGTCGAATAAAAATAAAACTAAGGAAGCCGCTAACGACTATTTAGGTAGTCATTTCCATAATAAAATAATAGCAATTTTGTTGCAAATCAAAACAGATACAAGTCGACAGAAGAAACGCAGTCTGGTTGTCGCTAATCTGTACTACAAAGACCAATGTCTTTTTCTAAAATATTTTTAATAATAATTTTTAAGATAGTTAAAATAGAATATAAATTATGACGTCTAAAATCGTTTTGAATTTTTAAAACATTCTTTAAAACAAAGGTTTATATGCTTATTAAATGATGTGGCCGGTTTACCCTAGATGGCGTCAGTACTAAAAACAAAAGCACGAGTGCAAAATATTTCATTTTACGCACGCTAAACAGGCGCGTAATCTATCATATTTTGAGGTGTATTAAAAAAACATTTTAGTTTGTTGGCATAACATCATTTCCACTGTATTTTTATCAACTTATGCTCTCTTTATGCCCAGACTGTCGAAAAATTACTTTGTCTATTTTAGTCACTTGTAATATAACTCATGGATGGTTGATTAATTCGTCCACTCACGAAAACCAACATTATCCTCACTGGTTACGGTTACCAAAACACTACTCGTAATACGAGATTATCTGACAGAAATCCTCAAACGTTAAATATACCCGCATGAGCATAATATGCTCAATGCTCAAGTGGATATTCGTGGATACCTCACAAAAGAGCTTTGCATGAAAATCATACCGATACATGAGTACGGCCTAGACAAATATCTCATTTCAAAGTCAGCAAATAAATCTTGTACGTGTGAGGGTGTGTGTGTCAGTGTGTGCGTTAATGAAACAATGAATAATATTGATTTCCTTACCTTCTGATTGTGATTTGGTCCCAACTTTGTTGGTCCATATTTGTGTTAAAGGATGTGGGTCGTAGTGGGTGTGCCAAATATTTCAATCTTAATTTTGACAATGTGTTAGAAGTCTATAAGTATTTGAATGTTTTCATTTAAATATATAAAGTATGTTAATTTCTGAAGGTTCAAACAAAAATCAATATTCACCACAAAACATTTAAACATTAAAGTCCTTATGAGATAAGTTTTAAGATTAAGATATTTGGAAAAAGTTTTGTTTTCAATACCTATATAAAATTTAAGTACCTACTTATTTCTGTTTTAATTGTAAGCTTTACCCACTTTAATTAAGGCTGCAGAAACAAAAGATCAACATCATAATCCGTGACTTAAAACAATTTCGTAAATTCGTGCTTTAAGCTCATAAACAATAAAGCAATTTATATTAGACGTGCTTACACAGTATAGTCCAAGAGACAGCTACATTTGATTTAACGGTTTTAAAGTGAAAATACTGATGTTAAAATTTGCCATTTTAATAATTCATGTTTGAATTCGCTTTTGTTACAACTTTTTTTTTTATGGACACTAATAAACAGAGAAGGAAGACAATTTTTATTTCGACAGAGATATCTGCTAATTTGTTTCAGCTAACTTTCAATATTAGATAAAACATGACGAAAATGGTAGAGTTTTTAGTAGAAATCCTAAATCAAATATTATCGGTGGCAGTTTACCTTTTACTCTGTAACAATTGGAAAACAAAAGATCATTTTTTAAATTTAATCTTTGGTTTTAATTATAATGTACTTTTATCTTTGTGAATGCGAGGGTTCTTCTTTCTTAACCTAATAAAAATATGTATATTTATTCTACTTTTCAATGATAATACAACAACATTAATCGAAATATAAACAACAGATAGAATTGGGGTCGGAATCAGCTACATATGTTATAATAATTTTTAACTTAAATATTTACATCATGGTGAACAATTAAACGAAACAAGTAGGGGGAAAGAATGTTTGGATAGAGGTGCTGCTTAAACTTTAGCTGCTATATTGAAAAATCACGACGGAGGTGGATTAGTTTCCAAACCAAATAGAATAACTATGGATTGATGATAGAACAAAAAAATATATATATACCTACATTGTCACGAAAATAATCCCCGGTGTTTCCGATTATGGACTGTTAAAGGCAAGTCTCAGTGCACACTCGTAAACCCGCGTTTTGCTGACGATTTTTACTTCCTAGCGTAGCGTAGCTTTGGGCTCAAATATATAAATTGTACAATCCTTATTGATAGTTTCATAATTTCTAGGAATAATCAGCTTTTTCCGTGTGTCCGGGCTTAGGCAGATTCATATTTACGAGTAATTATTCTGACTTAATGGTGTATTGTGGTTCTGAAAGCGTTCATTAGTAGATTAATCGCATATTGTAATATTGTGTTGTTGAAGCGAGGTTGGCTTAAGGGGCTTCAGAAGCTAAACTGCGTTTAGAGACGTTATTGAATCGCTTTAAACTTTATACTTAAATACTACAAAATTTTGAAAAAAATAAGGTTATGTTTTGACTTATGTCCCGTAATTGTGATGTTTTAAAACCTTAAAATGTTTTATATGCCTTGAAATCATTAAAAAAAACGGATAAAATGATTAAACTATTTTAAGTCAAAGAACACTAGGTAATAACTTATAGATATACATGAGCAATACAAAAATCTAACACAATGATGTTTAAAAGTTATAAATATCAAATTTAACATGTAATAAAATTATTATTTTCTCTATTTTTCGCTATTTGGCGAGGCAGCGATCGTCGTAACAGCCACTTTGAAATGCACGCTGATATGAACGTTATTTCATTGTCGTTTTTTTCGATGTTTGTACCGACACACATCAAGCATAGACTCGCGCACAAAGAGGGCACGGAACCCTAAAAAGAAAGGTAAAAAGCTATAATATAGAAATTAAAAGCATGGTTAACGTAGAGCTGGAATTTTCAAAAATTTTTGATTAGTTGGGCATATTTAATGAACCTTTTGATATAACTGTGTCTGATAAAAATAAAAGTTATAAGCAATGTACACCAAGGGTTGTACCAATACCTTTATTAGATAAAGTTAAAGCTGAGTTAGACAGATTGTGTAAATTTAGGAGTGTTGACAAAAGTGGAGGAGCCAACACAATATTGTTCACCAATAGTTGTGGTTCCTAAAGATGAAAATAATGTTAGGATTTGTGGAGACTACACTGAGTTGAACAAAAACATTCAAAGACCTATTTTTCCAATTCCCAAAGTTGAGATGACATTAGCTAGGCTAAAACATTCAAAATTCTTCTCAAAGTGTGATGCTACCTCCGATTTTCATCAAATTAAGTTAACGGAGCAGGCTGCACGGCTCACAACGATTATAACTCCATTTGGGAGATATATGTACAAACGTCTTCCTTTTGGCCTTACCTGTGCTCCAGAATACTTCTCAATGAAGTTCTCAGAATTGTTTCAGGATCTGGATGGAGTAGTATGTCATGTCGATGATGTATTGATTTTTGCAAAAAATATAGAGAAACATGATGAAATTTTGCGAGAGGTTTTAAAAAGACTGCAAGAAAAAGGTATCACATTAAATAAAAATAAATGTAGTTTTGGTAAACAAGAGATCAAGTATTTAGGGTATATTATTAACTCACAAGGTATCCGTCCAGACCCTGAACGAGTACTAGCTATAGATAGTTTTGATACACCAAAAAATAAAAAGCAGGTTATGCAATTTCTTGGAATGGTTAATTTTGTCAGTAGGTTTATCCCTAATAAAACTGAAATTTTGTATCCAATATACAGTCTTTTGAAAGAAAATACAGAGTTTGTGTGGGACATTGACCAGGAAAAAGCATTTCAGGAAATAAAATAAATATTAAAAAAAGCTCCAATATTAGCACATTATGACCCATCGAAAAAAAATATTTTGGCAGCAGATAGTAGTTCATTTGGTTTGGGGGCTACACTCATGCAGGAAAATTCAGACAAAAACAGGCAGATAGTTGCATATGTCAAGATGGAGGTTTGTCGATTTTATACTTTGCTTGTGTGTCAGTGTAACGCATGATACGTTATCTATAATAAACTACCACATACAGTTCAGAAGCTTTTGTTTCATTACAACATGGTATTATTTATGGCATTATTTTCATTACAATATATTGTGGACAAGTACATGAGTTACAAATAAACATAACAATAATATAGATGTCGTAGCAACATTAAGACGACAAAAAGAAAGCTGATAAAATGGTAGCGCCTGACAAACAATTCGGTTCCCGCTGAGTACGGAACCAAATTTTTTTATCATTTGTTGTTTTATTTAAGATTACCGTAAACTGGGGGGAATCGGGTTCCAGGGGGAATATGGTAATGAACGATGGGTTTGTTTGAAGTCCATTTCTGCTTTGGCAAACATGTTTATTGTAGTCCGGTCACATTATTTCGTTAGAACTATTTATATTTTTGTGTAATGACAGCCCTGTAAACCATAGATAATAAAAAACGCTAATAAAAGTCTCCGTGTACGAGTTCCACTATGTTTTTATTAATTAGCGACTAGTTTCGTCTCTAAGACATCTTCAGGCTTGATAAAATATGAACGGTCAAAATTGATAATAAAAAACATTAAGAAACTGCCTTTGAGAAAAAGGTGCACGTGTTATTTGCTGCTGAGAAATTTTAATTTTTTGAAGACATTAGCCAATTTATGGGTAGAATGTGTGTTTTGGACTTTATTTATGTTCTGGAGGAGGCGAGAAGATAAAAAAGTAAAGTAATTAAAGTCGATATCTTTAATTCCTTTTATTATTCCATTTATTGAACGAGCAGTGAAGCAAGTGAGTTCTCTAAGTCTACCAGAACAATCCGGCGTTTGTATGTATGAATGTTTGTTCGACGACAACTCGAGTATCATTGATCGGAATGTCATGAAATTTGTCAGGCAAGTAAATAAGGCAAATAGAATTTTCAAGTTTAAACATGAGCCAAATCGGTCAAGCGCGAATCGGGTGAGCGTGAGTTCAAAGTTCGGGGCGAACTACTAGTTTTATATTTTTCTAACAAGTACATATATAAGGTGTGTTTTTGAACGAACGAGCGAAGCCAGCGGATTCTCCAAGTCTACTAGAACAATCCAGCGCTTGTATGTATGTTCGTTTGTTAGACGATAACTCGAGTATCGTTGATCGGAATGTCATGAAATCAGGCAGGCAAGTAAAAAAGGCAAAAAGAATGTTCAAGTTCAAATATGAGCCAAATCGGTCAACATTGAATCGGGCGAGCGCGACTTCAAAGTTCGGGACGAACTACTAGTATTTATACAGCCAAACTCATACTGGAGGCTTGGTAAGTGATCAGTAACCCAGATCGATGACACTTTTTCCTAATTTCGCAAAATGAAATCTTTACGTCCCATAGTAATTGACTCGGGGCTAGGCTTGCGTTTGTAAGGAACACGAAAAGAATCATTTACGAATTTCACAAAAAGGGTCATCGAACTTTGTTACTGAGCACTAACCAAGTCTTCAGTAAGAATTTAGCTGCATAAATTAAGGTCACCTCATAATATATATATATATAAAAAGATTTACACTGCATATTTATTTTCGACAACCCTAGCCCACAACCCTTTTGCCACCTGTTTCGTTTCTTTTGACCCCAAAACGGGGGTGACTGAGGTGTACCCATAATTTTGCAATTTTTTCGTATTTATTGTTAGAAAATCTATAAAACTATGAATGCCATTTTATTACCTAATATATGAAGCCGGACATAAAACTGTATGAAGAAGTTTCCTATTTGCTTGAAATATTATCTAAAATTTAGCTTCAAAGTTTGAAATCGACCCTTTTCACCCCATTACTAAAATGATAGCGCCTGACAAACAATTCGATTCTTGCTATCTGAGTACGCAACCCATTTTTTATTATTTTGTTGTTTTATTTAAGAGTATGTACAACAATTTGACCAAATTTTAAACTTGTATGTATTACCATCTTAAGACAGAAATGAAACAAATAACGTTAAAAATACCACTTTTTGCAGGTCTCTTGTATTCCCCTTTTAATTTTTCAAATAACATATATCTTTTTTATTGATCCCTTTTAATTTTTATTATTTGTCGTGATATAGGTCATAGTAACACTCATTCTGTGAAAATTTCAGCTATCTACCTACTACGGTTAAAACTGTACATGTACACCCCTGTGGCAGACGGACAGACAGACCGACAGTGGATGCTTAGTAGTAGGGTCCCGTTTGGCCACTTCGGTATGGAACCCTTAAAAACTGCATTAAGTGCATTTTCATACACTTAGTTAAATCATGAAATAGACCGTTTTCAGAATCTTTTGTAAAATTTGTCTTGAACTTGTTTTGATTGTCCTGGTAAAGTTTGTTCGTAATTTTCGTCGCTGTTTCCAGAGTGGAGTCAAATTATTATCAGTGTCATCTTAGAGCAAAATAAAACTTTTGACCCACAAAAACACAGTAAATATACTATGACACCAAAATCCACCAGACCAGCGCACTCCGCGCCGGTACTCGTATGCCCCAAAAATCATTGAATTTTCACCATAGTCGGCCGCAATATATTGTTTTGTACCAATTAGACAATATAGTAAAAACCTTATGTTTTTTATTTATTTTTGTGGTCGTGTCGTATTTACGTTTGATGTTGTTTGTTAACTATAAAATGTATAACAAAACCTTATTCGCACTCAATTTAAACCCCAGACATTGACTGTATAGGCTAATTTCCCTTTGCCTTCCTACTTAGTGTAATTGCACTTTAATAGAAATAAAAATTAACAAAAATGCATGAATTTTTTTTTCCCATAATAGAGACGTTCGTAAATAAAATATGTCATTACATTACGCTGTAAATAAATATATTTTTTACTTTACCAGTATTGGCCTTAAATTATTGTAGTTTTATTATATTTAAAACACAGTTACTAAAAAAATACAAAAATTAACGAAATATTTCGACTCCTTCAGTGGAGTCGTCATCAGTCGAATAAAATAAAATTAAATAAATGACATAAGAGTATAGAAGAGTTGAAAGGTGAAGTCTGTACAAGTTGAAAGAGGAAAACAGAAACTTTTTGGAGATACTACATGTAGATGATGATGATGATGAGGATGAGGATGATGAGGATGAGGATGATGATGATAATGATGATGATGATGATGATTATGATGATGATGATGATGATGATGATGATGGCGGTGATTATGATGATGATGATGATGATGATGATGATGATGATGATGATGATGGTGGTGGTGATGACAATATTTATATTTAGTAGTCAGTATTTAATGGTGAGTGACGTCATGTCTGTCAGTTAGTGCTGTCTGTTAAGTCCTGGTCCATAGTGAGCACCAAGTGACCATATGTATGATGTTTCCCAGGTCCTTAATTCAATATCGGTCAGTGGAGGGGTGAATGCTTTGATGATGCGTAAGGTGAAACAGTCGTTGAAAGTTGAATTGTGGAGGCAAGTGTGTGTAGGGATAGGAAGAATGTTGTTTGGCATGCGATCTGATGTGTGTCGATGTTGATTTATTCGGATGTGTACTGGATTCTTGGTTTCACCTACATATAATGCCGGGCAATGACGGCATTCTAGTAGGTAAATGCAGTTGCTCGTTTTGCATGATGTGTTAGGGTGTGTTTTGTATATGTTTGTCGTGTGATGAGTGTTGATGTCTGTAGCTGTATTGATGATGGGGCAAGTTTTACATCGACGCCGTCGACAGGGAGATGTACTGGGTGAGAAGTTGGTAAGGTCGGTATGTTGTGTCGTTTTTGTTTTGCTAAGCGTGTGTCTCAGATTTCGGTTTTGTCGGTAGCATATTTGTGGGTTTGGAGGGAGTAAGTCTTTCGTTTCGTTATTTTGTCGGAGAATGGGTAGGGATTGTTTGATAAGGTTCTTTAGTTTGTGGCTGCCGTGAAAGTAAGTGGTTATTAGACGTGTTTGGTGGGGTTTGTTTGTGTTCCTGTTATGTCTGTGAAAATTTGGTCTGTGGTGCAAGTGTTTTTGAAGGAAGTTAGTTGGATAGTTTCTTTTGGAGAGTGCGTTGTGAATTTTGGCGTGGTAATTGTCAAGTGTGTGTTGGTTGCTGCAAATACGGCGGCTACGTAATGAGAGTGAGTACGGTATGGATTTTTTGATATGTGCCGGATGACAGCTGTGAAAGTGCAGGTATTGAAGTTTGTTTGTCGGTTTGAAATATACGGAGGTGTGAATGTGGTTGTTGCGATCAATGAATAAATCTACGTCAAGAAATGTGATTTTGTCAATGGAGATGTTGTGAGTGAATTTCAATGAGCTATGGCTGTTTAGTCGGTTTAGAAATGTTGTAAGTGAGTCTCGGCTGTGCGGCCAGATCAAGAAAATGTCATCGATAAATCTCCTCCACACAAGTGGCTTCAGAGGCTCCGAGGCTAAGAAGTCGTTTTCAATGGACGCCATGAAAATGTTGGCGTAACTTGGTGCCATTCGAGTCCCCATGGCTGTGCCTTTTATCTGATGATATAATTTATTTTCAAAGCTAAAATAGTTGTTGTTTAGTATTATTTCCGAAAGTGTGATTATGAAATTTGTGGATGGTTGATGGGGTAATGGGCGGTTATTTAGAAAGGTACGAAGAGAGGAAAGGCCAGCGTCGTGTGGGATATTGGTATAGAGGGAGACGACGTCTATGGTCACTAACATTAGATTTGCGTTGGCAGGCAGTTGTAAAGAGTGGATGATTTCTAGGAAGTGATTAGTGTCTTTTATGTAAGATGGTGTGCTTTTAACTATTGGCTGAAGGTGAAAATCGACAAATGCTGATATATGTTCTGTCGGTGAGTTATATGATGCTACGATGGGTAGCATTGCCCGGCATTCTATGTAGGTGAAACCAAGAATCCAGTACACATCCGAATAAATCAACATCGACACACATCAGATCGCATGCCAAACAACATTCTTCCTATCCCTACACACACCCGCCTCCACAATTCAACTTTCAACGACTGTTTCACCTTACGCATCATCAAAGCATTCACCCCTCCACTGACCGATATTGAATTAAGGACCTGGGAAACATCATACATATGGTCACTTGGTGCTCACTATGGACCAGGACTTAACAGACAGCACTAACTGACAGACTTGACGTCACTCACCATTAAATACTGACTACTAAATATAAATATTGTCATCACCACCACCATCATCATCATCATCATCATCATCATCATCATCATCATCATCATCATCATCATAATCACCGCCATCATCATCATCATCATCATAATCATCATCATCATCATCATCATCATAATCATCATCATCATCATCATCATCATCATAATCATCATCATCATCATCATTATCATCATCATCCTCATCCTCATGATCCTCATCCTCATCATCATCATCATCTACATGTAGTATCTCCAAAAAGTTTCTGTTTTCCTCTTTCAACTTGTACAGACTTCACCTTTCAACTCTTCTATACTCTTATGTCATTTATTTAATTTTATTTTATTCGACTGATGACGACTCCACTGAAGGAGTCGAAATATTTCGTTAATTTTTGTATTTTTTTAGTAACTGTATTTTAAATATAATAAAACTACAATAATTTAAGGTCATTACATTACGCACCATTTTTGAGTTCTTAATAAGGATCTTACGATAAGAGTGTAGATAAAATAACTTTAAATTTGAATTTGGGGGCACGGCAGTTTTTGACCAAGATGTAGGGTTTGTAGAGTTAGGGCTTGTAGAGTTAGGCCTTGTAGAGTTAAGGGCTTGGCTCTACATGAGATCTGGTAACATTTTAACCGCGAAAGCGTTATGAGCTTCTGAGTCTTGGCGGCCTAGTTTACATGAAATGTTTTTGATAGGATAGGTACTATTTCTTTTGTGTAAATGTGACGTATTTTAAAGTAAATGCACCTAGTTATCATTATTTATTCATAACATCACTATGTTCATGTTTGTTCTATTTTATCAAGTAAAAAATCAGTAAAAATATCACGGTTAAAAGCGGAAAACTTTTAAACGGGTCGCATTATCGTATAGCGGGTAATCCGATAAAATGTGAAGGCCGGTCGCCATCGCAGCTTGACAACATTTTTGCACGCTACCTCCGATTATAACGACGCGTGAACGAGCATTACCACCCTGAATTTCACCTTGGATTTTGACGTAATCTAGTTTCATCAGCCTTTATTAAGGCCAGGTTATCCAGAAAAAGCTGTTTTGCTGCATTTTCATTTTACACTTTTCTATCTCGCTCAGCGGGAGCGGGCTGTTCAGAAAACTCGCTATTTCGATGTATTTTTATTTATTATTTTGGAAATAAGAGAATGAATTTTTAATATGATTGCCGTTTTATATTACATTTCTTAGAACGTTTATTTAAGTACAAGTTTTATTATCTAAAACCTAATACAACCCAAATGAAATATGAGTAATCTTATGTCGAGTGGCCGAAATATTAAGTTCAAAGAGTGAAATATAACATATATTTTTTTTAAATGTAATTATTACTACTTCACGGTTTAAAATGAATTTGCAAAGAGACAATGTCGGGATAACCCTCCCTTGAAACGTTGCTAGCAATTTTTTTGAAGAAAGAATCTATTAATAAATGAGAAATGACAGGTTCTTGTGTTGCGTCAAAAGTCGGGAGCAACAAAGCCTTGATAAGATAAGATAAGATAAGATAATCATTTATTAATCACCACAACACAAAACACATGACATGACAAAATAAAAGGACTTAACTCTAACAATTTTCAACAATGAGACGCAGTACATTAAACTTAATTAATGACACACACACAGCCATGTAATTAATGTATCATGTGTCGTGGCAAAAAAAGGGCTCTAAACTCAGCATGTGCTGCAATGTACTCAGTACAAACTGCAGCGCTGTTATTCTGCCAGAGTCTAATAGTGGTGACGCACGAACACAAATAACGGTGCGAGAGTTCTACATACGTAATATTTATGACTATAAAATAATTAATAATTTAAATTCGAGGATATATGTTTAGATAATGAATATAATTGTTGTATAGTAATATAATAAATACGGCAATTATTATAAATAAGTCTTAATCTAGATATACAATATAATCCACAAATGCTTAGCTAATGTTGGGACTTTTGTAACGAGAGAAGATACGCTTTAAGCTTGGACTTGAAACCTACCCTAGACTTAAGTTCACGTATGGGAGGGGGAAGATTATTCCAACACTTAGAAGCTAAGTATCTGAAGCTACCTCTAAATGATACAGTCTTGTGTTTTGGACACAGAATGCGGTTGAACCTACAGCTATATTTGTTGTATGAAGAAGACCAATGTAACTTATTATAAAGATATTTAGGAGAAGCAGTTTTTACAACCCCAAACAACAAGCATGCGAAATGTAGTTTTTGCCGAGACTCCATTTTGAGAATGTTGGCTTTGTTTAAAAATGGAGTAACATGAGCACACGGTGGATGTGTCAGTCTCATTCAGAAGGTAATAATAAATTTGTAATGGAGACTCATTTTGGTGCTTTATAGGGTTCTGTATCTTAAAAGAAAAAACGGAACCCTAAAAGAGATCACTCTCGTGTCTATTTGTACATCTATCACAGAGGTTTTCTTGGATACTGTAACGTAGCTATCTGAAATTATTTAGGTATAATGTTAGTTCTTGATGACGTGATTATACAAGGTGATATTCATTTCTGAGCGATCATGATCAGTATTACTGATAAATTACATATTCACGAAATTATGAAAATAAAATGTTGCCTTTTTATTGTATTGATTTGGGGTTAGGCTTGCGTTTGTAGGGAATGGGAAAAAATAAATTTTGAATTTCCCATCAAGGGTCATCGAGCCTTAATACCAACTACTCTCTTAGTGTTAATTTGGCTGCATAATTTAGGGATGTAAGGATATATCGACAGTAGAAGATCAATACTAAAAAATTGGTCCAAATAAAATAAAATAAATATTGTGAAGATCATTTCATGAAGGTCCAAGGACTCCAGTATATTTTTTTTTATTTTCTACAAAGGGCTGGTACCCCTGATTTTCTGGATATTTATTTTAAGTGATTTTAATTTAGTTACGGTTAATAGATATTCAGTCACAGATTTTCATAAGACTGCAACAGTCTCTGACAATACCAGCTGCAAAAAAAAATAACAGCTTGTTTTGCCGTCTGCATCTAGATATCTATGTATTTTCTGTTTTCACTCTAAAACCACTCAATGGATTTGGATGCGGTTTTCTTTATTACAATTGCAGTGACCCTGGCCAACATAAAGGCCTTGTCGTGCCTAGCCGAAAACTGTCAATATTACTCAAAGATTGAGAGTAACTTTCACGCACTTTTTTTAATGTTTTAGAAACGGTTATCACTCACTTTTTTAACTGTGCAAGGAAGCACAGTTCAAGTTTTAGTTGAGATTATAATCAAATATGACTCATCATCAGGGTGCCAAACGGGACTATATTACTAAGCCTCCGCTGTCTGTATGTCTGTCTGTTCCGTATCCGAAGAACAACACGTCGCTCTGCTGTCTGTCCGTCTATCCGTCCGTAAGTCACGGGTAGCACAAAATAGATAGATACAGAAGGCCTGATCCCTACAACCAGCAATTTCAGGCGCACGCACACATAGACGTGTACGTACGACGATCTCGGTAGGATTCGGTAGAATGCCAGTACGACTAGTCGCGAATGCATGCGCTTTGCGATACATGTGATGAGTAGGTATTTAAAATCAGGGTCAGCCGTAGCTGTCCTTCTGTACCTATCTATTTTGTGTTTCTAGCTTACACACGAAATGAGCTATAGATCTGTAATTTGGATATGTTATGTAAAATGCTGACCCAAAATTGAATATTGAATTAAAAATGAAATGAAATTAATTTTCAGGGGGGGGCATACATGAAAAGGGAGATAATTTTTTTTTCTTACTCCGGCTTTGTGGCGTGTCATTATAGAGCACAAATATTTTTTTATTTTTTTCTTTCTCAAAAAATATAGAAATGGCGGCCATCAAAGTTGTCAATTTTAGACCATTTTTGTCACGGGGTCTATCTCAGAAACTAAACAAGTTAGGAATTCGGTATTATCTGTATAATATATGCCATTACTGTTTTTTAACATAAAATACTAAATATGCCGATTTTAATGCAGGTTCTGGGTTACAATACTCGACCAACTTAATTTAGTTTAATGTTTCATACATTTTCTAGTTAATGTTAAGTTTGTAATTTTTATTCAAATCATTTAAGTCTGTTAACTTATTGGAATGGTACGGGAACCTCAGGACACGAGTCCTAACTCGCACTTGACCTGTTTTTAAAACATTAGTGATGTCATCCACAGTAGCACCGAGCAACATAATCCAGGTTAATTAACTATTCATGTATTTATTTGTGTAGGAAAAAATCGTATTATAGCAGAATTATTATGGTTAAAATCTTGTTTTCAGTACATCGAACGAATTTTGGACTAACCTGAAATGATGAAACCCACACAAAAATGGCGGCCTAATATCCCCCTTAGTACTCTATGTTACATCTATATTTGAGACCTACTGTTCTTGTCGTCTGATTTTCCGATTCAATCTGGTACTAAATGTGCATACAGGTATACATAATAATATGTGCATGTGCATACCCATGCTCGCCTCTCATATAAGTGGGCAGAAAATACAGAAAATCTGCTACAAAACTGACGCCCCTCTTTTGTATCTTCAACAATAATTAATTGAATGATGATACTCTTTCATTCCAGGTACTATCGGCTATATTATTATATATATTTATTATGTGTCTTTGAAGAGTGGATCTTCTGTAGTATTATTATGTTCTTTTGTGCCAAAATCCTAAGGTGGCGCAAGTTACAAACCGCGGTTACTTTTAAAATTAGGATGCCTACTTATCTCGATTGCTTTCAGCACCTTACGCGGAACAAAGAATTTCTCTTTAGCCAGTACGGTGGCTCAATTAAAACGAATATAGTGCCTGGTATTAAGGCGTATTCAGCTACTGTAGAGCCGTTTATGTCAAGCTTTTTATGCTTCGTATGTGCTATTTCACTCGTTTACGCCTGCCAAGTCCAGGTCTACCTTCAGTTTGCGCTTCACAAATTAAATTAGTCACTCCTCTTAAATCTATTCTCTCTTTATGCCTAAACCAAAACGTCTATCGTTAAATGGTTTCGACAAATCCTAGATGCGACGCCAATACTGTCCTTAAAAAGTAAGCACAAAAAAGTCTAATACGGAGGGATACCAGGCAACGAAGTTGGCTTGAGTTTTTGCCCGCAATATAAAGTTGAATCTCTTTTTTTCTCTTGGGAGACGGAAGGATGTCTTCGCAATTAGTTGTCATATCGTGACTGATGGCTTGATTTCACGCTGGTCTGCCTTTCTCGCATGAAATTTATTTTATTACTTTTTCGTCCGCAGGCGACGGGTTGTTGTTTTGGGGGTTGTCGTCATGCCTAAAATATTGCTGTTGTCTTTTATCAGTCTTGTACAAAATTTTATTTAAATTCATCTCTATCTTTTTGTGATTTCTACACAAACGGCATAAATATTTTTGAAAATTGAATACCTTATTGTTAACCAAAACACAATACTAAATAAGTTCTTCTGTGTATTTTAAGTGTTCAATGCTACCATTGAGTAAGAAACATTTAAGAAATTAAATTTTTGTTTGATCATTTTTGGTAACAAGCTTGTTATTTCTAAATCATTGGATCTAAAGGGATAATTAAATAGCCAAATAGCAAAATGATGTAAAATTAATTAAAAACCGATCAAGTGCGATGGTTCCGTGTTATATAAAATACTTACCTATAAACTTAAATGATTTCAATAAAAATTACAAACTTCAAAATATGCAATAAAACTGCAAAAGAAAACCTAAAATTTATATTAAAATCAGTAATTTCAGTATGTTGTTTGTATACCTCTACAGTGCATATAATATACAGAAAATTTTCGTCTTGCTTTTTGGGCGCGGAACCGCAAAATTTATAAATTAAGCGGGAGCATTATAAATAATTATGAATTATTCCAAGCTAAAGACATTGCTAGATAAATATTTATGGTAATATAGCTTTTGCCCATGGCTCTGCCCGCGTGTTATTCGGTTTAACGACAGGCTTTTTTCCGGGATAAAAAGTAGCCTATGGGTTAAGTTATCCATTCTTAATTTCATCCAAATCCGTCCATCCATTTCAGCGTGAAAAAGTAACAAACATACACACACACAAACTTTCGCATTTATAATATTAGTGTGATAGTAGGAAGGAGTAAAACTTAGAGTTTATTCTTAAATATTTACATCGGTAATAATATTATTTTTACTTTGTAGGGAAATGTGCCTCTTTCAATGTAAGGGGAAAAGATGTATCGCTGACATCATGTCAATCTGAAGTTATTTAGTACCGGTAACAGCTGCCAATAATGATGGGATACATTGAAATTTTAAAAGCAAAATTTAAGTCAAGAGCGGGTTAAATAAATGGACAAACATCCTTTCATTCTTTAGAAAACGTCTAGCTTGTTTTTTTGTAGTTTAATTATTATTACTTTTTTACTGGGCGTATGTAGGGGGAGGAGGGGTTGTTTAGAGTGTCTGGTCCAACCCTTAGCATACGCGGTCAAAGAAATATTCGCGTAATTAAAACTATGCTAGAAATAAATTACTATATTTTAAACACTAAACGATTTATCCATCGTAAGGAGATACCAAATAAAATTTACATATTTCATTGTGGTATAGAAAATTACAACTCATTGGAAGAATAATCGCCCGTCAAACGAGAGGTCCCGGTTTCGAATCCCGGTTCAGAGCTCCTCACGTCCAGATTTACTTTTCCGATTTTCTATACCGCAATGATATAAATTTAATTTATTCTCGTAATATTTACATTTTGAATCCATACGGCTTATCCATCCCATAAAATACATGGTGACATTAATTAATTTATACAGCCCAATTTATACTGAGGCATTAATACGTAACTACGCCCATAGTCGGAATGTAGTCTAAAAAATTAAAATTCAATTGGAAAAATACATCGCCATGACTGTAACTCCAAGTTGGTGTCACCGGTGTTAAAAAGTATGAACTGTAAAGTGCAAGTTATAGTCCACAAGTCATAGTTCACGTACCCTCGATCGTGCCTTTCGAAGCACGCAAACAAAACACAAACGGAGGTTTCGAAATTGCATTCTTCGAATTGGGTGGTGTTGGCGTTCGATTCACTAGACGAGTGGTGATCAGAAAACGTAAGGAAAATAACGCAAAGAAATTTGGCCAAGTTCGAGTCGTACTCGCGCACAAAGGGTTCCGTATCACCACATTTACGGGTACGGAACTCCAAAAACATTATGGTACCTAACAAATGACAAAGATCTCAGTGCCATCTATCATCTTCCTAATGAGCCTCGGTTCAAGAAGGTCAACAAGCTACCCTTAGCGCCATCTAATAATTCGGTAAAATTTTTATACGGAAAGCTAGAAACGAATGAGTTTAATAATACTTACAAACCAATCATCAAATTTGGATGTAAAACATATTAAGTAGATAAATTATCTCATTTACCCATCAATATTAGCCATTCAACTTCAAAAGAGCCATGGTTGACTCAATATTTGTAAATCATATAAGTAGGTACCCAACCACAAATTATTCCGGAAAAACTTCAAACAAATATGGCTTAATAATACATACAGGTAGTTCCTGAATTTTAAGCGCGATTTACCATAGAAACTGTAAATTTTTTTACACCAATAAACTGGTTAAAATCGTGAAGCTGAAAAAGAGAACCACGGAAAAGAAACTGAAGCCTCAGGCGCGCAGCTCTATTTCAAAAGTGATCAATACTTACGAGTACATAGCTCGCTTGAAATAGGTTATTTTGAAAGACGTGCGTTTCCGAAGCGCAGTAGAATGTGTACATTAATTTACAGCCCCACTAGGTCGATTGGTGGGAAAACTTCGTTCCTCCGACACAAGGGGTTTAGTCATCAATCAAAGGGGGTTATTATGTGGTTGTGTACGTGCACTATGTATGTTCATACACAACAAACGATCACGCAACGAACAACTCTACAAATACGCTACCTACTACTTACGTAACAATTTTCTATCATTTTCAAGTCTCCTGTAGCCGCTTTGTTTGCGAAACAAAGAAAAAAAGTACGTTGCGTTGCTCGCTTTTTGTAGCTCAAAATAAAGCGCTCTATAGACTTTCAGTTTAAGCTACTTCCGACTGTGACTCTTTGAAGTTCATTCAGTCTTTTCTTACAGACAGTCCTTTCTAAGCCAGTGATCTTATCCCGGTCATTCTTATGGAAATGTTTTACTCATCTGAAACAGTGAGTCTACTGTAGTTCAACTTCGAAATGCTCTTTTGTGTTGGCACGGAAACTAATGATATGAGTTTAAAATGATACCCACTTAGGGTTTCCTATTTAGAATTTGAAAAATACTGACATTTCAAAAAATGTCTGGACCTTCTTTGTCACATTAAATAATAAGTCGATGGCGCAATAAAAGGGGGCGTGGGGAGGTTAAAAAGTAATAAAAGTATTAAACAAAGTAATAAAAAATATAAAGATGATTATTTCATGTCAAAGTATATTATTTTATTACTAAAAGATCCCTGCCTTAGATTCACAATTGATTATAAACGGCTACTCACAATATACATAACGACATCTGAGTATATTATTTTATTCCTTAGAGGCATGCCACCGGCACCGTCTTAGTATGAAATTTGATAACTCGTTTCTCTGTTATTTTTCGTTATAGACTAAAGTTTTGGACCTCTATAGTTTAATACAGGCATTTATAAAGTCACTATCTGGCTGATATGTAAAATTTTGGTAGAGGTACAATTTCCGGTAAGAAATACTGACTTTAATTAATCAATACCAGATTATAGAGGCTCATACTTGATCTATAACGAAAATCAAATGTGAAACGTGTTATCAAGTTTTGTACTAAAACGGTGGCGTGCCTATGCGCCTTAAAAAAAGGATTATTATTTTATGTTTGGACTTGTAAAGTCAAAAATCAAAAGTCTAAACGGAAAAGTCAGACGGTTGCGATGGTAGCCCTACTAGAAAAGTCCGAGTGGATATATCCGCTACACCGATACATAAAAGTCAACATGATCATGCGTTGGCCAAGCATGCAAGACTCCTGTCAGTATTTTTCAAGAACCTAAGCTTTTGGTAGCACTTTATTAGTTTAAGAACTGGCCAAGTGAGAGTTAGACTCGCGCACGAAAGGTTCTATACCATTATCTATAAAAACGGTAAAAAAATCATGTCTGTTGTATGGGAGTGCGCGGGTCACCTTTTTAGTATTTTTTTAGATGACTTTTGGAGATCTGTCTCATTTTTATACCAAGTAGCTTTTCTGCAAACTTATAATGCCATGTATAAATTTTGAAATAACACTGCAAACAGAGGTTATGAAAATAATTTGTGACTTAAATTACAAATGCGCAGAGGTAGCGTACTTGCCGTCAAAGCAAAAACTCACTTCAGGGATATTTTTAAAATATTTGACTCACTTGGAATTATGTTTCAATTGATATTCCTTTTAGCTGTAGGCCTGCGGATAGGAGCCAAAATTAATGAACCACATCGGTGCCGCTGCGGACAAAGGGTTGACCAGTTGGGCCACCACAGCTTGTCATGCCTCCGCAGCGCTGGACGTCTGTCACGTCACGCTGCCATCTACGATGTCCTCCGTCGCGCCTTTGCCAGCGCCAGCGTTCCCGCAGTTTTAGAGCCAAATGGACTCGCAAGCGACGATGGCATGACGCTCGTTCCGTGGCAGAACGGCCAGTCGTTGGTATGGGATGCGACCTGCGTCGATACGTTGGCCCCATCCCATGTCTAAGCGACCGCAGCCAAGGCCGGCGCTGCGGCGCTGATGGCAGAGTCTAACAAGCGGCGCAAATATGCAATCCTCGGGGAAGGATGCATATTTGTGCCGTTTGGCGTCGAAACCATCGGGCCGTGGGGACCCGACGCGCGACATTTATTCAAAGAGATAGCGTCGCACCCGGTTGATGCCTCGGGTGACAGGAAGGCGGGGGCATACCTCGGCCAAAGGCTTAGTCTCGCCATCCAACGAGGTAATGCCGCCAGCCTTCTTGGCACTCTGCCCGGCGGCATCGATTTGGACAATTTTTTTTAGCTTTTGTAGAACAAGTTTAGTTTTAGATTAAGTAGTTTTTAGTGTTTTATGTTATCGAATTAGGTATTTTTAAGTTTTATTTGTGTTATTTGAATTGATCTTTAATTGTATTGTCTTCTTGATAAATATTTTGTATCTATTAATTTAATTTTGTGTTTAATATAACTCAACTTTTGGACTTTCTCCTGTCTTGTTACTTTCTATCTCTGTACTAAAATACTGTTGTATGAAGTAATTATGAAAAAAACGCATGATCTTGCTAAGTTTCTTGCCCTTCTTCTTAGAAAGACTAATCAAATGGGTAGAGTTAGGCATGTATTCACAAATGTAACGTATTAGTAATAATAACGTATTACTAATATATGGGTGGGTAGCTATTATTATCATATCGTGTATACATTATTGTAAAAATTAAATACACCTTTAATTTAGTTTATGTACTTATATTAACTTATTAAATATAAGCAAACCCAAAACGTAATTTGATATAAATTGTAATTTCCGCTTTTAATTTTTTTTTATTCGTTAATATATCCTAAGGTGCCATAAGTGAATTTATCTAACCTCACATCGTAAAATCCTCATTACGAACTCAAAACTATTGGCATAGTGAAAAATAATTTTCATGAGCGTCTCTAAAACAAAAAAAAAATAATTGTAGTATAGGTCTCCGAACAACTTATTGCTATAAAATAACTTTTTCTGAGATTACATACAGTACCACATGTACTAACTAGGAAGGCAAAGGGAACTTAGCCCATACAGCCATGTCTGAGGTTTAATATTAAATACCAATGGCCTGATGCTCGACAACTGTTTAAACAACTAGCATCGCGTCTGGTGGATGCCTCAGGGGATCCAAGGGCTGGAGCCTACCTCGGGCAACGCATCGGCCTTGCCTTCCAACGAGGCAATGCCGCCAGTGTCTTGGGTACCCTGCCCGGCGACAGCGATGACTTGAATAAAGTATTTTATTTAGTCTGACCTTTATCGGGGTTTTTCTTTGGTTTTATGGTTGTTGTGTGTACTATCTGTGTGTTGTGTGTTATTCTTTATCATTATTTGTTAACTTTATTTCTCATTGGTGTATTATATATTATTTTTATTATTAAATCCCATAAATACCAATAAGCTATATAAATAATGTTATCCAATACGTACAAAACAGTAACGAGGTTACAGTTAAAATTTATTTTCGGCCAGGTTTTGTCTATGGCTTACGGCGCGTTGGAATCAGTCTGTCAGTGGATGAACTGTTTGTTGCGCCATAGTTTTCGAGGAAATTTATTTATTACTCACAGTGGTTTAATGGGTCAAAATAATGATTTTGCTCTAAAATTACTGACAGCAGGGATAGTAATGCATATGATATTTGACTCCACCTGACATTCTGGAAATAACGACGGAAATCACGAACACATTTAGAACAAGCTTTTACAAGAATAATCAAAAATGGCTACCGACAAATTTACAAAAAATATGAAAACAGGTTAGTAGGCATGAGTTTAGACAAAGTAGTGTATAAAAATATACATAACTAGGTATTAAAACACTCGTATGCTATTAAAAAACTTGCCTACGCCTCGTTTTTTAAACTGACACTTGTAAGTAACCTTTTTATGTACCAGTTTCATAAACTAATATTAGGTATGTACCTTCGTTGCAAAAATAAAGTATTCATTTCCGTTCATAATGCTAAATAAGCAATCGCAGTAGCTAAGCCTTTATACCCCACATTTGCAGATCGACTGCCATAGTATTTGAGAACAGTCCGTGGAATGTATGCATCACGGGTATGACGCATGAGTGAGTTTATACTACGCTTGAAAACAGATACTCATTGGCGTAACTTTTTTTTTAGGTCAGTCATTGGGGTAAGATTTTTGTAGATCCACCGCCCTTGGCTAGCGTTCATGTATTAAAATAAACGATTTATAGTTAGGCAAAGGAATTGTTACTGCATATTTGATGAATTCGATTGATGGTTCTTGGTGTAATATCATATTTAATAGTTTATACACAAGTTTTTGTACTTTTTATTCTACAAATATATTTTTCATTTTAACTTAGGTCACCGATTTCGTAACATCATCGGGTTATCATTATGAATTTTAATATTAATTTAAAATAAATAAAATAAACATCTCAAGCAAATATAATACTGTATAGAAACGCTAGTTGTGGTGATTCACCTCTGCTTACAATATAATATTTGCTTGAGATATATTTTATTAATTAAAACCACTATAAAATTAATAGTTTGTTGTCGCGATCATAAGGAATAGGTAGCTGGAGTTAAAATATAAATAAATATTTGTAAAATAAAAAGTACAATAATTTCTGAATTATTATCGCATCAAATATAGTGTTAAAAATAACTTTGTGCAAAAAAGTATAATAAAATTTTAGTTTTTAAAATCACGTTAAATGTTCAAAGTAATTACGTTCTTCTTAGGGTAACGATCGTCAAAGCATTCTACACAAATAGTTTAATAAATACGAACACAACATTTCAGACATAATAATATATGTATTCCTCCCCGCCACAACAAACGATTATGTTGTTTCTATCCTAACTCGCGTGAACCATGAGCCTTCTTTATACGAGAAACAACAAAGCATGATTGATGATCCAACCACCAATGAGATTACTTCACAATGACGTTCCAAAGCTACGCTTCCAGAATTACGTTCTGATACTAGATAATAAATTCGAATTGGAGTAATCGCTTTGAATTAATAATTATTTTGCTGGAAATAGACGTGGAAGCCCCTCCAGCCGGCTAAAACGCGTATAACCACTAATCAAGGAAATGTATTGCAGAGGTCTTATTAGAGCTTCTATAAAGCTTTGACAGCTCAAGCTGCCCGACAGAAATTCCAAGATATAAAGAAAATGAGGTAGGAACTACGTTTGAATTTGCAACTAGCTTATGTCTGGGACTTCGTTATACTTGCCTGTATTTAAATTATGTTTTTGTTTTAAAAGTTTTTTAGTTATATAAATGATAAAGTTCTTTATTTAGAACAAATTAACGTGCATACAACATTTCTAACGTGACAATCGTATATGGACTTTGTGGGAACATGTATACGAAAAGATGATACGATAATTCAGTCGTACTGTCGACAAAACAGTTATATACATTATTATCATGCTACGCCTAAGTCACATAATCTAAATAGTATATTTATAGTAATAACGTTTACAACGCCTATACAATAAATAACATGCAATGATTTTGTAATGCTTTTAGATAAAACGTCTTCCAAAATATATGAATTTTAATTATGTTTTAGTCGAGTGAATCACATTGATTATACAAGAGTTTTCAAGTCGACTAACAGTTAGTAACAATTAAGCATAACTATTTTATTATTAATTAGTTGTTTTAAACACTTTGCCTCAATAAATGCAAAATATTACCAGATCTGTACTCCGTTTTTGACTTGGGTATAATTTCTAAGCCTTATGTTGAACAGGGTCACTACAATAGTTATGAAAAACCGCATCCAAATCCGTAGAGCTGTTCTCGAGTTAAGACGGAACATACATAAATACAGATAGATACAGGTGAAAATAAAAAAAATGGTTTTTTGGGTTAAGTAACAGTTAACAACAAATTTCATTTAAAATTTAGCAAAAATATTCAATCCACAGACACGACATTTTTACTACTTTATTATTAGTATAGATGATTTAATAATTATGAGTACTGCAAAGTTGTAACTTTAAGAATCGTAAAATGTATATAGTTATGCGAGTATATATAAATTATGAAAATTTAATCAAACGTTTCAACATTACAGACTGAATTTAAAGCTGTGTTATGGTGGTATCGGTGGCTAGACCACCATCTTGATTTCATGGTAATAAACGTCAGTGCGATTCTAGCTACGACGCGTTTCACTTGAGCTCCACGCACACCTACCTACCTACCCGAATATTGTACAAGCTGCAAAGATAAAAGTGGTTGTACATACCCCTAGCATCCGTTATTTTACAAGTTATTTTAAAATAATATATTTAGAATGCGCCTTAATATTGCTTGCTGATTAATAAACAAATAGCAGAAGCCACTACTAAATCCTGTCTAGTGCTAGCGTGTTGGAGTTTAAGACTAATCTACGTATAAAATATTATTGGATAAATAAATTTTCAGCTCTCTCGTACATTTATATGTAGAAAAGACAGTCCTTTGCAAGGCTGCCGCCAGCGAAATTAATATTCACCTTGATTTATTCGCAGTACGATTACACCGCAGCCCTCCCATAATTTAAATATGCAGGAAATATAAGTTGGAATTTATTAAAATGACATTATAATGAAACGCCACTTTCCTGTCTAAACGAAGAATGACCTCAATCCGTCTAGAGCACATAGTATGAATCGCCGTTTTTTAAAATAGTCTAACACAAATGGTTAATCAAATATAAAAAAGTCCAAGATCTTATACATACTGTAATTTTCGTCACAAATATAGATACTATGTATGTAAATACTAGAATTCTTACAGCTACACATATTAATCGGGATCCGTAGGTACATTGTGGAACGCATAAACAAAAACCGTTGGACTCGCCCACTGATGGTTCCGTTTTTTATGATTTAATTACAAATGTATAGTTTTCAGATTTTTCCCTATAGTTGTATTATAAGACAGTATAACTTGCCAATTTTATAGTTCCAGGGCAACGGAAAATACTCTATAAATTTTGTTTCCTTTGAAAGTGTCCAAATATACATTTTTTGCGGCATAAACGGCCATATCTTTTTGTAACTTTAACTTAGAAGTTTTATTTTTGCCCAGCTTCAAGGGACTGTAGACTTCAGTATACAGTTTTAATTTCAACTCGATACCTCCATGCATTCCCGGGATAAAGGGTCTTGACAGACAGACGGACGGGCGGACAACAAAGTGATGATTTGCTGCTGAGAAGCCGATCTAGCAACACATCCCGAGGATGCCTCGTTCAGAGACGAAACACGTGTCGATAAGTTTTCTTGCTTGTTATTTAAGATTGCTTTGCTTTTATGCTCGTATTTGCTCTGAACCAGGATTATCTAGAGCTCATTATAAAGAGTACAATTATTGTTTTTGTTTCCAGTTTTAAACAAATAGGGCACCATAAAAGTTGTCAGTTTTAGACCAAGTTTGTTACGGGGTCTTTCTCAAAAACTAAACTAGTTAGGATTCTGGAATTATCTCTATATGTACATATAAGAAAACTGTAGAAACTGCTGTATCTGTACATTGAAGAAAAGTAAAGAAGAGTAATAGAACACAAATCAACGAATTTTAGAATTCTTTTCTGTCTGTCTGTCTGTTTGTTTGTTCACGCACATCTCTTAAACTACTGAACGGATTTTCATGTAGTTTCCACAACTGTAGAGAACTTAATTTGAAATAGAATATAGGCTTTATTTCATTAAAATCGGATCTCGGAAAAAAAGTTATCGTCATTTAAATATTTTTGGATTTTACTTTATGTTGCAAAAAATAATAATTCCCGAACGTTTATAAAATTTGTGAAGAATGCATCCTTCGAATTTGGGCTTATTTGATTGGTCTTTATTAACACTTTGGTAAAACATGGTGACCAGGGTCTGCTGATGGGACTGGAATATGGGTACAGGATCTCCTCAACGGACAACAGCAGACCCTTTGAGTTTGGGCTTATTTGTTTGGTCTATATAAGCATATTGATAAAACATGGTATCCAGGGTCTGATTATGGGCGCTTTGATAAAACATGGTGACCAGGGTCTGCTGATGGGACTGGAATATGGGTACGGGATCTCCTCAACGACCAACAGCAGACCCTTCGAGTTTGGACTTATTTGATTGGTCTTTATCAGCACTTTGCTAAAACATGTTGACCGTTGCATATAGTCGTTAAAAAAATTAAATTTATTCTTTTGTTTTCCTTATTTCCACGAAAATCTCCTTAACGCGGGCGGAACCGCGGGTACAAGCTAGTGTACCATGTACTATAAGCAATAACGAATACTGAAAATGCCGATTTTTCTGTGTAGATTTAGGGTTACGTATCTGAATATTCGACCAAATAAATTTTGCAGTTTTGTTTCATAGATTTGTAGTTACTCATAAGTTCGTATTTTTTATTAAAATCATTTTAGTCTATTAACTTATTTAAACGGTACGGTCAACGGTTACCCTCAGTGTGCGAATACTACTCGCACTTGACCGATTTTTATGATCGTTTTAACATGTAGGTACCTATTTCAATTTTACCTGACGATGTCGTAAAGTGGACTTAAGTTCAACGCAAATAGAGTAAATAATTATAGTAAATATAGTGTACTCTTACAAGGAGACTTTTATTAATGTTGTAATTATATTTCTCTCATACTACTCTAGTCGTATGTCGCTCTAGTCTAAAGGGAGCTCGTGATTTAAAACCTTCTTCGTTCGGATTCTCTACAATGTCATATGCCATGTCATATATCGTTATATCACGTCACACCAAAATATCTTTGGCTGTCGGTATACAATATTTCAGCTTCAAGTTTTTTTACCTATTATTATAAATGAACGAAACCAACTTATAATAAAAAATATGAGCTGACGAATTTTTCATTAAAAATCAAAGTCAAAATATTTATTTCGCAAAATTGATGCATAAAGTATACTTTCTACAAGTCAAAGTTAATCTCTATTTTTTATGGGGCTACCTAAGGAGTGTCGTGTATCAAAACCAGCCTGCCAGTACCATACAGCTAAAAGAAAATATCCGGACTGAGGTTAACAGAATTTCGAGCGATCTCTGTAAACGCGTATTTGAAAATATGCGCTACAGATTAGAGGAGTGCTTGTGAGTCCAAGGTCGCACATGGAAAATTGTAATTGTAAAAATGAAATTCGCGTTCATGCTTATTTGGAGACAACAATTTTTTTAAAAGGTGCTATTTTTATTTTTTTTCGAATTTTTAAAGTTTGAAATCTGCTGCCGTACCCCCATCTTTAGAATATAAAAAAAATACGGGAAATACATAGAGAAATCTAGGAAAAAAAACATATATACAGAATGCAATGAACAAATAAGTTGATATATATATACGGGAAATACTACACAATTATTTAGGTTGGGCTACTAAAATGTAATAAAGTTATACACTTGCACAAAATAGTGAAATATAGGAATAAAAATATTGTATATACACACATAATACAATGAACAAATGTGTTGAAAAATGAACAAAATAAACCATAAATACGAGTAAAAAACTTAAATGCTAAAACGCCTAACCATCCGCACCATTCAATTAGTATTGCTAAGAAGAAGGGCAAGAAACTTAGCAAACATCTCTTTTTTTTACTATCATAATATTTTTAATAAAAGACAACGTTCAATTAAATATTAAAGTAAAGGATGTTATAAACAAAGACATGTATAAATCCAACCGTAATATAATCGCAAGGGTAATTTAAAACGCGAGTTTAATCCTTGAGGATTCAAAAAGTTTTCGCGTTTGTACTACGCTACGGTCGCCCTCAATGGGTGTTTTGTATTTTAGCGACTTGAGAATATAAACACAAGGGTTAAAAAATTAACAACTCCAAAGTTACTAGTTTGAAGTCAATTTTAAGACACGATGTTCTATTTTATGCATCATGGAATTAAAAAAATAATAATCTTGCATTGTAAAATAAATGATAATATTTAGCCACGACGAAATGAAAAATGTATAAGCATTCGGGGTAAGAATTTGCTTGATTGTGTGTGTGTTTATCTCCGCTATTTTTATTTAAATATTATTATTAGAGTGCACTACAAACCAGAAAAGATAAATTAGAAACAAATGTAAAGACAAGAATTTGAAAAAAGTCGCAGGTCCGAATCCTGGCCCGAGGAATTTATTCAAATTCTTGTCTTTACATTTGTTTCTAATTTATCTTTTCTGGTTTGTAATGCACTCTAATAGTAATATTTAGAGTACTCGAAAGTGATGGATTTCGCAATAAAAACATTATTTTATTTTAATTTTGTTTCTTAAAAATGGTAAGTTTAGTTTCAAAAATGGTTTTGTCTTATCAATCGTGGCTGTCAGGCGGCGCTGCAGTAGAAAATATTGAATTAATCTTTGAATGTTTTCGTGGCGTAAAATATAGGGATATTATGTACATTACGAAAAAATCTGACCAAAGCAAAATAAAAATATGATAATATAAATCCAAAGAGCTATAATTTCGTCGTAGTAAAAATCGCCAAAAAATATTCACAAGTAAGTTTGCTCTGATCGGGCTGAACATTTAGGTATTTGTATTTTGGAGGTCATACATAAACTCAAAATGTGGATTTATTTAACACTCATAATCGAAGGATTCTGAGATCCCTCCCCCAAAAATAAATCCCTCCTTGATTCTCCACCTCATCTTTTAGAACTTGAGGCAGAAAGTGTATTCCGAGCAGATTTTTGCCTATAGATCAGGGGCCTTATTGTCTAACTTTAATTGCAATCGCCATAGTTATGAATTTGACATCTGAAGGATATTGACGAACTTCACACCGCAATTATTCAACATGAGCTGTCATTTCTAGTCATGGTGGTTGTGATCGCAATTTTGAGTGAACGATATCACTAGTTTGCATACAATTGGTATCGGGGCCGTATTGTCTAACTTTTAACAGCAATCGCCATACCCATGAATTTGACATTTGAAGGATGCTATCGACGAACTTCACACCGCAATTATTGGACATGAGCTGTCATTTCGAGTCGTTGTGCTTGTGATCGCAATTTTGAGTGAAAGATATCACAAATTTGACATAAAATGGTATCGCGTATCCAAATCAAATCTTTGAAAGCTATCGGAAATGTCAAATGAAGGATTTCACAAATAGGCTGCCTCTTTCAACGGTTTTTAGGCAAATTTGTAATAATTACTCATCTATTATGCACTTTTTGTACTTTTCATGTAACTAGAGCATGCCTACGACTTCGTCCATGAGGTTTTGGGTTTAAAACAGCCCATTGTACCATGTTCGGAAGGCATGTTCGATACACAAGTTTTCACCCAGTTCCACACCACTGAGGGGTGAATTTCGATAAATGCTTTCTTAGTGCACCTCTAGACATTGACCTATCAATGCTTCTAGCTAGGCCTAGATGTAATAATGAACTTCAATAGCAAGGATCTTCAATTTTATGTTACTACCTATGTATTTTCGCCTTCAGCGTTCTTGGCTGTACCTTGTCTCTCAGTCAGTCAGTCAGCGGTCATGGAGCTGTTATTTATTTATACAGATTGTTGGAGAGTTATAAGAAATACAGTAAATATTATGTATGAGTTGCATTTTAGCATGGCAAGAACAACTTTGATGGTGCCAGTGGAGAAGGGAAGGCTGACCCATACATAGCGGCTAAAAAAGAGAATGTTGCAAAAAGATAGCCGTCCACTGTTGATGCCGCAAAAACAAAGGATTGTATTGTATAGGATTGTGCTGCTTGTCTTGCAGGCATAGACGTGACTGGTTGATCAGAAATACAGATATAAGAAATATAGTAATAAGAAATACAGTTTATTTTATATGAGTTACATTTTAGTATGGCAAGAACAATTTTGATGGCGCTGGTAGAGGAGTAAAGGCTGACCCATAGATAGTGGCTAGAAAGGAGAATGTTGCAAAAAGAAAGCCATCCACTGTTGTTTTGGTGCTTATCTTGCAGGCATAGACATGACTGGTAGATCAGAGGCGGTGTTTTCATTAATCAGTGAGAGTTGGGTTCGCGCACTGGGCAAAGGAGACAGTAGCGAGGCCTGGGGGCTTGCCACCAGAGGCGCAGCAGCCTGCATGTTGTGCTTCAAACAACTGGACTCTATAAATAATATAAAGATAAAAATATTCAATAAAAAATTGGATAAGCAATAACACAGAAAGAATGTATTTTTTTATAATCTTAATTAGAAAAAGGTTTTGTCGCACAGCGACAATGTCACCCTTATAAGGCTACACATTTAAGACTAAAGGAACTCAGTAATGTAACAAAAAATAAACTCAACTTTCATTCCCAACTAAAGACTAGATATATTAAAACTTATTAACCTACAAATCTAGGATGTTCGCTGGAATCTTTCAGAGAATAACTTGCAGGTTCCTGAAAAGTTATATACATCAAATTTAATATTTGCTTATAAATTTTATTTCCAACTTAATTAAAAAATAAAAGCATTTGACATACTTAAACTTAAATATGTATTTACATGTCAATAACAAGAAAAGATTTTCTGTAAGAGGTTTCAAAAATTTAAAATTACCCAGCAAACATAATGCTAAAGAGAATTCAGCACACCGTCAGCTAGGTGGGCCGATGACATTTAGACGCTAGCTGGTAGAATATGGATGATATTGGCCCAGGATAGGTATTGGTGGTGTAAAAAAAAGGAGGCATACCTTGCAAAGGGCAGAAAAATGAGCTATTGATGAAACATAACACTTACTGGAAATGGAATGCACACCGATATCTCTCCAAATATGCTGTCTCTCCCCAGAATATTCATAATGCTCCACTCTTTAAAGGTTTCTGTGTATACACATATACAACTCTTCATTCTCTAGGTGATTTTGTAGCGCCATTGCCTAAACGATTAAGCCTTTCAGATAGTTGGTCCCACCGATTGTTAACATTTTGTTTAATTCTCTCTCTAACAATATTCTCTGAGCAGGCATTCTGTAAGCAAAATGATATAATATTTTGTTAAGAGAAATTAAATAGGTAATGGTGTTGATTCGGTGCAGCACGAATTAACTTGTTTGACAGGACTAACCTTATTTAAAGCGCCCTGTCCTTTTTCGATGCAGAAAGAGAAAGACACAATGCTTAAATTAAGTTTAGTCCTGTAAAATAAGTCGTGTTACACCGAATAGACACCACTGTTTCATATACAACCGCCAAAATATTTAGGTGAGGCCTACAAGCGTAGGACAAGTACCCTAGGTAACTAATCAATTAATCATAAACATTTTTACATACCTCATGAATTTCAGTCCTAGTTTAATAACATTTCCTTGTTCGGTTTTTACTTCTTGCAAAACAAAACTTCCTTGCGAAGAAAACAAACAGCTAGGGATGTCGATTTTAAATAGATTTATTTGAAGATCGATTAATTGGGGCCAAGAAAATCGATTTTGGATCGATTTTTTCGAAGCGATTCGATCTTAGAATCGATCCATACAACCGCAGAATCGTTGACACGATTTTTTGCGGTTTCTCGGAAAATTTTGCGAACAAATAACATACAAATAAAAAGATTACATACCCACATTTAATTACGTTTCCGGCAAGTATTTGAATTCAAAATTATTATTTATGAAGAGCCTTACATTTGAAGATAGGAAGTTGGGGTAGGTAATTGAGACTTAGAAATTGTACGAGCTAACGTACACTTGTACATTTTAGTGAATTAGGTTTTACCTAGGTAATTAATTACATTTTGGCTGCTTGCACTTTGTATTTAGCAATTATTTAGTGCAAACAATACCAATAAAGCAGTGTTCGATCATCACTTGTTGAGTTTGGTTCTTAGCTCTCTTCGGAGTCACCATCCCTTAACAAATACCCCTAGCTTTAGCACCCCAGCTTTACTAGTGTATGAAACTCATCATACAGAAATATTGTTACATGATATTAACAAAATAATAATGTTCTGTATGTCCATTTTAAGTAACTTTGGCAATAAAACTTGAAAAAAATATTTCTTTAATTTTTATTTATGAGAAAACAACTACATAACTTTACTTACAATAAACTCAGGAAAAATTAATGCTATAAATAAATTATCGCTAATTGTGTGAATTTCTGTTCCAATTTTTGAATCGATTTTTGTGAATTTAAATTTGTAAATTCACCACGATTCGAAATCGATCTATTTTGGAAAGAATAGACATCCCTGCAGACAGCAACTTTTTGAAATTTCGTTTTAGCGTTTCAATTCGTGCTTTTATTTATAACTTTGGGCACTTAAACGAAACAGTACACTTTAGTACAGTATACTTGAGTATACTCGATACTTGAATAAACTCGATACTTTTGTTTCGGTACCACATCCCTAAGCCTAGGGTTTTTTATTGGAAGTTACTACGGTACCGCTAGCGGTCCCTTGATTTTTAAAATATTGAACCGTAAGCGGTGAGCGAATAAAACATGGAATCATTATTACTACCATTCCATTATAGCGCAACTAAAACTCGACCGTGGTGGGTGTGGCTCATAAACTCAGCCGCTCGCTATTAGCAACCTTGACTTATTAACTATAACATTAATTGTTATGCAACAAAAGTTTAATGTTTCATTACTTTACGTATATCTTTTCCGGCGTTGATAAACAACGGTGGCTAGTAAGGGACTGCTTCCATGTTTTATTCGTTCACCGACCATGTCATATTTTAGTTGGTGGAATATCTTCCTTAGCTTGAACTAATAAAGTTAAATTTGCAATGTACAGTTCGGAAAGGGAAGCGGTCCTTGAATTTTATAAATTGAACCGTAAGTCATCGAAAAGGCTCGGTACTTTTTTTTCTCCTTATCGTGAATTATTTTAAAACTACGCGGGTCGCCCCACTTCGCTTCGCTTCGCTTGGCTCCCTAATATGTGCTTACATGTCAACCTAACCGCTCCTCCTCGCTTTGTTCGTCGTCGCGACCGAACAAATTTAAAACCATAGACCAAACATTAATAATAAACGCATAGAGTTGACTTGAAGCAATTTTAGCTCAGTGAGTTACGGGCTCTTTTAGATATAAATATTGCTTGTTTCCAAACAAAATATATACGAGAGATTAGTTTAGGTATTAACAAATATGTTTCAAGCATATTCCAGCCAAAACAACCTATTTTTATAAGTTTCTTCGTACCATGTAGCTTAAATGTCGTTTGGTTTTTGTATGGAAACTTGCCAACGCTATTTAATCCTTAGGTTTAGTCTGTATGTCTGTGATTAAAACTAAGGAAGCCGCTAGCGGTTTCGTAGTCACTTTAATTTTTTTTTTGGTTGGTTGGTCATTCATTTCGTTCAGCGATTCAAAGCGATTGTGACTTTAAAACTTAGACGATTCCAATTTATAGTCGTAATCACGGTTGTAGTCACGATACCCTTGAAGGTATGGCGATTGCAATTAAAGTTAGACAATAAGGCCCGTGTAATTCAGGAGAATGAGGGATTTCCTAAAAAGAGACAAATAAATCCAAATTGTCATTTGAAGGCGACAATTACCGCTGGTGACCCCGGGTACGTGCGTCTCACTCACTCGCATAACTCGTGCCGCATTGGTCTCTCTGTCGCTTGACGGGGAATCAAGTTGCGAACCTAAATAATTAATTACATATAATATCATAACTGAAATTATTAAAAAATAATCAAGGAAGCTCATTTGTTGTGATAATATCTTTAATTTGACCACGTTTGAAGTTATTTCTTTGTTTACTTAATAAATTAAATCGTATCTTAGTCTTAATTTGGACCTTATTTTATTATTTATGAAATGAAATGAAATGAATACCTTTTTCTGAAATATAGGTACATAAATACACTTATCGCACGTTAGGATTTATGAAATAATGAAAAAATAATTATATTTAAAAGAGGATGTAATGTAACTTATGATGTAATTCATCTTACTGAAGTTACGTTACATTACATATTGCATAATATTGTAAAAAAACAGTGTTTAGTGTTGTCGGAATCTTATTTTTATTTACGCACGTTATTCTAATATTCTTACAGCGTGACAAGGAAATACAATATATAAGGTGACTTTAATTTATACAGCCAAACTCATACTGAAGTCTTGGTGAGTGATCAGTAACAGGGGTCGATAACACTTTTTCTTGATTTCGCAAAATAAAGCTGGGCTTGCGTTTGTAAGGAACACGAAAAGAATAATTTACGAATCTCACAAAATGGGTCATCGAACTTCGTTACTGAGCACCAGTCTTCAGTAAGAATTTGGCTGCATAAATTAATGTCACCTTGTATTAATAGTACATTAGAGCCGAAGGTGAGTGCTGCAATCACACGAGTCGAGAAAAAGTTTCTCGCACGAGTATCGTATAATATTTTATAGCACAAGTGCGGAAAATGCCGACTTTACGCAAGCGCAGCGTGCGTAAAGCGGTCATTTTACGCACGGTGTGCTATAAAATAGGTGGAGTTGATGCTCGTGATTGTTGGCACTTGGTGGAACTTTTGAAACATTTTTTGTTTGATAACTCAAAACCTTTGATAATGCTTTAACAGCGAAACCGGTAAGGGAAATTAATATAAATAAGTGGACAAGTACAAGTGTTTATCAAACAAAAAATATAAAATAGGTATTGGGTTTGCTTATATTTAATTAGTAAGTACACGTACATGAACTAAAATAACGGGG
This sequence comes from Ypsolopha scabrella, assembly GCA_910592155.1. Lineage (NCBI taxonomy): Eukaryota > Metazoa > Arthropoda > Insecta > Lepidoptera > Ypsolophidae > Ypsolopha > Ypsolopha scabrella. The sequence goes on from OU342969.1 coordinate 8,271,747, forward strand.
TATTTAATGTTTACAATTATGTATATACGATATGATAATAATAGCTACCCATATACCCTATAATAAATACTAATACGTTACATATATAAATACATGCCTAACTCCGCCCATTCAATTAGTCTTGCTAAGAAGAAGGGCAAGAAACTTAGCAAGATCATGTATTTTTTTCGATCATCATTATATTTATGTACAATAGTATTTTATTAAGTAACAGTTATAAAAAAAAATCTTATCAAATTACATAATCTAGATACTCTGTTGTTTATAATGTACTTTTAATTTTTTATTCAAGTAACATCTGAATTAAACTGTTCCATAATTGTGGCTCCGAAGGTCACCAGCAACCATTCATAACCCTCTTAAATTTTTTTTCACTACAAGACTGTCATTCCTCGTGGTGCGTGACCTAAGTAAGATACATTAGGCGTAAATGGAAATATCATTTATATCGTTGGTCCCGCACGAAAACTGAAAGTTTTGTAGTCGACCTATTGTCACAAAGTGAAGGTTTCGTTTGAAGGATTTTCTTCTTCAAAGCTTTTTATTGAATTTCATGGAAGTTTTTCTTTAAAAAAATCTATTTTGTTAGCGTTTAATATCAAGATCGGGAAAATTTATCAATGTTATCAACTATGATGGTATTATCAAACAACGCATTTGTAAGTGTTTTAAAAACTTTCGAAATTGAAAAAATACATAATAAAATAAGTATAATCCCTCATCTGTTGAAGTCCGTTAAAGAAGATTTGGATACTTCAAAAACAACAGTCATCTGTGTAGGTCCAAAATTTGGAGATTTTGGCCATTAGCACATTGAGTGCGAAAAGTAACTGAAAAACTAGGGACATCATTATTATAGTGCAATAACGCGAGAGGAAGCTAGCTAGCAAGCACCTTGCAAATAGTGCTTTTTTTAGGGTTCCGTAGTCCAACAAGTAACCCTATTTAATAGTTTCGCCATGTCCGTCTGCCCGTCTGTCCGCGGCTTAGCTCAGGGTGTTAGTACTAGAAACCTGTAACTTGGCATGGGTATACATATTAATCACACTGACAAAATGATAACATAAAATGTTGAAAAAATTTTTTTTATGGATACACGTAAATTGGGGAATAATTTTTTTTTTCTTATACCCCATAGTGTGGGATATAGTTGGATAGGTCGTTCAAAAACATTGTGGGTGTGTGAAAACTATTTTTTGATTTAACAATAAGCTTCAAAGTGCTAATATTTGTTAGAGGCAAGGTGCCCGCCCCCCCCGCTGGCTAAACGGTTCTTTATGAATATGTGAAAAAATTCACAGAAGTAGTATATATGTAGGTAATGAAGTTAAAAGGAAAACTATCACAGCTAAGTAGGCTTTACAGGTTTACGAGTACAGGTTGCGCCAAGCTTTTGGCCCCCTCTAAACACGACAATGTATGGGCTGTTCTTCTAAATGTATGGGACTAGAAGTTTGGCGTGATCAACTTATAAAATGTACTAGACAACTACGGAACCCCACATTGTGCGTGGCCTGACACGCACTTAGCCGGTTTTTATTGCAATTCATTTGAGTGCTAGTAACCTTGCAGTTGTAACGTATACATTTTACAATTTGAACAATCACTTCAGGTAAAGTTGTGAGCGTCTTTCCTTTTGGAAAAGTCTTTAAAACAGGTGTTGTGTAAAAAAATATATACATAGAAATGTGATTTTGCTTTGTAATTTTATTCATATCGTATAAATGTGTCTATAAAACTTAATATTTGTGGTGGAAAGCTGTTGATGTCTTAAAAGTACAGCAACAATTTCCAATCTCCATTTTTACTCCAATACAGATAATAAAATCTTATCATTAGGTACAAAATAATTAAGTAAAAACAGATCTCAAATATTGAAAAAGGTACAAAACTGTCCACATACGCAAGTATAAGTCTGATTTTAATGCACTTTATTTGTGAAAGTGAACCCACTTTAATGCACTAAATTCAACTAAATCTGTGAAAGTTAATCCACTAATAAGTATGTCTGTTGAAGTCTCTGGATCAATAGATACGGGAAGAATACAAGATAGCGCTGACACAGATGAAAGGATAATAGTCATGCATCATATTTGTTTATTGCGACATAGCTTAATTCCTTCGAGTATTTACAGACTCGTAATATAAATAAAATGACTGATAATTAATTAAAAAACACACACGAATCATGTCCATTAAAATAAATAAGACACAAGTTAAATAAACTATTTGAAATTATTTACAAATTATAATTAGCGTTCCGTACCCAAAGGGTAACTAACGGGACCCTATTACTAAAACCCCGCTGTCCGTCTGTCTGTCCGTCTCTCACCAGGCTAGGTTGTATCTCATGAATTGTGATAGTTAGACAGTTGAAATTTTCAAAGATGATGTATTTCTGTTGCTGCCATAACAACAAATACTAAAAAACAGAATAAAAAAAATATTAAAGGGGGATCCCATACAAAAAACGTGATTTTTTTGGTCATTTTAGCTTGATATTTATAACGGCAACAGCTAGACGCTTGAAATATTTAGATATACATTAAACGTAAAAATAAATAATTGAATTAAAATAAAACAAATCAGTGAGGCTCCCATACAACGGACATAATTTTTTTGACGTTTTTAGAGATAATGTTACGGATCCCTTCGTGCGCAAGTCCGACTGGCACTTGGCCGGTTTTTTTTTTATTAGATAGGCAGAGTTTGACTAGAAAATTTGTTCGAAAATTAAAATGTAATTTACTAGAAAATGTCCTCAGGATGTCGCTGCCACTACCACTGGTTCTGTGATAATGGATGCTATTCGTTTGCGCATGATCGCGCGCCTCTGCAAACATTTCCGATGCAATACAGAACCGCGGCATCAACATCCTGAAGGCGTGTTGGTTATTGTTCGTTCGAACCCAGACATGCGTTAGATTTACGTCCTTCAGACCAAATAGCAGGCATTAAAACTTCTTGGTTTATCTAAATAAAACATCATACTGTCAATGTAGACCTGTTTAAAATAAGCTTCATTCACAGAAGAAAATAAATAATACATTCCCTTAGATAAAACAAAAGGAAGATAAGGTTTTGTGTAGCTTGTCTCACTCGCGCCACTGTCGAAGCTTATCGCTCTGTCTGTCGTTCGGTGCGGCTTGCTTAAAAAAGAGGTCCACTTTTCAGTTGACTATATAAGATCGTACCGTATCTACCTTTTGTTATATCCATGGACATCCCACACAAAGGTTCAAAATTTAAAATGTAAACCTCATCGCAGACTTAATATTTTCCTCATTTCTCCCGATTAATTATTCACTTCCCTTTAACACAACCGGCTTAGCTTTTTTTAGTCCGTTTGTGGACAGATACCAAAGCTTGCCGATAAATACATGTTTTTAAATCCCTTAGAAAACACCTCCCTATAGGAATAAAAATAGAAATAAGTTTATTTAACTTTACAGGTACGTTATATAGCCGAATTACAAGTCGTGATTTTAATGTTAAAATAAACAACGTAAATTCTAGAGGAAAAGACAAGAAATAAAATGAATATCTGTCTGACTTAGATTTAATAAAATAATATACTTACAATACACGCACGGCTATCTGTCGCTTAGATAGCAAACACCTGAATCCCGTTTCGTGTTACCCAGTTATACTCGTAGATAGATGATAGATGATTTTTACAAATCCCCTTAAGCTAATGTGGGCTCCACGCTCAGATGAAATTCGAACAATTTATTTGACTTTCACAAAATCAGCTCGATACGGGCTGCAAATGATTCCTTCCGAGAATCCTTATCTCTTACGGCCTATTAAGTACTTCCTCAGATTTTGGAAACTTCTTGGCTCTCCTAATGAGGGTCAAAATAGTTCGAATACTAAGAACTTTTCTACTGTAATTAGATGAAAATAGTGTTTTACGTATGTACTTGTAGATGTTATTATTGACACGTTCTTACTAAATTGGAATCCATCCATCCATCCACCAGCCCGTGTTCGTCCACTGCTGGACATAGGCCTTTCCCAAAGGCCTTTGGGAAATAGGAATATTGAGTGGTAATTAAGTCACTTTTAAGTTTCACCGAAACATCGAGAGTTTCATCTTATGTATAGTTATGCTGATTATCCTAGGAGTAAGCGAGAGCACAGTATAATTAAACTATGTAGTATTACGTCTTCATAGAAACGGTCGAAGCGACAGCCACGAGTGCGCTGCAGTTACGTACGGATGCGCACAGTGTGAGATGCTCCCGCGCCTTTATTAACTTAAATTATAGCACAAAGCTATCGACTATATGTGGATGTTTAAATTCATCTTTATCCAAACCAGAAATAACCCAAGAAAGACAGTCAGTGGGCAGCCCTAGTGCGTATTTACATACCGAGCGGCCATTAATAATTATTTCAAGGGCACTACCTGCCGAGACAAAATACTGCTTAGCTTAATTATACTGTAGCGGGGGTACATCAGTTTTGAGGTGGTAGAGCTGATGCCGGGCTCGACTATATTACTCGCAAATCCTCCCGAAGTTATTCGGGGGAGAGTAAGAGAACAGCTCTCAGGCAAAACCAGGCAGCCCACCATTGCCTGGGACCGATGGATGGCGGTATATCCATCCCTAATTGCCGGGCCTTATATAAAACAGACTGGTGACGGGCAGCGGCGTCACTGGTGCGAGAGTTTTGGCACCGCGCTCAACAACCCGCCTGCCCAGCGTGTGTGAGTATGGGCAAATCTTACAGTAGGACCGCCTAGAGAGGCGAAATCCTGGAAAGGCCTATGTCCAGCAGTGGACGAAACAGGCTGATTGATGGATGGATGGAGGGTACATATTTTTTTCAATTCAAAAATATACACGTCTGTAAACATGTATCTTTCGCCACTAGATTGCACCTTTTACAATGTGACAATTTAGTTCATGGTGTGTACGACTATGCGAAGGTCAGCGCAGCACAGTGGCGCAGGTGCAGAAACGGAAAACGTTATTTTTTCTAAAAATAACATAAATAAATAGAAATCTTAAAATTTATTTCTCGAACTGAAGTGTTAATTAAAAATGTCTTTTGTTGCAGGTTACTTCTGGCACATAACGGACTTCCATTATGACCCGCTGTACACATCACAGGGTGACACAAGAAGACGTAGGTACAAAAATAGCAATTTACCTGTTTACATTTCAGGTCAACCAAGTGAATATAGGGAAAGATGGCGTTGCAGTTGCAATTTTTAGTACGCCGCACAGTGGCCTAATAATGGCTAAAACTTATAATATTATTACGTCTAATTCTATCTAATTGTCAATGTAGTATTATTCCTATTATTCCTAATAATTTATATTCCTTAAGTGAATACCTTATGTTTCTTTAATATTTTTTTTTAGTTTTTATAGGTTTTAGCTGCTAATAAAACTATAATTCTAAATAGGTTTAGGTGCTGGGTGCAATTTTCTAACAACTGGCCTATGAGTTTGCTCAATGGTAAATACTGATAAAAAATATTTTACATGCCTATATCAATGTTTTTTTAAATATAAATACTACTTGTAAATAATCACATATCTAATTATAACCTATTTTATTTGTTTAATCTTTAATTTTTATTAAATTGCAATATTTCATTACTTATTTGGATTTTGGCAAATTTTTCGTAAACCCGTCTCTGTGCGCCGTCAAACAACAATGCCTAAAAATAACACACCCAAGTGTTAATGAGACGGGAAACCTATAGTAAGACAGTATTAATTTTGCAAATTAACTTATTTATAATATATGTAACTAGGTGATAGCTTTGTTTTATCAGTGGTTTTAACAACAGTTTAGTTGCTTACTTTTAAGAACAAATACAGCAAAAAGGAACAAAGCGTAGGTTCAAATATTGATTATTGTGGTTTTGTATAGTTTATCATATGATACTATTGGGTAAGGTCAGATGGAATCAACAACACACCGATGATTGTAACTTTACTTTATTACACACCCTTTCCTTAGGTCTTCTAACAATTTCTCAACAAAATCTGTCCTCCAGTCTCAAAACCGCAGTCCCTCGTCCGCCATTACGGTTACATCATATTAAATCTTCTGTGGTTCTATCCAACCCACGTTTTACCGACTGTTTTTAGCTTAAATAATGAGTGACTTCTATAATTAGTAGTAATTATAATAAATAAATAAATAATCAAAATAATTATGTTCGTTGAACAAATTAGCTAAGCAATGAAATGTTTATTTATTTTAAATTCGTTAATTATTTTTAGATAGTGTTGCATAAAAATGGATAGTCTATCGATTGGAAAAAAGCAACAATATCGATTGTGCTATTGATAGTATAGATTATATCTATGTTATCAATACTATCGATACAATTATTTGCATTTATCAATTAAACTATCGATTGTATCGATACTATTGAAAGTATCAATTGTTTTGCTCCATCGATAGTCCATGAAAATGCAATACTACTGCTTTGTCTAATTGCTTTGTTTGTCAACGCGGTAAGCATAATAATATTTAGGTCTTATTAAAGTTCAATTGGTTTCGTACCAAAATAAGAAAGATTTGGAGAACTGGAATCTGGCAACTCTTGCCAGCCAGGATCGAGGGAAGATTTGTTTGAAAAAATTGTTAATCATTGTGCCTTTATATAATCTATCCTGTGAATTTTAAAAGTGGATTATCAAATCACGATGTAATACATAATATGATTATGTACCATTAAAGGTGTTCCTTTAAGTCCCTAATACTATCAAAATTTAATGGACTATCTATGGACCAAAACAATCGATACTTTCAATAGTCGATATATCAAATACAGTCAATAGTATCATTGATTAATGCAAATAATACCATCGATAGTGTCGATAGTATTGCTAACATATAATAGATACTATGGATGGTATTACTCAATTTGGGCTATCGATATTATCGATACTATCGATATAATTGATACTATCCATAGCACAATCGATATTGTTACTTTTTTACAATGTCAACTATCGATGCATCAACTATCGATAGTCACGCAACACTATTTTTAGACTTTCTTTCGTTTGGTTTCATTAAAACAATATAAAAGACTTTCAAACAGATCGTTCATCAACAAAATCTTAAACATCAAGGGAATCATTTCAATAGCTAACAAAACAACACTTAACTATTTTGATAAATCGTGAGTCAATTATGTAAATAATAAGAAGATTAGTGCATATTTATTTATAGCACCCCCTTACAATACTGACAATAATAAACAAATAACCTACTTTGCCTACTTTTTAAACCCATAAGAATTTTATAATTGTATAGAATTCAAATGGGCTTACAAAGTATAGGCAATTTTTATTATTGTCAGTATCATATACTACATATAAAACCGGCCAAGTGCGAGTCGGACTCTAAAAACGGCAAAAATCACGTTTGTTGTATCCATCCATCCATCCATCAGCCTGTTTCGTCCACTGCTGGACATAGGCCTTTCCAGGATTTCACCACTCTTGGCGGTCCCCCTGGAAGAAATGCCCATACTCACACACGCTGGGCAGGCGGGTTGGTGAGCGCGGTGCCGAAACCCTTGCACCAGTGACGCCGCTGCCCGTCACTAGTCTATTTTAAGGCCTGGCAATTAGGGATGGACATACCGCCATCCATCGATCCCAGGCAATGGTGGGCCGCCTGGTTTTGCCTGAGAGCTGTTCTCTTACTCTCCCCCGAATAACTTCGGGAGGATTTGCGAGTAAGATGGTGGTACCTCCACAGTCGAGCCCGGCATCAGCTCTACCACCTAACAAGCAGTGTTGTATGCGAGCCCCCTTTAATATTTATTTTATTATATTTTTTAGTATTTTTTGTTATAGCGACAAAAGAAATACCACATCATCTGTGAAAATGTAATTTGTCTAACTATCACGGTTCATGAGATACAGTGATAATTTCAACTGTCTAACTATCACGGTTTATGAGATACAGCCTGGTGACAGACGGACGGACGGACGGACAGTGGAGTCTTAGTAATAGGGTCCCGTCACAATAATCCATGAGAAAGGAGGTTTACTTGTACTGAAACAAAGCAACCACTGTTTATATAACGTTAGGTTAATATTAATTCAAATACTATTTTAATGAACATTAATAAATTGCATAACATTATATCTTCATGATATGAACGACCGAAGGAGTATCAGCAGTGTTTCCGAGTGTTAACTGTGAAATCTAAGTCACAGTCCACACTCGTACACCCACGTTTCATTGACGATTATAACGTCCCAGCGTGATGGGCGGTGAGCCATATCGGCGTACTTTTGGTATAAATATGGACCCACGTCTTAGCATGTAGATTTGAAACCACAACTACGAATAAGAGACATTCGAACCACTACACCACAGAGTCAGTGCATGATAAAATTTTAAAATCAATTCGAAAGTGATTCCCTGGGAAAAAAAAGATCAGGCAGAAACCCTATGTAAATGCCACTTATTGCGGGCCACTGACTTATCTAGTTTGTCTACCTAGATCTACTAAACTTTTCGGAATATTGTAACTACTTGATATATTTATTTGTATACGTGGACATTTTGATCAGACGCACCGCAAAATTTGTAATTTAGATACTATGGTCGTTTTAGTACTTTGGACGTAGTGGACCGAAAGATTAACGACCAAAAAGGCGTTATTTCGTAATTTTTTCTATGGAATATAGATGGCGTTGTTATCGTTATAAAATATATAGCCTTGGACGGTTAAGCAGGACACAGTTTTGTTAACTGAGATTATATTATTTGTAATAGAATCCATCGCTTATTAAACTTTCGATGCTTGTAAAATGCTTCGTAGCATTCTCGTAGCACTGCGTAGCATCCTAAATATGCTGTGCGATGTTGTAGCACTCGAAAGCGTGGGCGCACGGCACTTCCCTTTGCATTTAATAATAAATTGATTAATTTTTACCGTTATGTTTCCTGAATGACGTGGTTCGTGGTGCATCTGACAGCTAGTCCCACACAGGCTATCTTAGGTGACCCAAACTGTAATTACTTGCTATATTACATTTCAGCTGTAACGAGGCTTTTTATTTGTCATATTCTTTGATGTCTTGTTGTCGTATTTATTCGTCATAAAATGTTAAGGGGGTACCGAGGCGAGGTACCGTGTATGTGTGCTTGAGGCACACCAGCAAGAGCGAGCGAGCACTTTAAAAACGTTTTTGAAGCGCAAGCAATACGGGCTCCCCGTCCGACGGACGAAACAGGACTATGAACAGGGGAGAAGTGACGTAGCACAAGTTAGGCTGGGCGAAACGCGTGATAATTTAGGTATTTCCTTCGTATTGATAATAAAAATGCATAATTTTCCAAATATTAAGTGTATTCGTTATTATATATTGTTAGTCATTATTCAAATACTGATTGATGACCTTCCTTGAAGTATCTAAACCGACTAAAAGTTCATTTTGTGATTTAGAGATAACTTTAATTTTTTTTCTATCACGAGAACTATTAGTTATTGTATTTCTAAAGTGTATGCTTTATTGACAGAATCCTTAAATATCTTGCGTATTAATTTCATAACTAAAGCTTAAGTATTAACGATACAGCAAGGGATCAAACGAACGCAATTATTTCGCAAAAAGCTCGATACCCCCTTGAAATTTTAACATACTGCATTTGGCATTTTATGGCAATTCACGCAAATTGCTGTAATAACTAGGATTTAACAAGAAAATGTATGTAATTTTATGATGAAAATTTAATTCCTAAGAACTGGGAGAATGATAGCATGTAAGGCGATAATCAGTCTTTCCAGGACCTTCTGAAAAAATCTACGGAAGTCAGTAACAGACGAATGACCGCAACTGCATCAAATTGTTCCGCCGTTCACGGGTAGTTGCGTTAAATTGTTGAAAAATGTTGTACTTCGTTTTTATTGGATTCTTTCACATAGTTATCTCTTCTTATTCCCTTTACAAATACACGTTGGTAATATTGCGTGTTTTGGCCCTAGGGGCGCAAGTTAAAACGTTACCTTAACTAGTTTCGTACTACGACTGCCTTGGGACGATAAACATTAGCTTGTTATTAATGAAATTATTAAGGTTTACCGTTGCCAGCGTTTCACCACACGTTCTGTGGTAGATAATAAAGGAGTGGAAAGGGTGGAAGCCCTCTCCCAAACTATGTATAGGTGACAACACTGACAGATTTTCTATGCATTATTCTCGTGTTTCCGCCCGCGATAAAAGATTCACCAGTTTGAACTAATAATAAAGTAGTAAGTAGTAAAAAGCCGTGTCTGTACCCATCCACCCTTCCATCAGCCCGTGTTCGGTTTCAAATTTCCCAAATTTCGCCACTCATGTCGGTCCTCCGTCCTCCTCATCCAGCCTCCATCCCCCGCAATGTCCTTCAGGTCGTCGGTCCAGCGGGCACGAGGTCGGCCTGCACTACGCTTTGCTGTATGTGGTTTCCATTCTAAGGCCTTTCGGCCCCAACGGCCATCATGTCGGCGACAAATATGGCCTGCCCACTGCCACTTTAACTTACTGATTCTGCAGGCTATGTCGGTTACTTTCGATCTCTGACGGATCTCCTCATTTCGGATTCTATCCATCAGAGATACCCCAAGCATAGCCCGCTCCATAGCTCACTGAGCGACTATAAATCGGTGGATCAGGCCCTTTGTAAGAGACCACGTCTCAGTGCCATACGTCATCACAGGAAGGACGCACTGGTTGTACATCTTAGCCTTTAAGCACTGCGGTATTGACGACGTAAATATGTGACGCAACTTTCCGAATGCTGCCCATACATTCTGTATATACATTCAATATTTTTGCGAAATTTTAAATAAATGTTTGCCTATCAGTCTGTGTGTATGTTCAGATTAAACTTGACAACGGCTTGGATGCGGTTTTCTTTATCGTCATCGTAGTGTAGTGACCCTGGGCAGTATAAAAGCTACAAGGGGTGTTGGTAAAATAATTGCCAAGCCAAAAACTCTCTTCCACGCGAGCGAAGCCGCACGCAATAACTGGTCCTCGATTATTTGAATTTTAAAATATTATTTATTAGCTTGTGCTTGCGTATTTAAGAAACTACCTGCCAAGTTTTATATTTTTAGGGTGTAAAAACGATATAAACTAGTTTTATATACTAAATTATTATATCATCGCGGTAAAGGAAAGCAGAAAAGTAAACCTAGACGTGAGAAGCTCTGAACCGGGATTCAAACCCGGGAACTTTCGCTTAGCGATTGCTCTACCGACTGTTAATTTGATAACTCCTTGCGATGAATAAATCAACAAGTAAGGGTGTATAATACCTCATTTCGCTTCGCATGATTCTGTTTTATACCAGCAAATACTCCAACAATCACTCTGAAATTTATATATGATAAAATTGAGGACTAATGCCATGTTCATATTGTTGAGAAAACTTGATTATATTACATTTTCTCGATAGAAAAAAATTACAAAGTTACCTCCAAACCGTACTACAATAAACCGATAGCATTCAAAGAATACTTGAAATTAGATCTGAAACTTTGCATTATATAACTGATATTAGTATAAATCAGCTGCAAACTGTTCCATAAATATGAAAAATCAGTGAGGCCGCGATTTCAAAATAACGTGCGCGGCATCTGATTAGAGTAGGATAGGCAGTTAAAAAGCAGAAGCGTTAGAGCAGGGCTGCGAATTGAGGTATTATGGGCCCTTAAATAATACATTCATTTATTTCTTTCATAGTTTTATATACTAGTTTTTGTCCGTGACATTATAAGATAAGATAAGATAAGATGCGTTTATTCATGAATGTAGGTAGTATTACATTTGATCTTATGATAATTTATGTGCTCTACACTCTGCCGAGAGGCGTATGAATATAAAATTACTGTGCATTCAACATTTAAGACAGCATGCAATTACATAATTTTGCCTATATTAGTAGATAGAACAGGAAATTTTATTTACATAATATACATGCAAATTTCTCAGGTATCAGTCCCAGGCTCGATACAAAGGAAATAAAATACCTTGATTAAATTAATAATATATGTCAAATATAAAAAATAACAAATATCTATGTTACAACATTAAATTAGATTGATTTATCATTAATAAAATCTTGCACTGTATAATAACATTTTTCTATTAGAAGATTGAATAATTTATTTTTAAATACATTAATACTGACATCTTTCCATTTTTTTGGAATTTTATTGAATAATTTAGGGCCCATGACAAATATACTTCTGTTTAAAAGTCTTGTATTGTATTTATTTATGTATAATCTATCCTTGTTCCAAAAGTTTCTCTTGTTAGCATCAGATACCTTGAGAAAAAGATGATTATTTAATTTAACAAAAATACATGTCTCGAAAATATAAAGACAAGGCAATGTGAGGAGCTTAAGTGACTTAAAGTGTGGCTTGCAACTTTCAAATGTTTTGAGTCCACATATAGCCCTAATACACCTTTTCTGTGCTTTAAACAATGTACCTTTTTCTGTACAGTTCCCCCAGAAGATGATGCCAAAACGTAAAATTGAGACGACATATCCATGATAGGCAGTTAGAACTGCTTTACGTTCAACAATTTGCGTCAATTTATAAAGAGCGTAAGCAAATTTACTTAGCTTAACACATAGACAGTCAGAATGCTGTTTAAATGTCAGTTTATTGTCAATAGTTAATCCTAAAAATTTGGTCACATTCACTTCGTCGATTGTATATCCCTTGTAATTAATATTTAAATTGTCAATTATACATGATCTTTGATAAAATTGCATTATGTTTGTCTTACCTACATTAACTATTAATTTATTATTATTCAACCAGGTAATTATGTTATTTAGTGTATTGTTTATGTCATTTTCATATAAATTTATATTACTACATTTAATTATAGCAGTGCTGTCGTCTGCAAATAGGACCATTGGCTGCTGTGTACAATTGGGCATGTCATTAATATAAATTAAAAATAATAATGGTCCAAGTACGCTCCCTTGTGGAACACCACATACAACTGATCTTTCGTGGGATTGATAAGTTGTTTCCACTTTAGTGATGGTATTAATTTCAGTAACTTCAGTATACTGTTTCCTACCTTCTAAGTATGATTTTATTAAATCTAAAGCAGTACCTCTGACGCCATATGATGATAATTTTTTAAGTAAGATTCCATGATCTACAAAGTCAAATGCTTTTGTAAGATCCATAAATAATGTACACACTGGGTTTCTTTTGTCAACGTTAGGCATTATAGCTTTGAGTAGATCAAAAATAGCCATATTTATGGAATAATTTTTTCTAAATCCCTTTTGCTCTATCGATAAGATGTCATTTTTATTAAAATATATATAGAGTGCCTGATATATAACCTTCTCAAATATTTTAGATATTATAGGTGTTTTTGCTATAGGTCTATAATATTTCATATCTTGTTTGTCAGTGTGCTTGAAGAGTGGCTTTATGACATTTGTCTTTAGTTTTTCAGGAAATATACCTTCACTTAAACATAAATTTAATATATGGCTCAGATGTGGTGCTATTTCGTGGATGACAAATTTAATAACAACCGTCGATATTCCATCATATCCTACAGTTTTTTTATTTGTTAGTGATTTTACAATTTTAATAATATCATCAGGTATGGTTGGTGCTATAAAAATTGATTTTAAAGTAGTTTTAAGTTTTTGGTTTTCATATGTTTTATTAGAAGAAAGATTTACAATTTCATCTATAAAATAGTTATTGAATTCATTTGCAATATCTTGGGGATCTGTGAAAATTGTGTCGTCTTTTTTTATTCTTGTTATTGGTTCTTTTGGAAATGAATTTTTTGAACTACTTATAACCTGCCAAGTTGCTTTGGATTTGTTTTCCGATGTAGTGATAAAATAATTATTTTGTGCCTTTTGTGTGAGTTTTATTATCCTTCTTAATATTTGTGTATACGTTTTAAGTTTAATTTTGTTAATAATATTAGGCTGTGATCTGAATGCCCAAAGAAGTTCACGTTGTTTTTGGCTGCATTTTTTAAGTCCCGATGTTATCCATTTTGGCTTTTTTCTCACAGTCATTTTAACAAGTTTTGTTGGAAAACACAAGTCATATATAACTTTAAAAAGTTCAATGAAGGAGTCATATGCTAAGTTTGCATTTGATGCAATATATATGTCTGAAAAAGTCAAATTGTGTATATGTGTCCTAAATTTTATCAGATTTTCAATGCTGTAGTCACGTATTTTTATCCGCCACGAGTTAAATTTACATGACTTTTGTACAGGAAATGTTAATACTTGCGCGGTGTGGTCAGATAAACCCAGGTGAATTACTTGCATGTATATATATTAATTGCTTGCATGAAAACTTGTTTTCGTTAACATTTTGACTGTCTGAAACGATTTTTGAACTTGTTGGCCTTTTTAGTAACCAAACTGCGTAAATTATGACTTTTACAAATCAGGCTCAAATAGTTATTGTCAAGTTCTTATAAAATTTAGTCTGCTTTTCCAAATCATATTTAATTTTGAGCACTCTGTTTTAAATATGTGCTAAAGTGTCTATGGTGGGGTCAAATTTCGAATCTTGTCTTACAATACCCATTACCCTGATGTTTCCAGTCGAAAATATATCCAATAACAAGTATCTTATAAATTAGATCTTGCAGTAAATCGTGTCCTTAAGAAAGCCAAACTTTGAATTTAAGATATAACTACAATACATTTTTGAAAATGAAAACGAAATTAATTAATACTATCATGCTCAGGAGACATGTATTATTTGAAAAAACCGGACAAATGCGAGTCGGACTCGCTCACTAAGGGCTCCGTTAAAGACTTAATTGTTTATGATTTAATTACAAATGTATATATTTCAGATTTTTACCTATACTTGTAGTATAAGACGGTATTACTTGCCAAATTTCATAGTTCTAGGTCAACGGGAAATACCCTATGGATTTTGATTCCCTTGAGTGTCAAAATGTTTGTTTTTTGCGGCATAAACGGCCATATCTTTTTTTCACGTCGACTTAGAAGTTTGATATTCTCACATCTTCAAGGGACTGTAAACTTGAGTATATGGTTATAATTTCAACTCTATACCTTGACACGTTTCTGAGAAAAAGGTGTCTTGACAGACAGATGGACGGACAGACGAACAACAAAGTGATCCTATAAGGGCTCCGTTTTTTTCTATTGAGGTACTGAGCCCTAAAAAGACGTAAAGCTGTTTATAGTTTTTTGCTTCTTATTTAATTTTACTTTATTGTTTTATACTTTTTTGTTTATAAATATTGGTCTTCGTTAATGTTTCAAAATGTTTACTTTTTTATTTTATTTATTCCGTTATAAGAAAATACATATTAAAATACTAAGGTATATCAAAAACCTGCAAGGGTTTATACGTCTATACTATAGCGCAATGTATTTCTTTTTCTTCTTAATATCCTATTTGAAAATTTGTATAGATTTTTGGTTTACTAGTACATTGTTTTTTTGTTTGTGCAACATCTGATAGTAAGTTGCCTTAAGTTCCACCAAATTACGCGTTTTGTGTAGAGTGTTTTTGTGGATCATGATTTTCTTGATATTTAGAGTGAAGTTAATTATGTTTTACGGTCTAATTAAATGAATGGATTGTCAATATAATTGCAGACTGCGAGTAGTTCAGGATCATCAATTATTATGACATGCAATTTTAATTGTAATTATGCTTTATTCAATATAATCAATCGTGGTAAATCGTGAGGGGCCCCAATATAATGTCTGTATCCGGCACTGCATTCTTATATTGAGATGTATGAGCTGACATAATGGAAGGCTTCGATGAAACCTGTCAACGTAGATCGAATGATAAATGGTGTTTGGAAAGGTTTGGAATTGGATTACAATAACAGTGTCGTAATAGGTTTAAGACGGGCATGAGATTTTAACTTGAGTTTTTAACGCTAAGGCGCAAATGTTCATCGCAATAGGAAAGAGATAAACATATCAAGAAAAATCAAGAAAAGTTTGGATCATGCTGTTTTTTGTGAATGAATTTTAATATAAATGAATACGAGAAAAAAAAACGCTATTCTTGTTTTAGGTAAGTAATAGGTTTATATGTTTACAATAGTAATCATTGTTATTTACACTTTATTAGTTTGGACGAACTACTGTTTTGAACTGAAAAAACAGCCTGCACTTTGCATTTTTTTAATCTATCACGTTTTGGGCTACGTTATCGTCTTGAAAAATGCCTCCTTTATAACATTTTTTATTTTTAGAACCCTATCTATTGTAGTATGGGAGTTTTACTTTTTTAATGCCCCATTTTTTACTGTCTATGTCTTATACCTATGCCGGTCTTATCTATGACTGTCTTATGTAACATAGACATTATCATAGGAACCTAATCGTCAGATTTTTTAAATAATTGAAAACCGCTCTATATACAGCTGTCGTTGGTTTTCAGTCCTACTCAAAAGTATAATCTAGAGAACGGAATATTTGTCTGATAATTTACTTTGCAGGTTCGCTTTTTGAATCTTGTAATAGCTACGAATAGAAGGCTGTATTTTAAGTCCGATAGATAAGGAATAATTAATTAATGTAACATCCAAGAAAAACTTTACTCGTTGTTCTAAAAAAACATGTACTCGTAAATATGGGCAAATTTGGAGATAATAAAAAGTTTTAATTGCATCAACATTTTTTAAGCAAATTAATATAAGCACTGGTCAGTTTATTTGGTGAGTAAATATATGAGTAAATTACTCGTAGGTATAAGTTAAGCATTGCCAAATTTGATTCATGTTAGTTTAGAAGTTTTGGGTAAGAATCGATATTTAAGTTGTACCTATATATTCTTTAACATTTTGTCCGATGCATCTCAGCTATCTCTGCCCCACTTTTATTTTCTTTTAAATACTTTAACGTGAGAAAGACAATTTAAAAGCCTCATTTCCCATGTTATTTAACAGTATGGAGCACTCAAATTGATAAAAGAAGTTAATAGTAAAACTTGGGTACAGAACTTGGTTTATTAATGCCCCAAAAATTATTTGAAGGCTTTTGTAAATTACCAACACAGTTTTTTTACGATTTCTTGATGTTTTTACTACCAAATTTTACTTTATTGGCTATTGCTTGAGGCTCCACGCTTGAATGCTGATCTGGCCCTTTGTCACATTTTCGATTATATGAGTTCTTGACCTGCCAGCCCGTTATGTAACTTTTAATTGGTTTCCAATTAGTTGCAAACCACCAAAAACATGGATAAAGTCATAACGTTCAAACTCTCTTTCAGTGGGAATTGAATTATTTACGAACTACGAAAGTTTCCTTAGATAAACGGAATTCGATAGTGTATCTATATTTTCAATGGTTGGTAACTGGGTGGCAACCGATTCAAAGATATTTTAATCTAGGGTCTGGTAGAGTGTTTCATACCAAGACAGTTTCATACAATCGTATGCACCTTTTGCTACGATATAGCAAGTGCTGCGACAGCGTAGCAAAATTAACTGCTACGATCCCATTACTTTCCCATTCTTATGTAGACCCGCTACGCTGCCGTAGTCTAGACACAAATACGCATCAGGGGAAATTTATACTTATGTTAAACTTTCATGATCTCAAAACATTATGTGATAAGTTGGAATTTAATAGTAATAGATTGGGCGCTTAATTATATTCATTTTCGTCAGCTAACTTTGCAGTTGTGAATATTATTATCACACATAGGGGTAAACTGTACAATTGACAGCTCTAAAATGTCGTTGCCGTATCGTTGAAGTTTGAAAAGAGCCAATGCACGTCATTTGCTCATCAACCTACACAAAACAAGTTCTTATTTAGCTGTCATGATGGTTAAGTCGTATGAAAATAGGTAGCTTAAACTGCAGATGATTGATATATACTATTGCGTAGCGGGAGCAGACGTGCTAGAGCGTAATAATAGAGTATTTGTGGCAACGTCATGTTAAAAGAATATTGTCACTCCATATCTTGTCATGGATGTCGTTAAAGGTGACTAAAGTACTATAAAGAGGTATGCCAACGATCTATGTCTTTGTATTTTTGCGTTATATCGACGCTTTCCTTCAGGGGCGGTAGTAGCCAAACGTATATTATGACCTTTGTGGATTAAAAATATATTTATTTAATAAATTAAAAAAATCTTAACAAACAACTTAGTATTTTTATAAACCTACATCAAATTTAAATTTACCGTTATTATTATATAAAAAAATTCACGATCGGAGCACTCTGAGCAACAACAATAGCTGGTAACAAAGTCAGCTTCTTTAAAAAAAAAATCCGATTCATTTTGTAAATATAAGGTGACTTTTATTTATACAGCCAAACTTACACTGAAGGCTTGGTAAGTGATCAGTAACACGGGTCGATAACACTTTTTGCTAATTTCACAAAATAAAATCATGACGTCCCATAGTAATTGACTCTGGGCTGGGCTTGCGTTTGTAAGGAATAGGAAAAGAATAATTTAAGAATTTCACAAAAAAGGTCATCGAACCTTGTGAGCACTTACCAAGTCTTCATTAAGAATTTGGTTGCATAAATTAAAGTCACTTTGTATATTTTACTGTTTTTTACGTACTATGATATTTAATATTATATTTTCCATTCGCCTGATGATGACTCCACTGAGGGGTTGAAATATAGCGCATTTAAGTGTTAATTAAAATATTACATTAACTAAATATAATGTTACGAATATTTCCGATTTTTTTTTTGTATTTTGAACTCATGAAATATGCTCTTAATATGTGTATTTTCATATGATTACGATGATACTGTGTGCCCTGAATAACACAAATGCACGATTTTTTTTTTTTTTTAAATTGGATTTCTCTTGTTTTTTGAATTATTACTTTCTTACCGCGTTCCCTCTCATTCTATTTAATAGGTTCTTAAAAAGCTTAAAGACATTTGGCAACAAGTTTTAGCCGACTTGCATGTAAACATTTGCATTCTCTCATAGTATGACAGAATTACAAATTCTAAAATTCGCGGTTTTCTTAAGGCGCATTTTACTACAAAACTTGATAACCCGCTTCTCTGGTATATTTCTGATACAATTTAAGGCAAGAAAATAACTTTGTATGTAAACTTGCACAGACCCATATCATTAAAAAAAATGTTTGTTTGGCTAAATTCGGCCTTTAAATTATCAGTACAGACGATAGAGGTCTTTTACCTTGGTCTGTAACGAAAAAAACTGAGAAAAGGATTATTAAAATTTTTGACTAAAACGGTAGGTATATGTGCTTTAATTTCAATTTGAAAAGAAAATGTTATTAAAGAGAAGTTTTCACGTAAGTCGGCATGGGAAGTCAAATGTTTTCAAACTAATTTTACGAGTGTATAAAAAAAGCTGTATTTTCGCATCATTAAAGTCTTGCTACAGCTCAATGTCTAAGGCTCCATAGTGCTGTTCAAAAATCAGGCTTCTTACTTACCGCAGAAAAAAGTTACCGCCTTTTACTTAATTAATTTCATACAAATTGGCTCACTGTGAAAACCTATAAGGTACTTTCATTTCAGTTGACTTGAAATTAAGAGTTCCTTCAAACTTTGGTCTTATATTCTAATAAAAAATCTGAAAATAACCAATATTTAGTTATTCAAGAAAAAAAATATCCGACTTAATTAAACCCATTAGGTACACAAAGTTTAATAGATCGTAAGTATCAATTTAGTTTAGTCTGTTACAACTGCTCGAGGAATTGTTTGTGTTTTAAACAGTATGTACGAAACCTTCATAGCACCATTCCTACTCGCACTTGACTAGTTTTATTGCCAAAATGAGCCTGTTTGATCCCCCTCTTAGGTAAGTAATTTTACTAAAATATTTGTTTTGTTTTTCTCAAAATCGATAACGAGAGTACTATTCTAGCAAATTTCTCTATCTGTCTATGTATATATTTAAAAGGATATCCCGAATGACTGACTGACTGATAAATCAATACCTAGACCAAACGGCTGGACCTAAAAACATTATGACTGTAGGTTCTTTGTATGGCGGAAACATCCGCTATGAAGTGGTTTTAGTAGAGAATTCCCACGGGGTCAGGAGAAATGGGATCTACGCGAGTGCGGCGTGCCTGCTAGTTTCTAGCGCCTACTTGCTTGCTTTCGAACCGACATCCTGTACATTTGTTAAACAAAAAACTTTATATCCAACAGACTGCAGAAGAGCGGACGAGCGAGGGTCATCAGGCCACCACCGAGCGCTGGGCCGATTCGGAGACTACTCGTGCGATAGCTCGTTAGAGCTCATCGAGTCCGCCGCCCGGCACATGCGCACGCGTCACGCCGAGAACGTCGAGTTTGTGCTGTGGACTGGGTGAGTTTGGTTTGTGGGCAGAGCGAGTTTGTGCTGTGAAGAGAGAATGTTGTGAGTTAATGCTGAAGACCAATCATGTGTCATACGATTTTCATGAAACCCAGGCCTGCAGAATCGTAACACGATTTCCAACATCCGTTACCCTAGTTTGATGCCTAATTTCAATGTTAGGTATGCCGCCATCCAAAAGCGTAATTCTTTACAAAAGCGCGCTCCGTGGCTTTAATCGTGAAGCCTCATTAGCAAATGTCTTTTATTCGGAACCATACGTTGAGTCTACATCGATAAAAAATCTTGCTTTTTGACTTACCTTATTAACTCCTCTTATTTGCCAAAGCAGCACTTACCAACAGAATTCATCGAGTGTTCTCCTTAGTTATAGCCTGGATTTTACAAATAATTCAAGATAACATAGTTTCAACCTCTCTTTTAAGACAGCAACATTTATGTTCATACTGTATTCAGATTCATGAGTAGGGAAGCTTTGTGCAGTTCTGCAGTTAACCGACGTCTTCAGCTATTAGGATGAGGTCGTTGGCAAAAAGATCTTTCTTTCATCTCATAATATTGACTTCATCACGTCTTCACACAAGCATGGGTGAATAGCTTAGATGAAATAATGTCTCAGACGAAGACGGTGACGGTAATGATGACGATAATGATGACGATGATGATGACGATGACGATGATGATGACGACGAATGACGATGACGGTGACGGTGTGACGGTGACGGTGACAGTGACGGTTATGGTGACGATGACAGTGATGTTGATGGCGACGGAAATGGTGACGTTAAAAGTTATTGGTTATCTAACGCGATAGTTTCGATAAAGAAATTATAGAAAAAAGCCAGACAAAAAAATTAACTATTTGACCCAATAGTCGCCATCCTGAGTCTATAGTCCCAAGCACATAGCAGGCAGACGAACAAAGAACTTCATTAGTAAGGTTTGCATTTTTAAAAGAATCACTAAAGGCATACTCTAGTCAAAAGAATTGATATCTTTGATAGCTGAGTACAAGTACAAACTACAAGTTCAAACTCTATTATTCATTCATTTTAATGAGATCCAAGTATACTAGAGATCCTTCAAAGAATGCTTTGACTTGAGACATCGTTTTTATAAAATAATTTTCTGCTTTTCTGTCTTGCGATTTCATTTGATATCGATTGAATATAGAAAAAGCAGTCAAATATTGTAACATAGTTTTATGTTTGATAGTAATTTTTAAATAATAGCTTAATAAAAAGTTCCGTTTAGGAATGTTTATATTGGGCCAAAATATTTTTATGACATGAAATAAAAGTATTTGTTTCATAGCTTCAGTTTTTTGAAATTAAAATAATTTAGTTTTGATATAAAACACTTTTTTAACCTATATTATATTCCTACGTAGAACTGTAGAATTATATAGGTAAATTTTTCGAGTCAAGTGGTGCTTAACTATGAAATGCAGCATTGTGTATCACTTAGTGCAGTGCTCAAAATATATGAAACCACTGTTCCGTTTCTCCATATCGTTCCGGTTCGTAAAGATCATAGATATTCAATATTACGAGGAGCAGATAAAACATATTTTACAAGCATACATTGATATTAATTCGCAACATAATGCATCCCGTTACGAACTTTGCAATAGTTGCAACTTGAAATGGCTCAAACTTCACAAGAGCTAAAAGTCCGTTTCCCATTAACACGAACTCTCAGTTATAAAAAGCGACTTTAGTATGAGCTTATCTTAATTTTATATATTTAATTTCAACTCATTTAAAATATCGGACATTTTGGGGAAATGCGTTCCGGTTTGTGAGTAAGTCTAATTCGACCACTGACTTAGCATAATTTTCTTAGTTCTCATTTTATATTTTTTTTCTCTAAGTCCCTTTGAAAGAAAGGGGTGCTCATTTTCAAGGATTCCAATAAGGGCTAGGATCTGGAATAACAAGTTGGCAAAAAATGTCACGTCTCATATCGATTGAAAATAATTTTTATTTTTATTTTAAGTGCATTAAAAAGGTTAACTTTTTATAGACTCTACAGGTTCACTTTAACAACAAAGTGGTTTTTATTTATTAATTTAATATTATGTTCAAACCAAACGGCAAACAAAAAACTTATTTGTTAACCAGTAAGACCAACTTTTTAGGTAAGATTATATGCGTATGTGTCATCTTGTGTCTGACATATGTGTCTCTCTCTGTCTATTCTTTAACTACAAATGACAAAGTAGTAAAAAGTCGTGTATGAACATTTAATATTTTTGTAATGAAATTTTAGAAACAGGTTATTATATTAGAATTGTACTGAAGCCATAACTACCATTTTTATAATTTTTGTCTTCCCGTCTGTCTGTCTATATGTAGGGTTTTTACCCGAGAACCACTCAACGGATTCAGATGCCATTTTTGAAAGAGTCAAAATCTGTTAAGTTTATTCATGACTATGTTACTAGGGAACCACCCTTCCCTAGGGAACAAACTATAGCCTTTGTCTAAGTGAAGAGTCTAACCATTACAACAGTAAAATAATTGTCAAAATTTCAATTGAGTAGTTCCAGTGATTACCTGTGCGAAATTAATGAATGGCTTTGTCCCTGGGGAACTGCCCGTCCTCAAGAAATTAAAGTCTATGTCCAATTTCAACGGTAAAAGTATTTTCAAAATCAGTTCAGTTATTCCAGACATTACCCGCGTGAATATAAATAATGATTATGTCCCCAGGGAACTGCCCCTTGCCAGTTAAATCCTATGTCTAAGTAAAGATGCTAACCATTAAAACATTGAAAAACAAAACATACCGGCAATCTCCTTGGAACTGCCCGTCCCCAGGAAACAAACCACAGCCTATAGCACTCAAGGATAATGTAGCTTCCTCCTACTAACTTCACAAATATTGGTGTAGATGTAGATAGGGATGTTGATAAAATAACGCCTTAGCCAAAACTGAGGCAGAGATCGAAATACGCAGGCGAAGCCGCGTGCGAAAGGCAAGTAAACTATAAAGGACTTACAAACATTAAGACGGTTATTATTTAAGCCAAGATTTCACAACACATTCTTCGAACACATCCTTCTGAATATTCATACACAACGTGCCATATTGCCACATACAATTAGAATATCTACGGAATAAAGCATTCGGAACAGCGCTCTCGCGTTGCTGCGAACAATTACCGTTTATGTGAAAGCCTGAAGGTACATTTTTGCGTGGTAATTCTGTGCGTGTTCTTCACGACATTCCTTGGCAACAGGAAATATATAGCGGGATGAGTCCCACGACAATGTCCCTCCCATCATGTAGACACTGCCATTTGTGGCGCAAAATGACAATGAATGTTTCGTGAGCTGAGGACAATGGGACGTCATGTTGCAGGACATCTCGCAATATGGCCCGCAGTAGACATAAGACAAGTAGAGTACCAAGAGACTGTGTTATACGACTTTTGAGTTTACTTTTGGAGAAGTTGGAGGTCATAAATGTAAGAATTACAAAAGTAGTTAGCTTACACTTACACCCTTCCATTTAAAAGTATGAAAACTTAATTATTTGGGATGCGAATATGCCAAAACTGAAAAAGCTATATCTTTCCACATATTAAAAAAAAAATGACTTCCTGACTCTTTATTTTTTAAAGTCCCGGTCATTCAGTCACTAAATTTGTTTTGGACTTGGTAATTCGTAAAAAAAACTTTCCGAATCTCCAGTATCAATCAGGCTGTTAAAATGAAAGTCTGTATAGGCAGAATATTGTTTGTATAGATATATGTTTATTTATATGATAATAATCGTAAAGACATTATCATCCGAAAGACATTACCACGACATGAATCCTTTAGGGAGATAGTTTCGAGAGTGAAGGTCACAGACCACATTCGTACACCCGCGTTTTACCAATGGTCCCACCAGAGTGACAAGTGGTAAACCTTGGGAACAAATAAGGACTGACAGCTTGAAGTTACTTCCAAAGCACGGAGATTTGAACTCCAGCCTCCAGATTTGCGGTCGAGAGGTTCAAACAACTAGGGGTCTATAACCCCAAAGACACTTTTAGGCAGGAAGACGAGTTTCATTCATTTCTAATCCCATTTTTGTTCCAGTGACATAATAGGAGCTCGGTACAGTAGCAAAGACGAAGACCGGTACCAGG
Source organism: Ypsolopha scabrella (assembly GCA_910592155.1). NCBI lineage: Eukaryota > Metazoa > Arthropoda > Insecta > Lepidoptera > Ypsolophidae > Ypsolopha > Ypsolopha scabrella. The sequence goes on from OU342969.1 coordinate 8,296,238, forward strand.
CGATTAGGAACATGACAGATCTCCTCAGCAGGACCTTCAGCTCCCACTTCGTGTTCCCAGTACTGGGTCATACCGACCCAGCGCCTTCCGAAAACTTGACCAACCTGTGGATGCACTGGTTGCCATTGGAGGCGCTGCAAACCTTCAAGAATGGTAAGACCAAATTTAAAAAGCTGGGCAATTTGTATTGGGGGCTATACCCATCTACCCAAGCTAAGCTCCATGTAGAGATGTTTTTGAATCGCTTTAAACTTTACATATGATTCATACAAATATAAAAAAGGAAATGTGATTTGTTGACTTATGTCTCGTAATTGTGATGTTTTAAAACCTTAAAAGGTTTAACCTACAACAAAACAACAAGTGAATACATTTTCAATGCTTTAAAATTAGTTTAAAAAACTGATAAAATGCTTGATATTTTTTAGTTTAAAGGAGACTATGTAAAACGTATACACACACAAAAAATACAAAAACCTTAAATGATAATGTTAAAAAGTATCAAATTTATCATATTATGAGCAGTATTATATCGACGCAGCGATCTGTATGCTGATATGAATGAATGTTATTTCAATGGTTTTTTGTCGATATTTGAACTGACACACATCGAGCTGCTAAATTTAGCTAACTGAGTGTGAACTATGCTGTATGCCCCTTTATTATATTGATAACCTTTTTAATTCAAACAAACAAACAGATGTTCTACCCATTAATATAAACAACTTTTACAATGGTACCAAACCACAGATCGTGAAAAAACAATTTGGGGTCGGCCCCATTGTAACAGTTCTTAATAAGTTGTGTAAAATAATAGATTCAAGAAAAAAGGTTATCATGTTAAAATTCTTTATAATTTTTTAATTTATTTTATTTAAATGGATTTCAAGATCGCATTCTTTCAGAAATAAAGGGGACGCAATAATTTGTAATAAAATTTGTAATGTTCTCAGTTGTTTGACAAAAAGGAACTCATCATATAATTATATAATACGAGACACGATTGTACATACTTCATACGTATTGTTCTTCAATTTTTATCAAAACTCGATACAAGAATGGGATAAGCAACGTATTTGCAAATAACATCCACTGTGATTACAACAAACAAATTTTTTTGGTCCCTTACTCTTAACCTTTACAAAGGGAATTTCAATATTGTTTGCTTTTTATTTGTCGTTGGCATAACGTAGAATTCGGCATATTATAATTTGCCTAGGAAGATCGTATTTCTGTTAAATCCAGGAGGGTTTGCCTCGCATCGCTTGACTCCCCAAATTTATTTACATGTAAACCTAGCACGCTCTCCCTCGCTCCGCTCGTCGTCGCTCCTATTTTTAACCTATGTATTGTGAAGATTTTCAAATACATACTTTACAATCTACCGAAGCAAATCATATTGAATTCAATGATTTATCAATGACATACAGACAGACACAGGCACGCACACAGACGGACGGATACCTACACACCAGTCATAAGGGTTTTTTTACGAGTAATTTTCAGTATTAAAGTTTTATTGAGAGTTCTAAACTGTTTGGAAGAAATCGCTTTTAGTTTCACTTTATCTTTCTTTCAAAATCCTTTTTAATTTTCTATAAATGACCAGGTTACTTATTGTACCATTGGTATTTAGTAAGTACATAAACTTTTAAAAGTAATTTCTATTAATGGATTTTAAATGGAAACACGCGTAACATTTATATATTCTATCAAAACTTTTGTTTTGGTTTTATTACAATCTCTCTGTACGATAAACCCGTACAGGAAAAATATGGTTTTCATGTAAATTTAGTTTGTTTAAACTTTGCAGCTTTGTTTTTTCAAATTCACTGGAATATTATTTGTGTCGGTTTGCTTCTCATAAATATTGAAAAATCACGAGATATATTTTGTTACCTACTTTAAACAACAGTACAAAATAACAACAAAGTAGACTTCTAAAACATTAAAATACAAATAACTAAGAGACACCAAGATTTTTTACAAACAAGGAATCAAACGATAACTGTTGTTTTAGGTTAATAAATTTATTCCAATTAAAACATGTTTCTTTGAAATACGAGTGCCTATTCCTATTAGAGTATTGAAAGTTACATAGGTTACTTCTCAGAATTTTGTTTTCACTATATTTTGGAATTTAATGTACTTGTAATGATTTGTATGGTTTAAAACAATTAACGTAGTATATTGTTTAATACCCACCTAGAGTATCTTGTTGTTATTTTTCACGATCTGACCACTATTACTTATTTTAGAATTACGATTTAAGTATGTACGCTTAATCAACAAACTAACTCATACATTTATTCAACAGGCGGTTACTACACAATAGAGCAGTCGCACAGTAAATTAAGGATAGTAGCGTTGAACACGAACCTCTTCAGTGTTCGGGAGACGAACAATGTCCACGCCAGACGGCAGTGGGAGTGGCTTGATGCAGTATTAGATAAGGCGCAAGCTAACAAGGAGATGGTGAGTAGATCTTACATATAGAATGAATTATGTTCGACAGGAACAATGTCCACACCAAACGGAGGTGAGGGGCTTGATGCAGTATTAGATAAGGCGCAAGCTAACAAGGAGATGGTGAGTAGATCTTACATATACAATGAATTTTGTTCGACAGGAACAATGTCCACACCAAACGGAGGTGGGAGGGGCTTGATGCAGTATTAGATAAGGCGGAAGCTAACAAGTAGATGGTGAGTAGATCTTACATATACAATGAATTATGTTCGTCAGGAACAATGTCCACACCAAACGAAGGTGGAAGGGGCTTGATGCAGTATTGGATAAGGCGCAAGAAGGTAAGTAGGAGATGATGAGTAGACCAGACACCATCTATCAAAATTATTTTCGACAGGAACAATATCCGCACCAGGCGGACGTCGGAGGGGCTTTATGCAGTGTTCAACAAGGTGAAAGCTAACAATGAAATCATATATAAGTATGGTCACTCATGTTCGAGATGATAAATGTCCACGTCAAACGGCAGGGAAAGTGGCTTGATGCAATGTGATATATAAAGCGCAAGGGAGTTAGGGGATGTGATCTGAAATTAACATTGTTCAATGTGACCAATGTTCAAATATCACTGTTAATTGAACAACAAACGGCATTATTAATGATCGTTATATGTGCGGGCCACAATAATAACATTTAAAGGCTGAAGAAGTATGAAAATAAAAACTTTTTACTCTGGTATTTTCGTCATCGATCGATAAATACATTAGTCACTTAATTTGGTTCTTATTTCTTTCTATCCTTAAAAAACTTTTTTGTTTAGGCCAATGTTTGTAGGTAATAAATTGTTTGGGGTTTATTGTTAAAAGCGAACGGATAGTAAAATAGCCCCAAATCAAATTTTGGTTTTTGAACAAAACCCTACAAATTAATAAGTGAATCAAAGCAGCAACACAAACAAAAAAAACAAATAATAATTAAATCTGTCACCTCAACTCACTTCCGCTTCGAAGCAAAGACCCCAGAAAATTTCCGAATTTGCGATCAGTTTAGATCTGAGTGAAAACGTGCCTTTTGTCAAGAGGACGTGATAAATCACTTTTGTTGGTATCTCATACGGAAACACGAAGATTCTCAGATAATAGTTCCTGTGTGCCGCCGCCTTAGATTTTTCCGTATCACGACAATATATGTTCCTTTTAGAATGGTTTCAACAATACGACATATTGTAACAAAATAAATATGTTCCGCCTAAAAAAAAACTAGGTTAGTTTCCTTTTCTCCTTTTTTCTATCAACTCACATATTTGTGAATTAGATAAAGAAAATAAAAATAAGAATAAAAAAATTGTATAGAGAAATATTCAAGCTGATCACAGTGGTTTGCCGAAATCCGTACAAACAGCAGGATGCTCGTTTTACAAATCATTCCTCCTATTTATTTGTAAATTAATGAAAAGGTTGTTCAACTTTGAACCCGCTCCGTATTTTCCGTCTGTTCGATGCGAAGCATTATCTTAATTATTTTTCTTGTCATTTCCGCGATGATTTTGTAAAAATCAGGGACATACACCAGTCCATATTGGAAATCTAAATGAAGACCTAAAGTTTTTTGGTTAAATTGTTTCTCCTTTGCGCGTTATTTTGGTACTTAGATATTATGAATAACAATTTGGAGCGGACTCGTAAGTAATAAAATAACTCGCAAAAGAGAAACAATTCAATCAAATAAGTTCTAGGTCTTTATTAAGACGGCCAATATGAAGTGGTGTATGTCCCCAGTTTTTCCAAAAGCATCGCGATAAAGGTCAGAAAATAATCAACATATTGTTTTTCATCAATGTTGTCGTCGTTACCGACCGGGCTCTTAATACCACCCTCACAAAGATAAATAAAAATATGATGATATCAAACTTAGTAGCGTGTGATTCAAGAGTCACGGCTTAGGTGCCGCGTGGGCTTGCAAACTTATCGTTGCCGTTGCCCTAATTATCACGACTCTTATAAGTGAGTCCTAAGGGCTAGTTTTCGGCGTCCACATAGGACTAGGCTAGGATTGTAGCAGTGTAATAGCGCTGTGGCAGGCAGGGCCGAGAATTCTCAAGTACAGTACACCCACGTTGGAACAGGACGTCCGGGCATGCCCGCGGCGGTATACTGTAATAAATTACAGATTAGAAACTCGTTAATCTAATCGAGCAGCAGAACAAGTTACGAGAAAAGTAATTTTCGAGAACCGAGATTCCTGTTCCGTTCGATTATGACGCTTTTTCATTTTATTCGCCATTGAAACGTTTGGAGCTTTTGGTCGTGAATTTAGATTAAGATTCTGTAATTATAAAATACAAACACGTATTTATCTCCTGCTGTAATAGAAGCGTGAAATGGGAAAAAAATTTAGTTCATTAATATGTTTGTTTCGCCACACCAATTCATTAACGAACCCATGTTTTTTATAGAATAAAGTTGTAAGCGAAAACCATAAAAAAACATCTAAGAAAATTAATAAATGTTTATTGATAAATAAATATACTTAAAAAGTTACTATTTTGCAGTACCTTTAAACCACGGATTATCCAGCGTATTCACGGAGGAAAATGCACAACTGCTTCCATTTTCGTGACTACGTTCAAAATTGCTTAAAATTCGGAAGTAACTGTTCTATGTTATTCATTGTATACGTACTTGCATACCTATTGCTGGTTCGTTCCGTATAGCTAAGGAAAATAACATACAATACCTACATAAAATCACGCCTGGCAGTTCTCCATCTGCTATCAGTCATGCAACATCTTTTGCTTTTCCCGCATTCATCTATCGAGCGTGGGGAACGTATTTCCGCTGTATTCACCCCACTTGCTTCTTTTGCCATGCCCAGCATTCGTTACCTTGCAACTATATGTACTCGTATCTATTGCATACCTATATGTGTAGGGGACAACATTTTATTGCTATGAATCTTCTGAATCTTGGATTTATTAAATACATTTTGTCACGAAATAGAGGGGGTGTTTTTGCAAGTGTGTTTCCCCACCGTGATTTCCTTGAACGTTCGAAAAACTCAGATGAGAATCCAGTGTCTTCTTCACTAATACCAGCAGTGGTGGTAGCTAATGTATGTAGAAGCATAATTTTTAGAATAAGGCGACAATTACTGCTGGTGAACCCGGGTGCTTGCTTTTCACTTACTTGCACGACTCCTCCCGTATTGATCTCTCCGTCGCTCGACGAAGAATCAAGCTGCGAACGCACTAAAATATACCTAAATAATTAATAACTATTATCATAACTAAAATTCTTCAAAATCAATCAAGGCAAATAATTTTTTGTTAAAATATCTTCAATTTGACGAAGTTTCAATCTGTTTATTTGCATACTCAATTAATTAAACCGGATATTCGTTTTAAATTAGACCCAGGTTTGGTATTTATTTAGTTGAATATTTTGATGAATATTTCAAATTCTCATAAAAGGACATCATTTCAGATACTGTGTTGTGTTGGGTATCATAATCATTTTTTACTTTTATAACGTTTGAATAAAACCAGCTACCAATTTCGACTTTCAGAGTCACTAGCATGTACTAGTATAGCCCTCTTAAATCCGTATTTACAATTGACAGTCAAAAAGGACATGTACAAGACTACACTTATATGAGTAAGTAGTGACGATTCCGATTATTGTAGTTACATAAAATACAGCCAAAGTAGCGAAACGACCCCTCTACGAGGTCTGGGCCACAGGTGCGGAGTGAACTTCACAAAGGACGTTCATTGCCGGAAGGGTCGGTGCGGCAACTTTTGTTTATTTTGCGTCAGGGCGCCATAACTCATTCACATTCATGCCTTTGGCCGTGGCCAGTACGAAAATCGCGTTCAACCTGGTTTCGTGCTTGTTTTTTGTGGCTCCACCTTTAGTTCACACGACACAAAATCGATTAGAGCAATTGAGCTGCTTAAAATGTTTTAGAAGTGGCTGTTGAAAACTAAAAATCAATCTGAATTTTTTTTTATGAGGCGATACTTTCTTGCATTAACCGTACACGTACTCTGTTCCCTATAAGCTTTTGGACTTCAAGGGGGAAATCCGAATGTCCTAAGTAGTATAAAAACCGGTCAAGTGCGAGTAGGACTCGCGCACAAAGAGTTCCGTACGTACACATTACGGGTACTGAACCCTCAAAGCATTATGGTAAACCAGCTTTTGCCCGCGGCTCCTCCCGCGTGTTATTCGGCTTAACGACATGCTTTTTTCCGGGATAAAAAGTAGCCTATGTGTTAAGATAGGATAAAAGCTATATCCATTCTAAATTTCATCCAAATCTGTTCAGCCGTTTCAGCGTGAAAGAGTAACAAACATACACATACGCACACATACACACAAACTTTCGCATTTATAATATTAGTAGGATAGGATAACAAAAATATGGTTACCATAAACAACACCAAGGCGACAAAAAACAAGACGCTGAAATCAATTAGGCACCTTATTTTCATTACGTTATATTTTACTTTAGAGTATAGTACAATGAAGTTTATGCTTGTGATTGTTTCCTCTTGGTGGAACTTTCGATTATTTTCATTATTGGCTGTATGTACGAGGGGTGGCTGAAAAGTAATCTACCTGACTATGAAAAAAAATACATGGATTAATGATTTATTTTTTATTTTTCAATATAGTCCCCTGCAACTGAAATGCACTTACGACATTTGTCAATAAGTGACATCATACCAATAAAATAATAATTATTATTTTGATCGTCAAAATAGTCATTCACAGCGTCCTTCATCTCTTCGTCTGTTGAAAATCTGCGCCCTCTCAAATTTTTCTTTAAATTTTTAAATAAGAAGTAGTCAGAGGGAGCCAGGTCTGGACTATAGGGTGGGTGGTTGATCTCTGTAAAGCCGTTTTTTGTCAGAGATGACCGCGCCTTAAAGGCCGTGTGCGCGGGTGCATTATCATGCAAAATCAAAACGCCTTTGCTAAGTTTGCCCCTCCTGTCTTCTTTTATTTTTTTGCATAGCTGGTCAAGTAAGTTCGCATAGTATTCAGCATTCATCGTGGTGTTTTTTGGCAGGTAATCTATCATAAGAATCCCCTCAACATCCCAAAAAATGGTTGCCATTAGTTTGCCCGCTGACAGCCGGACCTTAAACTTCCTTGGTGGTTTTTCCCCTTTAAATTTCCATTGCATCGATTCTTGTTTGCTTTCGGGATCCCACTGACGAATCCAAGTTTCATCACAGGTCACTATTCGCAAGATAATTTCTTCCTCTTTATCCTTTACCAAGTCTAAAAATGACTGACAACATTCCACACGCTTTTGCTAATCAAACGGGATCAACATTTTAGGCACCCAACGCGCGCTCACCTTGGACATTCCCAAATGTTCATGAATTATTTCATGAACTCGTTCCTTGCTAATGCCAACATCTCTAGCTATTTCCCACTGCTTAATTAGCCGATCGGCAAGGATCAGTTTCTTCACTTTTTCCACATTATCTGCGGTAACTGCAGAAATGGGCCTTCCACTACGGGGATCGTCTTCTAAGCTCACACGGTTTTGTTTAAACTGCTTTGACAAAAACTTTATTACAAATTCGGAAGGACATGAATCTCCGAACACCTTAAACACGCGCTCTCGGACCTGCGTCAGCGTATTCCCTTCTTTACCGAGGAATTTAATCACAGCGCGATACTCAATTTTATCCATTTTTAATTTTATTGCAACTTGATGAAAACGAAGACGCGACAAAAAAAAATGAACTCGTAGAAACAAATAAGTGTCATAATTTTTAAAAAAGGAATAAACAAAGAATACGAGAATATAGTGGCCAGTAACATTTTTTAAACTTTCTTTAACAAAGGAGATTTTATATCAGCCACCCCTCGTATTTTAATACAGTGGGCAAGTACAAGTGCAATTGAATCAAAATGTATTTACAACAATCTGACTTAATTTTAAACTTGTATGTATTACCGTCTCTAAGATGTATTTTTTTGAACTTTTCGTATGGACTCCCATCAGGTATCATTTTTTTTATTTGATTCAAGATTTATTTTATTCACCATAAATATAACAGCGGTTGTAGGTCAAACTACAATCTAAGACACAAATGGTTAAACTAATTAAGATTAATTTTATAAGTTTATAACATCTAATATGATCATTAATTAAATCTTATAAATATCAGTACATATCAATTCGATGCCGTCAATTTATATAATAATATAAGAAAAAAATCTTAAGTCCTATTTGTCATAGTAATAAATGCAAACCAAAATAAATGTCATATTTAAATTGAAGAACGAATATTAAAAAATATAGAATACAAATGTCATATAAAAAAATAATTATATAAAATTCATTGTTGGTTTTGATTTTATTGCTTTGATAGAGTAAATGTGTTTTCAATGCAGTTGCTCGTAAAGTTTTCTTTTTTGTGTAACAAAATTATGCGGAAACCGACTCTTTATTTCACGCGTGAAATAAAACAGTACTGAAATCCTTTACTTCACGCGTGAAATAAAGTAATTTTTTAATTTTTTGACTCTATGGTGCATAGTGCAAGTCATAAAATTTAAAAAATTACAAATATGCAAGGAGGTTTTGTTGTCCAAAAAAAAATATTTATAAGTTTGCGCGCTCTAGCAATAGTTAAATGATGATAAACACCATAACACATAAGATTCTTGATTATCTCATTTAAAAATACGTGTTTTGTTTACGGACACAAAAATATTTTTCACATTATTGGCTGTATTATACTTTACCTTTGCCTCAAGAAAAAAAAAACTGTATGAAACGCGCGCTCTGCAAAGAAAGCACGCCATTGTGTTGTAAATAGGCTTTGGTGAAATAAAATTACTTTAATTTTGTGGTTTTACCTCTAGTAATCTCGTAAAATGAGTTCTAATGAAGAAATTATAGATTTAACTCCTACAAATATCGTCGAAAAAACCCAAATAGCAAATGAAAATTCTTTGCCGCAAAAATCGAGAGAAAAATACTTAGAAGAAAACCAAAGATTTCTACAGTGGAAAATGGACAAAAACTGTTCCTCGTTTTCTGAGAACGTTCTTTTAGCATACTTCAATGAACTATGTGCAATATTTATCGCCGGCAAAATGTACGGTCTATTGTCATTCACATGTCACGTCGTGTAGGTTGGCCATTCATTCGAAACATGGGAAACCAAGAAAAAATACAAAAAATATATTTTTCACTTTTCTGTATTGTTTAAGTGATTCTGATTCATAGATTTCAAAAAATCATTTTCAACCAGTATCAACGAAAGTCACCTTATAATAACATCTTTCAGCCATGTCTATCCTTTAACACACTCTACCTGCCACTTGGTTTTCGTTTGTTTTTGAATATTCGTGTATAAAAAGCGTACCTTACTAATAAATTCAAACCAATATTGCATTGATTCAGATACAGTTTTGACATGACAAAAATATTTTCTGAGCCAAAATCTGAAATGTGATCTATTGTGGATTAAGAGGATTAATTACATATTCTACATACATCGGGCGTGGCATTAAATCAGCTTTATTCTAGTTCACTGTTAGTATTTGCCTTGGCGTAGGAACACGCTGCGATTCCAATGACTTCTTGACTAATACCACTTGTACTAGTCTCACCGTTATATTTTATATACACATATATCTCTCCCAACTGGTTTCGGATATTACACCATTTTCAAGGGATGTTTAGCTATTCAGATCACTAGATTTTAAATATTACGTACAGCCATTAACGACAGATCTGAAAGCTAAACATTCCTTGAAAATGGTGTAATATCCGAAACCAGCGGGAGAGATATATGTGTATATAAAATATAACAGTGAAACTAATACAAGTGGTTTTAGTCAAGATGTGTTTCCAGTTTCACCAAGTGCCGACAATCGCAAGTATAAATTTTCCAATGACTTCCTTCTTTCTAGACCTATTACGCCCTAATATTTGGTGAAAAACATAGTCCTTACCATCATCATTATCATAAATATGGATGAATATGCATTAGGGAACGTGAAGATTTTGTAAGTAATCATAGATTTTGTAAGTAGGTACCTAATAACCATGTGATTAATTTTCTCTTTGTATGCACCAAAAGTCTGTTATGTATACTTTAAACGATTAACCCGTATCGGTACATAAAAGATTCGAGCAACAGTTTGGCCTGCGATTTATTTATTGCTTTAGCGAGAATTCAACCGATTAATGATTCCCTGCAAGGTAATCTTCTTAAAAATTAGAGTTGAAAAATAGAAGATTTTTCTCTTATTTTTATTCAGCGAAATGATTTATAAACTAACGTATTATACCTGACTACATGTCAACCATTACTCATTGTATCCCTGTATTGTGTACATGGAAAATTAGTCTAAGGATATAGAGGAAGAGGAAAACCTAAGAAACAATGGATGGATTGCGTCACAGCGGATATGCAGTAGTGGTGTCAACAGCACTACGGAACTAGACAGAAAGAAAATGGCGGGATATGAACCTAAACAGGAAATTGCAAGGAGGTTGATGATGACGATGTCAAATTACAGCTCAGTCGCCCATCTGTTTTCAAAATATATCCTGGACGGAGGAACAGTTAGACAGACAGACGGGCTTCTACGATTATGTAACAGTTTATTATTTCTTAACCAAACCTAGACATCAAATGTTTTTACACAAACGTTTCATTGCGTGACTCCACAGCGTCCCAGAAAATGTATTCCTTTTTCCTGAGCTCTATTTTGTCTGCATAAGCAAGGAGGTTTTCTCGTTTATTTTTGGTGACCTCATTTTAATTAAGTCTCCGCGTGCGAGCAATATCGCTCTAAGAGGAGACTACCGCAGTGCAGTGCATCCCCACATGCTTGTTACATGAAGACTTATGTGCTCTGTCCCCCATTTTCTTTTTACGAACTGTTTTCAAACTATCACCACGACATAATAAATCTTGTGGGGTGTCAGAAGTGTATCCGCGTTTAGACTTTCAATAGCGCAGTCAAAATTCATACGCCCGGTCTTTTCTCTGACGATTTTCAGATCCCAACGTGGAACACTGAGCCTTATCGACGTGCGTTTAGGCACAAATATGCGTTTTTTAGGGCATGTAGGGTTTACCACAGTGTTTAACTTTACCATTTAGCAAGTGCAAGGTATACAAATTTTCTTTTTGCATGAATACAAATTAAATTGTTAAGTTTTCATTTTCCCAATACCATCGGTCGCCTGGAAGAAATTTCTTTGAGGAATAAGTCCACACTTGCCTTCTTTTCTTTTGCACCCTGTGTTTTTATTTTCTGCACAATAAATTATTAATTCATTTATTCAAATATTTTGTAGTTTATAGATTTTCTGCGATCCCGGAGTTTCTCCAAATCTGAAAACAAGTCGTACCAAAAAGAGTGGGGGATTAAGCATACCTATTTCTTATACCAGACCCACACGTTTCAATAATTCTTAGTACCTAAATCACTAAAGTTTCGCTTTTATTAGTTCAAAAACTGGCCAAGTGCGTGTCGGGCCACGCGCAGTGTAGGGTTAGGAGACCGGCCCATACATTGTCGTGTTTAGAAGGGGCTAAAAGTTAACCTGTAAAGCCTTCTTAGCTGTGATAGTTCTTCTTTTAAATTCATTATATATACTACTCTGTGAATTTTTTCACATATCTTTATGCAACCGTTTAGCCGGGGACGGGGGGGGGGGGGACGCTTGACTCTAAAAAAAATTTTCACTTTAACGCTTAATATTTCACCAACGGATCCCTAAACTGAAAAATGTGAATGAAACCCACAATGTTTTTAAACGACCTATCCAACTACACCACACACTATGGGATAGAGCAGAAAAAATAATCATCCCCAGTTTACATTTATTATGTGTAACGTTAAAAAAAATTTCAAGATTTTATTTTACCATTTTGTCGGCGTGATTAATTTTTATATCCATGTCAAATTATAGCTTTCTAGTATTAATAGCCTCTGAGCTAAGCCGCGAACAGACGGACGGACATGGCGAAACTATAAGGGTTCCTTGTCGGACTACGGAACCCTAAAAATGAAGACTTCGAGAAACTTTGGAGAGGTTCCAGTGGTTTGCAACGTGATTTTGTTGGTAAACTTTTTTAAAATGGAGTGAAGCCAACTGACGAACATTAATTTATTTTATTGTTTCACTAATTGACTTTTTATTATGTTATTCCAGAAAATTCTAATGGATCTTGAATAACAACTTATAATAACTATAATATTTCGAATTTAAATTTTGCTTTGCAAAAATTACAAATACACAAAAACCAATTGAATTATATGATTCCCATAGACGTAGAATATAGTAGCAGGCCTAACATTAATAAATAAACGCATAGAGTCGACGACGCTTGGCAATTAAATAAACAAAATATATACTAGAGATTAGTTTAGGAATTAACAAATATGTTCCAAGCATAAGCCAGTCAAAAAAATAACATTTTTATACGTTTCTTCGTACCATGAACCCTAAAAAGAGCTTATTTTTTGTATGGAACCTTGCCACGCTATTTATTCCATAAGTTTGTTCTGCTACTTAGCAATAATTATGTGTCTGTGATGATTCCATAAAAATTACAATTCAATTCAGTTCCAGTTGCCTTATATCTGTGTTTCTTTTTTCATGATGATATTTTATTAATGACGTCCTTCGTTTGAATAACGAATTATAATTAATTTAAGCCGAATTAATATTGAATACCTGAAAAACTTGACGATTTATTAATTATAAATGCGTATTGGACTGTGAAAGTTAATTTATCATTTGTTTATCTGTACATTTACTGAGCCTTATAATAAAACTGAACAGTCTTTATATGAGGAAATATAGAATTTCAAGAAAAATTATCGGTCAAGTGCGAGTAGGACTCGGGCTCTCAGGGTTCCGTACATACGGCTTAAAACACGAACTTATTCCACAAGTAGTTATGATTGATCAACTTAATTTGGCACTTAAGATCCTTGAAACTCTATGTATTTAAGAAATCTAAATGAGTCAGTCTCAAATATTGGTAATTTTTCGATTCTTTCTTATACCTATGCTATACAACCTACTGGAGAACAGAATTTCAAGTTTCTCAGACAATTGGAAGTACTGCACCAATTTGTTTTATTGATCGGGCGTAGGCTCGGACGAACAAACTAACTGGATGGGCCACCAACATGCGAACCAATCTGCCAAAGGTATGAGCCCGGCGGGCATATCGGTTATATAAAAACGATAGATGTCCCTGTGTGCGGATAGTTTAAGCTAGTGTTTGAGTATTTTGTAGTGTGCGTGCATCGCGACGCTGGCTCGTCCCCCACCGAAAATGACAGACTTTTTTGCATTGAAATTAGTACGCGGCTCCACTCCAGTTGGTTTTCTCCTCCAAGGGCATAGGTTATCATCTCGAGAATACCGTGGAGTTTCTCTATTGTTTATATATCTAGCGTGACTATACGGCTGCAGATGTCTATAAGACGTTTTAGTTTCAACTTGATAGCTCTCAAGAGGCTCGAAAAAAAAGAGTCTTGATAGACAGACAGACAGACGGATAACGAAGTGATCGTATAAGGATTCCCTTTTTCATTTTGAGTAACGGAATCCTAAGAATTGTGAGTGATAAAACGTAACTCCTAACGTAAACTCCTTTTTGTTATTTGTGCAGGTCTACATAGTTGGCCACGCTCCACCGGGGTCAGACCAGCGCCACGGCTCCAATGCGTACTCGACGGATGCCAACACGAAGTTCTTGCGTACAGTACGAAGGTACGCGCGAGTCATCGCCGGGCAGTTCTTCGGACATCTGCACGCGGACACGTTCCGAGTTGTCTATGATAATGGTAAGTTATGTGTCATCTATCATCTCCTCTACAAACTTCTGGTTCCATGAAATCGCTGAAAAAAGTCGGCACAATTTATGGTTTCAGAACATTCATATGAGTAGATTTAATAATAAAAATGGAATCCTCAAATTATACTTCATATTTAGGCCCTACTCAACTATGTCTCGTTGCATAAACTAGCAGCTGTGACAGTCTGATCAAATGATGTTTCATCTCTCTGACTCGGAAGGTGATAATTGTTTATTCATGTTCGGAGTTGCAGGTAAGTGCTACTTTTTAGCACTAAAGCAAAAAGTAATTTGAAAATCGAACAAAGCGTCTGACCATACTCACCTATCCAGGAGGTCACCCGCGGCTCCTCCCTGAGCAGAGCTGAGCTCTTCCCTGAGTCGAGCCGTGCTCCTCAAGAGTAGAGCCGCGAACACCACCGGACAAGACAAACCCAAAGACATGCCCATAGCAATGGGCATCGGAAGACGCCTCAGCAAGGGGGCACCCGCCCCGACGCTGAATACCCACGCCCCAGAAATGGAGATGTGTGAGATAACCAGTGTAGTCACCTATCCAGGAACAAAAAATTAGAAGAGAAGCCACCTAACCCTCCTTTTTCAAGAATTTAACTTGACATTTGAAGACAGAACAAAGCTTCTGGACAAACTCTCTTGAAAAAATGAAAAAAAAAACATAACCTGATTCTGCTTATTGATCAAAAATACCAGTCAAATGCGAGAAGGACTCGGGCCCGGAAGGTTCCTTACATATCGTTTAGAACATAAACATATAAAACTTAACTTAATACATAAGATCTATGAAACTCTTTATATCCAAAGGGTCTAATTAAGTTGGTCTATTATATCTTCTAAAATAATTGGATAAAGCTAATTTTTTTTCCTATACGTCTGCTATGAGACTTAGTTGTAAAATTTCAATTTCACGTTTTTTAGTCAACTTCTTCAACATATAGGTTTTCTTGGTGAGCCAATTTGTATGAAATTGATCACGTACCTAGAAAACTTTTTTCGCGTTGAGTTAGAAGCCTGATTTTTTTAAGAGCTCTATGGGGTCGTAGACCTTGATATCAACTTGATGTCTCTAAAGTGGCCCGAGAAAAAAGGCTTTGACAAAGAGATCAGAGGCTATGTAAATAAAATATGCATGCTCTGTTTCTGTGTGTTTCATGAAGTACACAGAAAATTTAATAAATTTTTGTTTAATGCATTTTGACTAGGCAACGTAGGGTTTTGTTTTTGGAAAATACGTTTGGATAAAAATTATCCTCGATAGAAATAATGATTGAATGAGGTCTTCAAACAAACTTTTTGAACTGAAATATATTTTATTGGATGTGTCTTAACAATTTGTAGATTTCTGATTTTGGAAATTTTGCTAGCTATTTTAGTTTTTTAATAAAATTACACAAGATACTTTTTTCAGTTTTACGCTGAATCATCCCCTCTCGCACTGCGCTTTTTCACTTGAAATGAGAGTGTCAAAAATAAAATTCACATAGCCTCTTAATGAATTATTTCTTTTCACATTTTTTTTGGTTTATATGTAATTAATAGTTCTGAGTATTCTGGTGCCATTCGTCAAACTTTATTATTCTGCGAATAGGACCTAATCAGCCCCAAAGTTCGTGTTTATAAAACTACAAATCTCTGTTTTACTTTGTTGCACTCATAATAATAATGATGAACAATATTTCTAAGACTTTTTTTATATTTATTCTTCCTTGTATAAAAGTGAAAAGCACAATGTTATACTTGGAAGCAAAATTATATCCATCCTGGGCGACACAGCCTGAATCCTTCGCTCGCTACGTTCAGGATTTAATATTCTGCCCTCGCTGTAAATACACCATTATGCTCCCTTGTGAGCATTCTAATAATCCCTTTAAATACAGATAAAACGTTTTTGAAACATGGGACTGCGGGGCTAAGTGTAGACATGTAAGCTTATGACTAATGACTATTTCCCAATTTAATAGCTCCATTATAACGTACAGACGAATGAACAACTCGTTATAAAATTAATTATGAAAGCATTAAAATTGTGTTAAATGTTTTCGTACCTTCCTACTTCTTTCTAAACCTTTCTTAATCTTTCTAAGATGATGACTTAACCAAAAATTATACATAAAAATAATTAATTTAATTAATATTTAATATTTTTTTCTAAAAATAACACTGAGGCCCCATTTGAAATGTTTATATATTTTCTTATTTTTGACTTGCGCTATAAGCTAACGTTATGCCAAATTTTTAATTCCTACATACATCATTTTCGAGACAGACTTTTGCGAGCGACGGACAGACTGACGAGAGAACGATCTTAAGTATTACATTGTTGTAAAAGTTATTGTTTATTATTATTTTGGCTTAAAATGAAAAAGAAAATAATATTTTTAAATTAATATTAATCTAATTTTTTAAACAATGGTTGTTTGGTACAAGTAGGATTAAAACTTATATTTTTCCTGAAAAAAGAGTTACAATAATTCCGTTGTAACTCTCCTAGAAATCACAATTAAAATACTAATACCCATTTTAAAATAAGAAAAATTCTAGCAATATATAAATCATAAAGAGTATGTTATGTTCCCAAGGAACATTAGACAGGTGGACACGTTCTCGGTATAATTGTGGTGGCCATATCGTATATTGAGAATTTCATGATCTCATCGACAATATCGTAAAGTATGAAATAAGAAATTTACGATAAATTCTATGATGTGGATACGATATAACTACCCAAGTAAGGTAAGGAAGAAATAACAGAAATATTAATATATTTTTAACCTTTTATGTTATTATCTGAATCTCAGACAGCACGAAAATTATGAGACAGTGGTGATATCTGAACAGACAAAGTTAGTAGACCCTAGCTAGGTAAAAAGAAAAACAAATATATATTTTTACTTTCTATGGAGGACACGATGACCTAAAATCCTTGGCCGTCTCAATGGTAACCTTTCATATTATTATCTTTATCTCAGTCAGTTCTAAAA
Organism: Ypsolopha scabrella; assembly: GCA_910592155.1. NCBI lineage: Eukaryota > Metazoa > Arthropoda > Insecta > Lepidoptera > Ypsolophidae > Ypsolopha > Ypsolopha scabrella. The sequence goes on from OU342969.1 coordinate 8,313,572, forward strand.
CTATGAGACTGGGATGACAATTAAACAGACAAATGAACAGTTGAACGAGCAACGGAGTCCGACTTAAATGTTCTTTTACCATTTAGGTACGGGTCTCTAAAAAAGGAAATAAAAAGGTACCTCTGAAAAGACAACCTAGAGGAAACAATTCACTTTCTTCATCACGTCCCCCATTGTCAATTGTTTGACAGGATTGATTTGGAAGTGTCTAAGTGAGATACGAGCAAAATTGGAAGTTGTGAACCTAACGAACTGTGAGAAAAAAATGTCCAAGCCAAAAAATAAAGCTTTGTGAATTTCTTTGTTTAGAGTGCCATTGGAGTTTACGAAGGTTTTAAAATAAGAATTAGGGTTCGTATAATGTCAACTGCACAACTTCAAATGACCATTTCACATTATTGTTAAGGGTAAATTAAGGGTACACGGAAAGAACATGTCATATCAGTAATGTGAATATTTTCACAATTGCATTTATAAAGATATAAACAAGTTGATCTTTAATACAATCAATATTCAATACATATCCTTTCTATAAAATCTTTACATAAATATTACTCATGACTAGGCACGTTCTTTCCCTGTTTCTCGAAACTATACCATACTTCAACGCAAGCTGAACAACTTGGAATAAAAATCTAAAAAGAAAAAAAAAACGACATCGCACGTTCTTTCCGTGTATCCTTCTCGGTTTAGTAAAAATAATAAAGATATAAGGCTATATTTCTGATAAGGTTGTCTAACAAAAATATTAGCTTTACGTATGTAACGAGTACATAACAAAATGCGCTATCCGTTATTACGCAGGTTTTTCTCAGGTACTCGTATATTAATTAATTAATATTTTCTTTAAAAATAAGAGTACTAAGAACATCACATCTTATTTTATAGTAGAAGAACTGACTGAACAGGTGAACAATGCCATTGTTTGAAGCATCCTTTCGGTTCCAATTGAATCTCACAGATTATATAATGCGATAACTCTACAGCAGTACCCATCAGAAACTGACAACCTTACATTTTCTATACTATTACGTTCCTAAGAGGAAGAGGTTAAAGACGAGTTTGAAAATATCGTAGGATAAATGCATAAAATGTGTGTATACTTGAAGATCAAATAAAGTCTCAAATAAGAATAGCATACCTTTATTGTTAATTTGTTAAATTTAGAAACAAAATCAAGATGCACATTACAAATAACCAAACCTATAATGTATAAGGTGACTTTAATTTATACAGCAAAACTCATACTGGAGGTTTGGTAAGTGATCAGTAACATGGGTCGATAACACTTTTTGCTAATTTCGCAAAATACAATCTTGACGCACCATAGTCCCACGGTAATTGACTCGGGCTGGGCTTGCGTCTTTAAGGAACACAAAAAGAATAATTTTCGAATTTAACAAAATGGGTCATCGAACCTTGTTACTAAGCACTTACTGAGTCTTCAGTAAGAATTTGGCTGCATAAATTAAAGTCACCTTATAAGTCAAATATTATAATGTCGCCACCGTCTGGTTAAATCAGCCGCCTAACTAAATGGCTAGCCTTTTGATTTAAAAGCTACCGCCTCTCTTCTGCGCAACAAAACCAGGCGGCTGATTTAACCAGACGGCAGCGACATATCAATACATATAATAAAACAGTAGAAACCGCTGTGTCTGTACACTGAAGAAAACTAACAGAAATGGAAAGGGGGTGACTAAAAAAAGTAATAGAATACAAATCAACGATTTTTAGAATTATATTCTGTCTGTCTGTTTGTTCACGCACATCTCTAAAACTACTGAACGGATTTTCATGTAGTTTGCACAGCTGTACAGAACTTAATTTGGAATAATTTGAAATTTTGGCTTCATTTCATTTAAATCGGATCTCGGAAAGAAAAGTTATCGTCATTTAAAGATTTTTGGAATTTACTTTTCTACTGGTACGTGTAGTAATTATAAGTTATGGTACGGGATCTCCTAAACGGATACAGCAGACACTCTGAAGTTGGGCTTATTTGATTGGTCTTTATTAGCACTTTGGTAAAACATGGTGACCAGGGTCTAATGATGGGACTGGAAGGTGGGTACGGGATCTTCTCAACGGACAACAGCAGACCCTTCGAGTTTGGCCTCATTTTATTGGTATTTACTAGCACTTTGGTAAAAACATGGTGACCATTGCATATTGTCGTTAAAAAAATCATATTCTTTTGTTTTCCTTATTTCTATGAAAATCCATTTGACGCGGCCCGAGCCACGGGCAAAAGCTATATAAAATATAAATAAAAACATTCAAATTATACTACGTTATCCCTTCCACATATAATTAATTAGATTTTAGATATAATACTTATATTAGATGTACATCAAATAAAAAACAAAAAAAATGGCTTGTTAAACTATTTATAGTAGTTTATGAAACTGGTACATAAAAAGGTTATTAAAAATACGAGTCTCATACACGAGTGTTTTAATACCAAGTTATGTATAGTTTCATACACTATTTTATCTAAACTCATGCGTAACAACCTGTTTTCATAATCTTGATAAAATTTGACGTGAGCCATTTTTGATTTTTCTTGGAAAAGCTCGTTCTAAAAGTGTTCGTAATTTCCGTCGTTATTTCAAGAATGTCAGGTGGAGTCAAACTATCATCACCATAGTAATTTTAGGGTTAAATAATACTTTTGATTTGACCCATAAAACCATAGTAAATAGTAATTTCCACGTAAGCTACGGCGCCAAAATCCAACAGTCCACCACGCATGTGTACGCGTTGCGTGCGCCGGCAGCCATAGAAAATGCAGGCCGAAAATAAAATGAAATTGTGACCTCCTTTGTCACGCCGCCATATTATTTAGTACGTGTTAGAGAATATTATACGAGTACAATAACCTCATTGGTATTTGATACTAAACCTCAGACATGGCTGTATGGGCTAAGTTCCCTTTGCCTTCCTAGTTAATATCACATGTACTGTAATCTCAGAAAAAGATTTTTTATAGCATTATGTTCTTCGGAGAACAGTACTACAATTTAACTTTTCTTGTGTTTTAGAGACGTTCATGAAAAAAATTACTGGTTTTGAGTTCGTAATGAGGATTTTACGATATGAGGTTAGATAAAATAATTTAGACCATATTTTATACTATGTAATGTACGTAACTACATAAGAACCTATTTACCTATTAAGAACTAATATTTATAACTATCAAAATATTGAACGCCTCGCCGCCACAGATATACTCTGCGAGTTTTCGTGGATGGCTCTGAAAATGTAAACTAGCATGTAAGTTATATTAAATAAAAAATATTAAAAAATTCTTAAACACAACATAAAACAAAAAGACCCAGGCACAAAAGTATTCACAAACAAAATTGATCAAAGAAAAAAAAATTAACACTAATAAAATGCACGACAATAGTAAATTATATCCAAAGTGATGAAAGAAGGGTATGCCTGACGAGGAGAGGTAGCAGGCCGGCGAGGCCTGCTATAATACGAGTTAGGCAATAACCGCTTTACCGAGGCATATATAGTACTTTCTCAAACAATGTGAGGCAATAAAAATGTGTTGGCAAAAGAAAAATAACCTAATAACACAAACTATGTGAAACCTACCTTTGCTTTAGATGGAAGCAAATTTTTCATGACCGAATTGGCGTATTTCAAATTCACATTATCTATCTCCAAGCTACTCCTGGCACTACTTTTATTCACTCCAACTCGTTTTTAAAAGTAGTTGTAAAATATTAAGATACGCCACACATTTAACTTAATTTGACATTGTTCAAAACTTTAAATTTTCTGTACACACTGAAGAAAAAAAAAAAGAAAGGCTGACCAGTTCCGAGAGGCGGCACTACAGATAGTGAATTAAGGAAATAGATGCAAGTTTTTGAATATATCATGAATTCTGTTAAAACTACGTGGTTTGTCTCGCTCGGCTACACTTCGTTCGGCCTAGATATTTTTGCCTGTCCCAAAATGGCATAAAATGTAAAAAAAAGAAAACTTGTTTAAAAAACGAGTCGTTGGCTTATGGATTTTCGTACATTTATTTTTCCCCTAGAACGAAAAAGAAGCCCTTCGAATATTCTTAAAAAAAAGGTGCCTATTGATGAGCATGTTTGAGAATTGAGGTAGATCAGTGATCTCTATCTTCTTGGCGATCGTACCGCCGATCAGTCCGCCAATACCAGCCACCCGTATCATTTGTGCCACCACATCCGCGCTCGGTGTGAGCAGTCCTAGAGTTGCCGCTATGCCTCCAGTCACGCCGATCTTTGAAGATGGAATATGAATCTTGTTTAACAAAGGGACAATGCTCGAATAAGGTGCTACCCCTAAGAGGTCTCTAGCGCTGATTTTCAGCACCGCACCAGCTGTTATGATGTAGAGCAATGTATTTATAAGTAAACAAAAATACATAAAAAAAAAAAAAAATCTTCTGCGTTCCCAAGAGTAAGAGGGAAAAGACGAGTTTAGAAATATTGAAAGTTATCTGTATTAAATCCTTGTATACTTGAAGCTCAGATAAGAACTTCATTTAGTAGGCACGGATTCGGGATTCCACTCGGGGTAGGGGGCAATTTCTGTAAAAAAGTGTAAAAATTTTGAAATTAGTCAAAATTATGTACTCCGTTCGTGGTTCAAGGCGGACAATGGCCCACTTTGCCCCCTCATCCCCTATTTTATTCGCGCCTTCTATTTAGCGCTAAAAAGGCTGATTTTTGGTTTTGCCATTATTTAGAAACTTTTCTGTTATTCCTTGAGCGTGTTTAGACTCAGATATTTCAGCAATTCCTTGGTTTTTAGTAAATAATTAAAGTTCTTAACGCAGTTTCGGTGTTTTTCCTTACAAAGTCAGCTTAATTGAGACAACTAAATAATTACCTACTGTAGGGCTTTTTAGGTTTTTATCTGTGAAAATTATTTTTCGATTGATGCTTTGCTTTTCAGCGAAAGTGTAATTTTGCCATTTTCGTATAGTTATTAGATGTGAACTTGGTCGAGTAAAAAAGAGACGTAGCTTGAAAATATATAATGTCAGAACAGAATACACGGAAAGTAACACGCTTGAAAGTTAAGAAAGTGTAAATTGGTAAAGTTTTTAGAGTTATGTGTAGGAATAAAGTACGTAAAATTGCAAGGGCTAGTGGTAGAGCGGCGCGGCGTTGTCCGGCGATCGGCCCGTGGATCGGCTCTTGTTGGGATCAACGCGCCGCCGTGTAACCCGGTAGGCGTGGCTCGTCTAACCTACTCGGACACACGGCCCGCGCTATCACGGGCCTCCTTTAGCGTCGAGCTCTGTCCTCTTCTGATTGAAGGAAATTTGAATACCAATCATCCATCCATCCATCAACCCGTGTTCATCCACTGCTGGATATGGGCCTTTCCTAAATTTCGCCACTCATGTCGGTCCTCCGTCCTCCTCACCCAGCCGCCACCCACAACGGTCCAGCGGGCACGAGATCGTCCTACACTACGCTTTGCTGTACGTGGTCTCCATTCAAAGCATTTCGGTCCCAATGGACATCATGTTTGAATACCAAGCGAGCGTGTAGACTAAATTTCAAAAGTGACAGATGTCAAAAGTGTCAGTTTTTAAAATGTGCAAAAACTGAAGTATCTCAAAAGTGGCAGATGTCAAAAGTGAAATATTTCAAAAGTCACAGATTTCAAAAACTTCTAGATTCCTTGGGAATTTATCCGGTATAAAAGTATCCCATGTTATTTTTCACACTTCGCTTTAGCTCTATGCTTCAGTATTTTATGTTTTTCAGACAGATGGTGTCGATTAAATTGATGACGTAACGGTAACGTAAATTGGTAACGTGACCGTTCTGACAAAACATAAGGTGACTTTAATTTATACAGCCAAACATACCGAAGAGTCAGTAAGTGCTCAATAACAAGGTTCGATGACCATTTTTGTGAATTGTTACTTACAAACGCAAGCCCAGGCCCGAATCAATTACTATGGGAAGCAAAGATTATATTTTGCGAAATCAGCAAAAAGTTTTATCGATCCATGTTACTGATCACCTACCAAGCCTCCAGTATGAGTTCGGCTGCATAAATTAAAATCACTTTATATTGGTGGAAAAAGTACGAGTTTCAAAGTTTAGCTATTACGTATTGCTAGAATGTTCCACAAGAAATGAAAAAATTTACCATCAATCTCTTAATTAACGGATCTGAAATATTTTCTTTCGTAGATCGGCCAGTATCTTGGGCTCTGATAGCGCCATCTGTGAGCCCCCATCGAGACCTCGCCGGGTCATCGAACCCGGGTCTGCGACTCTACAAATTTGACACTAACACTGGCAAAGTAAGTTTTTAAATAATTTACTGATTATACTTATCAATATGTATTATAGCCACGGCTTTAATAAACAACATAAGGTTGCCTATTGTTTCAGTCTTTAATTAAAGGTTCTTCCCACCAATTAAAGACTTCATAAACTTACATACAGACAAAACATGTGTCTTTTGTACATATAACTATTCAACTTTAAAAGACCTTACAGAGACACACATACGAGAAATTTTATTTAAATACCAATAAGGTTTTTTATTTTGTCTTTGCGAAACGTGAATATATTTTATCTCTTGATTTTTTTATATATAATCATCAGCGAATCATATGTCGATGCATAGTGCAGAAGGTGAGACTGGAGAATTGCGATTTTGTGCGTGCAGACCATTGACATTGTGGAAAACAACTCTTATAGAAGTCATGGCAAGGTCTGTTTTCAAAAAATTATGGTTTGTCTTTTATCTTATTATTCTTTTGTTACGATGTATACTTTTAGTTTCCATTATTTTTCAAAAATTGATCTTGCCTGCACTGCTATAAGAGTTGTTTTCCACAATGTCAATGGTGTGCACGTACACAATCGCAATTCTCCAGTCTCACCTTCTGCACTGTACTCAACTGATGCTGGGCCCAGGTAGGGCCGCCTGAAATATTTCTTGAGAAGATTTAGTTGTGTACTGTACATATATATTATATAATTTCACTTTATTCTTTAAAACAAAACAATTGAATGGAAATTATGTAAAAGAGTAGCTTTATGATCGTAGCAGTCTCTGCCTTGCCCAATGGAAGGCAGGTGTGTACCGACATGTATGTAATGTATGCTTAATACTCACAGGTGTTAGACTTCACCCAGTACTACTTAGACTTGGCTGCCGCGAACCGCGCTGGCGCAGCGGAGTGGGTAGCTGAGTACAACCTAACTCAGTACTACGGGCTTCACGACATCTCTTCACAATCTTTGCATGCCTTGGCTGATAGACTGCGCATCGGGACACCACATGAAACTATGACGTTTCACAAGTAAGTTTAATTTATTGAAAATATATACGTATATTTATTCCGTAGACCGTCGTCGAGCCTTTTTTCTTATGTTAAACAGTTCTTCCATCCAAAGGTTTTCTGAAAGCGATCTCTCTTTTAGTGATAAGACCGCCAATTGTACCCTGCGGCTGATTTTAAAATTGTAACTTAATTTTGTTTGTTGTGTGCAAAATTGTAATACACGAGTACGATACCGCTAGAGTACAATTAAGTCACTTGTTCCTCAATTTCGAGCACAAATTCGGCCAAAAATATTGGGTGTAAATGACATTTTTCCTTCAAACAGTGTTCTAACCATGAACATGGACAAATGTATAATTTGTCCATGTTAACATTAAAATTTCAAGAAAACTGCTGATAGTTTTAGATTTTCGAATCGTCCCTAGGGAAAAAGTTCATATTAAAAAATCGGCCAAGTTCGTGTCGGGCCACGCGCAGTGTAGGGTTCCGTAGTTGCCCGGTACATTTTATAAGTTGGTCTACCAATACAGATCGCGCCAAACTTCTAGTCATCTAACATTTCTAACATTTATAAGAACGGCCCATACATTGTCGTGTTTAGAGGGGGCCAAGAGTTTGGCGCGACTTGTACTCGTAAACCTGTAAAGCCTACTTAGCTGTGATAGTTTTTCTTTTAAATAAATTATATATACTACTTCTGTGAATTTATAAACAACTATTTAGCCGGCAGGGGGGGGGACGCTTGACTCAAACAAAAATTAGCACTTTAAAGCTTAATATTTCACCAACGGATCCCTAAATCTAAAATTAGTTTTCACACACCCACAATGCTTTTAAACGATCTATCGAACGATACCCCACTCTATCGGTTAGACGAGAAAAAAAAATTCATCCCCAATTTATGGGTACGGAAGATATCCTTTAAAAAATTTTTTTTTACAGTTTTTTTTACCATTTTGTCGACGTGATTAATATGTATACACATGCCAAATTACAGCTTTATAGTTACTCATAGTCTCTGAGTTAACCCGCAGACAGACGGACAGACAGACATGGTGAAACTATAAGGGTTCCTTGTCGGAAACATGTATAGGACATAACTGTAATGCTTATGCTAAAGCATTCTTTACTTTGCTAAAGTTGTTCATATTAATATCCATTAACCCAGTTTTAAGGAAAAAGGTTATTGACTCAACTCCTTAAACAATGATGATGACTTGATGACCTACATTAACCCTATTTTTATTGTATATCCACGGCAAACTTCATATTTTTGGTCAAACCCGATTTTAGGCTACCAAAGGTGTTAAAACAAACCCTGAAGAATAAAATAAAATAAGTCCAATATGTCGCAACCTATCCAAAATATTGTTTAGGTGGAACAATTCTGCCGAGAAAAGCAGAGCAGAGCCAGGCCTTGTAGTTTGTAACAAAAAGTTCTTTGCAACTAAACTAGTTTATTTGGGTTGGGCTGGGAACAATATTTACGAATGAGGAAAGGCTTTGAAGCTCTTTACTATCGATCCAGAGATATTATTGAAGTAATTTCAGTGACATGTGCAAAGAAGCATAATCAGACGTGAAATAAAACGGCTGTAGTAAAACGGCATGAATAATAAATGTTTAACCAAGAAGTTTTCTGAAAAAACCAATACACTCATTAATTTTATATGCACATTATTTACAATTCGTCTCTTTGATGTTGGCTTTTTGATGAAGCTGGGTTTAATTTTATTGAAATGATGTATCATTTTTAAATGTAAGTTGTATTCTGAATTTTATGTGTGACAAAATTCATTTTAAAAGACTTTGATGTAACATAATAAAAAGTATTGAAGCTTGAAACAAAGAGCCAGTGTCACTGGCAGTAGTTAGAACTTCTTCAATAGCATAGTTGGGATGTAATTAATAGGCCACACTCTTCAAGCGGTCACGAAATAAGCTCAAAATTTTTAAAATGTTTAATTTCTTTATTTTGTACTATAGTTTACTGTGAACGTGTCGTCACAGTAATAAACAAAGTCTTGTAAATCTTGGAAATTTACCAACACGCGTTGGCGCATGATAAGATTTACTAATGATGATTGGTAAAAAATTATTTCGCGTATTTGTTCTTCGAACTATTTGAACTATCAACTGGTTGGTTCGTTGAGACATAAAATAGATTATTTGAAAATTATTCTTAAATGTACTTAATTTGTTTAAAAGCTGAATATTCTTTAATACATGATCAGCAGATATTTTTTTCAAGTTTTGTAGCTCTAAACTAAATTAACCTGCAATATCTATAACGAGACAAGGTAAGTGCTCGGGACCACGGTTCAACTGAAGGAAAGACCCTTTCGGTGTTATACGCAAAATAAAATTTAGGCTTTCTATACTAATAGAGTCGAGGTTGTTCTTGAACAAGTATAGAAGCACAAAAATATTTTTCTTATTTCGCAAACAGTTCATGGAACATTGATCCTGACCACTTACCGAGTCTTCAGTGTGAATTTGACTGTATAAAGGAAAGTCACCTTAAATAAGGTGACTTTAATTTATACAGCCAAACTCATACTCATTATTTAAGGTGACTTTCGTTTATACAGTCAAATTCACACTGAAGACTCGGTAAGTGATCAGTAACACGGATCGTTAACACTTTTTGCTAAATAAATCTTGACGTCCCTTAGTAATTGACTCGGGGCTGGGCTTGCGTTTGTAAGGAACACGAAAAGAATAATTGACGAATTTCACAAAAAGGGTAATTGAACCTTGTGTCTTTGAATCTTTACTGAGCACTTACCGAGTCGTCACTAAGAATTTGGCTGTATAAATTAAAGTCACCTTATACATTTCAAACTTCGCCAACAGGTATCTGAGGGCATACAGCGCTAAACAGGAAAGCAGCGAAGTCTGCGACGGAGCATGTGCTCACCAACACTTCTGCGCTATCACTTGTCTAGAACATTTAGCTTACCGACAATGCGTGGAAGCTGCCGCGAGCGCTTTAGCGGCCGCGGCAACATCCGCCAATCTTGTCGCGCCGCTCATGACAGTAGTATTTACCTTATTGGCAGCACTAGCAGTTCTATTGTAAAGTGTTTACCAGATTCAAAAAAAGGCCATGAATAACTGTAATGCTAATGCTAAAGCATTATTTACTTTGGTTCCGTTTAGGTATTTGTTTTTTTATTTAGAAAAAGCAATGGATTGCTTATAAAACAGTCTGGACTTGTAGAAATTGAATTTTAAATTGAAGGAATTCTAGCAAAATGGCCAACGTTTACCTGTGTTTTAAAACAAAGTTTATATTCTTTCTTGGAGATATGATTTCCGATTTGCTGCTTGTTGTTGCTTGGATGTTATGCCGGATTTAAAAATAAATTACGGAAAGAGTTTTTAAAATTTTTGTTTTTGTAACTAAACAGTAATTTGTAAATGTTTTTTCGAGTACATTATGGTAGCCATAAATATTGACACAGTATTAAACTGATAAATGTATAGGTTACGGTTAAAGTCTGAAATGCGGTAACTCAAAGTTGTGACCGATTTATTCACGCTCATACGCTAAAGTTTGAAGTTGAAACCGCTGAAACTATAACCACTTAACTTTGAGAAAGTTTCGTAAAATCATAAAACAATCAACACGTACGGAACAAGTTTAATTGAAATTGTAGGAATTTTAAGCTAAAGGTTTGAATTTTAAATGAAGCCACAGACTTTTGCCGTAAATTTTATAACGAATTGTTAAAAGGTGGCGGTTTTTTCAAACGATGTGATGATATTGTTAAATTTGGATTATATGTAACAATTTATTGCATCAGTACAAGGATGTACAAATATAACTTGTGCTGTATCATGATTAAAGATGAATGACATAACTATGTATAGTAGTTTTGAAGGCTTAGTTGTTTAGGGATTTTATTCACTTTTAATTTATTTTTGTACTACACAAAATATATAGTTTAGTACTAGCTATATGTATATCATTTACTTTTGCGTAAACAACAAATGTATTAGCATATTGAGGAACCTATGAGAAATTTCCATTCAAGTCATTTCGTATGTGATATCATCTGTGTGAATGGGTTCTGTATGATTTTTTCAACACAAATATACAGGCCAGGCGGCGAATTTCTAAAATATTTTATTTTGATTTATACATAGTTTCAAATTTCACCATTCAGGTCGCTCAAAAACTAACCGTGTATAGGATACACCTACACGTGAGATGACTTGTGCAAAAATCATATAACCTATAGTTAAAATGATCCAAATTTACAACCACAATACAAGTAATATTTTACATCCAAACCGTAATATGTTAAGTAGGTATTACTTAAGAACTTAGATAAATATCGAATTTTTGTGTAAATAAATTTAATATTCCTAGCCATAATTTGTAAATGAGGAACAATTAGAAAGTAAGTACGTATGTATTTCTTTGTATTTCTATTTATATTAGTTAATATTTTGCTTTAAAGCGAGTTAAACTCTTAGGCAATTAACGGCTTTTGTTAGACGTTCCTGTATATTATTGACATTTAATTTTATCTGCCAATTGTTTAGCAATGTTTGAAACGTACGCGTTCTCTGACTCATACTATATGTGTCTACAACCCTACGACAACGTAGCGGGTCTACAAAGTGGTTATTGGGGTCGTAGCGTTTGCTACGTTGTCGTCGTAGTAAAAAAGAACGCGAACGAGTTGAATACAATGTCAATGGAAATTATAGCATTAATATTTATTTCGTTACTTATTCAGATATGTACTTGAGTTTGGCCATGCAATTTAAATAAAGCAATGTATTCCAAAATAACTTTTATTTTTTCCCTGCCCGCGAATTTTTACCAGTGAGCCTAAGATTTTTCACTTTTTACGAACAAAATAGATTCCACGTGTAGACCAGTCATGGGGTTAAGAAATTAATAAATTAACAGTCAAGTTTCTCTGGAACGTAATAATGGTCGGTGAAGTGTGGGTGTAAGAGTGTGGACTGCGACTTGCACTTCGCACTCCATATTTGGAAACATGCACATCTACATCCCTTAGGAATGCATGTCAACTCAACCGATTATTTTTTTATGGAAGGTGTAGTCAACCACAGAGAACCTTATTTTGGAGTCTGAAGCACATTAGCAGAAATGTTTGATAGGTAGAGATGAAATAAAATAATCACTACATTGCATCAAGCTATCCTAGATTTTTAGATAAAAGAGTGGTGGCTCCCGGCACAAAATAGATAGGTACAGAAGACCAGCTATGACTGACCTTGATTTTAAATACCTACTCATCACATGTATCGCAAAGCGCAAGCACTCGTTACTAGTCGTACTGGCATTCGACTGAATCCTACCGAGATTGTCGCACGTACACTTCTATGTGTGCGTGCGCTCGAAATCGCTTGTTGTAGGGAGCAGGCCTTCTGTACCTATCTATTTTGTGCTCGCGGTGCATCGACGAAGCTCGTCGCACGTGCGGGTCACGCATACAGAGACACACACACCACTAACGAAGTTGTTGACGCCAAAGCTAACCACGCCATTTTCGTCTGCTTTTATTTATTGCATAATCATCGTTTCATAACCACCTGTAAATTTACAGTTGTGTTCGCTTACGGATACAGGACTTCCTGAAAAATAAATTGGGCGCAGATGCACATAGTTCCATGATCCACATGAAAGAACTTATACATGTCCTATATCATCTACTAAGCCTTCCACGAAAAAGTGGTCGGTTGAATACATTTGTATATGTATATATTTTTCTGTCTATACTTTTGTCATGTTTAAAATTATTGAAATATGCAAGACCGAATATAATGCAAAAGGGATTTCGATTGATACAAAAAGGCAAACTGTCATATTCCTGGCAGAACATTTTAGTTTGTCATTGTCAAATTCGAGGTTTAACCGGATGAGTTCCTAAGACGTGACATTTCCTACGTCCTAGGGCTTAAAAATAGCTACTGCATGGCCTTAGTTTACAGCATGTACGTGATAGTGTATGGGCCAGAGCCAAATGTCCATGATGATGTTTTAATCCAACAGGGGCCTTCGGAAACAAATCCTGTTTTCATACAAAATACTAAGAAAAGTAAGTACAAATTAAGTAAGTACAATTCGTGCTAGCAAAAAGAGGTATGAAACATCTCGAACATTAGATATTTAACATTCAGACACTTATCTTTTATTGATTTTCTTTTGGGAAGATTTACAGCAGAATTATTACAATAGAAGTATTCATAAACAACTAAATGCCGATAAAAAATCTTGACCATATAGATATAGCAATTTTATAAAAGAAGAGTCATGATGGCGTCAGCTATACATTAAACTATACGTTTAGCAAACTTAATTGAGTTAAATATAACATTAGGCTATGTTATGGGTATTTATGAGTATAAAAAGAAAATACTTAAAGTTAAAGATGCAAAACAAATAGAAAGGGTTTCTCACATATAATTTAATAGTAAAAAGTGTTTCTCATATTTTACCGACGTTTTTAGGGCTCCATACCCAAAGGGCAAAACAGAGCCCTATTAATGTAATTCTGCTGTCAGTCCGTCCGTATAAATAATAATCCAAAAATGAAGAAATGGGGAGCCATCAAAGTTATTAGCTATAGATTTTTTTACGGGTGTATCTTAAAAACCAAGCTAGTTAGGAATTTGAAATTTCTGTGTATTATGTGTAATATACTGTATTTAAACAACACATACTGAAAACGCCGATTTATAACGTAGATTTAGGCTAACGTGCCAGAATACTCGATCAACTGAAATTGCAGTTTTATTTCATTCATTTTGTAAGTAGCAATAAGTTTTTAAATTTTGTTAAAATTATTTAGGTAAGTTTGTTAAGGCATAGTAGGTCGATCGCACAACGAAAGACCCGTCTGAGCAGAGCGGTAAATCAAGAGAGTGGATAATTTTGTTTTTCAAGAAATAAAATTTAATATAAATTCACAAAAGTGCGTTTTAAAAAAATCGCTGTGCTATCGCTTAGATAATAGGTTTACACGTTTAAAACAGTAATCATTGTTATTTTGACTTTTTTAGTTTTGATAGACTGCTTGTTTTAAATGAAAAAATTGCCTTCACTTTGCAATTTTTTTCGATCGAGCCAATTTTTATCGCGTTTTGGACTGTTACATCGCCTTGGAAAAGGCTTTGTTTATAACATGTATGAACCATATCTTTTGTACTTTGGGAGTATTACTTGTTCGAAGACTTCGTTTTTACTACCTACGTCGTCTTAACTTATTTAAATGATACGGAATCCTCAGGGCGCGAGTTTTACTTGCACTTGACCAGTCTTTTCGTCTACAGTTTTTTCGTCAAGACGGTGCAGTAGGCCATATTTCGAGCGCAAATACTCACTCTTTCATCCAGTGTGTTTCTTCAGGGTTCAGCAAGTGGTGTGATAAAGTAAATAACACTAATCATTATGTTTCCAAAAAACTTATTGGTGCATGCCGCCTACCAGGGTTTGAACTTATATCCCATGAGTCCGGCGTATGTAATTAGATTATTTACAAAAGTAAAAAAATTTACAGGCAAAACGCAAAAATTTTCTTCGAATCCTTAAAAAAAAAATAACATTGAATGGGTATTTTATATACATTTTTAATAGAAAATTTCTTCCTTTCCGAAACCATAAAACATAATTACTTAAAAACGTACTGCTGTAACTATGAAATTGGTTTCCAACGAATAAATACACACCTACGTAAACAGACCCCTGTGTCTCAAAGACACTTCTTTTGCTTTTTCAAACATCATTACTCTAGTCATTCAAACCCTTATTCAAAATTCCGAGTACCTATAGAGGTAGTTTTGAATTTGCCTTTAATTAGTTTATTAGCATCAGCGATATAAAGTACTTCATATCGCTGGTTGGCATGCGTCCTTCCATAGGGTGACTCGGTAAAGCTTTACCTTCCACATCATAAAATACTGCTCTACTTTTATTCATCCTATCTATATGCCTATATGCCTAAACCACTGAAGCATTCCTTTTTCAATTCTTGTCAGTACATATTCTTTCAGGCTGCAACAGTCCCATATATCAATATTTTTCACTTCGTCATTTAATATCAAACCACACATACTCCGTAAGGTACGCATTTCCACTGCAATCACTATTCTTTAACAAAATTCACTACCATACATAGATAAATAATGTAGGAGCCATCACTCCATTATGAACCGCTAATCGTGCCTTTGCAGTCACACTTTTGCTGCCAACAAAGGAGTGAAGTGCTCCGTTGACTTTATTTCCCGCAACAATGTCACCGTCACATTTCAATTAAAATGAATACCACCAAATAAATGTATTAACTAAAATTAAGGAGTAAGAAAAACGAAATATTTATTGTAAAAATTACTTCAAAAGTAATTAAGGTTAAGGAGCTAAACATATAATATATACATAGATATCCATTAAAGCCTTTGTTCGGCCACCAGTCAGGTCAAGGTTCCAATAACGGAAAACCTCAAGGAAACACTTTCACGATATTAAGTTTCTTACTCACGTTGAAATACGAATTTCTTCACCAATTAAGGGTTGATTGAAATGGTTTCTTTACAACTCGTCAAAAGCCAGGGTAATTAACTTGTGTTCAGCCATCGAAACTTCAGGTCAAGGTGAGAGGGTACAACATAAAATTAAATTACTAGCCCTAGGTCAAAAATTTATGCTTGAAGTTTAAACAAACCAACATTCAGCCTATGATTTTGCCCAAAATTACAAACTTCTAATACGTTAACGAATTCACCAAGGTATTATATTAAAATAAAATAAGAACTACAACGAACTCGTACAATCATAAAACATTTTTCAACGAACAAAATACGAAATGAAGTCATTTAGTCCTAATTTGACGAGAAAATATAATAAAAAAGAAGGAACATTTCCACTCCATTTAGCCCGAAGAATAATGTCACGCGAGTGTTCCGTCACGTCGGATGTAACCTTCCAATAGACTTCAATAAATTATGAGCTTTAGCCTTTCATTATTTAGGGCCAATATTCGCTAAACATGTTCTTTATGGTGATCGGTTCCCATAATTATCTAAAGACTAAAACTTTTGGTCTTTTATACATAGTTTTGGTTCCTGTCTATTAGTTTGAAACATTAAAGGTGCAGAAACTTGTGATTTCAGGAAAAATAATACTCATCATTTCAAAGAGATGTTGATGTTAGAAAGACTCGACGTAGATCAATAAGTGCAGAATGTCAAAGATTTGAAAAATCTGCACATCGTACACATATTGAAGAGTTTCATCAAAGAACATGATTAATTAAAACACACAATATTTGACACTCAGTAAAAATTTCGAAACGTAAGTGCGAATTTTGTATATTGGTAAGGTTCTTAATATTATATAACTACTATAGTCCGTACAATAAAGGTTGATCACAATGACAGCTCTTGAAATGCTTTACGTAGTGATGAGACACTAATAATTAAATCAATACTTGTTCTTTGTGTTTATTGATCGACTGAGTTTTAGTTGGTGAAAACATTGCATCCTAATGATTTTAACAAAGTAATGATAAAAGTTGTCAGTAATGGTTTTAGTTGGTGAAAAAAATGTATCCTAATGATTTTTTCAAGGTGATATATTAATAAAAGTTGTCGGTAGTTCTATAAAAAATCTGTTTGATATAGGTAATTGATTCTCCCAACCATACACTTTTCTGAGGGTGAGGTGGCAATGTAGCAGTATATCTTTGAGAACTGTCCTGTGACTGTGCCCCGAGTAACTTCAGGGGCGGTTAGCGAGTAACATGGTCCACAGTCGAGCCGGCATCAGCTCTTCAACCTGAATCTGACGTATTCCATTCTATTTTTTTCGTAACGTACCTATTTCTTCTTGTTTTCTTAATTAAATTAAATTTTATTAATTTGTATAAAATTTAAAATTTGTAATTTTTATTTTGTGTAGTATAAAGATTTATTTGAATCATCTTAACTTAAAAAACCAAAACCTACCCAAACTTAACGTTTTTTTTACGAAAATCTTAGCCGAATGAGTTTTAATTGTCTTAGATTAAAACAAAAAATTCCTACTATCGCAACGAAAATGTAAATCTAGATAAATGTTTACCAATAAAATGTTTGAAAAATTTTGTTTCCCCTGCCACACAAAAAGGACCGCTTTAAAAATTACAATTTAATATTAAACACTGATAAAAGACGTATGCTTTTTTTCAATAGTTTATCTAATGGGAAGTGTAAATGAGATTTCAAGCTAAAATTATAATGTTAGTGAGTGTATTCTGAACAATAAAAACTCACATGCCCATATAACCCTCGTTCATAAAAATTATTCAACGAACATGGACCTCCAAAACTGTTGGTAACATAACCCCGTGAACTAAACGTGATAGTCTTTGCGTCGTACCATATCGAGAGCGTCTATCGACTTTTCTACTTTACATAAATTTGCATGAAGAGATACACCACTTGTTTATGCGGGAAACATGATACACCCTGCAATATTATCATATAACCGCTGAGCTGAACGCGGCTAAGTAGATTTGCATTTTGGTATGAAGTGCGTAAGGGTGTTAGGGTGAATGAGCTGCTTCTTTTTTACTAACTCTTAGATGACGCTTAGCCTCTACCGTGACTGATAGAAAGCGTTGATGAAACCAATGATAAAGAGTGCTCGCCCAGAAGACAAGCGACAGGAGGCGGGGCGTGGAACAGTCTTTCCAGGGGTATCCGTAAAACCGAAGATTTGTCAGAACGAAAGAATGACTCGCAATTGCTTAGAACTAACATCACGCCGGAACTCGACGAGTCAGTTGGCGGTATATGGTTTCTTCATGAGGATGGTGACAAGCCATGGCCGAAGCTTACCACCAGTTGAAGTGAAAGGATATGTCAGGTAGTTGGATCTTGGTTTAATTGTCTTGGTAGTATCTCAGTTTATGCCACTCGGAGGGGGGCTTCTTTTATGCACACTGCCAGCAACAAGGTACAGGTTTCTAGGGATCACAGGGCGCACAGCTTAGCTTTACCTAATTCAGCCAGATGTCAACGTCATTATTATTATTATTATGGGAATTTTTGATCTCGTCTCTCTCTCTTTTGGCCAAAAGAATTTAAAGAGAGAGGGACGGTGTATCCCCGGCAGAGGCACAGTCAACCAGGGTTCAGAGCCCCAGGGAAAGAAACCGGCGAACGATGCGAGCAGTATCAAGCAGTACCGCCTTTTGCATCCGCGCTGGAAGCGAACTGCCACGGAACCCCAACCGCCTTAGGTTGTTTTCGAGGCTGGTTGTTATTAACCCGTTCGCGGACAAAACAATTGGGATGATTTCGGTGGATGCCACACCCCACATGTCGGTAACCTCGTGAGCCAGGTCGAGATACTTTCTTTTCTTCTCGGTTTCGGCTTTTAAAAGGTTCTCATCGTGCGGGATTGTGATATCCACCAAAAACACCCGAGACTGCGCCCGGTCCATCAGCACGATGTCAGGTTTATTCGCGAGAATAGTCCTATCCGTGATGACAGACCGGTCCCAGTAGAGCTTGGCGCGGTCGTTTTCGAGTACTGGCGCCGGCGAGTACTTGTAATATGGTACCCTCTGATCTACGATATAGCCGTATTTGTAGGCGAGTTCTTGGTGAAGGATTTTGGCCACTTGATTGTATCTGTGTAGATACTCAGTGTTGGCAAGAGCAGAACAACCGGAAATAACATGTCGAAGTGACTCTCCAGGGTGAACACATGCCCGGCAGATATCCTGGGTCCCATCCTTAATGATGTATTTCCGGTAGTTCCTCGTCTTGATCACCTGATCCTGTATTGCACAGACAAATCCCTCGGTTTCCCCAAAGAGGTCACCAAAACGCAGCCAATGCAGAGAGGCTTTTTTGTCCACGTGAGGCTCGTGAAGAGCCTTGTAAAACCTCCCGTGCAATTTCTTTCCTCACCACACAGACTCTCGTTCAGCGGTACTTAATACCACCGGTTCGCGCCATTCTTCGCTAGCTAAGGACAAAGGGGTAAGTCCTTTATCACATGCCATGACTTCACTATGGATTCCATCATCCGTTTTTGCCAGGAAATAGTTCCTGAGACTGCATATCTCGCGGTTGTGCATAGTCTTGGCGCTTAAAAGGCCTTGACCACCACACTTCCGCGGGAGATACAGTCTCATAACCGACGATCTCGGGTGATGCATTCTGTGAAAGGTCATGGTTGTGCGGACTTTTCTATCCAGGGCGTCTAATTCAGTCTGAGACCATCTGAGCACCCCAAATGTGTACATGAGAACAGGCATGACCCAAGCGTTATAAGCTCGGGCTTTATTTCCGCCAGACAAAAAGCTCTCAAGCACTTTCGTCAGGCGACCATAAAATACCTCACAAACGGCTTGTTTCACGTCTGCTTCATTCACACCTATAGTTTGGGACATGCCCAGATACCGGTATGTTTCAGTCTCGGAGAGGGATTTCAGCCAATTGGAGCCGACATCGACTCCATCGGAGCGAACAACATGTCCCCTCTCCACATGCAAGACGGCACACTTTTCAACCCCCAGCTCCATTCTGGTGATCTTCAGCAACTCCCTCAGTCTTTCAGCCGTGGGACCAAACAGTTTTAGGTCATCCATGTAGAGAAAGTGCAGCATCCGCATTCCTCCCCTCCGAAACTGAAAGCCCGTCGCTGATTCCTCCAAAAGTTGACTCAGAGGGTTCAGCGACAAGCAGAACCAAAGTGGGCTTAGACAATCACCCTGGAAAATTCCCCTTTTTATCCGTATTCGGTCATCGGCAGCCGTCATTCGCTTACCTGCGAGACTAAGGATCGTACTCCATTGCCCCTTACATGCTCCAAGGAAGTGTCGAACTGAACCGCCAACTTTGTACAGCTCAAGGACCCTTAGAAGCCAGGAGTAGGGGACCGAGTCGAATGCCTTTTTGTTATCAATCCAGGTGGCAGAAAAATTCCGACGGTTGCGTCTGACCAGTTTGCTAGCTACTGCCTCAATGAGGAGCAGCTCCTTGCTACCGCGGCTACTACCCCTCGGATGTATGATTCTGAGCATCCGAGATGATGTGATTTTCAACAACATATTGAGAAATCTTAGAGCTCAAATCGGAAGTAAGCGTCTTGTATAGTGTACAGAGACATGTGATAGGGCGGTATTTTGACGGATCCGCGGTATTTTCAATTTTAGGAGCTAAATGAGTGACCCCAGTTGTTAAGAAGTTTGGGAGCGTGCCAACGTCAAGGGCCTGTTGGAATTGCTTTGCGAGGGTTGCATGGGAACGCCAGAATCCCTTCAGCCAGTAATGCTGCAGGCCGTCTGGTCCCGGACTTTTCCAGTTCGGGGCCTTACGGACCGCAGCGGTTACGTCCTCCTCAGAGATTCTGACTGCGTTCATAGGCGTGGTTATTATTATTATTATTATTATTCCCTTAACAATTTGCTGCACAACTAGTCTTAATGTTATGCTATATTTTGGTAATGGCCTTTGGTTAATTGGAATAGTGAAATGATGATGATAATGATGATGATGATGATGATCATGATGGTTATGATAATGGTGAAGTTGCAGATGTCCTTAATTATTTCTTGACATTTTAATTTTAAAAATCATTGTTTTATTTTGTTATTGAACTAGAATGTCAACATTATATAATGCATAACTTACTTCCTTGTCACAGTTGTAACGCGTTTGTTGGGTTTTATTATTGCCTCAAACATACTCGTACAATGGTCAAGTCCTTAAATAATAGACAAATATGCTAGCAAATATTGACTGAACCAATTCCATTAAACGAGTATAATTGTTTTGAAGTTGTACGGTATATATAGGTATTGTATTTAGAGCATATGCTCTTATGAGCTTTAACTTATAGTACCATGAGACAATTGAGAAAAGCTTTAAATCTCTTAATTCTCATTATCACTTAAATGATAGATCGTAGTTCAGACTGTGGCTTGGATCCATCTTACAGATGCACCGTAGCTTAGGTAAAAATGCTCTACGCCGTATGGTGCATGAAAAGAACCTCCCTGAAATAGGGTAAACTAAGAAACAATACCCGATTACTGCAGATATGCTGCCCAGCGTACGATGGTAAGTTAGAAGAAGGCCAAATAGCTGACAAAACCTTTAACTTCGACTAATAGTTGGCTTTGACCGTGAAGAAGAAGTACAAAAAAAGTCTAAAGGATTTTCGCCACCCAAAAAATGAAGCACCCAATAGTAAGCCTACTCGCGTGTACGCACGAGCCCGGCACGCACACATTCACATCATAATAAGCCTAATTGGATAGTAAATCCACTCACACACTGGTAAACCGGCGCCATTGCTATGCTTCAGTTGTTGCTTAGCGGCGACTCCATCTCCTTTTTATTCGTCCATGGTCACCATATAAAACCATGCCACATAGAAGCTGTACTGGCAAAGACAGTTGCGTGGTACCAGTTAATTCGTCTGGTACCAACTTCCGTAGATTTTTTAGAAGCCCCGGAACCGAATTATATTACTATAAGGGTTAAATCTCCTAAAACTAACCTTTTTTGATAAATGTTTTAGTTTTTATAATATTAAATATTGAAGTAACAAAATATAAGAACATGACATGAATCCTCAAGATGTTATAGGTGTTCCCAAATGTGAAATGTGAAATGGAAGTCACAGTCCACACTTGGTACACCCACTTTTTACCGACGATTATTAAATCCCAAACGTGATGGGTGGTGAGAGCTATTGCCGTATTTCGGGCACAAATGTACCAGCAGCTTCTGAAGCACGCATACCGAACACAAATGAATGCGTGCACCGCGCGGGTTTGAACCCACGACGTTTAGGTTAGCAGGCTCTACTATACGGCCCCAGAGGCGGTAGCAAAAAGTAGTTACGGATAAATTGACAATATGTAATTTTATGATCATCCAGCTTGAAAAAATCAAATTTTTTGCTACTAAATAACCCATATTTCATAACCGCATTAAGTTATTATTTCGGTACCTAATCATTCATAGCAATAACCTTCAGTTTAGAAGGTACACACATTTTCGGGTGATTTATCGACTGACGGTAATTTTGTACCAACAAACGCTCGCTGCCTCAGTGCCACATGGCGGTACGATAACAATCTTAGTTTTTCGTTTTACCGCCAACAGCTTGTATGAATACATTACTGAAAATCAGGTAAGTGTGGACAATGCTTAGGCATTTTTAAGGTGGTTCTTGTATAACCTCTTAGCCTAAATATACATATTACACATCGAACAAAAAAGCACCAATTTTGTTTTCTTTAAGGCCATGGCTTTTAGTTTTTGATGTGAATCAGCGGAAAAATGGAACAAAAAATGGATTGATAACCATATCAGTTAAAATTATCAATGCATGACATGCTAAATGACGAAAATCTGAAAGAATTTTTGTTTTCATCTCGGTGCTAAATGCACAACTTACGATTGTTTTTCTTCTTCTTGAATAAAAAGTATTAAATAAATGTGATATAGGGCATTTCACGACTAAAATAATTATTTAATGACAATTAGGCTTTTCCGCCAAAAGGTGTTATTCCTTCGTATTGTTAGAAAAAACACATATCTTAAATATGTAAAGTGTATACGTTATAAAAAACATCCATCCATCCATCCATCAGCCTGTTTCGTCCACTGCTGGACATAGGCCTTTCCAGGATTTCACCACTCTTGGCGGTCCCCCTGGAAGAAATGCCCATACTCACACACGCTGGGCAGGCGGGTTGGTGAGCGCGGTGCCGAAACCCTTGCACCAGTGACGCCGCTGCCCGTCACTAGTCTGTGTTAAGGCCTGGCAATTAGGGATGGATATACCGCCATCCATCGGTCCCAGGCCATGATGGGCCGCCTGGTTTTGCCTGAGAGCTGTTCTCTTACTCTCCCCCGAATAACTTCGGGAGGATTTGCGAGTAAGATGGTGGTACCTCCACAGTCGAGCTCGGCATCAGCTCTACCACCTAAAAAACTATAAAAAACATGTAGTTGTGTTATTATTCAAAAACTGATGAACTTCCGTGAAGTATTTATGCCACACTACGGGTTAAATAAAACTGTTATTAATGTATTGCAAAAAAAGTATAAATAAATAAATGACACTAAAGCGTTATTCCATACTTAAATGATAATTTAAAATATAATTTATAACAAATTATTTGAAAAAGCATAGCTACGTATTTATTTTATTGGTTAATTGTGTGAACAATTTGTTATTTTTTACAATGTGTTTACATTATAAGAAACATTTCGTGGAATGCGAGTAAAAGTATTGAGTATTTTGTTTTGTTGAGATAACTTTTGTTTTTTTTTTCTATCGAGGAAACTACATGTAATCGTGTTTCTAAAATGTATGATTTATGGAGTGAATCTTAAATATCTTACATTCTAGTTGAATATTTTAAGCTCAAATAATAATGATACAGCAAGGGATGAAACGAAGGAAATTATTTCGCAAAAAGCTCGGTGTCCCCTTTAAATTCTTGCTAGAATTGTAAGACAGTGGTCGCGTGACTGGCCCCTTCCGTTTACAAGAGTGGATGAATGGACGACGGACACGGCTGCAATTACTTCACATCAAGAGATCCAAAAGCAGATTGTTGGAAACACATTAATATTTAATAAACACATAAATAATTTTATTAATGGCTTATTATGAAATTAAATTAATACTCTACTTCTGCAATAAAGGTACATAAATACACTTATCACACGTTAGGAATTATTAAATAAGAAAAATAATTAAATTTAAAAGAGGAAATACAATATAGGGTGAAATTAAATCTACCAAGTAAATTCATAATAGAGACTCGGTTAGTGATCAGGAATTAGGTAATCCTTTTGGCTAAATACGAAAAAATGTTCTAGTGTAAACACAGTTATTATTATAAAAATTAAAAACAAAGTTAACAGAAAGAATAAAAAATTGGTCAACATTCGTAAGCGACTTTGTAAGTTCCGTGTTTTACAGATTGCTGTGTCGACGCAATCGCTCTGGGTCTAGGTCGTTGACGGTAATATGCCGACGGATCCATTTTGTAAAATGCGATCGCGACCATACAAAGACTACCGTCAATTATTTGACACAGTTTTGTTAACCTGATTATTATAGAATTACGATTGTGAAAATGTCAAGAAATAAGGCTGAAGAAAACACATTACTGTTTCACAAAATGGAAACACTTGAACTTTCAACAAATAGTCCATAAGATTATAATTAGAAAATGAGAATAAAATAGTCCTTAATAGAATGTAAAAACTGCTCACGAGTTACTTTAATATCTCAAATACAGATTATCTATTCTATCGATTAAATTATATAAATTATTGGCGTTAGAAATTATTATTAATCAAATCACCATTGAGAAAAAAAAATAGCTCTACGGCTTAACCTTTATTAAATAAGCCTTATAAATACCTTATTTGATGGCTTCGACTTAGCATGGTATGCACGATATTCATGGAGTGCTTTTTGATAGCTTCCGCTTCGTAGCATCGCAGTGGCATCATAAGAGCATCGCAGTGGCATCCATACCATCGGAGGGGCATCGCAGTAGTACGACGGAAGTCCAGATGTCTTGTGGCTCGGTGGCGGAAGTCTCGTAGCGGACGTCTTGTGCCTCGGCGCCGGCGGCGGTGCAGCGGTGGCGGCAGGAGTGTCCCAAGGCGGGCGTCGTCGTCGTGTTGTCGATGGCTTGAATGTTTTGTGGCTCGGCGGGAGACTCGTAGCGGGTTTCGTGTTGTTATCCACGCTAAGTGGGCCGGGATATCCCTGGACACCTCTTCTGGCCGGGTTCTACCCTGGACTCTACGGACCTTCCATAGTATACTGTTTTGTGCGTGCGCTGATTGATTGGTAGTTTATATGTCTCGGAATCGGTTGGATATTAAAAAAGAAATATCAGGAACGGCGTCTAGTTGCTTCTTCTTTGGTCTTCCACCTTCGTGGATTCGATTTGGCGAGTCGCCATGAGGTAAGCCGAGGGTTTCGTTAATATGAACTTATTCTGAAGTCAGTAATAGCTCTCTCTTTACTGCCTTAGGTCACTTATATTTATACATAATATACGTGACGCACACGAAGTGACCTCGTTACACACATCCTTGAGTAAGTGTGTGTGCAGTATACTACAGGAGGTAAGTGTGTAACACTTTACTTTTCATTACTAATACGAGGAAATAAAAAAACGTACAAAATTATAACAAGATGATTAACTGCACCTGTACTTGTTTCATGGTAATTATATTTATCCCAACCGGTTTCGGTTTTACACCATTATCAAGGAGATAAAATTTAAATTGTAAAATTTTATATTAATTTTTTTAACGGCTCGTCGTAATGTAAGTTTAATTTTCTGAATTCCTGAATCCCTTGAGAATGGTGTATCAACCGAAACCGGTCGGGATTAACGTGTCTTAAAATTAAAACCAGTGAAACAAGTACAAGTGAATTTAATTATGATGTTTTCCAAGTTTCACCAAGTGCCAACAATCGCAAGTATAAATTATGCATTTAAATAAAATAAACATAATGTTCAAATTCAACGATTAGTGAACAATAAAGAAAAACTAATTTTGTGATTTACTTCTCATTTTATTTCACAGACATTTGGTATTAGTTTAAGTTTATGTTCTGATGATCAAATAAATAAATATTTACTTTATTTCGCATAAAGTGATCCACAAACTACGAGCGATGTGTCGTTTCATCAATGAAAATAATTTCTATCTCTTTCCAACTGTTTTGTGTTATTACAGGACGGTTTCATGCAAGTAAATCCATTCTAACTTATACGCACATTTTTTTGTATGAAAATATGTATGACTTTAGATCAATAAAGTATCGTTACTATTGTTATCTACATGCACAATACTATCTCCCATTACAGCAGTGGCAGATATTTTTTGGGCACCTTATATATTTTGGAATAATGCAAATTTGTGAAGAAATATATTCACTTACATACACAGATACAAAATCACCATGAACATGAAACAAGGAACAAAACTAAACTATGGCATCCTCCCTGTAAGTTAAAATTAGGTTCTCACAGTACTTATTTTATGTCTATAAGCGTGTACAATAAAATACCCGATTCAATAAAAAACTTGTAAAATAATAACCATTATGAAAAGCAGCTTAAGTCTCTTCTTATAAAAAGGCCTATTATACACTAAAATAATTTATGGATGATAGCTTGTGAATACTTCAGTCTGCCTATTTACACAATGTTTTAAAAATAAATTGTTATAAATATTTTTAGTAAAAATTTTTAGTAATCGTTGCAATCTTTTTTTTGTTTGTTTTATTAAAATTGTTTTGTCACATACATTAAGCAATGCTTTATAGTAAAATATTGTAAAAATAATATTTTAATTTGCGGTGCCCGTCTGGGTTTATGCTTGTACCTCAATATTGTAACTAATATTATGTAGCACCCATGTAACAGCATAAAGGCAATAAATTTGAGTATTTGGTTACCCTTTGGGTACGGAACCCTAAAAAGCAGGTCGACGACGTGGCAAAACCTGACAGTTTGTGTAAAGTGAAGAAACAATTGCTGTTACGATGAGTCTCCACTGATGAAGTCATGACGTTATCGTGACCGAGCAATCTTCTTCTCGAGATACATGTGGCACCGCCACATGTTACATGGGTACCAAGCTGAGAGAAATGATAACTGAATAGGAAGCTCGTACGTGTTATCTAAGATAGGTGTTAATAATAATATGAGAATAATGAAAAAATCGTGCTAATAGACGTAAATATAGCAAATATAGCAAATAAAATAAGTTGAAAAAGGTCGTGATTAATTACAGAAAATGTAAAAAAAGCTTTCAAAACGGTGATAACGGTGCTTATTTATTTTACGTATAGCAGGGACTACTGGTACAAACATTCGAGACCAACAATAAAAAAAATATTTCTAAGGCTTCAACATAATTTTGCTACGTGCCCCGTGGCGAGTTCTTACGTTTAGACTACGACTACGTAGCGGGTCTACAAAGAGTAATAAGGTCGATTCTGAAGGCTTTAATTTTTATTCAAGCGCTATCAAAATTAAATTTTCTTCATTCCAAAATAGTTCTTTAGTGTTACCAACAGAAGCTTTATTACTTTGGAAAAAATTTAGTTTTGACAACATTAAAAATAAAAATAAATAAGCCTTCAGAATCGATTTAAGAAAAACGAGGACGCGAGTGTGCTAATAATACTTCTTTGAGTTAGATCAGGTTGTAAATCTAACGAATTTAAATTAAGTTGGCTGGATACCTTATCGGAACTACAAAAAGTGGCAGATTAATCTAGAATTATTATTAGGTGTGGTTGCTTTGAACTCAGAGTTTTAGCTAAGCCTCACAATTTATTTTTTAAGGGAAAAAAAAATCTCAAAATACACTTGCTTTTCAGCATATAAAGTAAAAATAATTGATTCTTAATAATGATAAAAATATTACCTTCTCCTTGCTAAAATAATTCTTTTGGTAAATTTTGTGTTTTAACAGAAAAGTATGAAATATTTACGTCCTCATGAACAAAGATAAAAAATCCAGGAAAGAAGAAAGAAATTCATGTTAGGGTAAAAGTGAAAGTAGGAATAACAAGCCGTTCATCAATCTTCATTGGGGAGACAGCGACGCTGAGCGAATTTTTTTTTTCTCTGTCGATGTCACGGCGTTTCATTGTGTTTTTAAGGTACCGTACCCAAAGGGTAAAAAACGAACCACTATCGTGAGACTCGCTGTCCGTCTGTTCATCTGTCCATCCATTCGAACGTCCACCAACAGCATAATAACTTTTGATTCGTGTGAGCTACTCATACAATTTATTACAAAATAAGGAAGAAATATTAACCCACAATCTTGCATCTCTCAAAATTTTCTAGTATGCGTTTCTTTTTCGCAATCATACAATATGTGGATTGAGGTTCAAATCACGTCGACCTTTTTTCTCTTTTTTTTTTCTTTTTTAAATCAGAGTTACGAAATTTACGAAAATATTTCAACAAAAGTAAAAAGTTGATGCAACAACGAGCGAAGCGTGAATAAGAAGCGTGTTAGGTTGCTGCTAAAGATAGTACATTCGGGAGCTGAGCGAAGCGGAGCGGAGCAACCCCTGTTGCCTTGTAGCCTTAACATAATTTATAATTATGATAGACGCAAAAATACTACTTGTTTTTCAAATGACAGCCACCTACTGCAATTGATTACCGGCTTTGACAGCAGATTCACAGCCTAAAAATAATACTTACAGACAATTAAACCGAAAAAATTCAAAATATATATTATTTATTCAATTGGATGTTTAGATAAATTCAATTATGTAAAAGCAACATGAAACTAAGTGAAGATGGTGGTAGGTCTTTATAAAATACATCAATACAACTACGTAAAGTATATTTTTATAAAAATACAGAACCCTCGGTGTGTTTCACTCACACTTAGCCGGTCCTTTTTTGTTTCTGCAAAAAAAGAAAGTGGATGTTTTAAGAACTATAGGTCTTTTATGAAGGCAGCCAAAACACTTTGAAGAAAATCACCATACTCGTATGAAATCACATAAATCGACAAATTAAAATTCATAATTATGTACGATCACAGATGATAATAATATGAAAAATACATAATAAGTACAGGTAGGTATTACCCGACCATCAATAAACATAAATAAAAAATGGCCAAGTGCCAGTCAGACTTCGCTCTATTAGGGTTCCGTACGTATAAAAAATAAAAATAAAAATATTTATTTATTTTGGTCACAGCTAACAAACTGCATTACGAATCCGTGTTTTCAGTATTTGTTGTTCTATAACAGTATACAAGCTGAACCAAACGAATGTCCCCTGGAGGGAAAATACATTTAAATATTAAAGATAGCAAATTTTACTTAAAGGAACCTTTATTTATTTTTAATATTAAGGAATTAATCTCTAATATTTAAGGTACTTTCCCTCCAGGGGGCATTTGTTTGGTTCAGCCTGTATAGTACTAATATACAGAAATTTCAAATGCCTAACACGTTCAGTTTTTGAAATAGATGCCGTAACTAATTTGACCTAAAACTGCTAACCCAAATGCTAGACTAAAAAAAAAAAACATTTTTATCGCTCCTTTTTCATGAATGGGACCCCCTCCGAAGAATAATTGAATTGAATTTCTAATTCAATATTCGGGTTAACATTATACATACAATATTTGTACTTCAGGTTACGAGCTAAGGACCCGTGACATACGGACCCAGATGGACAGATAGCAGAGTGACATTAATAGGGTTCCATTTTGACGTTTGAATACGGAATCTTAAAAACTAAGTGTCTAATAAAATTATATAAACTGAAAAAACAAAAGGCTGCGCAGACAAACTGCAAAGGTTTGCGAAATTTATGTACCTAGTATAAGTAAATTACCTAAGTGTTAAATAAATAAAAAAAAAAAGTAATTATTGCGAATGAATCAAAGTCTTGCAACAAAGATTAATACTGCACTACAACTATATATTAAGCCAGTTAGAGTTCTCCAGCCAAAAGGTGTTTGGAAACAGAGAATAAGTAGAACACGGGTCAAACAAAATGTGGCTGCCTAAAATTATTTATTGTTCAACAAATCTTTTTGACTGAAAAGTTAGGGTTTATACAGGTTTGTGGTAGAAGTAAATTATGATAGAAATAAAATTTTATATTTTACACATTTGGCAATTTATCCATCGCACGGAGGTAAGAAACTAACATTAAGTTAATGATTGCGGTATAGAAAAGCAAATCTGTATGTGAGGAGCTCTGAACCAGGATTCGAACCTGGGACCTCTCGGTCAAAGATTTGTGTTTTGGTAAAGAAATTAATTAGTGCGGCACATTTTTTTTTATATTCATAATGTTTATTTAAAAAATTTGCTTACAATAAAAGGTAAGATTTAGTAGAGAGTCGGAGTTTATACATATTTATTTATTTGTTTATAAAAGCAGATTACACAACCGAGAATAATAAGTAACATAAGAATCATTGTGGTTTTGCACATTTTTTTTGCTGTTAGTTGAGTTAATAATTGTGGTATCAGCATTATAATTTTCATATTTGTTATTGAAAAATAAGAGAAACAATCATAACTTGTGCGTTTCGGAACGAGGCCTTGAGCAAAAATGTTTACTAAAGTCCCCGCCACGAGAAGCTATAAATTTTGTAAACACACATTCGAGGGTTCGCAACCTTTGGATTTGGAGATGCATTCGAAACTTGAATGACAGCATTGACAGCGTCAGCAGCGTGAACTTACTTCAAAATGGCGGCCCAGTGTTTACGAGACGCGTTCCATTACCACAAAACATTAGACGACAGCGTTTTAGATCGCTAAAATATAACCCAACCAAATGAAACTGCTCGTTAGTTTCGTATTACACGTATGTTACTTTGAGTTGATTGAATTTGGGATTACTTGTTGTTGATTTAATTGGCGCTAGGTTACTTAGTAGAAGTTATTTATTTACAAAACTTATAGGGGCTCGTAACGGGGACTTTAGTGTTTATTTGGTCAGCATTTCTATCACCAGTCTGTAACCATTAACGACACTAATGTCCCGTAGTCCAATAGCCAGCTTGTAGATATTGAGTGAACTGTTGTTATAAACAAAGTTATAAACAAAATTGTTATAGCAATAAACAAACCTCAAGCTTTGTATAAATCCACGTGTGGTTATAGTTAAACTGCTTCGTGTGCTACTTGGGTGATGTCAATAAATACCTGTACAAAAAATACCTGCATTTCCCTGCTATAAATAAACACAGTCTGAATATTTACTTGTACTAATATTGAACAAATAAATATGTATGGATTGGAACATATATTTTTACAAAGGAAATAAATGTGTGACCACAATAATTCACTTCGAGACTGCAGAATTTGTTTACTTTGCATAAAAGGCATATGTGCGTTAACGCCTCCCTCTCGTCCCCAGTCTTACACGCAGTTTTGTAGTAGTTCTCAAATGTTTAGAAAACACGAGCGATAAGCGAGTGTTTTAAACGTTACGAGTAATTTATTGCCATTACCCACGTGTATCATACTACGTTTTTCAATGCATAGTGTGAGTAAATAAATTAAACGTAATTAAAGAAACAATCAAACAATAAATACTCCAAATGAAATCTAGGCGGGCATTATTTTACTTTGCACGCAAGTTGCCAACTTGACGGAAATAAGCTGCTTTCAGTTTGATGCGTTCGAAGGCTGCTTTCAGTCATACAAAACATACCTGTCCTGCTGTCAGTGGTAGGTGGTTGTCATCCAGCGATCACATTGAACACAGCTCATTTCTGTCAAGTCTATTTATGGTACACTAGATAAGACTGGCAACTATTTTCAATAAATAAAAAAAATAAAAATACCTCAGACATGGCTGTATAGGCTAAGTTCCCTTTGCCTTCCCACTATGTGGGAGAACCTCAGAATAATAACTTATTCTATAGGGAGAACAAAACCAAAAAACTAAATTAAAAAAAAAAAACTAAAAAAATTAAACACTAAAATAGTGTGGTAAAGTCGACTTTGACAATAGCTTAGTCTAAACGCATAGAAAGTAAAACTTTACGAGCACTTGTACTGAAATAGTAGTGTATGAAATTGGTGCTTAAAGAGGTTATTATCGTGAAGAAATTGGTATGGTAACAAAGCAATCGTGTCGGTAGAGCATGAGTTTTTCGGAATTTATGTAACAGAATATTTTAAACTTACCGTGACTTGGGAAGAAAAACAAAATGAGGTAAAATTGCATGCCCTAAAAGAATGTATTTGTGACATATGACCATAAGGCTCACCTCCTTTCACGTTGGAACATAAAAAATCATCGTTAATAAGAGTATGCACGAATGTTGACTGTACCAGCACCTGCCCAAACTCAAAGCCACATCTGCATAGATATCTTAATACTATTATTATCAGTGCACCTCTCACTCTACAGGATGTAAATAGAGTCATCCATCCATCCATCAGCCTGTTGCGTCCACTGCTAGACATAGACCTTTCCAGGATTTCGCCATTCTTGGCGGTCCTCCTGGAAGAAATGCCCATACTCACACACGCTGGGCAGGCGGGTTGGTGAGCGCGGTGCCGAACCCCTTGCACCAGTTACGCCGCTGCCCATCACCAGTCTGATTTATATAAGGCCCGGCAATTGGGGATGGATATACCGCCATCTACGGTCCCAGGCAATGGTGAGCCGCCTGGTTTTTTTGCCTGAGAGCTGTCCTCTTACTCTCCCCCGAATAACTTCCGGAGGATTTACGAGTAAGAAGGTGGTACCTCCACAGTCGAGCTTGGCATTAGCTCTACCACCTACTGCACCATCAGTACGACCATTAAATAAAACCACATACTCTAATGATCATACTGAACAACTATTTGAAAAAAAAAACCCGCGCATATCTTCAGAGAAAAAGATATTAAACTGCAACTCAAAGACTTTGTCTAGTAGGAGGAAGGTCTATTTTAGAACGCTGCACAGGAGCAGCTGTTTCACAGATGACGCTCTCTTGAAACTCGCCCGTATGTCGGTGTGTTAGGGTATTTACGCATTTTTGTTGAAACTCAATTATTTCCCAAACTAAGGGTGGCCACGGGTGTGACTCTTGGGAAAAGTGGTTCAGTAGGGTCGGTAGAATATGTGGTTTCATTTAATGGTAGCAGTCTATTTACACTCGGTATATACATATAAGGCGACTTTAATTTATACAGGAAAACTTACACTGGAGGCTTGGTAAGTGCTCAGTAACAAGGTTTGATGACCCTTTTTGTGAAATTTGTAAATTGTTTATCCTTTTCGGGTTCCTTACAAACGCAAGCCCAGCCTCGAGTCAATTACTATGGGACGTCAAGATTTCATTTTGCGAAATCAGTGTTATCGATCCGTGTTACTGATCACTTACCAAGCCTCCCGTATGAGTTTAGCTGTATAAATTAGTCACCTTATATATATGCGTGTTATTTCATGACAAGTACAAGTGTCGCAACGGTTTATGAGCGGTGACCTTGACTGCGCTAGTCATTGTTTCTCTATCGCACTTAGTAATTTTGTGCGCGAGTGAACACATGCGCTAGTCCCCCACCACTTTTACCGAGCGCTCATAACTCGTTGCGAGACTTGTATTTTTGTGTAAGCCCGCTAACATGACAATTTTCATGTTCGGCATGCGGTCACTAATTAAAACAATTTGGTGGTCGTTTTATTGTATTTGTTACTGTTAAATTAAATGTTGATTCCAGGCATTTACTATTATTAGCAATACACCAAATAAACTAACTGCGTTTCAATTAAAATCAGTTGCTTTGTTTGTACTCGGTGCTCTGAATATATTTTTTCATTGCCTACTTAATTAAAATTCTAACTTAAGTTACTTAAGTTATTCTACTTAAGTAAAACTTCCGTAGTTACTTCATTTTAATATATTTATTTATTCCTTTTATTTTATAATAATAGTATACACGACGTATTTGCTTTATTTATGATTTATCTCTATATATTTACTTGAATATTTGTTGTTAAGTATGTTGTTTTGTCAATTAATTTTATTTAAACCTATGTTTAATGTAATATAACATTTCATTTTTCAGTTAAAAGTCGGGTCTGTACAATTTTTTTTTTCATTTTTTTATTGAAATAGGTTTTTAGTATTGTACTGAGGCTGAAAGTAAATTTTTTAGACCTTTTGTCTGTCTGTCTGTACGTATGTTCCGTTTTAACTCAAGAACCACTCAACGAATTTGGATGCTGTTTTTTATTATCAAAATATAGACTATAAGGGATGTTAATAAGATCTAAGCCCAAAACGGGGCAGAGATTGAAAAAAACGCGAGTGGAGCCGAGAGCAAAGGCAGTGGCGGCCCTAGGCGTCGGCGGCGTCGGCGACCGCGTGCCTGACGGGGCCTCGCAAAAATTCAATGAGGCTAAAAACCGAAAAGTTCGTGTATTTTAATTTATATTTCTGTTATTAATTTTTGTCATCATTTGATTAGCAATAATAAAACTAGTTTACTCATACATTAGTTTATAATTCAGCTCATGTAATTTACCCACTGGGCAAAGGCTAGTTACTAATAATTAGATTAAATGAAAAATATCATCTAGACCGTTGCCGTTGGGTAGGGTGCCCAACGGACTGGCAGGATTACCCCGCTGGATCGCCAGAATGATTCTCTGGCCGAGGTTAGCCCCAGCCCTTGGGTCAACAGAGGCGTCGACCAACCGCACCGAAATCAACAATTCTTGGAATATTTATGACGTCAAATTACGAATACTTTAGATCGTAAAGTATAGTTTGAGCCCTGTGACAGCAGGACATAGCGCTGATAGCTGTCACAGGACATGCTTTAAATTTAGGGGCTGTATGTACATGGCAAAACTAACACCATCTCAATTCAGAGTAATCTATACTAATAATAAAGTAGTAAAAACCGGCCAAGTGCGTCTCGGGCCATGCGCAGTGTAGGGTTCCGTAGTTGCTCAGTACATTTTATAAGTTGGTCTACTAATACAGATCGCGCCAAACTTCTAGTCCGCTCGGAAGTTACTCTCCCGAAGAACGGCTCATACATTATCGTGTTTGGAGGAGATTAAAAGTTTGCGACCTGTACTCGTAAACCTGTAAAGCCTACTTAGCTGTGATAGTTTTCCTTTTAAATTTAATATATTATTCTACTTGTGTAAATTTTTTCACACATCGTTTAGCAGGCAAGGGGGGGGGGGGATCCCTTAATCGAAAAATGGTTTCCCACACTCACAATCATTTTGAACGAGCTATCTAACGATACCCCACACTATGGGATTGATGAGAAGAAAAATCATCCCCAATTTACGTGTATGGGAGGTACCGTTAAATTTTTTTTTGTCTTGATTTTATTTTGTCGGCGTGATTAATACGTATACTCATGCCAAATTACAGCTTTCTAGTACCAATAATCTCTGAGTTAAGTCGCGGACAGACGGACAGACGGACATTGCGAAACTATAAGGGTTCCTTGTCGGACTTCGCAACCCTAAAAAGTCGTGTCTGTACAATGAATAATTTCGTGAAATTTTAAATTAAATGGGTTATTAGTATTATATTGAGAGCAAAATAAAAAATTTTAGAACTTTTGTCTGTCTATCTGAATGTATGTATGGGTGTTCCGTTTTAACTCGAGAACCACTGAACGGATTTGGAAGCAGTTTTTTTATTATCATCACCGTAGTGACATAGGCTATAAGGGGTGTTTATAAAATAACGCCCAAGCCGAAAACGGGGCAAAGATTGAATAATCGATTTTAACACGAGAATCGATTTGGATACGGTTTTTTCATTACCATAGTTGGGCCCCTGATTAAAATATAGGCTAAAGGGGTGTTCATAAAATAACGTCAAAGCTAAAAAGGGGCAGATTGAACAGACGCGGGTGGAGCCGCGGGCAAAGGCTAGTGTGTAATGTAAATGTAACCCATATCAGTAGACTTTGGGATTCATAACGGTTGTCCGCTCTGGCTATACCGTAACTATAGACCAACCGTACACCCGACATGTAACATCACAGTGTGGGATTCGAGCAAAGGACAAATGTTGACATTGACTGCAATTGTCCTTTATGCTCTCCGTATTGTCATGAGCGAATGTAGATGGAGAGTCAAAGTTAGTGAGAGGTAGATAGATAGAGCAGCAGCCATGTTTATTCCCAAGGTCTAACGATACGGGTTTTTCTCTTTTTCGTTTCCATCCATCTATCAACCTGTTTCGTCTACTGCCAGAAATTGGCCTTACCAAGATTTCGTTACTCTTGGCGGTCCTCCTGAAATAAATGCCCATACTCACACACGCTACGCAGGCGGGTTGGTGAGTGCGGTGCCGAAACCCTCGCACCCGACACCAGTCTGTTTTTTATATAAGGCCCGGCTATTTGGTATGGATATAATACCCCCCATCAATCGGTCCCAGGCAATGGTGGGCCGCCTGGTTTTGCCTGAGAGCTGTCCTCTTACTCTCCCCCGAATAACTTCGGCAGGATTAGCGAGTAAGATGATGGTACCTCCACAGTCGAGCCCGGAACCAGCTCTACCACCTGATTTTTACCGTTGTCCTTTTTCGTTTCAAAATACATAAGGGGGAACGTTTCGAGCTCAGTGCAAAATGCATAACTTATGATTGTTTATCTTATTTTTAAATAAAATGTATGAAATAAGCTCATAAGATAGTTTCATCTTATTTTGCGACTATTGTTTAATTAATTATCTTAGGATTTTAGCAGAATTGCGTCATTTCATGGATTACAGTTACCGTGAATGTCCATACCAACCTAAAAGTGTGTTTTAATGTCAATTCATTTACAACGTGATGCATAAAATTACAAAATTTTGGCAGAAAAGCCTAATTGACATTAAACTATGGTCGCAAAATGCCATAAATCATATTTATTTTGGTAGTTCGTTTTATTTATAGATAAATTGTCATTTAAGTTTTAGATAATTAAATAAATGGAATAAAAACGTATAAAGATTTAAAAAAACATAAATTACATTTATTTAGTACTTTTTATTCAATAATAAGAAAAACAATCATAAGTTGTGCATTTTGCACTGAGCTCGAAACAATATTTTATACCTATACATTTTACACAAAAATTAATATTCGTCGGTCCAGCGAACACAAGGTTAGCCTACACTGCACTTTGCTTGGTCTTCATTCTAACGCCTTTCAGCCTCAACGGCCATCTTGCCGGCGACAAACATTACCCAAAAAATGGCTTGGAACCAGGAAAATCTTATTCGCAAAAGTCAAAAGTATGTGAAAAAGGACCATTAAACCGCCCATATCTTAGCCAATTTCCTATTATACACTGAAGTCTTGCCTTTCCCTACTATAATAAATATTTGTCCATTTAACAGTTCAAACAAATCCGATGTCACACCTTTCAGTCACTTGTTTCAATCTATACCTATGTTTTAATGCACCTTATAGTTAGCAAGGGATATTCACCTTTATGTCGCTTTGAACGGAGGGATACTTTAACAAATATTAAGTTATAAAGTAATTTTTTGCCATCTCTTCTTCCCTTTTCTACATGATCTAAAAAAGTCGGTGCTATCCATCTTAATTTATAATTAATTTTTGGACAGCTAATTTGAAATAAATCTTTTCAAATATTTCGTTTGATGGTGTTGACAAGTAATGGTTTTAAGGATTTTTCAAATGATTAAGAATAACGGGAAATGTGTATTCTTAGCTTATTAGCAGGGATAGGATATTTGGATCGATATATACCTAAAGTGGAAAAAATACCAGACAAAGTTTGCAACTATGGAGTTGGCTTCTTAAAATACTATTTAGGTATTTATTAGGTTTTAAGCAATTCCGTAATTACGGAAATTACGGAATTGCTTAAAACGTTACGATAATGTGCCTAATACTTAATAGATGTTACCGTAAAAGTATATATATTTTCAGGCATTGTATACAATTCCTAGGAAATTTTTAAAATGACAAGCAGATTTAGGTCGAACAGAGTAGAAGGCCGAAGAAAAGGCTATACGTCATACTAGCGAGTCTGGAGGCGAAACGGAGAGATTTCCCAAACCAAAGTATGACGTATACCCGTTGTTTTTGGCCTTCTGTTTAGCCTCCGGACTCACTAGTATGACGTATAGCCTTTTCTTCGGCCTTATACTCTG
The DNA here is from genome assembly GCA_910592155.1 of Ypsolopha scabrella. Lineage (NCBI taxonomy): Eukaryota > Metazoa > Arthropoda > Insecta > Lepidoptera > Ypsolophidae > Ypsolopha > Ypsolopha scabrella. The sequence continues at coordinate 8,351,582 of OU342969.1, forward strand.
TTCGATCAAAATCTGCTTGTCATTTTAGAAATTTCCTAGGAATTGTATACGATTCCTGAAAAATATACAAACATTTACGGTAAGATCTATCATTAGGTTCATCATCTTAATGTTATAAGCAATTCCGTAATTATGGAATTGCTTAAAACGTAATAAATGAATAATAGTATAAGAAGCCGACTCCAAAGCAGCAAACGTTTTCTGGGATTTTTTTCAATTTTAGGTATATATCGATCCGAATATCTTATCCCTGCTTATTAGGGATCAGTAACGGGAAAACGATCAAAACATATTAAAAGAATTTACGATTCATATTTAAAAAAAAACTTGTCTCTTTTTACTCGATAAAATTAGACTAACTCTACCAAATCTGTAAATAATTATAACTATAAATATAGTATCAACCCGTCAAAAATGAAATATTATTTTGAGCTCTATTATTCAAGATCCACACGATTTACATATCCAAAAACATATCAATTAATCATTCCGTCTTCTTCGGTTAAACTCAAATAATCTTCAACCAAATAAGTTCTGTTTCTTCAATATTACTTATCCAGGATAACGTGGTGAGTTTGATCATTAATAACAACATCCTTGCCAGCTAAGTTAACAAGAGAAAGCACTTTTCTGTTGTTGAGCCAACCATCAATTTTAGAATACGAAAGATCGTTGATTCCTTTGAAACTCCTATCCATCAAAGAACAAAACTTAAACTTTATAAACTAGTTTGTTAAATATTTGCAGTTCAGAATAATTAGTGGTTAATCATTGATCATTTTATGAGATAATCATGTATGATTTACAACAAATTGAAAGTTGAAATATGTATTTTTTAACGTTATATTATTGTTTCTAATTAAATACATATTGTGTGTGTTCGTTACATTTTGTAGTCACCGTTTGCAGGGCTTTATTTGAGCACTACTAGGTACGGCTTCTCATAACAATGCTTACAGCGTGTTAAATGGTCTAAGAATCGCTTGGCAGCATGGCGGCGCGACTTGCGGCGCGATTTACGGCGCGGGAAGCGGCGAACAGTGTACACAAATGTAGACATTTGTATGAAGTATGCTACAGCTTCGGAGGCGCGAATTGCGGCGCGGCAGGTGGCGCGACCGGAGGCGCGGCGAGCACGAGCGATGCGCGGTGGCGGCGAGCGGCGCGCACAGTGCTCCCATTTGAAATTGTATCGACATAGGGCCTCAAGACAAAATATCGACGATGGTTTTTTATATAATGGATATTTCAAGTGACACTGTGATACTAATTGGTAAATTTCTGTAAAAGTGATAGTTTTCGACATAATTTTTTTTGTATCGAGAAAAACACATTTTATTTTTTTCTCGAAATGTTGTAAAATGTCGCGGATTTGGCTTTCATATTATGAATATTCAAATATTGAATTATTTTTGTATGGAGAAAAGTAATGTTTTTGTCAATTAATTAAATTCTTTGTTGTCTGAAATAATGCAAATTCAGAAAAACTACATCAGTAAAAGGTGTTTGTAACAGTGCTAGCGTCTACCAAATGAAAATCAGTTCGATTCCTTGACCTTCAAATTGACTTAACCCTTAAGTCCATGATTTCGTGATATGGGAACAGTGTGCGTCGTGCGGCGAGCTGTGCCATACCATCGTCAATGCCGCCGCGCTCGCCGCGCCGCGCGCCTCACCCACAGTAGCTGTATCCAGGCCGTAAGGGCGGTAACAAATTAAAGTGAAAAGATATGCCAGTTACCAATTAACTGACAAATCTTTTTACTTCATCTCGGTCTTAAAGTCCAGCTTGCGCCTGGGTTACTTAGCCTATTTGGTGGTTGTATCTCGCCCATTATTGTCGATGATCTCGCCCCGAAGCTCCTTTCACGCAACCCAAAGTAAATAAACTACATGAAAGAACAAAAAAATATATAAAAATCAAAATAAATAAGCGCCTATGAAGTCATTAATCACACACAATACGAGCAGGTATTCTGTTTTCTAATCCTCGAAGCATTTTACATATTATTATAATCTAAACATCCTCTCTTTATCCTTTTCACAGGCGAACAATTTGTATAATGAGAGATTTCCCAAACAAATTTGGCGAAGTTAACAAGCCACAATAACTCCGTAAAGGCCTTTGTCGGTCTAAAACCTTCCAACAATGGCATAAACAAATAAATGAATTAGGGAGATTTTCTTTTCAAAACAGAACATAAAACATGTCGTCATGATTTAAGTAGGATATGTTCTCGTATCCCCAAAAGGGTGTTAAAAGTGTTTTATTCGAATTTGAGCTGTCACTTAATCATTCTTTCATCAATAATTTCATTAAAATAAAAAGTTATTTAACATCATAAATGCATATAAATATTTTTGATTACTGATAAGAATTACTTATTAAGTAAAATACTTTTAGCCGTGCTTTGGTTTGGTGCCCATTTAAAATTTGAATCAGGTGGTCCAGGAGCCTTTTTATCTAACTTCAACATCTGTCGCTATCGCTATCAAACGTATCGTGATCAATATTTGTTTATGATCGTGATTAGCTAGATGTGACGTCACACATAATTTGTTTTTGGCTAATTTAAGACATGGCTCTCCAAATTACAAGACTTTTTGTCTAAGCAACAAGGTGCTGAGTCTTTCTAAAAATGATGCTCTTTTGACAGATATTTTAATTTTCCTTTATAGCGTTTTAAGTTAAATATTGCTAAAACTTTATTCAGATCAAAATTTTATCATATCAACAAAGTTTATTCAGATCTTTGTGGAAAAAATAGCCCACATAAATTATTGTAATTTTAATCTTATACTAAGACTTTCATCATTTTACTCTTATTCATTTGTACGTTCAAAGGAAGCACGCGGATTTCAACTTTATCAAAGTCAGTCTGGGTTATAGCGCAAAGCCACTGTGCACGAAGCCCGGTCATAACTGAAAATACATTAAGGTGGTTAAACCAAATCCCGGTGCAAAATGCAAATCATAATATTGTTTTCCTTACTTTTAAATAAAAAGTAGGGTTCTCGAATTAACATTATGTTATTTTTGCCTTACATTTTGATTACATTAGATTACAACGTTAAATACGCTTTTAAGTTTGTTGATCGAATGCAATCAAAATGTAAATCATAAAATGATATAATTTCACCGAAAACCCTAATTATTACTAATCAATATCCGCTAATTGCTTTAAAACGCTATTTTGCATACTTTTTTGATGAATCTGCACGCAAATGTGATCTTATGACCTTGATAAACCAGCAAAAAATCGAAAAGCAATTAAAATGGTGCCAAAACAACCAGGATCAGATAAAAATGGATGTCCTTGCTGCAAAACATTCAAATGGAAACTTTCGCGGCTTCTGGCAGAGTACGAGTAAGGTGAACATTCGGCCTGGTCTCCCGGTGAGTGTCGATGGAGTGAGTGACCCTAAGAGCATTGCAGACATCTTTAGAGATCATTTTCTTGTCCAGTCCCCCTTGGGGCCGACGCGGACGGAGCTCACTGCTGAGATGTCCAGTGAGAAGGTGGGGACATGTCTTATTGCTAAGAATGTAGCTAAGGCTTTAAAATCAATATCTAGAGGCAAATCCCCTGGCCTTGATGGCCTCAGCATTGAGCACCTTCAACTCGCCGGTCCAGATATAACGAGAGTTCTAGCAATGTTCTATACGCTATGCGTGAGCCATTCTTACCTGCCCTCTGATCTTCTGAGAACGGTAGTGGTACCTGTGGTTAAAAATAAAACAGGAGATCTTGGTGGTAAAAACAACTATAGACCTATCTCACTTGCGACAATTATGGCAAAAGTTTTTGACGCTATGCTTAATACACAGTTAGACAAATATCTGGTGCTGCATGATAATCAGTTTGGATTTTGACCTCATCTGTCCACCGAGAGTGCAATACTGTGTCTTAAGCATGCCGCGAGATATTATATTGATCGTAAGACTCCGGTTTATGCCTGTTTCCTTGATCTATCGAAGGCATTTGATCTGGTAAGCTACGACATAAGCAGGTCCCGCGATTGAATCCCGGTTCAGAGCTTCTCACGTCCAGATTTACTTCCCCGATTATCTATACCGCAATGATATAAATAAAATTAATTATGTTATAGCGGTTGTAAAAATACTGCTACCATTAAATAAAACCACATATTCTACCGACCCTACTGAACCACTTTTCCCAAGAATCATACCCGCAGACACCCTTAGTTTGGGAAATAATGGAGTTCCAAACAAAAATGCGTGAACCCTAACGCACCGATATACGGGCGAGTTTAGAGAGAGCGTTGTCCGTGAAACAGCTTCAGGTTTCGGTACATAGTTCATTTCAGATAGGAATAGACAGAAGATGAACAATTATAAATTACGAATAAGTTATTTTAACATGCACTACAATTTCTAAATCAAGTATTTATTTTATAACTTTTACAAACTACTCCATTATCAGATCCTTGTTGGCATGTTTTGTCAATCACTTCCTTCGTAAAGACGACTTGAAAGAGCTCACGTATTGCAGAACTTCACTAAATTACGGACAATTATATATAAATAACCCAAACACGATCAGCTTATCTACTCTCGTAACGGGCGGCCCTTTGAGGAATTCCAATTAACCCCTAGGATCTCATCATCAAACTCTAGTTGCCATTGCCATGGTTTGTAAATATTTTTAAAAAGATAAATTTATTATTATTAAATACCGGCTAAATACACGACGTGTGTTTTAATAATATTATCTTTGTTTCTTTATTTCTTTTCCTAGTTATTTTCGTGTAAACTTTGTTTTTCTTATTATTCTGTTTTGTTATATACTCCCTTCCTACCTCCTCTTAAACTCTCTTCCTCTCACACACTTGTTCATTGCACGCACCCCCTAGTAGTAAACAAACACTGATCTCAAGACCTTACACTCACGAATAATACACACTTTTAATACCTAGTTATAAGTATACACTATTTACTCACCCTCGTATATACACCACACACACCCTCTCTCACCCTTAAATATACACATCCTCACTCATTCTCTCCACACTTACACATACACAATACACTCACTGTTAAATATATAGATAGATTATAGTAATGTAAATGTGTTATATGCTAGAATTTCCTCTGTATTGTTATAGTGTCAACTGTTAAACATACTCTGTGGAAGGACATCTAACATACAGCTAATAACTAGTTTAGAAGTCAGAGCGTCAACTACTACTGTATTTATACTTATTTCAATAAAGAGTTATTATAATGTTAATATAAAATTACTCGTGCACAAAAATTTCATCAAAATCCGTTTTAGAGTTTTGAAAGTCGACTGTGCTATAAATCTATAACACAATTTTATGGTAAAATAAAAATATAAGTAAACATGTAAACGCAAACAGTAAACTCTAAAACGTCCACTACTACAATAATTTTGAAATTCATAATATACCTTCAAAATCTTCATGCAATTTAATCAAAGATGAGAAGTGACTCCAAGCAACTTGGTTGACTCTCTACCAAGTATTTCAATATTAATAGATACGAAACAGTAAAACTTTCGCTGTCATTGAGTGACTAGAATAGTTTAGAATAGAAACAGAAACAGCCAATGCGACAAAATAACTGCAATAATATGTTGAGATCCCATTATCGCTGAAACAATATAAACAATAGATACATAACAAGGAAAATCATGCCTCGGATTTATTATAAAGGTTTAGTTATTTCAGATTTATCAGCAAAATGAAACAATTTCCAGATTTTCAAAATTGGTAGAAAGAGAAAACGATTTGTTTGTGTACAGATATTATGAATTATATTGGTTACTGTTTGATTTTTACAAAATGAAATATTTAGAAGTATTTTTTTAAATCTAGAATGAGCCCAGGCAGAACCTGCGCCGGTTCCTAACGAGGTTGCTAAGACTTATGTAAGTATACATTAGTATGCTTGCTTTATACGCTCTTGACACGCAACTCCTTATTTTCTTGACGTTTTCTGGATTTTAAACTGAAGTATTTAAAAAAAGAAAAAATGTATTACTCTTGTTACGAGGGGTGACTGATATAAAATCTCCTTTGTTAAAGAAAGTTTAAAAAATGTTACTGGCCACTATATTCTCGTCCATCCATCCATCCATCAGCCTGTTTCGTCCACTGCTGGACATCAGCCTTTCCAGGATTTCCCCACTCTTGGTGATTCTCCTGGAAGAAATGCCCATACTCACACACGCTGGGCAGGCGGGTTGGTGAGTGCGGTGCCGGACCCCTTGCACCAGTGACGCCGTTGCCCGTCACTAGTCTGTTTTATATAAGGCCTGGCAATTGGGGATGGATATACCGCCATCTATCGGGCCCAGGCAATGGTGGGCCGCCTGGTTTTGCCTGAGAGCTGTTCTCTTACTCTCCCCCGAATAACTTCGGGAGGATTTGCGAGTAAGGCATCAGCTCTACCACCTATTTATTATCATTTATATACTCGTATTCTTTGTTTATTCCTTTTTTTTAAATTATGACACTCATTTATTGACAAATGTCGTAAGTGCATTTCAGTTGCAGGGGACTACATTGAAAAATAAAAATAAATTATTAATCCATGTCTTTTCTTTCATAGTCAGGTAGATTACTTTTCAGCCACCCCTCGTACGTGTATAAAAATTCGCGAGAAAATCGCTTTTGCACGAATTACAGGTACACAAATTTTATTCGTAATTTCAAGCGCTTTCTTTGTGTTTTTTTCCTAAAAAGCAAATTTATTTATTCGATTTATGGTGTAAAACACATTTTCTTTTTCAATTTCTGTAAATATAAATAGACATGCTGATGAAAAAATTGGTAATTTCACGGTTGAAGGCCTTTACCTATTGTACGTTATATAGTCAACTATGCATATATCTACTGTTAAATATAGTCTATCCCTAGACAGTAGCTCAATAACGGTAATGTTAGAGATAAGTAAACATTATAATACCTATTAAGATGAATAGGGCTTTAAAAAACGGATCCTTATCATTTCAAGGAGGCAAATGTACTCAAAAAGTCTACCATGCAGTTTGCCGTCTGTAGCCCAAGGCGTAACGAAAGAGATAAACATATCTGAAAAAGTGTGTGTCAGAAGAAATTTGTTTTTTATATAATACAATTTAATTTAAATTCACCTAAGAGCGTTTAGGAAAAAAAAATTTGCTTTGTTATAGTTAAGATATTTCTTTGTTTAAATTGTTATTTTTATTTTATTATTTGTGACGGACTGAGAAAAGGCTTAATTTTGTTTTCTTCTTCAATGCAGCCCACCTTTATTTGTCATTTTATGACTTAGAAAAGGCCTTCTTTACAAAATGTATTTTTACTAGAACCCTGTTTGTTTGAAAATAAATAATCACATTAAAACCTCATTTTAGTACCTATATCTACACGTCATATTAAATACCGATACCATGACATTTTCTGTGACGAATTGACTTAACACTTTGAATAGTACGGAACCCTTAGGGCAACAGTCAACCTGGCACTTGACTGGGTTTATAAGCTTTGCTGTGGGTGGATAGACAGATACCAAGATTTTACTAAGAACACTGACATCCACTTCCACTAACGACGAACACGGCGATGTCAACTTAGGTAACATGAAACTTAAGTAACATCGAATTTTGCTTAGCAAAGAGTTCCGTAAAGTCATGACCTAAGGGTCGGTGAACGTGTTTTTGCTCTAGGCAACACTTAAATATTAAAGCGTCTCCTCAAGTTAGTGAAAACGGGCATGAATATACATAAACCGTTAAAATGGAGGCCACTGACAAAAATATATATCCATCCATCCATCCATCAGCCTGTTTCGTCCACTGCTGGACATAGGCCTTTCCAGGATTTTGCCACTCTGGCGGTCCTCCTGGAAGAAATGCCCGTACTCACACATGGTGGGCAGGCGGGTTGGTGAGCGCGGTGCCTAAAACTTTGCACCAGTGACGCCGCTGCCCGTCACCAGTCTGTTTTATATAAGGCTCGGCAATTGGGGATGGAAAAACCAAAAATATATATATTTATTTTTATTAGTTCATTTTCATTTTCATTTTATTTATTGGGAAACAAACAGTTATCATTTCTTACATACGTAGTGATAATATTATAGCTTACAATTTAACCAAAAACAGTTTCCACTTAACAATTTTAAAAACAAATGAAATTAATGCACGACAAATACACAACATGCAAAACTAAAAACATCAGCACAAACAATACAGCCAAATGGCTTTAAAAATTAATTCTATATATAAAAAAAAAAAAGAATCAAAAGTAAACAAGCAAAGAAAAAAAAATATATAATACATGCTTAATTTTTTTTGATAAAAGTGTTATATAACTCACTCTTGAATTGACCCAACGAAAGATGCAAAATATCAATATCACTGAAGTCCCTATTGTAAGTATCACTATCCCTGATTAAAAATCTATTTTTAACATACTTTGTACCAGCAAAAGGAACGCTGAACAAGTTTCTTTTACGAGAATTGTAAGTTTGACACTTGAATCCTATTTTGATTAACAGATAAGGAGAGTCCAAATAGTTATTTAAATTTTTTAAAAGGAAAGTTTGATCACGACTAGTTCGCCTGTCTTCAAGTGAGCAGATTGACTGAGGATTGAAATTAAAGTGTAAGTTACCTTTTTGTTTGAAATTCAAATACTTGATAAATTTCTTGTGAATTTTTTCAATTAAGTTAATATGTATGTTGTAAATGGGATTCCAGACAACTGATGCGTACTCCAGGCAAGATCTTACATAGGCATTATACAAGACGTTCAGGGTGCTTGAATTTTTAAACTCCCTACCTTGTCTAAGTTCACTATTAGCGGTTAAGTCGGTCCTAAAGATAATGCTGATTCTGCTGATGAATTAAAGAATAAAATTGTTAGTCTTATAGTATTTCTTTAATGAAGGTATGCCGACAATCTATGTCTCTAATACTATTGAGGGTTATAAGGTCCTGCTTGAGCCTGTCAGCACAGACGACGTGTGTACGTATTTACTGGTGGTAGACTTCGGCCGTGGCGTGTTACCACCCTCATGACGTCATCATGCCGCCAAGCGACTCGTCGTGTTCCACCATGACGACACAACTACCCGTACCGGGGGATAGGTTTAGGTAGTGCGTTGCGTAGTAACGCTCATTAGAATTTTGCAGCAGGCAATGCGTTAATAAGTCCCTGTAAAGACCTCGCCTCGGTTGCTGTCACTCTCCCAGTTTCTGGGCGAGCGCCACATTTAAACCTGTTGTAGGTTAATGGTGGATAATATCTCACTTCGCTTCGCATGATCCTGTTTAATATTTGCATCTTTGCATGCTCTTAAACGCATGCAAAAGTTTCTGCCATACTCTGCTAAAGTTACTCTTGTTAATTCATTGTTGCTCCCCATCTTAGATTATGCGGATGTATGCTATCCCGACCTCACTATGGAACTTTTTAATAAGCTTGACCGTCTTCTCAACTTATGCATTCGTTACATATTCGGACTGCGTAAGTATAATCACATTTCCAAATTCCGCACTGAACTCAATTGGCTTAATATCAGGTTCCGTAGAGATTCCCATATTTTGACGTTTCTTTATGGTATTCTCCATAACCCTAGTTCCCCATCTTATCTTAAAGAACGTTTTGTGCCCCTTTCGTCCCTCGACCGCAATCAGCGTCCTAGCAAGGCTTGGCTTCTTCGCACACCTGAGCATAGTTCATGCATGTATACAAATTCTTTTACCGTGAGTGCAATACGCTTGTGGAACCGTTTGCCGCTATACATCCGTGAAGCTTCATCTGTGTCAGTCTTCAAGACTAAGATAAAGCAACACTTTCTTGATTTGCAGAACGATCCATGATAAATTAAATCTTTTGTTTATAATGATTTGAGTTATTCGATCAATTCTCCTCAATAAAGCTATCGACGAGTCTTTGAGTACTTATGTATGTAAACTTGCAAGTAGTATATGTATTTTATCACATTATGTTGTTAGTTCTTAATATTGTATATGTTTATTAGGATGTAGTGTAATATTATAATTTATTGAGTATTTTAGTGACAAATAATATATCTATTTAAAATTGTATCTATACTATTCTGACATCATGGCACTACCCCCAACAACTTCCCCATTGCCAAAGGTTAGCTGGTAGAAAATACTAAATAGTATTAAGCTCGCCTTTGTACAAAAATTTTATAGTGTGCAATAAAGAATTTTATTATTATTATTATTATAATAATGCAACAATCACTCTGAAATTATTATAAGATAAAGTTGAGCACTAATGCTATCTATGTCCATGCTGTTGTGAAAACTTGATTCCATTAAATTTTCTCGATAGAAAAAAATTACAAAGTTACCTCCAAACCGTACAATAAATCGATATCATTCAATGAATACTTGAAATTAGATCTGAAACTTTGCATAATATAACTGATATTAGTACCTATAAAGCAGCTGCAGACTAAAACATAAAAATCAAAAAACCATCAGTGTAGCCGTGATTTCAAAATAACTGATATTTTTTGCGTGCATGCCACGCACTGAATATAGTAGGATAGACAGTTAAAAATCAGAAACGTTAGAGCAGGACTGCGAATTGAGGTATCACAGGCCCTTATGAAAAATTACTTCGCACGCACCTCTGACCCCCTCCACACGCGTTTATTCAGTCTCTGGCCTGTTTTCGGGTTTGACGTCATTTTACGAACACCTCTAATAGCTTATATGTTGATCAGGGTCACAACGATTATAATAAAAACACCGCATCCAAATCCGATAAGTGGTTCTTGATTAAAACGGAATAAACAGACAGACAGACCAAAGTTCGAAAAATTGTGGTTTAACTTACTAGTACATATATAATTTGTATAGCTTACAATACTCATATCCAATTTCATTAAAAATTTTGTAAAAATATTTAATGTTCAGATACGAGTTTTTTACTTCCATAATTATTAGTATACTAGATATAGATTGTATTGTTGTATATATAGGTGGTAGAGCTGATGCCGGGCTCGACTATGGAGGTGCCACCATCTTACTCGCAAATCCTCCCGAAGTTATTCGGGGGAGAGTAAGAGAACAGCTCTCAGGTAAAACCAGGCGGCCCACCATTGCCTGGGACCGATGGATGGCAGTATATCTATCCCCAATTGCCGGGCCTTAAGTAAAACAGACTGGTGACGGGCAGCGGCGTCACTGGTGCGAGGGTTTCGGCACCGCGCTCACCAACCCGCCTGCCCAGCGTGTGTGAGTATGGGCATTTCATCCAGGAGGACCGCCAAGAGTGGCGAAATCCTGGAAAGGCCTATGTCCAGCAGTGGATGAAACAGGCTGATGGATGGAGATATAGATTATTCCCTAATTCATCCCGAACTCAAATTGCTGACGAACTGGGCTGGCCACGTTAGTCGTATGCACTCGGATAGGTGGGCGAAAATTGTTACCGAGTGGGTGCCAGATGACGGCTACCGAAGGCCAGGCAGACCAAAAAGACGATGGCGGGACGATCTTGACTCATTTTCACCGGGACGGTTGGAAGTAGCACAGGACCGCGGTGTGATTTCAGCAAGGGGAGGCCTTTGCCCAGCAGTGGGACACAGTAGAGGCTACATAAAAAAAAAATCCTTACGACATAAATTCCATGTCATATTTATTTGTGAGTAAAGACTGTGGAATGCATCGGGATTAAAGCTGAAAAGAATAAAATTGCCCCGATAGAAAAACATGGAAAAGTTACCTCTAGCTTGTACCGAGTTTCTATTGTACTAAGTATGGTGAAAACTACTAAGCCAAAATTTAGATAAATACTGTCACGTTCTTAAAAACAAGAGCAATAAACCTACATATAATAATAATATTAATAAATTTCTTTATTCCAGGCCTTTATTCAAAATACATTAACTAATACATCAAAAAATCTTAAAGATCCAAACAAATTAGCTTGCCTATTTTTCAGGAGTTTTTCGGTTGTATCGTCGGAACACTATTCTTTCCGGCCAGAAGTCCGGGCTGAGGAACACCTTTGCATGGATAGCTGAAGCTAGCACTTCTTTCAGCCAACAGAGGCGTTATCTCCAAGCAAAGTCTTCCCTAAATGCGACCACTGATATTGCGGAAGATGTAGTCTTCTACATGTTTTTGCGTGGATCGCCTGCTGACTCGGGAAAGATAGATGAGTGGAGGGCGTTGCGGCTTGCAATCCAGTTGCAGCTGCGGGAGCGGTTCCGCGCTCGTTCCGGTTCCGGCATCCAAAATTTTATCAGTTATTTAATAAAAAATCTGTTTTTCTCGGATGTCGTAACTCAAAGCTATTTCAAAGAAAATGTAACGTCGAAGAGTTCAGTTCTGATTGGTGCAAAATTATAGGACCTCAGTCTGACTTTATAGTCACGAATCTAAATGAACATGAGCAACGGCGCTAGTACAACGCGATGAACTATCAAAATGAAATATTTAATATGGTTACTTCTGCTTTTGGCCATGTTCATTTAGATACGTGTCGCGCTGTAAGCTAGTGTAATGTAATCAAGCTTTATTTTCCGCGTATGTTTCTATGTTCAACGGAAACCCAAAAAAAGGTGGACGTACAAAGATGGGATGGAAACATTTATTCTGTAAATTAAGGCGGTTACACCGTAAAACCTGGATTAAATTGCGTAAGGCAAAGTAAATAAAAACCAGAGAGAAGATAGAATCAGTGAAGGCGAAAGTAGAAATTAGCTGTGACTCAAGGAAAACAGTTTAAGGTCATCCTTAGAGTATTTATTTCTTAGCAGTATTGCTCTTATTTTAATCCTGCCATAGATATTTATCAAATTCCGGTTTTTATTACCATTAGATCCCACACGTAGAAATTAAGATCATAAAATTGAAAGTTGACCATGTGAAAATGGGTTATATTAGACATTTAATTATTTTAAAATAAATAATTTCAGATTAACAGTATTTTTTTTACAGGAATAAGACTGACTGGTCAATTTATTTAAATTATCTAAAATTTATTTCATTATTTATCACATAATAAAATTATATTTGTTTGCGTGCTTCAAAGGTTACGTTAAGATGTTTGTATATTTGTGCCCGAAGTACAGCATCATCTTTGGATTTGGATGTGATTTTGATTGTCAACTAAGCAATTTGTGCAGAAAGGTTTTAGTTGACGTATTATTGCGCTATAACTATATAAACCTGAGCAGCTTTAATTTTGGTCTGCTTTTGTTTTTGCTGATTACTAGATAAACATTAAAGGTGTTCGATGCGGCTTTCATTTTTAATTAGGAAAATAATAATTAATTATTGCTGAGACAGTAGTAAAATATGACTCGCAAATCAGGCAAAAAAACTATTTTTGAAGTAATTTATCGAGTACTATCGATGGCCCTTGTGAATAAACATGCGAGAGACCATAGAGCCGTTTTTTTAAGATTTTCTTTCTGTGTACTTGACTGTTTAATTGACCTACACATTTTTTTTCCAACCAATTTTTACTTTAACTTCTGAAAAATATGGCGCACTTCTAAATTGTAAAAAATAAAAATTTAAACTGAAGAGAATGTTGGTCGCATTCATACATGACATGACCAAATTCAACTAAATTGGGTTTAACGCAAATAAACGAATAAGCGATATGATAAGTATATATAAGCGTAAGTATGATCACATTTCCAAATTCCGCACTGAACTCAATTGGCTTAATATCAGGTTCCGTAGAGATTCCCATATTTTGACGTTTCTTTATGGTATTCTCCATAACCCTAGTTCCCCATCTTATCTTAAAGAACGTTTTGTGCCCCTTTCGTCCCTCGACCGCAATCAGCGTCCTAGCAAGGCTTGGCTTCTTCGCACACCTGAGCATAGTTCATGCATGTATACAAATTCTTTTACCGTGAGTGCAATACGCTTATGGAACCGTTTGCCGCTACACATCCGTGAAGCTTCACCTGTGTCAGTCTTCAAGACTAAGATAAAGCAACACTTTCTTGATTTGCAGAACGATCCATGATAAATTAAATCTTTTGTTTATAATGATTTGAGTTGTTCGATCAATTCTCCTCAATAAAGCTATCGACGAGTCTTTGAGTACTTATGTATGTAAACTTGCAAGTAGTATATGTATTTTATCACATTATGTTGTTAGTTCTTAATATTGTATATGTTTATTAGGATGTAGTGTAATATTATAATTTATTGAGTATTTTAGTGACAAATAATATATCTATTTAAAATTGTATCTATACTATTCTGACATCATGGCACTACCCCCAACAACTTCCCCATTGCCAAAGGTTAGCTGGTAGAAAATACTAAATAGTATTAAGCTCGCCTGTGTACAAAAATTTTATAGTGTGCAATAAAGAATTTTATTATTATTATTATTATTATCCTTAGAAAATCTGGTGTGCTGAGCTTTTTAGTAGATAAATATGTTATAACGGATTATCTGTTTGTTTATTTTTATTTCAGCCTAATTATGTTCTCATTTATGTATCACGTAGAATTTCGTTATGAGTATAAGTACAAAATGGTTTTTCGCAATTGTCAGAAATATGGTTTTATATAAACACTTTCATTTAATAGCCTAAAAATTCTTAAATTTTGATGTTAAATTAACGTATGCTTTTTATTATAAATCCACTAAAATAGGTATTAAGTTTGTTTTAATTTTCCTATGAACTTGAAGCCAGAAACTTAAAACACTTATCACCGATCATCTACCCATTCTCCAACAGAACGACGAAACAAAAAACTTAATCCCCGGAAATCCATAAATATGCTATCGACAAAATCCAAACCTTAAATCATTACTCACAAAAACGAAACAGCAACCACAACAAAATGTCAACATCACAATAGGTCACCATGCCGACGACCACGGTCAAAAGATGCGCAATCATTAACACAAACACACAGATCAACACACACCACACCACAAATACATACAAAACTCAACCCAACACCAACTGCAAGACACAGAACTGCATTTACCTACTAGAATGCCGACACTGTTCGGCATTCTACGTAGGTGAAACTCGAAATGAATTACACATCCACACATCAACCATCCACAATAACAATCTCCCCATCCCCATCCATGTCCGCTCCCATAACCAAAACTTTAATAACTAATTGATAGACATAAAATTGAGAACATGGGAATGCTCCTACATATGGTCACTTGGTGCGCACTACGGACCAGGACACAATAAACAACACTGACAAGTCTACTTACTGACATCAGAATCAGACCAGACTTAAGACCAGGGTGCCATAAAAAGCAGCGCCATCTTGCGATTTTCGGTACGTCTTATCCCTGGTATTTTAAACAAATATCGGGATTTTGCGGCCGGAAATAGCAAGATGGCTCTTCAACCAAAATTGTTTAGGTTTTCATTTTTTTTTGTTTATGTAAGAAAATAGGTTAATTAGTCATAAGATTGTATATATTTTTATGTCATTTTGTAGATTTGTCATTTATTTGACTGATGCCGGCCCCAAAGTGGGCCGAAATATATTTTGAAAAACAATATCTTATTATTTTTGTTTTAAAATTAAGAAATCAATACTCGAGAGATAATAAATAAGAAGTTTAAACAATGTGAAATAGAGGGTAGCAAAAGAGTTATTCACAGTAAATAAATAAATCAATTGACATGGTTTGTTCAAACTTACTTAATGAACTTTCAAAGAACAAAGGTATATTTTTTTGATACATTTGGATATCCTGATGATCACAACAAAATCAGAGTGTAATTTTATTCCTGTTGGCGTCATCTTTGCTTCAGACTCTATTTCGTCAGTTTGGAAACAGTCAGAAGAATATAATTTAAAGTTTTGCCCATAATTGCTTCTGATGACTAAATTATTTTACCTTATTACAAATTAAAGAATAACAGCACAGCATCCAACAAAACAAAACTTCGTAAATATTTATACTGGACAGTATTAAAGGTATCAGTAACGCAAATTGGAAACGTTTTCAATTTCATTTTTGTACGATCAAATAAATAAACATGAAACAAAAAATGATGCTGTGAATTTCATAAATTTCGCAATAGCTAGAGGATTGTAGACTTTGCAATTTTAAACATTTAAAATACAAAATTAACTTGAGAAATTAAATTATTATATGAATTAATTAAACAAACTCACATTATGTAACAACAAAAATAGAAATCTATAGTATACAGCAATTCCGCTACCGACTAACTGACTGACAACGCACAGCATAGAGGCATAGAGGTGCTGCACTAAGAAAGGGATTTTCGAAATTTACCCAATATTACGATAACAGGGTGAAACGGGGTTTTATGCTTTAGTCGTAAGTCAAATATCACACATAAGCTTTTATTTTCATCGATTTGATGGGTAATAAGTTTTGTTTTATT
Organism: Ypsolopha scabrella; assembly: GCA_910592155.1. Taxonomy (NCBI): domain Eukaryota; kingdom Metazoa; phylum Arthropoda; class Insecta; order Lepidoptera; family Ypsolophidae; genus Ypsolopha; species Ypsolopha scabrella. The sequence goes on from OU342969.1 coordinate 8,367,969, forward strand.
TATTATTAAGGACCCGTTCTCCCTAACATTAAGCACCTCATTTAGCGTCAAGTAAAACTGAACTCTGTGACGTTTCATTATTGTTTAAAATAGCGCGCTCTGAGCCGTGGCTGTTACGGCAACCGAAACATGGCGCGATCTAAAGAATCACGTTTCGATGCCGCCCTCCATAGTAATTTGTATGAGGAAATCGCACGCAAAAGTTGGTTATGTTTGATGGATAAATACACCAAGTAACAATTTTATTTGAAATAAATAAATTAATCGCACCATTTTGTACACTCTTAACTAACAGGTGACTGAATTTCAGTTTCCAAAATGATCTGAGAAACAGTCAATGGAAAATACGCGAAGAGCAGTTTTACATGACTTTAGAATTTTTTTTCTAGCTTGCTATGAATTCTATGTAAAAATCAAATTAATTAGGTTGTAATACGACTCTTCGAAAACTTGTGTGATTATTTATTTCTCATTAAACAAATATTTTCTGTAATGAATCAGCAATACGGTGGGGCACGTTTAGGTGGCATGGACCCTTAAATCATATTATAGATTATAGTTTTTATTAATCAACGGGGTTTGCTGGAAGAAATCTCTGCTTAGAAATAAGCTCGCTTATGTTCATGCCATTTCAAAACTGCAAAGTGTAATAGAATTAAAATTTATTAAAATTTATGTGTACAATAAAATTCAAGTCTGCATTACTGTTCATGGACCATGAGTTGTAGCGTCCATGGTTGTAGTATTGTCTTCATGTCCTCAAAGTTCATGGTTATGTAAGGGAGGACCAAGTGTGTACAACCTACTCACCGTTTTCAACGCGTTGAGTCCAAACTTGATTGCCTTACTAATCATAGTTGAGGAGATCCTCTCAAATCTCTCATAGAGAAAATCTCGCCGCTGTACACTAATTTTATTTTTTTACTTGTGTAATTGCGTATTTTTGTGTACAATAAAGAATGAGAATGAGATCCAAGCCCATCACCAGCTGATCAATCCAAGTGTGCAGAACCAGCTACTTTGCTTTTTACCAGTAAATCCACCATCACGTGCCGAAAGAGAATAATGCGTCAAAATTGAGTAAAGATGTGATCTGAACCGTCGGACAAACAAGAGAAGTTGAAAGCTTTTAATAAAAAGTGATTATGTAGTTATTTCCCCAGTTACATGCTCGTAACTGTAATACATAGATGTGACTAGTTAAATGAGAGCTCTCAGTCGGTAACCCTACGTTATCGAATATCGTTATGACATCAATGTTATATTTTATCTCACGAAGTCAATTATATGGTTGTAGTAGTGACGTATACAGTTAAGGACGTTTTAGATAGAACATCTGTATTCGGTAGTTTTAGTAAGACCTTCGATAAAAATAAATATGTTGGCGGCTTCTAGCCTGGCGCTTTTCAGCCGAGTTTTAATTTGTACAGAATTATCAAAAGTAACTAACACCAAAAATACCATAAAAATTGTTTACATAGGGTATTTAAAACTTTTACATAACAACAATAAAACGAAACAACTATTTTCCCCGAACCTTTGTCTAGATTCCAGCTAATAAAAATAAAGACTTTATATAAGTTTCTTATCATCATATAATTATAAGGTCCTACAATAATAAGTGAAAATAATTCTACGGTAAATCATGTATCGTTCACTGATCAAATTCCAGAAGAAAAAAAAATTTTTTACTCAAATATTTTTTTCACTTCCTAGTACAAAGTGGTTCAATCAGCGGACTAAGTTTCAATAGAAAAGTAAAAAAAAGTATGCGAAAAAATATTTTTTCGGTGGAATGTGGATAATTAGGGATACTCTATCATCTGTCGAATTTTTTTCACTTTGTATAAGTCAATTAGACAAGACCTTATATATTTGTTAACTGAAATATTCTACGTACCTATATGTATTATGATCTAAAAGAATAACTACTTATAGATTTTAATGTATTTTTTTATATAATATTACAATAAATTAAAATAATTTACCGGGTATAAATAGAGTGCTACCATTAAATAAAACCACATATTCTGCCGATCATACTGCACCACTTTTCCCAAGAAACATACCCGCGCTCACCATTAATTTGGGAAATGATTTATTTCCAAACAAAAATGCGTGAACCCTAACGCACCGACATACGAGCGAGTTTTGAGAGAGCGTCGTTAGTGAAACAGCTGTTTCGGTACAGCGTACTAAAATAGACCTTCTTCCTATGAGATAAAGTCTTTGAGTTACAGTTCTTTATCTCTGAAGGTTTGCGCGGGTTTTTTTTTCAAATAGTTGTTTAGTATGGTCGGTATAAAATGTGGTTTTATTTAAAAGCTGCACTCTATTTACAACCTGTATATATATTTTTAATATTTTGTATTTTTGTACTTAATGATATTGCAGGTTTAGGTCCAATACATGAAAATTTAACTCGGCTGACTTTTATAAAAATAGTGAACTATGTCAACTACTGAATGACATTGGCTCATATTGTTACTCGACCGCGTAAGGTTACGGACATTAGCTCTCGGTCTCGGTATTTTCATTCAATCGTGAAACAAATTTAATCAAAGAAAATAAATACGAAGTAATTCCGGGGCCCACTTCGAAACGTATCATTGATTTCGAAATGTTCTTTTCAATTTTGTTTGCTTGTTTGTAGCGTTTTCCGTTTTGTTTACTTATCAAGACCTTCAATCTCATGCGTGATAAAATGGAACGAAATGTTGTGAAACTTTTTATTTCTAAATTAAAAATCAATTTCACGAGGTTCATAACCTGCTTTTCTTTTAACTATCGAATAAAGAATTGAAGTGACCAATCATGGGCAATGATCAGTTACCTGGTATTCGCAGGTTTAGTGCTAAAACAGCTAGTAAAATGTAAATCCATTATTGCATGTACACAGCTTATAGCAAAAACTTAAATAAACTAACTATAAATAAAACAGAAGATTTAATAACAAAATTTAAACAGAAGATTTAATAAACCTATTATTGCATAGTTATAGGCTTTATTATCATGAATTTTTATACACATTTTCTTTGGGGCAATAGAGTGCCGCTTTGTGCACACTATGAGAATAATATTGGCGAAATTATAGCATATTTTGAAGAAAAGAAACATTTTCACACACTGAGTTTGTTTATGATTGATCTCTCTATCTTGTGGCGGCCTACAATCATATTTCTAACAGAAAACAGAACGTTATTTCATGTAATCACTTTTTGAGACTGTGTTTATGTCTAAATTAGTTTTGACTTTTTCGCAGAAAAGCTGTTTTAGCCATTACATGTCTGTTACATTACTAGAATATTAAAAAAAAACTATAAATAAATATTAGATGTATTTTAATCACTTAGTCTGAACTTGGCTGTACCTATATGTATCGTAAATTAAATTTTTGATTAAATATGTTTTGTGATTAATTTTCATAAAATCGTCGTCATGAAGTGGCCTCCATTTTAACTCAAATAAATTGTACCGATTTCAGCAAGATTTTAGGCATTCCTATTTTCATACTGAGAAGTCTAGCTTTTCTAGAAATCATACAGTAGGGCAAAGGAAACACGCCCGCACCCAAGTTCCGCACATGTGTATAATCTAGGCTAACCGCTCAGGCCATTGGGCACGCCGCCAATGGCCCATTTGTGACGAGCACAACATCTTACCACGTACAGCTGGATATCTACAAACGAGTTAGTATCTCCAGGTTTTCAGATCATTGGCACTCGGAGAATTCTTAGAAACCGAGGTAATTGCAGAAACAACCTAGATTGTACCCTGGAAATAGTTGAAAAAATAAATTAGAGAAATAAATATATATATATATAAATATATATATATATTTATTTGTGAACCATAATGTGGTTCACAAACTAAGCGCAATGTGTCGTTTCATCAATGAAAATAATTTCTATATTTTTCCAACTGTTTTTTGTTACTGCGGGACAATTTCATATGTGTAAATCAATTCTAACTTATACGCACATTTTTTTGTATGAAAAAATGTATGACGTTAGATTATTAAAATATCGTTACTATTGTAATGTACATACACAGTACTATCTCCCATTGCAGCCGTGGCAGATACTTTTAGAGCACCTTATATATATATTATATACTACAGGAACAAAACCAGACTCACAACTAATGAACTCGTATACAAAACTAAAGTATTATAAAAAAACCGGGCAAGTGCGAGTCAGACTCGCGCACGAAGGGTTCCGTACCCAAATCAATAAAAACAGCAAAAAAAATCACGTTTGCTGTATGGGAGCCCCCCTTAAATATTTGTTTTATTTTAATTCAATTATTAATTTTTAAAGGAAATATATATCTTAATATTCTTTGAATATTTCAAGCGTCAACCTGTTGCCAACAGAAATACATCATCTGTGAAAATGTCAACTGTCTAACTATCACGGTTCATGAGATACAGCCTGGTGACAGACGGAAAGATGGACAGTGGAGCCTTGGTAATAAGGTCCCATTTGGTTACCCTTTGGGTACGGAACCCTAAAAACAGGTGTCTGTGAGTTTTTATAAAGGGGGTTATCTCCGGGACTACTAATACAATTCTGAAAATACAGGTTTATTTTAAAATATGTACTTGGTATCTAACTCGCACATAAAAAAAAATGTCAATCACCCAAAGGTTGGCTGCAAAAAAACACTTTAAGTCATAAGTCCGCCTTTGAACAATATTGCGTGCTCTAAACTCTCTACTTAAATTCAACTTTGTACTATGAAGTGTTCATTTATTCATTCATCACATGTGATTTATGGCATTTCGCGACCATAGGTTTAATGTCAATTAGACCTTTCTACCACAATTTTGTAATTCTATGCATCACGTTGTAAATTAATGTCCACACCAACTTAAAACACGCTTTTAAGTTTGTATGGACATTTACGCTAACTAATATTTAATCCATAAAATGACGCAATTCTGCTAAAAACCCCTGATAATTATTAAACAATAGTCGCAAAATAATATGGAACAATTTTTTATTTCATACATTTTATTTAAAAATGAGATTAACAATCATAAGTTATGCATTTTGCACTGAGCTCGAAACGTTCCCCCTTAAACAACTTTCCCAAAGAAAAATATAAGCGCAAACGAAAGAAAAATTTAAACCAGCCCAAACAAAATTCACAAGAACAAAATGAGTAAGTAACAGTGTTTGTTTTTCTTTATTTATTTACTTTTCTATGGAAAAGTTGTTCAGCATGATCAGTAGAATATCTTGTTGCTTCTAAAGATAGGTACGTGTCCATTTACACCCGGTTCAACTATATTGAATAAAAGTTCAAATAGTTCTTCCACTAGTTTTCCCTAAAAACAAATAGCAATAGGTAGTTTATTCTTACTTATTACAGTCTACGACTAATTTCACAAAAATTACACTTATTCGATGTAAATATCCCAACTTACAGTATATTATAAGTCGCAGTCGTACCTACAATACATACCGACTGTGGCAACTTAAGCTATGGTTTCCTAAGAGAGCGGTGCCGTATTATAGCGGCCGTTATATATGATCTCTCGATCTTTTGCAATAAGATAGAGAGAGATAAGTATACAAAACGGCCGCTATATTACGGCGCCGCTCTCTTAGGAAACCATAGTTTTAGGGGCAAGCCACACAGAAACGGCGCGACTCGCATCGAGCACGCGGGCCGGGCGTCATTTGAGTTTCGTACAAAACGCATGGAAATATAGTCGCAATTTGAGGTATGGTACGGACGCTCGTTCCACGCCCGACACGCTGAAACATAGGTACCATTAGGTATGTTCAAATTGCGACTTTATTTCCATGCGTTTTGTACGAAATTTGAATGACGCCCGCGCTCTCGATGCGCGCCGCGCCGTTTCTGTGTGGCTTGAACCTTAGACTTCCAACTGTCGCCGATGTTTCTACATTTTGAGCTTTAATCCAACGTTGTAAGAATTTAATTGCTTCGCACGGCGTGTTCAGTAGAACTAAAACGAGGATGGAATATTCACAAAGCAGGGATGGCTAGCAGAACCCAATTCATATTCAAAGTTATGGATGGATTTCGTATATTCGATCTCGGATATTTGACCACAAGAATTGCGTTTCGGCCGATATGAGTAACACAGTGACATTATATTAATAGCTAAGCTTGGAATCGCCTGTTATCTGCAAAGGAATTTTTCAATTTATATCTACTACATAATTATCTATACTAATAATTAGTATTGGCCTGAGACCAAGCAATTTTTTTTTTTAAGTTTTGTCTGCTTATGTCACTATTATGTAACTGGAGAGCGGATTTAGATGCGTTTTTCCTTTATCATCATCTTGGTTTTTTAAGCCGAAAACTGTCGATAATATTAAAATTTGAAAACTTTTTTAGTAGCGATAGTTTAATTGATAGGACTCCCAATCTTGAGGTTTGGGTTCAATCCTATCCAGGCACCAACGAGTTTTTCGGAATTAATGTGGATGTTTAGTATTAACATACTTGCCACTTAAACGGTGAATTAAACACTGTGAGGGAAACAAACATGCCCTGAAAAGGGTGTATGTGTGAATGAAGAACGACGCTTAGGTTCAAGATACAGGATTTCACGTTGAAACGTAGTCCTATCGCCGTACTTCGGTCACGAATTTCCGGGTTTGTTTTTCAAGTGGGCGTGACAAATCCGAAATTATATGGAACATCGTAAAATGCCGAAAGAAGTGTCGAGGCCGATTTCGATAAAACCAAAATGGCATTATTAGATTTTTGAAAAAAATATTTCTCTACCCAAGAAAGTATGTAATAGTACGTTGAAAGTGTATCATCTGTTGGTAGACCAAATAAATAAAATAAAAATAAAATAAAATAAAAATAAATAAATAAAAAGAACCGAACCCATTGATTCTCAAAAAAAACATACTGTATATTATTGCACTAACCGAGAGTGTCGCGTGTAACAATCAAATTCTGGGAAATAATGTTATACGGCAAACTAAAGGTAAGGCTAGACTTATAAAAAAAAAATACGATCTAATTTTCCCAACATTCATTTAGTTAGACCTTATCATTATTAATTATACACAGATTTTTTAAAATTAAATTTGGAATTGATTTTTGACTATATATTTTACCTATTATGTATTTTGTTAAAGTATTTGGCCCATCTGTTAAGGAGAAGTAGGCCTTTAAAGATATGTCTAAATTGCAGTTTGAATATCTATTCAACTCCCGAAACACGCAGACCGAACACAAATGTGCCCCTATGGGATTTTAACCCACGACCTTTCGATTACTGGTCGAGTATTTGAACCACTGAACCACAGAGGCGGTCCGAGTTATGTTTTACTTAAATAAATTATATTCGGTTGTCCTCTTTGTCATAAACTTAAACTGCCCCCAAAGTTATCCCGGCTGCAAATACTTAGCTTACATTTCAAGAAATATGTACGATCATAAACTCAAACCCTTCTCACAGAGAGATGGGCATATGTACTGATAATATTCTACCTAAAGAGGAAATATGTATGGGGCTGTGTATGCGGGTATGCTCTGCTTATCAAAATTAACGAGTTAAACCTTGGGCAAAGGCCCAAAAATAAAATGTACATCGTCACGGCATGAATCATGATATCATGAATACGGACGGTGGCATGCAAGTCATAGTCTAGACTCCTACAGCCATGATTTCCGTCAATTGTTACATCCCAGTTAGATGAATGGAGAGTCCTATCGCCGTACTTTGGACACAAAATATAGACCAGCCTTCCGAAGAACGCAGAAAGAATTTAATGCGCCCGATGAATGGTCGTGCTACTGAATTTGAACCTGTGACCTCCTTATTAATAATTGAGTCCTCAAATGACTAGACCTCGGAGGCCCGAAAATATAAAGCTCTATTTTTCCGTTTGTCTAAAATACAACTTTTTGCCCACGGAAATGAAATTCCTTAAACAAAATTCTTCAAAGGTACAAAGCTGCTCGACAAACAACATAAACTCAGGGGCAACTTAAATAAGGAACTCTATTATTTTCACTCAAAACTTCTGCTGTAACTGAAAAAAATAATATGAAACTCTAAGAAAGTCTCGCCTCAAAGTTACCCTTAATAAAAGGTGAAAGCCAGCACTATTTCAATAATTCGCTCCGAACATCCATCGAGGCGCCCGGTCTCCGCATAAATAATAAAATATGTTTGTCTGAGGACCTCTATAATAGAATAAAGTTTCTCTATCAGCCGCGGAGGCGTTATCTCTTCCCCAGGGTATGAGGATAGAAAAATATGCCACAAAAAGAAAATACGAGCCTTGGAACTTAGCTTTTTGTGGGCGACTGTTACTGTTTCAGAGTTTTCGTTGGCTTTTGATTTGTTTTTTCTCTTAAAATGTTTTGAAATTTGAACTTTTCAGCTATATGTACTAGCATCTGCTCGCGTTCTTTCAACATCTGCTCCATTTTCGGGTTTGTGGTTATTTTATGAACAGACATTACAGCCTTTAATATTGACCGGGTCAGTACAATGATAATAAAAAACACAAACACACATACATACAGACTCGACATATTTACTACTTTATTACTGATATTGAAACGGCTACTCACGGTTTTTATAGTCAGATTTCGCCTGACTAGTTTCACTGTATTTGTAAAATTTCATTCGGTTTAACGATATAATTTTTTCCGGGATAAAAAGTAGCCTATGTGTCAAGTTAGGGTATAAGCTATATCCTTTCTAAATTTAATCCTAATCTGTCCAGCCGTTTCAGCGTGAAAGAGTAACAAACATACACACACACACACAAACTTTCACATTTATAATATTAGTGTCATGGTGCGGAACCCGAGTCCGACTCGCACTTGGCCGGTTTTTTTTGTTTCTATCTCAAAAATAAAATTAGTTGGGAATTTTATGTATATTATGTTCCACACACTGTTTTAAAACAAAAGTACTGATTATTATACCAATCTTTTTGTGTACTAAATGTAAACCTAATTCCTGCTCTGAATCTAAATGCGTAAGTGTGACATCAGCAACCTAGTTTGCTACAGACATGGCTAAATGTTTAAAAAAAAAACTGGGGTCCCAGCGCCAAAATACTAGTAAAAAATCTATCACTTCTTTTAGTTGAAACATCGGGTGTTTGGCCATTGAAAGAGGAAATGTGGCCAGCGTTCTGGGCACCATGCGGCAGGGGTAAATTTTAGAGCATATATATTTTTGTAGTTATAAGTTTAAGATTGTAATTTATATTGTTAGTTAATTTTAGTTTAGAATAAGTTTTTTTTATATTGTAAATAAATGAAATTATATTTATAAAAAAAAAATGTAAATAATAATTATAATAACAATAATAAAATGATAATTATCATTTCGTCATTCAAACGTTTTCAATTCCCGCAGTGCAAATTACCTTGTTTTCAGAGGCTATGTAAATGAAATATCATAATATCTTTGGTTTTGTGTATTTAATGAAGTACACAGAGAATTGTAATACATTTCTGGTATATACTTCTTGATTATTAACCTAGGGTTTTATTTTTTTGGAAAACACGTTTGGATAAACTTTCCTCGAAAGTAATAAAATAAATGAGGTTTTCAAACACGATTTCTCTCCTCGCTTGACGAATAGGAATCATATGCACAATTCGAACATATTTTATAAGATGGGTTATAAAAAAATTTAGATTTCTAATTTTAGAAATTTTGCTATCTATTATAGGTTTTTGGATAAAAATAAAAAAAACATACTTTTTTCTACTTTGTGTTGAATCCGGCCCTCTCGCAGTACGCGTTTTTTCGCATGGAGTGAGAGTGACAAAAATAAAATTTACATAGCCTCTTAAGCTTTTGGTCCATTTGTGCCCAAGTGTGCGATTCACCGTCATGTTTGGGACGTAATCTTCGGTGAAAAGCGGTTATACCAAGTTTGAACAGTGATCTGCATTTCACAGTTCACACTTGAGAAAACCACACTCCCTTGGGAATTCAAGTCGCCACAAAATGTTTTTTTTTATTAAAAAATACCTTCTATCTCACGTTATAGCTATCCTGACCCAAATTTATCCGGACAAGTAAGTATCAGGTGAGCAAAAACATTTCCAAAGCCTTGCAAAATGCAATCGATAGAGTTCCCTCCCTTTATTAGCTGAAACCTTCGCTTCCCAGAGGTAAAGAAGGACTGCGCAAAAAATATCGGGTATCTGAAGGTGTTGCGAAACGTTTTGTACTCTAGTACCCATAATTGCTACTCAGCTATCCCGTGTCACACCCTCGTCACGGTGGCCCTATGTATTAGCCTGAATATTCTTGAGAATTTAGCTTTTCGAGAGTCGTGTCACCTTATCAAAAAAGGCACCTACCGGTCGACCCCACAATCGGCACGTGTCAATATTTTTATACAAATAGCGGGTTTTTGCGTGCAAGGAGTGTTGGATTTTTGATAAATCATTAAAAGCGTTTCGCTTCTAGAAGTGTTTTAAGGATTTTGGAGGTAGGAACTTGCAGTTATTACGACATTTTAAAACTCTTTCAGTGATTGTCCCCTGAACAGTGCATTTGTATGGAAAGTTATAAAAAAAAATTAATATTATTTTAAAATATTGTATGCATTTCTTTGTAATTTGGACAAGTGCGAGTTGGACTCACACTAAATATGGTAAATAAAAACAATATTAGGTAGATGTCAAAGCAAGAAACGAGACAAAAACTTTGGTATTCTCTGAGTACAGAACCCTATTTGATTTCTTTTAGAGTTTTGAAATAAACCAAACCGGCTCACGTCCATCCATCCATCAGCCTGTTTCGTCCACTGCTGGACATAGGCCTTTCCAGGATTTCACTCTTGGCAGTCCTTCTGGAAGAAATGCCCATACTCACACACGCTGGGCAGACTGGTTGGTTAGCGCGGTGCCGAAAACCTTGCACCAGTGTCGCCACTGCCCGTCACCAGACTGTTTTATATAAGGCTCGGCAATTGGGGATGGTTATACCGCCATCCATCGGTACCAAGCGACGGTGGGCCACCTGGTTTTGCCTGAGAGCTGTTCTCTTACTCTCCCCCGAATAACTTCGGGGGGTTTGCGAGTAAGATGGTGGCACCTCCACAGTCGAGCCCGGCATCAGCTCTACCACCTACAAGGCTCACATCAACCATCCATAATAACAGTAGTCACAAAATAACTAATTCGGAAGGGTCTAGTCATCGACATAAAGATACAAGATAAGTCGTTCGTGTAGTAGATCTCGGTGGACAAACAGAATAAGTCGGTCTCCCGCAATACAGTTTCTAGTTCTATACATCCATCAGCCTCTTTCATCCACTGCTGGACATAGGCCTTTTCAAGATTTCTCGACTCTTGACTGTCCTCCTGGAAGCAATGCCCATAATCACACCTGAGCAGGCGCGTTGTTTAACGCGGTGCCTTTACTAGTCTGTTATATCCATCCATCAGCCTGTTTCGTCCACTGCTGGACATAGGCCTTTCCGAGATTTCGCCAATCTTAGCGGTCTTCCTGGATCAAAGGCCCATACTCACACACGCGGGGCAGGTGAGTTGGTGAGCGTGGTACCGAAACCCTCTCACCAGTGACCCCGCTGCGCATCACCAGTCTGTTTTCTATAAGGTCTGGCAATTTGGGAAGAATGTACCGCCATCAATTGGTCCCAAGAAATGGTGGGCCACCTGGTTGTGCCTGTTTGAGAGCTGTCCTCTAACTCTCCTCCGAATAACTTCCGGGGGGTTGGCGAGTAAGATGGTGGTACCTCGAACCCCAGTCAGATGGTAGTACCACTTATTTCGTTTCTAAATTTGAGCACCGTCAGTGATTTATTTTTTTCAGATAATTTATTTCTTTCTAATTAAATTTTATATATTTTTGTGAATTCTTATAATTATATAATATTTAAACTTTCCCATCTTTTACAATTTATACAGAGTGTAAATAGAGTGCGACCATTAAATAAAACCACATACTCAACTGATCATACTAATAAACTTCGAAAAAAAACCTGCGCAAGTCTTCAGAGAAAAAGATATTCAACTGTAACTCAAAGACTTTATCTCATAGGAGGAAGGTTTATTTTAGAACGCTGCACCTTCCTAGCTGTTTCTCGAAACTCGCCCGTATGTCGGTGCGTTAGGGTTCACGCATTTTCGTTTGGAACTCAATTATTTACCAAAATAAGGATGTCGCGCGGTTTTGATTTTCGGGAAAAGTGATTCAGTAGGGTCGGTAGAATATGTGGTTTCATTTAATGGTAGCAGTCTATATACACCCGGTACAATCCTTTAAAAAAAACTGAAGTAATATTTTTTTTCTAGCAAAATTTTATTCTTTAAATACATTCTTTTAATCTTCTAATGTTAAATCTTTCCTAAGGGAGGAATTTTGCTATATTGTTACAATTTATATAATCTTATTAAAAATTAATATTAACTACTTAAAGAGAACATAGACTTAATCAAGAATAATGCAATCATGCAAAGGAAAACAAAAAAAATACTACTTTAAGGTGAATAAATATATAAAACAAGAAACAGATAACACTTGCAGTGTTTGCGTGACGCTCGCTCGCTAGAAAATGATTTCGGAAAGAAATTGAACCATGTCGCATGTGGCCGTATAAATTGTACGTAAGTGTTATCCGTTTCATTTTATTATTATCATTAAACGAGTTCTGTCTAAGATTAAATTATTATAAAATTGAGTTTCATTGAAGCCAAACCCTTAGCACAAGTCAAATTATATTCAGATCAATCTTATTAAGGCGCAACACCTTTCCTTTTTTTGTAGCAGCACCCAATTGGGTGAGCTTTCTTCAAAGGAACTGAAACATATAGTTCTTTTCTTTGAATGAGTAAAAAAACATTCAGCAACAAGTTTACGACCAAGATGAATGAAGTTTTCTGCTAAAAAGATCAATTCAAAATTCTAAACCTTCACGCTATAATTACATAGTTGACCATATTTTGTCGATAAGCGAATAAAATATTATTTACCTTTTAAGGGTTCCGTACCCAAAGGGAAAAGAAGGAAACATTGGTGAGACCCCATTTTCAGTCCGTTCGTGCATCCCTACGTTTTTATGACACTTGCTATATATGCGAGTGACAAATAATAATGGATACTTTAAAAATATGCTTAAAAATATTATTACTGATTTTACCACTTAAAAATTGGTAAGTTACATTTACAAAATCTTTACTGCCTTCTGAAAATACTGGAATTATGGTAGGTATATGAAATTAATAGCATTGATATTACAAGCATTATTTGAACCAAGAGCAAGTCGCAGTTGTATTTGTATTAACATAATTATTTAGAATAACAATTTAGTCAATTAAATCTACTTCTAAAGTTTTTTTCTTCTAAAACATAGTACATAATTTGTAGAAACTATTCGGTTACATCCTGAACCAAATACAAAAAAATCATTTAGTTATTTAACTTTAAGAAAGGAACTTTTATATGGTAAATACAGATTTAAAACTATGCTAAGAAATCAGACTCATGCTAACTTAGATACCATCGTAGATTAGATATTTGTTTTATATTTATTAAGGTACACAGTTTCTGAAATTAGTTTTTAGTTTTGCTGGGACTATAAGTTGTGCGTTTTGCACCAAGAAATTTAATCTTGTGTAATATGGGATATTACAACAATGACCAGATTTATTTTATTATTACTGCGTGGTATCTTGTTCCTTTCTTTCTTTTAGTCTTCTAATACTAGTCCGAGAGCACGGATCCTGCTGATGCCTCCATCGGGAGCCATCGTGACCTTGATGAACGTCGCTGGTTCGGAGATGCAAGAATACCAGTGCTCTTTGTCGGCAGAAAGCTGGAATAAAGTGGAAATACTAAATTAACAGGTATCTTTACATAAAACTAATCATACTCAACACTTCCCCCAAAGAAACATAGATGCGGAAAAAGAAAAAAAAAGGAATCTTCTTACTTATTTTAAAAACCTACATTGAATTTTGTATGGGCAGGTAAATATTATCAATTTGCGCAATTATGTTTGTTTTTAAAAGTTGTTCAGTATGATGTGTAGATTATAGAGTATCATATAAAGATGCCTGTCCATTTGCACATGGTACACACAAAAAATAATTGTTTGGCGCAACTATTTGGGTTATTATTATGTGTAAAAAAATGTATCCCTAGAATAAGTTACTAATATCTGTATTTGTTTATTTATCTGCGGATTTTTGTAACTGGCGATGTTTACTGTATTTTTTCTTAACTGTATTATTAAACTCTATGTGCTTATGAACTACCAAGTAAAAAAATAAATTAAAAATATATAGGTGCTGTAAAAGCTCATAAGTTTTTTGTTATTTAAAATATATAACGGTGGAATAAAATATATTATAAACAATAAAATATGCTCAAGATATATTTCGGGCCCTAGCTTAAATAAAATATTGACATTTACAATTAAAAATTAAAATATATACAACACATTTGGCATAGACAAACTAAGGAATCTTATTGATATTTAAATTTAATTTCTTGTATGTCTGTCTGTAAGTTCTCTTAAAGTTAAATATGTACAAAAAACTATGATGTCTATATTCGTCTGTCTGTAAGTTTAAATATATTTAACTATTTACATTTTAGGTTTGTCCGTCTGTCTGTCGGTTAACTTACAACTATATGATTTTATTTTAATTATTCTAGGTCTTTATAGGATTTTTTAGCTGGGAAGAACCTTACTTTAATAATTTTAACAATAGACAACCTTGGGGTCTGTATCAGTAGGTACTTAGTGTTGTTTATTTAAACCGTGGCTATAATGCGCACCAAGTGCCCATAAGTAAAAAAATATATACACTTACAGCAGAGACGTAGGTGGAGACTACAGATTATGTCGTAACGGAAATGAATATTTGAAAATTTTATACTTTACCTTGCTAGGCTTCAATACGGTGGACCACTTTGCCGTTTCGCTAACATTTCCGCAAGTTTCCGGTAAATCTGCGCTTTCAATCTTTACTGTGTCCGGAAAGTTCCCTTTGAAATGTGCTGTGTCGACGCAAATCTGTTTTATACTACCACGGAACCCCAACTTGAAAACTGCCCATTCTTCACCTGAAAGATCGAAACTTTAGAAGATTTATTTTATTACGCATACTACCGTCTTGCTTGTGAACGTAGCAGGTTAAAATACGTTTAGTATACTGATCAACGATTTTAATTGTACATGCTGAGAACGTATGACTAACTGAACTAGATTTAAGCTCAGTTAAAAATAATTTAGCTAAATAAGAATGTTTAGTGGAATATTGCAAATTATTAATATATATCCAAAAGATAGTGATAGGCTTTCGCGAAGTAACGCCTATTTCAATCAAGAAAAAAAAGGTTTTTTTGAGCATAACGCTATCCACGATTACGGCATGTTTCGCGTTCTTGCGAAAGAAATGAAAAAAAACATTCCAGGAAATGATTTGAAAAAAGATTCCTCGATCTTTTTCCTTAAATGTATGGGATTAGACAGATAAACCTGAGATATCTCGATTGAAGGACGATCGCGACTGTATTATGTACTAAAAAATATTTCGAATGAAGATACGATTAGTTTATTCAAGCTTTTTATTTATAATTTTAGGCATAAAATAGAAACAATAAAATATATTGAGATGTACGTTATACATATTTTTAAACCTGTTTTGTGAAGCCGTCATCAGTCATCATAATTAGTTAACTAATATTAAATATTTACATACATTAATTGCATAAATTTTTATCAGTGGCGTTTTTTATTCTCAAACTTGACTTTATCAATTGTATTTCCAGCAAAAAGTTCTATGCACGCCACTGGCAATAGTGCTTACCGCCCGTCACATTTAGGAAGTAATAATCGACGGTAAAAATCGGTTGTATCACAGTTCGCACTTGGGAACGCCTCTGACACCCCTCAGAGTCATGTCGTGACTATTTATTCGTATATTCCTTACCGGGAACTTTCAAAGTACCATCTTCGTTTTCTTCTAGAATATCAGGTCTGTCTAATCGACGGGCTGTCTCCCAGCCGTCAGCCATTGACTTGCTTTTGCTCGCTTTAATCATATTTTTTGGATGTCCATAGTGAGCGTTTGAGTATTCTGAAAACATTTAAAACACGGGGTGTTAATGTGATAAACGTATTCCTTTTAACTTTAATACTCGTAATAATAATTCAAAAGAGACGTGCTTTCCCATGTAATAACATTTGTTCCTATTGGTGTCTTCTAACATGAAAATATTGATGTAAAATGTACATTCTGTCTTTTTTACACGTACACGGTACTGTTTTCTGTTGTTCACACAATCCCATTCGAACATGATTGTTCCTACATTTGTACATTTTGCTGTGTTACATTTTTTCCACGACATCACACACATCGGAAATTGTCTTTTTCACTTCCAAAACGAAAAATTGTTACCTACGTATAAACTTCAGTATAACTTCAGTATAAGTTTACCAATTTTCGACTTAGAGATTTTAACAACCTTTATATCACAATTCATATCACAATTAAATTCACTTGTACTTGTTTCACTGCTTTTTAATTTTAAGGTTTACGCGTTAATCCCGACCGGTTTCGGTTAATACACCATTCTCAAGGGATACAGAAATTCAGGAAATTGTATTAACCGAAACCGGTCGGGATTAACGCGTAAACCTTAAAATTAAAAAGCAGTGAAACAAGTACAAGTGAATTTAATTGTGATGTTTTCCAAGTTTCACCAAGTGCCGACAATCGCAAGTATAAATTAAACCTTTATATTATAAACATCGAAGTAAAAAGAAAGTTAAGTTTTTTGAAGGGGCATCACGATAAAAATTGGTTAGGAAAATGTTCATATTGCATAATCTTTGCCCATAAGTTGACTTACTGAATGTAAATAGAGTGCGACCATTAAATAAAACCACATACTCTACTGATCATACTGAACAACTATTCGAAAAAAAAACCCGCGCAATTCTTCAGAAAAAAAGATATTCAACTGTAACCCAAAGACTTTAACTAGTAGGAGCGAGGTCTATTTCAGAACGCTGCACCGTAACAGCTATTTTACGGACGACGCTCTCTCTAAATTCGCCCGTATGTCGGTGCATTAGGTTTCACGCATTTTTGTTTGGAACTCAATTATTTCCCAAACTTAGGGTGTCCGCGGGTATGATTCTTGGAAAAAGTTGTTCATTAGGGTCGGTAGAATATTATGTGGTTTCATTTAATGGTAGCAGTCTATTTACACCCGGTATAAGGTGACTTTCGTCATTGTATATGAAATGAATAATACTCAATAAGTTGATTTTTGTTTATGTAGCCGAATTAATCCTGGAGACTCAGTAAGTGGTCATAATCAAGGTTCAATGACCCTGTTTGCAAAAAAAGAAAAAAAATTTTTTTTCTCTATTCTTATTAAAGAACAACCTCGACTCAATTAGTATAGAAGTCTATATTTTATTTTGCGTATTTCACAGAAAGGGTAATTGAACCTTGTTTCTGAGCACTTATCGAGTGTCTAGTATGAATTTCACCATATACAGACTGATGTGTTGAATTAAGCTAAAAAATTCAACATGACACACAAGTGAATACAAACGATAACATTTACACGTATTCAGGAAGCGCTTACCTCGATATTTCTCGCTAAATTATTCATAGAGTCAGGAACTAATTACGGCCGAAGCTCCATCGATCAGAATAATAAATAAAATACATACTGGCCATCAATAAAATAAACTCAAACTGAACAAATTGAAAACGTGTAGCGGTAATAAAGGTAAGCCGTTCAATTGACCAAAGTAATTTGTATGGAAAAGAGAATAGCTTTGTAATACGTCGTACACGGTCGTTGGTCGTGTACGGATTCTGTCGTCGTGAATATATTATAAAATATGCATAAATAATTAGGTAACCTACACAATTTTTAAATAATGATTTCATTGAAGGTTTTTGTTATTTTTCTTTGGGTGCTAATTTAATTCTTGACTTATTATCTAAGTGACCTTCAGCTAAATCGTCCTATGCATGAAGATTGATTTACCTATAGACCAACGACGCGCAGAAATATTTATTTTATCTTTGTGACAATTATGTTATTTAAAATGTCACTTAAATTCCCTCATTAAAATAACATGCGGGTGATTGATTTAACCCAAAAAGGAAGGTCAAAATAATATAGTGCTGCCAGGCTTTTGGGCATCTTACCACAGTATATATTATTTATACTATGATCTTACCAAGTGACGGTGCTGATCTGGCCAACATCTGAAAACTGTAAACCGGCACTCACGGGTCAGACTTTGCCTATATTGGGGCCACTGTAAAACATATTGTGTTTCATGTTTTTTGTGTAAATAAATTTTTTGATTTTGATTTTTGATATTTTTTTTATATACCACTTAACATAGAAGGGTACCTTCTCTTATTAAGGTAGGTATTAAGATTTTATATATTTTTATTATTATTAACTTTGTAAAGATTTAGTTTAAGTTTTGTTTATTTTATGTTATAATACTCTCTAAATGAAATAAGAAAAACTATTTTTAAATATAAAAATTATTTTGTTTCTATACCTTGACATGAAGCTCCATTAAGCATCGAAGCAAGGTCAACGAGTTCGTCTTTTGCTGGTGATTCTGGCTTGGCTTCACCGAACACCCTGAGCCTGGCAATACCACCATCAGGATACATGTTCACTCTTAAGTGAGTCCATTGTTCTTTATTTGATACCTGAAACCACAAAACGTTTGAGGAAATTAATTAAGGTGGTTGCGACGGTTCTCGAAGCCATTTATGGCCATTAGCGTAACTAGGATTTGTAGCCGGGGAGGGGAGCGAGGGGTTGCGGCTCCAGCTCATGAAGCCATGAACAAGTATCTGTTCTCGATTATGTGATCGTGATAAGATAAACAGAGATAATTCTCTATATAACGAGATCAGCTAACCAAAAAACAAGACACATAACGCCTTATAGATTAGATAAAACGGAAGAGTATTCCCATTTTTATTATTATTTTTTTAAATTCTTAATTTCTACATATTCAATTTTATACAATTTTGGTGTAGTAGCACTAACAAACTCCAACGAGTTTATCTTAGTACTATTAAAAGGGTATACTGCTGGTGACCTTGAAAGTCGAAATTAGTGGCTGGTTTTAATCAGACGTTATAAAAGTAAAAAAAAAAAACAAAAATATATATGATGAGCTATGGAATATCTGAAATGATGTGCTTTGGTTATAATTTTAAATTATTATCAAAATCTTTAACTTAATAAATACCAAACCTAGGTATGATTTGAAACAAACATCCGGTTAATTAAATAAGTATGTAAAGAAACATAGTCAAATTGAAGATATTATAGCAAGATATGATTTCTTTTGATTATTTTTTGAGAATTTCAGTTATGATAATAATTATTTAGGTATATTTCAGCGCGTTCGCAACTTGATTCCTCGTCGAGCAACGAAGATATCAATACGGGAAGAGTAGTGCGAGTGAGTGAGACGCACGCACCCGGGGTCAACAGCAGTAGTCATACGCATAGCTTTTTAAACATTTTGGGGAACTTACTATGTACATACCATAAATTGTATTGATACAGTTATCCAATATTTACAATACATTGTATTGCAATGGAATTAACAAACAGAGCCTGGATTGCTTTAAATACCTCTGTATATGAAACAAATTTAAAGGTTCCATAGAAAAATAAAAAGCCTTAAGGCTATGGCAAACCTTAAAAACAAGACTTGAACTTTGTAAAAATTCGACATTTGTCAAATTTATTTCTATGTTTATCCTCCTTTTCACCATAAAAAGAATATAATTATTATAAATATATTACTTATACATAGGTATGTATAAAATGGGGGTAGAGAGGAGAAAGGAAAACCACATCTTTACAGGCCCCAAATATCAACCTCAGCCGCACGCGCTGGTATTCCAGGACTATAGACACCTCACAATTTTGTATTTGTGTTTATATGTTTCTATGAAGATTTGCGCTTGAAAGCTGCCCTTAAGCCTATTTTTTTCCGTGGGTTAAAGAAACTCTGTGGTTTCGGTTTTTGTAAAAAACCTTAAAGAAGAATGAGGTGAGCATGGTCAGTACAAACGTTCTGATAATTCCTCCTTGTCTCTTCGTAGCCGGGGCGGAGAGTAGTCTTTGGGACAATTTCCTGCCATTTATCAGAGTTAAGCTTTTTCATCTGCTGCAGATCGCGTTTGGAGGAAGCTGTTCCCATTTGTGAATCCCTTTTCGGTATTAAAGCCTCCTCTGTGGGTGGAAATATTGTGTTTCGTTTTTATTATGTCGTAATCTTTTTCACAAGATTTACATATGGCGGAAATGAATGTCGTTTAGGGGTTTACGTGTTGTTTCTTCGCACGTTTATTTGAGAGGGAAATATCTGTGTCATTTTAATTGTGTTTGCGATATAATGTGTTTCAAAAGTAATGAATGACGGTTTAAATATTTAGGAGATAACAATATTTGTAAATGATATGTAAGTAAATAAAACAGTAGTGTCAATAGTATCTGAGTGATCACTTAATTATATGTGATTAATTATGAATCAAAATGTATGTATACAGGCTGGAAAAAATTATTAAGGGCCCTGGAAGGGAACTACCTTAAATCGTTTAGTTAGCTCATTCCTTTAGTTAGCTCATTTGACTGAAAGGAAACAATCCTTTATCTTTTTAAAGAAACAAAACTTCTCTCAAAGATTTTCTAAAATTCGCTTGTCTCACCCGGGAATCGAACCAACTAAAAATAAGAAAATAAACCCTCGCTATTTTATTATACAAATCTGTAGGATTATCGATTTTAAAAGTGTTGAAAGATATTGTTCGAATATCAAATTTGTTGCCCTGCGTTGCAAAAAAAATACGTTCCCTTTTTAAACATTTTGTCAGTATGCCCAGTGTAAGAAGGAATTGTGCTGTGCATAGATTAATTAGTACCATTTAACGATTTTCTTATCGAAGTCTTCAACAAGGTACTTAGAGATAAATAACATTAGCAAGTTTTTACTTCATACGATGTCTTTGGATGTTAGAGAGAAAAGAAAATTATGTGTAATTTGAGTTAGCATTTAAAGTGAGCAGTACTAGGTATTGTTAATAATAAAGAACTTGTAATAAATATTCAATTTCATGGGTATCTCGGGCAACAGATGAGTGTAAGACCAAATGTTTATTGGACAAATTTTATCCTGCACAATAATTCTACCGATTCGTATACTAAAATAGCGAGGGTTTTTTTTTACTTTTAGTTGGGTTGATTCCCGGGTGAGACATTTTTAGAAAATATTTGAATGCAGTTTTGTTTCTTTAAAAAAATAAAGGAATGTTTCCTTTCAGAAAAACGACCTAGCTAAAGGACCTAAGGTAGTTTCTCTCCAGGGGCCTTAAATTGTTTCCATCCTGTATACCGTTAATCATTAACTATAATTAATACCCTTAAACCAGCGACCATGTGGTCTGTTTTGAATAAAAAAATATTGGATGGGAGATTTTTACTAAGGCTAAATCTTATAGCATTTTAATTTATGGTAAAGCTGCTTATTTCGTTCTGAGAGTATGAGTCCACGGCAAGCCAGCTTCTTCATTTTTACCACCAGCTTTATGTTTTCAGCAAATAAGCTACGTTTTATCGACTCATATCTGGCAATAGCAGCTGGGCTCAACGGCCACACAGTCCAGTCACATAAGCATATTACAAGTGACTTTGCCCCTACGAGATTCGAACTTGATGCCTCCACTTAGGTAGCCTCAAATTATACCACTACATTACAAAAGCATTCTAACGGTAATGAGAGTTAAAACGGTAAGTACCTTTTTCAGTTAGCCGAGCAGCTTGTATAGAAAATTTTGGCGCAAAATTTCCCGTAAAAAATGCTGTATCCACCATTACACCTAAAAATTAAAAATATGTCAAGCAAGAAGAGTAGGCTGCAACACAAACACAAAACGTGCACACAAGCAAACTTACATGAACAAATTGTTCATGTACTTCGGCAGAGGGGGATAAGTGCGCTTGCCTAGTCCCGTGTTAAATGGTCTTATTATTTATTTATAAATTGTTTATGTCTATGTAGGTATATACAGGTGGAAAATGAAACCCCTAGCTTTATTGAAATTTTTTTTTGTTCTTAAACTTTGAATGAATGGCAAACCTAGGTGACGCAACATGTGGCTGACAATAGACCGTACGTATTTCCGGCGATAACTAATGCACTTAAACGCTTTGTAGCTTCAGTTCCTGAGTCTTAGTGCTTCTTTTGACGATCGATATCCTTTTTTTTAATAATGTAAAGTGAAAAAACATATATTTTTTTCTTCAAACATAAAACAGATTCCTTTGTCATAGTCAGAGGGTTCATTTTCAACCTGTATACAATGTCAAAAAATGTAAATTTTAGTTGAATCAAAAAATCCATTAAATTGGTTTATAAGTTTTAAATTAAACTGCTCGAAGAATAGACAAACACAATGAATTTTGTATAAAGGTGACCGTGTTTTGAATCGACACGCCATGAATCCATAAAGGGGTTTCAAAGGTGTTTCCGAGTATGAACTGTGAAATGTAAGTCACAGTTCACACTCATACATCCACTTTCACAGACCATTATTACGTTCCAGCGTGTTGAATGGTGAGCCCTATCGCCGTACTTCGGGCACAAACACAACTTCGCGTACAGAATTGAACCCACCAACCATCACCATAAGAAATACAATTTTCAGCTTTTCCAGTTGTTGCATATTATTAAAGAATTTGGTAAAGGTGAAACTACAAACCATGAATAACACACATTGTTCCGAGCTTCAAAATTGCCCAATCATGCCCGGGTATTCTTTTTCTTCGAGTTTCCCAACCATCGACCCACTTTCCAAACTCTGTGTATTTATCGGCTATAAATATTGGTTCGTTGTCAAGAAGCATACTCTCACATGGGCCAAAGAAGTCATCAGTTGCGAAAAGAACTTCACCTCCAGACTGTAAAAATGTTTGTCGGTTTATCAATTACGAATTTCAATCATCACTACGATGTTCAATTTAAGATGCTACGTGAATTTTATTACTGTCACTCGAAGCGCAAAAATGCGTAGTGCGAGAGGGAAAATGTATGTTTTTTACCTGTAAAAAAAAATCTATATATTGTTTAAACGCAATTAATAAAATATGTCTGAGTTCTGCGCTAGAATCGGACTCGCGCACAAAGGTTTCCGTACCACGACATGTTATAAGAACCCTGAAAACATTACGGTACAAAAAGGTTAACCAGCCACTCTTAGCGCCATCTATCACATTTACCAATGAACGTCTGTACAAAAAGGTTGACAAGCTACTATTAGCGCCATTGTCATTGACAAGCTGTCAAGCAAGTCATCTCAGATGGCGGTATGGTTAACACGATGTTGATTTTTTGGGGTATAAATTATATGGTTTTTATTATTTGTCGTGATAGAGGCTATAAAATACATTTTTGTGAAAATTTCCACTGGCTACCTATTATAGTTAAAGCTGTAGACCGCTGTGATAGACCAACGGACAGACAGACAAAGAGACAGCGGAGGCTTAGTAATGGTCTCGTCCCATTTGTCACCTATCGGTTACGGAACCCTAAATAGTTTGTTTGAAGGGTATAGATGACAATTTTGTTACAACAATCAGGATAAACGATATACCGCACAGTCATAATAAAATATACATGTGATTTTCTAACGTTTATAAAGTAAGTTTGAAAAAACCGCGTCAAATTAATAATTTACTCGTATTTACTGTAAATAAAATCTTATATTTTCTAGACTTTTTAGACTTCTTTTTGATGTTCTCTCGAGTGTTGAATACGGAGTTTAGTTGGTTTTTAGGGTTCCGTACATCAAAAAGGAAAAACGGAGCCCTTATAAGATCACTTTGTTATCCGTCTGTCTGTCCGTCCGTCCGTCTGTCAAGACCCTTTATCTCGGGAACGCGTGGAGGTATCGAGTTAAAATTAAAACCATATTCTCAAATCTACAGTTCCTTGAAGCTGTCAAAACATCAAATTTCTAAGTTAACGTCAAAAAAAAGATACGGCCGTTTATGCCGCAAAAAACGTATACTTCGACACTCTCAAGGGAATCAAAATTTATAGGGTATTTTCCGTTCACTTAGAACTATGAAATTTAGCAAGTAGCGTCTTATACGTCAAATAAAGGAAAAAATCTGAAACTATACATTTGTAATTAAGTTATAAAAAATTAAGTCTTTAACGGAACCCTCGGTGGGAGAGTCCAATTCGCACTTGTCCAGTTTTTCTTTATAAAATTACTTTTAATTGATGATTCAATAATGCGATTTAGAAAAAACGTTATTCTATTCCAATTAGAAGCCAAGTAAAGTATTACAAACTCAATTATTTCGAGAGCGCGTGATATTTCGATTGTTGCTAGTCAGAGTGCGCTATTTTATACAGTAATGAAACGACATAGAATTCAGTTTTACTTGATGCAAAATCGAATTGCTCAATCTCGGGTCACCCCGTCACCCATAGCCCGAAGACCTCATTTCAATAATTACTTCTCTCGAGGAAACTGTATCTAAGCATGCTTACTAAAAACTATAACAAAAACTAAAGTGCATTTTCTGTGTATTTCATATTTATCTTTTTAGGGTGCCGTAGTCCGACAATGAACCCTTATAGTTTCGCCATGTCCGTCTGTCCGTCCGTCTGTCCGCGGCTTAGCTCAGAGGATATTAGTAGATATTAGAAAGCTGTTATTTGGCATGCATATACATATTAATTACGCCGACAAAAAAGTTAAAAAGAAATTGGAAAAAAAATTAAGGGTACACGTAAATTGGCGATGATTTTTTTTCTCGTTTATCCCAATGGTGAAATATTAAGCTTTAATTTTTGTCAGAGTCAAGTGTCCTCCCTGTCGGTTGAACGGATGCCTATGGGAATGTGAAAAAATTCACAGATGTAGTATTTTATATTGAATTTAGCCCCCTTTACACACGACAATGTATGGGCCGTTCTTCTAAATGTATGGGACCCGAAGTTATGCCGTTTTTTTTTTAGTTTTAAAATTATGACGAAAACTTTTGTATTTTTCGTGCCTATTCTTTATTAATTAAATTCTTATAGTTAGCTCCTTTCGATGGGTTTACTAGTTAGAGATTTATTTCCGTCATAGTTTCTTACAGTTTGGATTTATCTCTTGGAATATTAAATAGTTTAGTCGACTCCAATTCAAGTTCAAATAACAATGGCTGGGTTAAATAAGATCGTTATAAACCGGTCAAGTGCGAGTAGGAGTCGCACTTGAGGGTTCATTTAAATAAGTTAATAGACTTAAATGAAAATTGTAAACCTATCATTACTTACATTAAATGTATGTACAAAACTACAAAATTATGGTGGTCGACTATTACTCGTTAACTTGTAAAGTCTATTTGGCTGTGATCGTTTCCCTCTTAACTTCGTCATATATAATACTGCCGTGAATTTTTTCACACAACCAAAAACAACCGTTTAGCTGGCAGGGGGGGGGGAACTTGAAAAATGGTTATGATAATTTTAAACCCTTTACTTATCCACATATATTCTTTATTATGCCCAACCGGTTTCACTATTCAGCATTCTCAAGGGCTTTATTATAATTATATTTTATTAATATTTTAAGGTCTTACAAGTAATACTACGTGCAATAAATAACAATAACAACCAAGTGATTAAGAGAATTCCAAAGAAAATATCGTGAAGTAGTAGGTATATTGATGTAAAGTGATGTTTGCAAAGTATCACGAAAATATATTGTAATAATAACGCTTTATAGTGAAGGTTAATGAAGGGGAAGTCCAAAAAAATATAAACGCATTATGGTAGAAAAGACAAACAATGAAAATTTAAATTGTATGTCATAAGAACTGTGAAGAAACTCATTGTACCAATGTAATTGTATAAAGATAAAAAATAAGGTATGTCAGAACTATAGTTAATAAACCCTAAAATGTTAATAAAACAGTATATCGGGGGCATCAAACTGAAAGGGCGTATCTACAAAATTATAAAAGTATCCACTCATAATTTGATTAATATTCAAACATAACATCGAAGGCTTTGGCAAATAGTACCTATAAAACAAGGTGAAGCGACCTGAATTTTTTCAGTATAGTTTAATCTAATAAATATGAAGATTCTCCAAAATAAGTCGGATTTTCGAATATATGTAGATACGAAATTTCAATATTTATGTGGATAAGTACAAGAGTTTTAAATAAACATAATGTGTAGTAATTTTCACCAAGTGCCAAAGATCACAAACATCGACTATATCAAAAAATGGTCACACAATGCGGAAGAGGCAAAAAAAAAAATTCGCACTTTATGTGTGGGGGAGTTATCCTAAAAATAGCAAAACTCACACTTAGACCAGCAAACTCGCTCAATTCAGTAAATTCTGGTAAACCTTCACTCTCCATTTTGCAGAAAATTATTCCTACAATAATTTTACAAATATTCTATATAGGTATATTAATTTATATTGCTACACGACTGCACGGGTAGAAATACACACTTAAACTGATTACTATTAAAATAAGTTAGCATTATCAGTTTATCACTGACACGAGCCATTAGAGAAGACAAAAGTCATACACAGGTACCTACTTATTTATATTTGTAATGTATAATAATATATATAAAGTCATACTCTTTAGCATAATTAACAGTAACTCGTTTTATCCTGCGACTTGACTCGTTTGTATTTTTTTTATGTTTTCTTCATTTACTCGTAGTTATTCTCTTCGAAGTGATGATTTAGTTATTTATTTATTTATTTTTAATCAAACATAACATGACATGCAATTTTACACGAAGGTGTATCAGAAACCTTTTGGGGTTTTTATGTACACCCAGTTCCAAGTCTCGTCTGAAAACATTATTCAACTATTCTCCTAGCTTTTCGAGTAACATAGTAGAAGTAGGTAGTTATTTTATAAAAAACAGATTATGTCTGAGGGTAGAACTACACACATTAAAGAGCACAGTCGCACATCGTGCCTGTTAAGAATGCAGAATAACAAATAAAATTACGTGTGTAGATATTAATTGGATACATTCTTAATACGTTCTGATTGGCACATCAATGAAAAAATTCTATAGTTGTCAAAGAAACGTGATAACGGGTTTTTTTGTAGATCAAAGGATGAAAAAATGTCTTTACATCATTAGAGATAACGTATGTAGTAAAAAAATACATATATTCAGGTTCTAAATTAAATGAGACATCTTCTTTAAAATAAATTGTACAAAATCTTAAACAATAAACTCAAATCTGAAGACCTTAATTTTAGTTTTAAAGCTGTCAAAACTAAAAATTTTCCATAAAAATATAGCTTCGGTTGGTTAACACTAAGGAACCATTTTGTAATGAAGAAAATTTGGTTCTGATAGCACTAAAACTAAAATTAAAGCCTTCAGAATCGGCTTTAATGAGTGTTCCTAAATATAAGGTTGATGATTACTTGAATTGCAATGACATACGTACTAAAATCTAATGGCAATATTTTTCGACAAACTCAAAAAGAAAAAAGAAATAATTATAAGTAATTGTAACATTTTTTTCTTCGGAAAAGCATCAAATCCTCAAAATACACAAAGTAGTTAAAAATTATTATTAATTAGATAATTAGACATAATTCTCCAGAAAACAATGACAGAACTGACATTTTTTTACTCTGTACATACTTTATTTGTCATTCTAAATACTTTCTATCTTTGTTTTACATCGGCAAGAGCGTAAAAAATATTGACACAGCTGCCTGAGAAGTAACGAAACCATTAGTAGGTATGTAAAACTATCGCCATCTTGTTTAACGGAGTGTTGCTCATTGCTGTCTTCCGTGAATTGTGTGGTCTTGGTACGAGTAACTTGGTCACACCATCTAACGGAAGTTTTTACAAAAGGCCATTTCTCATGGCACGAGTTTCAAAAGGTGAACATTTTAAAGCTGGATACAGCGATAATCGCTGGCCGGATAAAAAAAATCGCCTTACTCAGAAAAGCAACCAAGGAAAACATTTTTTTCTGTACTTTGCAACTGTCAACCAAGTGTATTTGTCGTATTGAGATTAATGTAAATGTTTGACAAAGCAAAGAGGCCGGAATAAAGAAATGTAGTATGGGTGCCATTTCCTATACAAGCCGATTGGAATCTCGTTATATGGACCCTTCGCCAGTGCATGCCACCCAAGTAAATGTTTAAAATGGGACAATAGAAGATATCTCCAACACCATTTTTGGGCTGCCTGAAGCCTTACGGGTAGCTGCGTAGTATCATTCGTTCGTCCGTTACCAACTTCCGTAGATTTTTCGGATTGAATAACGCCTAGCTTGTTTCCCCACTCTTCTTCATCCAAGGTCTTGCCGAGGCCGACGTTTTCTATCAGGTGCAGTAACTAGTTTTCTATCAGGCTCAGAGCAAAAAATAGACTTAGAAGATATAAGGTGACTTAGGTTTATATAGCCTGATTCACACTGGAGACTCTTTAAGTGGTCAGGACCAAGTTTCAATGATCCTGTTTGCGAAATATAAAAATAAACCCACAATATTTTTAACGACCTATGCAACGACACCCTACATCATGGGGTAGACGGGAGAAAAAGAAAATCGCCACTACGTGTACCATAAGAAGAAAAAAAATGTTATTTTACCACTAGCGGCGTGATTAATATGTATACCGATGCCACATTGCTGCTTTCTAGTACTAAGAGTCTATGAGCTAAGCCGTGGATCTACAGATAGACGGACGGACATAGCAACACTATAAGGGTTTCTTGTTTACTGCGGAACACTAAGATAGAACCCTAAGATATTAAATCATATGTACAGAACCCGTAACATAAATACACAAAGTTAATGTATTACATTAATGAATTAAATTTCGGTTCCACATGTTAGGAACAAAATCATGTAAAATAAATAAAATGTCTCTCAGTCCAGAACAATTTAAATTAATAAAGGTTTCAGCACCCATCTCGTTTGGGACGTAATAGTCGTCGGTGAAAACCGGATGTGATTTGCATTTCAAAGTTCAGACTTGGTAACACCTCTGACACACCCTCGGGGATTCATGTCATAAAATTCGGTATATATATTTTTTTCTTTACTATAACTGATCTTTCTTTGATATTATGTTCGGTATTGTATTAAATTGGGATGAAATATATCTGGAAAATTGTTTTTTGTTCAACTTATTGTGCAAATAAATAAAATACATAAATGTACCTAATAATAATACTATCACAATTATTAGTATCGCCTGAGAATCCGCAAACTCTAAAAGATCTTCCTTCTTTGTCCTCTTTTAAACATAACTTGAAAAATGTTTACCTCTCCTCTCTCTGAATGACTTATTGACTAAGCTACTTGTTTATTTGTATGTATGTATCGGTGTATTTATGTATTTATTTGTATTTAGGTAGTATATTTATAATAGATTTTAGGTTCAAAGTAACGTCTTCTTTACTGATGTGAATTTCTTATATTAAAATGTTTCTGTTTTTCCAAAGTTGACTGGAAGTAATTCCCTGTAGAAATAAGTCCGCCCTTGCCGTCTGTCTGTTCTTTGTATGTTTGTAAATATCTTTTTTTGTGTTGTTTGTGTGCAATAAAGCGTTTATTCATTCATCTTTATGTTTATAAATAAAATAAAAGAAAATAAAATAAAAATCTGGTAAGTTATTATTTCGGTTAATTTATCTCGGTTCTTATCGCACCCAATGGTTCATTATCTTCAAAAACTGATAAGACAATATTGTCTAGACATTTATGTTTATT
The DNA here is from genome assembly GCA_910592155.1 of Ypsolopha scabrella. Taxonomy (NCBI): domain Eukaryota; kingdom Metazoa; phylum Arthropoda; class Insecta; order Lepidoptera; family Ypsolophidae; genus Ypsolopha; species Ypsolopha scabrella. The sequence continues at coordinate 8,397,793 of OU342969.1, forward strand.
CAATGCATTGTCGTGACAACTCGTAGTCGTGACTGACACAATTAAATATTCTTTACTTTTTGGATGTTTTAAAACTGAAAAACCGGTCAAGTACTAGTAACACTCGTGCCCGTGGGTTCCGCTCCATTGCACGAAGTAAGTATCCATTTATCCATCAGCCTGGTTCCTCCCCTGCAAGACAAGGCCTTTCAAGGAATTCGCTACTATTGCTGGTCCTCCTAGAAGAAATGCCTATACTCACATTCGCTGGGTACGCGGGTTGGTGAGCGCGGTGCCGAAACCCTCGTACTGGTGATGCCGCTGCCCGTCACCAGTCTGCTTTATAGAAGGCCCGGCAATTTGGGATGGATAATGAAATTACTTTGCCCAAATTATTTAGCCCAAATGAAAAAAATATAAAAAATATTGAACTGCATCTTCTCTCCGCGCATTTTATTCAGGTTAACAAAATGTAAGGAAATAATGTTTCTTTGGTTTTTTTTGTTTTTTGCCGTTTGTAAGTAAGTAATTCACCAAAAATAAGTTCATCATTATTATACTGTGTTTCAAGGTCGTACGAAATTAAAATATCCTATAAATGCCTAAAAGTCAATTCATTTATTTCAATTCAATTCATTTATTTATTAAAAACAACAGTACACAACACAAAGCAAAATACAAAATAAGGATGAGTACAATAAAAATATACAGTTAAGACATTACAATGGCCCCCACACTAAGCAAGCTTGTCCAGGGAGGCCAGAATTGACTAAATATGTGCAATCTCGCTCAAAAAGTGTCCGCGATGCATCTTGTCACCGCTATGGGGTGACAAAATCGAATGATGATTTTGTGCAACTGACATTGCATCTTATTTTAACGACATAACGTCTTAATTTGGATGAAGGTTTTTGCTACTATCACGTCACACGTTCGGACACTTTCTGACGAACTTTTCTTAGAGACTGTGTGTCTTGTTGTTTGTGAGAGGTCTTTGGAACTAACACAGTTTTTATTAAGTTTAAGACATGCTAAGTGACGCGTATTTTAATATTTATATTTTTTTATGATTACGTTTTCACATTAGGCTTTGAACAACAAAAATACATTTAAAAAATATAAAAAAAAATCTTCCTTACTTTTTGTAATACCTACTTTGAATTAAATGCGGGAACAGAAGATGTGGTCCATTTTTTATTATTTATTTAGGCTCTTTATAAATATCTACAAAGTAATTCCACTATTACTTTATGAAATTCGGAAAAGTGGAATTTCGAGGCCATCAATCAGTCCCAGGTAGGTGGTTGTGCCTGTTTGAGAGCTATCCTCTTACTCTCCCCCGAATAACTACGAGGGGACTTGCGAGTAAGAATCAAATAAGTTATTAGACTTGAATAATTTGAACATAAATACAAAGCTACAAACTTATCATGACGTACAAAATGTACTAAACTGCAAAATTAAGTTACTCAAGTATAATTCCACGTAGAATTGATGGAAATTAATGATTTCCGGATTTATTCCTTCATTTGTGCCCCTCGTACTCGTACCAAATTTAAAGATTTTGTGTCACCGGGAAGTGCCTTAAGTGATCATCCAGTCAGTGAGTGAGTGAGTGGGCTATTTAGTAAATATATATATGTATATGAGGTGACTTTACTTTATGTAGCCAAATTCATACTGGAGGCTTGGCAATTTATCAGTATCACGGATCGATAACACTTTTTACTAATTTCATAAAATAAAATCTTGACGTCCCATAGTAATTTACTTGGTCTTGCGTTTTTCAGGAACAGGAAAAGAATAATTTACAATTTTTCACAAAAAGGGTCATAGGACCTTGTTACTGATCACTTACCGATTCATCGGTATGAATTTGGCTGCATAAATTAAAGTCACCTTGTATACTTATACATATATATTTTTTTTACTTTACTTTTCAAAATTCTTTATTAATAATTCTTCAGTACAGAATCCAAATGTACAATACATTGAAAAGAACAATAAAAAATTGTACACTTAAGCATATTACAATAAAACCTGTACAGGCTGAAGACACCTTTATAAGCTTAAAATAATATAGGATTTAAAACTATTCACAACAATGATAGTAAGTAGTTTAGGAGTAATATAATCAGAAACTAATAAAATATGTACTCATTAGTTTTGAGTTACATTTATAGATATGAACCAATAAAATAAGTAAGTAAATAAATGCAAGCTTGCATAATATACACAGAAATATTTCGCTAAATGCGATGTAAAAATAAATGACGAGAAAAACAAACACTTATCATTCATTTAAATTGAGGGGGGTAAGTAAACATTCTGCCAACAGAAAACTATTAAAGTTGAGTGAGGCAGATAGCGACCGTAAAAAGAGACACCTCACCTCCCGCGATGCAAAAGCGTGCGGGCCAGCGAGGGGACACCGTAAGTCACAGAGTACGCCGGCTAACTGGACTAGTGTCGACAGAACTGGTTTGGTCAGTCGACATGTTCCCAGCGACGTCACTCCGACGGGTAAAGCACGTAGTGATGGGGCAATTTATAAGTTCCATACGTGTCGATGTATGGAAGATCATTTATTCTGGTAATTCCAATTTGTGAAACTAGACTATTAGAGCTAAGTGAATTTTTAGCATAAAAATTACGCGTAATTTTAATAATGAAGTCACGAAGTAATGAAAGCTTGACTTTAGCATGAAACCGAAATATATTTGTTTTAAACGGAGTATTGTAGGCTATTTTAATTGCTTTATTCTGAATAACCTGCAGTTTTGTGTAATTAGATTTACAAGTGCTGCTCCACACCGGGGCAGCGTAGGTAATGCACGGGCGAACCAGTGTTAAATAAACTCTTAATTTTGTAACAGAACTAAGATTACTGTATCGATTCAAAATGGGGCTTAGAGAATACAATGTATTTAAACCTTTACGTCTTAATCCTGTCATGTGTGTTGTCCAATTTAATTTTTTGTCTAATGTAACACCAAGGTAGCGTACCGACTTTCTCCAAGGGATGGAATGGCCAGCAATTTTTAGTAATTTTTGGGGCTCCTGACGTTTTCGTGTAAAAAGGATGGCTTCAGTCTTTCCCTCGTTGAGCTTAAGCTTCCACTTTGTAAAGTAAGAATGAAGCGTATCTAACGAAAATTGAAGCCGGTCAACAATTAGATCAACGTCCTTAGATGATGTTAACGATGCTGTATCGTCTGCAAAGCAGGCCAGACTAGTACGCGGTTGAATGGGTATATCGTTAATATACATTATAAATAGGTATGGCCCAAGGATAGAGCCCTGAGGTATACCTGCTGGAACTGGTCGAAAAGTTGATTTTACGTGATCACCTATGTGAACAGAAAACTCTCGATTCTGTAAGTAGGACCGAATGATTTTTATGAGTCTCACAGGTATGTCACTCTTCCAAAGTTTGTGGATAAGCCCATCATGCCACACTGTATCAAAAGCTTTTTCGATGTCTAGGAGTACCATTCCAGTTGACTGCTTTAGGTTTAAGTTATGTGCTACATGCTCTGCAACTCTGGCAAGTTGCTGTGTTGTGGAATGACATCCTCTAAACCCAAACTGTTCATCTTTTAAGAGGTGTTTAGATGCTTTCATCAAACGTGAGTATAGAATTGACTCGAATAACTTACCAAGAGACGGCAACAAACTAATTGGTCGGTAGCTGCTTGGAATGCTTTCGTCCTTCCCTGGTTTTTTTAAAGCAATAACTTTAGCAAATTTCCAAACCTTGGGGAAATAATTGAGATTAAGACATCCATTAAATATTTTAGTTAACAAAACGACCGCCTTTTGTGAAAGATTTTTTAGCAAAGCATTATGGACATTGTCATCACCAGGAGATTTTCTACGTTTTAGCCTTCGCAGAGCTTTCCATATTTCAAAAGGTCTCGTTGGAGAATCAATTTTACCAGGATCAGAAGCATTCACCGAGTCTATTGACTGATTAACTTCAGTCTTAACTTCTTCGTCGTTCCAATTTTTTGTAAGACACATGTTGTTGTAAAACGCATCCGCAAGGATTTCTGACTGTTCCGTTGCGGTAGATGTAAACGTACCACCACCTGTTTTTAATGGAGGTATGACTGAGGGTTTGAGACGGAGTGACTTAGCTATTCGCCAAATATCGTGACTTGGGTTATCAACTCGAGCTAGTTTGTCATTCCAAATTTTGTCCATGTATTTTTGAATGCTTAAATGAATTTCAATTTGAAGTTTATTGATAGTAGTTCGAATTTGTTTCTTAATTTTTGGGTCTAATGTGTGCTGTTCGCTGCGACGAAGGTGATTACGGTGTTTGATGATACGTTTAATATAACGTGGAAGCTCAATCACCTTGCTGTTTGTTTTAACTCCAACAGGTACGTTCAAGTCCCTGGCTTTCAAAATACACTGGTGCAGATTGCCAATCGCCTCATCAATTTCTGATTCAGTTTTAAATACTTGAGATGATAATGCGATATTTTCATCTAGAGAAGATCGATATCCTCTCCAATCAGCTTCAGTGTATTTAAAATAGGGTATTGGATCTCTGCGTGATGGAGTTCCTCCAACAGAAAAGAAAACGGGCAAATGATTTGAAGATAAAGCAGGCAGGGCTTTTATTTCGCTGACGAAGTTGACATTATTAGTAAGAACCAAGTCAGGATTTGTAGGAGAGCAGTCAGAACGATAGTGTATGAGTGTTGGCGTACGAGACGCGTGTATAACAAAGTCTTTCTCCAACATATGATTATAGAGTTTTCTGCCACGGGTATTGCCAGTGCCACGATGCCAGTGCTCATGGTTTGCGTTAAAATCACCCATTAATACTATGTGGTTTCCTAATGAAAATAATAAATCTAAGTCCTCTAAAAACAAAGGTTTATTTGCAGATTGGTAAATGGATATAAATATATGTTCAGTACCAGAAATATAAGTTTTTATACCAACTGCTTCAATTTGTTTAGTTTTTGGAATACTAATTAGAGAATGTTCAATATTATCTGCAATTAAAATAGCAACCCCTTGTCCTTTGCCACTTGAATGTTTGTCTTGTCTATAGCATTGAAATCCAGGAACACTGAGATTTATGTTGTTGGTTAGTCTAGTTTCACAAATGGAAATTAAATCGACACGAAGGGTACTTACCGCTAAATGCATCAAATCATGTTGTTTACGCTGCAACCCATCTGAGTTCCATGATAGTACTCTTAGCTCATTAGACATAACGCCCGAGATGTGTTAGTACAAGCATCACTTTGTCGAGCATTGATTTGCATGCCATAAATTCGTTTTTCAAGTGTTTGACAGTACTTAAAATATCTAACATTTCTTTGGTAGCTTCATCATTAAGATCTTCAACATCACTTGTTTGCTTCAACTCCATTTGCGGCGACGGCTGAGTCCTTATAGGTTGCTGTTAAGCTACGATATCTGACCAAAGGCGATTGTTTCTTACAGTGTTGTCGTTTTTGATGCGAACTGGTTTGGGTTTTAGCTGTTCACGTTTCTGTTGTATGCGTGCCAGGTAAGATAAGCGAACTGCACACTGACGAAAGCTAGCAGGATGATCTTCATTACAATTGACGCATTTTGCAGGTTCGCTACGGTCTTTCTTTGGGCATTCACCGATAGGATGCGAGTTTATACATTTAACGCATCGCGCAGGCATATTGCAGTTTCTCGATGAGTGACCAAAACTTTGACACCGAAAACACTGCGTACCAGAAGCATTATTAGGCTTGAACTTGTTTATAGTAATCACGCAGTTGAATAGATATTTTATTTGTCGGAATTTCTTGATATCCGAACCTGAAGAAAGCTGTACTAGAAATGGAGGGCATGGTGCGTCCTTGAACTGTTTTGAAGTCAATTTCGTAACTTTTACATCTTTAAAGCCGAGATTATCCAGTTCTTTTGGGAGGTCATTTTCCACGTAAGCAGGTAATCCTCGAATCACGACTTTAGGTGTCTTTTCATCTTTTCTTGTATATGTCAGGTAATCTGCCTGTTTTTCACGTAGACCATCTTTTAAAGATTGATGTGCATCTGGAGAATAACAAATTATTGCAACCTTGTTTTTTCCACGGTACTGGAGATGAAATTTCTTTGTATGGGGTACAATCATACTTTTAATTGTATCGTGAGTCCAATGCGGTTTTACGACCATTATGATAGGAGGTATATGCCCTGTTTTCTTCAAACCGCTGCTGGCTGTAGCTTCACGAAAGAGTTTCGTTGCAGGATCAGTTTCTGAGTTTATATCAGTCGGCAGCGTTTCAAATCTATTATGGCTGCTAAAGATGTCAATTCTTTCTCCTGTTGTACGGGCTGTGACGGGTCGTTTTGGCTTTCGCCATTCTTCAATGTTCCCCTCCGGTGGTCTCTTGTAGCTTGAGGAAGAGCTATTTTGGTCACGAGTTACGAACTTATCCATTTTTTATCGACGTCAAAAGTATCGATAGTTTATAGATTTTGTGACTTCCCATCACTAAGGAAACACACGAAAACGGCCGGGTGAAAGACAAAGACGATACGAACGTGCTTTTGCAGCAAGCGCTAAGCGGGCAATGAATATACATATATATTGCTCTATCTTTTCTTAAGGGGGGTTAACCCGATAGTGTCGCTTTGCAAATTTATTTTTAGGCGTGAAATTTTAAAAATTACATATGAAAGAAATACAGGAGGTAAATGCAAAGTCAAGAATCCCTTTAGGGTATGAAAGTATAGGTATATACGATTCTGATGTCATTACGAGAAAAAAAAATATACCTTGAGTTTTCACCAAAAATTCCATCATTTTTCGAAGCTATGGCTACGCAGCTCACCGACCTCCCCACACACCTAATTGCACCCCGCAACCCGCACCCCTCATCCGAGTGTCCAGCGACCAGTGAGGGTGTCCACGCGATTAGTGTATTTTGAGTAAAGAAAATCGTCTTATTATGAGTTACTGGTACTTTATTAAGAGATCCCAGTAATTAAAATAATATCTTCACCGATCATACTAACACACCCTTAAAGGATTCATGCCTTTGCTTTTACACCCGGTGTATGTTATATTTCTCTATTTGAATTTAATATTTCGGCCGTTCGGTATAGGATTACTTGCATTTTACTGCATCTAATAAAATCGCAATGATAGTCCCAAACTATGACACAAAGACCATTTCACTGGAGTTATATTCGATTTTAGACAATAAAACATATACTTAAATAAAATTCTTAATAAATGTGACATAAAAAATCCGTCATACTAAAAATCTATCCTCTTAATTCCAAAATTATAAACAAAGACACCTCGAAATCGTGAGATTTCTCCCGCTCCCACTGAGCAGGATAGAAAATCGTAAAATGAAAGCGTTGGAGCACGACAGGATAACCTTGAACTTCTTACAGCAATATGAGGCTATAGGCACAAAATAGATAGGTACAGAAGGCCTGCTCCCTACAACAAGCGATTCCGAGCGCACGCACACATAGACGTGTACGTACGACGATCTCGGTAGGATTCAGTCGAATGCCAGTACCTACAACCGAGTGCTTGCGCTTTGCGATACATGTGATGGATGATATAGGTATTTAAGAGGATAGGTTCCGAAAAACCATTATTTATTCTTCCTTGTTTGAAGAATCTAGCAATACTAGATATTTGAAAAAAATTTGGACTAATGTCAAGAATATAATGTACATTCTTATCGAAACAGAATCTTCAGAAGTCATTCCAACATTGAGCCATAAGAAATCAAAGATGACTCCAAAAAAAGGTTTATTATTATATTTTATTATTTATTAATTAAAATCTATATAAACTTTATTATACCGTTATCCGAACAGATATTTGATACAAACTTTAGTTTTTTTTTAAATAATAAAATTCGTGATAAAAGTCGTCATTTTGATAATTTTCCAGAATTCGTCCCTCTCGCACTGCAGGTTTTTCGGCATGGAGTAACAGCGATCAATGCAATCGGAACCTATTCTCTTAAAATCAAGGTCAATCATAGCTGGCCTTCTGTACCTATCTATTTTGTGCTATAGGTCTTAGTACATATATTATATCTCTCAAAGTCCGTTTGGCTATGGTTGCAGTAGTGACGGGTAAAGCTAGTTATGGGAGTTTTGTATGTTGGAAAAGTGCATGTGCACGCACTACTATAAACCATAGCCAAACAGACTATGAGAGATACAATATTTGTATTAGATATTAATTAATTTCAACTTGCGTCTTTGGGAAAACATGGCCTTGACACACGGATGAGTAGATAGAAAGTCGAACAAGCAGAAAGACAGTCAAACAACAAAGTGATACTGTCTTGGAAGAGTTCCGTTTCTCCATGATGCGGTACGGAACCCTAATAAAGAATAACAAAAGGTTTTTTTATAAACATGAGCAAATCACTTCGCTCTGTAAGAGCACGTGAAATGTGTACCAAATTGTAAAATTTCAAGCAAATTATACCTTTATTGTATCATCACTAATTAGCATGTTATTATTGTCCACTGAATACAATTTTAAATAAAAGGTATTGTTTTTAGGGTTGCTTAAAAGTAGGAAACTCTCATTGCAAAGCCTCGATGTCTGTCTGTCTGCCTGTCCGTGGCTTAACCCTCTTATGGTGACTCCGTAGGAAAAATTAGCCACTCGATTCGTGGTGGTTGTAAATTTGAACAAAACCCTATTAAAATAACGTTCTTATCATCTCATTTTACACGGCTGTTATGACATGCGCTCTTGCTAACAAGTTTGTGCGAAATTAGTGTGATTTTAATTTATATTAATATTTTAATTAAAATAAATTCTTAATTCCAAAAAGTGAGATAACCAAATCATTTTATACTGTTTTGTCCGGAAGTTTATACCTGTTTAATACTGTTTCGATATAAATTGTGGCAGTTATATTCATACAAGTGGACAAAAAACTGAAAAATAAGAGTGAATTTAGATACTTAATGGCCAGTTTCTGAATTAAGAAAGTCTCACTAAGTGGATACATAAGTGACGAATTGGCCAATCACAGCGCTGCATTTGACAGTTAAGCACTACTTAACTAGAAATTCTCAATTGTGAAATCAGGGGTTAATTCTTCACTTATATGCATTTATATAAAACTTAGAAACAACTATATGATTTTTCGTATTATGTAGATTACAATGTATTTTTTTTCTCTAATAAAGTGCAATTTGTAACCGTACAAAGTTGTTACAAAGTTACTCAGTTCGAGGTCGTTGGCGTTGGGAGAAGCCTTAACTCTCAACATCGCTAAAACAATATTAAGTGAAAAAAAAATAGATCGCAGTAAAGATCATCTCTAATTAAGCCAAGATCGACTAAGCCAAGATAAGCCAAGATCGATTAAGCAGAGCTCTAGTATAAGGTTCCAAATTACCGTAGAACCAAAGGAAAATAATTGGAAATCTTCGTTAAGATCGCATTTCAAAATATGTAAATTTCGAATTAAATAAAGTAGGAAAGTCTTCAATCCAAATTATTTTAAATTTAAATTTTAAATGACCAATTAGAATTAAATTCCTCACCACTTCTGACATATTTTAAATGATGTTATTAATTAATCAATCAAAATTTTATGTTTAATTGTAGTTTATATTTTATATTTTTTAACTTATTTGACTTAATTTTTAGAAGTGTATCCTGACATATAATAGAAAAATGATATTGAAACACAACATATTTATTGCCGTTATTTATTGATTTAACCTTGGCGTAGACCCATTTTGAAACGCAAGCTGTGGTGATTCACCTCTGTTTATTTTATATTTGCTTGTTAAAAATGTTTTCTTTTGTTTTCTTTCTGTCATGTTAAATAATTAATAATTTGTTGGCCCGATGATGTGTAATACGAAACCGGTAGCCTAAGTTAGAATAAAAATAAATATATGTGGAATAAAAGTACAAGAATTTGTGTATAATTTATTCAAATTATTTTCTACTCAGGGAATCCGTACATTAAACTTGTGTGAGCTTTACATGTTTTTTACAATATTAATATAGATGCAGGAACCAGTTTACAAGGCAGCGGTTTCTTTGATTTGAAGATGTTGTATATTCGTAACGACGTAGGAAGGAGCCCCATTATGAAGATCTCTCGAACCGAACCCAATGGAACAAATTGGATGATCTGATTCCAGAAAATTATGCGACCTCGGACTGCTGAGGGAAATAAAATTTAAAGTAATTGTGCAAAGTTAGCCAATTTCATACTCGTAAATCTAATTCTATCGGTAGTCATGTTGCTACTCGTTTTTTGGAACAATGTTTTGATGGTTTTTCTGGTGTCGTACCCAAAAGGCAAAACGGAGCACTACTAATGTCACTCTGCTGTCTGTCCGTATGTCACAGGTCCCTACCTCGTAGACGGAATAGTCACAAATAAAAACGGACCTATATTTGACCCAAAACAAAATTTTGAAACAAAAATTAAATGATATAATTTTTTTATGGTTATTATCATTGCACACATGAAAGTGGAGCCAAAGATTTTTTCCCCTCGCCTTTGTGGTGTCATTTTCTAGTGTTGGATGCATGAACATGATCATTGCAGCTTCTGACGTCACAATCTGGGTCACTTGCCATTTCACCACCGATCCAGATAGAACTAATTTACGTAACTTGTAAATATTTGAAGATATTTTCTGTATCTTAGTACAAAAGAACATAAATTATGACGTCTAAAATCGTTTTGAATTTTTAAAACATATTTTACAATTCAACATGTATTATATATTTAATAATAATATAAAAGTTTCAATATACTCATCCGAAACAATTTTTAGTGTATCCGGTTACTTCCAGAAATACGAGTACCAACAAAACATATGAAGCACATTATATTAAAAATATATTAGAAAGAGACATTGGTCTTTGTAGTGTAGATTGGCGCCAATCAGACACTGCGTTTTCTTCTGTCGACTTGTATTTCTATTTTGTTTTGCAACCACATTACTTTTATTTTATTGTTTCATGTAATTTTTCGCAGGTGTATGAAAAAACGTCGCTTGATACACGTGCGAAAGTGTTGATATTTCTCACTAGAATCTACCTACTATTTTCTGAAACCAATTTTTCTGACAGAAGTGTTTTCGAGTGTGGACCGTGAATGTAAGTCACAGCGCACACACGTTAACCCACGTTTCACCGACGATTATAACGTCTCAGTGTGATTGATATAGTGAGCCCTGTCGCTGTTCTTCTGGCACAAATTATTGTGAACCCATTTTCCCTCCAAAGTACGTAAAGACCAAACAAAAATATGCTCTAACAGGATTTCAACCCACACCCTTGGGCTTAGTAGTCTAAATACTCAAACCACTTGACCACAGAGGCGGTGGTTAATACTAAATTTCTAACTTGAATACAGCCTTATTTCTATATGTAAATTATTTAAGGATTAATATCACCATTTTGGAAAAGCATATAAATTGTTCATGTCACCACGAAACCGGTATACAGACTTTTCTCCTATTCTTTCGAGAAAATTGGTTTCTTTTCCTCGTCTCCTATATTTTCGTATGTAAGTCCTATACATTATGTACGTGTAACAACTTTTATCTACAGTTTATGCACTTCTCGTTCGCCTGACGATACCCTAAGGTACAGCAACACGAAGAAATGTCTGCCGACTGTAACTAAAAGCCACTATAACCATAAATAGATGACAACGCTCAAGTCACCAAGGCGTAAGTCCAGACCAATTAAACTAGGAACATTTATACATCCAGTACCGTCGCCGGTCGTTTCGTGTAGTAAAATGTTCATGCAATTTTAAACCCTAAAGCAAAGCAATGAGAGTCCCATATGTCGGTATCCGTACGCTTAGCCTGTGGATACAGGGTGTGTCGACTAGTCAGTTAAGAGGACACTCGACTCTCAGGATTTGCACTGAACAGGGTTGTGCGAGACTCTCGACTGCTCGTTTGCGCTTGGAACGAAAACGCTAGACGCTTGAAGCGCTTATAGCCGTTATGAATATATAGGTAATATTAAATTAGACCATATCTACTGTTTAAGAGGATAGTCCCTGCAAAACCATAATTTGTTCTTCCTGCTTTATAGAATCTAGCAATACTTGATGTTAAAGAAATAAGTACTTAAGCGAATAATATAATGCACACTATTATTGAAACAGAATGCTCTGAAGTTATTCCAATATTGAGTAAGATAACCTGGAGTGCATCCATCTCTGCAATAAGGGTGAGTTCCACAGATCAGAAAATAATTTCACATCACCGTTGATATTTATTTATTATTGCAACTACTATGGGCGAACCCAATTACAGCAATTATTTAATATTATTAAATACAAGTTTTGTTGATTTTCTGTTCATTATGTTTTCCAAGTTCCACCAAGTGCGACAAACAATAGTATCAACACAATAAAAGTTTAGTTTACATATTTAACTTTACTTAGAGCTATGCAATAACTAATGAACTTGCAAACTTATTGACGTTTACTATCAAAGAACGTCAGCAGGCGGTTCGGACTCAATGGATGCGTTGAGATCTTTCGTCATCTTACACACATTGTTGAGGTGGCGGATACACTTCCGTGGCGGCTGGCAGTGTAGAGGTTGCAACGCTTTCTAATAATAGCAGCGAAACCATTGGTGTGTGCCTCTGCGAACATCTTCGACGCGCTATACCAAAACGACAGCTCCAACAGCGCCCTAAGCCCGTGTTTTAATAACCTCTTTTAAACGTTGTAATTTTATAAACAAAATACTAATCATCTATCTAGGCTTTCGATCAGTCTACTCTTACAATTGCTGTTTTTCCTTAAGTTATTTTTGGAACTATTGTATTTTTTTTTAATTAACTTTGTTTTTAGTCGAAAATCAAGAAGTCAAAAACTAATAAAAGCAAAAGATAATGTCGTTTAGTGGAAAGTTCTTAACAATGAACTGTTTTCTATTATTAAAGAAAGTTTAATCTGCTCTACGAATCCTTTAAATAAAACGTAAAAAATACTTTTCCTCAAAAATACATTGTAATATTACCATTACATACTGTAAAGACATATCAGAAAATACTTCATCCTGGCGAGCTATTTAAAAGTGTCTAGGAAATCTGAATAACTGTTCCGGAAATTCGTATGAAAATCCATTATATACCATAAATGTTCACAGAGTACATTTCATTTTCTTTTTAAAACTATCCGTGTCTATGTTAAGGAGTTTGGCAATCATAAGGTTTTAAGCGGCCAATTTACAAAGAAAAATTAAATGAATTACAATGTTATGCATATAATGTAGAAATGTTTGCTTTATTTTATAATTGCAAAATAATAACAAAAACATAATTATTTATTTTGATTTATAGGTATAATTTAAATGAGCGTTTTTCTCGTTGTTCTTTTTTCTTAGTTCTTAGCGTTCCTCTAGATGGCGTACGCCATTGTCCATGAAGAAGGCTGCATGACGGTAAATACCTACGCCCAGCTAGCAATAATTAAAAAAAGTTGCGTAAAAGCGGGATTTTATGTTGCTTTATAGTTTAGTTGAAAGTGTTTTGTGCAAATATACAGCGTGTAAATGAAAAGTCAAGAATCCCTTTAGGATGTGAAAGTGTACACGATTCTGATGTCATTACGAAAAAAATACTAATACAATAATTAAATTAAATAAAATATTAATAAACCTTGAATTTTCACCAAAAATTCCGTCATTTTTCTAAGCTATGGCTACGCAGCTCACCGGCCTCCCTACACACCTAAAAAATTGCACCCCGCAACCCGCACCCCTCATCCGAGTGACTAGTGACCGTGAGTATTTTGAGTAAAGAAACTCGTCTTATTATGAGGTACTGGTACTTTATTTAGAGATCTCAGTAATTAAAATAATATCTTTACCGATCATACTAACACACCCTTAAAGGATTCTTGCCATTGCTTTTACACCCGGTATTACAAAATGAGTTCAGAAGAGGGCTCTGATATATATTTTACTTCACTAATGCTTTGCTGAAGAAATCAATAACAAAAAACATGACTAATTTCCCAAATATGAGCAAGTAACTTTTAACATTACCTAGTAAGTTTATTTTATTTGATATAACTCATTATCATGAAAAACAGGAAAATGTCTCATTTTATTTTTGAGAAAAGCACTATACTTGCTTTGACCATTAATTAGCAATACTGGACGAGTAAGTTAAAAGTCCGAGCCCGTGGGTAAGGTATGTAATATATTACAAAGATTAACCTCATTATATGTTTTTAATTACTCACAGTGATCCACTAGTAACCGAGCAACATTTTAGCAAGCTAAATTGTTCTACTTAAAAATGAGAGATGTTTGTTTCATATGAAGAGGAATAGAAACAAAGGGCCCGGACCGTTGGAGCGCTGAGACAATAGAATGCGGTTGCACATTTGACCAACTTTTAATATAAACTGGGGTGGAATAATAGCCGTACCCGGAGAGAGCTCATTTAGACAAATTATGCGAGAGCGCTCTGACACGGGAAAAATAAAGGTCTCGACTGCGTACGCAGGCGTTTCTTGTGAAATGCACACGTGGAATTGTTAAAAATTCTACGAGAACTGCAGAAGTTTTAGTTTTATTGCTTTGAGCTTTGCCAGGCTCTAGCTGGGCCATGTGAGTGTGTAGTAGTTAGTGACTCTAGTAATTTCATTGGAAGGTGTTATTGTTCCACGTTTGGATTGGGAATGGGGTGCTAACGTCAACTTTACGCCAGTGTATGAAATGACAGTTACCAAAGGTAGGATGTGCAAAAATACTTGAAAACTTTTTCAGTACTGCGAAATTGTAATTCAGAGAAAATGTAACATTTAACCAAAATTATATTTCGTGGAAATAAAATAAAATGATGTTCTTAAAAAAAATGACAGTTCGCCATTTGTTTTGATAATCATGGGTTCATCAACTTCATCATCAATGCCAAAATAGTGACAGATTTGTGAAATGAAATTTTAAAATTCCATTTATAAAACAGTTGAAAATAGATTCAACGAACAGTTTAGACAACTAAATCAGCGATCATATTTAGGAGAAGCAATAAACTTTTTTAAACATCCTTAAGTACACAAAACGCAAAAATTTGATTATTATTTTACTTGATGGACTTACGTACGTAAGTAATCAATTCATTTGTACTATTATGCAAACGGTACTTTTGAAGCCCAATCCAATCGTGGAACAATAATATAATAACATTATAATTAAATAAATATTTAGTAGTTTTCCTTCTGAACGTGCACTTTTAATTATTAGGTAGATAGTTGTGCGAAAAAATAACTGATTTCGAGATGTTGGTTTAATTTTTAATATTACATAATACTATATACAAAATAATAACCCTTTTCTTAGAGCGGGGTATTCTGCCTATTAATATTTTCATATTATTTATACATTATAAATTTTATTTTCCCTTTTCCTACAATCGCAAGCCATGTCACCTTGTATAATCACGTCCTTCATTATACGGGATGGTATAAGGTGGTAATCTTTTCCCTTAAAACAGGCTTGAACAACCTTTACTACAAGCCCAACCCTGAAATCGCGAAAAAAATCAGGTTGTTTTACACATTTTGTTCAAGTTAGTAGTGAGGTTTGGCCCCTTAAATCTGTTTAGATGAACTTGATGATTGATAATTTATGAAGGTAAATATGTATGTTTGGGAGATTCTGATTCTGAGTTGCATCGTGTTTGTAACGGCGCGGCCGTAGTTCAAGATTTTATGGGGTCTAGATGACTCAAGTACAGTTCAAGAGATCAACTTTAACAGTAGAACAGGTCAAACAAATCCATCCATCCACCAGCCTGTTTCGTCCACTGCTGGACATAGGCCTTTCCAGGATTTCGCCACTCTTGGCGGTCCTCCTGGAAGAAATGCCCATACTCACACACGCTGGGCAGGCGGGTTGGTGAGCGCGGTGCCGAAACCCTTGCACCAGTAACGCCGCTGCCCGTCACCAGTCTGATTTATATAAGGCCCTGATTTATATAATTGGGGATGGATATACCACCATCCATCGGTCCCAGGCAATGGTGGGCCGCCTGGTCTTTTTGTCTGAGAGCTGTCCTCTTACTCTCTCCCGAATAACTTCGGGAGGATTTCCGAGTAAGATGGTAGTACCTCCACAGTCGAGCCGGGCATCAGCTCTACCACCTCAAACAAATAACAAGTTTTTTTGTACAATGAAAAATCTCAATCAAAAAGTAAAGGGAAGCCGTCTTTTAATTTTATTGGGCATACGGTCGCCGTCATTAACGTCCGCGTAGTCTAGAACAGCTATTTTATGGGCTTTTCTGGTTTGCACAGTTCTAATAACATTTTTAACGTAATTTTGAATATTTTTACTTAGTACTTAGGCAGATAATAATTTGTTTGAGATGTTCGGAAATCATCAAAGTTAAAGGGATTTTTCGAGTTGACGTGAATGATTTTGGTGGGGGTCCTGACCCTGTGATCCCCCCCTCGGACCGCCACTGGTTTGTAAGTAATCGCTACGTAGACGCCCAATTTTTTTTTCTTGTCCATTTACTCAATTATTTATTGGTATACTTGCCGCCCAATCCCACCTACTGCAGAAGGCAAAATCATGTTTTAGCAGAGACCTCCGGGGATCTAGATACGAAATTATTTTAGTGCAACCTTTATATGTACTCGTAATCCTCTCCGTTACGTTTCCTTGTGTGGCCGCAGATGTAACGGCGGGCTCTGTAATGCAATTTTCAGGTTTTGTTACAGCTTTAATATTAACACTGTGCATTTGTGGGAATTAAATTCAGGTTTGGTTTGTATTAACGTGTTACTCGAATAACGCGGAATTTCTGAAATGTGGGAAGGTGTTTAGGTTGTTTAATAATGTTCGCGTTCGTTTATGAGGTTGCATTAATTAATGCAACTGGTTTTTTCCCGCGGATTCGCTTGCGTGAATGTGTCTTAAAAGGATAAAAACTATGATCGACAGTTTTTGGCTTGGTAGTTATTTTTACAACTATAAAAGTTTAAAGAAATCTACAAAAAGATTTGGTCACCCAGATAATTATGACCGTGCATACCGTTGCTTAACCTTGATGAATTTTTATGATTTAATTACAAATGTATAGTTTTAAGACTTTTTCCTATACTTGTAGTATAAGACGGTATTACTTGCCAAATTTCATAGTTCTAGGTCAACGGGATATACATATATATTTTGATATCCTTGAGAGTGTCGAAATATACGTTTTTTGCAGCATAAGCGGCCATATCTTTTTTAACGTTAACTTAGAAGTTTGATTTTTTCACAGCTTCTAGGAACTGTAGACTTGAGTATATGGTTTTAATTTCAACTCGATATCTCCACGCAATCCCAAGATAAAGGGTCTTGACAGACAGACGGACAACAAAGTGATCCTATAAGGGCTCCGTTTTTTCCTGTTGAGGTACGGAACCCTTAAAAGAAAATCGTATCCAAATCCGTTGTGTTTCCCGAGTTAAGGCACTACCGCAAAAATATTGTCACTTTTGTGAATCCCTTATCTACTTTCAAGTTTGTTTGACAAATTGGCATAACATTTTTTAAACCTTTTTCTAGACTCCTACTAAACAGAAACGCGATTGAAAAACTTTCACTCGATAATAGTAGTTTATGCTACAAGTGCGTAAAGTACAAGCGAGTGTTATAAACGTTACGCGTAAGTTATTGCCCTTACGCACGTGAGTAAATAAATGAAACGTAATTATAGAAACAAACAAACAATAAATAGTTCAAATGAACTTTAGGTGGGCATTCTTTTTCTTTGCACGCAAGTTGCCAACTTGACGGAAATAAGCAGCTTTCAGTTTGATGCGTTCGAAGGCTGCTTTCAGTCATATACATAACATAAATTCGACTCCACCAGCTTATTCCAATAATGTAAACAACAATGGCTGCTCAAAATTGTCTATTCTTTAGATACAAAGAATGTTGTTAACAAGGAAGTTGAAATTTTCACAGATGATGTATTATGTTGCCGCTACAACAACAAAAACTAAAACCGGCAAAGTGCGAGTCGGACCCGCGCACTCCCATACAGCAGACATGATTTTTTTGCCGTTTTTATAGATAATGGTACGGAACCCTTCGTGCGCGAGTCCGACTCGCACTTGGCCGGTTTTTATCAGTCTTTGGGTTATTCAGATAGTTTTAACCACGTTGTAACTGAACTCACCCTGTTTTCGCTGTTTTCAGGGAGGAGGGTATTTTAAGGACATTGAATGTTACAGTTAAAACTTTTTTTTTGTAAAAGGATATCCCAGCCTTGTAGCTGAAGATTTAATGTATTTGTAGGTACCCATAACATTTCACAAAATTTGATTTATTTGTCGTAAAATGTACCGAAAACAAGCCAAAACAGCGAATTATTAAACATTTTAAACTTTACTAAAAATGCGTTCGCACATCATAATATTGTTTTCCTTACTTTTGAATAAAAAGTATGTAATAAATGTGTTTAAAGCAACTTGTGGAAATGGTTTATTGAAAGTAAAGTCTTCACAAAAAAATTACGTACTTTAATGTATTACATTTTGTTTGCATTACATTAACAAACTTAAAAGCATGTTTATAGTTGTAATGTAATTATTGAAAAAAAAATATTTAAAACTAAGGAAATAGTACATTACGATACGAGAGCGATGAAACGTTTGAAAAAGTTTCTCGCACGAGTATCGTATAATATTTTATAGCACAAGTGAGCAAATGCCGACTTTACGCAAGCGCAGCGTGCGTAAACCGGTCATTTTACGCACGGTGTGCTATAAACAATATTATGATATGCATTTTGCACCGAGATCCTCCGTAACCACCTTAAGGGGATTCTCCCTAAACTCACTTTCATAGCTTGATAAATAAATACTGGGATATTGTGAGAAAGGGATCGCTAAATGAACGAAACAATTTTCTTGTCGATTATTAAAAACATTCTGTCCATTCATTTTCACTAAAAACACGTTTTTAGGGTTCCGTAGTCCGACAAGGAACCCTTACAGTTTTGCCATGTCCTTCTGTCTGCGGCTTAGCTCAGAGAGTGAGACTCAGTACTAGAAAACTGTAATTTGATATGGGTATACATATTAATCACGCCGACAAAACGCTAAAAAAAATCTATCCCTATCCCTTATCCCATACACGTAAATTGGGGATGAATTTTTTTTCTCGTCTATCGCATAGTGAGGGGTATCTTTGGATAGGTCATTCAAAAGCATTATGCATGTGTGAAAACCATTTTCCAAGTGAGGGATCAGTTGGCGAAATATTAAGCTTTAAAGTGCTAATTGAGTCAAGTGTCCCTTTCCCCCTCCTGCCGGCTAAACGGTTCGAAAAATCCACAAAAGTAGTATATATAATGAAGTTAAAAGGAAAACTATCACAGCTATGTAGGCTTTAGAGGTTTACGAGTACAGGTCACTCCAAACTTTTAGTCCCCTCTAAACACGACAATGTATGGGCCGTTGTTCGGGAGAGCAACTTCCGACCGGACTACAATTTTTAGGCTTTTATTATATTCGTTTAAAACTATAAGTTAATCAATTTAGTTGTTCTTGTTGTTTCATATTTTAAACTTAAGGGTGTATAATACCTCACATCGCTTCGCATGATCCTGTTTTATACCAACAAATACTGCAACAATCACTCTGAAATTAATATATGATAAAGTTGAGGACTAATGCTATGTCCATGCTGTTGTGAAAACTTGATTTCATAAAAAAAATCTACAGAAAAAAATTACAAAGTTACGTCCAAATTGTTGTAATAAACCGCATTCAATTAATACTTGAAATTAAATCTGAAACTTTGCATAATATAACAGATATTAGTATAAAGCAGCTACAGACTGTTACATAAAATGAAAAAACCATCAGTGTAGCCGCGATTTCAAAATAACTGATGTTTTTGCGTGCGCGGCATCTGATTAGAATAGGATAGACAGTTAAAAAGCAGAAGCGTTAGAGCAGGACTGCGAATTGAGATATTATGGGCCCTTAACAAATCTGGTGGTTTTTTAATGGTTCTAGGAGCTCTAACTGGTTTACATATTTTGTTGGCAACACTTTTCAAAATGTGCTACCACTTACGTTTTCTAAGTTCACAAAAGGTTTGCCTGGAACTCTAGAAATTGTGAGTAAGCAGAACATAGTTCAATTAAGCGCTGAAATTTAATGCAGAATTGAAGTTCTAAACTACACAAATTATTCAGACTGAACGCACATTTTAGTTAATTTTGATCCAACAAGGCAAATCCATCCACACATATTTACTTAAGCACACGGAACATTATTCCGAACACGTTTTAGTAGCTTTAAAGTCAAATTTAAATTACAAATTTGGTAAGTGTTAAAAAACAAGGCTCAATAGTGTTGCTGCTTTTAGTTGCTGGCACTTGGTGGAAAATGTGAAATATTCTGATTGAAATTTCCTCGTTCTTGTCCATAATGCAATTATAATAAAAATTAAAGTCAATTTTATTAAGAAGGGCTTAATGGCATTTTTGCGATATTGGCAAACTTCTACGTTCATAATGCTCAAGACTTGAGTTTGGGATTGTGCAAATACTAATTAGGTGGGAATGTACTTTGTCATTTCTTATCTTATTTATGTATTTTTTCTTTGAAAAGTTTAAAATACCTGTTGTCTAAGGAAACTTAAATATCTAACTGTTTTTATAGCATCTGGTTAATAAATTTATTTAATTGCAATTAAGTATTAAGCTACTTACAAACAAACTTCTAAAGTCGTAATTGAGATAACACAATTCAATCAACAAGCTTTTATTCAAAAAGTTCAAGTATGAATTTCAGCTGAAAAGAAAACTTTATATGTAGATTTAAACTAGAAATGAGTATGTACTCGCCATAACAACCATCGATAGTTTGATCGAAGATAACAACGCTCAAAGATCAGTTTATATGTAAATTCTTGATCTTCAGGAAGTCAGGGCTAACATGATATATTGTAATACAATACAAATACAAATACCTATTTAAAGACGCTTTTAAGGATAAGATAGCAGATTTCATAATTGTGCAGCGAAGTATAGAAATATTATGCAAAATCTTGGTTCATTATCTATCGTCAGGATTTGAAATAACATTTACAATGGCATATCAAACGTAGCACTCAGAAGAAACACCACTGACTACCGTTGAGATATATCTTACAAAGTAGCGTAACCAGCGTTTCCCAAACTAATCGTTACCCTGGCCCAGTCATTTTATCTTTTCCCTTTGTGACCAACAAATATGTTTTTCTATTTTTTATTTGCGGGTATACCGGCGGTTAATGGAAAGGTATCTTGAAATAAATTCTAATAATCTACCAATC
This sequence comes from Ypsolopha scabrella, assembly GCA_910592155.1. Taxonomy (NCBI): domain Eukaryota; kingdom Metazoa; phylum Arthropoda; class Insecta; order Lepidoptera; family Ypsolophidae; genus Ypsolopha; species Ypsolopha scabrella. Next base: position 8,419,114 of record OU342969.1, read on the forward strand.
ATCAACTTTTTATAGAAATATATGCGAGCAAAATAAAAAATGGCCCTAAAAATTTCGCAGTGGGTTGTCAAAATTAATAAGAAAGCAAGCTGTTTTCAGGGTTCAGTACCCGGAGGGTGCCAAACGGAACCAGTAATAACTAAGCCTCCGCTGTCTGTCTATCGGTCTTTCACAGCTAGGGTCTTCAATGTCAACCGTAACAGGCAAAAAGTTGAAACTTTCATAAAATATGTTTTAGCTTCTATCACGAAAAATAATAAAATATTAAAAGATATTAAGTTTTAGGAGGGTCCTCGTATAAGAAATCTCGAAAAATTTGCATTCGGTAATACATACAAGTTTTAAATTTAGTTAGAGTGTAGGACATACTCTAAAGTAAAACAAAAAATAATAAAAATTAGGGTACAGACGGTACCAAATTTTTTGTCAGGCGCTACCATTTAAGGCTTGTTTTTGTAGCCTTGATGTTGCTTTGGCATGTAAATTGTTGTTATTCACCATAATGTTTTAAGGGTTCCGCACCCTTATTTTGGGGTGGTACGGAACCCTTTGTGTGCGAGTCAGACCTGCACTTGGCGAAATATTTTTTCAACAGGTATTATTCTTCGTAAAAGTTGTTCAGTATGATCAGTGGTTTCATTTGAAGGTACATGTCTATGTACACTTGGTATATAAATAGGTAAAATTAAACACGTTTTAATGTCTACATAATATATATTACATAATAACAAATTTAATCTAAGAGTAAATTTAGTTTGAATAATAAGGGGACAATGCTGTGACCCGATATTTGTGGCCCGGTGCCATGCCGGGTTGCGAGTCGCGACCCACCATGTGAGAAACTCTGGCGTAAACAATGCAATACTGTTTTTGTGAAATCAGTCAGTGAACAGTAAAAAAATATCAATACCCGATTCATCAACTTTGTTTGAGTGAGAGAGTGTTGGACAATTATTTGCCAGAAATAAAATTAAAAAACCTTTCGGTGGTCTTGCTGATGATATTAACACTGTCCGTGTGCCTGTGTTGATTATAACTTCAATGTGGACGAAACAAGAACTACTTTGGTGTAGCGACAAGTGTTACCCACTGTATGAAGAACTCTACAGGTTTATTAAACCGTGTCTGTGTAGTACTCGTATAGTAGCACTGTTGATGGTTAGTGCTTTGTATGAGCTGGAAATCTGGAATCTAGCTTTACGGCAAGTTGTCTTCTCTACGGCCACTGATGACACAAAGGATTGTCCGACAAACTTGGCATCGGGCTTTGATTTTCAACAACTAAAAGAGCTTCGACTTAACATGAGCTTGTTTCCCAAATAGACCCTACATTTTTAGCGCTAATTTTCTCTTTTTAGAATAATGTTACAAAACGCATACAATGTTTTCATTTTTAGCTCAGCATGTTAAGGGTGTATTCCTGTTTTATACCAACAAATACTGCAACAATCACTCTGAAATTAATATATGATAAAGTTGAGGACTAATGCTATGTCCATGTTGTTGTATAAACTTGATACCATAAAATTTTCTCGATAGAAAAAAATTACAAAGTCAAATGAAATGAAATCAAATCAAAATATTTATTTTGCAAAATAGATACATAGAGTATACTTTCTACAAGTCAAAGTTACTTTTAACAATATATATCTTTAGAATATTAAAATATTATATAAACATAATGCTATGAACAAATAAGTTGATAAATAAATACGGGAAATACGTACAAAAAATATGAAGGTTGGGCTACTAAAATGTAATAAAGTTATACACCTGCATAAAATAAAGAAATATAGGAATAAAAATATTATATATACATAATGCAATGAACAATGTGTTGAAAAATTAAGTAAATAAACCATAAATAAAAATAATACCTAACCATCCGCACCATTCGATTAGTATTGCTAAGAAGAAGGACAAGAAACTCCGCAAACATTCCTTTTTTCAAAATACAAAAATAATCAGTTACATCCAAAGTATTGTAATAAACCGCATTCAATGAATACTTGAGATAAGATCTGAAACTTTGCATAATATAACAGATATTAGTATAAAGCAGATGCAAACTGTTCCATAAAAATGAAAAAACCATCAGTGTAGCCGCGATTTTAAAATGACTGATGTTTTTCTTATTGGAGTAGGATAGACAGTTAAAAAGCAGAAGCGTTAGAGCAGGACTGCGAATTGAGGTATTATGGGCCCTTAAGAGGATATCTGATGCTTTAACGCTTACTATTATTCTATATGGAAAGAACTGCAGTGCGAGGGGGGCCACTTTCGGAACATATTGAAAAACTGTTGGTTCCAAATTGATGTAAAATCAACAAAATAGCTATCAAAATTTCAAACCACCAGAATTTAGACATTGTTAAAAAATATAATTAATTCATTCCATTCAAACTATAAGGAATATGTCGATAAAGACCTAATTTCACTCATTATTTCTATCGAGTGAACTTTCTACTATCGCGTTTTTGAACTACAGGAAAACAGAAAAAGGCAAAAAAGCAAAAAAAAAAAACATGCAAGCATCAAATACTCTACAAAAAAATTAATGAATACTCGATTATTTAATTACTTTTAATACTTTATAATTTATTTACCCATAAACTATTTACCATAAACATTTACCATTACCTCTAAGGTCTCCGGAGGTCTGTGCTAAAAAGATCTGGCTTGTTGCAGTTGGCGGGATAATACTGCAAGTTGCAAAGTGGTTTTGTAAAATTATTTTCGTGTAGCTACCTAAGTAACGCTTCGTTATTTTGAATTATTTTACAAAGCAAATCCCATGAGCCCGAAAACACACCCAATTATTCTGCAGAAAATTGCTTTACGTACATAACACAATACTGTAGAATCATGACGTGTACCAAAATGCTCGGCCTGAATTTTTTTATTTTATTTATAGTACCATAATACTCTCCATCACAAAATTCAAACTCAAAAAGTTTATTTGTATACTATATATACATACAAGTCAAAAATAAACTTTATAAAACAATAGAATATAATTTAAAATAATAATAATACGGGAAATACATTTAAAAAATATATATTTGGGTTGGGATACTAAAATGTAATAAAATTAGACACCTGCATAAAATATAGCAATACAGGAAAAAAATAAATACATACGATTAATACTTGCGATTGTCGGCACTTGGTGAAACATCGTCAACATCTTAAAAAATTAAACAGAACAAGAGTATTTCTTAAGATATTATATATACATTCCTAATGCAATGAACAAATAAGTTGATGAATAAACTAAACTAACCATAAATAAAAATAATGCCTAACCATCCGAACCATTCGATTAGTATTGCTAAGAAGAAGGGCAAGAAACTTAGCAAGCATGTCTTTTTTCAATTTTCCTTTTTTTTCTTCAAAATGTTTGTAACATAATCTTAATCTATACAATTTTCTTATACCTACTTAAGTAAACGCATAACAAATATAAGATCTTAGTCAACCCGTCTTATATTATCTATTACCTATAACAGCAAAGTCAGTTTACATATTAATTAACTTTAGAGGGCCTAAGATTTGTCTTTAGAGGAATCATACATTATTAAAATTTGCTAATAATGAATTACAATTTTGATAAAGATGGTGTACCATGCTTTATTATCGTCCAAATAATCACTGATTTTATAATAAGCTTTCTTAAGTAGTCCCTGCTTAATGTATAGTTTAAACTTATTTTCAGGCAAACTGAGGACCTCCCTTAACAGTTTATTGTAAAATCTTATACCTTGTCCTACAAAAGGGGTACCTACTTTGGCAAGTTAATGTTTTTTTCTGGTTTCAACATAGTGGTGCACACCAAGCCTCGGGAGATTATCAATATTTCTTCTGACATATCTAATAATTTGATAAATAAATTCACGTGGGACCGTTAACATATTAATTTCTTTAAACTTTTCTCATAATGAATCTCGGTACTTCATGTTATAAATAGACCGAATTGCTCTCTTTTGCAAGACAAAGATTGCTTATATATCCGTGGCTCCACCCCACAACATTATGCCGTATGACATAATGCTGTGAAAATAACTTAAAATATACTAATCTAGCAGTATCTTCATCAGAAATCTGCTTTATGCGTCTAACGGCATATGCGGCTGAACTAAGTCTACACTGAAGACGAGAGTCTGTAGTAATACGTAAAAAATTAGTTTCGTTTACTAACTCCAGCTTAGACCCTGCAAAAATAAACTGACATCTACTTGAATCACATTTGGTAGTGAAAATTTTATATATTTCGTCTTTTTTGCATTTAGAACTAAATTTGGCGTGAACCAATCAAGAATCAGGGAGAGAGTTGAATTCGCGTCATCAAGAATATCTGTATGTCGATTCACTTTAAAAATAAGTGACGTGTCGTCTGCGAATAGAACTATCTCAGATAAGTCTTCAACTAAGTAAGGAAGGTCATTTATGTAAATTAAGAAACCGGTCAAGTGCGAGTCAGACTTGCATACCTACCTAGGGTTCCGTAATTCGACAGTTTTGGTAACAGTCAGAAAGAAGGTATATAAAATCTTGCCGATAGCTGTTTATGATAACTAAGAATAAAATAGATTGTACCACAAAAGGGAGACTCAAATATTTTTATACCGTACTCGAAATAAAAGTCGTGAATAAAAATTTTATTTTGTCATTTTGCTATCGTGAATTTCTCACCCACTATATTTTTCCCGTAATTTATATTTTTCGGTTCATTAGTTTCGGAAATAAGGGGGAAGGGGGGGCATGCATTTTTTGTGGTTTTTCAAAATTTCTCGAAATCGGTGCTAGTAAACAGCTCCTTAATATCCACAATATGATATCCATATTGTATTTTTATAAAAAAAAAAGAAAATATTTTACTTTTTTTTATATTTCTCATTTGTTATCAAGTTTTTTTAATCGCTAAATTTTTCCTGTATTTGGCCAGTTATAACCTATAATTTTTATTTTTTTCTTATTTTTCGGTAAACCAGTTTCGGAAATAAGGGGGGGGCGACATACATATTTTTGTGGTTTTTGAAAGATTTCTCGAAATCAGTGCCTGCAAATATGATAAAAGTATATTTTTTTTATAATCATCTCTTCAATACCTACAATTTCATACCCATTATGTATTATTACAAAAAACTTTTTTTTTTAATTTTCAATTTTTTTTTATTTCTCAACAGTTATCATTTTTTTACCACTATAGTTTTCCTGTAATTGTCCAGCTTTGACCTATAATGATCATTTTTTTAATATTTTTTGGTTCACCAGTTTCGGAAATAAAGGGGGGACATGCATTTTTTGGGGATTTTAAAGATTTCTCGAAATCGGTGTTAGTAAATATAGTAATTGTAAATATATTTATACAATTTACTTTTTAATATCTACAATTTGATACCCATATTGTATTTTTAAGAATTTATTTTTTTCATTTATGTATTGGAAATATTTTGAACAATTTCAAATTTTTCAATTTTGTATTTGTACTTTTTTATCTAAGCAAGTAAATGCTATTTTTGTGGAAAATTTTAAGTCTTTATCTTTAACGGCGCTAAAGTTATGAGGCTGTGACATACGGACGGACGGACAACGGAGTCTCACCATAAAGGTTCTTTTTGTAACTTTTAGCTACTACGGAACCCTAAAAATAATAAGGGCCCCAAAAATCACATAATCGCATATCTAGGAACCAGCAAAGCTAAAAGTAACAAAACTAAAACTTATGCACAATTGCTCGTAAAATTTTACATTTCCACGTGTGCATTTCAAAAGAAAAGCCCGCGTAGTCGAAGCCTTTATTTTTCTCAGTCCAAAGGCTCTCGCATAACTTGTCTAAATAAGATCCAAAGAAATAGACTACTAGATCGGTGTGATAATAAAATGCGGTTGCACATGTGATCAACTTTTAATATAAAATGGGGTGGAATAATAACCAGCCCTTAGTTTTTATTTCGCTTCATATAAAACGTACCGCAGCACAAAACGTTGTAGCTCGCGATTATATTACCGATAAGATAAAAAAGTTCCTTACTAACACGGAAAAGGCTAAGTAAACGTCTAACATTAAGTTCAATTTCTGTCGTGAAACCATTTCGCAGCAACAACGTCGTAGTTCCAAGACGGTCCTTGCAATGGCTCTCTCGAGAGGTTAACTAAATTATGAACCCCTGGACTGCACTAACACTGACCAGAGAAATAACATTGGACTATAAATTGAGACTAGCCCCAAAGAACAGTAAGGAATAATCACTTTAATTACCTACACTTTTTCTAGGTGGTCTCGTGTGGGATTTTATTCAGAGTTTATGCTTCTCTGAGGTATGACCTACAACCTTAATTTAAATTTCAGCTGTGTTTTACTATAGTGTTTTGGGAGTTTATTTCGCGCATTCCCCATAGTAAATAACACAAAAATTAATAGTAGAGTGCCAACTTCTAGAGAACATATGTTTCTGGAATAAAAAAGTCGACAAGAGTGTTATTTTGGTACCATCGGCATCGGTTAGTATTTAATTATTTTAAACTTTTTAGTGATTGCTGCTATAATTTTGAAGCCGGTTATCATTTTTTATTGTAAACATTTTATTCATAGAAAAGACGTTATAAAATATATAGACCAAAGCAAACATTTCAAAAAGTTTACTTGACAATTAAAAACTGAGTTAGCATAAAGACTATAGGGATGTTCATAAAATGACCGCCAGTCCAAAATGGGGCGGAGATAGAAAAAAAAACGCGAGCAAAGCCACGGGAAAAGGCTAGTTCAAAATACTTGTCTTACCTGGAATTTGTTTCAAATTATATTTTTTTGTTAGTAATGAATGAATGAATATGAATGAATGAATGAATATGAATGAATGAATGAATATGAATGAATGAATGAATATATTTATTTCGGACCGAAATCCATATCTTAGTTAGTTAGTAACAATTGTATGCATAAAAACTATGTTAGTATCTTAATCTAAACACAAACAAGAATATAATACAAAAAAGACCTAGCAGAAGTCGCTGTTGCAGACATCACACAATAAAAATTACGTGACCCTACAACAACACCTTCCTGGTAAAATATTTTGACTCCACGTGAACCCTATTCCAGAAACCCAGAACAGGGCTGTCCCATCGATCAACAATGCCTTCCAAATGCTGTTGGAGCTACCCCTTAAACGACACATAAGGGAAGCCACACGTTTTCGAACTATTGCTGTAAGGCTATCAGTCTGTGCCTCCGCGAACATTCCTGATGCGCTACAGTATCGTAGCAGCGCCATCAGCACCCTGAACGCATTGTTGTATTGGACTCGGAGGGTACTGAATGATTTCTGCGTATATCTGGCCCACAGACTGCACGTGTACATGGACTGGCAGTACGCCTTAAATAGGGTAATTTTAACGTTATTAGTACAGCGTGCAAATCTGCGGGCCAGCATATTGCATCTTACAGCCAGCGCCCTCCGCTCCCTCTCGATGTCCACATCATCACTGAGATCCTCCATGACCACGTGTCCCAGGTACTTGAACTGACTCACTCTGTTCAAGGGCGAGCCACAGAGAGTGACAGGAGGAACTATGTCATAATTTTTATTCCTTGCCTTGAAGACAAGCAACTTACTCTTCTGCACGTTGTACCTGAGTCCGTGGGACACAGCGTATCTTTCGCAAATGGCCAATAATATTCTGAGACCATTGATCGAGGGGCTCAGCAGCACCATGTCATCAGCGTAGCTGATGTTGTTGACTGATTTGCCGCCTATGGAACAACTGACCCCGGCGCTGCTGAGCTCAACGATCAAAACGGTTCATGTACAGGTTGAAGAGCTTGGGCGAGGTCAGCCCCTCCCTGCCTCACCCCGCACTCCAACCTGTACATGTCCGATAGGGTCCCAGACCATTTTAAAAAATTGGTCTGATGACCATACCAATATTTAAAGATGGCAGCTAGCTCATCGGGAAGACCTGTCTCCTGTCCAATTTTGTTCCACAGCACTTCGTAAGATACTAAGTCGAAGGCTTTTGACAAGTCCAGGAAACAGGCGTATACTGGTGTCCCCCTGTCGGCGTAATACTGGACAGTGTGCTTGACACAGAGGATCGCGGACTCAGTCGAGAGCCCAGGCCTGAATCCGAACTGGGCATCATGCAGATCCAGGTGTCCGTCCAGCTGTCGATCGAGCACACTATCCAGCACCTTGGCCATAATTGTCGCTAAAGAAATCGGCCTGTAGTTACCCCCATCAGACACATCACCTGTTTTATTCTTTACTATAGGAACAACGTAGGTTTTCATGAGATCCTGAGGTAGGTATGTGTGTCTGATACAGAAGGTAAACAGCATAGCCAGGTATCCTTGGAAGGTGAACACCAGCAAACTGTAGGTGCTCAATGCTCAGCCCGTCATGTCCAGGATATTTTCCTCGTGTCATTTGCTTAATGATCTTCGCAACTTCAGTTGCTGTGACACCAAATCGAGCACGCACCCTGCACCTGAACCTAGTGGTGATTCGACTTTAAAATTATTTTTAAACAGGTTGGCAATCTCCCCCGGCTCGCTTACTCCATACACGCTCACAGGCAGGCTCAACCTCCAAGGTTTTTGGTTTCCTTCCAAAATTTGCCAAAGTTTTTAGTTTTGTGGTGGGTCGCAATAATATCTAACTTTATTTGTTGTTCATTATTTTGGCACCACTTTAAATTGGCCTTGAAAACTTTTCTAGTGTTACACATGTTATCATACACAGGTCCATGGTTGGGCTTACCGTGGAGTACCCAATTTTCGAACCCAAGTCTCGCCAGCCTGTGAGAGTCTCTGATGTGTCTGTTCCACCCTGTAACATGTTTCACACTTTTTCGTTTCTTACTATTGTGACTAGCGATAGAAGCCTCACGAAGAGTGTTTACAATTTTATTATATAATTTATCTATTACTACATTATGTTTTTTATTATTGCACATATGATCAGAACAGGTTCCTAGTTCGTGGGGAAAGTCGATCAGTCTAAGCTGGCTATGACATAATTCAGAATATTTAGATATTTGACTCTGATCCCTTTCACCCCACCTGACTTTATCACACTCGAGTTTTTGTGACAATAGTTTAGGTTTTATACAGTTTAGGTTACATGTTATTTCTAGAGGGAAGTGATCGGACCAGAAAACATCCCAGCATACCTTAACCCCTGTTACACACTGTTTCGCGGCCTCCGTAACTAGACAATGGTCTAGCCAACGTCTGCATCCGTGCGCCTCGCTTATGTAGGTATAGGTACCATCCGGTAAGTGGTCAATATCTACACATGACCATTCCTGATCCGAACAGAAATTTAACATTTCATTGCAAAACTGTTCACCTATATGAGCATTAAAATCTCCTAACATGAAAACAGATTCAACATCATTGTTCCCAATGACCGCGTTTAACTCACACAGGCACTCGGTAAATTCTATCAAGTTTTCTTGAGAGTCAGTCGGCATATATATAGAAAAGAATAATATCGATCTGTCACTTATTGTTACTTTTATGGCCGTAATACGATCACTATTGCATTGAATCACTGAAACGCACGGGAAAACACTCTTACGCCACATCAGGGCCACACCACCATACGGCCTACCACGCAATATTCCCGCTGAGGTATCAACGGCGGATTTACCGGTGTGACGAAAGCTTTGATGCAAGGTCTCAGTGAACTGAACTTCATGTGGCAGGAGCCACGTCTCCTGGAGAGCTATGATATCCGCTGACTTACATAAGTTACTCACACAATCCGCAGATCTCTTTATGCTCTTACAATTAAAGCTTACCAATTTACACATACTTGTGTTATTTGATGCTGTGTTTACATTCATAATAAAAATTTATGTTAAGCCACTGTTCCTACTGGACCAATTTTTTTCTGAATTCGATGTAACGTCGAAACAGAACTCCTTGAGGCCAAAAGTTTTCATCTAGAAAACCTCCTAGCTTCTGATTGGGTACTAAGATCTTGTAGGCATCATAATTCTTCGAATATTTCATATTTATTTTCTCAATAGAAACTTGCAAACTGGTTTTGTTCATAATGTGTTTCGCAATATCATGCTCAGTCGTCTCTTTACTAACATTGTATACAAACAATGGAGTCTTGGTATCAGCTGCTTTAAAAATTACTTCTGTGTTTACAGAAGACTTCCCTTCTTTACTTATGAATCTGTTTTTAAACCTCTGTACAATTTTCCACTCTTCGGTATGTGGCGGCCCTTGCTTCCATTCACCTCTCTCTTGCACAATATCTACAAAACTTTTTATTTGCACTGGCGGCGGTGTGCGAGTGAACTTGCCAGTGCAAATGCTCCCGATCGTATTATCACTGCCACCGTCGAGCGAAGGATGAGTCATAAGCTCGCTGCGGCCATCATTGGCGAGTTCGGCGATCGGTTCTTTTTGTTCTAAGTAGTAGGTATTTGTGAACATCTGCTCGTTGCAATCGTTTGATAATACAGTATCGCTTACACCCGCAGATTTGTTGATGATTACGGTGTTTTCTGTAGTGGGTTCTGGTTGCAACCCCATCGGACCACTGTCGCAACTCACTTCGCTGAGTCTGTGCTTCGCGTAGCCTCCTCGACGTGTGTTTACATTGCCAACATTCCAATTATTTACAACTGACGTCTGTTTCAAACTGTCTAGTTCCAACTTCAGGAGCTCAAACTTCTCATTTGTGACATATTGCTCTTGAACAGCCTTGACTGAGTTCTCTAATCTTAACATATTCTTAAGCAAGGATGTAACGTCCACATGATCAAACGTGACCGGCGGTAGTTTTTGCAGGTCACGCGCGACAAAAACTGGAATTAGTTCAGGGTCGGTCTGCTGCTTGAAGAGTGAGATAATATCCACGATCTCCAGTTCCGTCTTCCCTTGACACCTCCTGGATACGTTTCGCACAGTTGTTGGCACGGACTCGAACAGTAACTTTTTGGCATGTTGGATTTCGTCAGTAGAAAAAGCACTAGTACAAATGCGCCCAAGACACTCCTCGTTCATCACATCCACTTTTACAAACGCGAGTAGTTCATTAATTACAATATTACAATTCTGACATTTGACGACATCGGAAGTTCCGGAAGCCATTATGAGTCATACGCTCATAGACACGCTCGCACACTGCCACGTCTACGAAACGACTGTAATGCACTCTATTTATCATTTTAAAGTATCCAAAAGCAATGGATGTCGCTTTAATTCCATGTAATCTTATTTTATCTAATGACTGACAAACCAGCACTAATGTAAATTTGAGAATGATGTTCCTGGATCATGCGTGTGACATGCATGTTGCGAAAAACACGGCTATCTTTATCTATCTATACTAATCATAAAGTAGTAAAAAAATCGTGTCTGTACGTTGAATATTTTAAAAGAAATGGGTTTTTGATATTGGACTGAGGCCAAGAACCACAGTTTTAAGAAGTTTTGTGTTCTGTCTGTATTTTCTACTTAGATGCAGTTTTATTTTATTATCGCAGTGACCCTGATCAACAGACAGCCTATAAGGGGTGTTTATAAAATAAAACCCAAGCTGAAAACGAGGCAAAGATTGAATAAACGCGGGTGAAGCCGCGTGCAAAAGCTTAGTATAAGCTAAAATGAGAAACTTTCCCGAACCCTCCAAAAATATTAAAATGAAAGTTGTCTGCGACATCAGCACTCCAGCGTATTGGGAGATGGGAATACTGCATCGGTCTACTTGACACCACCGTCCTCGTAAATTATACTTAGCACTTTGCTCGTGTTATATGGCTCGTCCCCGAAGACAACTTAGGTCTGTCTTCATGGCGTCTCGTGTTTCCTAAGTGTTTTATTTCAACATTTGATCTAAAGATTATATATACGAGTAGATGGCACCACAAACAAAGAAACCAACGCAAAAGGGCAAAGTAAAAAGTACCCCGAATAGATTTTTATTACTAGATTGATGGATGTAGAAGTAGAAGCAAAAGAGGTGTGTCAAGATTGTAGCAGATGGAATCTGTAGTCTCTATCTACCCCTCTGGGAGACAGGTGTGTATATGTATTTGTGTACAAAACTTCGGGGATCCAATGTCTATTAACATGTCAACCTAACACGCTCCTCCTCGCTTCGCTCGTCGTCGCACCTATTTTTGACTTTTTTCGGCCTTTACCTGACTTCGGGCTTTACCCGTAACATATATTATGTAAACCACCGCAAAGTAATGAATTTTTGTGACAATTGCCAAAGTAGTATTTCGAAAATCGTTGAGCGCAGAAAAGAGTCGGTAGGTTAGGTTCGAAGGATAGATATGTATGTCATACATTACGTTAGTGGCTATTTTTCATGACAACCCAGAGCCACTTTGCCTTAGGCCAAACTAGTTTGTCTTAAATTAGGTTTGACCAGGTTTTTGTCTTTTAATTGTATTCCTATAGTAGCTAAAAAATAATGATGAAAATTTAACGGGTGTTAACGGACTGCTTAGTATACTGCGTAGCCATAGATTCTAAGGACCACACTAAAAAAACTTTTCCAAAGAAACATACCCGCATATGTGTAAAACTGTAAGAGCTTTCTTAACTTGGCCGTTAACAATTTGTCTGGTCAAATGACCGGTCGCAGATTTAACGTGTTAACACTTTAACAGCCATGACGTATAGCCAGCAGTGTTACGATGTTACGGCCTTTTAGCCGTGTGTTTTATTATTATGGCTTCACCATTTAACGCTGTTAAACGACTCCAATGCAAATATGTGATGCAAATTCATGACCGTTTATTTTTGTGTTTGTTGGGTAAAGAAATTATTTTTTAGGCTAAAAATGTTGAACCCATTTTTAAAAGCCATGCACAAAATTTAACAAGAAATTCACATAGTCAAATAGTTTTAGTAATAAAAGTTCTTTACCTTCTCTGTGTTTTCATACCGATTGTAAGAAGACTGAAACATTGTTCCATAAAAATATACTGATTATTACTTACTTAAATATATGTACGGTGAATTTTGTGTAAGTTAGTCAAATAAAATAAATACGCAGTTTTTTATTAATAAAAGTTTTATTTTTGTTTTGTAGTCTGATCAGTAGGATGCAATTTCATTATCAATACCATTTTACACCTTGTGTAAAGGACGTTGGACGTTTTGATTGAGTTAATTGTACGACTAAGAGTGAATAAATATTTTTGTATTTTTGTATTTTTTTTGTATTAATTGAATTAAACTTGAGATCTACTCGTAGTTGCAGCGAAATACAATTCATGCATGTAATGACTCATGATCAAAGTCATGACTTCATGACATGAGACAGGCACACAGTGAACTACCCATCAACATTCCTACTTAAACGCGATAGTTTGCTCTGCAAACTAATAATATGTAACCTTTTGTTTCGAATTTCAACAAAAGAAAATAGGAAACGTAGAAAACGAATTTCTCAACGTCACACGTCACACTGTGCCGTACTTCAAGTGAGAGAAACAAACATAATACGTGCTTATGGAATCTATTTCTTCATGCAGGTATTTCAGTAAATTGTTTCATAGTTGAATAATATAAAAGTTTCTGCCTTTGTTCTATAGACAATGGCCAAAACTAAATACGTACAGAAATTAATTAGTTTCTTTACTCATCTCGCTTAAGCCCTAACTCAGTAAAAATAACGCAACTTGCAGGCGACTTGACTGCATAAGACACCCGAACGATCCCCATCGACAGCGCCGTGGGTTATGATATATTTAAAGATACATTAACGTATTTAATTAACTTTACTTAAATTCTACCGTCGACAATGTCAGCATCGAAGCTGTTCAAAAATATAGTTATCTGGGTCAAGTCTTACAGCTGGATAAAAAGAACTTTGACGCCGCGGCTGACAAAAGAATATGCTTGGGTTAGGCAGCATTCGGAAAGTTGCGTCACATATTTACGTCGTCGATACCGCAGTGCTTAAAGGCTAAGATGCACAACCAGTGCGTCCTTCCTGTTAGGACGTATGGCGCTGAGACGTGGCCTCTTCCAAAGGACCTGATCCACCGATTTAAGGTCGCTCAGTGAGCTATGGAGCGGGCTATGCTTGGGGTATCTCCGATGGATAGAATCCGAAATGAGGAGATCCGTCGGAGAACAAAAGTAACCGACATAGGCTACAGTGCAGAATCAGTAAGTTGAAGTGGCAGTGGGAAGGCCATGAATGGAGACCACGTACATAATGTAGGCCAACCTCGTGCCCGCTAGACCGACAACCTGAAGGACGTTGTGAATGGTGGCTGGATGAGGAGGACGGAAGACCGCTATGAGTGGCAAAATATCGGAAAGGCCTATGTCCAGCAGTGGACGAACACGGGCTGTTGGATGGAGGGAACGTCTTTCTACCCCACTTGTGCCGTCACGCGACTACGAGCGAAAGATGCTATTAACCATAGCCCGTGCCAGGTAGGCATGCTAACTTGTCATTACAGATGCTAACGAGACATCTTCGCGTGATCCTTTGACAAAGACTAGATAGATATAAGTGATTGTACTATTTGACTATTGAGATTCTTTGCATTACTTTTACTGTCTTGTATTTAAAGGCGATTTTCGATAAATTCGTGCCTCTAACACGTTTTACAACGGTAATACTTTTATTTCTTTGAGCTACAAAAGTCTAAGCGGCTTTTAACGGTATGTATTATTCCAGAAGAAGAAAGCTGGGTTTCGGAAGGAAATTTATTCGTTCGCTTAATCGCGTATTATGTTTTCTAGGATTGCCGGAGCATACTGGTTCTAGATCTTTGTGGTAACTAGAAGGTGAAATGTTTTTGTTGTCTATAAGTTATACTATTTTTGGGGTTCCGTTCCGTACATCGAAATGAAAAAAAGAACCCATATACAATCACTTTGTTGTCCGTCTGTCAAGACCTATTCTCGGGCCCCCTTAGAGATATCAAGTTGAAACGGGGCCCGAGAAAAGGGTCTTAAGAGACGGACAAATGGACACAGTCATCCTATGAGGGATCAGCTCTTTCATTTTGATGTACGGAAAATCTAGCTGCCTAAAAATCTATCGTAATTACATCATGCAAACGTTATAATTTTTTTGCATAAATTTTGCAATATTTTACAAGAAAACTTACATTCGTTAATCCAATTCTTATTTGGAAAAGTATTATTTGACCATTCTTGGGTGGATGGATAACTAAAAGATATCTTAGATTTCTTGTAGGCCAGCCACGTCCACCGTGGTACCACAAAATTAATACATACAGAAGGCAAGCTCCATATAACCAGCGATTCTGGGCGCACGGCACACATAGACGTGTATATATATACGATGATCGCGGTAGACTCGTGCACTGGCATTCGACCGACTTCGACTGAGATCGTCATACGGACGCGTCTGGTGCGTGCGCCCGGAATCTATTAAAAAGATGAACAATTTTGAATCGTTAAGAAATAAATATAAATATTGAATCAAATCGATCTCGTAGACTATTTAAATTAAAGAAATTGCTATCTGTTACCTATATAAAGATTTAATAATGTATCTCCTATGCTAAGGCATACTTTATTATTGTAATAATTTATATTTAAGAAATTGCTATGCCCTGTCAGGGTTCATGTTTATTACAAAAATTTTTATTGAAGACCTGTACTGTGTTGTACAATTTATAACATGAGTGCAATAAAGGAATACTGAATCACTGGTTTTATGGGGCTGGCCTTCTGTCGTATTTATTTTGTTCCCTACGACCTGAAAATCATGAAATAATTAGATATATTTGCTACCAACAGAACGATATTGATAAAACAAACAGGTCCGAGTAGTAAATTAAGGTCCCAACCTTATCCCATTTTGTCTCTTTTTAAATTAATTCTAAACCAATAGAGAGCGATGATTAAATTTTGTAAAAAATATTTGTTATACTTCACTCTTTGAACTATTTCGGCCGTTCGATACACGAATACCTACATTTTGCTCGACCAATTAAATCGCAAAGATAGGTCTAAACTATGATAATATAAATATCAATTCATTTGCTATATTATGAGCTATATTAAGTTTTGGACAATAAAAGTTATATCTACTAAAATAAATATCGTGAAAAATGTGATATAAAACGGCCGTCATATTAAAACCAATCCCTCTAATCCCAAAATAATAAATAAAAACACATCGAAACCACGAGCAGGATAGAAAAGTTTAAAATGACAGCGTTGGATCAGGACAGATTTCTCTGGATAACCTTGCCTTACATAGGTAACACTAAAAGTTTCCGGAACTGGCCACTTACATAAACAATATTTAAAAATTTATTGCAACATTTGAAAATAGAACTCTTTGGCTGTAGAATGCAGTTTGTTTCATCTGACTGTCTTTTGTTTTTACCTTGTGGCGCCATTTAAAAAATTGTGTGTCTGCATCAACATGGATTTAACTCGGGAAAATTTTCGTAGTATGATTTTCTACGATTTTAAGTGTAATTTGACAGCTCAACAGAGCATCGCTCGGCTTGAAACAGCTTTTGGCAATGAAGCACCATGCAAGACGACTGTTTATAGCTGGTTTGCAGAATTCAAGCGTGGTCGTATCAATCTCAGTGACGAATCTCGCGATGGTCGGCCGTCCACCGCTGTGACCAACAAAAACATCGATGCTGTGCGCCGTATGATTGAAACAGACAGGCATGTGACCTACCATGAAATTCGCGCATCCTTAGAAATAGGCATGAGTCAAATACAATCAATCCTACACAAACATTTGGGTGTGAGAAAGCTGTGCTCGCGGTGGATCCCACACAACTTGACCGAGGCTCAAAAAACGGACCGCGTCACTTGGTGCAGTGCCATGCTTACCAGATTCAACGAAGGTGCGTCAAATTTGGTGTGGGACATAGTAACAGGTGACGAAACATGGATTTATTGCTACGATCCCAAAACAAAGCAGCAATCGAGCGTATGGGTCTTTCAAGATGAGCCGAAACCAACCAAAGTGGCGCGCGTGAAAAGTGCATCTAAGCGGATGATTGCTTCTTTTTTTAATAAAACTGGACACGTGGCTACTGTTGCTTTAGAGAATCGTCGTACCGTGAATAGTGACTGGTACACGACCATTTGTTTGCCGGAAGTTATTGACGAACTCCGTAAAAATAACCGTAAACGCCGTATCATCCTGCACCACGACAATGCTAGTTCTCACACGGCCAGACAGACAAACGAATTTTTGAAGACGAAAAATGTAGAACTCATGAGTCATCCTGCATACAGTCCCGACCTGGCACCTTGTGACTTTTTTCTGTTCCCAAAAATTAAGAACCAATTACGCGGTCAACGATTTTCATCACCAGAAGAGGCTGTCGAGGAGTATGAAAAACACGTTTCAGAGGTCACCACAGGGGAGTGGCACAAAAGTTTTCAAAACTGGTTTGATCGAATGAAAAAGTGCATAGACGCCAAGGGAGATTATTTTGAAAAACAATAAATTAATTTTGTACCTTTAATAGTATTTTTTCATATTCATTCCGGAAACTTATAGTGCGTCCCACGTAAAAGAAAAGAAATTATGATTGGTATGCACAGCTTGGCAAAAAAGACTTTGACGCAGTTACAGGTAAAACTAATTTATTTTCGTCGTACTTCACAGTTTTGGTCGTTGTGTGTGGTTGGACCACATGTGTAGTATAGCGTCCTCGTTTTTTTGAAACTCTGTTTTGGCAATCTGTACCGTTACCTATGCTCAATAAAAGTTTATGGAACATTTATATGTTACTAGCTTTTACCCGCGGTTTCACCCGCGTTGAATTTGTTTTTGTGTACTCCTATAAAATGAGTTGTTCGGACTGTTACCTACAGTAAACACAGCTGGTGAAATGTGTGTGTTATGCGCCTCTGTTTCCCATTTTGTATGTCTCTTTTATAGCTTGTCCATGGGAACAGAGGGAAAAAGTATTTTATGTCCTATTCTAGATCTAGTGCAAAGTTTCAGCCCAATCGGTTCAATAGGTACGGCGTGAAGGGGTGACACATCACATTTCTATAAAAACTTGAAATCCATGGTAACTGATTTATGGGATAAAAAGTAGCTTATGTCCTATTCTAGGTCTAGAACTACATTCATGCAAAATTTCAGCCCAATCGGTTTAGTAGTTACGGCGTGAAAGAGTAACAAACATCCATACATCCATACATCCAAACTTTCGCATTTATAATATTAGTGGGATAGTGGGATGGAATGGGATAAATGTAATAATAATGCATGCTAATCAAATGAATGTTATTTAAGATGCTGGGAATAAATAGGCTTATATTATCTTATTATGGAACATTTATAATCTCCTTTATGCTGACGACACTAAAGTGTATAAAAAGATAAAAAGTGTCTCGGATTGTGCAACTCCAGGAGGACCTCGAACGTCTAGCCGAGTACTATTATAAGAAAAGAACATTTTAAAGTGAATATCAATCACATTTACACGTAAACAGAGACAGTTTATCTTTGTTTACTCCATTAGAAACATTGAAATTAATAAAATACAGCCGGTGCGTGACCTCAGTGTTGTAATTGACTCTGATTTAACTTTTGCTCATAATTTTGCCAACATAATTGTCAAACCTAGGAGCCTAGGTTTAATCACGCCAATCTCTCGTGATTTTACGGATTTAGGCTGTATCAAAGGTCACTAATACTCATACGTCCGTAGTATTATTGAGTAGTGCTGTTGAATTTGGAACCCCTTATATAAATGTAACAAGAGCGGCATTATACGTATTCCAAAAAGATTTTTAAAATATTTGAATTTTTGTTCGAGTTACTTGGTCATTGACTACAATGACTCTTGTACGTACCGTCACCGTCAATGTATGACTTTGGGAGACAAAAGGCGTACCATGAGTTTTGCTTACTATACACGTTACTTTGCGTAAAATATTTTGTATGAGAAATGCTGGTTCCTGTATTAGACGCTAGGGGCGCTGCACAATTTCTCATATAAATATTTTACGCAGACGTTAACGTGTATAGTAAGCAAAACTCATGGTAGGCCTACAGGTGCACGTTTTTTGACATGATGCTTGTACATAATGTATGTAATAATAATCTTGCCCGCTCAGAATTAACAAGCTTAATGATGCGACTACGAGTACTATCTAAAATAGCCATACCTACTTCATTGTTTCATGTGCCTGTCACCCACACTAAGTTTGTAAAAACCCTCCATAATTTTTAAGGCTTTGAGGCTTTACCAATACATTTACTCCTTCTCATCTATCGATCTATTTTATGAAAGAAAGAAAATGAAAATTTATTGCCAAAACACATTATAAAGAGAAAAAAAAGGAAAAATATAAACTTTAAATAACATAAAAAGAGGTTATATGCATGTTTAATAATGAAAGTTAATATTATAATTATATTATTAATAGTATTAAGTATCTCTTTTGTAACTTCGCTGTCGCATTAGGTAAATTACCTGTAATGATAGTAGTAAGTGGATTTGACAAATAAATAAATAAATAAAATTTTGGCAAATGGCTGCATGCTCAGCAAATGTCATCCGTATTGTTTTTACAAAAAACAATAACAAATAACGCGGTTTTTCAGCACGTACCTATGGCTATTGAAATATATTTCGTTTATTTCAAAGAGAGAGTACTGCGTGCAGTATTATTAAACGTACTAACATATTTTGTATCTTTGCGGAAGTGTACATAGTTACTCGTATTATTAAGGTTTCGTGCATATATTTGTATTTTGAGGTAGGGTTACGTGTTTGTGTGAGAGGTGGGTGATGGTGATATATATGTCGCAGTAAAGTAGTTAAATCAGAGAGTTAATTGAATCTCTAGAGAGTTAATTAAAGATCGACATTCAATCAAGTCGCTAGCATTTTGATTTAAATAAAGCAGCGTCGAAAACGTTTAACTATCTGTCTGACCGAAAGCCAGCGTGTTGATTGATTAATAATGTAAAACAAGATGATGGCTCTGAGTTGTTTCATAATGTTCAAACCTGACCTAACGTACTGTTTTTAAATACATTTTGACCTATCCATTATGCACCTATTTAGTATCCTACTCGGGGACGCCTCGCTCCGCTCCGCTTCGCTCGGCTCTGAGTTGTTTCATAATGTTCAAACCTAACCTAACCTAGTGTTTTTAAATACATTTCGACCTATCCATTATGCGACTATTTAGTATCCTACTCGGGGACGCCTCACAAAGGTCACCCTACCAAAGTTGAAATGCGCCTAGGAACGTTTAGGAAACTCGTTAAACGTTTCGTTCACTCACTTGTCTGACGGAACTTTAGCGACTTGATTGAATGTCGATCTTTAATTAACTGTCTAGAGATTCAACTAACTCTCTGATTTAACTACTTTACTGCGACATATATATTATTATATCTTAAAGAAGGGTAAAAAAATAATGATAATAATTGTGGGTTTAAATACTAGTTAGGTACTTATATTATAGTATAACTTTACTTTTGGGAAATTAATAAGGTAAAAAACATAAAAAAGAAAGTATGAAAAAGATAGATATTTGAAATAAATATAAATAGGGTTTTTTTTTTGTTCTGTGGCGGATGTATTAGGAATATATTTTTTTTCTTTTTTTTACTAATATATCGGTTGTTTGCTTCGATTATCAGAAGCTGTGACATATTCATACAGAACTTACTATAGATTGTTATCCAAGGTAAGCTTCGCTCGCTCGTACGCCTAAATATCTCACGTGCAATTGATCACTTACAGCCGTGTGTAATACTCTACTTTTCATCACTAATGCGAGGAAATAAAAAAAACTTACAAAATTATAACATAATGATTAACTGCACCTGTACCTACTTGTTTGTTTCAAAGTATCCGAATTGTTTCCAATTATCCCAACCAGTTTCGGTTTTACACTACTATCAAGGGTCTAATAAATAACTAATAACGCTTTTTTGCAGGATATAATAATTAATTCGAAGTGCAATCAATGAAATATATGAAATTATGTTTGCAAACAACAACGTTTTCAACAAGATAATTTTACTGCCCCTATTTTATTTTCATGTGACTTTTTCTTTTTATTTTGTGCAATCGCGTCTTACTGGCCAGTGTGATTGTTTTAAAAATAAAACTAATTTAGTTGCTGTTTTAAGTCATAAACGTCTTTTTAGGATTTTATTTAGCATATTTACATACATATGCAAGTCACATTTTTCCATAATAATATATAAATAAAATACAGAATAACAAAATAAAAAGGAAATAAACAGAATAGTTATTTGGCGAGACTACATAGTTAGTGACTGTAAGGGACACTCGTTTGATTTTACTTACCTCCCTAGGTAGGAACATCGAATTTACCTCCCGTATTTCGAGTTATATACATGACTTACTTTCAGAGCATTAGTGATGAAAAATATTAAAATGTTTTCTTTTCTATCATCTAAATGTGGGACGATATCACAAAACGGTTTCAACCGGCACATCGGGATCATACAAAGGGAAAAATAAAATTTTGAAATACTTTTAATCCTCTCGAAGTCTTAGTATCGACGAAAACAACACATTTTGTTCCCTAAACTACACTATGGCTGTTAATTATAGAATTTTATGAGCTAATTATAAAAATATTTAGTCATGCTATAAACATTTAAGCGCTTGCGCAGACTTACGAGAAATCTTATCTCAAGCAATGAAAGCTTATCTTTGTAATCTCTATCACTTCTTTCTATCTCTGTCTTTGAAAGCTTCTGAAGCTAGCAGACTGAAAATGACATACTAGACAATTTATGTAAAATGAAAAATATCATGCTAAAGATTTTTTTTAACGGTATTAGAAAAATAAGAGAACGAATTTATAAACATGAAAATTCAAATGTTGTTGGCGCTAGATGTATGTATTGTTTTTGTGAACGGCACCGTTGGCGTGCTGGTAGGTACTTGAAAGGTTTTTCCAAATAAAGCAAACTAAAAGTAGTTATAACTTCTGTATATTTCCTCTTTTTAATCCATTATATCTGGTATCCAATGAGGTAATCCAATTTAACGATTCCCGGAATTTTCAGAGCACTTAGTTGATTAGGAAATGAATAAAAATAAATTGAGAAAGTAGTTATGGCATCACGACTGAAAATATATAAAAGATTCCTGTATAAGTAGCAATGTGGTTAATAAAGCCATTATAACCTTCAACATGGTAGATAAAATGAATTTTTCCGATGTATATTTGTCCAAAAATTCAAATGAAACATGCTTGATATTTTTCTTTGGTATTTTTTTATTCATTGAATAATTGGAAAAATATATCAATTCATGATAGATAATATGTGGTAGATACTTTGTTAAGCAGCACACAAATTATATTTTGCTTTATTGTATTGTAGTATTCATATACATACTGCATCTTGTTGTAACTCCAATAACCTGGGTTTGCTGATAGGAACCTCTTTCACAGATAAGCTCACCTAATTGCATTCATTTTAAAATTACTATCACCTCTAACATTTTGTGTTCAATTAGGAATTGGAATATGAATATTTTCGCAAAGGATATTTTTTTATAACAAGACAAAATAAAAATAATGTTTTCACAAAATTAAACATAAAAAATAATAAAAAGATGAGCAATGATTTTATTTTCTTATTATCTTTTTATTATTTTCAGGGTTATAAGTACCTCAAGAAGAAAAAATGGAGGCCTTATAAGATCACTTTGTTGTTCGTCTGTCTGTCCGTCCGTCCGTCTACCTGTCAAGACCCTTCATCTCAAGAACGCGTAGAGGTATCAAATTGAAATTAAAACCGTATACTCAAGTCTATAGTGTTTTCAAGCTGTGAAATAATCAAGCTTCTAAGTTAACGTAAAAAAAAGATACGGGCGTTTATGCCGCAAAAAACGTATATTTCCACACTTTCAAGGGAATCAAAATTTATAGGGTATTTTCAGTTGACCTAGAACTATGAAATTTTGCAAGTAATACCGTCTTATACTACAAGTTTAAGGAAAAATCTGGAAACTATACATTTGTAATTAGATCATGAAAAATATAGTCTTTAACGGAACCCTCGGTGGGTGAGTCCCAGGATGGACGAACGGACAGACAGACGAACAACAAAGTGATCCTATAAGGGTTCAGTTTTTTCCTCTTGAGGTACGGAACCCTAAAATTAATGAAATGCAATTTGTGAGGCTTGTAGCAGTTGGAGATCAGTGGTCCTGTTTAACCCAATGGGAAACAAGGCGTGACTATAATCTGGAACTCTAAAATTCAACAATATAGCAAGATTTAATGCCAATTTTTATAGTGAGTAGTTTTAATCTTCATTCGGTGGTACAGTTAGGGTTACCTTCGGGTTGGCAGTCCTTTATTTCAGGATTTTCAGGCTCTGAAATATCCCAGAATCCCAGGATTGCGGCCTTAAGGCCATTCAGTAGATTTTTCAGTTTTTTTTTCTATAAAGTTACAATCAACATATACATAATCTTCTTTGGGTATTATAGGTAGGCTGGTAGGGTACCGCAGTCCAACAAGGAACCCTTACAGTTTTGCCATGTCCGTCTGTCCGTCCGTCCGTCCGTCTGTCCGTCTGTCCGTCCGTCCGTCCGTCTGTCCGTCTGTCCGTCCGTCTGTCCGCGGCTTAGCTCAGAAACTATATTAGTACTTACTAGAAAGCTGTTAATAATAATAATTCCTGCAGTCTTAAATTTTTTTATGCCTTTACTTGAGTAGGTATGTATATGATTTTGTATCATATGTTTCATATTTTTTTTATGTATTTCCCGTATTTATTTATCAACTTATTTGTTTATTGCATTATGTATATATAATATTTTTATTCCTAGATTCCTCTATTTTATGCAGGTGTTTATTTTATTTCCCGTATTATTATATTTTTTTTTTATATTCTAAAGATATATATTGTTAAAATTAACTTTGACTTGTAGAAAGTATACTTTATGTATCTATTTTGAAAAATAAATATTTTGATTTGATTTGATTGATTTGGCATGAGTATACATATTAATTACGCCGACAAAACGATAAAATAAAATTATAAAAAAGATTTTTTTTATGGTACCACCGATACACGTAAATTGGGGATGAATTTTTTTTTCTCATCTATCCCATAGTGTGGAGTATTATTAGATAGATCGTTTAAAAACATTGTGATTCTGTGAAAACTGTTTTTCGATTAAGGGACTTCTTGGCGAAACATTAAGCTTTAAAATGCTAATTTTTGTTAGAGTCAAGTGTCTCCCCCCTGCCGGCTAAACGGTTATTTAGGGATATGTGAAAAAATTTAAAGAAGTACAATATATAATGAATTTAAAAGGAAAACTATCACAGCTAAGTAGGATTTACCAGTTTACGAGTACAGGTTGCGCCAAGCTAAAAGCATCCCCTCTAAGCACGGGGCGATTCGTGTCGGCAGGAACAAAATGTATGGGCCCTCCTTCGGAAGAGCGACTTCCGAGCGGAGTAGAAGTTTGGCGCGATCTGTATTAGTAGACCAGTCCGCCTATTGTATAGGGTAACTACGGAACCCTACACTGCGCGTGGCCTGACATGCACTTGGCCGGATTTTAGGGTTCCGTAGTCCGACAAGGAACCCTTATAGTTTCGCCATGTCCGTCTGTCCGCGGCTTATCTCAGAGACTATGAGTACTAGAAAGCTGTAATTCGGCATAGGTATACATTTTAATCACGCCGACAAAATGGTAAAACAAAACATAGAAAAAAAAATTAAGGGTGCCTCCCATACAAGTAAATTGGAGATGAATTTTTTTTTCTTGTCTATGCCATAGTATGGGGCATAGAGTAACTTATAAACTGGGAATAGAGTCATCAGTTTTATCTCGGTTTAGCGACATCTCGTGGGTAACGACGGACTTAGTCCGTTATTGTACCTACCTATACCTACACAGGTATATATACCTATAGCCCAGCCTTGCTGCATTGTATTTTTATTGTTCAAATACCTACTACATATTAGTTAGTGATAATTTATTTACATGTAATTTAAGTATTCAATACATTTTAGATAACCTAAAATGACCTAAATTCACATTCACAGGGGGTTTAAACACAAAATTGCACAAGATAGTTATTTACCACAGTTTGGCACACAGCTCATTTTTTCCGTTGTCATTGCTGTAGCAAATTGAAGTCCATTCAACTTAAACAAACACGATCGTTGGATTCCAAAAAAAAGCTGGGTAGTCAAAATAAAACACAGTCAACAGAATTCATGAAACATTGCCGGGTCGAAAGTTAATCGTCACTGATTTTGATTTATCGCAAAATCATGAATACCACAAGTGCAGCTCAGAACAGAAACAGACAGACATTTTGAAATTGTAACAAGTGCTGCCAGATCAAAAACCCTATTCAGCGCTAGCAACGCTCAAAAAAGCGCTAGATTCTACAAAATTCAGAGATTAAAAAAACGATAAATTCAGTTACCATTTTCAACAGTAAAAACATACACTAAATAAAGCCACTAAATTCTCCGCTAAGAGCAAAAACTCTAAATGCGCGCTAACCATACCAAAAATCCGTCAGATGTAGCGCTGAACGCGCTAAAATAGCAGCAGTGATTGAAACAACCTCTTGTAGCGCAATCTATTGAGGAACGACGAAAATAGGGCTTCGTCGATGCTTCAACGTTTTCTCATACAAAGAAAAAATGGTCTAAGTGAGAAGACCCTGGTATGGGGTATCTTACGATAGGTCGGTTAAAAAAATTGTGGATGAGTGAAAACCATTTTTCGATTTAGTGTTCCGTTGGCAAAATAGTAAGCTTTAAAGTGCTAATTTTTGTAAGAGTCAAGCGTCGTCGTCCCTCCTGTTGGCTAAGCGGTTGTTTATGGATATGTGAAAAAATTCACAGAAGTAGTATAAATAATGAATTTAAAAGTAAAACTATCACAGCTGAGTAGTTTTTACATGTTTACGAGTACAGGTCACGCCAAACTTTTGGCCCCCTCTAAACACGACAATGTATGGGCCGTTCTTCTAAATGTATGGGACTATAAGTTTGGCGCGATCTGTATTAGAAGACCAACTTATAAAATATACTGGGCAACTACGGAACCCTACATTGAGCGTGGCCCGACACGCACTTGGGCGGTTTATAAATATTGATAACGTCATTAACATCAACATATTTTAAAACATAATCTTATATATTTGGATTGTAGCTACTGTCAGCACTTGGTGAAATCAACAATTTATGTACATCAACAGTGCACAAATAAAATCAACACTTTAATTAATCTGTCAAGCTAATTATAAGTTGTTTTTTTATTTTCCACAGAGTTGTGAATTGTTTACGAGAAACTCTCAGGACTTCTATGGTAACCATAATCAGGCTTTTTGATAGGATTTTTAAATATTCCATCTGGTAACCCCAGATGCAGTAGGAAACGATTGGGCGTTGTTCCAAGTGCGAAGGTTCTGCGGTGTCAGCGACCATTCTGTTCGGAGGCCGCAAGTTTGCTGGAATAGAACTTTGACTAAAATAAAGTTCAATGCTTTATTTATGTAGCTGAATCTCTATCAGTTCTAAGGACTTCATATTGGGATAACATGATTGTAAAAAAAAGCGAGCCTCTTGCAATGGCTACAAATACGCTAAGCTTGAATCGTCACGACATAAAACTCCGCGGGGGAGTGAGCATCCCTGTGAACTGCAAGTCACAGTCCACACTTGGTAAACTACACCCGCTTTTCACTGACGATTATTAATGAAATAACATTACATTTGGTCACACCCACATCTGAGTTTCTGCGCTAACGACGCCTGCCTTAATTCTTCTAATTAGTAAATACAAACAACTTTTTTTTTAAATAGGTACATAGGTAACACTAAAAGTTTCCGGAACTGGCCACTTACATAAACAATATTAAAAATTTATTGCAACATTTGAAAATAGAACTCTTTGGCTGTAGAATGCAGTTTGTTTCATCTGACTGTCTTTTGTTTTTACCTTGTGGCGCCATTTAAAAAATTGTGTGTCTGCATCAACATGGATTTAACCCGGGAAAATTTTCGTAGTATGATTTTTTACGATTTTAAGTGTAATTTGACAGCTCAACAGAGCATCGCTCGGCTTGAAACAGCTTTTGGCAATGAAGCACCATACAAGACGACTGTTTATAGCTGGTTTGCAGAATTCAAGCGTGGTCGTATCAATCTCAGTGACGAATCTCGCGATGGTCGGCCGTCCACCGCTGTGACCAACAAAAACATCGATGCTGTGCGCCGTATGATTGAAACAGACAGGCATGTGACCTACCATGAAATTCGCGCATCCTTAGAAATAGGCATGAGTCAAATACAATCAATCCTTCACAAACATTTGGGTGTGAGAAAGCTGTGCTCGCGGTGGATCCCACACAACTTGACCGAGGCTCAAAAAACGGACCGCGTCACTTGGTGCAGTGCCATGCTTACCAGATTCAACGAAGGTGCGTCAAATTTGGTGTGGAACATAGTAACAGGTGACGAAACATGGATTTATTGCTACGATTCCAAAACAAAGCAGCAATCGAGCGTATGGGTCTTTCAAGATGAGCCGAAACCAACCAAAGTGGCGCGCGTGAAAAGTTCATCTAAGCGGATGATTGCTTCTTTTTTTAATAAAACTGGACACGTGGCTACTGTTGCTTTAGAGAATCGTCGTACCGTGAATAGTGACTGGTACACGACCATTTGTTTGCCGGAAGTTATTGACGAACTCCGTAAAAATAACCGTAAACGCCGTATCATCCTGCACCACGACAATGCTAGTTCTCACACGGCCAGACAGACAAACGACTTTTTGAAGACGAAAATTGTAGAACTCATGAGTCATCCTGCATACAGTCCCGACCTGGCACCTTGTGACTTTTTTCTGTTCCCAAAAATTAAGAACCAATTACGCGGTCAACGATTTTCATCACCAGAAGAGGCTGTCGAGGAGTATGAAAAACACGTTTCAGAGGTCACCACAGGGAGTGGCACAAAAGTTTTCAAAACTGGTTTGATCGAATGAAAAAGTGCATAGACGCCAAGGGAGATTATTTTGAAAAATAATAAATTAATTTTGTACCTTTAATAGTATTTTTTCATATTCATTCCGGAAACTTATAGTGCGTCCACGTATAAGATTTCGATTATAGTACATTACTGCTAAGACCAGGACATAAGCAATCCTGGACGAGTAAGTAAAAAGTCCGAGCCCGTAGGGTGAGGACTTTTATACGAGGCCAGGATTGCTATTTAATGGTTAAAGCAAGTATAGTAATGGTCTCAAAAATAAAAAGATACTTTTTCATGTTTTTCATGATAATGAGTTATATCAGATAAAATAAACTGACTAGGAAATATTAAAAGTTACTAACTTGCTCATATTTGTGCGAAGCATTGGTGGATTACAATCTATATCAGAAACCACTTCTGAATGAACTCATTTTGTAATTTATTTGCACAAAATCTTTGAAACATAAATTCCCGCTCTCATGAAACTTTTTTTTTTGAATGCTTGCTGGGCAAAGGTATTTACCGCCATGCAGCATTCTACATGGACAACTAGAGGAACGCTAAGAACTAAGAAAAAAAACAACGAGAAAAATGCTCATTGAGGTTAAATTAAAAAAAATCAATGGTTATAAATATGCCTACAAAATCAATATTTTTTTTATAGTTATTACTGTTATATAATATAGCAAACATTTCAACATTCTATACATAAAATTGTAATTCATTTTATTTTCCTTTGTAAATTGGCGGCTTAAAACCTTACGATCGCCAAACTCCTTAGTCTTTAAAAACAAACAATTTAAAAAATAAAACATATGAAATGTACTCTGTGAACATATAGGTGGTAGAGCTGATGCCGGGTTCGACTATGAAGGTACCACCATCTTACTCGCGAACCTCCCCGAAGTTATTCGAGGGAGAGTAGAGAACAGCTCTCAGGCAAAACCAGGCGGCCCACCATTGCCTGGGACCGGTGGATGGCGGTATATCCTATTGCCAGATAAAACAGACTGGTGACGGGCAGCAGCGTCATTGGTGCAAGGGTTTCGGCACCGCGCTCACCAACCCGCCTGCCCAGCGTATGTGAGTATGGGCAACTCTTCCAGGAGAACCGCCAAGAGTGGCGAAATCCTGGCAGCAGTAGAGGCTATAAAGGATGTTCATAAAATAAGGCCTAAGCTGAAAACGGGACAGAGGTTTTATTAACGTGGGTGGAGCTGTGGCCAAAGGCCACATTATTAAAATAAAAAATAATATGATTTTATCATTCTTTCAGACAAAGCTAAGCCTCCGGAAAATCTCAGGGTTGTTGATGCGACTGGTGATAGTGCAACTATAGAATGGGACAAACCTAAAAAAGGTGAACCGCAGCCCAACAATACGTTCTTGAATACAAGGATAAAAAGTCAGGAGTGTGGGTGACAGGTCCAACTGTTGACGCCGCAAGAAACAAGGGAACCATTCGTGGAATCAAAGCGTTGACTGATGGCGAACCTCTTGAAGTCAGAGTGAAAGCAAAAATCCTAGTGATAAAATAGCCTTCGGTTTGTTCCAGCAGCGGACGAAACAGGCTGATGGATGGATGGATGGAACATATGGTATGTCAATGATTTTCATACGAATTTCCAGGACAGTTATTCAGATTTCCTGGACACTTTTAAATAGCTCGCCAGGATGAAGTATATTTTCTGGTAGTAGGTCTTTACAGTATGTAATGGTAATATTACAATGTATTTTTGAGAAAAATACATTTAAACAACCTAGAAACAAAACTCAAAGCACGGAAGAAATAACCTTACACAAGAAAACTCCAGTAAAACTGCAATAATTCTTGTCAGAGCGTTACAAAGAATTTTAAAAACTAAAAGCTTTACCACGAGCGTTGAACAAAAATCAAAACTCTGTAACTGCATCTTAAACATTACGATTGCACACTTTTCTTTGTTCTTTCACGCAACCTCCACTCCGTACTCGAGAACCTATCAAACTTTGACATTAAGGTAACGTTCCAAATCACTTTTTCAAGATTAAAATATTGCTCGCTGCCAGACAAAATTAGCTCGATGCTGGTTCCAAAACATCTACTTTTAGGTTTCGGAACCAGCATCGAGCTACTTTTGTCAGACAGCGAGCAATAATTTAATCATGAAAAAGTGATTTGGAACGCTACCTAAAATAAAACATCATTGTTTAGTACTTTTTACAGAATGAGAGCCGGGACCACGAAAAGAAAAACTTGCCAAAGACCATAAAGGTGAACCCTAAAAACACATTCTCACCGCAAGCGAAAGACAAAAATCCGAAACTTGGCTACGTTGGAGACAGGGTAATTTACGAAACGTCTCCGCTGACACGGAGACGTCCGTTTGCAGACTACCCACAAATGGAAAACTCTTGATTCAGGACAGTAATAGCAGAGAATATAAAGTATTACTTCGGTAATAGCGAGGTACAATAAAATATTGTGCCAGATATGCCATTCTGAGTCACCGAGGTGTCACGACCTTGGTCATACGATGGTATCTTTTATTGAGGTTACTTTCGTTTATTTAGCCAAATCCACACTGGAGCCAGATAATATAAAGTATTACTTCGTACTGGAGCACTGCTAAGTGAGGACCAAGTCAGGTCGAAGTCAGGACCAAGGTTTAATTACCCTTCCTGTGAATACGCAAAATAAAATTTAGGCATCTTATACTAAATAAGTCAAGGTTGATCTTGAACAAGTTTATACGCACAATCAGGGCCATTGAACCTTGGTCCCGATTACTTACCAAGTCTCCAGTATGAATTTTGCTGCATAATCAAGTCACCATATAGAATGGTGGAATATAGAAAACATTGTTGTGATAAAAATATTAAAATTATTATAATTTTCTATGTGAATATAGAAAAGCAAAAATTTTAAAATAAAAATCACCAGGATGGACTGTTCGTATCTTTTTTAGGGTTCCGTACCCGAAGGGTTGCCAAACGGTACCCTACTACTAAAGCTCCGCTGTCTATCTGTCCGTCTGTCACAGCTTCATAAGCAGAAATTTTCAAGGAATACTTGTTACTATGCCTCCCATCACGAAAAAAAAATATATAAAAAGAAATCAAGGCTGTCCCCGTATTTTTTGTACAAGAAACCTTAAAAAGGTTGTATTTTTTAAACGTTATTGGTTTAAACTCTTACTTAAAGACGGTAAAAAACATACAAATTTAAAATTTAGTCAGATTGTAGAACATACTCTAATCTAAAGTAAAACGAAAAAACTCTTAGGCTCCGTGCGCAGACGGTGCCAATTTTTTTTTCAGGCGCTACCATTCTAGCGGATTGTTTTTGTAGCCTTGATGATGCTTTGGCACATATATTGTTGTTATTTACCATAATATTTTTACGGCTCCGCACCCTGTATAGTAGGGTGGTACGGAACACTTTGTCCGCGAATCCAACTCACACTTGGCCAAATTTTTAACAATAACTACATCGCGATTTAAAAAATGTACGGCAGCATGCTCTCCTTTATACTTTCTATCCATAGCACAACGTTTTAAACACAATGGGCGTGTATGAAAAACGTTACTTAAGGCCCGGGGCAAAAAACTTCTGTGTGTCTTTTTTGATACACGTCACGTGGAATGCAACAATATATTTCCACTACCGTTGGTATAATTGTCATCCTAACTACGATTACGTACAAAATGGTACCAAAACAAATGCTGTCAATACGAATTGACGTATGAATACAGGCGACAAAAATGTTGTCGTTTTGGGCGTGTACTACACATCAAGACTACGACGGGTACGTTCAAGGAGACGCAGCGCGTCAGGCGGCGCGGTGCGCGCTCCATACATCGGTGTATGTTTGTGTTTCCGACGGCCTGCTACGCGCACCGCGCCGCTTGACGCCCCGCGTCTCCTTGTTCGTCGCCTTAGTATTCGATATTTT
Organism: Ypsolopha scabrella; assembly: GCA_910592155.1. NCBI lineage: Eukaryota > Metazoa > Arthropoda > Insecta > Lepidoptera > Ypsolophidae > Ypsolopha > Ypsolopha scabrella. Next base: position 8,451,038 of record OU342969.1, read on the forward strand.
CAACAAAAGAACTGTCAAGTGTGGGTAAGACTTACTCTTATTTCCTAAGGGATCCGTAACGTTGTCTTAAACAAATTACAGACTTGAACAAATTTGGACTAAAAATACAAACATTATCATAACTCGTATAAATGCACTGTCACTTATTAAAAACTTAAATAAACAAATAACTATGATTTCTGCGCAAAAATGCTTGTACAACGGAACTGATTACAAAATATCTACTTATATCCTATGCTCCAAATGAGAGCAATTCTTAGCACGAATACCAAATGCTAAAAAAATACAGGCAATTCTGCAGACTTTTCGCGTAAATGAGTGTGCGCCGTTCCCAGTTTCCCAAAACGAAAAATTTGAATAAGCAACTTAATTTTCACGCTTTAGAAGCTACTGGCAGAGTCCAAATTGAATTCTCTCTCAATCAGTGCTTCGACCAACTTCCAAACATATTTCGAAACATTAATTTTGTAATGTAACATGAAATGCTATTTTCAGGGTTCCGTACCCAAAGGGTAACCAACGGGACCCTATTACTAAGACTCCGCTGTCCGTCCGTCTGTCCGTCTGTCACCAAGCTGTATCTCATGAGCCGTGATAATTAGACAGTTGAAATTTTCACAGATGATGTATTTCTGTTGCCGCTAAAACAACAAATACTAAAACCGGACAAATGCGAGTCGGACCCGCGCCCTCCCATACAACAGACATGATTTTTTTTCCGTTTATGTAGCTAATGGTACGGAACCCTTTGTGCACGAGTCCAACTCGCACTTGGCTAGTTTTTTTACTTTTCATAAGGATTCTGTCTTAAATTGTATTAAAGCCTCGATATGTATAAGTTCAATCCGATAAACAAAGCGTTTTATGGAGACCCCAACATAAACAATAATTTATCTATTGGTGAAACTTAAGTTGTTTATGAATTTTACGAGAACCCGGAATAAATTTTAATAAAGGTATGATTTGAAAAAGTTTCAGTATGAGGCGGCAATTTATTTTAAATCTACTGTAATATTTTATTTACACTACGGGCGAACAGACAGACACACAAACAGACGCAAAGACTTCCAAAGTTAGGTATGTATAAGGGTTTATATTTTCGACGGAAACCGAAAAAAAAATGGCTATTAGAACTAGCTATGCCCGCAGCTTCGCCCGCGTTCAGTGATTCTTTGACCCGTTTTCGGCTTGGGCGTTATTTTATGAACACCTCTTATAGCTTATGTGTTAAACAGGGTCACTACAATGATAGTAAAATAAAAAACCACATCCAAACCCGTTGGGTGGTTCCAGAATTAAAGCGTTTATTCAATCTTTGCCCCGTTTTGCCATTATTTTATAAACACCCCTTATAGCTTATGTGTTGACCGGCAAGCTTATTACGTATCTTGCAAACAGAAAGCAATCGACAATAATTGCGCAATTTCTGCTGTCAAAAGTCACTTTCATATTACGGATAATAATAGCGGATTATAATAGCGGAGCGATAGCAAAGAGTCAACGGTGCTGCCACGAGCGAGCAATCATAAAACTAAAAAGTGCATTCTGTCATTTACAGTGACCAAAGTTTCGTATTACTTATGCCATATTTGACAGCAAGCGACAGCCGTGTGAACGCAATCAGAAACGTCAAAATGCAACAGCCCAAACACTGATCGCTTAGGAATCGCTTTGGTTTTGTTTTGAATATTGAGTTATTTTAGATCATAGAAACGAAATATTAATTAATTTTAATTTAATTTAATGAGGTAGTCTAGCAGGTGGTTCATTTGGTCCTGGGACACGTGGTTGGACCTACAAAGATTTATATTAAAAATTCATTTAATTGATAGGTATCTGCATATTAAAATCATAAAAAATATTTCTTGATAAACATACTCACATTTTCAAATTGATGCACACACACACACACACACTCGTTTTGTTTACGCTAAAAGGAAAACTAAAACCAAAACTGACTTGAAAAACGCACACGCGATACGGCGTTATTTTATTAACCTCAAAACCAATTTAAATAAACAAACAAACTAATAGTTCTCAATTGCTTCGGAATTGCCAGGTGGCACCACATCGAGGTGGTAGAGCTAATGCCGGGCTCTACTCTGGAGGTACCACCATCTTACTCGCAAATCCTCCCGAAGTTATTCGGGGGAGAGTAAGAGAACAGCTCTCAGGCAAAACCAGGCGGCCCAGCATTGCCTGGGACCGATGGATGGCGGTTTATCCTACCCCAACTGCCGGGCCTTACATACAGACTGGTGACGGGCAGCGGCGTCACTGGTGCAGGGGCTTCGGCACCGCACTCACCAACCCGCCTGCCCAGCGTGTGTGAGTATGGGCATTTCTTCCAGGAGGACCGCCAAGAGTGGCGGAATCTTGGAAAGGCCTATGTCCAGCAGTGGATGAAACAGGCTGATGGATACTGGATGGACCACTTTCCTTGCCTAAAAGTGAATGATTGAACGAACGAAAAAATTAAAAAGTGCATTCATGTTGCAGTAGCAGAAATCAAACGATTAGCGAGCGATCGCTGTAGCTAATACGAATTTTGTTTGACACATTGCGATTGTGCGATGACTGCGCGATAGTTGCTGATTACAAAATTTTAGATAATAGTCACTACACTTATAATAAAAAACCGCATCCTAAGCCGTTCAGTGGCTCTCGAGTAATAAAAGCGTTTATTCAATCTTTGCCTCGTTTCCGGCTTGGGTGTTTTTTCATGAACACTCTTATATCCTATGTGTTGAACACGGTTATTACGATGATAATAAAAAAACCGCATCCAAATTCGTTGAGTGGTTCTATTAAAAAAGCGTTAATTCAATATTTTCCCCGTTTCCGGCTTGGGCGTTATTTTATGAACACTTCTTATAGCCCATTTGTTGACCAGGGTCACTACAATGATAATAAAAAAACCGCATCGAAATCCGTTGAGTGGTTCTCTAGTTAAAACGGAACAGACAGACAGCTAAAATTCTAAAAATTGTTGTTTCGGCCTTAGTACGGTACCAATATTGGTTGGTTTATTTGAGTAAATTAAATAAATGTAAAGATTTTGTGCCTTAGTTAGCACAATGTTATGTTTATTGTATAATTTATTGCTTATGTTGGTTTATTTGAGTAAATTAAATAGGTGTTAAAGTTTTTGTACTTTAGTTAGCACACTGGTTATTAGCTAATTTCTCTGTATAACGTATTGTGATGCTGGATATATCACATGTGATCTTACAGCAGCACTGGTCCATTTAAATATTTAATTAAAAGTTAATAAATGAAAAATAATAACCCATTTCATTTAAAATTTCGCGAAAATATTAAATGTGCAGACGACTTTTTTACTACTTTATTATTAGTATAGATATGTTTGTTTATCTATGTGGTGTCGAGGTGCAACTAAGAGCGGTTTACATGCAAATAAAAGTGAGCGGAGGGAAGCAGAGTAGAGCGAGCGAGGTGACCCCTGTTAGTATTAACAGAATTATGATATGCCTAGGCAGACTATAATATGCCCAATTCTACGAAGTGCTGACGACATGTACAAACTTAAGTTTACTAGTACACAGAAATACTAGGTGAAATTAAATCAACCGACCAAATTCATACTGGAGACTCGGTTAGTCATCAGCAACAAGGTATAAAGACCCTCCAAATGAAATTCGAAAAAAAAAAATTTTGTCCAGTAGTGTCTGCACTAGGATTTGTATTTAAACTAGTCCAACCAGTAAGGGAGCAAAAATATTTATTTTTCGAAATTGGCCAAAAGGATGACTGAACCTACTTCTTGATCACTAACCGAGTCTCCAGTATGAATTTGGTCGGTTGATTTAATTTCACCTTATATATGCAAAAAACCAAGCTTTGAACCTATAATGCAATTTGTGTTAAAGTCACAGAGTATGCGTATTCTGTTTAAAGAAGACACAGACGAAGCTTGATCAGAGTAGGTACCTTTTTCTTCATCCTTAAACGATTTAGTAATGAGTTTGTGTTTTAAAGAAGAAATGCATAATGAAGAAATGCAAAGAAACGGATGAAGAGAGATAAGAATATGTAAGAAATAAGAATTTATTTCAACCAAAAATATTACATGTTCACACAGTTTGTTTATAAACAAGAATTTTGCTCCATGCTAGAAGGTACTAGGCTTAATATATGTACTGTCTACAGATTGATAGCTTGGTTATGATAAGTATCACGGATCAGCAACACTTATTGCTAATTTCGATAAATTAAATGTTGACCTCCTATAGTAAGTAATCGACATGCGTTTGTAGAAAACACGAAAACATTTATTAATTTCAAATACTTGTCGTAATTATAATATTAAAACGGAACTTTAAGTTGGGCTACATTAGTTCTAAGAAAATATGGGGGAGGACGTCGGGTCCTATGGATAAGAAATGATGAAAAATTACGTTAGAAAGTAACAAGGTTGACAGAGCCTATCAAAACTTGTTTAAAAAATAGTGTTGGCGCATTTTATACCATGTTATGAACGTAAGTCAGCCTGACTTCGTTGTAGATCAATTACTTTCACAAAATCGATCCATTATCGATTATTTTGGACATGATTACTCGATCAAGCATCGATTGCTACTTGTAACTTGATGACGTAATTTTTTAATTAAAGAATTCGCAGTGTTTTTGCTGACTATACAAAACGCTTTAGATTGCGCCCAACCAACCCTATTTTTTCACGTTTGTTTTCCACATCACTACGTAAATGCCACATCCTGCTACTCGATGATGTAAGGTTACCGACTGTGCGCCCTTAGGCTATATGGCAAAGCGATGGTTCCAGGAAAATAAAATGTATGTTGGTACTACATGTCTTAAGAGTAACATTAACTTTACCGAAGATAAAACAGAGTCAAGAAACTAATACTAAAATTGGGGAGATTGCTTTGTCTGGCAAAATCACCAAACACTAATTTTCCAGAGAGCAAAAACCTCTTATCCTTTTACATTGATAAGGTTAATCTTATTTACGCTAAATGGAATACAAATTAAGTGAACCTAAGGCAACGTAAGTAATCAAGTTGTTTATTCCATTAGATATAAAGGAATCAAAGTAATATATGAACCAAAACATTATGGCATTAATGTACTTGTACAGTATACGTCAATTATTATCACTGGTTTCATTTCAAAATGGTTGAGCCCATTTTATTTGCAATAGAATTGTTATAGTTTATATATAATTGGTTATTCAATGAAGGGTCACAGTATCAAAAAAGTAAATACTATTAAAGATTTAGGCGTGATCTATGATTCTAAACTCATATTTGATGAGCATATCAATCACATTGTTTGCAAGGCCTCCAAAGCTTTAGGATTTATAATGCGAACTTCTAGTGACTTCAAAAATATTAAATCTATAAAAATACTATATTGCGCTTTTGTCCGTAGTCACCTGGAATACGCATCGCAAGTTTGGAATCCTCAATATAATAAATACATTTCTCGTATTGAAGGTATACAGAAGAGATTCCTGAAATTTCTTGATTGTAAGGCGCATCAATATTCCCTTGACTATGATCATCGATGTAGGAGATATCATTTCCTACCTTTGGCCGTAAGGCGTAATATATCTGACGTTTGCTTCCTCATGAATATCGCCAATGGATCAGTCGATAGCCCGAATCTTCTATCATTAATTAACCTACGAATTTATAAAAAGAGCACGAGACAGCACAATCTTCTTTATATTCACCCATGCAATACTAATTACAGACAGAATGCATTTATTTCAAGAGCAAGTAACCTGTTTAATAATAACTCTACTGATTTAGATATGTTTTGTATGAGCACCTCATCAGTTAAAAGAGCCTTGACAATCAAACATTTTAATTAGTTTTTTAAAATCAAGTCTGATACTTCTATTTATTTTGCATCTTATAAATACTAATAATTTAACCTAATGTTATATTTACTTGAGTTTGCTAAATGTATAGTTTAATGAATGGCTGACGCCATCATGACTCTTCTTCTTTTATACAAGTGTTAAATCTATCTGGTGGAGATTTTTTATCGGCATTTAGTTGTTTAAGAACACTTCTATTGTTATAATTTTGCTGTAAATCTTCCTAAAAGAAAATAAATAAAAATAAATAAAATAGGTAAACCTAATTCCAAAAAGTTTTGAAAGGAAAAGTTTCACCTCAAAATAAAAACGTAGCCCTTATACGATCACTTTGATTCACATTGTTTTTGTAGGGCCCTGTTAGAGATATCAAGTTGAAACAAATACCTCCTACGTCTACGCACCATAATGCTGTTAAAAATGAGGTTATTGCCCTTTAAGTAATCAATTACATACAAATTGGCTCACCCTAAAAATAGCCATAGGGTACTTCTAGTTGAATTAAAAACTTCATAATGGTATTGAAACGGCTACTCATGCTTTTATAGTCAGATTTCGCCTGACTAGTTTCACTGTATTCGTACAGTTTCTTCGGAGACAAACATGGTTACGCGGCGGTTTCCCGTGAGTAGCCGTTTCAATATCAGTGTGAATCTAAACCACGAATTAATTGTAGTAGAATTAAAAACTTGAAAGTTCGTTCACAAATAGGTCTTAAGGTGGTAATGGAAGATCTCAGTGCAAAATGCACATTATAATATTGTTTTCCTTACTTTTGAATAAAAAGTTTGCAATAAATGTGTTTTATAGCAATTCGCGTAAACTGCTTGTTAATAGTTAGGTGATCACATGAAAATTATTCAATTTTATGCGTTACATTTTAGTTGCATTACATTACAACTTTAAACACGCTTTTAAGTTTGTTAATGTAAGGCAAACAAAATGTAATGCATTAGAACACCTATTTTTTGTGAAGAATTTATTATTATTAAACTATTTCCGCAAATTGCTTTAAAACACATTTATTGCATACTTTTTATTCAAAGGTAAGGAAATAGTACATTACGATACGAGAGCGATGAAACGTTTTCTGACGAGTGTGAGTTTGTGGCACGAGCCGAAGGTGAGTGCTGCAATCACACGAGTCGAGAAAAAGTTTCTCGCACGAGTTTTGTATAATATTTTATAGCACAAGTGCGGAAAATGCCGACTTTACGCAAGCGCAGCGTGCGTAAAGCGGTCATTTTACGCACGGTGTGCTATAAACAATATTATGATGTGCATTTTGTACCGAGGTAAGAAGTTACCCCCTTAAAGCACACTTTTATGAAAAAATCTGAATATTAAATCGAATATCAACTTGGTTAGACCCTTTGGATCGTGGGTGTCAAATTAGTTTGGACGTTTACAACTGCTCGTGAAATTATATTTGTATTTTAAACGGTATGTACAGAACTTTTAGGGGACGATTCCTAGATACACTTGACCAAATTTGTAAACTCAATGGATCGCCAATTTAAGACAATTCAACGAGGAGTGATAGTGGCTGAATTGTAATTAATAAATACAGGGATGTGTTTGATCGTAGAACAATTGACACATTTTCCTTTAGTAATATTACGTCCCATATTTTATAATGTGCCTAAAAAATAATACATCGATATTTTATTTACTCAACCAACACTTGATTTTTATTTTACCTGAAATTTGCAATGTACCCCATCACTAAACGCAGCTGTCATAAGGGCCGTCTCTCGTTGATTCAAGTGTAATTCGTAAGTCTGTAACGTAACAGCTACAAAAAGTACCAATAAAAGTTCACTTCTTCCAACTTCGCGCTTGTAACCTCCAGCCGAGTATTTTTAGAATCACGTACTAGAAACGAACTATGTGATCATTCCATTCTTATAGATTTCACTACGACGACATACCTACTTATACATATTAGATTTTCGTTTTCTATCAAAAAAGTGTCCTATATAGGGTGAAATTTAATCAACCCACCAAATTCATACTAGAGACTCGGTTAGTGATCAAGAACTAGGTTCAGTAATCCTTTTGGCCAATTTCTAAAAATATTTTTTTTTGCTCCCGTACTGGTTGGACTAGTTTAAGTACAATTCCTAGTGCAGGTTCTACGGGTAAAAAAAATTATTTTTTCGAATTTCGCCTGGAGGGTCATTAAACCTTGTTCCTGATGACTAACCGAGTCTCCAGTATGAATTTGGTCGGTTGATTTAATTTGACCTAGTAGAAACATACAAGAAAGGTTATGTGTGTGAGATACGCTAGTATTCAAAGTGTATTCAAAGCTACTCATAGACTCGGAGAGCAAACTTATACGGGGGGGGGGGTTACCTGTTACTGTTAGGGCAACAAGTAGAATTCTGTTATATCCTCAAAATATAGGTAAATATTTTTAGATTGGATATAACCATCATAGCAAGCGGCGGCAGCTCAGGGGTAGAACGCTGGCCTCTCAATCTTTGAGATCCAGGTTCGATCTCCGGCCGGCCATGCTCCAATGAGTTTTTCGGAATTTATGTGCAGAGTATTTTATACTTATCACTTGCCGAACGGTGAAGGTAGCCTTCGTGAGGAAACCTGCATGCCTTAAAAAGCGTGTATTTGTGCCTGAAGAACGGTGATAAGGCTCACCACCCATCACGTTGGGACGTAAAAATCGTCGGTGAAACTCGGGTGTGCCAAGTTTGGACTGTGACTTGCATTTCACAGTTCACACCCGGAACACCTCTAACACCCCTTCAGGGATTCAGGTCGTGACGATATAATTTAATCATTAGAATTATTAATTCTCGATAACAACTGACTTACAACAGTCACAAGGCACGATCGTGGCTTAAGAACTACCGGTTAATTAAAAATAATGTGTTTTGGTACAAAATATTGAGCTGTTTGGATAAAAATTGCAGCAAGACGAACAGACAAAGCCAAAAGCTACGTTACTACTTTGTTTACGTTATTATTGGACCGCCGATACCAACTCGAGCTTATTGAAAGGAGGTTCTCTGTAACACTAACACAAATTTGAATAAATTCCAGTTTGAATAATCAGTTTCCCACTTGAAGACGGCTCGTGCGCACCGCTGCAGTTAATGACAAACGTCAACTAACGACAGTACTTGCGAGCGCTACGTTTTACCAGGCACAAGTGGCCCTTCATCGCGCCCACCCAACGGCATTCTGCCTACCTGTGTGAGCAGCAACGAGGCCTTAATCAAGGGTCAAGACAGGATAGCCCCAAACAAAACCAAGCACTGCTCCTTCGCCGTCAAACAATATACGACACGATTAACTCAACTAAGTGGACTCGCCAGAGAAGGTGACTCTCTCATTATCCAAGGAGGTACTCGAAGCTGCTCGCATGCTCATATCGCGGAACAGAATCAAAGTGCACGGATACATTATCACTCCAAACCCTGTTCCCTTTGTTATCTTTGTTCCCTATGTGATCTTTGTTCCCTATGTTGCGGCTTTCGAACGTTCGAAAGACGTACAGACAACGAATTTTCCCCATAATGGTTCATTTCTCACCCTTTAGTTTAAATTACTATATACCTACTTCTTTTTTTATAGCCGCATGATTTTGAAAGCTGGGTACAGTCTAAATTCCATAAATTCGGAATTTAACTTATACCCCTAGATCTATACGACACCTGTTGGGTAATGTTAGATTATTAAGGAAATAAACAAGCTAAATCAGTCAATATTTGGTACCTACGATGACGAGCGAAGCAAAGAATAGCGGGTTAGGTTGCTATGATAAATAAATTCAGGACCCGAGCGAAGCGGGGCAGAGCGAGATGACCCCTCAACACCCACCAATACTATAGTAAAAACAGCCATGCGAGGCTTAAATACCTACTGCTGCAGGGTCGTCAATTAATTTTGCGGCGATACGACGTACGGCGCGGTGCGCGACCACAAAATACCTACCTGTTTTGTAGTGCGGCGCACGTAAGCGCGACTGCGGAGCGCAGCCGACCCTAGTCACACCGCCAGAAACCGTCTGAGGTATTGTCGTTGTGTGCATGCTGTGGTTCGTCTGTGCAGGCTCGCAGTGGCTCGCACACATATAAGCCGCGCGGGCGACATCTCTGTGAAGATAGCTTACTAGTCTGTTTTTACTATGACAATGCCCAACCAGCGTTGGGTAGACGCCGAATTTTCATATTAACCCAAGGAGCTTGGATAATTCCTAGTTTACTCAGGTAAGCCCAGCTTTACCCATTTCCAGCATACCCAGTAACAGCTCAACCAAAATGGTTCTACATGCTCTGCCGTCCTTGCAATTTCAAATAGAATAAAAACATTAAAACCAGTTTTTTCATTTTTAACGAAAAAGTATCCCCAAAATACGAACAGCGCAGCCAATTAAGACACACTGTTTTTTGATTAATATTATTGATTATGGAATCGTCTATATTTTTGAGTTAAAAAAATTGTAATTACCTTTTCGACGTTGATAATTTTAGGCTTAAAGTTTTGCCTTTTAGACTGAAACTTTAGTCTCTCTTGCATACTATATATTGCATCGTCTATCATATTTAAGCATTCCTTACCAAATTTTTTCTTTACATGTCTTCTAATTAAGATACATATTTTTTATAATTCTATTACGGTTTAGGCATAATACTGTTTGGAAACCTCCCTATTTTAGAACACATTGCGCCATTGAACTAATCAGCGCGTCATTGCATATACTTTTGTAAAAAATCTGGGATTATTCCATGCTCGGGGCAAAGAAAATGCACTCTCGGCACCGCTTCGACATTCAAAGGCTAGGAAACAAGTCGAGTGTCCGGATCGACAAAGCGGATCTGCACTTTATCCTACGCGATCTTCGATTGGCAGAACGCTGGTCACGTCTCTATACGGCTTCAGCTGACGTTGCAATGTCAATATTTTCTTGTCTTGGCCTGGATAGGAAAATCTTTGAGCAACAAAGTAGTAAAGACTGAGAGATCTCTCTATTTTTGTTTGTTTGCGCTGTGTAGCGTCACATGCGAATGTTGTGCATTATATTGAATTCTCTTATACGACAAACTTGTTAGTTAGATGAAGCCTCAATTTGAATGCATGCTTTTTTGTCACAAGAAAACAGATTTAGTTGTCAAAATAACTTCCCCCGTCGCGTCGGTAAAATCGAAACCAAACCTTCTAATTGTTTGTCTTGTGTTAGACTAAACTACCAGCTGCTATGTCCATGTACAAGTTACTGATTTGAAGTACCATATTCTCTCAAATTTAAAGATATGACACGATTTTGGCTTTTATATTTAATACGCAAATTCTATTAATTCTTTCAATGGTTAATTCACTGAACTTTGTAAGTGCTTAAAATCATTTGTTAGAAAAGTAATTAAAATTTCACTTTAAAGTTCAAGTAGGTATAGACTTCAAATATGAATAATAAACGAAGCGTTTTTAGAAATATATGTCTTACTTTGATCCTAAAATTACTTAAAATGAATCTATTGCTTCGGTACCAAGGAAGGCTTATCCAATATTTAAGCGAAGTTTAGCCAAAAATAATTAATTAAAGGAGCATAAGCAGCCATCTATCTGTTTCATGCATTATAAAATAGTTGCATTAAGTCACTTTTTATTTCAGTTTTGCACATCGATATATAGAAAAGGTGACATTAATTTATGCACTTACATTTATACTGGAGTCTTGGTATGTGAGCAGCATTACGGATTTAAAAAAATTAAAATATATAATGTTGACCTTCCCAAGTGTTGACTCGGGGCTAGGGTTACCATCCCTCCGGGTTTGTCCGGACATAGTAAACTTTAAACTTTCGCGATTTTCACACATTATTAACTTTGTATTGGGGTCTTACTCGCGATAACTAACAACATACCTTAATAGATATGTGCTTGACGTTTCAACGCTATTAAGGTACGTTGTTAGTTATCGCGAGTAAGACCCCAATACAAAGTTAATAATTGTCCGGACATCTCCGGACTTTCGGCTTTCATCCGGACTTTGTCCGGCTTTTAACTTTTATTTACAATTTTCGTAACTACTTACTTAAAAATTAAACATAAATATTAAGATCTTAAATCTTTACTCTGCTATACATACAACTAGTTCCAGTTAAACGTTATTTTATGAACACCTCTTATAGCCAATACGCTATACAGGGTCCCTACGATTATGATAAAAAACCACATATCCAAATCCGTTGAGTTATTCTCGAGTTAAAACGGAACATACATACAGACGGACAGACAGGCAGACAGACAGACAAGCATTAAAAAATGTGGTTTTGGCCTTAGTACAATACTAATAACTAATTTAATTTAAAATTTTGCAAAAATATTCAATGTACTTTGATTGACAATGTTACATGAATTTTGCACTTCCTTATTGTCAGTACATACGTTTTAAATTAAATAATGGTAATACTCGGCGCTGGGCTTGCGTTTGTAGGGAAAAGAAAAACAAAGCGAATTTCCCAAAAAGAGCCATCGGACCTTGGAATTGAATGGAATTTGGAAATATAAATTAATGTCACCTTATATAGCTTTGACATCGGGGAGAGGCGCAGAGGTAATTCAAATTAAAACTAATAACTTTTGCAGCGAAGGGTTGGTTATGGAGGGAGCCATGACAGCCTCATAAAAGAGTTAGAGGATTTATTTACATTTCAAAAGACTCCAAACTAAACATTTTATGATCAACTTTACTCACTTTGTTACTAAAATTAAGTCTTAAGGGGGGTTTGAATCCCCTAAACCTCCTCCCCTTGCAGCGCCCACGGTTGTGCATACTCGAGTGAAACATGATCCTGCCATCTCATCGTATGATGAATCAATGTAATACTCCTTGTGACGAAGGCTTTATAACCAAAGGTGCATCAACCTCACACACCTTATGTAGTAGGTATGTAACAGGGTAACCATAAATGCGGGATTGTCCGGGAAATTTTAGAATAACAATTGCATTGCTTATGATCATACACGACGAAAAAAATACTCTGCGTGAAGCAAAATCAAATCAAAATCAAAATATTTATTTTGTAAAAAAGATACATAAAGTATATTTTCTACAAGTTAAAGTTAATCTTTACAATAAATATCATTAAAATAAAAAATGTAAAAAAGTAATATGTATATACTAATAAGGGAAATACCTACAAAAAATATTAAGGTTGGGCTACTAAAATGTAATAAAGTTATATACCTGCATAAAATAAAGAAATATAGGAATAAAAATATTACATGAATACATAATGCCTAACAGGCTTATTAAATACACGTATAAGTACACATTTGTAGTTGACGTGGCCTGGTAGTCTCAAAAAGATTCGGTCGGTCGAATCACGCCTGAAAAAGATAGCCTAACGATAACTATTGATAAAATTTTTTCACTTTCAAGTAGTCTACTTGGGCATACCTATGAGAGACAGACAGGAAGCTACAAAAAACACACAGACAGACTGGAAGTTACTTGAAATTTCAAGTCGATAGCTAAATTTGTGCTCGTGACAGACAGATATAATGGTTTCAGATTCGAGTCTAGCTCAACATAATAGTTGTGTTCTTAAAATAAACCCTAAAAAGGCATCATCCTAATTTGCGTTATTACCCGTTAAGCACTTTCAATAGGGGTTGTTTTTTACTTAAACTTTCCTAGAAAAACAATTTTCTTTAAACTTTTTTGGGTTAGCATAAACAAAGTGAATTTCTATGCGAAAGCGGATTTTTCATGTGTATTCAAACGTTTATCAATCTTGTTGGGATTTCGTGTATGTACCCGAAGTTTGTAGTTCAACACCTTCGATTAAATTTTCTTGACGAAAATTTCTATAAATATTTGAGGCTTAATTTTTAGTCACCAAATATACGAACATCATTAATTTCTACGAAGCTAACCCTGAAATAGCGAAAAACAACTTTTCAGTTGAAAATGTATAAACCTAATACCTATTGACTAACATGTACATAGGAATAGCTAATTTTCTTTCAGCATGATTTCAGTGTTTTCTCCATATAAAAGTTGTTTGTACAGACAAACAAGTACTATCTCTAGTTAATTGCTCTTCAGTAACTTAAAATCAAGCCAGTATATTTGTAGACGACGCGTACGCATACATATGTATATTGTAAGGTAGATAGATAAGTTTAATAAATGTTTAATAATAAATACGAGCTGAGGGTAGGGTAAGGTAGGAACCGCGCTCGGTTTTTTGGTTAGTCTTCAACATGAGATCAGATGATACGCGCGCGCCCTACCTTGCTCAGCCGCCACTCCAAATTTCAGTATTTACTTTGTTTTTTATTCACAACCCCAGTGCCCATATTAGATCCGTTACAAAGTTGGTCTTCGAGTCGGATCACATAAGTGAAAACTGTGAATAAAGTGTAATACGTAATAGTGTCGGCCGCCATGTTTAGCACACCACCGCGCAAAATTATGTCTTCGTCAGAGCGTGAAATATTGGACAACGCAATTAAGGAAAGAACAAATAAAATTCTTGATGTCCACGCCCACTCCGAGAGACCTGTATCGTCTATAAAAAAACAAGATGTACATGAGCACCGAGCAAAATCAGAGCAGGTAGGCAGCCAGACCAGCAGCAAACACCCAAAGAATTCAGAGCTAGAATTCATAGCACGCAAGTAGCGCCTCGAATTGGAGGCAGCAGAGGCGAATGCACGCATAGAAGTACAGCTCAATGAGAAGAGGTTAGCTGCTGAAATCGCGGCGCTCCAAGTAGAACGTTCCCAATGCAGCAGTAAAAGTGCTAGATCCAGCATCAAGTACAAAGTGGATGAATGGATGCAGCGTAGCCACGAGGATGTTATGCAGCCACCCACCAGTGGGCTGCAACACGAGGCGTCGGCCGCCATTGCGGTCGCGCCTACCGACATCCAACAATTAGTTCACGCACTTAAGGATGCCATCACCACCGCTACCGCTGGGGTCAACAATCGACAGATACTGTCACGCATTGGCACAAATAAGGAGATACCCCTGTTTCATGGGGATCCAATGGAATGGTTAACTTTCAAAAAAGCGTACATATACTCCACAAACTTATGTAAGTTTAGTGATACAGAAAACGTTTGTCGATTACGTAACTGTCTTCGCGGCGAAGCAAAAGAAACAGTCTCTTCGCTTCTCATTGGCAACACATCATCAGAGAGTATCATAGAGACCCTGGAATTACGTTACGGGAGACCAGAAACTATCATAAAAAGAATAACTGAACAGTTGAGAAAGCTACCGCCACTATCGCCGGCCTATCACAACGAACATGTTAACTTTTCTATAAAAATAAAAAACTACGTAGCTGCCGCTCGAGCTATACAACAAATTGATTATCTTCGTAGTCCCGAGCTAATGGCCGCAGTCATCACAAAGTGCCCCACAGCTCTAATCACTAAGTGGGTAGACTATGCTTATACCTACCCAAATGAAGACAAACCTAAACTCGAGTTGTTTTCAGAATTCCTTTTTGAAGAAGCCACTAAGACGTCAATGGCAGGTATTAGCCATGTATATATCTCTAGAAAGCCAGAAGAACGTAAAATACATGACAGTAAGCACTTTGTATTGGCGCAGTCACAGTCGTCTAATAACACAGCAGCCGCGGCCGAGACAAAGTATAATGAAAAAAAGTGTTCATTCTGTCGCGGGAGCTATCACACCCTACCTACTTGCACTAAGTTTAAGAAGGCGATGCGGAAGGACCGCTGGCGTTTTGTCAGAGGTCGACATTTATGTCACAAATGCCTCATACATAGACACAAGAGAGACGAGTGCCCTGCTTCTAACTGCGAGATCGAGCAGTGCGGCCTCCCTCATCACGAGCTACTCCACTGGCCTGCGTCAGCAGCGACATCGAACTCTAACGTGCAAGTAAATAACGTGCGCGAGAACAATAGTGCCGAGCCCGAGTGTAATAATAACACCGATAGCGTCCATAGTGAAAGTGTAAATAATACGATTTCAGTGTCTAACTCAATCGTAATGTTAAAAATCGTACCGGTTGTTTTGCGTGGACCTAAGGGCGTGATCACAACGAACGCGCTTCTCGATGACGGCGCGACAGTTTCCCTAATCGCCAGTGATATTGCGGACTCGATAGGACTTACGGGCCAGAAGAAGCAACTACGTATGCGTGGTGCTTGGAACAATAACGAAATAGTTTGTACATCAGAGACTGTAAGTTGTAGCATAAGTGGTTTAGATAATAACGTGCTCGAACTGCATGCTCAGAAGATAAAAGAATTAAATCTGCCTAAACAAAACCTGTTAAAAGTTAATATTTCAAAATACAAACATTTATGTAGCATTATATCAGATTGCATTAAAAATGTTAATTGCAAACCGAATGTTTTAATCGGTCAGGATAATTACGATTTGATTAAACCTTTGCAATTGTTAACTGGTAGTAAAAATGAACCTTTTGGTACTTTAACTCCATTGGGTTGGTGTGTACACGGCCTTATGTCTACCTTATCTCCCTCGTATTCACCTCATGATAACCGGTCCGGCGCTAACGCACACTTAGTGGATTGCGATCACGATACCACTCAATCTGTGAGTCACGTGACCTCATCGTTGTCTTCCTGTGATGACGCGGTATTGCAATGCGTCAGCGATTGTGGTTTGAGCGAACTCGTCCGTAAATCATTCGCATTGGAGGCACTAGGGGTCTCCCCGGCACCTCCGCGCCAAAATCGACTCGAAGTTAGGGCCACTGAGATATTAAATAGTACTGCTCAATTGGTCGATGGCCACTGGGAAGTAGGTCTCCCGTGGAAAAGCAGTGCTAAAATGCCGGACTCACTCCCAACTGCACTTTCACGCTTGAGCTCAATCGAGCGTAAGATGTCTCGCGACCCGGGATTCGCTGAACGTTACAAACAGAGAATCCAGCACCTCTTTGTGAACAATTACGCTCGCGAACTCAACCAAAATGAAATAGAAGCTCGAGTTTGGTATTTACCCCACTTCGGCGTTGACAATCCAAATAAAAAAAAATTACGACTCGTTTTTGACGCCGCGGCCACTAGTAAAGGGTTTTGTTTAAATGATTACTTGTTACAGGGCCCAGATTTGCTTGAATCTTTAACAGGAATAATGCTGAGATTCCGTGAAAATAAAATTGGTATTTCCGCGGACATTCGCGATATGTTTTTGCGCGTAAAAATTAAACCCGAAGATCAACACGCGCTTCGTTTTTTGTGGATAAAACATTTCGCAATGACTTCATTAATTTTTGGCGCGAACTGTTCCCCATTTGTAGCTCAGTACGTAAAGAACCTAAACGCGAAACGTTTCAAACAAACAATGCCCGATTCAGTACAGGCGATTCACACTAACCATTACTGTGACGATTATGTTGACTCTTTCACAACCGCAGAGGAGGCTATAAAGTCTTTTGATGAGCTCAACCCCAAGTACCGAGTATGCTACTAATTATGGAGTCGACTGGCACTTTCTTTCGCCGGCTAGTCCTCATATGGCCGGAGCTTGGGAGCGTCTCATTCGAAGTGTGAAGACAGCACTTAAGGTCGTTCTGAAAGAGAGGGCGCCCCGTGACGAGACTCTTCTAACGCTACTGGCGGAAGTCGAAGCGATGGTTAACAGCCGGCCTTTAAGCCACGTCTCTGTGGACCATGACGCGCAAGAGACTTTGACTCCAAACCATTTTTTGATTGGCTCGTCATCGGGACTTCCCGTTCCCGGGGAATTTTGTGAGGGAGACCTCTACCTACGACGACAATGGCGCATAGCTCAGCGCCTCGCTGATTTATTTTGGAGTAGGTGGATGAAGGAGATTCTTCCGTCGCCAGAAGTGGACAGAGGACAACGAACCCTTGCGGAAAGGTGATTTCGTGTACATCGTTGACCCGAGCTCTCCTCGCAACTGTTGGTTAAAAGGTCGCATTGTGCAAACTTACCCTGGACGAGACGGTCGAGTGAGGGTCGTGGATGTACGGACGCAAACCGCTACTTACCGCAGACCCGCTGTACGCATCGCAAGGTTACCACAGGCAGATGAGTGTCACCGGGACGACACGCGGGGGAGATTGTAGACGACGCGTACGCATACATATGTATATTGTAAGTTAGATAGATAAGTTTAATAAATGTTTAATAATAAATACGAGCTGAGGGTAGGGTAAGGTAGGAACCGCGCTCGATTTTTTGGTTAGTCTTCAACATGAGATCAGGTGATACGCGCGCGCCCTACCTTGCTCAGCCGCCACTCCAAATTTCAGTATTTACTTTGTTTTTTATTCACAACCCCAGTGCCCATATTAGATCCGTTACAATATTTATTCAGATTCTAGTCTCATTCTGTATAATAGTTGTCATTTAATAATAGGTATGAAACCCTAAACAGGTATCGTCATAATCTTCGCTAAAACCTCATTTACACTTTTTATATTTCTCCCAGGACAATAATTTTTTTGACCTTGTGCCTAAAATATATAGTGATTATGTACTCCTTGTTCGAAGCTGTCGAACCTTCTTGATAGGGATTACTATAGTAAGGTAAATTATATACCTACTAGCTTTTAAATAAAATAAAGAAATAAATTGTATAAAAAGATTTTTATTCGACAGAACACAACAGAAAATACATAAAAACTATTTAAGCTATGGTCGGTGACTCAGATTTGGTCCCTCGGAAGCAAAAGGGACGCTGTTATCCTGCCATTGCCTGTTCATCCATAATAAGACTGAAACACTAAACAAAAATTTGATTAAAATTGAGAAAACTAAGACATAAAACAAAGTCATTTTTACGTATAACAATAGGAACTTAGAAGTGGTATTGTTTTTGTAGCTTAATTAACGTACCATTTAATATTAAGAAATATTAATAATATATAATAATATGTATTTAATATAAATAATATGCATAACTATTTATATACTATAGAATGCTTCTTATTTCAACCCTCCTCCGTTCCACCATTTTGCTCGCGACTTCACACGCGTGTGAATATCTTTCTATCTTTAAGTAGTATCATGGACGAATATAATCGTCCATGGTAGTATGGACTTTTCGACTTATTATTTCAGCGGTTATTTTATCAACAACGCCTACACGTTGACCAGGGGCCTTATTGCCTAACTTTGACATCCATAGCAATCGCCTTCAAACGCGCCGTGATTGGCTAGAAATTACATCACACATAATTTATGACCAATCACGACGCTTTTGAAGGCCACAGCGATGGATATTGAAGTTATACAATAAGAGGGCAGGATTATTACGATCATAATTAAGAAAACCGCATCCAAATCCAGTTAGTAGTTCTCGAGTCAAAACGGAACAGGAAGACGAAAATTTTAAAACTTGTAGTTATTTCGTTATAATTTTTATCAAAAATATTCAATGTACAGACACGCCTTTTTATTAGTGTAGATGTAGGTAGACGTAATGCGGGTAGTCGTTAAAGGAGGTATCACATACCTCCAGCTGAGTGAAGTAAATAAGAGACTGTATTACTGGAACCTCAGACTGAAACCTTTACCGTCCTGAAGGCAACTGTAGACCAGATTGAAGTAATTTTCTGACGGTAGTTTGCTGAATTTACATTTTCTTATATCAAAACTCCCGGGACGCAATCTTCTTTGAGCTTCCATTAAATGTTGGTCCATTTTAAATACTTTTAAATAAGTGGAGAGTACGGAGCAAAAATTATGGTGAAAGTTTTATCATAATTCAGATACTTACTTACATTCTTTTTAGCACGGATTAAGTAAGCGATAATATTTACTAAATTATTTAACTAGACCACCTCTGTGCAGCCGTGTGGTAGAGTGCTTTCCTGCGGTAATCTAAAGATTGTGGGTCCAATTCTCGTAATGCACAACAATTTATGTTCGCTCTACGTTAATATTCGTCCATTATTGCCCAAAGTACTGCAATAGGGCTCTCACCCATTACGTTTTGGACCTAATAATCGTCGGTGTAAAGCGGGTGTGCAAAGTGTGGACTGTGCCTTTTTCAGAGTTCACATTTGGGAATACCTCCGAAGCTTTGAAACCCCTTCGGGGATTCATGTCATAACGATTTGTTTTTAAATGTTACTTTTATAGAATCACCGTGTTTTTGAAAAAGAAAGCAAACACCTTGTCCCCCGCAATCCTAGTTACGTTGATAGTGAAAAAATTTGGTCACTTACGTATATACGAGGGGTGGCTGATATAAAATCTCCTTTGTTAAAGAAAGTTTAAAAAATGTTACTGGCCACTATATTCTCGTATTCTTTGTTTATTCCTTTTTTAAAAATTATGACACTTATTTGTTTCTACGAGTTCAATTTTTTTTTGGCGCGTCTTCGTTTTTATCAAGTTGCAATAAAATTAAAAATGGATAAAATTGAGTATCGCGCTGTGATTAAATTCCTCGGTAAAGAAGGGAATACGCCGACGCAGATCCGAGAGCGCATGTTTAAGGTGTTTGGAGATTCATGTCCTTCCGAATTTGTAATAAAGTTTTGGTCAAAGCAGTTTAAACAAGGCCGTGTGAGCTTAGAAGACGATCCCCGTAGTGGAAGGCCCATTTCTGCAGTTACCGCAGATAATGTGGAAAAAGTGAAGAAACTGATCTTTGCCGATCGCCGAATTAAGCAGTGGGAAATAGCTAGAGATGTTGGCATTAGCAAGGAACGAGTTCATGAAATAATTCATGAACATTTGGGAATGTCCAAGGTGAGCGCACGTTGGGTGCCTAAAATGTTGACCCCGTTTGATAAGCAAAGGCGTGTGGAATGTTGTCAGTCATTTTTAGACTTGGTAAAGGATAAAGAGGAAGAAACTATCTTGCGAATAGTGACCTGTGATGAAACTTGGATTCGTCAGTGGGATCCCGAAAGCAAACAAGAATCGATGCAATGGAAATTTAAAGGGGAAAAACCACCAAGGAAGTTTAAGGTCCGGCTGTCAGCGAGCAAACTAATGGCAACCATTTTTTGGGATGTTGAGGGGATTCTTATGATAGATTACCTGCCAAAAAACACCACGATGAATGCTGAATACTATGCGAACTTACTTGACCAGCTACGCAAAAAAATAAAAGAAGACAGGAGGGGCAAACTTAGCAAAGGCGTTTTGATTTTGAATGATAATGCACCCGCGCACACGGCCTTTAAGGCGCGGTCATCTCTGACAAAAAACGGCTTTACAGAGATCAACCACCCACCCTATAGTCCAGACCTGGCTCCCTCTGACTACTTCTTATTTAAAAATTTAAAGAAAAATTTGAGAGGGCGCAGATTTTCAACAGACGAAGAGATGAAGGACGCTGTGAATGACTATTTTGACGAACAAAATAATAATTATTATTTTAATGGTATGCTGTCACTTATTGACAAATGTCGTAAGTGCATTTCAGTTGCAGGGGACTATGTTGAAAAATAAAAAATAAATTATTAATCCATGTATTTTCTTTCATAGTCAGGTAGATTACTTTTCAGCCACCTATGTAAGAACAGAAACGAGTATGTTTAAAATCGGTTTAGTTTCATAATACATTATTAGAGAACGCTAAGTATTGATTATGTTTTTATTGCGAAATCCATCGCTTTGGAATACTCTAAATATTATTATTAGAGTGCATTACAAACCAGAAAAGATAAATAAGAAACAAATGTAAAGACAAGAATTTGAAAAAATTCCTCGGGCCAGGATTCGAACCTGCGACCTCTTGTTTCCCAAACAAGCGCGCTACCAATTGCGCCACCAAGGTACTTACCTATACCGTTGAATTTTTCCACCATACTTGTCCACCGAATATTTTTGTAACTATTTGATCTAACTAGCTTGTAATGCACATACTGACGCTCACGAGGGCGTTATGTGATTTCACGCCTTGTTCTTAAGAAACAGATGGCGCTGTCGTCGCTACAATATGTGTTGCTTCAGACAGTTAAGAAATTCACAGTTCTCATTAAGTGAGATTATGTTTTTATTGCGAAATCCATCGCTTTGGAATACTCTAAATATTTTTATTAGAGTGCATTACAAACCAGAAAAGATGTATTAGAAACAAATGTAAAGACAAGAATTTGAAAAAATTCCTCGGGCCAGGATTCGAACCTGCGACCTCTTGTGTGAAATATTCGGTGGACAAGTATGGTGGAAAAATTCAACGGTCTAGGTAAGTATCTCGGTGGCGCAATTGGTAGCGCGCTTGTCTGAGAAACAAGAGGTCGCAGGTTCGAATCCTGGCCCGAGGAATTTTTTCAAATTCTTGTCTTTACATTTGTTTCTAAATTATCTTTTCTGGTTTGTAATGCACTCTAATAATAATATTTAACGCTAATTATTACTTACATCTGTCTCCCTACCTTCTCTATTTTGATATTGGTCGGAACGGTCTCCGTTTTGCCTTTTGTATGTGCGTTAAGATATAGCCCTTATACTATATACCACACAAAACAAAACAAATCCCTCATAAAAAACATAAACATGTTAGGTATACTGTACCCTTTTCACTATAATTCTCTGTGTGGTGGTTATTTTCAATTTATTGTGCGGCTTAAGTTCAGTTTACACAACAGATCATTGTCACGATCGTTTTGAACATAAATATTCATACAGTAAACGTAACGAATAAAAATATTTCAAAAGACTCTGTACATAATGTATCTATACGTGTACTAAAATCTTTACTAATAATAAAGTAGTAAAAAGTCGTATCTATAAGTTGAATATTTTTTTATTGAAATGGGTAATTAGTACTAATAACTTCAATTTTTAGAATTTTGTCTGTCTGTATATTTATAATCATCCTAGTGACGCTGGTCAACACACAGGCTAAGCCTTACATACTTATATAGTATAAGGGGTGTTTATAAAATAACGCCCAAGCCAAAAACTGGCCAAAACCGAAAACGATTTTAACTTTGAGGAGTCAAAGGGATTTGGATGCGGTTTTTTTATTACCATCGTAGTGAATCTGATCAACACACAGACTTTAAGGAGTGTTAAAAAAATAAAGCACAAGCCGAAAACGGGACAAAGGTTGCATAATAGCAGGCGGAGTCGCGGGCGAAGGCTTTATGAATATAATGGATAGATAGACGCATATTGATAGATCCCTTTGCAAACCAAATTGGTACTTTTCATGCTATAATAAACTGCCGACAATTTGGTACAAGGTCGACTATAACAGGCCATAATCATTTCCTGAACGTCTTGTTCTAGGTTATACAAATTCCGTTGTACATTTTCATCCACTTAACAGCGCAAAATGGTTAAGAGTAAGCCAGTATTTCACTTTTATGATGCTTTGAAAATGAGTTGGTGAAAAACGATACGCTTTTATGTTCATGTTCTCAGCATTCAGTGTTCATAGTCTCGGGTGAATTCTGCTCTTCATATTATTCTCTATATCAAAATGCTGCGATCACTTGTAAACAATATTGTTGTTTAATACCCAAGTTAGATAGACGATAGTCAAAACTGTTTTAGAAAAACTTTATAAAGAAGATTATTTTTTATTTTATAATA
The DNA here is from genome assembly GCA_910592155.1 of Ypsolopha scabrella. Taxonomy (NCBI): domain Eukaryota; kingdom Metazoa; phylum Arthropoda; class Insecta; order Lepidoptera; family Ypsolophidae; genus Ypsolopha; species Ypsolopha scabrella. The sequence goes on from OU342969.1 coordinate 8,474,422, forward strand.
ATGAAAACGATAGCGAAATGTCGTAGTTACTCGTATTTCCAATTTGTATTGTCTGGCGCAATCAAATTTAATTGAAAGTGACTACGAAACCGTTAGCGGCTTGCTTAGTTTTAATTTTGTTCGACCGCTAAGGATAGGTCACGACGACGAGTAAGTTGGCATGTAAGTACATACATATTAGGGAGCCGAGCGAAGCGGAGCGAAGCGGAACGGAGCGAGGTGATCCCCGTAGTTTTAACAGAATTCATGATATGCAGAAAAAATGATTTTCCGAGCACTTTTAGATGACTTACGGTTAAATATTTTATAAAAATAAAGGACCGCTTCCTTTTCCGAACTGTACATTGCAAATTTAACTAAGAACTGTTTATTGACTTCATGCTAAGGAAGTTATTTTAACAGCTAAACATGACTAACAGTTCAATAATTTAAAAAATTTAAGGGCCGCTAGCGTTATTGTAGTCACTTCCAATTTAAGTTTAAGATACAAATAAAAACATGATTGCTTTCCGTGCAAATTATGCGTTAGTATATCATTAATTACAATAAATATAAATTAACAGTAAGACGACTAGAAGTTACGAGGCGTGCCTTTTAAGTTTTGTCGTTTGAAGAAACAAAAACAACTGGAACCTAATAGTACTTTTTATTGTTTTCAAAGTATTCTCCACGTAGTTTACAACACTTTTCCTTTCGCTCGAACCAGTTATTAAAACATTTATTCCACTTCAAAGTGGGGGTGTTCAATATGGCTGATTTGAAAGCGTCGACTGCTTCTTCACAGGACTGGAGCCTTTGACGACGAAGAGTTTTCTTAATTTTAGGAAATGTAAAGAATTCGTTAGGGCTTGGGTCAGAACTGTATGGAGGATGGTCAAGAATTTCTACGTTTTCCTGCATCAAATACTCAATCGTTTGACGAGCGCTGTGTGAGCTTGCGTTGTCATGGTGTAGGATGATGCGTCGCTTTGGGTTGGATTTCCGAAGTTCGGCGATAACTTGTGGTAAACAAACTGTGGTATACCACTCTGCATTAACCGTTCTACGATCTTCAAGTGCAACTGTCACAACATGCGCGGTTTTCGCCACGAACGTAGCCACCCTCTTCTTTTAAGTGCTTCGGGAGCGAACAACTTTTGTCGGCTTTGGTTCGTCTTTGAAGACCCAGATTGTGGATTGTTGTTTGAAATCAGGATCGTAGGCATAGATCCAAGATTCATCACCACTGATAATGTCGTAGACGTGATTTGACTCTCCTCGGTTGAACCTTTGAAGAGTTTTCTTACACCATGTGACGCGGGCCCTCTTTTAATCGTCGGAAAGCAAATGCGGGATCCAACGGGAAACTAGCTTTCTCACACCAAGCGCCTCATGCAAGATCTTCTGAATGGTTGTCCCTGAGATTCCTAATAACGCCTCTATCTCCCGATATGTCACATGACGATCTTCGAGGATTAGATCTCTCACAGCAACAATGTTATCTTCAGTGAAGGCGGATTTTTGACGTCATTCACGAGATTTGTCACCAAGACTGATATATATCTACGTTGGAATTCTAAATACTAGCGTTCGACAGTCCGCAGACATGGGGCTTCATCATGGAACACAGATGTTAGCTCTTCGGAACACTGAATCCGTGTTAGGCCTCTTCAGAAGTTATAGACAATGATCGCACGGACATTTTTCTTAGTAAGATTCATTTTCGTACGTGACCTGACAGATTCAAAACAATGCTGTGACTAAACAATTGCATTAATCCTAATTCTTTCAATTGTTTTGAAATTCTAAATTCACCAAATTTGAATATTGAACAGTTCTAAATTTAAAATTGGCGGCAAATATATAAACGACAGAACTTAAAAGTCATGCCTGGTAGAATGATTTGCATCAAACAAATAAAAAGGATCATAACTACATATTAAATAACTAAAGTAATCAAAATACAAAAATACCAACTTCAAATATCTTAAATCAAATAAAAATATGTTTATCTACTTCCATGCTATAAATTCCATGTATTACGAGTATAACGACATCAAAAACAGTTCTTTATGTACCTACATTGCTTGTCCGATGGTTAAAACCGATGTTATCTTATTATATGTATATGTTACCGCTAATGTGCGTAAATCAGTTAGAGTGCAGATTAACTTGTTAACCTGTAGATTATCTGGTTGAATCCGTTAAAGCGGAAAAAAATGTCCAAGTTCATATTAACTATATAATCAGTAGACTTCCTAGGTAATCTGCAGACTAACGCCCAAATATATGGTTATGTTAATAAAACAGGTTCTTTGCTTGAAGGAAACATTCGAATTCATTGTAAGTATTGTTACAAAAACCAAAAGAGGTTGCGACGACGAGCAAAACGAGGAGGAGCGGTTAGGTTGACATGTTATTACGTTTAAGAGCTGAGCAAAGTGGAGCAGATCGAGGCGACCCCCGAAGTTTTGTATGGTACTAACTAGTGTAACTAAAAGTGTTTCGATCACTGTCTTTTCCATGATTTAACGATGTAGCATCCGTTTATATGCAGATTAACCAGGTAAAGTGGAGTATCTGCTACTTTAAGTCAAATTTCACACTTAAACGAATCGTACCCGGTAATTTGCAGATTACCTTGTTAATGCGCCCATTAACGTATTCCGTATTCTAATGATGGTTACCATAGATATGGATATTATACTTGAAATGGATGTGGTTTTCTTTGTACTATAATAGTATATATTACAACCGATCTTTTTTGGTACTTATGAACGAAAAGCTAACATCATATGCAAGTAGCTTTTACTACCTATATTTTTTATCTGTTATTAAACATAAACTTACTTTTAGATGTCGAGGTAATTATTCAAGCGTTCTTACGTAAGACTGATAACAGCACCATAATATCTTGCTCGTGAACTGTTCTGATGATGGGACTGGAATGTGGACATAAGATCTCCTCAACGGACGATTGCTGACCTCTCAAGTTTTGTATTATTTCATTGGTCCTGATGGGTAATTTTGTAAAACATGGTGACCAGAGTCTGATGATGGGACTGGAAGGTCAAAATGCGAACTCCTCAACGAACAACAGCAGACTCCTCGAATTTAAACTATTTGATCGGTTTTGAAGAGTACTTTTGTAAAAATGGAGGCCAGGGTCTGATGATGAGACTTGAAAGTTAAAAAAGGAACTCCTCAACGAACTACATCAGACTTCTCGAGTTTAAACAATTTGATCGGTTTTGATGACTACTTTTGTAAAATATGGTGACCAGGGTCTGATGATGAGACTGCAAGGTTAAAATGAGAACTCCTCAACGAACAACAGCAGACCTCTCGAGTTTAGACTATTTGATGTCTCTTGATGAGTATTTTTGTAAAAATGGAGGCAAGGGACTGATGATGAGACGGGAAAGTTAAAAAAGGAACTCCTCAACGAATCGGTTTGGATACTTTTGTAAAATATGGTGACCAGGGTCTGATGATGAGAATAGAAGGTTAAAATGATAACTTCTCAATGAACAACAGCAGACCTCTCGAGTTTAGACTATTTGATCGGTCTTGATGAGTATTTTTGTAAAACACGGTGGCCAGGGTCTGATAGGTTGAAATGAGAACTCTTCAACGAACATCAGCAGACTTCTCAAGTTTAGACTATTTAATCTCTCGTGATGAGTATTTTTGTAAAACATGGTGGCCAGGGTCTGATAGGTTGAAATGAGAACTCCTCAACGAACATCAGCAGACTTCTCAAGTTTAGACTATTTAATCTCTCGTGATGAGTATTTTTGTAAAACACGGTGGCCAGGGTCTGATAGGTTGAAATGAGAACTCTTCAACGAACATCAGCAGACTTCTCAAGTTTAGACTATTTAATCTCTCGTGATGAGTATTTTTGTAAAACATGGTGGCCAGGGTCTGATAGGTTGAAATGAGAACTCCTCAACGAACATCAGCAGACTTCTCAAGTTTAGACTATTTAATCTCTCGTGATGAGTATTTTTGTAAAACATGGTGGCCAGGGTCTGATAGGTTGAAATGAGAACTCCTCAACGAACATCAGCAGACTTCTCAAGTTTAGACTATTTAATCTCTCGTGATGAGTATTTTTGTAAAACACGGTGGCCAGGGTCTGATAGGTTGAAATGAGAACTCCTCAACGAACATCAGCAGACTTCTTAAGTTTAGACTATTTAATCTCTCGTGATGAGTATTTTTGTAAAACATGGTGGCCAGGGTCTGATGATGACACTGGAAGGTTGAAAAAGGAACTCCTCAACAAACAACAACAAACCTCTAGACTATTAAACTATTTGATTTGGACTATTTGATCAGCCTTAATGAGTACTTTTGTAAAACATAATGACCAGGGTCTGACGACCGATCAAATAGTCCAAACTCTAGAGGTTTGCTGTTGTTCGTTGAGGAGTTCTCATTTCAACCTTCCAGTCTCACCATCAGACCCTTGTCACTATGATTTATATAAGTACCTATCAAATTTGATCAAATTTTAATGTTGTTTGTTTCATCAAGTAAGTTACCTGCTTTGTGTTTAATACAAAATAAAATATTTATTTTCCTATACAAAAGTCCATTCCATACAATTGAATTTCAAAGTACCAAACTTTGAGGCAAAAAGCATTTTAATATCCTAAATCTGCGCTGTGATTGGGCAATTTTTTTATAAATTCGCTTAAACAATCAAACCGCAACTACGATGTTTTTTTTGCTTTGGTTTGGACTAGGCAAAGTTACATATGTCTGCTATGCAGCCTCAAATGCTCCCACAGAACACCTTTAATAAGTCAGTTACTGACAATAATTAAGCTGAACAAAGATCCTTGCTTAAGCTAAGAGGATCGAATAAAAACAAAGAATTCCGCGTTCTTATTTTCAAAATTTTCCCGAAATTGTTAGTTGAAAATAGGGTACGGAACCCTAAAAATCATGCATAGCCAATATTTTGCACATACCCGTTATGGTGTGTTTTTCAGTACGTTTAATTTTGGCAGTCTTCTTGATAAGGTCACGTAACTCAGTACCGAAGGAATGATAAGATTTCTCATACTCTACGCTAAATAAGGCTTTCCACTTTTTTTGAGATGTATGTTGGCCATTCTATGCAAATAAACTTCTTACCTTCGCGAGGAAAAGGCCTTTTGAGGCTCGCAGTGTCTTATCTGGCTCATAAAGACAACATAATCGGGGCTCACGGGGTCTCCCACAAAAAATATGATAAGATTTTTTTTTAAAGAAACGACACGGGTTCCTTAATAAGTTTTGTAACCAGCACATTTTCGGGCCTTAGCAAGATTTTCATTTTGCATTTTCTGTTTGAATTTCACAGGCTGTATATTTTTAGGGATGTTAATTTGTTTTTACAGACTTAAAATAAGAATTTTTTCCTTTTTCTCCCTAATATATATGTGCGAACATTTAAACAACTAAAGGCTTACTTAAATTAAACCACGTGCCAACTTTGAAAAGAATAAGTAAGCTGCACGAAGAGGAATATCTACATAAAACAAAAGTTAATACAATTAACGCCAACGCTAAATTAGCAACTTGATAGGTATATGTCAGTACAAAAATCGACTAAAACGACACTGAAATAACATTGATATCAGCGCGTATTGCAAATTGGCTGCTACGACGATCGCTGCGTCTCCGGATTGCGCAAAATATGAGATAATTATTTTATACTATTTATTATAGACGCGACGGACGGTTTTTTTTAACAATTGTTTTGTAGATCTATAAATTGACTTTAGTATGCAACGATTGGTATGGAATCATTAAAACCGCTTCAAGGAAAGAGTAGGAAACTTCTTGCTAAATCATAGGAAATAATCGATAACTTTTGTTTTTTTTTTATAAACATGATATTTATTTTTCATTATGATATGCCTATTATGAATTTTTGAAAGTGTTTTGATCACTCGTGTAGGAGAAATAGGCCTTCAAAGATATGTCAAAATTGCAGTTTGACAATTCACCTTAACCAAGTTACACAAACAGTTAGCATAGGTATATAAAAATATTTCACCAAAATTTAACTCGCACACCTTACCACTATACACTACAGGCACGGAACCCTAAAAACATTTTTAATTAAATTACAAGAATATGGATGACAGCGCAACATTAATGCGACAAAAAACAAGGCGCTAAAATGGTAGTGCCTGACAGTGGCGTAACAATAGGGTGGCAGGGCTGGCAAAATGTCACGGGCCCCTGACCAAAGAGGCCCAAGAGGCCGCGAGCTCAAAAATATTTTTTTAATTGTACCTGAGTATTTTATTTTATTTGAAAAGTATATTTTCTGCTTAAAATCCAAAGTGAGACAACTAAAGACCATAATACAATTTCAAGTTAATCGTTAAGCATTTCAACCAACCTAAACAAAAATATGTTCCTTCCAATGAATGAAATTGTTTCAAATTTCAGTGTTTTGCAGCGTTCCACTTTAAAAGTTTTAAATGACACTGATATATTAAAAAAAGCTCTAGAATTTGTTGAGATATATAAAAAAGACATATCTGAATCATTTGCCAGAGAAATTCTCAGTTTTCGATCCACTTTCGGAGACGAAATAGAACGTGTATTATAGACCTTGCTGATTTATTAATATTACAAAATCATTTTATGTCCTGCAGCTTTCCTGAAGTATGCACTGCATTAATGTTATTTCTTACAATTCCTGTGACTACAGCTAGTGCTGAGCGATCATTTTCAAAACTAAAATTGATAAAAACCTATTTAAGAAACTCTATGACACAAGACAGCTTATGTAACTTGGCTATTCTGTCTATTGAAAATTCTATGGCCAGATATTTAAACTTTGATGATGTTATAGACACTTTTGCGGAACAGAAAGCTCGAAAAAAAGATTTTTCTTAATAAATATCTTATTGGCATTAAATTGTTGTTTTTATTTCATTGTAAATATATGCAGGTTTGCTCATGATGTTGTTCCTTCACCGAAAACCTAGCAAATAGATGATGAATGCATTGAGATATTATGTTCTATGGATGAATGTGAAGTCTCCAATACGCATTGGGCTAGCGTAGGGACTACAGACCATTCCCTCCCACCTAAGAGAGGAGGCCTATGACCATTAGTGGGACATATACAACATGCAATTAAGTACGCTGAAAATCTCGAAGTTTATTAAAATTAAACTGAGTACAACGTGACGATTTTTACTGATAAGACAGGGCCCCATCAAAAGAATTTGCCACGGGCCCCAGATGGTATAGTTACGCCACTGGTGCCTGACAAAAATGCGACACCCTCTGGATAGGAACCCAAATTTTTATTTTATTTGTTGTTTTACTTTAGAGTACGAGTATATTCTACAATCTGACCGAAATTGAAACTTGTATGTATTAAGATATAATAATAGTACATTACGATACGAGAGCAATGAAACGTTTTCTGATGAGTGTGAGTTTGCGGCACGAGCCGAAGGTGAGTGCTGCAATCACACGAGTCGAGAAAAAGTTTCTCGCACGAGTTTCGTATAGTATTTTATAGCAAAAGTGCGGAAAATGCCGACTTTACGCAAGCGCAGCGTGCGTAAAGCGGTCATTTTACGCACGGTGTGCTATAAAAATATTAAATTTACGTAGGTACTTTGTGAAAATTTAAGGCGCATAGGCATTAGAGTGTGTCATTTTTCGACTTTTTTCGAATTTCATAATGTAATAGAGAAATAATTTTGCAAGAATATATAAAAAGCCCAAATAAAAAAAAAAGTTGGACTACATCTTCTGCTCACTCATTTGATTCAAAGTTTTTAAAAATGTATGGAAAAAAAATGTATTTTTTTTGGGTTTGTCCATATGCCTGTAATTCATCAATAATAGGTCATGAAAACTATGATGCTATCTGAGGTCCTACGAAAAAAAAAATCCATCCATCCATCCATCAGCCTGTTTCGTCCACCGCTGGACATAGGCCTTTCCAGGATTTCGCTACTCTTGGTGGTCCTCCTGGAAGAAATGCCCATACTCACACACGCTGGGCAGGCGGGTTGGTGAGCGAGGTGCCAAAATCCTTGCACCAGTGAGGCCGCTGCCCGTCACTAGTCTGTTTTATTTAAAGCCCGGCAACTGGGGATGGATATACCACCATCCATCGGTCCCCGCCTGTTTTTTTGCCTGAGAGCTGTCCTCTTACTCTCCCCCGAATAACTTCGGGAGGATTTGCGAGTAAGATGGTGGTACCTCCACAGTCGAGCCCGGCATCAGCTCTACCACCTATTGCAAATACCTATAATTATATTAAATGTACAGACACGACTGTTTATTAGTATAGAAGATATTAACGTGTAATAAATAGATTATAAAATAAGAATAAGTTATAAAGATTCAATCTCTTTGTAGATAGGATATTTGGCAAATTTTGTTCGGATCTATGCGTTTGTACTGAAATTATAAGGGAAAGAGATTTTTTCTAGACCAAGCGATATCCTTTATTGCTTCAAATAGTATAAAAGATACTCATAAAATAAATATAGAAGAAACGATATCCTTTTAGGGGATAAAATCAGTTTTAGTCCGATTTCGATTGAAATAACTGTCAATTTGTAAAGGGAAAGAAACAATTCTACTAGAAGCTAAGAACAACGGATACTCGAATTAAAACTGAAGACTTAGGATATTTAAAATTCTGGATACTTATTGATTAAAATGTTAGCAAAACTTTTAAAAATAAAAAACAAATTTGTTGCGGTAGCGGTAAACCAGGAGAAAAATCCCAGTAAGTTATTTTTATCTTTTTAATCATGCCCGAATGAATGGCTATGTTAAACAAAAATAGTCGCTATTAAGTAAATAAATATAGTGAAACTCGTCCAAGAAGGCTTTTATTTGTGCTCAAATCCCAAATCTCAAATCAAATATGAAAAATGACTCGTTTGACTGAAATTGAACCAAAATCACTGTCTAGCCTCTATTCGTCCTAAGTCCAATCCTTGGCAAACATGGACGAAATGAAATAACCATTTTCATTTCAAGTTTCAGTAAAGGCTTGGACTGGTCGACATTTGGCAAATATATACCTAATATATAGGTACATTGGCGTAACTAGGATTTGTAGCTGAGAGGGGAGGAAGGGGGCAGGCTCCATAGGGTTGCAAAGTTACGTAATTTTATCAAAAACGCTCGTAAAATACGGCAATTTTACGGTCATTTATATAGATTACCGTAAAATTAACGTCAAGTTATGACATCTTAAATTTTGATTTCCTTTAAATCCCGCGCGCGTATAGTAGCAAAATAATCACGCGACATTGCCGACTAGTGTAGGTAGTCATCCCAGTACTCGTAGTTGATTTTGCGCCGTTGCCGTTCCGCTTCCGTTTTCTCTCAGCATTCCGCTGTCGGTTAACGACGGCTAATATTGCCGTTTTACTATTTTGTGACTATATCTAGCGGATTTTCATTGATTTTAGCTAAAATTATAATCAATTTTAGACACCAAAACGGATGTAGCTACTTTGGATATTTTATTACATAAGAAATAATTATTTTACAGAATAATGTGGTTATCGCCTTTTACTGAGTAGGCAACACCACTGCGGTCCGCCCTTCACGCCGCAGTTGTAATATTTGATCGGAGTTTCCCCAATGAATGTTAATGTTTTTTGATTGGACCCGTACAAACATGACATAATAAATAAAATGCAACTGAAATAAAAGCTTGTAAAAACAATTAAACCTATTTATTCATATCATACTACATACCTTGGAGTAATTTACTCTTAACTACATACCCTCATGAGGCCACATTATGTGGTACGATACGAGTTCGTATAATATGGTTTCTACGGAATTTTACCGTAACTTACGTAAAATATCGTTTTTACCGAAAGTTACCGTATTTTACTTGCGTAATTTTACGGCTTTGCCTCACTGCTCATGAAGCCGTCAACAAGTATCTATTCTCGATTATGTATACGATACAAAAAATATTCACCATACTGGTTCGGGGGGGTTAAACACGAAAAATCCCCACCGGTAAGGGTCAGTGGTACCGTGGGTCCGACCGACATGCATAAAACAAGATCACATGACATACATACCAAAATACAAAACAATTAACGCCTTGAATTGGATGAAGCAATTTTTTACATCAATGACGCCTGTTATTTCTGGGGGGAGGGGAGGGGTCAAATGGTACACTGGGGGGGGGGGGGACATGCCCCTTACCTTGTTTAGCCTATGCTAATATACAAATACAAATACAAAAATTATTTATTGATACAAAAATCTTAACCTACAATAACAATGTTGTTTTAAGGCTAAGTATATATACAATACAAGTGATAAACTGACTCTTAATAAGGCGAGGCCTGTCATTTAAGAGTCAGTTTCATCTACTCACGGTGATACAGGTTGAATTTAGCCAAACAGAGAAGAGCGTGCAAATTCCTAACGAAAGGTACAAATCTTATATTACTGTATGATTGATTAATTAGTGTGTGTTTTTTGAGAGTGATGAAAGAGGATGTGTGTTTGTGTGTGTGAGTGTGTGTTTTGAGTGAGGAATTGAGTGAGTACATCAGTCAGTCAGTGTGAGTCAGTCAGTAAGTGTATATATAACAGATACACGTATATAACACGTTATGTGCTCATCCTTGTAAGAGTTTCTGCTATAGATACGAGCACAAAATAAATTATTAACTTTGTATTGGGGTCTTACTCGCGATAACTAACAACATACCTTAATAGTAAGACCCCAATACAAAGTTAATAATGGCGAAGTTTAAAGTTCACAAAATAATGAAAAAAAATGAGCCAACCATTCAGAAGTGGTCAGGTATCTGTACCGACGGTTTTTAGGCTCGGCAGTTTTTTTTTAGCGTATGATATAGGCTACTAAATATTATACTCATATATAGATACTTTGAAACGGCTACTCACGATTTTAATATTCAGATTTCACCTGATCGTGAGTTACTGTTTCAATATCAGTATGAATCTAAACCACGAATCTTTTAGTATATTATTAATGTAAAAATTTAATAGGCTATATAGGTACAGTTTAACTATATAAAAAATTAAAAATTAATAATACTCATACCTACTCAAATATAAAAGAAAACAAAATATATACCTATTCATATTCATATTCATATTCTTTATTGCACAGAAAAGTTATACGTACAAGCAGTCATAAATTAAACGTGCTATAGGCGAGCTTATCTCTGAGAGAGATTTCTGCCAGCAAAACCTAGGTGCTAAGGAAATATTAACTAAAAGTGTGTGATCAAATGTGCACACATAAAGAAACAAGTGATATAAAAAATAAAAATGTGGAGATAATATGAACTTAAAACTACCATAAATATACCTAACTTTTAAATAAATACTTACATAATAAATTAATTAATAATTACTTAAATATAAAAAGAACAAACATACTTAAATACTGTAATATAAACATGGGCATAAACCTACATAACAAAAGTATTCATAAATATATGTTTAAAACAAGAATTTAGTATACCTATCCTATACCTATACAAATAAATAAAAATACCTACAAAAAATAAAAAATAAGTAGTAAAATATACTCATACTATGTTTACATGACGATGACAATAAAGAAAACCGCATCCAAATCAGTATAAGGTCCTATAATTCAAAGTAAAAAAAATAGAGATGATATACATATACATAATAGAACAACTTGAAAAAAAATCATTTCTTAGGCGTTCTTTTTTCACCTTTTCATAGAAATTTAGTCAACTGATTGAACCACTTTGAAATGGGAAGCGAAAAAAATCTACGACCAAAAAAATTTTTTAACCTTCTGGAATGTGATCAGGATCACTGATCAGTTAACTACATTATGCATGATCTACCCTAGAATTATTTTCACTTATAATTGTAGGACCTTAATTATGGTACAGTTTTATGTTAAATCAGGTTTTTGATCAAAAAAGGGACAAGACAAAATTATGATTTAATCTTATCATATCATTAACTTGAGAAAATCCAGTTTATTGATCAAAACCTGTACTTGTATTTGGTTTATGATGAAATATAAGCTCGCGACGCGATTGAATGGCATATTTTACTTGACGGAGATTTAAAAAATAATATAATATAATAAAATAAAATAAAATAATAAATAAAATAACTTAATGTTAAGAATTATAGAAGTCGTCTCGCTCCGCTCCGCTTCGCTCGGCTCCTCAAATTTATGATCACAACCAACCTAACATGTTCCCCCTCGCTTCGCTCGTCGTCGCACCTATTTTAATTTTTGTCCTAGGATTTTGATTGAAGCATTATTAGTTATGTGCTAAATGTACGTGAAATTGAAACAAACAAATCCTTGCTTATTGTCTATAAATGTTTTATATATTGAATTAAATAGAAACTGACATTGATTTTATCATACAACTACAACCCAGTACATTGATTTTATCATAAAACTAATCCAGTCATTACACACACACGCACACACACACAAACTTTCGCGTTTATAATATTAGTGTGATATCATCAAACATTCTGTAAAAATATTTAATTTATGTACAGATACGAATTTTTTCCCACTTTATTATCTATGTTATACGTGGGACGCACTATAAGTTTCCGGAATGAATATGAAAAAATACTATTAAAGGTACAAAATTAATTTATTGTTTTTTAAAAATAATCTCCCTTGGCGTCTATGCACTTTTTCATTCGATCAAACCAGTTTTGAAAACTTTTGTGCCACTCCCCTGTGGTGACCTCTGAAACGTGTTTTTAATACTCCTCGACAGCCTCTTCTGGTGATGAAAATCGTTGACCGCGTAATTGGTTCTTAATTTTTGGGAACAGAAAAAAGTCACAAGGTGCCAGGTCGGGACTGTATGCAGGATGACTCATGAGTTCTACATTTTTCGTCTTCAAAAAGTCGTTTGTCTGTCTGGCCGTGTGAGAACTAGCATTGTCGTGGTGCAGGATGATACGGCGTTTACGGTTATTTTTACGGAGTTCGTCAATAACTTCCGGCAAACAAATAGTCGTGAACCAGTCACTATTCACGGTACGACGATTCTCTAAAGCAACAGTAGCCACGTGTCCAGTTTTATTAAAAAAAGAAGCAATCATCCGCTTAGATGCACTTTTCACGCGCGCCACTTTGGTTGGTTTCGGCTCATCTTGAAAGACCCATACGCTCGATTGCTGCTTTGTTTTGGGATCGTAGCAATAAATCCATGTTTCGTCACCTGTTACTATGTCCCACACCAAATTTGACGCACCTTCGTTGAATCTGGTAAGCATGGCACTGCACCAAGTGACGCGGTCCGTTTTTTGAGCCTCGGTCAAGTTGTGTGGGATCCACCGCGAGCACAGCTTTCTCACACCCAAATGTTTGTGTAGGATTGATTGTATTTGACTCATGCCTATTTCTAAGGATGCGCGAATTTCATGGTAGGTCACATGCCTGTCTGTTTCAATCATACGGCGCACAGCATCGATATTTTTGTTGGTCACAGCGGTGGACGGTCGACCATCGCGAGATTCGTCACTGAGATTGATATGACCACGCTTGAATTCTGCAAACCAGCTATAAACAGTCGTCTTGCATGGTTGCTATAAATGTCGTCTTCATTGCCAAAAGCTGTTTCAAGCCGAGCGATGCTCTGTTGAGCTGTCAAATTACACTTAAAATCGTACAAAATCATACTACGAAAATTTTCCCGAGTTAAATCCATGTTGATGCAGACACACAATTTTTTAAATGGCGCCACAAGGTAAAAACAAAAGACAGTCAGATGAAACAAACTGCATTCTACAGCCAAAGAGTTCTATTTTCAAATGTTGCAATAAATTTTTAAATATTGTTTATGTAAGTGGCCAGTTCCGGAAACTTTTAGTGTTACCTATGTACTAACAATAAAGTTTAAAAAAGTCGTGTCTGTACATTGAATGTTTTCGCGAATTTTTAAATTAAATGGGTTGTTTATTGGTTACTGAGGCCGAAACAACAATTCTTAGAAGTTTTATCTGTCTGACTGTCTGTTCAGTTTTAACTCGAGAACCACTCAACGGATTTGGATGCGGTTTTTTATTACCATCTTACTGACCCTGGTCAACACATAGGCTATAAGGTGTGTTCATAAAATAACGCCCAGGCCGGAAACGGGGCAAAGATGAAATAAACGCTTTTATAACTCGAGAACCACTCAATGCATTTGGATGAGATTTTCTTTATTATCATTTTAGTTACCCTGGTCAACAGATAGACCATAAGGGTTGTTAATAAAATAACGTCCAAGCCGAAAACGGAGTAAAGATTCACTGAACGCGGGCAAAGCTGCAGGCAAAGGTTAGTTTATATATAAAGATATTGTTGGTGGAATAACTGTAGTTTTTATTTGTGACAGCAAAAGCCTTATAAAATTATTATATTTTGAAGGAACCCTAAAAACAAGAAGGTATAAAGGACGCTTATTCGGTTAATTCCTTCCAGTAAACACTGTGAGGGGGATCTTTGGGTGGTAGCAATTAATTTTGAAAAAAGGCGACGGCCGTTAGTAACGGGAGATAACGTCGTTAAATTATAAGATTACGACGCTTCAAGGAAATACAGAACTGTGCGCTTCATTAAACTAGGCCTGTTAGGAGTAAATTAGTTATGCAAAATGATGGTTTACGTTCTTAACTCTTGGTTGAATTCTGCTTTCATTGTTATTAGTTTGGCAAATAATGTTTTAATTTTTACGTCATTTAAAAATGTTTATCTGAATTTTAAGGACTCGTTTGTTACAGGTAATGAAAACATCGTAGTAAGGTAAAACTTAGGAGTAAAAATAGTATTCAGATCATATAAAAAGTATGTACAGCAAGCTGGTTTAGTTTGAAACTACTACATAAATACACGTGAAATTTAAGTGGGTTTGAAATAGAAAACTGACATACACAACAGCAAATTCAAAGGTAAATTATGATAGTATGATTTTTACAAAATCTGTAATACATAGAAATGGGGTCAGATAACAGGTATCGTATAGAAATAGTCCGTCTTACCGATCTTGTATAGCTTGCAGTGCATGGGATTTGCTGACGATGCGATGACTATCATATTAATATTAGGTACTTAAGTGTGCGAACAGCTCTTTTCTAAAATCATATTTGAAATCTCGAAAAACATGCCAGGTATTTTTGGTTGCACTTTTCTATGAAACAGCAGACTTCATTTTTTCAAGTTTCGTTTTCTCCATTTAATTTTTGGTCCCATAGTAAAAAAACCGGACAAGTGCGAGTCGGACTCACACACTGAGGGTTCCGGTAAAGACTATGTTTTTTATGATTTAATTACAAATCGCTGCCTCAGAGATAAGATTTGGGAAACAGCAATTTATGTTTCAACAACTCTGATACTTCGTCTTCTATCAAATGGTATTACCAAAATTTATAAAGCATGCCTAAAATCTGCTCGGCTAATTATAATGTATATCTTTTTTTGAATACAATTTGGTATAAGTGTACATGGATATTATTTAATAAATTAAAATGACAAAGATTTTAAAAATCAAGTCTCTTATAATAATACTACTTAAGTTTGATACCATTAGTCAAAGTAAGGCAGAAATGAAGTAAATTCAGCAAAAAATCACACAAAATTAACAAAAAAATGAACTAATAAAATAAAACATCCTTAAAATTACACGCGTTGTTTATAATAAGAAGCCACTTTTACAATTACTTCATTTCTTTATAAAAAATGCTCGTACAAAAACAGATAATTTTTAGTCATAAAAGGACACATTTCGAGATAGGACATAAAAAGCGCGACTCAACTTTGCAAATGCAGGCACAATACTAACTGGCATCAGTTTAATTCTAAGCAAAAAGTGAAAATTCACAAGTGTGAAAGAGACACAAAGTCATGCTTCTCTATCGGAGATGTGCATTTGCACGGGTGTGAGAGCAGTACTGATGCGGACCACTATTTTAGTGCGTTTTATGAGTAAAACTAAATTATTGAAAATTTCGATTTATGCCAAGGCTGATCTGAGGCGGCGAAATACTTGTAGTATAAGACGGTATTACTTGCCAAATTTCATAGTTCTAAGTCAATGGAAAATACCCTTTAAATTTTGATTTCCTTGAGAGTATCGAAATATACGTTTAATGCGGCATAAACGGCGAAGTTTAATTTTTCCACGCCTTAAAAGGACTGTGACTCGAAAATGGTTTTGATCTCAACTTGATACCTTTATCCGTTCCTGAGATTAAGGGTCATAACAGACAGACGGACGGACGAACGGACTAACGGACTAACGGACAGACGGACAACAAATTAAGTGATCCTATAGGGTTCCGTTTTTCTTTTTTGAGGTATGGAACCCTAAAAAAACGTAAAGGCGAGTATTATCATCAGTTTGCGTATTTAAAGCTACTGAAATGGTACTTTGTGTATGCAAAAATTATATCTAAACAGGGTGTAACAATCAATTGAGCCAATTATAGCGCTGAAAAACAATTTAGCAAGATTATTGGTACATCATTTTGTGCGATATTGACAAACAACGTTTTTTTCGAGTATGTTGTAATTAGCTTAAAAAGAAAGTATATATGAGCTTTTTATGCAAGAGTGGCGTCACAAAAATTACACAAGTAATTGTAATAGAAATTAATTTCTATGTTTTGAACACTTGGCGATTTATCCATCGTAAGAAGAAAACAAATTAACGTTATGCGGTGTATAGAAAAGCACAAGAAAAGCACATCTGGACGTGAAGAGCTCGGTAATTGCTAAGTGTTCAAAATTTAATGATTATATGATATAACGTTAATTTGTTTTCTCCTTACGATGGATAAATCGCCAAGTGTTCAAAACATAGAAATTAATTTCTATTATAATTACTTGTGTAATTTTTGTGACGCCCCTCTTGCATAAAAAGCTCATATATACTTCCTTTTTAAGCTAATTACAACATACTCGAAAAAAACGTTGTTCGTCAATATCGCACAAAATAATGTACCAATAATATTGCTAAATTGTTCTTCTGCTACATGATATTTTACCCAACTGGAAATTTGTTTAGAACATAGACTTAGTATATTACTATACTATATCTTATCTATGGTTTTGAAGGCCTTATATCACTGCTGAGAGGGATCACAGAAAATAAGTCAAAGTAAGTCGAAGTCCATGATATTTTAATTATTCTTATAATGCATTTAGAAAATACGATGATTGTTTGTATGTTTTCTACGTTGTTTCCTTCTCTTAAAATGCCTTTACCTTTTTAACTGTGATTTATTTAAAAACGGTCTGAGCGCTTCAGTATTTATAAGCTTGTTAATTATAAAGTGAATTCTGATGAAGCTGTTTACATACTTAATACAGTGTTCAACGTTATTATTCATTCGGTACCAAAATGCAAATTTGTAAAAGATGCGAACTCCAATACGGTTATTTTAACAGAGAGTATGTTTAAATAAAACTGCGCATGAATGTTTTACCGGAAACTGCAAATAACACCAGCAGGTAATTAATTATCTCTCTTACGTTGACATTTCTCTGAATTTATCACTCAATATTCAGTTAGTTCATTATCACACTCACAGTTTATTTTTATTTTTTCAATTTATCCATCAGAAAAAAATTGCATCAGTCAACTGATGCTAAGCTAACATTTGTTTTGTAGTTGGAGAATTTATCTAAAATTCCGGAAACTATTAAATGAAAATTCCAAAGTATTTTTGTACAAATAGAAGATTATAATGTGATTTAAAACTACTTGAGGTCATTTTCATATTTCTCACTATTAAACCGTTGTTTCAACCTAATAATAAATTTTAAATTCACGGAACCCGTAAATCAGGTAATAATAAGTGTTAGGTATTTCAATTTACGCATTTTACACTCACGAAATATTTTGTGTCCAGCCAACTGTTTCATACAATTTCATTTGATACAATTTCAGCATCTTCAAGGCGAGTAGCAAGTCATCATCTAGTATTGTAGAAACTTTGTGTCACAACACAACATTACTTGATGAAGGCAATTTGTCGTCCATCTACTTGAAAATAATTATATTTCAAGGTGAATGGTGTTACCTCTGATTGAGAATAGGCACAAGGCTCTTGTTCATCAGTGTATTGTTAAGGAGAGTCTTCTTATCCTTATATTTTCGTTTTAATATCAAAGTTCGAAGCAAAAGTGGCGTGTCAGTATCGCAGTGGAAATTTATGGTTGTTGTCTACTCCTCTTTGAGACAGGCTTAGTGGTTTCCAAAGATGCTCTACTAAGGATGGAAGTAAGAGGACCTTGTAAAAGAGAAATTGTAGAGATTAAAACTATGAATGACCGTCTCTGTGGCCTAGTGGTTTGAATATCTCGTTAACTAAATCTGGGGTTGAGAGTTGGGTTCAAATCTCGCATGGACACATTTGTATTGTAATTTTGTCCTTCAAAAGGCACGTTATGCTGGGTATCCATGTTTTTCCTGAAGTATGGCGACAATGTTCACCACTCATCATGCTAAGACGATACTCATCGTTGAAAGTCATCCATCCATCAGCCTGTTTCGTCCACTGCTGGACATATGCCTTTCCAGGATTTCGTCACTCTTAGCGGTCCTCCTGGACGAAATGCCCATACTCACACACGCTGAGCAGGCGGGTTAGTGAGCGCGGTGCCGAAACCCTTGCACCAGTGACGCCGTTGCCCGTCACTAGTCTGTTTTATATAATGATGGTACCTCCACAGTCGAGCCCGGCATCAGTTCTACCACCTTATAAAGTTAAAAGTCATAAAACTATGAAACTCGGAAATTTCTCTGAGATATCGTGGCGATGTACATTATGTAAAACAACAAAAAAATGGTCTTCGTAGTTGTCAAGTCTTATTTAATTTTTATGGGTAATGTTTCACTGCATGTTGGTTTAATCCCTAATTATATAATTATGATTTTTTTAAGTATAGTTGAGTTTCATTTTAATCTGCAATATAAGTGTATTTAGTATTTTCAAGTAGGGAACTATGTTTTTTTGGACAGCGATCGTCTTAACATCTGTCAGATCTCCAACCCTTTGTGCTAAATTGAATTTTATCAAAGAAGAGCACAACCTTCCGTTCCATGTTGTAAATTGACGTCATACTCGTATATTATATTAAGTCAAGTATTTTACAGAACCTGACTTACCTAATTTGGGTAGGCAAGCAAAAAAATTAGTACATAATTTTCTGAAATAGCGTTTAAGTTTCAGATTTTTATCCTGTAGGATAGATCTTGCCGAAAATCTATTGTAAATCAATTGTTATAGAAAATATATTACAATTGTTTTAATTATATATTACAGCTTATTACATATGAAATAAGCTTTTGAAGTAAATACTTCTTTGTCCGCATCTAGTAGGAGAGAACTTGAACGTCACTTCCAGAAAAACTTTTTTTGAACGAAGGATGATTTGATTTCTGTGTTCGTCCACTGCTGGACATAGGCCTTTCTAAGATTTCGCCACTCTTGATTTTCTCCACAGATGATGTTTGACATCCCAGAAAAAAATAGCAATTTTCCTACCTGTCATGCCACCACGCCAAAGCTGAAGTATTATTTACCATATACTATTAAAGACAAAAAAAACATATAAATTTCACGTGAAAGCTCTTTCATCTATCATACTTCTTTCATACTTTTGCTTTTCAATATATTATATTATCTGGTTATAGGGATTGCTAAGCATGGGTCTACGAACGCTGTGGACATATCAGCTACGTAATATCATACTCGTAGACCTCGGTAGATTTCGTTACTTTACAAATAGTATATCATTAAAGTTCAGTTATAAAAAGGCAAACTTAGAAAGAGTGATTGAAACCAGAACCATGACAGAACTTCAATAATTAACCCCAATTTGGAGTGATACATAAGGATAAATATATGCAGCGCTCTGATCGGCTTATTTGTTGCTCAAATTTGAAATTTTCCCCTTATTAATCGAAGTAGACAATGTTTCGTGAATATGTAATACATAAATAATTAACCGAAAAGGGAGTTACGAGTTATTATATAATACTTATATGTACATATAAGTACTAAATACATAATTAAAATGTCTATAGGCTGCGTTCATAGAAAAATATAACTATGGAATCAAGTGTTTCCATCCTTTAAGTGATTGAATGCATACAGACGAGCGGTTAAAATTCAAGAATATGTATAACTGTCAAGCTCCAAACAAATACGTTTATACAGTCATTAGTTAGTGCCGTGGGGAAACTGTTCCCTGGACATTAGTTATTGGCACGAGCGCTATTAAACTACCGCAACGATTTAGCTGCACTCGGCTCGCTTTGTCTCGGCGACGCGATGCGACAGGCGCGCTGTCTCTCGCCGCAACGGTGCCCAGACAAAATGCTGTATCTCTTTTTAAAACAAAATTCTGTATGTGTTGAAGCGGAGGTAACTCAGACGGTAGAACATTGGCCTCTCAATCTTGAGACCCAGGTTCGATCCATCAATGACTCGAAACCCAGAGGTTCGTTCAACAGGTTCGATCAGTGAGTTTTTCGGAATTTATGTAAGTACTTTATGTTTTCTTGCCTTACACTTACCACTTGCTGAACAGTGAGGGAAAACAACGTGATCAAACCTGTAAAATGTGCTTGTTCCTAAAGTACTACGATAGGCCTCACCACTTATCACGTTGGGACGTAACAATTGTCGGTAAAACGAGGTGTACGAGTTTAATTTCACAGTTAACACTCGAAAACGCCTCTGCCACCCTCTGAGATTCATGTTGTGATGATATTTATGTTTTTGTATATTAAATAAAAATACAAAAAAACAAAAAAAAGCATTTCGGGAAGTACCGACATGAAAAAAAAAAAAAATACATGTTATGGCTTAAATCATACGTTGGAAAAATTATGATTAATTTGCTAATGCACTCAATGTCATTGAGATTAAAATCTGCAATTATGTAAAACTACAAGAGAGAATACACTTAGAGATAAAGACATTCATAGTATTGTATAGATAGAGAACTTTTATTACAAGTTAGTTTGGTTCTTGCAATCCACGACAAATAATCTTGTAGTAAGTCATCTACATACACATTACGCTACTGTGCGTGCTTTCTTAGCGTGTTGTACACTTACATTTGCATATTTTACAGCTTCACACAAGCAAAGCTGATTAGTCATCGTAGATTGTAAGAACTATACATTTAAACCCTACTTCGTAATCCTAATCCTAATAATATTATAAATGCGAAAGTTTGTGAATGTGTGAGTGTGTGCGTGTGTGTGTGTGTGCGTGTGTGTGTGTGTGTGTGTGTGTGTGTGTATTTTTGTTACTCTTTCTCGCTGAAACGGCTGAACGGATTTGGATGAAATTTAGAATGGATATAGCTTATACCCTAACTTAACACATAAGCTACTTTTTATCCCGTAAAAATGCATGGTTCCTGTAGGATAAATCAATATCATTGAAAAATCAGGTGTCTAATTGGCGCAGGCCTGTATCGTTTGTGGTGAAATAAGACAAATCTTTGTTACTTCATACATCAGGTGTCTAATTAGGTTAGGTTAATTAGCGCGGTCCTCTATCGTTTGTGGTGAAATAAGACAAGGCTATGTTATCTCATCACACTAATATTATGTGTGTGTGTCTGTTTGTTTGTAACTCTTTCACGCTGAAACGGCTGGACGGATTTGGATGAAATTTAGAATGGATATAGCTTATAAATATTAACACATAGGTTACTTTTATCCCGGAAAAAAGCATTTCGTTAAACCGAATAACACGTGGGCGGAGCCGCGGGCAAAAGCTAGTATTCAATAAATGAGTAGTTCAATAGCAATTATTTTCAATATTAATAGAAACACATGTCTAGCGTCGTTAAATACTTGTACGTGTTATCTTTCTCAGTTATATATAGAAAGTCAATTTATTTCTAGGGTAAATTTAGTGTAGGTTTGTTTTTGAGAAAAAGTTGAAATTTTAATTGTTTATCTATGCATGAAAATGTACAAATCAATTCAGTCTTTACGGCGTAAGCGGCATTATTGAATAACAAGCTGGAAAACATAAATTAATAATGCAAGAGGTATTTTAGCGATGTACAGTGTGTTGTGACCGCACGGCAGTGCAAAACTCGGTCTTCCGTTTCGGTAAGAAATGAATATTACTCTAATTTAGCACAGTCTTGTGATTAAGAGAAGTCAGGTACAAAGTGCTTTGCATAGCGTAGATAGATACAAGTTACTCTTTACACTATTAAATTGAAATTTTATTTGGTTAGAAGCTTGGATGAGGTAATTTTAAACTTTATATAGACAATTTTTTACGTATTTCTGTCTTTATACTGCACTCTAAAAATATCAAGAATTTCCAAAGCGATGGGTTTCGCAATAAATAATATAATTTTATAGCCAACTTCATATTGAGACTTTATAGTACATTACTGCTAAGACCAGGAATTAAACAATCCTGGACGAGTAAGTAAAAAGTCTGAGTCTGTAGGGCGAGGAATTTTATATTAGGCCAGGAGTGCTAGTTAATGGTAGAAGCAAGTATAGTGCTTTTCTCAAAAATAAAATGAGACATTTTCATGTTTTTCACGATAATGGGTTATATAAAATAAAATAAACTGACTAGGAAATATTAAAAGTTATTTACTTGCTAATAATTGGGCGATTATATGTTTATTGTTATTGATTTCTTCAGCAAAGCATTAGTGGAGTACAATATACTCGTATATAAAAGCCCGCTTTTGAACTCATTTCGTAATTAATTAAAATATAGAGCAACATAAATTCAATTGATATGGTCACTATAAGATGTTGATGGTACTGAATAAATTAACCGACTTGGATTTACATGGATCTCACAACTTTTGACGGTAGAAGAACTAAGTTGTAAGACTTGTTTTTTTTTACAAGTTTTGTTTTTGATGGCATGAAGTATTTTTTGGTAGGTCTTTACAGTATATAATGGTAATATTACAATGTATTTTTGAGAAAATCATATTTAATAAAAAAAAAATGATTTATGGTCCCTACTACTCTTAGAAGTAGTTGTTTGGAAAAAGAAACTCGGAAAATTTATTCCGTGTTACTGTTAAATTAAATTAAAAACCGGCTAAGTGCGTGTCGGGCCACGCGCAATATAGGGTTCTGTAGTTGCCCGGTACATATAAGTTGGTCTACTAATACAGACCGCGCCAAACTTCTGGTCCCATACATTATAGGGGGCCAAAAGTTTGGCGCGACCTGTACTCGTAAACCTGCAAAGTCTACTTAGCTGTGATAGTTTTCCTTTTAAACTCATTATATATACTACTTCTGTGAATTTATTCACATTTCTATAAACAACCGTTTAGCCAGCAGGGGGGCGGGATTTATATCCATGCCAAATTACAGCTTTATAGTACTAATAGTCTCTGCGCTAAGCCGCGGACAGACGGATAGACGGACATGGCGAAACTATAAAAGTTCCTTGTCGGACTACGGAACCCTAAAAAAGTAGTCGGGTTCAGAGGTATCGTAAACACCCTTAGGAAATATCATGGATTAATTAAATATATAATAATTTTATTTGGTTAGGCGTGTGTACTTGCTTCGGTTGTTTATCCTTAGATAAAATAAATAAATAAAATTAAAATAATGATTATTATTTATTAAATAAATTATACACAAATTCTTGTACTTTTATTCCACATATATTTATTTTTATTCTAACTTAGGCTACCGGTTTCGTATTACACATCATCGGGCCAACAAATTATTAATTATTTAACATGACAGATTAATAATTTGTTGGCCCGATGATGTGTAATACGAAACCTATAGCCTAAGTTAGAATAAAAATAAATATATGTGGAATAAAAGTACAAGAATTTGTGTATAATTTATTCAAGATGATATTCCACCAAGAACCATCAATCGAATCCATCCAATATTATTTATTATTTAATCAACGCCTCTGAACGCGAAAGTACGTATTTGATATCGCATTTTGATAGTCGTCTAAAAAGAGATTTTACACCATAATATAAATCATTGCCCAATGCTTAAATCATACAATTTTAATTGAATAAAATGGGTAACTGCGATTTCCAGCCACGTATCGACGGTTCCGTACGTTTCAAATTGTATTGATGTTAGCAACATTGTTGTACATTTTCAGTTTTATTTACATATCAGTATAATGCATTATATAATATATAGCATAGACTCAAAAATAAAGGGAAAAACTAAATTTTTTGGATTCGTTTCACATCCGCCGGGTGCCATTTTTCTATTTTATACTAGCTTTTGCCTGCGGCTTTAACTGCGTTGAATTAGTTTTTGTATACTCCTATGAAATCTGTCAATAATTTTCGGACTGTAACCAATAAACATAGCTCGTGAAATATGTGTGTTATGCGCCTCTTTGTTTCCCATTTTGTACGTCCCTTATATAGCTTTTCCATGGTAACTGATTTATGGGATAAAAGTGAATAAGTCGTTTTTGTCCTATTAATATAGAACTTTATTTGTGCAAAGTTTTGAACCCATCGGTTCTATAGGTACGGCGTGAAAGGGCGACACATCACTTTTCTATAGAAACTAAAACCAAATTTTCATCCCATTGGAACTGATTTATGGGATGAAAAGTAGCCTGTCTTCTATTCAAGATCTAGAACTACATTTATGCAAAATTTCAGCCCAATCGGTTTCGTAAGCATGGCATGAAAGGATGACATCACTTTTGTAAAGAAACTTGAAAACTCATTTTCATTCCATAGGTACTGATTTATGGGATAACAAGTAGCCTATATATATATGCAATCAAATAAGCCCAACTCAAAAGGTCTGCTGTTCTCCGTTCAGGAGATCTCGTACCCACCTTCCAGTCCCATCAGCGGACCCTGGTCACCATGTTTTACCAAAGTGCTAATAAAGACCAATCAAATAAGCCCACACTTGAAGCGTCTGCTGTTGTCCGTTGAGGAGAACCCATACCCACCTTCCAGTCCCATCAACAGACCTTGGTCACCATGTTTTACCAAAGTGCGAATAAAGACCAATCGAATAAGCTCAACCTCGAAGGGTCTGCTGCTGTTGTCCGTTGAGGAGATCCCATACCCATCTTCCAGTCCCGTCGTCAGACCCTGGTCACCATGTTTTACCAAAGTGCTAATAAAGACCAATCAAATAAGCCCAAACTTGAAGGTCTCCTGTTGTCCGTTGAGGAGAACCCATACCAACCTTCCAGTCCCATCAACAGACCTTGGTCACCATGTTTCACCAAAGTGCTAATAAATACCAACAAAATAAGCCCAAACTCGAAGGGTCTGCTGTTATCCGTTGAAGAGATCCCGTACCAACCCCCCAATCCCGTCATTAGATCCTGGTCACCATGTTCTACAAAAATACTCATCAGTATCGATCAAAAAAACTTTAACTTGAGAGGTCTCCGAAAAAAAAACATTTACCAATGGTTTATTGAAACCCCAACGATGAGACGCAAGGCGCACATACCACATTTTTTTTTTTTTTTTTTTTTTTTTTAATACAACTTGCAATCGGTCCGAAGACCATAAGCAGTTTTTGTGAGAGAAATTAATGGCTTGTTAGGCATGCCCTTCCAGTGTCGGGTTGCCTCCATGAATTATATTATTATAAATTGTCCCATGTGTGTTGCCTTTTTAGGCGTCTCGTTTGGAGTGGTTCACTTAGACAATGAGCAAGTCTGTTTTCATGGCTCATAATCCTATTTCTGTAGGATTTAGTCCTGGTATTTACTTCTTCTTTTACAGTAGGAAGTTTGAGGTATTTATGAACTTCATCTATTCTTGTGAACCATGGAGCATTCACTATAGCTTTCAGTACACCATTTTGGAAACGTTGCAAAATTTCAATGTTTGAGTTCTTTGCTGATCCCCACAGCTCAATTCCATAGGTCCAGACTGGTTTCAATACTGCTTTGTAAACAAGAGTTTTGTTATTGAGGGATAATTTGGATTTAATAATTAATAATTAAATAATAAATTTAATTTAAAGTCAGTTCAGTAGTTCTAGGTATTACCCATTATATACAAACAAATAAACAAATCTTTCTTCTTTATATAATAGTGTAGACAAACTTGCACATCAGTTGATTTGAACCAGACTGCGTCAAATCCGATATTTTGAAACATGCAGTGCCATCTAGTGTATTAAAATAAAAACCATTTCAAGACCAGCTTACTGAGCCGTTATGCAGGATAGCTTCACAGAGATGGCGTTTTCTAAGGACTTGAAAATAAAAATATTTTATAGCGCACCGTGCGTAAAATGACCGCTTTACGCACGCTGCGCTTGCGTAAAGTCGGCATTTTCCGCACTTGTGCTATAAAATATTATACGATACTCGTACGAGAAACTTTTTCTCGACTCGTGTGATTGCAGCACTCACCTTCGGCTCGTGCCGCAAACTCACACTCGTCAGAAAACGTTTCATCGCTCTCGTATCGTAATGTACTATTAGATTTTAGTTATTGGTCTTTGCCCAGTCAAGAAATATAATTTCAGCTTTAATATTTTTTTTACAAAATGAAATATTTTTTCTGAAAATAAAATAAACTAATAAAAAATAAAAAGTGAAAACACATTTTACCAGTCGGGTTTGAACCCGCGACGATCGACTACGAACCTTCCATATGTCTCACTAAAATTCTCATTGCGCTGCTCCCTTTTGTCATTGCGTGAAGATACATAGCCTTAAACCTTCCCGAAGAAATGCTTTATCTTTCAGTGAAAACGGACAGACAGACAGACAGACAGACGTTGTATTTTATATGTATAGAGATTTTTAAAGGGATTAGTGGGATAGTGGGATGGAATTAGCGGGAAGTGGGATGGGATTACCGTTTTTTTGGATCGTCTTAGTGTTATTTTTATTAATTTGTTATTTAATATTAGACGTCATATAATGATGGGTAGCAGTAGTATTTCAGCTCAAAAATTTTAACCATGTTTTGTGATTGCATAAAATAGCCAGTGATTATTCAGAGTTTTCTGTCAAAGTTGTTTCGGCAGCTGTTTGTACAAAATCTGAGAAATTGTGCGTTTTCCCAAACTGTTTTTGTTGATAAAAAATAAACTAACGTTTAGGCTTTTATATTTTTATATCTACTCTGTCTAAAAACTATGTGCACGCCACTGGGATGAATGGAATAGACAGTTAATTACTTTTACCTAGTTCATCCTTTAAATTTACCTTTAAACCTACAATTCAAACTAAATAACAAACACTCCATAGCTTAATAGACATTGATTCAATGCTTATCCACTAAGCTTTTAGAAAGGTGTGTAAAGCACTCACGAAAGTCACCTTGTCAATACAGACTTCGAAGTATACCACACAAACTCCGGCCCGAAACAAAGCTCATATAAAATGGGTATCACACAATCACACGTTTGTCAAGAGAAGGGCTAATAACATGGGACGGCTGGTTCGCATGTAATTTGTCCACGACTCCGAGTCTGGCTCAGCTTAGCCTCTATAAATAATCCAGGAGGTAGCAGAATGAAGAAAATTGTGCTGAAAATTATGTCTTTGTTTCCCATTTCTCGTATGCACGCGTCAATGAATGAATAATGTGGGTTGGTTCAAGCGGGAGCAATTAAAGACGCACACAATGTTCGGTGTTGCGCATTTAATGTTCGGGGCCTTGAGTAACGCGAGTGGATTTGAATTGTCATTTAAGTTATAACAAACACTATATACTTACCTAAACTTACCAAATATGTACAAAAAAATGTAGTAGTTTCTTATATGGAACATAATAACTTACAAATAAATTGCCAGGAACTGTGGGCATTACTTTGAAGAAATTACAGATAACACTGTTATATACGCGCATTGGTATTCTGCATGACATGCTTTAAATGCCTATTAAATGAGAGGCATCATTCAAGAGTAATATATGAAAGAAGCAAAACTTTTCAATTTAAAGACAAATCTTTTTTACTACTACAACTATGTAATCACTAGCCGTTCATTGACTCTCTGCCCCGTTGTCGGCTTGGGTTATTTTATCAACACTAGAGATTGCAACCCGGTTGTAAAAATTTGCCATATACGAATGGAAAAAAAAGAATGATTCAAGATTATGAATTAATATTTATTTCAAACTAGCAAATCAACAATAATCACAATAATCAGTCTCAAAGTCTCAAAATCACTGGTTTAATAGAGAATTGATTACTTTCGGAATAGTAACATTAGTATTAGTAATTATTAATTTTTATAAGTTTAATCAAACAGGTCTTTCTCTTTACTCCATATAGTGTCTACTTGAAAACATAGTATTAGGATTTGGAATAAGAAACGAATAACGCAGCTTAAAATACTTAACTTTTCCTATCAACTTAGATTAGATAGATAGATAAACTTTGGTAGCTTTGGTAAAAAAAAAAATTCTTATTTGCTAAAAGCAAAATATTATGTTTTTTCTTAAACTTAAATTTTTTACGAGTTGGCGCTCCCGCCTCCCTCCCGCTCCGCGGTTTTCATACCCAACGGATCCGGTGACCGGGCCCAGGCGGGCCTGGTTTGCAATCTCTAATCAACAACCTGTATAGCTTATTATGTTGACCAAATTCACTACCATGATAATCCAATTCGAACAACCAAATCCGTTTTTTAGTTAGATGGAACCTACATACAGACAGATAGACAAAAACTCAAAAAAATTTTTTTTTGGCTTCAGTAGATACAATACTGATAATCCGTTTCATAAAATAAAATATATATAATTATTCAACAATAGGTGGTAGAGCTGATGCCGGGCTCGACTGTGGAGGTACCACCATCTTATTTGCAAATCCTCCCGAAGTTATTCAGGGGAGAGTAAGAGAACAGCTCTCAGGCAAAACCAGGCGGCCCACCATTGCCTGGGACCGATGGATGGCGGTATATCCATCCTCAATTGCCGGGCATTATATAAAACAGACTGGTGACGGGCAGCGGCGTCACCGGTGCAAGGTTTTCGGCACCGCGCTCCCAAACCCGCCTGCCCAGCCTGTGTGAGTATGGGCATTTCTTCCAGGAGGACCGGCAAGAGTGGTGAAATCCTGGAAAGACCTATGTCCAGCAATGGACGAAAAAGGTTGATGGATGGATGAATGGATTCAACATACAGACTCGACTTTTTTACTACATTATTATTAGTTTAGATGGATTTAAAAAAACTCAAAAAAATTTTTTTTTGGCTTCAGTAGATACAATACTGATAATCCGTTTCATAAAATAAAATATATATAATTATTCAACAATAGGTGGTAGAGCTGATGCCGGGCTCGACTGTGGAGGTACCACCATCTTATTTGCAAATCCTCCCGAAGTTATTCAGGGGAGAGTAAGAGAACAGCTCTCTGGCAAAACCAGGCGGCCCACCATTGCCTGGGACCGATGGATGGCGGTATATCCATCCTCAATTGCCGGGCCTTATATAAAACAGACTGGTGACGGGCAGCGGCGTCACCGGTGCAAGGTTTTCGGCACCGCGCTCCCAAACCCGCCTGCCCAGCCTGTGTGAGTATGGGCATTTCTTCCAGGAGGACCGGCAAGAGTGGTGAAATCCTGGAAAGACCTATGTCCAGCAATGGACGAAAAAGGTTGATGGATGGATGAATGGATTCAACATACAGACTCGACTTTTTTACTACATTATTATTAGTTTAGATGGATTTAAATATTAAAGCATATTCTGTAAAGTATTAGTCTTTAACTAATCCTACTTACTACTAAAGTGGGGCTAGTTAAATATGTTTTCGGTGATTTTAACCAACCAAGTTTCACATTTTAATTATGGCGCTAACGCCAGCGGGAAATAGTTAAATAAAAAATCAAGAGGCACTGTCCAAACGTGGACGTTTATCTAAAGCCTCGTCAGAAAATAATTGAATCATTAAAAGTAGAGATGACTAAGATAAGTCTGCCGGCTCAACTACGTGTCATGAGAGATTATAGAAGATTGAATTCACAGATTGGTAGGTAAGTCAGCGAGTTTCATCGCGCGCCACCGCCTCCGACATCGCATTGCAATTCTAAACTTCGCTTAATCCCGCCAACTTTTGCGGCTCTTCATCCGCTCAGCTTAGTCTATTTTACGGATTACAAGGTTCTGCGATTTATTAGGAAGCACTTAAAAAACCACTGAACGGTTCTGTTGAGAGCGATCAGTATATAATTCAGATGGAAGCCTAAATGCACTCTGCTTACACTGCAGACTGCAGTTAACCTCTTATCACAAAAAAGTTGTCTGACTGCTGCAGAAAACGCGGGAAAACAATTGAGACACATGGTACGCCTTAGAAAAAAATTGCAGTAATCACACACAGTAATCGTCCCCTGCAGCATAAATAATGTATACAAAATATACACTACTATCGACGTAGCGCGTGTAGCGGGAAACGATAGAATTGTAGCGCTTGCTACGCCGTAGCGCACGCACGCTACACATGCTGTCTTTCTTTCTTGAATACTTTGTGCTACATACTTGCAATCATCGATACATAATTATAATAATACTGTTAATATATATATGGCTAGAGTGCTACACTTTAATGTATTCCTCTAGTAAGAATCCTCGCAACCGATTCCTGTGACACAAGGACATCTGGCAAAGCGCTGGGCTACACATGTAACCCACGCGAAAGAATGGGGAAATAGAATGAAGAAAAAAGTTATCAAGAAATTTTAAGTCCTTATCGGGTCAACCAAGGTCAAGTTATATAACTTCCCGAACACGCGAAATAAAATACCCATAGTTTAGTAAGATATAAAGTTAAAATATTATGCAAAATATGCCAAGATACACCGTGGAGGCCGTGGAAGTGATTTTAAAGCTACTGAAGGTCGCCGTTCCTACAATGTGATTCGTTTAATTACATATATTCTGAGATAGGGTTGCTTGCAGTGGCCGCCCTGACGATAACGTTGTATAATAGGACAGTAGATTTCATATATCTATTGTGTTAATAGCAGACCATAGGGTTATGTGTTATCGGTACAAATATTGACGGAAATGGCATTGAAATAATAGCGCGTATTGCATTGAGTATCGCTGCATCTCCGGATAGTGCAAAATAGGAGAAAATAATACTTTTAACATAGACACGATAGGAAGAAAAGCAATTTCAAATTTAATTTTATATATCTGTAAATTATCTATAATTTGGTGAAAGAGTTATTAAAATCGTTTAGGCGTTCGGAAAGTGTTGTAATGAAACGAAAGCTTCTTAAATGTATTTGGTACTTTATTATAGATAACGTATCATGCGTTACACTGACACACAAGCAAAGTATAAAGTCGACAAACCTCCATCTTGACATATGCAACTGACTGCGTTCCAACTGTGTTCTATAATCAACACTCAGTCGTGTTCAATATTACAACATCTTCCCTTTTTTATAAAATTAAATCACATAATCATTTGTCCATGCAGGCTTATTTCTTACTCTCATGCTCCTTCTTACTTCTCCTTCTTCATTACTTTCTACTTTCTCACTAACCAAATCATTACTAACTACATCATTCTGAATAGTACAATCCTGAAAATAATTTGAATCTTTGTTAACATCATCGTTTTCACCATAAACCTCTAGATCATAATCCAGACTTTTTTCTTTCTCAGTACTAGGAGCTGGGATAAGATGCCATCTGTTTCTCCTAAACACACCTCTATGTGTTCTAACAACATATGATCTTGGTTCAGCTGTTTTGCCAATTACAATGCCATAACTTCTTAAATCAACTATCCAAACTCTATCATTTACATTTAAATCCTGCAATTGCCTGGTCCTGTGTCTTTTATTATAATATGATTGCACTGAATTCTTTTTCTCCTTATCTTTTTCTAAAAACTTTGATTTACAATTAACTGTTTTTGACAGAGCACCAGGCAATCTTGGAAGGTTATCTCTTAATTTCCTACTAAACATAAGTTCAGACTTGGACTAAAACCAGAATCAAGAGGAGTATTTCTATAAATCAACAGTACAAGATAAATATCCTTATTTTTTTCAACAAGTTCTTAGCTATTTTAACTGCAGCCTCAGCACACCCATTTGATTGTGAATAATATGGACTGCTCGTTATGTGCTCAAAATTATATTCTCTAGCAAAATCTTTAAACATAGTTTTGAACTGTGAACCGCAATCAGTTCTCACAATCTCTGGAATTCCGAATCTAGAGAATATATCTTTGCACTGTTCAATTACATGACTTTCAGTACAATTAGATAATTTTTTTATTTATATAAATCTTGAGTAGTAATCAGTCATACACATATACCAATCATTTGGTATATGTGTATGACTGATTACTACTCAAGATTTATAATCGTTGTGAGCCGTGCAGCCTGCTCCGTTAACTTAATTTGATGAAAACCGGAGGTAGCATCACACTTTGAGAAGAATTTTTAATTTTTTAGCCTAGCTAATGTCACCTCAACTTTGGGAATTGGAAAAATAGGTCTTTGAATGTTTTTGTTCAACTCAGTGTAGTCTCCACAAATCCTAACATTATTTTCATCTTTAGGAACCACAACTATTGGTGAACAATATTGTGGTGGCTCCTCCACTTTTGTCAACACTCCTAAATTACACAATCTGTCTAACTCAGCTTGAACTTTATCTAATAAAGATATTGGTACAATCCTTGGTGTACATTGCTTATAACTTTTATTTTTATCAGACACAGTTATATCAAAAGGTTCATTAAATATGCTCAACTCATCAAAAATGTTTGGAAATTCCAGCTCTACGTTAACCATGCTTTTAACACTAATCTCACCAAGAAAATTATTAATCTCTAAAATTATTATAATTTTCATACTTTCTATAGCAGGCACTCCTAATATTGGCATTTTTAAATTTCTGACTACAAATATGTCACCTGTATATTCTTTATCCCCATGTTTTAATGTCCCCTTAATCACACCTAACACTGTTAATCTTGTCTGATCTGGACCTCTGATGCTGGTATTACATGGAAATATTTCACACTCCACACAATTTTCTGGAACAGCCACTACATCTGCGCCTGTATCCAACAAAAATTTTAACTTGGTTTTGAATGTATCTCTCTCATAAACATCAACATCTATTGTGTATCCATTTTGAATGACACATACCCTCAATTCTTCAGTCACCTGCATCCTTTTGCCTCTGCAACATCTTGCAAATTGTCCTACTTTCTTGCAATTCATACACACTGCCTTGAGCGCTGGACATAATTTTCTGTTTTTGTGTAAACCTCTCCCGCAAAACCAGCAACTACCCTGCTTGTTTTCATTCTCTTTTTTCATCTTATTGATTTCCAACTCTCCTGTTGTATTAAAGGATGCTTGACTCTCTAATAAATCTACATTTCGAGCTGTTGTTACTGCTTGGTCCAACGTAATATTGATATTCAAAAGCAACTTTTCTCTAGCTTTCTGACTTTTTATGCCAACCACTATCTGGTCCCTGATCATTTCTTCTTTCAAAGTGCCATACTCACAGTTTTCTGCTAGCACATACAAACTGATAATATATTCATCCACTGATTCCGACCCTTGTAATTTCTTGTGAAATGTATATCTCGAGTAGACAATGTTTTTCTTTGGCTTAAAATGCTCAGTAATTTTTGTCAGCACTTCTTGTAATGTATTTCAATCTTCTATTTTTAGCTGCAGAACTAATTCTTCTGCTTTGTCACCCATGAGATAAAGCAACATATCTATCTGCTCTTCTTGAGACTTAGAGCCATTTTCTGACACCGACATAAAACGTTCAAAGCGTTTTTTCCATACCTGCCAGTTTTCTGGCTGAAAATTGAATTGTTGTGGCGGAGTAACCATGGACGGCGTCACTAGATTTATAACCTGCTGCTTCACTTCTTCACCTGAATCTGTCATTTTTTACTGGTTTTTTCACTGGGTTCTTGAAAGATTTACGCTGCCACCATGTTGTAATGAAACAAAAGCTTCTGAACTGTATTTGGTACTTTATTATAGATAACGTATCATGCGTTACACTGACACACAAGCAAAGTATAAAGTCGACAAACCTCCATCAACTCCGCCTCAATGCTTGCTTTTGTATGCTTTGTACTGCGGTTCCGCTGCTTGTTTTTGTTTTCTTTTCTTCTGCACGTGCTTGGTGCTAGCAGCTTCAGCAGATGTCAGCCTACAAGGGCCAGTATGGTGCCGGTCCCAAGCCCGGTTAAGGGTGAGGCTGTGTGGGGCGGGCGCCTCCGGGGGGAGGGGGAGAAGCCCATGCGTGCATGGGTCTGTCTCCTTCACTCGGGGGATGTCAATTGCTTACACAGGCTCTGCCTGAAAGGAGGAGGGCTGACCCGTGGTCATTCTGGCACCAATCAACACTGGTGCCGGTATGACCACTCACAGCCGTGTGTCCGATCATACTGAGACACCGGCTGCCAACAGGAAATGAGTCGGCCTGTTGGATAGGCTAAAGGGTCACACCCACACAACATCAACTCCTTGCTATATATAACACTCCCGAGCATACAGACAACACTATACACACACTTCAACACATACACTAACGGGTGCAGGGCAGCACCCCCACACACGACCCCGAGGCCAAGGCTCCTGCGCTACGTTACAGTCTCGTCACCCCACTGGTGACGAGGCTATAATGTTCCTTTCCGTGCGCAGTAGATCGCCGCAGATGGTGCAAAGGTAGCCTGGGGGACTGAGCCAAATACGTTCCGGGTTAGTGTCCGTACGCGGCAACACGTCCTCTTTGGTCCAGCGTACCATCACAAATGGTGCCCACGGTGTAGCTAGCCGTGCGGTAAACGGAATCAACCGGCTTCGGCGGACTAAGCTGAGACGGGCGAGGCTCCTGTCCGGAGGGGTATGCAGACGGCAGTGTACGGGGTGTGTGGTGAGCGAGTGGTTCTCCCAGATCACTGGCAGCCTCACACTTAGCCCAGCTAGCTGGTGCGTCCTTATGCTCAACCGTCTCGTATGCAACTCTGTTACGCCAAACCTGCAGTGCCCCTAGGTTTTCCCAACCTGGGCAGGTTTAGGCAGGGAGCCTATATCTCCGCGAGGATTTCCTGGTGTCACCATAGTGTGATTCCCCCGACGTTGTGGGCTCCGAGGTGGGTGGGGACTTGTGGAGATGAACTATAACGGCCTGGAAGACATGGAAAATGGGAAAAAAAACACAAATCTAACTGACAGCAACGACAGTGTCAACAAACCACCGTCTAAGGTACTTGACCTTAGCGCGTTAGCGGAGGCCATACAGCCACAAACCAGTTTTGTGAGCACATGGCAGGTGGTTTCCAACAAAAAGAATAAACAGCCGAAAGGTAAACAGCG
Source organism: Ypsolopha scabrella (assembly GCA_910592155.1). Classification (NCBI taxonomy): domain Eukaryota; kingdom Metazoa; phylum Arthropoda; class Insecta; order Lepidoptera; family Ypsolophidae; genus Ypsolopha; species Ypsolopha scabrella. The sequence goes on from OU342969.1 coordinate 8,509,756, forward strand.
CGCCAGCGCTGTAACCGGAGGCCAAACTCAAGGGTCTGGTAGCCAAGGCAACCAACCCTCTCAACGGTCAGGCCGCAACAACAGGCGGAATCGCTGGAGGCGTGCTAAGCGCGACCGAGAAGCGACTGACCACAAGACAAAGGAACAGACCAGAGATGCAACAGCGAACCCTGCTGACGCGACACCTGGAACGAGTGCGCTTACGGCCCCTCCCCGAGACTCCACTCGGCAGGCCCAGACCGCAGCAGACCTCTTGCCAAAGGCCAACAAGCCCAAGGCAATGTCCACTGGGTCGGGGCGGCCGGGGGGAGGCGCGGGGAAACCGAAGCCATTCAGTGAGAAGGCTGCCCAGTCTCAGGGTTATTCGCATGGTGCATCTAGGTCACCAACCACCTCCGCGAGCCGGGGCGAACCCCACAAGGCCACGCAAGTAAAGGAGGTGAGTCGCCAAGGTCAAAAGGGTAGACCGGTTTTCCACAAGACCAGTGAGGCAGTCCTTGGAAGCGGCCACAAGACGGCACCAGCGAAGCCCCATGAGCCACGTATGGCAAAGCGGCGTCGCCAGGACCGTCTTGATGAAACCGCCTTCCCAAAGAGTGACGCCAAACGAGTCAGGGTGGACAAGACCAAAGATTCTGCATCGAGCTACGCAGAAGCAATGCAATCGCATTTGTGTGTAGCGGTCAGGATCAACCCTAACCGTGACCTCACAGCAGAAGCAGCACAGCAGCTTCAGGCAGAACTCCTGGCGAAAGTTGGTGAAATCTGCGCTGAAGCTACCGGCTCCAACATACAGGACGTACCGTCATTCCGAGGACGGCCCAGCTGGAACGCGGGCGTCCTCAGACTATGGTGTGAAGACGACGGGTCTCTGGCCTGGCTGAAACGCACCGTAGCGACGCTTAAACCGCCGTACCCAGGTACCAGCTACGAAGTCGTCAGCCTGAAGGAACTAATACCCAAGGTCAAATGTGGGCTGTTTATTCCTGAGGTGACTGACAAGAAGCCCGGCGAGATACACACCTGGCTGGCCATGCAGAACAAGAAATGGCTGAAGGTGGACAGCTGGTCCATGTACTCCATGGACATACACACCGCTCCGGCTGAGAGACCTGGGACATTCTTGAGCCTAGGTATACCTCGGTCGGAAATACCTGGTAAGAAAGCTGGTGAACATGAGACCCCCGAAACTCTTCGGCACTGAACTAACCCTATCGACTGAAGTCAAATACCTGGGAATGTTACTTGACAACAAGCTGAACTGGACTAAACATATGAACAACAAATTGAAAAAGGGGACCATAGCACTATGGCAGTGTAAACGCATGATGGGCAAGAAATGGGGACTACGCCCTAACATTATGCTATGGCTATACAAAGCAGTGATAAGACCAATGGTCTCGTACGGTGCCGTCGTCTGGTGGCCTAGGATGGACGTCGGCTACGTACAGAAAGACCTAGAAAAGTTTCAACGGCTTGCTAGCATGCTTACCACAAGTTGCATGCGCACCACCGCAACCGCGGCCCTCGAGATAATTTTGGACATCCCACCGCTGCACCTGTTCATACAACAGGAGGCAGCGGCTGCGGCGTTCAGACTCAGGGCAGCTGGACAGTGGAAAAGCGACGACAGGGCACCACACACGCGCATCCTTGAGCTGGCCGTGTCCCACCAGCCACTAATGGACGCGCCATGTGATAGAATCCCAAAAATGCACATCTTCAATAGACAGTACAATGTCCAACTCTTTGAGGAGCCAACGGACCACTCTAATATCCATGAGATAAGGATATACACAGATGGGTCCAAAACAAAAGAGGGTACTGGGGCCGGAGCGTACTCAGCTGAACTTAATATTAAGAAATCAACAGCCTTAGGTAAATATAACACGATTTTCCAAGCGGAATGCGTCGGTATAATCCTGGCTTCAAGTGCGGTGCTCAGCAGAGAAGCTAAAGGCCTCAACATTCGCATACTTTCTGACAGCACTGCGGTACTCCAGGCCCTAAGCAGGACTACGGTAAACTCTGGGCTCATACTACAATGTCTAAACCAACTGGAAGAGGTAAGCCGACACAATAAAGTAACCCTCCAGTGGATAAAAGGGCACAGCGGATCGCTGGGTAACGACGCGGCTGATGAACTGGCAAAGAAAGGAGCAAAACAAAAACCGGTAGGTGTTGAACCACTGGTACCCCTGCCTTTTAACCAGATAAGAACATGGCTGCGGGAGAGAACCAGCACTCAACATGCTGAACAATGGGTAAGCGTGACAACCTGCAGGCAGACGAAAGAGGTGTTACCCACCGTGTACCGTCGCCTGACGAAGAAACTGCTACGACTTGATACAACCAACCTTCGCATGATGGTAGGGCTAATTACAGGACATAGCAACCTTAACAGACATTTCTATATTATAGGTCTAACAGACAGCCCTCTGTGCAGAGCCTGCATGGGGGCCGAAGAAACGCCGACCCACGTGACTATAGACTGCGTAGGTGTCAGCACACAACGGGCCAAGATCCTCGGTGAACCGGGGACGCTCCGCCAGTCCTGTGGCGACCTAGGCCGCCTCTTGGGATTCTGGCGTGAGCTGGGCTGGCTAGAATAGCCAGTCCCACTATTTCCACGCACAAAGGTCCAAATGAGAGACTAGGTGCGGAAACCGAGCCCACCACCACCAAGAAGAAGAAGACCTCCATCTTGACATATGCAACTGACTGCGTTCCAACTGTGTTACACTCAGTCGTGTTCAATATTACAACAGAAAGAATAAGAATATTCTTACGCAAATCATAGGAAATTTTCGATAACAGTCGATTTTTTTGTTGAAGTAACAAAATAATAATACCTATCACAAATAAACAAAAAATATTTATTTTTGTCTATAAGTATACCTATCACATAATAAATTCTTTTAAGTATTTGGCCCACCAGTATACCAATACAGGAGTAGAAGGCCTTCAAAGACTGGTCTAGTATTGCAGTTTGAGTATGTATTCGCCTTACAATTAATAATAAATGTATTTGTACAACGAATTTAATAGATATACTGGTAACAGTTACCAATAAAGAACTCTGTTACCATTCACTACGATCTCTGTTTATTTGTATGATAGCGAGTACACCAAGATAACTATATTACTTACCTGAGTGTCTGAATCCACAAATCGCATGAATTAGTCAACTAACAGGGTGTTATAATTGTGTTATACATTTTACTGAGGTATCTGAGTATCCTTTTATAGGTAAACGAAGAAAATTACAGACGTTTACGAGAAAACAAAATATACTGTGCATGGGCTCTGTTAGTTTTTAATTGTACATTCTATTACCTAATTACAAACTTGAATACCTAGCGGAATTGTTGTATTTATTTTAATATTTATAGTTTTTTAGTGCAAGTATGATCCAAATTATACGTGAAAAGTAAAACTTTAAAAAAATTGTAAGGCTATTAGCAAATAAATCATAAAAATTGTACTTGGAACAAATAAGCACTAGTCCGACAAAATGTTTACTAGACTCTCGGCCGACTGCACAGTCCTCGTTTTGGTATTCATATATAAATTGTAATTTATTCGTAACGAAGACGTTACTCATAAAATATTCCATTTCATGCTGTATTTACTGTTCGTAGGTGTTCACCCTTTATTACCGAGTGGGTGACAGAGTTGTTTCCAAGTTTGGACTGTCACTCAACAGACAACACTCAAAACACTCTCTTTTGACCGACGATTCGCCGTTGAATTCTATGATATACCTATTGGCAATGATATGGTATAAAAACTACAACATAACCCAAAATATATCGTCAGGATATATACGAGTACATCCCCAAGCAAGCGTCAGAAGTGTCACCGAATGTTGACTGTCGCTAGAACTCTCACCACCCGTAACACCGTTTTTTTAACGTTCCAGTATGATAAGGCGTCTCTATCACCAATAAATCACCTTAAAAGCAGCTAAGTGGAATATAATTTTTTTAATTATTTAAAACCTTTCTTAAAGATAACAATTTTAAAATTAAAGGCGCTTCTTCTTGTATTTTTTTAATCTTTATTTTATGTAGTTCTTAGTTGTTTGCTGTTCGTCTTTAACTGGTAACTTGTGTTGTTGTGAAATTATTCCGGGCATTAATTAATTTTGCTGCTTAGATCAATGTGGAATCGTTTTTGGTTTGATATTTTAGCTAATTTTGATTGTACTTTATGATAAAAAACTGTTTGTTGCCCAATAAATAAATAGTAATGTACAAATTATCCTCACAGCTAACTTAAACTAATACCTACAAAGGAGTATTAAACACTTTTTTTAAATAACCGTCTTCAAACTTAACTAGGATTAATTCCCTTGCAAGATTAATTTAAATTAAGTTTAATAAATTCATATAAATTACTAATTTCATCTTAAGTGGCTGTTACCAAACAGAAAAGTTTTATTTTATAACCATGAAGTTTTTTTACATTTTTCCTCTTAACACAATATCTGACAAATAACGAGACACGATAGAAAGAACAATAGATTCACGTCTATAGGCAGTTTGGGTCTCTGAAAGAATTGAAATTTTTAGGAAGGAATTAAAATCAGGGCTTATCAATTTTAGGTCATTGGTTGCTATGAGCCTCATTTTCAAACGCACAACTATAGTTGTTGGGAAGGATCAAAAGTATTGCGAAAAAAAAATTGAGTAAAATACAGTAAGCCTTAAAAACTACACAATAAAACTATGGAGGTAGTTACACAGATTTCATGTTGATATTGGTTACAGGGAACGGCTATCATTCATGAGCCCTGGTTCACTCATTAGTAAAAACTGTACAAAGTACACCAGTCTTTTTGTCTTCAATAAATAGATGGATCTAAAATGAATTTACAGATCAGTGTTATCTTTCTAATTAACTAACAAATTAAAACGAGAAAAAAAAATTAAAAAACACAAGTTTTCCAAAAAAGCTTAATTAAGATTAAGCTTTTGTCGTTTAGTTCCTTAAACAATATTTATTTAATACTTTAGTGGTGCGTTTGAGAACGAAACCCGTAGCAACCACTTAATCAAGACACATCCTTACACTTTAATATAAAATAATTATATAATGCCAAAAAAGGGGTTACTAATTACATTGTAGTCTTTGGTCTTATATAATTCATGGATACATTTTTAGACCACTCTCAGTCAGCACATACATTTTAATTGCTTTTCGCCATACCTTAAGCCGTACATTTAGTTGCTGTATTAATTTAGTAGACATTTCAAATGACAAGATTACAAGCAAAGGTGTAATCCTAAAAGGTACAATAAATCCATGAACACAGTAAGAAGCTTCACGCCGTTATTACTACTCCACGTAGCAGGATTACCAAGCCATACATTATCCTCTCTCACCGTGCTGTCCTCACGAAGGAGCCCTAAGACCTTAAGCCTGGATAAAACAACACGCCACGTCGCGTCGGTGGCACTACACGCGTGTGCGATTTATACATATATAACTCGTATTCGTGCACTGTGTTAAGGCTTCTCCCAACGCCAACGACCTTGAACTAAGTAATTTCATAACCAGTTGATACGTTAACTATATCATATTTCAGTCGTAACAGCCACTTTGCAATACGCGCTGATATGAACGTTATTTCAATGTTGTTTCCGTCGATTTTTATACTAACACATATCGAGTTGCTAATTTAGCGTGGGCATGCGCCTTAAGTATTTGATTTGTGTGTATTTATATTTTATCTTGAGGCGCAAAGGCACTCCACCGTTTAAGTACAAAAATATTAATAACTCTTTTTTATTACTCTTTTTGATAACTCTTTTTAATTGTTTTTCATTATAAACCAAAGAACCTTCTACCATCTAGTACTGATATTTTAAAAGGCATCATTTTGCCAAAATTTTGGATATAGATTTTGTTTTAAAGATATCAAGCTTGGCAGATTTACATACAAATTTATATTCTTCTTATTTATACGCATAATCTTGCCTAAAATTGTACCTATACCAAAATTTTACATTTCATATCGTAAAAAAGATGGCAGTAAAATTTAAAAGTATCTATTAAAAACACCTTGCAATCTGCAACACAATTTGAAAATAAAAATGTTTTCAGCGGCCTTTGTGCACAAAAACATCTCCACAATTAAACTTGATAATTTACTTCACGGGACAAAGTCATATTTCACTTTAGTTTGCTCTAAAAACTTTTCCTAACTGAATTTAAGTTAAACAGAAAGCGTTTTCTTACTTTGAAAACTCTTAAGATAAAGTTGGTTTAGTATAAAAAGTATGTCAAGCACTGATGTTGAAACGGGTTCCGTCGGTGTGGTGTACATAATATTGGTAACATTTAAGAGCCTATGTAAAAAATATATGGATGCTTTGTTTCTGTGTATTTCATGAAGAACACAGAATATCTTGATTAATTTTGGGAATATGCATTTTGAGTATATAAACTATGGTTTTGTTTTTCAAAAACGCGTTCGGATAAATTTTCCTCGACAGAAATAATTATTGAAATGAGCTCTTCAAATCAAATCAAATCAAATCAAAATATTTATTTTGTAAAAAAGATAGATAAAGTATACTTTCTACAAGTCAAAGTTAATCTTTACAATAAATATCTTTAGAATAAAATAATATGTATATACTAATAAGGGAAATACCTACAAAAATATTTAGGTTGGGCTACAAAAATTTAATTATACACCTACATAAAAAAGAGAAATCTAGGAATAAAAATATTATATATAAATGATGCAACGAACAAACAAGTTGATAAATAAATACGGGAAATACATCCAAAAAATATTAAGGTTGGGCTACTAAAATGTAATAAAGTTATATACCTGCATAAAACAAAGAAATATAGGAATAAAAATATTATATATACATAATACCTAACCATCCGCACCATTCGATTAGTATTGCTAAGAAGAAGGGCAAGAAACTTAGCAAACATGATTTTTTTTTTCATTTGTAACATAAACTTAATCTATACAATTTTCTTATACCTACTTAAGTAAAGGCAAATATAAAACCATAGGAATTATGTCCAAGAGAAAAAAATATTGATCTTAGTCAATCCGTCTTACATTGTCTATTACCTTTTACAGCAGAGTCAGTTTACATATTAATTAACTATAAAGGGCTTAAGATTAGCCTTTAGAGGAATCAAACATTTCGTATTAAAATTTGCTAATTATGACTTACAATTTTGATACAGATTATTATTATTTATTACTCCATGCTTCATTATCGTCCAGAAAATCATTTATTTTATAATTAGTTTTTGTAAGTAGTCCCTGCTTAATGTATAGTTTAAACTTATTTTCAGGCAAACTAAGGACCTCCTTTGGAAGTTTATTGTAAAATCTTATACCATGTCCTACAAAAGAGGTACCTACCTTGGCAAGTCTGAGTTTTGGAAAAGCTAGTTTATGTTTGTTCCTCGTTTCAACAGAGTGGTGCACACCAAGCCTCGGGATATTATCAATATTTTTTCTGACATATCTAATAACTATGTAAATAAATTCACATGGGACCGTAAATATTTTAATTTCCATAAACTTTTCTCTTAGTGAATCTCGATACTTCATGTTATAAATAGACCAAATTGCTCTCTTTTGCAAGACAAAGACTGCTTCTATATCCACGGCTCTACTCCACAACGTTATGCCATATGACATAATGCTGTTAAATAACTAAAATATACTAATCTAGCAGTATCTTCATCAGGAATCTGCCTTATGCGTCTAACGGCGTAAGCGGCTGAACTAAGTCTACCACAGAGAGCTTCAATGTGGGGACCCCACTGAAGACGTGAGTCTATAGTAATACCTAAAAACTTAGTTTCGTTCACTAACTCCAGCTTGGAGCCCTGCAAAAATAAACTGACATCTACTTGAATTACATTTGGTAATGTGAATTCTATACATTTCGTCTTTTTTGCATTAAGAACTAAATTGTTTGCAGTGAACCAATCAAGAATCAGGGAGAGAGTTGAATTTGCGCCATCAAGAATATCTTTATGTTGATTCACTTTAAAAATAAGTGACGTATCGTCTGCAAATAGAACTATTTCAGATAAGTCTTCAAGTTAGTAAGGAAGGTCATTTATGTATATTCAAAACAATAAGGGTCCCAAAATGGAGCCCTGCAGAACACCCATTTTGACCAATGCACCAGATGACTTTACTCCATTTATGTCTACCTTTTGAATACGGTCACCAAGGTATGACTTAAATAACGCCAAAAATTTACCCTTAACTCCATAGTGATCAAATTTACATAAAGGTGTTTCATGATTAACGCAATCAAAAGCTTTTGAGAGGTCACAAAATTCACCGAACACATCCTGCTTAGCTTCCCAAGCGTCAAATATGTGCTTGACCAAAGCAACTCCTGCATCAGTGGTTGGCCGGGAGGTATTTAGGGATTTAGTGAATCATATTGTTCACTGTGAAACAATTTGTTTAAATTAAAATGAGATAATAATTGATTAAAAACAATTTTTTCGAAAATCTTACTAAATACTGGTAAAACTGAGACCGGTCTATAGTTGGACGGGTCTTCATTGTCACCTGATTTAAAGAGAGGGATCAATTTACTCAACTTCGTTAAATCAGGAAAGACACCATTATCTACACATTTATTAAATATTAAAGCCAAATATGGAGCTATTAAATCAATAACACAACTTACAACTTTAACAGACAGGCCCCATAAGTCCTCGGTTTTTTTTAATTAAGAGAATTAAATGCTTTAATGACAGTTTGAGAATTAATATGCCAAAAACAAATACAGAATGGCACTGAGGCACGTGATCACCCAAAAGATCCTGTGCAAATCTTGGGCTTGAATTTAAGTCTTTAGTTGTCAAACGCCCTTTTTCTCCTCGTTTGACGAATAAAAATCATGTGCATAACTCAAACATATTTTATATGATTGCTTTTAACAATAACTAGATATTTGATGTTGGAAATTTTGATAGCTATTTAAGTTTCTTAAATAAAATTAAAAATCATACTTTTTTCTCTTTTACGCTGAATCTGTCCCTCTCGCACTGCCCGTTTTTTCGCTTGGAATATGAGTGACAAAAATAAAATTTGCATAGCCTCGTAATGAAACCATAAAGATCATACTGAACAAATATTCTGTACCGGTGCCAACCAATAAAAACTTGGTTTGTATGGGCAATTCCAGTTTTATTTTCCGTTTGCGCCGTTTACATTGGAAAAGAAATTCATTCTTTATTCTATATTGCACAAAAACACTGAAATAACACAATATATTGTAATAGTTTATGCAAGGGTAAGCTTATTTATAAAGAAATTTCTTCCAGAAAACCTTTAATGGGGTGAAAAAGTAGTGACAATGGTTGGCAAATAAATAAATGTACACAACTTAAAAAACAGAAAAATAAATAGAAAAAAAAAATTAATTTGAAGATACATACTTATATGTAACCATAATAAAAAAATATATATATGTGTACTTTTACACATATAATTAGATCCAATAAATAAACTGTACATATATACATACTCAATAACCATACTTCAAATAAACTATCATAATTAAACAATTAGTGAGTTAATACAATAATTCCAAGTAACAAAATTAATGTAGTTATATACCTATTTAAATGGGCAGTCAGGTAAAACATTTATTCTTGGAGAGAAAATGCCGTGTAAGCTTTCTTTTAAAAAACGATACAGATGGGCTATCTCTAATAATATTAGGCAGATTATTCCATAATCGAGCCGCCATAATAATTCATTTAGTTCAGCAGAATTGGTTGTCTAATTGAATGTTTATAATCGACAACATTACAAATTAATAATTAGTACAAAACTAAAAACCATTTCGAGATATTGGCCTTCTGAGCATCATATTTTTTTTTTCAGAATTAAATCATTATCAAATAATGAGATTTTTAAAAAAATTCAAAATTTTGTAAACACAGGATTTTAAAAACAATTACCTTTGCTTTCAAGTTCGTTCCGTATTAAAAAAAAAATAACTGTCATGTCATTGTGACTGTTGACATTGACAGCGTACATAAACATGCCAAGTTTTTTTTTAAATGTACACTCGGCAATGCACATCGAGTTTGAAATCCTCCATTGCGGCTTACGTTCTTTTAAAATGAGTTAATAAAAAAAAAATTAAATAAGCATTAAAAACAAAATAAAAAATACATATGCTTTATTTTTACGCAGACTATCAATATAAATATATCCGCCAAAGAGAGATAAACATAAAGTGCGTTTCGAATATTCAAATTATCTGTATATCACGGGTCTCTAGCTTGCGGACGAAATGAGTAACAGACCTGAAATTTGGATATTTTACGTAGAATTTTGACTCAAAATCGAGAATCAAATAAAAAAAGTAATCAAATCATTTTAGGGGGGTCCGATACATGAAAAAGAAGCCGATTTTTTTTTATCCAGGCATTTGGTTTGTCATTGTCTAGAACTCATTAAGTGGAGTAGATTTTTTTTAAATATCCGGAAGTAAATATATGGGATCCAATAAAGTTGTTAGTTTTTGACCATTCAATCCGGCCGTATCTCATGTACAGAACCCGGAAAGACAGATAAACGAAACATTGAAAACACAAAATTCCTCGATGGAATCCTGAAAATTTTGCATATCATCAACAGCCAGAGGTAGTACAAGTTATAAACAAAAGTAGACAAGTATGTGCCTAGTTTCAGAGTCATTAGTCACAGCCGCAGGTTTGAGACATACGGCCTGAAGTATTGACTTGCGAAATGACACTTTATATTATAAATGCGAAAGTATGTGTGTGTGTGCGTGTGTGTGAGTGAGTGTGTGTGTGTGTATGTTTGTTACTCTTTCACGCTGAAACGGCTCGACAGATTTGGATGAAATTTAGAATGTATATAGCTTATACCCTAAATTGACACAAAGGTTACTTTTTATTTCGGAAAAAGCATGTCGTTGAACCGAATAACACGCGGGAGTAGCCGCGGGAAAAAGCTAAACGAAATCAGCAAACTTTCTTAATACTATGATACAAATAAATTTCTATATTTTTGAACACTGGGCAATTTATCCATCGCAAGGAGATCTAAAATTTAATTTACAGGTATATTTAATTTCTTAATACTTGCATAAATAAACTTAAATTTATATTATTTAGAAAATTACATTGCTTATTTTTGTGTTCGTTTTTACCTACAGCGACTTGAATGTGAAATAAGAAGCATATAGAGAAACTAATTATTTATTTACATGACACTCATTGCACAGAAATACATACAGTTGGACTGTCAGCAGTACAGCTCTAGGTGACACTCTTAACACCCTTTCAACGACGATTTTAACGTCCCAAAGTGCGCCGTATCGCCGTACTTTGGGCACAAATTACGCTTTTTAGAGCACTCAAGTTCACCCCATGGTGTTTAAGTGTGGTAAGTATACATTTATACTATTCACATAAATACCAAAAAACTGATTGATGCATGCATAACAGGATTCGAACCCGAGTCTCAAGATTGAGAGTCCGACGTTCTACCGACTGAGCTACCGCTGCATAGAAAGACATTCCACCAAATACCTTTGCATAGAAATACATTCAATCAAATACCGCTGCAGAGAAATACATTCAATCAAATTAACTTTATAAGGTGGTTTTCGTTTAAATAGCCAAATTCATACTGAATTCTCGGTAAGCGATTAGGACCAAGTTTAGTTACCATATCTGTGAAATACGCAAAAATTTAGACTTCCTATACTAATAAGTACAGTCAATGACACGGTAGCGTACGGTCTATAACTTCAAAATTAAACATCTAGGTAAGGCAAGGGTACTATTTTCGTATTCAGTGATGAAGATTCTATAGTGCATAGGGGTCAGATGCATTTCCGAAAATTTTGACTTTTTTCGTATGTGCCGCCTCTAAAGTGATATGAGTATGGGTCAAAGCAGCAGGTAACATGAATTGCTGGGGCCGCAGCATCAGCATCCAAGCTGGGGCCGAATTGCCAGAAACCTACAGCTCACGTTCTCACGGAACGGTACCTAGAACGCCTAGAATAAACATACTTCTTGTAGAATTATCTGCTTTGTTGCCATGCAGCGGTCACCCGCATCTCATAGGCCATGCACCGCTTTGCCACTTTTGCATAATGTGAGCATGACGCTGGAGTGCAGCGCAGAATTCATAGCGGGCACTCACAAGATCCACTAGTGCTATAATTGTAGTTCTTTTTCAAACAGGAGTACTAAAGTGGGATGATACCTAAGTGCGACGTGTATCTAAATATCGGCTGACGTGGTCTCAGCATTGCTTTTATACGAGTTAAATACCTTATCACTAAGTCGCCCGATAACCTAACAGTTTCTCGTTTTGGAGAAACCCCGTCTATTTTGTTTATATCTTCTGTGTTATCAGTATTCGGTCAAGAGTCACATACTAGTTGTTTCACCCTACTAAAACTGCATCCGATCTGCATCATTGTCGTTGTTAAGACACGCTCTTATCGCGCACACAATGCCGTATGTGCTTAATAGGTATGTTTTACCTGTATACTAAAGGTACAAACTTTCGAACTGGTTTTCCCTGTGAATGCCCGGCATTTATATTATGGTGTTGCGAGCTAAGACAATGCATCGAGTACAGCAATTAAACGTTGTTATCGATGTCCGAAATTGGTAGCGTAATTTTTATCGTAGGTATGAGATACGATCTATAGTGACTATGTGAACACGTAAGTGACTCCCGGGGCCCCAGTATGGGAGCGCAGGATGAATTGTAAATCGTCTATTTTCATAAGGATGAAAGTTTGACTGACGTGGTCCAAGAATATTTTAATATTCACTCGTTTATTTTAGGAATGATCCGATTACCGCGCCGAACGATAACCCGCACGCGAGGTTGTGGGAATTCCAAATTGATGTTATCCCTATATTGTTTTCTTTATTCGGTACGATAAACAACTGGAGTGGTATAAATTGCTATGCGGGCAGTCAGTGGCTAGACACTACACGGTCAACATTGCTGAAAGAACATCGTATAGACTTAGGAGTCCCGTGACATCCATCCAGAACTCAAGATGCAGTCCCAAGACAGAATACTCAGTTTCCCGGTGGACACCTTCACGAGGCGCGGGCCTTCTATACCCGAGGAGGCCCTTTCAGCCCCGGCGAAATTCTGCAATTCAATAAAGCATACAAACAGTTTCTTCAGGCGGAACGACAGCTGGACGACCTGACTTTCCTTAACGGGAAGCCATGCCCCGTCCGCTACAACTTTGATCCGACGAGGCCAGAAGAAGATCGTCTGATGGTGAACTGGGACTGGCTCATGCCCTTATTTTGGGGGCCGCCGCCAGGTGAGAGGGATCTCGTGAGGGTGCCCACTATACTGGAGTTTGTTGAAAAGAAGATTCGCTTTTCGAAGTGCAAGGCGGTCGCCGGGGACACCTGTTCCTGCGGCAAGAGGCTCAATGTAGTGGTACCACCGGGACGTGAGTGCAGGATCCCACAGCACTTTCATCATTTCTGCACGGCGCACGTCTCTGCGTGGATAACCAAGTACATGGTCCCGGCGATTCTGCTGAAAGAATCCCAAGAAATCTTTAGAGAGGTCATCCAGAAAGTGCATGAAGGTGATCCGCAAATCCTCGAATACTATTCGACGGGTGACCGGACGGACACAGAAATGTTGCTGCACTCGGCTCGCAACATCAGTGATAATAGTGCTAAATAGTGCAGCAATGCTGCTGCAATGTGACGTTCGCTTATTAAAATAAATATTTGTGTTTATAATATGTTTACTTTTTTTTTCTTGTACCCCTATGAGTGTAGGATGATGGAGAGTTGTGCAGGTAAGGTACTGAGATCATTCCCTCTGACGTTGCTTCAAGTTGAAATTTAGTTTCTCTCGTGACCACTCTATGTTAGATACAATCAAGTCAAGCTTGGACTGCACCAGATGTAACGTCTAGGTAACGTGCTACTAGCCGCTGCATAGCACGTCACATCACTAACGCAGATAAGTTGCAAGGCGTGATGATTAGCGTTATGTGCACATGGGATGCAAAGCTCCGTTATCACAAACTATGCTTGGCATATGCTTATCATATGTCTTGAGCAAAGCCTGAGTGTGCATTCGCCTCTGAGTACGTGTATCTGCGACGTTTAGGTATGGAGCCGACCATACAGGAATATGAGACGTCTAAATAAGGTTTTTCTTAACTTTATATCCATGAATAACTGCATGTAAGCCGCAAACAGTATTATGACAATTGGCGTTACATCTGTAACTCCTTATGGACCGATAATACGTATGACCACATGGCACGCTATCGTTTAAATATGGAACAAACTATGTGTCACTACTCAAAAGATAGGTAAATATGATCAGACGACGGGACCTTCATCGAAATATTATTACAGGCTGCCGGCCGAACGTAAGTAGCTCCAGCGTATTACGGCAACCCACGTTTAGTTGGCACTGTCTTGAAATATTCGGGAAAACCCGTGCTATATTCATTTTATGATCTGTATCCGACTGGCGGCGTGTATTTCAAAACGAAATCAAAACTGATGAGTGACCATAGAAAATTACCGGGACATACACGTGTGCTTCATACACGTATACACCTCACTTATACTTAAGATTTGTCATTGTATAGGTGTTACAGGTTTGGTTAGACTATAATTCTAAATATGTATACTTTTCATGATTCCTGTAATGTTAGGACTATGGTATGACAGATACCTTACCTAAACACTGCACCGTACCTACCTATCGCTGCATAGCATGTCGCGGTGCCCCTCTATCGTGTTACAAAGTGTAGTGACCACGGTTATCTATGCATGGATGTAGATTGTACAACATCTTAGTGGATAGAACTAGTACAATATATTATTATCATTATTAAACTAACTACCTAAATATCTAGTATCATGAAGGAAACTGGTATGTCGTGACATTTGTAAGTCGGCATGCATTTTGAAATGAAATAACTATGTATCGGGAACAAGTTTTTTTTTTTTATTTTCAAAAACAAACACTCACATGCACAATATACTCAATACTGATGTACACAAATACCTAATACTTATTATATAAACAAATGATCATATCTATGATTAGCACTACTTCGGCCGGTTGAGAGTTCCACGCCACGATGCCTGCTCACGCAAAGCTAGTGCATACTGCATCAAGTGCCTGTCCAGTCGCCGCTGCTCTGCCTTCTGACGTTTTCTCTCCTCACGCTCCAAGTCTTGTCTGCGCTTTTCTTCTTCTTCTTCCGCGCGCTCTTGCTCCTTCCGAGATTTTTCCCCGTTGTCTCGATGAACGGCTTCTCCAGAGTTTCCGCTCATGGTGGATGATGATTTTGTGAATGATGACATGGTGATTTTGTTAAGACTGATCGATTGTACACAGCCTTGTGATTATGGCGAGTGTATATGTGCTAATGATTGATTGTATATGTACTTTCCTCCATTTATACTAACCCGAAACCTACCTAATAAGGACTCGTTGTTCCATAATTATCGCGAATTTTTTCCCACTTGAATAAGCTCGTTCATGAGGGATAATTCAAATACCGTGACATCATGGTGTACCGCAGTAACGACAGAATTGATAAGCAAATTAGGTAGAGAAACGTATTTTGTGGTAAAATGGCGCAATATCGATGATGTCAACGGGTAATACATGCATATATCGGCAATACCCAGTTATTTTCAGCTGAAAAGGAAAAAATTGATAAGGATAATGCATACAGTTTTACATTTTATTACGGGAGTCATATCATACACTGTGTTAACTTCTGTTAGCTAGCACAATCATGCTCCGTATGGAAAAAAGTATAGGTAAGCTTCAGTATGTGCTCGTTACGGTACAAATGCAACCAACGATTGTTTCAACTCTAACTGCAAGCACCCCGGCATGCTGAGTATGCACGCAGTCTTGCTACGTGACCTGCAGTCTTACTCGACTATGTTGTATGTTCTTCGGATGTTCGGCTCCGACAAGCTATCCCACTACAGCGTTGCAGCGTGCACTCATGTCCGCAAAGCAGTTTACCAAGCGAACCCGAGAGACTTGGGTTTTTGTTGAATCGTCCATGCACACCATCGTTAGGTGATGAACACTTAATTACCTCCGCAGGTGTACCTGTACACCTTACCGTAGGTATGCCTTACCGTAGGTATGCCTTACCGTAAGTATGACGTCAAACCTTATCGAACAATGGTGTATTGTTTCATTTTTCCGAACTATTAATATTTCAATAAACCCCACGGACAGGATGAGATCGATTAATTGAACCCGATAACATATTTAATTGAATGAGAGGAAATTAATATAAATACCATTTAAGTTCAGCGATAAGAGCGTTATCGCCGTCGCGGGTGGCCGTTCTTATGCTGTAAGAATTTACTGATATGGATGTTGCTACCTACAACCAATGCTACAACAAGGTGCACTTACAGGTTAACAGTAAAGAGTTTTTGCGCTCATATTCACAGAGACCTAAGGTTAGGCTTGAGACTAGGTCTCACTTTTACATAGCAAAACCTAGATAGAACTCAACAATCATATTTTTCCCGAGACCATGCACTGTGCATCAGAGTCGTTGCTCCGCTGTATACATTAGTAGCATCCCCCCTTTCCCCTGGTCCACCATTCTTTATTTTCACCCCGTACGCTCTTGTGTCACTGACTGTATATAGGTAAAGGCACAAAAAATATTTTTCGTGTTTCACAAACAGGGTCATTGAATCTTGGTCTTGACCATTTACTGAGTCTCCAGTATGAATGGCTGTAGAAAGAAAGTCAATTTACATAGTCGTATAACTTGAAAAAACATTGCACGGGGTAATATCACAAAAATTACGACAAGATAAAATTCAAATCCCCTTCATCACTGACTAACTTTATTCTCCTTAGACACTGTTGCCACTGCTCGTTCGCGGAAAACATTTGCTCATAAAGGAATAACCCCATGGACCTGCAATAACCCACTTCAACTATCCTAAGCATGATGTTTTAAAAGTTAGATGTGTGTGAAAAAACATTACGCAAAAATGCAAAAATCCTCGTTTGTGTGCGTTTAGATTTTTATTCCCTCGGTATGTTGAATTTTATTTGAAAATACTTATAAATTGTGTGACTTTAACGTAGTTTTTCATGTCAAAATTACAGATTTAATGATCCGTTAAAGAGAATAAAACAGGGACGATAAAAGCAAGGACTGGCACTATAAACTTAGTTGATAATACCACACATGTGTACAGTGGAGCCCACATCAAGCTAAACACTTTCAGTATAAGCTGACCTCTCATTGTATAGGCTTCCCGTACAATGAGAGGTCAGCTTAAAGTCAATGTGTATAGCTTGATGTGGGCTCCACTGTACATGTCGATGTATCGAACTCTCGTCTGGTTAACATGGTTTAACCAGAACGAGATATGGAGGTTGCGCGTCCTCTGTGTAATTCTCTCAAGCATCCATTCCACAAGTTTTCCAACATTCTAGCGAGTAAAATATTCAAGCGATATGTGGATCCGTGTGTCGCCGACGTCCCTGGTGCCACGAGCCTGACACTAAATGATGACGAAGCTCCGAGCACACTCAAGACGAAAAGCCTTGTCTCCTCTCCACATTTCCTAACTCAACTTATGCACGTATATTTTACTGACTTAATAATTTCATGCCCCATATTTTCGACCTCTTATCAAATGAATTTTCAGGCGAAATAATTCATGAGCGCCGAATTGAGTATGAGTGAATGTGCTCAAATTTATCGGTATGTGTTTTATTCGTATGAATTCATAAGGTGAAGGGGTATATGTAAATTACTTATATTAAGAAGTTGCATTACGCTAAACTTCAGTTTTACATCAAATTCAGTTACGGGTATGCAGATGATCAATCAAAATTATACTTGTAATCTTCTAACAATAAAATTACTTAAAAATAAGTATAAATTTAATGAAAAAGCAATTCAACCCCAATATTTCCAAACCGGTTAAAATGAAACACACGCAGATAGTTACTGAAAAAACTTTATAAAAAGCTTTATAACAAAAGCGTTAGACTAAAACTTAAAAGATAACGCGGTGGTAAAAAAGGCAAATATTCTGGCAAATGTTTTTTTATTCAGATCAGATAATAATAATTGGGACCTAAAGATAATTAAATTACTTTCATAAATGTTTTTAATAATGAAACGTCCCTAATTTCATACGACAAAAATACGTTAAGAAAGGTTTACATTCACAACAAACTAAAGAGTATCTGAGTCAGTTGGATTGAAAATTAAAAAGTTCTTTTCGGGTTCCTTGCCTGAAATTATCAAAGAAAAGCTGGGCTGAGAAATACAATAAAAACTTCTTCCCTGACCATATGCAGTTTATGTTTTGATATCAGAGATTTCTACCTTTCCTATCAAAATAAAGTAGAAATCACAATGGAGGTACTATTTCTAATTTAATATCAAAACACTCCCCACACCAAATTAGATGAAAATTGTATCTTATATTCCCAACGAGCATTACTTTTACATCGTTGAATACGTTTTTGAGGTACCGAAGCCATGTAAAGAGAAAACGAATGGCCTATTCTGTAAGCCCACTTGAATTATAATAACCTTGTGAGTGAAATATACTCACCTAAGTACGGTCTGTTGACCAAGTGAGGTATCCACCCTTCGATCTATGTCGTTGATTATTAAATTATTATTCAACTAGGATTATGCGGTTGACTCAGGTAGTAAAAAAGTCGTGTATTTTATCCTATTTCGGCATCACTCGCAATATGTCATTAGATATTTGTTTAAAGTTTGATAAATGCCATGCAATAGAAATCAGAGTGACTAATCTACTTTAAATGAAAAATATAGGATATAAGGAATTGCTCACTAAAAGTTTTCAAT
Source organism: Ypsolopha scabrella (assembly GCA_910592155.1). Taxonomy (NCBI): domain Eukaryota; kingdom Metazoa; phylum Arthropoda; class Insecta; order Lepidoptera; family Ypsolophidae; genus Ypsolopha; species Ypsolopha scabrella. The sequence continues at coordinate 8,528,679 of OU342969.1, forward strand.
CAAAAAAATCAATACATACCCGTATAAAATCCCTTTTCAATTCACTCACAATCTGCCTTAGCAATTTTCTGACAGCCCGGAAGGCGACAAAAAATTTCACACGCTTTGCTTTTCATACGCCTCTGTTTATCGCGTCAAAAATGATGTGTGATAATAATTCTATTATCTATAACTCTTTAAAAGACACGTAAAGCATGTTATGAATACGTACATCAGGTTTATATTTTAAAAGTTTGATACAATTCTTCATTTCTTGTAAAAATCACCCGCTTTCAGCCTTCTCAAATTGTCGCATGTGCGAGAATTGCCGTCCCAGGACGGCTATCCCAGCAAGCGCAAAAATATTTGCTACGGCAGATTTTAGGTGATTTTACAAATAAATATCAGTCATTAGATATTTGCTTATAGTTTGATATAATATTCTTAAAGTAAGCGTTCCTTATATTCTACAGTTTCTATTTGATGTGGTTTAGTGACTCTAGTTTTTATCGCATGGCATTTATAAAACTTTAAACAAATATCTAATGACATATTGGGAATGTGCAATATTGCCGAAATAGCCCCCCTGGACGTCCGTATAAGGCCACATGCACAACTTCAAATGAGCATATCATATTTTTTAACTTTGTTCATCGGTATAGTAAAAATAATATAGACAGTTAACTAATAGGGCTGATATACTCATCTTATAAAAAATGCAAAACCTTTAAGTTCGCTCGATAGAAAAAAATTACGAAGTTACCTCTAAATTTCATGTTTTCGAGTGTTAATGGGCCTTCCTTAAATCATACAGCCTTGAAATTTGTATTAAAAATAAGTTAACTAATGACATCGTCAGCTCGTCTTAGAATATTTTATTAAAACGCAGATTTTTGTGGGCGCGTGGTGGTAGGTGGTCTAGGTGGTAGAGCTAATGCCGGGCTCGACTGTGGAGGTACCACCATCTTACTCGCAAATCCTCCCGAAGTTATTCGGGGGAGAGTAAGAGAACAGCTCTCAGGCAAAACCAGGCGGCCAACCATTGCCTGGGACCAATGGATGGCGGTTTATCCATCCCCAATTGCCGGGCCTTATATAAATCAAGCTGGTGACGGGCAGCGGCGTCACTGGTGCAAGGGTTTCGGCGCCGCGCCTTTCAACCTGATTTTTCTCACGGGGCCCGAGAAAAAGGGTATTGACAGCCGGACAAACAGACATACAGACGGACAGCAAAGTGATCATTATAAGGGTAAAATTTTTTTCATTTTGAGCTACCACTCCCTAAAAATTAACTTAAATTGTTACATAGAAAGGGGAAAACATATTTTTGCCCTGGAGATATGAAAATTCATAAATATATGAATATTTTATTTTTCCTTCTAGGATAATCTTTCAAAATAGGAGAAAACCAAGCCGATCACTCGTATTTTTACCACAGTGGGTAATGGATGACTGAAAACATTCATTTTTTTTCCTTTTAAAAAGTCTTTGTTTTGGATAAATATTTGGGATAATAAGTTGGATTGAAGAAAGTAGCATCAGTAAAAGCGTGGAGGCATAATTTGAAAGAAAACAATTCGGTCATAGAATCCTTTATTTCAGCTAAAGCGAAAGAAAAGTAAAACTGTATGAGTTTATGTATTATTTCTATTAAATTACTTGTTCTTTTACAAACGAACTTTTAGTGCCTCTCATTATTTGAGAATGCCTTCACCTCGTCAGGTAATACCCTTCTTTCCAGCCCTTGTATATAATATACCAATACCTAACTGAATAAATAGGATGAAGTACGATTGTTGACTATTTCACTGGCAGTCCATACTGGGAAACACCTCTGACTCCCGTGACCATTGTTTAGTATGATAAGTATAAATCTGATTTCATCATGTTACCTGTCGCTACACGCATCCGTTAAAACACTGCAATAGCTATCGTTTGTGCAATAGACTGTAACGCTTAAATTGCTAGATTTATGTAACTTAATAAAATTAACTAACTTTTTTCGGAATTTTGCCTGCCTGGAAAGGTATTAAACTTGTCTGTTTGTTAGTCTGTCTGATTGTCTGTCTGTCTGTATGTTCCGTTTAAATTCGAGAATCACTCAACGAATTGGGATGCGGTTTTTTAGGGTTCCGTGCCCAAAAGGTAACCAATGGGACCCTATTACTAAGACTCCACTGGCCGTCTGTCTGTCTGTCTGTCCGTCTGTCCGTGTGTCCGTCTGTCCGTCTGTCATCAGGATGTATCTCATAAACCGTGATAGTTAGATAGTTGAAATTTTCACAGATGATGTATTTCTGTTGCCGCTATAACAAGAAACACTAAAACCGGCCAAGTGCGAGTTGGACCTGCGCACTCCCATACAACAGACATGATTTTTTGGCGTTTTTATAGATAATGGTACGGAACCCTTCGTGCGCGAGTCCGACTCGCACTTGGCTGTTTTTTTTTTATTTATCATCGTAGTGATCCTTGTCAATACATAGGCTATAAGGGCCAAAGATGGAATAAACGCTTTTAACTCGAGAACCACCCAACAGATTTGGATGCGGATCGTAGTGACCCTGGTCAACGTATAGACTATAAAGGGCCAAAGATTTAATAAACTCGGTCTGAGCCGCGGGCAAAGGCTAGTAAATAAAAAGTTTGTGTTTGTGTAATAATAAATACAAATTCACGAGTTACTTTGATATAGAAACCATACAAACCACCTTTGATACGCCTGTGGCATTGTCTGTATTTCAATAAATTGTGCCCAATTACTAAAATTAGGGAGCTTAAAATATTAAGCTGGTTTTGTCACGTCACGTTTATGCATGTGAACATTTAATACTGACCAACTAATTATACCACAAACGACTATAATTAATTTATGACACTGCAACAAATATTTGATCGCAATAAATCAAATGAAACGGGATGATTCATAATCTATCCTTTCAAAACTTTCACTTTCACAACCAAGGCTAACACATTGTTGTTTTACTATCTCAGATAATAGTTGCTGGTCATCTTGCTGGTTTTCCATCCATCCATTAGCCAGGTCCGTCAACTGGACATAAGCCTTTCCAAGATTTCGCCTCTCATGGCGCACCTCTTGAAAGAAATGCCCAAACTTACACGCGCTGAGCAAGCAGATTGCTCAGCACAGTACCGACACTCTCACTCAAGTGACGGGACTACCAGTCTGTTTTTATAGAATTACTGGCAATTGGGACCACCTGGTTGTACCTGTTTGAGAGGTGTCCTCCTACCCTTCACTGAATAACATCGGAGGGGTTTGCAAGTAAGATACCTCCACAGTCGAGCCCGGCATCAGCTCTACCACGTAACTTGCTTGTCTTGAATCTATTAAATTGTTGTCGAATGAAACGGGCAGAGGCAGTAAAATGGAGGTACAAGACTTACACATTACACTTCAACCCCTTTTGTTTTTGTGTAATCCAAACATGTACAACTAATTATCCGAGATAATAAATAGACAGTGGTGTCTATTCGGTGTAAAACGACTTAACTTATTTGAAAGAACGAAACATAATTTAAGCATTCTGTATTTTTCTATCTATATAAGACAAGGACAGGGCGCTTAAAATAAGTTTAGTCCTGTCAAATAAGTTAAGTTGTGTTGCACCGAATCGACACCAATAGGTAGGATTTTTTTGTGAAAGTGAAAGTTTTGAAAGGATAGATTGTAATCTAGATTTTGTATCATCATGTTTCATTAGATTCATTACGATCAGTCGTTTGTTGCAGTGTTAAAAATTTAAAAAACCGGCCAAGTGCGAGTCAGACTTGCGCACAAAGGATTCTGTACCATTATCTACAAAAACAGCAAAAAAATCATGTCTGTTGTATGGGAGCCCCACTTAAATATTAGTTTTGTTTTAATTTAATTATTTATTTTTAAAGTGAATATTATAAGTAATAGAATAAATGTATATAAACTTTACCAGCTTGTTCTTTTATTTTTGTTTTTTATTATATTTAAGTATATATGTACACAAAAGAATTAAAAAAAATATATAATTTCAAGATGTATTTCGGACCCTACTGGGCCCGGCATCAGTTGATATAATAATCACATTCACAATAAAATGATGGCACATAAAATGACATGGTGACAATTAGTATTAAAAAGAGATCTATCTATCTACCTACCTTTTTATTGAGATATGAGTATGTGAGTGGGGTAGGGAGAGAGGGTGTTTGTGCGTGTGTGTTTGTTTGAGAGGGGATGTAAGAATGTTAGTATGAGTGTTAATATCAGAAAAATTTCGATGAGGTTGGTCTGTCTGTAAGTTAGTGCTGTTTATTTAGTCCAGGTCCGTAATGGGCACCAAGCGACCAGATGTAAGATGACTCCCATGTCCTGAGCTGAATATCAGTCAATGGTGGGTGGAATGATTTTATAATGCGGACGGTCAAGCAGTCGTCGATTGATTTATTGTGTAGGCGGGCATGAGTTGAGATGGGTAGTGTATTGTTTTGTGTTTTTGTTGTGAATCTGTGATGATTGATGCGGATGTGAAGTGGGGTTTTTGTTTCACCCACATAGAATGCCGGGCAGAGTCGACATTCTAGTAGGTAAATACAATTTTTTGTTATGCATGATGTGACTAGTATGATATACTAGTATACTATATGCACTACCCAGACCGATTCATCCAAAAACATTTCTACAACCGACCTAGATTCCATAATGCACAAAACAAACACACCCAACCATCCAACCAACTCAGACTCATAACAACATACTTTGAAGGCAGCTATAAACTAAAAAAACTTATAAATGACTTTATGCCTATACTCAGACAAAACGATGAGACAAAATCCCCACTAATCCACCAATCTCTTATCGACAAAACAAAAACCTAAAATCTACACTCACCAAAACAAAAACGGAAAACACAAATATTCTTACCATCACATCTCCTGGCACAACTTCATGCCAACGGCCACGGTTCAAAACATGCGCACTCATCAACACATCTACACACATCAATACACACCACACAACGCACCAACACAAAACTCACCCAAACACATCATCACAACAAAAATTGTATTTACCTACTAGAATGTCGACTCTGCCCGGCATTCTATGCGGGTGAAACAAAAACCCCACTTCACATCCGCATCAATCATCACAGATTCACAACAAAAACACAAAACAATACACTACCCATCCCAACTCATGCCCGCCTACACAACGAATCATTCGACGACTGCTTCACTGTCCGCATTATAAAATCATTCCACCCACCATTGACTGATATTCAGCTCAGGACATGGGAGTCGTCTTACATCTGGTCGCTTGGTGCCCATTACGGACATGGACTAAATAAACAGCACTAACTTACAGACCAACCTCATCGAAATTTTTCTGATATTAACACTCACACTAACATTCTTTCATCCCCTCTCAAACACACACACACACTCACAAACACCCTCTCTCCCTACCCCACTCACATACTCATCTCTCAAAAAAAAGCTAGGTAGATAGATAGATCTCTTTTTAATACTAATTGTCACCATGTCATTTTATGTGCCATCATTTCATTGTAAATTTCATTATTATATCAACTGATGCCGGGCCCTGTAGAGTCCGAAATATATCTTGAGATTATATATTTTTTTAATTCTTTTGTGTACATATATACTTAAATATTATAAGTAAAGGATATATGAATATAATTTGCAATATTCCGCTAAACAATTCTTGTCGTGCTATTCAAAATGCAGACTCGTGCACCGCCCGCCCGCCCGCATAAAAACATGCAACAAGCAAGCAATCTTAAATAACAAACAAGAAACTTATCGACACGTGTTTCGCCTCTGAACAAGGCATCCTCGGGATGTGTTGCTAGCTCGGCTTCTCCGCAGCAACTGAAATATTATAATATTAATATTATAATGAAATATTCCGTGTATGTTTCAACCATCCTGTTGCCGTTATTAATATCGAGCAAAAACGAACAAAAAAATCACGTTTTTGTATGGGAGCCCCCTTATATATTTATTTTATTCTGTTTTTTAGTATTTTTTGTCATAGCAGTGACACAAATACATTATCTGTGAAAATTTCAAATATCTAACCATCACGGTTCATGAGATACAGCCTGGTGACAGACGGACAGACAGATGGACAGCGGAGTCTTAGTAATAGGGTCCCATTGGTTACCGTTTGGGTACGGTACCCTAAAAACCGGCAAAATTTAGACTTACCTTAACATACCTAAGTAATTTCCAAATTGGATAAGCTAAAAAAGAAAAAAAAAATATGGCCAATCAACATTCTTACCCACATTGATAGTTCTTTTAAGAAAGCAACTTTAACGCGTAGCTTTTTTGTAAAAAACAAGAATATTAGATACAGTGTCTTTCGTTGTTTTTTTTTTTAAGTATTGTAAATTTCATCAAAACTATGGGGAGTTACACAACCCCGTTTTTCGGACAAACACGTCTACTAACATTCCATAAATTTTTCAAGAAATACAATGATTTCTTTTTATATTATTATTTCGAAATGTTGTTAAATTATCTAGTAAGCGAAAAAAACCAGTTTCGAAAATAAAAGAGCGAAATTGTGAATTTTGTGGTTGTTTACTGGCAATGATCCAAAAGTAGTGGGGGTAAACAGTTTTTTTTTTTCGTCTTTATTTAGAGGGTTTGGTCACAAAGTGACCATGTCACCCTAATAGTACACATACAAAAATTTACTTATAAATGATTGTCACTTCTTAATCTAAGGCCAACTTTTACAAGATTAAGAGTACTTTTATCCTCTGTTGACATCGGAACGGACAAAGCACTGTTGCAGCCACCTACTACAAATAGATGTCTGCAAAACTGATATATTGAAGATATATATTTGTTAAAATGGGGTTTATGATCGGACTAATGAAAATAAAGAATTATAAAGTAATTATATCGTGTGATTGTTGGTTAGGTGATAGAGCTAATGCCGGGATCGACTGTGGAGGTACCACCATCTTACTCGTAAATCCTCCCGAAGTTATTCGGGGGAGAGTAAGAGGACAGCTCTAAACAGCAAAAAAACCAGGCGGCCCACCATTGCCTGGGACCGATGGATGGCGGTATATCCATCCCCAATTGCCGGGCCTTATATAAATCAGACTGGTGATGGGCAGCGGCGTCACTGGTGCAAGGGTTTCGGTACCGCGCTCACCAACCCGCCTACCCAGTAGGACCGCCTAGAGTGGCGAAATCCTGGAAAGGCCTATGTCCAGCAGTGGACGAAACAGGCTGATGGATGGATGGATGGATATCGTGTGAGGTATCATTTGAAAGAGAAACCTCTAAAGAAGACTAAGAAAACGATATATTTTTGTCCAGTGGTCTTAATAATATAGCTCAAAATTTGCTAAGCTGACCGTTTTCCCCTGTTCTTTTAGGTTTCTTAAAGCTAAAATGGATTTTTACGAGTATTTCGGTTGTTAAATATTTAGTGATAGATTACCGGGTAACTGCAGGTTTTTTCGACAGTGCAAATAGTCGCTGATTTTTATTCCAATACTAAAGTTATATTGACTGCTTATTCAATATCGTATTCATAAAGGACCGTAATTGTGCGAGCCTGACTTACTCTTAGCCAGTTTTTCAATAATCTACCCCGAAGTAAAATTATTATTCCAATAAATAATATTCTTGGTTCTTTGACTCAAATACATCAACAAATAAAGTTCAATATAGGTAAGTATATATTTTTTGTCTTAATTAGTATTATAACCCGTGCGGATAAAGAAACCATCTATAAATGGCGACCTGCCTCATGCTATCTCGCTCACATATTCGCCCTGTCTATACTCGCACAGCATAGTACTACGTACAAAAAAATTATCAGTATGGATTAGCATTCACGCTGTCTCGACCTACGTACAAAAAAAATTAGTTTGGATTTGCATTCAAACTGTCTTCGCCTGTAAGCAAAACGCCGAGATATGTTTTTAATTCTTTATTGCATACAGAAAAACAAGTACAGAATAAAGTAAAATAAAGAAAATGTTCTCGGGATAATGTTAACTATTTAAAAGTTTATTTCATAAAATAAACAGTTGCTAGCAGCACTATATATACTTCCTAAAATATATTCAAAATTAATAAATGAAATATTGTTTGGCTGCCGCTTGACTTCTTTTGCTGACGCTACTCTAAGTACCAGTTGTCATTTATAGATTGTTTCTTTAACCGCACGGGATACACAGTACCTTCGCTTAAGAGGCCTGTAGTCGGTGGCTTAGGGCGGCTTGCACCAAAATCTTAAATCTCGATTTTATCGCTAAATCAGGTTTACGATCTATCAGTCAACACATTTCAGTCAAATTAAACTCAGCTTAAGTCCTAAATCTAGATTTAAATATTGATGCAAGTCGGCCTTAAAGTCAGTCGCGCACGGGGTCACTATGCTTGCTATTTCATTCTACATTCAACTTCGGATTATAAAGCACTGACTGACTGTTATTGGTTGGCCCGAACGTTCATTTCCCGAGCTTGTGTGAGAGGCAGGTTTTGATTCTTCCTATGATTTCAGGAGAAATATCCCAAAAATCGAAATGAAACAAAAATATTTTTGAATAATATAAAATATTCTATGCTGTGAACCTAAAATTATTTGATTTGTTGTATTGCTTCTAGGACATCACGATACATAAACAATCATCAAAATATGTGTAAAACCCAGAACTTTTATACGCTTGTAACTTTTGTATGTATTTGATTTTGATAAATATTTTAGGTTCAAGTCATGGATAGTGTATGGGATATGTTGAAAAAGAAAAAATATTACCTATAAATAAGGATATATTGAGCGAACTGCGCTAGTATGGGAGTTAGGGCGAATAGAGTGCCCTTAATAGTAAAATTTACAAATGTATTTCTTATCTTTAAATTTTCTTGTAGCGAAGCATCAACAAAGTTCACGTGTCACGCATTCAACACACAAACTTCCAAGCACTTATCACGGGCCTGACTGAAGAGAAGATTTACGCGCGCAAGTTTGGACTGTGACATCTACTCGTAGATGGATTCGCGATAAGCGCTGGAACGTTGTTTTGAATTTCTGAATTTAAAGAGCATACAAAACCCCTATGTAGATGTCTGTGAAATCGTGTCCAGGCAGAGCTTTACAATATTATTATATGTAATGTATTTGTTAATTGGCTAAACGTTAATTAACGTTCTCGTAGCACTAGCCCAAAGTGCGTTGGGTTACAACAAATATAAAAAAACCGGCCAAGTGCGTGTCGGGCCACGCGCAGTGTAGGGTTCCGTAGTTTCCCGGTACATATAAGTTGGTCTACTAATACAGACCGCGCCAAACTTCTGGTCCCATACATTAAAGGGGGCCAAAAGTTTGGCGCGACCTGTACTCGTAAACCTGTAAAGCCTACTTACCCGTGATAGTTTTCCTTTGAAATCTATAATATAAAAATGAATCGCAAAATGTGTTGGTAAGCGCATAACTCAACAACGCCTGGACCAATTTGGCCAAATCTTTTTTTTAAATGTTCGTTGAAGTTCAAGGATGGTTTTTACGGCGAGAAAAATTAGAATTATTGCTGGAAAAACCCTAAAAATAGCCCTTTTCTTTTTCCCATACAAATGATTTCTAACTAAAACGTAGTCAATTTGAGCTTTATTGCTATGGTATAAAGTTCATATTAAATTACAAGCACTCATGTAGGTGTGTTCCTAACGTCAAAGATCATATCTATCAAAACAATGTGCGTGTGTGCGTTGGAGCACAGAATACATAGTTTTTTACAGCACAGAACGCAGTACAAAGAGCTGCTCAGCCACCATCTACTACATTAACCAGTTTTTTTGAGACATGCCAAAACGATGATTTCGCACAAACATTGCTAAATATATTCTGAAATGCCAAAATATTATACCTGGAATCAATCCTCAAGGAGATTTATACGACGGAAACAAGGAAAACCAGTTCCAGGATATACAGATGTATATTCCACCGATGCGATTGGCCGGATTTATTCAGTACATCCAAGCAATGATGAATGTTTTTATTTACGACTGCTATTAGTCAATGTACGTGGCCCAACATCATTCCAACAGTTACGAACTGTTGATGGTGAATTGTGTGGATCCTACAGAGAAGCCTGTCAACGTTTGCAATTGCTTGAAAATGACGCTCATTGGGATCAAACTCTCAATGATGCTGTAATATCATCACACGCTCATCAAATACGAACATTGTTTTCTATAATCATATCTACATGCTTTCCATCAAACCCAATTGATTTGTGGATCAAGTACAAAGATTATATGTGTGATGATATTTTGTATCAAATACGGAATAGAATGGGAAATCCAAATATACAAATCAGTGAAGAAATTTACAATGAAGCATTGATTTCAATTGAGGACATGTGCTTGATAATGTCAAACAAACTATTAATTCAATTAGGCCTGACCGCGCCCAATCGTCCAATGCATGACGCTTTTAACCAAGAGTTGCATCGAGAAAGACTGTATGATCTCAACGCTTTGAAAGAATTAATTCAAACAAATCTTCCACTGTTAAATGAACAACAGAAGTATGTATTTGAAACTCTTATGAAAGTAACAAATGATGAAACTGGAGGGATTTACTTCTTAGATGCACCTGGTGGTACAGGAAAACCTTTTTGATTTCATTAATATTAGCAACAATTCGCTCACAAAATAAAATTGCACTTGCACTCGCTTCGTCGGGAATCGCAGCAACTTTGCTTGAAGGTGGTCGAACAGCCCATTCAGCACTAAAATTGCCATTAAATATGCAAAGCAATGAAACTCCAACCTGCAACGTTTCGAAGAACTCTGCAATGGCAAAGGTTTTGCAGCAATGTAAATTGATTGTTTGGGATGAATGCACGATGGCACATAAAAAATCTTTGGAGGCTTTAGACAGAACCTTAAAAGATCTACGGAGCAATAATAACCGATTTGGTGGTGCAATGATTTTATTAGCAGGAGATTTTCGTCAAACATTGCCAGTGATTCCACGATCAACGCCAGCTGATGAACTCAATGCATGTCTAAAGTCCTCCAATTTGTGGAAACATGTCAAAGTACTTCATTTAAGCAAGAATATGCGTGTCGAGTTGCAAAATGACCAATCTGGAAACATATTCTCTAAACAACTCATTGACATTGGTAATGGCAAATTTCCTATAGACATGTTGACTGGCTGCATTAACTTTCCTCAAAGTTTTTGTCAGTTAACTCGATCAAAAGATGAACTTATTCAGAAGGTGTTTCCAGATGTTTCTCAAAATTACAGAAACCATGATTGGTTGAGCGAACGAGCTATACTGGCTGCAAAAAACATAGATGTAAATAAATTAAATTTCAAAATTCAAGAACAAATTACAGGCGAATTGAGGATATATAAATCAGTTGATTCGGCTACTAATCAAGATGATGTAGTCAACTATCCACCGGAATTTTTAAACTCGCTGGATTTGCCCGGATTGCCACCTCACAATCTTCAATTAAAGGTTGGATCGGTGGTTATAATGTTGCGAAATATCAACCAACCGCGTCTTTGCAACGGTACACGGTTAGCGATAAAAAAATTACTAAACAATGTGATAGAAGAAACTATACTCAAAGGAAAGTATAAAGGAGAAGATGTTCTCATACCGCGCATCCCAATGATTCCGACTGATGTGCCATTTGAGTTTAAACGACTACAGTTTCCAGTGCGGCTTGCTTTTGCTATGACTATAAACAAGTCCCAGGGGCAATCATTAAGTGTTTGTGGTATTAATCTAGAAAACCCATGTTTCTCACATGGTCAATTGTATGTTGCCTGTTCCCGTGTTGGAAAACCATCAGATTTGTTTATCTATGCGCCAGGTAATCAAACAAAAAACATCGTATACCACAAAGCACTACAATGATAATAATAATAATTATGATTCACATGATTAACAATAAAGCGATTACTTACTTTTAAATACCTAGTTATGTATAGGTATAGTTTTATATACTACTTAAACTCATGCCTAACCACGTGTTTTAATAATAATCTTCATTAAATTTGTCGTTAGCCATCATTGATTTTTCTTGTAAAAGCCCGTTCTAAAAGTGTTCGTAATTTCCGTTGTTATTTTCAGAATAATGTAATTTCAGTCCACCACGCATGTGTATGCGTTGCGTGCGCAGGCAGCATAGACAATGCAAGCGGAAAATAAAATTAAATTGTGACCTCCTTTGTCACGCCTCAATATTATTTAGTACGTGTTAGAGAATATTATATGATAACCTCATTGGTATTTGATATTAAACCTCAGACATAGCTGTAGTTAGTATCGCATGTACTGTGATCTTAGAAAAAGTTTTTTTATAGCATTATGTTGTTCGGATACCTATACTATAATTATTTATTTTAATTTTTTTAGGGACGTTCATGAAACATATTTTTTACTGAGTTCGTAATGAGAATTTTACGACATGAGGTTAGATAAATATTATTATATATTTTTATAAATTTAAGTTTAAGTATAAATAAATTTTATTGAAACATTATTGTTTAGTTACGAAAATTGTTGTTTATATTAAATCATAAAGTTGGACAGACAAACTTAGTCAAATAACTGTAACGATTTCCTTCATGAAAATTTAAAGTTATTTTTTCGCATTTTATAATGAGCACTTCTGATTAAAATTGTTGAAATGATCCAATCTTGTATAAAAAGTAATAAAGAAAAGATCTAGTAAAAAAACCCGTAACATTTATACATCACTATTCAGAGGGCGTTATAAAATAGAATACCTAGTTCAATTATTCAATTAGTTCAAATCCTTATCTGAGGAATTTTTCAAAATATCTGGCTTAATTTGAATAATGTGTGTATCCAAAACGGTGGATTTTTGCTATAAATAATATCACTTTCACTAAGACTTAAAGAAAACCAATAAAAGCACGACATATAAAATATCAAAAGAAACAGAGTTTTCCCAGGAATTTCTTTGTTTTTGCGACGATATATTACCACAGAAGATATATAAATACTGTAATATTACTAAGTGTCGGTCGTCAGACATGAGTTCTACCGCAATCACGTTCGTTCCTGAGCAATTCAAATGAATGAAGTGTAGTAACAACTAATAAAAGTTGTTTTATAGTATTACTGCGACATGCTGCTATTGACTGCAACACTGCGACGCACGCTGCTTGAGTTACTATAAAATTGATTGTTGTATATTTTTCCGGTTCACTCTATTTTGGCAGTTGACTAATAAACATGTCAACTTAACGTCTCGTTTAAATCATCTCTCCCGTCTACAATTAACCCTTGGACCTAACCAAAGTTATTTGATGAAGGAATCTGCTTTTAGTATCTCCTTACGCGTGCACGTCAATGTCTCTATCACGTCAATGTCTCTATCACGTCACTATTGAGTATTTCGAAGTCTAGGCGTGCAATAAACGTCAGTATAGAGCTGTAGGCATGCCATGAGTTTGGTACTGAGTCTATACTGAGCTACTATACTTAGGACATATTATACCAGGTGTGTTTACAGCTACAGTGCTACCATTAAAAAAAACCACATATTCTGTAAAACCGCGGTAACTATTATTTATTTATTTATTTATTTATTTATTTGATAGGAGAAAAAACAAAAATAGATACATGTTTGACAATAACAATGGTGATAACATTAGTTTAAGTATATCTATTCCCTTAACATTCTCACAAATTACATAAAGAGATAAAAATGAAGCAGATGAAGAAGATAAATGGTTTATGACAATATTGGCCCAAAGCCAAAAATACAGACTAAGCAAAAAACCTACAGCATGCACATGCAAACTTAAAATAAAAAATTATTAAAACTAAAAATTAATAAAGAAAAAGATACATTTTATATTTACCTAAGAATAAGACATATATTTCTGCTTTACCCTATTTCTTTTGTTTTATTTCTTTTTTTTTTCTTTTCTATGAACGCTTTCTTTACTTTATTTTTATATCTGTTACGAGAGCAGTTAAAGAAATCTATATTTAAAACATTATCATTGTAGCAATTGCACATACGATGTATCGGAGCTCTTTTTCCATTCTGAGTTCTAGTTCTTCTGAGATGAAAGAGATATTTGGGTCTATTACTACGATGACGGAGACTGGGTAGTTGGAAGTTAATCTGACTTAAGAGGTCTGCACATTTATATTCTCGAACACATATATTTCGAAGAATAACTGAATCAGTCACATGTCGGCGATCTGCAACAGCATAAGCCCAAACTTGGCAAGAAGATCGCTGTAGGACAGACGGCTGTGATTAAGACGATAGTTCAAGGCACGTACAAATCTTTTTTGGATCATTTCAACCTTCCGAACATAGATATCAAACACCGGATTCCATATTGCTGAGGCATATTCTAATTTTGACCTCACCAGACTCTGATACAAAATTATATATGTGAGGGGGTTTTTAAAGCATTTGGCTACTCTAAGAATAAATCCTAGCATGCGATATGCTTTTTTTATGATATCTTCAATGTGGAGGTCAAATGTCAATTTAGAGTCAAATAAAACGCCAAGGTCACGTATTTGATTGACAACTTCCAAGGAGTCATTCCCAAGCTTGTAGGGAAAACAGTGTTTATGCCTCTTCTTAGAGAAAGCCATTACTTTGCATTTGTTCTCAGCAAGTACGATTTTATTATCAATGCAGTAAGTAAACAGTCGGTTTAGATCGTCCTGTAATTGCAGACAATCATTATTGTTATCTATACGTTTGTATATTTTTAGATCATCTGCATACATCAAAAACTCAGAGTACTTAAAACATAGTGTAATATCATTAATAAATATTATAAAAAGCAGTGGCCCTATAATTGAGCCTTGGGGAACTCCAGATGTTACAGTAATGTAGGACGAGATATGCCCATTCAAACCAACAGCCTGTTGTCTCATGCACAAGTAAGATGAAAACCATCGCAGCAAATTACCCTTTATTCCATTAAAATAAAACTTTTGCAGCAGAAGCTTATGATCCACTTTATCAAAGGCTTTTCTGAAGTCTGTGTACACTGAATCAACAGCTACACCATCATCAAGAGCTTTAAAAAGAAAATTTGTGTAGGGTAAAAGGTTTGAAACGGTAGATTTTGATTTCACAAATCCGTGCTGACGAGTATCTAGAAGTGGTTCAACGTAAGGATATACTTTGTTGTGAATTAACATTTCAAATACTTTGGGGATTATTGATACGAGAGAAATGGGGCGGTAATGTTCAATAAGATTTTTAGCACCTCCCTTATGAATAGGAGTCACATGAGCTATCTTCCATTTTGCAGGGATGATCCCAACGTGAAGACTTACGTTAAAGAGCAAAGTCAATGGAACACAGATTGTAGAAGCTGTATGTTTTAGAAAGAATGAGCTTATTTTATCCGGCCCTGGGCCCTTATTGCTATTGAGATCAAGAAGGGCTTTTTCAACTTCGGACTCTAAAAGATTTATCTCAGACAAAGGAGTAGCCAAAGATGGGCCGTCATTTAAAGCAATAAAATCTGTGTTATAAGCATCGTGATCCACTGGTTCAAAAACGGAAGAAAAGTACTTTGAAAACATTTCACATATATCGGAAGGACTGTGAGAAGATTGATCCTCAAATGTCATTGTAGATGGATACCCAGTATTTGTTTTCTTCAGAGAAGATGTGTATTTCCGGAATGATTTGATGTTAGTCTTTGTTAACTCTTCAACGTTTTTTATATATGTTACATGACAGCTTTTAAGCAATTCCTTTACGCGACAACGATATGTTGAAAACCGTTGGTAATCAGACAGAGAGCCATAAGTAGTCCAGCGAATCCATGCCTTTTCTTTTGCTCTCAACTCTCTAATTAAGTCACGTGAGAACCAAATAGGATACTTGGCTGGCTTCGTTTTAACAAGAGGGGTATCAACGTTCAGTATCTCGTATATAATACAATAAAAACGATTGACTGCATTTTCGATAGTCAGGGCACTAAGTTCGTTCACCCAGTCTATCTTGGAAATTTTGGAATTAATGGAGACATAATTAGCTTTAAAAAAGTTGTATTTTGGAATTTCTACATTTGGAAGAGAATTTGTAGTGATAGGAATAGGTAAAGTTAATGTCAAAGGAGGGTGATAAATATCAACTTTTGAGAGAGGTGCATCGCAAAGTGAAACAATACATGTTGTATTGGAGAGAACAAGGTCAAGTAATCGTCCAAATTGATTGATTATATTATTATATTGTGATAGGTTTAAGAATGACATTAAGGTTTCGAATAGTCGTTCAAAACCTGTAACTGGAACGTCTAGAGATCCATGAGAATTATTATTATAATCGGATGAAAACTTCCACTTAATGTTCGGTAAATTATAATCACCTATAAGGACAATATTGTAGTCAGGTATTTCAACACCAATATCAAACATTTTATTGAGGTGACTGTCATATAAATCCTTCTTAGAGTCAGGCGGTATATAACAAGCATTCAAAAATAGTCCTTCAGTACCGAAAGGAAATAACAGCGCTATCTCTTCCACTAACGGTGATTCCCAGTCATGACGGCGTATGACGTTAAACTTATTCTTGACGGCGACCAACACACCACCTCCATCAGTTTTTGATGAGGTGCGTGGATTTCTGTCTTTGCGAAATACTGTGTATCCATCCCCAACAACCTCAGCGTCAAAAATTCCTTCCATTAACCACGTCTCAGTGAGAACCAGAACATCATAATTACTATTCATTATGTTACAGCGTAATGTTTTGAGCTTACTTCGAAGACCACGACAGTTTTGGTAGTAAATGTTAAGATCATGGCTACTTTTCATTTATATTGTAGAAATATCTTGTAGAGACAAAATTATGTCGGGAACTTAACAATAAAACATCGTGAATGATGTTCAATAATACTATGAGCTGGTATACATAGTGTATAAAACAGTAATGTATAATATCTGTCGCAGGCGAAGAACATAGTAATGTTGTAAAATATTGTTGAAATGAGTTGGAAAAAGTTGATAAATAACAAAAAGAATTATAGTTAATTAAAAGGATGTAGAGAGAGCGTTCATTATCAAACAAATTTGTTAAGTGGTAAAAGCAAAGAATATAAAAAGTTTTAATATAATATGTGATAAAAGGTTTAATCCTATTAAAAATTAGTAAACCCTTCATTAAGATCAAAACAGATAAAAGTCATACAATTTTGGAGAAATCACTTTCTTGTCTTATTTGTATAATGTTGCTATTATCTGTTTTTCGCATACAGGTCGTAGCGTTTTTTACCCACACATACATATAGTTTTTTTCCTTGCGCAAAACACGGGCTTTGGAATAGATAAGCTTATTTTTCAGCGATAAATGTTCGTTCACATAGAATGGGTTGGGTGGTCCGGATCCAGGCAGTGTCAGTTGTTCAGTGATTAGTTTGCGGCGAGCGCGCACAGCACTGAGCACGTCATCACGGAGGCGGCGCGTGGTCAGCTGGAGAATGATGTTCTTAGGTCGAGGACTAGGGGCGCCATGCGCGACACGGTGGACTGCGCGTATGCTCTCGGCTGGGATTGAGACGCCTACGAGAGATCCTATGTCGACAACAAGTCTCACCAAATTCTCGCCCCTTTTTTCAGGTATATTCTGAATCTCTAGGTTGCAGCTCCGGCAAGCTTGATCCATGTCATCGAATTTCTTTGTGATCGAATCGAGACTACTGCGTAATTCTGCGTTTTCTGCCTGAACGGATTCGGTGCCGGCTGTTTCCAGCTCGGTTACTTTGGTTTCCAAGGTTTTCAGACGGGTTTCCCAAGCCTCACTTTGCTGTAGAATTTTTTTCATGTCTTCTTGGACTGAAAGCATGGACTTGTTGATGTCTTGTTGAATATCTTGACGCATAGTTGTGAATTTGTTGTTAATATAAGTCATCAATTTTTCCGTATCTATATTGACAATAGATGGAGAATGATTTTCAGAGAGTGATGGCGCTAAAAGGTTTTTGCATGTGACTGGGCTCTCAGAGCTGAATATTGTTGTAGCTTTATTTGCATTTTTTTTTCCTTACATGATGAACATTTCCATTTCAGTTTGTTCATGGGTAAAATTTTTCTGTAGTCACTTTCAGATATTGATACACATTCATAGTGATAGTTTTTATGACAAGCCGCGCAGTTTAAGTTATCTTTGTCTGATGTCAGAGTAGTACAAACAGAGCATACAAGAGCCATAATTGCGCCCTCTATCCTATTTTTCGTTCAAGAACGTATAGAACAATTAGCACCAAGAGTTTTAACTTGTCACCTTAATCGATGTATTGATATGTAGACTGGTTGGTTATAGGTAACAGGTATAGATGGCGTTATTAAAATATTACTGTTGCAAATATGATTATAAATTATATTTTTCGACTGGGTCTCGAACTCGTACTTCTGGGGTTGCACGAAGATAAACACTGTTTATGTATAAAATACAAAGATGTATAAACGTCTAAAATAAATTATTTTCCTGGAATCGAACCCGTGCACTCAGGTCAGATTACAAACCACTAGGCCACCGAAGTCAGTTACGCAAACTGTGAAATAAGCGTACGTTTATGAGATTAGATTAGCTTTAGAGTTCAAAAGCAATTTATAGGGCAGTTAAACATTTTTTATTATTTTTAACAACGAGCCGCAATGATTCACTTTCACCGTCTTGACACTTAACTGGTGAATTAAAAGTAGTTGATTTAAATGGCTTAACACTTGATTTTTTATGCACTAATATAATGTATCTATACAATGTCACTAAGTTAAACACTGGTGAGAATTTTGGAACTTAAGGCGCAATATTTTCACAGTTATGAAATAAAATAGATAGGACTCACGTTAACACGTCTTTCTCAGTCTGCTACGAGAGGGATTTGTTTTAGTTTAGAAAATATTTGAGTTTTTAACAAAAATACGTGAACTCTAACGCACCGACATAATAAGGGCGTTTTTTGAAACAGCGTCTTCCGTAAAACAGCTGTTACGGTACAGCGTTCTAAAATAGACCTTCTTCCCACGGAATCAAGTCTTTAAGTTACCTGAAGTATTTTTCTTCAGGGAGTTGTTTAGAATGATCAGTAGAGTATTTAAATTAATTTATTACATTTTTAATTAACATTTATCTAGTCTGTAAATAAAATATTGTTTCTGCTTCTTCTTGGAAACCGCTAGGGCACTGCAAGATTTTTCGTAAATATTTAATCCAGTCGCTAGCAAGTATCGAAGTCTAAACTTATAGTAAGCTTACTAAAGAGACAAACGACAAACTAGATCGTTTAAATCCATTCAAAATGGATTTTGATCTGACAGTGACATGGTAATAAGAATTAAGCTTTAACCACACTAGTGTGACGCTGGCACCAGACGTCAGATACGTCAATCTGGTCTTACTGTGTCCAAAATATTTTGTGCAGGAGCATGCTGCTTGCAACTAGACTATAACAATGTTTTGCGTCGAATGGCTGACGATCGATTAGATTCAGCCGTTTGGGCCCTAGCATAAACCATAATAAAAAATTTTGACCTTTTCTAGCATTGCAGTGGGGATCAGGCCCGAACTTAAAGACCCAGGGCCGAACGAACTTTTCTCAGAGACTGTGTGTCTTGTTGCTTATGAGAGGTCAATGATCTGTACATTTAATATTTTCGCGAAATATTAAAATTTTATATGAAATGGGTTATTGGTGTAGTACTGAGGCAGAAATAACCATTTTTAGAAATGTTTTCTGTCTGTATGTTTCGTTTTAACTCAAGTAAGTAATATAAAACTTACACGAACTAAAAATTCAAAAATAAACTAAATAAAAAAATGGCCCAATCGCCGCCATTTTGTGGAAAAGTCCCTAAACTAAAAGGCTGGCGTTGCCTCGTCGTCGACTTTGTCCGAGATTTAACCCTTTGGTTTCCTGAGACGGAGACCAGTCGCGAAGAAATCTCATTATGCCGACTAAACTAACATTATTTTCTTCAACTCCTAGCCTGAAAATGCAAAAAACAGCGGTTTTTTAGGTTGTAGATTATTGAAGTTATGACTGACGGAGTCTCCATAAGTCTCAGCTGCCAATTTGAACACAGTTCTTTTTTTGGCGAAGCCGACAACCTGCATTGCCTTTGTACTGAACTTGGCCCCTTTTTCACATGTATGGTTTTGGTGGGATATAATATACAAATATATAAACACGAAGACAAATATAACCAATGTCTTTACATTGTATTTTATAAAAAAAAACTTGATTAGTTTAATGTTTCTTTTATTAGCTTATCCCAATAATGATATTTTAAATATGTTTTCTTTTTATATTGTAAACGTAACTCGCCCACACTTTTTACGATAATTCCAATAATTAGAGGTTTGAAATTTAATTACGGTTGGATTGGACACTTTACTCAAACTTAAGCATCATCAAAGACTTCATTTACTGATAAAACTAATTAGAAGGCTCACAAAACTATTACGGTGGGAATTTTGGCTCGGCCTTGGTATCGCCGGGGACAGTGATGCATCAGAAATCCTAAGATGAAATCTGAGATCAAGAATAAATTATCAAATAAACACGTGGTTCAGCCACCGCCCTCGCCGAATACACCGTTTGCAAATTATTTAAATCAGAGGACACGGTTTGCCTTTCATCTCACCCAATACGGTGTTTACTACTGTTTGGTTTAAAAAGCGTCTCGGAACGCAGAAAACGTATTTGAACGCGGTTAAGGTGTTTTATTTTATTGATATGGCAACACGAGTTGTCGAGCGGTAAAATTGTGACGTAGACTGGCTTTCGCCATTACCTTTGAAGACAACAAGAGTTGCAAGAGGTTATGTATTTGATATTTCAAGGAAATCAGTAGTTAAAAGTGTGAAATAAACCAGTTAATCAGTGTTAACTGTGATCCGGGACTCCTACGCGAAAAGATTCGTAAATTTAATAATAGTGTAAAGTGATGTGAAAAGATTTTCAGTACCACGTTTTACTGAAATCGTGATGTTTTAACGGGATCAGGCTAGCCTAGGGTTAGATGGTTGAGTATAGGATACGAATCTGCTGACATGCTGGCTGGGCTGGTCATTTGTCAGAAATCTCCGTGCTGAGGGCGACGACAATCAACGTCAGAAGAAAGGAATAGCACGTCCAGGGGACCGGTGCTTTCCTCTGAGCCAGGGTTGAGTCGTGACCTTGATCGAGCGCAGAGGTCCTGTCCAGGACGAGAACATGCATACCAATATGAGTGTTTGAACCGTTTACCCTTATAACGGGATTTAGTATATAAGCCCCCTTGTTTTGTAAACCCCTCTCTGGCAGGGCTTAGATTCTATTCAATACCAATGGGCCCAGCACCAGAAATCTGAATTGTACCTGTCGAGAGGGGGGTGCAGCATACAACTACATTTTCAGACCAGAAGTTCAAAATAGTGTTTCTATCGGAAACGCTGTTTACTGTAAAATAAAGTCAGGGAACATGAAAATCGGCATTGTTTATTACTTACTTTAATCAGAGGTTCAGAATACGATTATGGTCGGTGACGCAAATTAATCTTTGACCTCACCCACTACACTACTTACTACATTAAATATCGTAGGTTCAAAATATATTTTGATCAAAAATACGGAGCAGGCAACGGCCTATGAATATTATTTTGAGATTATTTAAGTCAGTAAGACGTTCACATCTTTCAACCTCGCTTAAGACACCGCACGGTCAAAGGCTTAGTCAAAAAAAAAAAATTTTTGTAAAACAGAATAAACTAATTGAAGGGTGCAGGGAAATAACAGGGAATGCCCATCTGAGTACATTTCGAGAAAAACGAATGTAAACCTTTGAATGTGCATACATATTTTTAATGACACTAGAAATACAATTGAAAGTTTACATACTTAAATAAATGTGTACTTAATATGAAATATATTTTTTTATATTTTCACTAACTTATTACTTTGAATAAAATAGAATGTGCGATTTTTTTACTTTCAGGCCAATAAAAAATCGTCTTCCCGTTTGTTTCACATTCAGGCCAATCGAAAAACTTACTTTTGATTGCCACCCCTTGTTGTATTTCAGTTTTTTTGTGATTGAAAACAAGACTTTAATAGAAAAACAATGTTTTGACAATAAAAAACACAAAGTTGAAAAAATGTGACATTCCAATTTAGAAAACGTAATTGCGTGTCTTAATTAAATCATCACCCGTTAGTCTATTTATTTACATATAACATTTATCATGGCACCACAAAAATACAGATAACACTAAAACATAATTTACTTTGTAGGTTTTTACACGATTAGAAAAAGCGGAACTAATAAGACCAGAAAAACTAGCTAAGGACTTAAGTTGGATAAATAGTAGTAAACTAGTGCACTAGACTACTAATAGCCAAAGTGTAAGCCTGGCTTAAGAGATTTGCTACAATAGCCAGATGTTTGATGACACAATAAAACAATAAATTACGCTGTCGCAATCAGACAAACAAGCCCATTTAGCGTATTTGTTCGATAAATACGGATGCCGGATGGTCTGTAAAATTTTACTCGCAAATTGTTATTGCAGAATTTTATCATAGTCGTAAAACGGGAGAAGTCTGGGCAACTCAAAACAACAACAAAGCCGTTTTGATTAATTCTATAAATGCGCGCAGTGAAATATAACTGACTCATTAGTGATATAATTTATGTTTTGATCAGTAAAAATTATTACACATTAAAGTTACTACGCGATTAAATTCAGATGAAAATAAATACACAACACAAAAATATTATAAACAAAATAGGTACATCAAAAGCGATGTTATATAGGTAGAAACAAAATCTGAGGGATAATATAATCAATTTTAAAAGCATGCACAAACAAACGTTTATAGTGTTTAATAGTTAATTATAAACATAAACTTATCAACAGTGAATGGATCTAAAGGTTTTTCAGTGTCCTCATAGTTTACCACCTTTTTCAAGAACATGACATTCCTTAATATCAAAATGCTTGAGTACGTTATAAATTCGACAACTAATAAATGTGCCAAACATGCTAGCAAAAGCTGTATTGATTTTAGGAGGCTGTACTCTGAGCACCTGTTTCTTTGATAAGTGGCTTTACTGAGCTGAACAAACAATACGGATGTTGAAACGGCTACTCACGATTTTCATAGTCAAGTCAGACAATGTCAGACAAACGGGGAGCCGCCGCGTATCATGCTGGCCTCCAAAGAAACTGTACGAATATAGTGAAGGCGAAATCTGACTATTAAAATCGTAAGTAGCCGTTTCAATATCAGTATGAATCTAAAGCATGAATCTTTTAGTAGTAAAATTGAACTAACAATGTTTCGATGGGTACTTATACCAATTTGATGAATAATTCATTTGTCGTACGGTAAGTACCTGAGCGTTTGTACACAATATAATATACATCTTCGATGGGAAAACGATGAGGCTTTTTCATCATTATCTTCAACACAGAACGTTGCGCTCTTTTGACAATTCTCTGTTTCCCTCTAAATACTTTGGTAAAATTCATAGACTTAGGGTAAACTTAAAATTGTAAAGGCCAAAAGGCCAAAAATAAAAACGGTCAATCAAAAAAAATAACTAAAATCATGGATATGGTGCGGGTACTATCCGAAACCGAAAAACAATATATAACAAATGAGATTGGCAAAAAGCAGTGTACACTTATTTAAGTTTGAGGAGGCTAGCTGCATTTCGTAACTTTTTCATAGTTACAATTATTTTAAGGTAATTAAATGAAATACCTAGTTGCAAAAAGTACTGCCTAAAGTTTAGTTTTTATGCCACCCCCCCTCCCCCAAGATTATTAAAATATTTATTTATCAGGGTATGTCATAAATTACTCACTATTTTATAATTATTATCATGATTTTACCATATATGAGTACAGATAATTTTTTTTAAGGGCATGGGTGACCTGGGTCTAAGCACTTCGTTTTGCATCAAGTAGAACTAAGCTCTACGACTTTTCATTATTGTTTTCACGCTCTAAGCCGTGGTTGTTACGACAACCTAAATATGACACGCTCTCGAAAAAACTGACTTTTATTAAATTACTCTGCTTGAAATAAGACACGTTTTTTTACAGAATAGCTAGATAAAATTCAAAAAATTTTTATACATATAATATCAAATAAATCCCCAAATCAATACTCGAGATAAAATCAATATGAAGTTTAAAGTAGAGTAAAATAGAGGACTACTAAAGATTTTATTTACGGTATATCAATTGATGCGGTTCGCTTAAAATTACTTCATAACGTTAGAAGAATATATAGGAACAACAAAAAAAATCCAGACTGTCCTTTAATTTTTGTTTGCGTAATTTTCACGAGGAGATTTTGAAACATCCCAAAAATAATTCCTTAAAATCATATTACTATGACAGAGTTGTCATTAAGGACAAACATGGCGATCGTTGCCTACCCTAATTTAGTAACTCCCGATTTAACAGTTGAGAATATAATTGAAATGGATTGGCTGATTCGTCACTTAGCGATATTTTTTAAATTCAAAAACCGGCCCTTCTTTAAGCAGAGTACTTAATAGTAAAGTTTAGCTTAGCAAAGAGTTTCCCTAAGCTAAGGGTTGGTGAAAGATGTTTTTATTCTGGACAAGTCCTAAAATATTAAAGCATCTGATTAAAGCGTCTCCTCAAGTTAGTGAAAATGGGCTAAGAATCCTAAATAGTGATGGGAACTCAAGAGGTAAATATTAATAAGGCTTTTTCGGATTCAATTTTTGATTGTTGGAATCCAATCAATCTGGCACCTTCAATTAACGACTTAGTGTTATCGTACCCAGATACCAGGTATTAGTATTATCTACTTGAATAGAACTTAAATAAAACATTGTTTTAAGGAAAAGTTATGTTCAACAGTTATTCATATATTGCTTGTGTGACGCACAAAAATAAAAGAGGTTTTATCACGCGAAACCTACATTATTCTATTATTTTTCATCCTAAGATATCAGTGCGAGAAGTCGCTAATAAAAATACAGCCAGTATAAATGAACATTGTACTACTGTCTACGATGAAACTGTCACAAATATTCAGAACCTTATTCCAAGGGAATACAAGTTATGATTTGTTTGATTTATGCGACTTGCGGGCTGCGCAATCATTTCCTTCGTACTTATTACGTTATTATTTATACTATTTGGCCGCAACGTAATACAGTATTCCGTACACAGATCTTAGTAACAAAATACGAGGCTATATCTACAGCTACACTTTCTTTTGGCAAAAATAATGCAATAAAACCGAGTGAGGTCACTAGGAAAACTGTATTTTTCGTTTGCTCTCTCTTTTATGATGTTTTTACTGGAGTTCCTATCGAATACCGTTTGGTTTTGGTTTTATTGTGTCTGGACTAGCGGAACTGGAGAATCTAGATATAACTGGGCTGTTACTTTGATTTGGGCCAATTTCGTAAGAATAACTTTTACTTTCTTATTTGCTGTTTTTATAGGATCAGATATTCGATTGTTGATTTATAAATGGAATGTTCTTATTGTTTTAGAATCTGGTGAATACTTATAATAAAGTTTGTCAGCAGCTTTAATAAATGGTTTGGTCAAGTGCCAGCAGGACCAGTGCACAAAGGGCTCCGTACCACCACACAATTTATCCACGGAATATAAATATTGAGGCAAATAACAACAATCTAGATGCCAAAGCAACATCAAGGCAACAAAAAAACAAGCCGCTAAAATTATAGTGACTGACAAACAATTCGGCATCTTTTGAGCACGGAAACCAAATTTGCATTATTTGATTAGGACATGTCAATATAATCTGACGTATAGAGTTGAAACAACGTTACAATAATGCTATTTTGTCAAGTTTTTTGTTATTTGCCTAGATAGAGGCCATAGTAACACGTATTCTGTGAAAATTTTATTACGGCTGAAGCTGTAGACCCTTGTGAGAGACAAACGGACAGGTGGACAGCGGAGGCTTAGTAATAGGGTCCTGTTTGGCATTCTTAGGGTACGAAACCCTAAAAATACGGACTAGATTTACTGAG
This sequence comes from Ypsolopha scabrella, assembly GCA_910592155.1. NCBI lineage: Eukaryota > Metazoa > Arthropoda > Insecta > Lepidoptera > Ypsolophidae > Ypsolopha > Ypsolopha scabrella. The sequence continues at coordinate 8,554,733 of OU342969.1, forward strand.
TAACAATATGCAGACCTACTCAGTATCTTCTTTCTAGCTGCTATAGAAATCTAATACAAATCAAGGTAGTGTTTCCAACTTCCAAACTGAACAGAGCATGAGGCATGAAAAGAATTTTAACATATGTACGTACTTTTACAGACTTATGTATCGGCTACCATAGGCTCGATTCAATTTTTAATAATTAAATTGACTTTTTTTTATTTAAGGAGTTACAGTTCAGAAGACGAGTACAGAAAACGTGCGTAAAGTTATATATGTTATAATCTGCTCAGTATACCTCCGCGCAACACCCCTCCCTCGCCTTCGTTCGCAGTAGTTCCATTGCCGAGTTCCATGACGTGGTCTCTCCGAGAATGCGCAATATGGTCTAGGAGGCACTGAACAAAAAATCACGTAATTTTATTATTAAAATGCTGTGCTTCTCCGTTATTCAAATTTAGTTTCAGTTACATGCGTCAACGTCTGGCTAGCTATAGCTGTTGCGATTAACTAGAGCAGGTCAAGTTTGATGTAGGCTGATGACATGAAAGCAACGTGTTAATGGTCTGGCATTTCAAATGCAGTATATATGGTAAGTGTATTTGTGAGCATTTATAAGAATCAGCCTCGTCATTATTACATAGTTTAAGCAACTATATACTGGTCTGGCAACATTACTTCAAGTTTACTAAAACTAAAAACTATGAACTATCACTGGAAATTCCTTTGTCATTATCACGTATTTATCGGCCTCGTTTTTAGGGTTCCGTACCCAAAGGGTAACCAACGGTATCCTATTACTAAGACTCCGCTGTCCGTCCGTCCGTCTGTCACCAGGGCGTATCTCATGAACCGAGATAGTTAGACAGTTGAAATTTTCACAGATGATGTATTTCTATTGCCGCTACAACAAAATTCCAAAACCAGCCAAATGCGAGTCGGACCTGCGCACTCCCATACAACAGGCATGATTTTTTTGCCGTTTTTATAGATAATGGTACGGAACCTTTCGTGCGCGAGTCCGACTCGCACTTGGCCGGTTTTTTGAATATTTACTGGACCCGCTCTAGGTAAACGCAACAGCTATAGTTAGGCAGACGTTGGCGTAAGTGACGTAAACTAGACTTAACCTTTAACTATGGACGTTACATTTTTGTGACACAACTATGGACGTGCGGTCGCACGGACCGCTATCTGTAAAGGTCAGATTCTGCAGATTAAGTAACTATAGTACCTGTTTTTGTTTATATCTCCTTCAAGAGTTAGTAAATGTAAATATAAGATTTTATTTAAATGAATATATATTTATTTTTAACTAAAATCTAACCATTTTACAATCTTAGGCACTTTTCAGACTTTTTTACTTGAGATCACTTTATAGGAACATATCTTAGGAAAACTACTTTTGCAGATAATTTTACTTGTCTTACGATAAACAATAAAGAACAAAAAATATTAAAAACATAAAATTTACTTCTCAAAACAAAACATAAAAATTTCAACAAAGGCCCAACTTGCGCATATTTTATTGGCAGTCTTTACATATAATGTCTTCAAAAGAAGGATCTTCAAAACGCAATATTTTATTTTCCCTCTGTGGACGGTAAATCAGATGGTCGTTTGAATGTATGTAGATATACTCGGTCCATTAATTTCAGACATTTTTGATCAAAAAACCTTAAACAAACAAAACTACCCTCAGCTCAATTTGTTACACAAACATGGACGTGCGGTCATACAGACCGCACTCAAAATATAAAGCGAAATTACTCACCAAATATGCGACCGGCGACGCAACTTCTCTTCTCGACAGTCGTTTTGCCATTAAAACCGAAGCTACTGAGGTCCACATACACGTGGCCTGCGAGGGAGGGGAGAAACACGCGAATCACCAATTGCGAGCGGTCACTGAGACCGCATGTCCATTAACTTAGATACAGGAGAAGCACAACATTTTTATAACGAAACGAGGTTATTTTTTGTTCAGTGCCTCATAGACCAATAGATGCCATCCGTCACTAAGCAGGGATAGACATGCTACTTTTATAAAAGAAAGAAAAGATCATGCTTACCGATTTGTTCAAATTTGCTTGTTATTATGCTATGAGCATGCTTATATTGAGCATTTACTAAAAACTTTGGTACTTGTGTATTAGCACTTCCTAACAATTTCTAATAATACACATGCTAGTAGGTAGAATTAGCCTAGTGATAGCGGGATAATAGATAGCACGCTCTCGTGCTATTAAACAGCATGTCATTCCTAAAGTCGTTTGCAATAGAATCCAACAATCATGTAAACAAATATGGCGCACTGACATTGACAGCGTATTGTTTATGCCCATAGTGATGTCATAGTGTTCTAATTTAATTTTAATTAAATTTATTTTTCTAATTATTTTAATTTTAAGTAATAGACTATGGCCCATAGTAGGATAGGTACTAAAATAAAACTGACTAAATAGATTAAATATCTAAGCCATAGACTATAAAATAAAACTGATTATATATAAAAAAGTGTTTATTAAAACAAATTTAAATCTTCGTCTTCGTCATCATCACTATCAGAAGTGTCGCCGGTGACCGTAATTATAAGCTGCGGCTCGCTCATTATAACCTTAAAAACAAATATAATTTTACACACATACATTTCAGTAATTGTGATCTATTCAAATAATTAGTTACGAGGGCAATACAATATTAAAGTGCGTCTAATAGATTTCCGTTGTAGGTAATAGATCTAAATCATTCTTACCTCCTGATTACTCCTTGAGAAAAAATACCAATCGTATGCTATATCAAAGTCCGTGATGCCGTGCAAAGGTCGTCGTTCCAAGAAAATATGTCCAGCCAAATCGTAAAGCAAAACAAAAGTCCAAAATGAGAATGCAAAGTCGTAGAAATCGGAAACAGAAAACACTAATGCACAGCGAACCCACAGAACAGTGAATGACTGTGAATGACAATTCTAACAAAATGGTCACCTGTCAATTTTTAAAAACTAACCATTATTTTTATGGCTTAGGATACAATCCGTTTTGGTTAATTATATTAAGCTCTTGAAAAAAAATTTTTATTGTATTCAAATAATATTAAATTAAAATAATTTATTAAATTAAAAATAAAAGATAACTTCAGATTACGAACAACACTAACTTTTCAATGACTTATAGAGTTCGATGAGTAAAAAACTAAGATGACAGCTTGTCAAATACTTCGAAATTTTTACGTTGCAAATGTTTTAACAAATTTAACTTATAAATACAAGTTAAATCGTGTTGAAGATAATGTGAAAACAATGGTGCGTTCGTTGAAATCAGACTATGTTCATAATTGATCGTCAAATGTATGTGATTACGGAGTAATCGTGACAATTTGGTTTGTTTACATGATTGTTGGATTCTATTGCAAACGACTTTAGCTTTTACTTCACGCGCGTGCTTTCTATATTTTCTACATGCTACTGTAGCATTTGCTTAGTAATAGCAGGATAATAGCATGCTTTCGTGCTATTAGAAAGCATGTCATTCCCAGCTTTGACTTTACGCGCGCGCTTATATGCTACTGTAGCATTTGCTTAGTAATAGCAGGATAATAGCATGCTTTCGTGCTATTAGATAGCATTTATATTCCCGGAATTACTTCACGCGCGTACTTTCTTTACTGGCTAAGACTGTAGTGCTTATTTTTGCAAAATGCAACTTTCTAGTACAGTTAAACATAAAATTTAAAAATCCGTGTCAAGCTCTTCGTAATTCCATTGAGAATGATTGTTTTGAGCCATTGACTACAGAAACAGTTTGTGTTGTTCACAAAGTTCCTCGCTACAAACAAGGACAAGGGTCGAAAACTTTCCAAATTTCTCAACTTTCACGAATGTATTAACCTTTGTTTCACTCGCGGAATGGCCCGGTGCGGGTGGGCATTTTATCATTTTGAAAAGGGCCTACAAATTCAGTTGGCTCGCGATAAATCTGTGTGTAAAAGTTTGGATTTTTCTGCTCAGTAGCACAAACTGGTGGCCTGACCCGTTCGCTGTCACAAGGAATAAAAATTTATGTAAAAGGTAAGAGAAGAGAAGGAATGAAAAATAAAAAGGTCACTGAACCCGTAAAAATGTCGTCTTATTTTACGTACGGTGTCAGTGATTCTTTAATTGAATCTTCTCCGGGTGAAGGTGATATATTTTTACGAAGATGACAGAAATGTAATTCAGAACATGTTTTTCTTCGTATTTTTTCTGTTTTTTCTATCTGGGGAAAGGATATGAATTGTGGTGGATACATGAACGAGTTTATTACGTACCTTGGAGAAACTATGAGTTGTTCTAGAAATTATTGCTCCTTACAATGCTTGAAATACATTTTTAGTATGAAATTAAGCCTTTATTTAATCCTACTATCCTATCCTATAATACTATTATTATAAATGCGAAAGTTTGCGTGTGTGTGTGTGTGTGTGTGTGTGTGTGTGTGTGTGTGTGTGTGTGTGTGCGTTTGTGTGTATGTTTGTATGTTTGTTACTCTTTCACGCTATAACGGCTGAACGGATTTGGATGAAATTTATGAAATTTAGAACAGATTTACCTTATAACATAACTTAACACATATGCTACTTTTTATCCCGGAAAATGCTTGGTTCTTGTAGGATAGATCAATATCATTGAAAAATTAGGTGTCTAATTAGCGCGGTCCGATTCGTTTGTGGTGAAATAAGACAAGGCTATGTTATATCATCACATTTCACACTAATATTATAAATTTTTGTGTGTGTTTGTGTATGTTTGTTACTCTTCCACGATGAAACGGCTGGACGGATTTGGATGAAATTTAGAATCGATATAGCTTATACCCCAACTTATCACATGGGTTACTTCTTATCCCGGAAAAAAGCATGTCGGTAAACCAAATAACACGCGGGCGGAGCCGCGGGCAAAAGCTAGTAAATAATAATTATATGTTAGCTGACGTAACCAAATACAGGTTGACATATTAATAGCCGTTTTCCTTCATGCGGGATTTTCAAACCATGAATATTTTACTATGGTGTTAGCCCTCAAATCACAAAAAAGTATTAGCTGTTCCATAGAAAAGTTGTACTTAATTGGCCAAAATGTATGAAACAGATGTTTTGTATTTCACGATTTCACATTCAGCCCCATCTTAAAAATACCACGTTCAAAGAAAAAAGGTTATAACACCTGTATAAATATGTTTATAGGCTGTAATTTTCTCTTTCTCTTCTCATTTTCTCTTTCATTTTTTGGGTTCCGTACCGTCTGTCTGTCGTCTGTACTGTCTGTCCGTCTTTCCGTCCAGGAATGTGACGGGTATGTCACGGATCTCTAGCTTGCAGGCGGAATGATTTACAAACTTAAAATTTCGATAGGTATGTTATGTATAATGTTCACCCAAGACGGAATATTGAATTGAAAATTTGATTATTTTTTTTTTATGTTGGTTCCATACATGAAAAAGAAAGCGAAAAAAAAAAACCCGGGGTGTCATTGTCGAGAACTCATTGATTAAGATGCACATGTGCACACACTCATACGTACACACTCATACGCACACACTCATACGCACCCTCTAATACGCACCCTCCCCATACGCACCCTCTCATAGGCACACACTCATACACATGCAAAACCAAACCAACTTTAAGTCATAGCCCAATTGAAATCGATTGAAATTGTCAACATCATAAATAAAGAGAAAGAAGTTTCCTAAAAAGCTTTGAAGTCAGTAAGTTAAAAGTTATATTTTCTTTGTCTTGGGAATAATTTGTGCTCATTTATTAATAAAATATGCTAATTAAGGTATTCGAAAAAATGTGGCTATAAAGTTCCGTGTCTTGAACGGATTTTGGATCATTAAATTTATTATTATCCACCCAAGGATTAAAGGACTCTAAGCTTAATGAAAACGACTCACGAAAAAAATGTATTTATTCACAGAGATTTGCGAACAAACATATGTACATACGCGATAAATAATAAAACTCTTTTTTAATTCGACCAATATTAATTTTTAGGGTTCCGTACCTCAACAGGAAAAAACAAAGTGCTTATACGATCACTTTGTTGTCCATCTATCTGTCTGTCCTTCTGCCCGTCCGTCCGTCTGTCAAGACCCTTTATCTCGATAACGCGTACAGGTATCAAGTTGAAATTAAAACCGCAAAAAACTTATATTTCGACACTCTCAAGGGAATCAAACTTTATAGGCTATTTTCCGTTGACCTAGAACTATGAAATTTGGCAAGTAATGCCATCTACAAGTTGAGGGAGAAATCTGAAAGCTATACATTTGTAATTAAGTCAAAAAAATATAGTTTTTACGGAACCTTCGGTGGGCGAGTCCGACTCGCACTTGTCCGGTTTTTTTAATAAAATTGTCAATTGAAAACACTGGAAAATGTACTTAACCTAAGTACGTATACGATACAAAGACTACCAGTAAATTTGCGACGATAGCTGAAAAAAAAATCCAATGTTCTGCAATCCCAATAGGACATGGGGATTTAATTCATATCGCTTCTTCTCCCGTGAGGAAAGCGGTAATAGAAAGGAAATTGAAAATGTACCCGCGCTTTTATAAGGCCTTCGGTAAGCTTTAATTGTCTAGGGAATGTTTTATTTTAATAACGCTAAGTCGTTTAAGAAATGACCTCTTTTTCAATGTTTAATGGATAACGTTTTTTCTGAACGTTCAGTTTTATTACAGTTGGACACTTTTAAAGAACTAAGTATAAAAGATATCCCTACTTCTAAATAAATAAGGTGGCATTGAATTTATGATCTAAACTTTTGAGGGTAATTTGGTATTTATTGGGTAACTTAACTGTAAAATATGAATAAATGTATATTTTACTCTTTTTTAAACCTTTATTTACAATATGTATATGGAAAAACATAAAAAATATATATATTTATAGTTTTCGATATATTTCGGCCCACGGTATGGTCATCAGTCGAAAAAAGTAAATATACATTTTTTTGTGTTTAAACTGTAAAATAAGATATTTGAGAACATAATCGTGATTTTGACGGTTATTTTGGGTTATTGTGCTAGCAGTCTATGTGTTTGCATTAGAGCAACTCCGTTTCAGGTTTTCGGGCTAAATAGAATTTCAAAAAGGCCTAGATTGTTTTTTTTTTATTAGGGCCAAATTTCTATTTTGATAAAAGATGGTTGATTATTTTTATTATAAATTGCGTTACAGTTTAAATAATAGATCATTATTAAAATACAGATTTCTGGGTAACTTTTTAATCACAATGCAATAAGAAAAGCAGCTTAAATGTCACAATCCTCATCAGATGAGTCTTCATTGAATTTGTCAGACAGTTTTCACGTTCACTTTTTTCACGAAGTTGATTATTGACGTTGAACCTCATCGCAAGCGGCCGTGTTCAATATAATTGTATACTTTTCTGTTCTATTTTTTTTTTAGCTCACGAACAAAACATCATTTTGGGGCTAGAAATTGGGCTAGGGGCTCAATTATTATTTTTGGGGCTGAACAAACAGAAAAAGGGCTAGATCTAGCCACAAAAGGGATAAGTTGGCAAGTTTTGCATGAATAACCACAGACGTATAATATAGTAGCAGAACTAACATTAATAATAAACGCATAGAGTCGACGCGTGGCAATTTTAGCTCAGTGAACTACGGGCTCTTTTAAATATAAATATTGCTTGTTTCCAAACAATATATTTACCTACTAGAGAATAGTTTAGGAATTAACAAATAAGTTCCAAGCATTAGCCCGTCAAAACAACCCATTTTTATACGTTTCTTCGTACCATGAAGCCTAAATGTAGCTTATTTTTTGTATGGAAACTTGCCACGCTATTTAAGTAATCCTTATGTTCGGTCTGCTACTTTGTAATAATTATATGTCTGTGTATAACTTATGATTTTAACAAGTAGGTAAGTTTAGTTTTGCTATGTTAAAATGACGCTCACGTGGGTTTAATACCTATAATATAGCACAGAAATATACATATATCCTGGGATAAAGAGAAGTCGCAAAGTTATGACTGTGTTAGCCCTTAATTGGTTGTAGATTTATGCGGTTCGTAGGTAACATACAAAACAATTTAATGCAAGATTACTATTCAACGTAAGTATACAAAAAAACTTTATAATTGTATGCTATAAGATATTTATAAGGTGAAATTTAATTACGCAGCCAAATTCATACTGAATAATCAGTGAGTAGTCAGTATCAAGGTTCGATGGCGCTTTTTGGGAAATTGGAAAGTTTTATTTTTCTCCTTCTACCCACAAACGCAAGCCCACCCCCGTGTCGATATTAAGAGAACTTAAAATTTTCTTTTCCAAATTACGCAAAAAATCATCAAACCTCCAGTATGAAGTTGGCTGTATAAATAAATGTCACTCTGTATTATTAACGATACACAAATTCTACGCAAAGCTCAGCCTACGCTATGATGGCAGTAAATTATAGAGGACACCACAATACACGCAGGAATGCTCATAAGAGCAACATTTGTCACTAGCGGAGTGAATCGCGCAAGTGACGTATTACCTTAGTGACACCTCGGGTCACAGACCCTTGTGCAGAGGAATTACACCAAGGAACCATGAATCTGTCCAAGATTGTGAACTGAAAGATTGATGTACAGTCAGTTTCAGTTTCTTGTCGTACGATTACGGAGGCTATTTCCATTTTGTGTCCTTCGTTGACTAAAAACCTAAAGGCTACGATTTATCTGCGACATACAAACAGGTTTCGCAAACGTAGATTTAATATTGCAAGTAATAAAAAGGCAACCCACAGAATTCCTTCGTAATATCTTAGGTTATTATTCCCGGATACCGTAAGATGTACACATATTTTGTTACTTATGAAATTTTAGCAATTATTATTGTAGCTTGAGAAATGGATACGGCTCTTCACAGGTTTCTATTATTGAAGAAATGCTGAAAAAAAATTCAGACTTTAGAGTGTACTAACCGTTTCTATTAGGATATGACATTGTCGTTAGCACACATAAGCATTATCACAGGCATCAGGTATGACATAAGACATTTTTATTCACAATTGTCATTATACGTCAGGACACAACACAATAAATTAAAATAAAGAATAAAGTATACATAGTTCTCTCAATAATAAATAACATTTGAATGTCAAAAAGTTGAAACATGTCAATTACAATATTTAATAAGGTCCTATTCCAATAGCACCCGATGAAATGGATAGTTAGATAGTTTATTTTACTTAACTTTTATTCATACAATCTCTTTAAGAAGCCTGTAGTCGGCGGCTTGAATTCAGTCGCGCACGGGGTCGCTATGCGTGCTATTTCATTCTACATTAAAGTTCGGATTATAGAGCACTGACTGACTGTTATTGGTTGGCCCAAATGTTCATTTCCCGAGCTCGTACGGAACTAACCGAACACGGTGTGAGAGGCAAGCTAACGCAAGACAACATTCATGTTTTGAAAAAACTCGAGAATGGTTTTGGTGGTTCCTATGATTTCAGGAGAAATATTCCAAAAATCAAAATGAAACAATAATATTTTTGAACAGTATAAAATATACTATGCAGTGAAACTAAAATTATTTGATTTGTTTTATCGCTTCTAGGACATTACGGTACATAAACATTCATCAAAATATGTGTTAAATCCAGGACTTTTATACGTTTTAACTTTTTTATGTATTTGACTTTGATAAATGTTTTAGTTTCACGTCGTGGATATGTCGAAAAGAAAAAGTAAAAAGCAAGTACCTATAAGTAAGGATATGATCAGCGAACTGCGCTAGTATGGGAGTTCGGGCGAATAGAGTCGTCTTAAGAGCCAACAGACACGAGATCACTTGAGCAAAGTGGCAGGATGAAAACTATATAAATATATATTATACGAGTATATAATACATGAATAGAGGACAAAGGAGAGCATTAACCTCTATAATCCATTTATTTACATTTTGTCTTCACATTCTGTCTCCTGTGCTGAATACAAATGAATCTTGATGGAAAATCCACACTTTTTTATGAAAAAGGTTCCCTTTCAACAACGCTGCAAAAGTAAGTGCTTATGAAAATGACTTTTACATACAAATATGGTTAGAAAGTCTCAGAATCCAAAATGTTAACAAGTAACATTTTAAAATTGTTAAAAATCTTTTCTTCTGTGTTTTTCTGTTATGTGTCTTCTTGCGGTGGAATAATCACCTGGTCCACATATTATCTTTCACGAAGTCCGATTAGCTATGGTTGCAGTAGTAACATGTATAGATAAGCGCCTTTTGTGTGTGTGGTACACAGATATAGTTCTAAATAGATCCCGCGAGTGTGTGTACTTCGCGTGCCCAATTGCGTTCCAAGAGGGAGAGAATGCTCTTCCTTTACGGATATTGACTCCTACAACTTTGAGTCTTAATTGTGTCGTAATTCTTACAATTCCTTCTTACATTCAAACCGCTGTTAACAGTTTTCATTCTAAAATGTGACACGCTTGATGAACTTGCGTTATCCATTTAGATCTACAGGCTGTAATAATGACGTGCTTATTAAATTAAACCACATGCTCTACTGATCATCCTCGACCACTTCCATAGAAAAACTTTAGATAAAACGCGAAAAAAAAGTTCCCATAGAAAATGATAATAGATATTAAAAATTTGTATCGTGAAGTAAACTTTTATTTCGCGTTTTTCAAAAGGTTTTATATGGAAGTGTTTCGGGATGATCAATAGAGCATGTGGTTCTTTTTAATGAGCACGTCCTGATTACAACCTGTATAAAGTGCGTGTACACGTACTTCTACAACCGGACTTCGTGAGATATATCAAAATAGGTATATATGTGGTTTATTTCTATCAATATTTAAAGTTACTTCAGTTTGTTTTAAGCCTTCAAGTTCGGTGAATGATTAGATTATTATACAATTAGGCCGGTATATATAGGATGACTTTCGTTTATATAGCCAAATTCATACTGGAGACTCGGTATGTGGGCAGGAGCAGGGTTCAATTACCCTGTCTGCAAAATAAGAATTTTTTTGCCACTATACTTGTTCAAGAACAACCTCGACTCAAGTATAGTGGCAGAAAAAATATGTAAAATATGTAATAACATAGTATAGGTCTAAATTTTATTTTGCTTATTTCACAGAAAGGTTCATTAATGAACCTTGGTTATGACCACTTACCGAGTCTCCAGTACGAATTTGGCTATATAAACGAAAGTCACCTTGTATTGTGATATTCAGTTAACTAAATTAGTATGAACCGATAGGTTGTCAATCTCAATAAATAACTTTCGTCGTAACAGTGCCAACAAATATATACAGTTCAAGAGTTTCTGTATACAAAATACTCCAAACTATCATTTGACCTTTCTAACGATGCCGATAGAAATATTTCTGGAAAATAACTGGTAAATAAAACACACCTGCGCAGCACCCAGATTAAAACTGCGGGCTACATTTCTGAAAGGGATGAAATTTCAGGAGAATAGCTTAATCAAACCAGCCCGCGCTTCTATGTAATATAATAACAAATTTTAGCGAGCTATTTTGTCTCCTGCATTGCTTGTTTGAGAAAATTAATTGAAATATTAATTTAGCAGTTGGATGTCGTGTCGTATTTCAATTTTCTGCTGTTTTATCGTGCAAGTAGGAACGACCTCGCGACTTTACTTATGTTTTAAACAAAATATGTCTCTTACTCGCAAATTCTCCCGAAGTAATTCGGGGGAGAGTAAGAGAACAGCTCTCAGGCAAAAAAAACTAGGCAACCCACCATTGCCTGGGACCGATGGATGGCGGTATATCCATCCCCAATTGCCAGGCCTTATATAAAACAGACTAGTGATGGGCAGCAGCGTCACTGATGCAAGGGTTTCGGCACCGTGCTCACCAACCCGCCTGCCCAGTGTGTGTGAGTATGGGCATTTCTTCCAGGAGAACCACCAAGAGTGGCAAAATGCTGGAAAGGCCTATGTCCAGTTGTGGACGAAACAGGCTGATGGATGGATGGATGGAGTGTAAGTTCTGGTAAAAAAGTGTTATTTATTCGTTCCACAGAAACCGTTAGTCTTAGTAATAAGAATGCAAAGTTTGTAACAACAAAGCTTGAGTAGTTTAAAATCTTGCTATTTTCATGCATCTTTATTCTGATTATCATAGATGCAAAAATTACGTAATGGTTAGAAAGATTTGAGTCAAGACCCCATTTTATTTTTCATAACCATTACATAAATCTGAAAAAGATATTTGATTTAATGTTACAAATAAAGAAAATAAAAAAAACCATTTGTATTCAATGAGTTCTGAGCAATGATAACTTACATGCCGGGGTACGAAAAAATATTTTTTTTCAGCTCCTTTTCTATGTATTGAACCACCCCTGAAAAATAATTTAACTTAATTTTTAATTCAAATATTCGGTTTTGGTTCAATATTTTATTAACAACATTTCCGAATTTCAGATCTGTAACTCATTCAACTGTAACGCAAGCAAGCAGTAGCGTAAATAGAACTTTTTGCTGGAAAAGCGATGAGAAGGTCAATTTTGACGATATAAATAACATGAAAAAATTAAAATAACAATTTGAGAAAAAAATATTGTATGAAATTACACTGCCCTGGCGTTATACTGATAATATTTTTTCAAAGTGACATTAAGATTTTTTCATATTTTTTTTATTGTCATGCTTGACGTTCTATGCACGCCACTGCAAGCTAGAGACCCGTGACACACAGACGGACAGAGCAGAGTGACGTAAAACTAAATAGTACTCCGTTTTACCCCTTAGGCAATGTTTAAAATTAAATGTTTTGTTATTTTGGTATTCAGTATTATTTTTATAGGACTATTATGAGATCTCAAAGTTCGTTTTTTTGGTCATTAAATTTGATTCCCTATGGGTATATTAAATAGTAGAGGATATAAATGTGTAAGCGAACTAAATAAACGACAACCTAAGATTTGGCAAAACATTTTTTCAATAAAAACAATATAACACAGAAAAATAAATTTATTATTAAATCAGGTTAACTATGAATTCAAGACACGTTCGTTCACTGAGAAATTATAAACGATTTTCCCTTTAAAAAACCGGACAAGTGCGAGTCGGACTTGCCCACTGACCGCGCATACCGTTGCTTAACATCGATGATTTTTTTATGATTTAAATACAAATGTTTAGTTTTAAGATTTATACTTGTAGTATAATACGGTATTAGGTACTTGCCAAATTTCATAGTTCTAGGTCAACGGAAAATACCCAATAAATTTTGATTCCCTTAAGAATGTGAAATATACGTTTTTTGCGGCACAAACCGCCGTATCTTTTTTTAACGTTAACGTAGAAGTATGATTTTTTCACAGCTTCAAGGGACTGCAGACTTGAGTAAATTCTTTTAATTTCAACTCCACAGCCTTTATGCGTTCCCGAGATAAAGGGTCTTGACATACTGACGGACAGACGGACAACAAAGTGATCCTATAAGGGTTCCGTTTTTTTCCTTTTGAGGCACGGAACCCTCAAACTATCGTGATACGTGAATCTAAATCAAACTGACAGCTTAAAGTATCAATTATTTCACTCGCACAGTGTCCGCCAAAGGAATTGGCTCCAAAAGTCATCCAGTAAGAAAAATTAAAAGCTTTCTAGGAACAAAAGCTCGTAGAAACGTGGAAAAAGTAATTAAATTGGTACGTCTGGAGGGAAATCGACGCGGCGCGGCTGCGGTCAGAGGCTCCGGGGAAGGAATACGATTTCCTCAAGCGTTATTCTTTTCATTCGTCGGCTTTATTGTGTATTTTTCATAACAAATACTTGTAAACTTCACAACAGTCACCCTTTAAAGAGATGTAAAGCGAAACGCTCCGGGAGCGAGTTGCGGAAACTTTCAGATAATCTTTTGTGTCCGTATGAGTTATGAAATGGCGGTGATTTGGAGATTAAATTATTAAATGTTTTTGTTACAAATGCTAAAAATATTTAGTAGATTTATCGTTGCTCATTATACGCATCAACATGTTAGAGAATCAATTATCTTTTTTAGGGTTCCATTTATATGTATTTTTAATGATTTAATAATAATTTCAGTATAACTAATAAATAATATAACTTTTTTAATGTTTCACCATTTTTGTAGCAATTGTATATTTTATTTAAATTTTAGTTTGTTTGTTTATGTAAGTACTCGTAATATGTAAATTTAATTTAGTGCATGAATAGGGACAGACTGTAAATCAGCGTTGTGTTGTTGTTCGACAACTCACAACAGATGCTGAGTCTGCCCCTTTTTATCACATTCTAATTACGCAATTCAATATTACTTTATATTCACTTGTATGCTTAATTTTTGTTTTTTTTTATGTAGAATATTTTAAAATGTATACTGTGTGTAAGTAATTATTATTGTGATAAATAAATATATTTTCAATTTCAATTTTAATTTACTCAAGGAATACGTAATTTTGGAAAATGAGAGTCGGACTCGCGTTTACAAAGTTCAGCACCACACAATACGAGTAAGGAACCATAAAACATGGTAAAAAACCATATAAATGTCGTAGTAAGTGACGCCAAGGCGACACAAAGGAAGCTTTAAAATGGTAGCGCATGACGAACAATTCAGTTCCTGTTGAGTACGGAAACCAAATTTTATTTTTTGTCGTTTTAGAGTATGCACAGTACAACAATTTGACCAAATTTTAAACTTCTCTGTCTTTAAGATAGAGCTGAAACAATAAGGTAAAAATAATGCTATTTTTTCGAGGTTCCTTGTAGGTATGGGAACGAGGGTTCTCTTGGTATTTTTTTTCGTGATAGAGGCACACGTATTCTGTGAAACTTTCAACTGTCTACCTATTACGGTTCAAGCTGTAGATTCCGTAACAGACGGGCAGACAGACAGACAGCGGACGCTTAGTAATAGAGTCCCGTTTGGCACCCTTCGTGTACGGAACCCTAAAAATAGAAACTTTATAGTATACTTCGTTGTCTTTTCGTTTAGAGACAAATAAAAATTTGAAACAAAATAGCATTAATTTGTCCACACAGAATGCTGAAATAAACTTGAAAAATGTAAGAGTGTCTAAACTTTCGGACCCTTATAGACTTGGATCTAATTTATACTCTACACTACACCTAAATCATGGAAGTACAAAACAGGTGGCAGAAATTTCGCTCACCAAAAACTGAAGCACCCTTAGTACGACTTTTTTCCATAGTAAGTCCACTTACACACTTTTAAACCGCCGCCATTGCTATGCTTCAGTTGTTTATTAGCGGCGACTCCGTGCGCCATTTTTTGCCACTTCTTAGACTAGAAAAAAAAATATATTTTTCAACATTTTATTTTACCCCTGTCGATGTGTACCCTTGCTAAATTATAGCTTTCTAGTACTAAGAGTCTCTGAGCTAAGCCGCGGACAAACAGACAGACATATGGATATGGCGCAACCAGGAAACTGTAAGGGTTCCTTGTTGATTACGGAACTTAAAAACCGTGCAAATGAAAAGAAGTTGTTTTCCTGTCCACAATGCAGAGGCTATAATACCTCACTTCGCTTCGCATGATCATGTTTTATACCAACAAATACTGCAACAATCACTCTGAAATTAATAAATGATAAAGTTGAGGACTAATGCTATGTCAATGCTGTTGTGAAAACTTGATCCCATTAAATTTTCTCGGTAGAAAAAAATTACAAAGTTACCTCCAAACCGTACAATAAACCGATAGCATTCAATGAATACTTAAAGTTAGATCTGAAACTTTGCATAATATAATTGATATTAGTATAAAGCAGCTGTTACATAAAAATGAAGAAACCATCAGTGTAGCCGCGATTTCAAAATAACTGTTGTTTTTGCGTGCGCGGCATCTGATTAGAGTAGGATAGACAGTTAAAAAGCAGAAGCGTTAGAGCAGGACTGCGAATTGAAGTATTATGGTCCCTTAAAGGGCCTTCCTGTGATGACGTCCTACTGTAAATGTTGTATACATTGTAAGTGTAAATATGAAATTTTATATTATATTGAAAAACAAAACAAATCTTTTTATTTTAGAACAAAAAAGGCAAAAACAAAAAAATAAGTAATTTCAAGTCTTTTCCTTCTCAAGACAAAGCTCTTTTGTCATTTTAAACACTGTAATTTGTTTTTATTGTTGATTTATTACTAAAAAGGAAAGCTGAAAATATCATAAAAGGATGAGATAAGCAAGCGACTCGCTGAGTTTTCGACCGTTTATTTATAAAGGCGTTATCGAATGGGCGGAAGGATTTTTGATATTAACATTTTAGGTTTAATTTTCCTTACCTCCTTGAATATTTTAAGAGGATCATATTTAAGCTTTAATTTCTTACTTCTTAGCTAAAAAAAGTAATTATTCACAGTAATTTTCTTGTTATAATAATAAGAAGGTTAGTAAGGGCGTGAACAGACCGAAAATGTACCAAATGAGCTAAATCTCGAAAAACGAAAAATCTTTCGAAAATCGAGCAAATTATATAATAAATTATGTGGACTTAATGCAGGTATGGGTAACCTTTGGGAAGTCGCGGGTCAAACAATCACACGCTCATGAGTTCGCGGGCCATAGGTTGATGCGTACTCGTATAGTATACGAAAACAATGACGCAATCGGTGAACCGTGTAGGTTTAATTTTTACTTATTGAAATACAAGTTTCATAATAAACTATAAAAGTTACAATGTAATGTTTTCCTTGAGCCTGATTTTCAGATGCAGACTACTAATATTAGAATCAATTCCACCAATATGCAGGCAAAGAAATTTGCAATTTTGCAGAGGTTGGTCTGGTTCGTGACTTAGATTTATTGATTTTCATGCCTGCCTTTGTACATATTTATTATTTGTTAAATTTAAACTCTCTCTGACTCACTTCTTAACGAGATCGGCATAAAATTTAAGCGCAGCCCATACTTAACTCTTTCAGCAACACGCACCGCCCATAGATCTGGTTCTATTCTTCTTCTTTTTCGTCTCGATAAGTTCCTGAAAGTATTAAAGTTGCAGGAAAACAACGAATCGCGACTTTTTGGTAAAAATGTTAGTCCGATTTTAAATTGTTTCTGGCCGTGGGTCGTTTTATAAACCGTCACGGGTCGGATGCGGCCCGTGGGCCGGTGGTTGCCCATATATGACTTAATGTATAATAAATAGTTAAATTATATATTTTGTAAACTTTAACACATTAACGTGAAATATAGATTAAACTTCTCGGATATTCACACAGCGTCTAACCAATAAAACATCTATAAAAAAATACATTTACACACCTAACTCATGAAAATGTCATTTGGCCTTAAAAAATCCGAATGAAAAACATAATAATATACATAACATATCGTCACGACATCAATCTCCGAGGGGGTGTCAGAGGTGTTCCCGACTGAGAACTGTGATATGCAAGTCTTAGTCCACACCCGCGTTTCACCGAAATTTATTACGTCCCAACGTGATGGGTGGTGAGCCCTATCGCCGTACTTCGGGCACAATTACACGCTTTTTAGGGCATGCACATAAATTCCGAAAAACTCATTGGTACATGCCCGACCGGAGATCGAACCTCGGTCTCAAGGTTAAGAGGCCAGCGTTCTACACCCGAGCTATCGCCGCTATTCTTAAAATCTTAATAATATACCGTAAATACCAAATTTTTATTAATTATAATATTTAGGTGTTATCATAGACAGCACTTTAAACTGGCACAAGCACCTGGAGTCTGTAGTCTCCCGTGTCCGAAAGCTTATATATGTTTTCAAAAAACTTAGAAATTCGGCGGACCCAGTCATTCTTAACACTGTCTACTTTGCTTTAGCTCAATCTATAATCTCGTACTGCATTGTTGCATGGGGAGGTGCCTGTAAGACAGCTCTTATTAAACTAGAGCGCGCACAAAGGGCCGTTCTAAAGACAATGACAAAAAAACCTTACTGGTATCGTACTGATTATCTATACAGTGATTGTGAGGTGTTATCAGTAAGAAAGCTATTTGTCCTTGCTACCATTCTCCATAAACACTCATCCCTTAAATTTGAACCTTCTGTAGTCGAATCTAAAAGGAGAAAGGACATAGTGTGCAAAATCATACCGCACAGGACCTAACTAGCTGCTCGTCATTACGCGGTCCTAAGCTCTCGTCTCTCCCCCAGGGTAAATAAATTACAAAATATATATTCACTCCCTCTTAGTAAATGCAAATTAGTTACTCGGAGTTGGCTTTTCACTCTGACGTATGACGATACTGAATCCCTACTAAAAGTATTAAAGTAAAATTTAACATACTAAATCATAAAGTAAAACCATACCAAACGCTATATTTCCAGAAAATTATTTGTGACTTCCATCCTTAAACACACATACACACCCTCTCACATACACACCCTCTCACATACACACAAACCCTCACACACACACACACACACACACACACCCTCACACACCCAACTTGTCTTACCTTCTCAACTTGTATCTAGCTATGTAGTTTTTATTAACTTTTCTTTTAGTCTTTAGAAATTATGTATTTGTTGCACGCTATTATTGTCTTCTCCTTGTCTTATCAGCACTGTATTAATACTAATTTTAATTGAATAAACACGCGGTACAGAGCTATAATCTTGTTACAACAGGAAGGCGCTGGTGACTGTAATACAGTTTCACACTAAAACAGTTGCCAACGCGACATTTTAGAATTATGTATTTGTTGCACGCTATTATTGTCTTCTCTTTGTCTTATCAGCACTGTATTAATACTAATTTTAATTGAATAAACACGTGGTACAGAGCTATAATCTTGTTACAACAGGAAGGCGCTGGTGACTGTAATACAGTGTCACACTAAAACAGTTGCCAACGTGACATTTTAGAATTATGTATTTGTTGCACGCTATTATTGTCTTCTCCTTGTCTTATCAGCACTGTATTAATACTAATTTTAATTGAATAAACACGCGGTACAGAGCTATAATCTTGTTACAACAGGAAGGCGCTGGTGACTGTAATACAGTTTCACACTAAAACAGTTGCCAACGCGACATTTTAGAATTATGTATTTGTTGCACGCTATTATTGTCTTCTCTTTGTCTTATCAGCACTGTATTAATACTAATTTTAATTGAATAAACACGCGGTACAGAGCTATAATCTTGTTACAACAGGAAGGCGCTGGTGACTGTAATACAGTGTCACACTAAAACAGTTGCCAACGTGACATTTTTATTAATCAATTATAAGACAATTTACAAATAAGCCAGTATATTATTAACAAGCTAATTGTAAATAGCACCTATAATATAAGAAATGTGTGTACTGATTTTTGTAAATTTATGGCCAGTAAACACATTTTTTTTTAATTTTTTTTTTTATTTTGTGCCTTAGCATATCAAAGTTCCAGCAACATGAAAAGTAAAATTTTCTCAAATAATTAAAAAGAACTGGTCAAGTGCAAGTTGCACTCACGCCCTGAGGGTTCCGCACCATTTAAACCAGCTGATAGACTTAAATGATTTAAATAAAAAAAAATTACAAACTTAGGGCCAGTTTCTGAATTAAGAAAGTCTCGCTAAGTGGGGATCGGTGGATATTCGCTCCCCAGAAATTCGACCCAAGAAAATTCGTCCCGAAATGTATTTATTTTTGGTGTAAATTCGTTCCGCTTCTAAAAATATATTCAGTAAGTGAAAATGCGTCCTCTTTTTGGGTGTCGATTCGTTCCCTTCGTCTTGACAATGGATCTTATACCTAAATTTCTATTTTTTTATATAAGAGTACTATCACTCTTAAAAGTTAAAAGGAATATTAATTTTTTAAAGTTTAATGATTATGTAGTAGGGAGGTACTAACATGAAAAATTTAAATATGTGGTAAATCAGCTCGCTCCCATTAACTTGCCACTGGCATCAGAGGCTCTTGTTTGAGTCAGGATTCTGGAAAGTCATTGGTGCGCGGCCCGCCGCTCTTTACAAAAATTATTACAATTGGTAATTTTCACATACATCTGGGCTAACCATCGTTTCACTTTTTAATACAAGAACAAAATTCTTAGAAAATAGATATAGCGCAGCTGAGGCGTTGCCATTCAATATGTATTTCCTCATGTGGAACCTAAAGGCTGCTTTTTCCACTTTACTCAGGCGTTGAGGAAAAGAGCAAAGAAATTAAATCTTTTAAAAAAAGGAGCCACAGACGGCATGTAGCGTTATGCGCCGCATTGTCATTGCTTCCGGAAGAATCTGTAGACGACGGCTGGTTCTATATCATGGAAGATTGGTCTGAAGAAGATGAAAACTTGGTTAAATTTAACGAATATTTTGTCAGCCAATGGCTAGAAAAAGAGGAAAGAAGAAGAACCTGGTGTTTCTACTCGGAAAGACACCGTACAACAAACAACATCGAGTCTTGGCATGCCAAAATTAACAAAATGTTGCGGGGAATCAAAAAACCGAATATTATTGAATTTTTAGAAATTCTACAGGAAGATGCCAAGAGCAATGAAACTAAAAAAAAACAACTGAAAAAAGGGATTGTGGCCCTGAATGCCACGCAACGGACCATTGAGAAAAATGAAAAAATTAAAATGATTTTGATTGAATTAATAAAAGGCGAAATAACGGTGGGTCATTGCATGGAAAAATTGTTAACGTACGTATTTTAATAGCAAAATTATGACAATTATTGTGAGTTATTTGTGAGTGTGTTTTTATAAGAAAATTTGAGAGAATATTTTCAGTCGTTTATTCAAAAATAATTTGTTGAGTTTAAATTGTAAGAATTTTTATGTATTTTTAAGTTTGAAGATTTCAATGTTTATTTTTACAATCAGGTATATTTTAAAAGCTTTAATTTTAGTATAAGTGTGGGCAGAACAAAATTTTCTTCATTGCAAAATAGTTTTAAGTGAGCAGAAGCCAAATTACTTTAGAAGAATTAAAGTTTTGACAGCACTTAAACTAAAACAGCTTTAGGTTTTTATTAAAGTCATTAGTTAATTATTAAAGCCATAGTAGTGGGTATTTTTAAGATTTTATACAGTAGTTTAAGTATTAAATTTTGTATGCCTTTATTAACCCTTTATTTATTATAGCTGATCTATAAACAGAAACTGCTCTTGTGAAATTATAATAATGGTTGTGATTATTTGTGATTGTATTTTTTAAGCCAACTTCAATGCCTGTCTTTTTTAAAATTTAATTTTATAAAGAAATTTTACTACTATTCTGTTTGAAAATATTTTGTTGATTAAGTATAACAATTTTTGCATTTTATTTTTAGTTTGAAGATTAAAATTATTTTTATTTGTTTATATATACAATATCCAACATATTTACACATAGTTTTATTAAATTTTGCATGCCTTTATCATAGCTGATCTATAAAGAAAACTGGTCCTGTGAAAATATAATAAATTAATGGTTGTGATTATCTGTGATTGTATTTTATAAGCAAATTAGTGTGCCTATATTTTTTATTGCACTACTCTTCTGTTTAAAATTTTTTGTTTGATTACCTCTACCTAATTGTAATAATTGTTATGTATTAGTTTAGGTTTGAAGTATTTTAATTGGAGCAAAATTTTTATATTTTTTATTTAAGCAATGAGTACCAATTTTTTTTGTATGATAATAATTTTGGGATTATTTCAAAAATTACATTTAGCAGTTGTTATATATTTAGTATGTCTACATATTTAGTTGATTTATATTTATTTATTATTTTTAATAAACAGTCTTATGATTGCAAATTGACTTTTATTTTGTTCTGATTTCACTTTTCACTCCCACTGTACTATCGAGAAGCAATAATATTGTTAAGTACTTAACGGTTATGTATCTTACGGGTTGCGGGACGAATTTACCCTGGTCGAGGCAAGCGAGTCGAATTTTCCCAAAAATAGAAAACGGGACGAATTCAACGGAGCGAATATCCACCGACCCCTAAGTGGATACTTAAGTCACGAATTAGCCAATCACAGCGCTGGATTTCAAAGTTAAGCACTACTTAACTAGCAATTTCCAATTGTGAAATCGGGGGTTAATCATCAGTACCTACAAACTTTATGAAACAAAACTGCATAGTTAAGTTAGTCGAGTATTCGGATACGTAACCCTAAACGGTCTAAGGCCTAAGCCTATAATAAAAAATGTCGTTTTCAGTGTTTGTTTTTTAAAAGGAGTATATGGCACATAATAAATAGGATATTCTAAATTCCATAGTAGTTTAATTTTTGAGATAGACCCCATAACAAAAGTGGTCTAAAATCGGCATCATTTCATTTCAGGTAACCATTTGTTTTCAATATTTATATTGAAAGTCTGCGTAAAAAAAAGCTTACGTATTTTTTAATTTGTTTTACTATGTGTTTTTAATGCTTATTTAATTAATTTCTTATTCACTCATTCTAAAAGAACGTTAGTCGCAACTGAGGATTTCAAACTCGGCGTTCATTGCCAAGGGATTATTTAAAAAAAAACTTGGCATGTTTATGTTCGCTGTCAATGTCAAAAGTCACAATGACATGACAGTTGTTTTTTTTAATACGGAATGAACTTGAAAGCAAAGGTATAGTCTGACAAAAAAGTGTTGAAATGAAAATGAAACTTTAATTAACTTTATTGGACTTTAAACGTTCAAGTAGTATAATTTAGGTAATATATTTATGAAATAACAACGCGGTTAATTCGATTTACAGATTTTGTACTTATAGGTATTTGTTTGGTGTAACCAGGCGAAAGAAAAATAGTTTCTTCAATATTTATTTCAACACTTTTTTGACAGAATATTTTTTTTTATCTCTTTATTTGATAATGATTTAATTCTGAGAAAAATATATGATGCTCAGAAGGCCAATATCTCGAAATGGTTTTTAGTTTTATACCAATTATTAATTAGTAATGTTGTCGATTGACAACTTTTATGGCCCACCATTTCTTTATTTTAGGGGTTTAAAAAAAATACTCTACTTTTAATAACCTAATCTACCCGTTATAGTATGTACCTATATTTTTACTAAAGGGCAAACAATGAAATCGCGAAAAAAAATTGCTCTTCCATAAAAAGTTAAATACGAACGAAATGTATGGAACAGCTGATATTTTTTCGCGACTTCAAGTTTGGCCTTAGAGTAAAAGATTTTTCAGGAAAAAATTTGTGCATTTTACTATCGTTTTAAATATGGAACACTCAAGATAACAGCAAAAATCATCACTGGTTCTAAAACAAAACGACGGAACATTCATGTTTTCGTAAAATATTCGAACCAATCTTACAAATACAAAATCTGTACCACCAATGGGATATTGGAAGATAGTTGAAATTGTCGGCACTTGGTTAAGGTTAAGATTTATTAAATATTAATTGTGGAAATGTACAAGTGATTTTCATCACAACAATGACCAATGGGTTACTTAATTAAATATATATTTACTTAACCTGTCGAAAACATTATGAAATGTGTGGGTAAATAATTTTGAACAAATTAAAAGAACATCCTTGAGACCTAGTGCAAATCAAAACAAACGAGTTGACACAACACCCAATTGTTTGCTGAGAAAGATTGTGTGCTACCAAACTATTCACGTTTTAATTCATAATTTTAGGGTTCAGCGCCGAAAGGGCAAAACGGAGCCCTATTAATAATATCGCTCTACTGTCTGTCCTTATGTCATGGGTCTCTAGCTTGCAGAAGGAATGTGCTACAGATCTAAAATTTGAATATGTTATGTAAAATGTTGTCCCAAAAACGGATTTTGAATTAAAAATTAAATGAAATTAATTTAATAAAATAAGATGTAGGTGAAAAATATTTCAATAAAGTAAACTCACACCCTTGTTCTTTATGTACCAATTTTATAAACTTCTATTACAATGTTTCAATTTATTTTATTACTTAATTAATTAATTCAACTTTGATGCATACCCTCTTATCAACGCTGGCTTATTTTTAAAATTCAAACTACACAGAATTAGTTATTAATAAGCTAGCAATATTCTAATTAGCAAAGGGCTCATGAGTATCAAAACAATGGATATCCCTGCATACATTCATCAAAACTGGCTTTTACCTGCGGCTTTGTTCACATTTTAACAGTTCTTACCAAAAATATAAATCGTTTACAAATACAAATACAAAACACTTTATTCCACCAAAAACGAAAACGAACTTAACAAAAATCTTTACTACAATCAATACTAAGTTATGAAACAATTAATATAATAGATGATATACTTATTTAAATTTAACACTTGAGATTTTACACTTAACAATAAACATTATAATTATATAGGGGGATAAGGGATATCAAAACTAGAGACAGAGCCCTCATAAGAAAGAGAATCAAACGAGATTAACCGATGGGCTCTCGAAAAGGTATTGTAAACGACCATTCGTCCCCCAACCATTATAGATTATGGCGGCCTTTGTCATACTAAGGGATAGAAAAGGTTATCCGCAATCTCAACAAAATTAAGGTGTTTCTGTTTACCCCGTGGTCCACTAGTGATGTCTTATTGGCGTGCGTACTGCTGTTTGTTTTAAGAGCCCGGTCCGCGACGACGACAACTTTGATCAAAAACAGTATGGTAAATATTTTTCCTTTATCGCGATGTTTTTGGAAAAACTAGGGACATACACCACTTCATATTGGCCGTCTTAATAACGGCCTAGAATTCATTTGATTGAATTGTTTCTCTTTTGCGAGTTATTTTATTACTTACGAGCCCGCTCCAAATCGTTATTCATAATATATACACCCAATGACACAAGTCCGTACGGCCTATAACTCCAAAGTTAAGGGTCGGGGGGAGCGGGGAGTGGTATTTTTGAACTCAGGAGACACAGTTCTATCATGCAGTGGTGCTAATTCCCAAGCCGTTATGCTCGACCTATTAGAGTGCAGTATCTGTTGCACAAGTTGCAGCGTGACGTCTATATCTGCACATCGGTCCGATGCACATTACATGTGCATGTAGCCTAGCAGACCGATGGTAACCTAAGCTCGCAGCCAGGTATATACAACAGTTGGGATACCTACTGGACGCGGTGTCGCGTCAGCTTATCTACGTCAATAATACCAGGAAATATTGTACAATAACTTTTATTTTAAAAAGTATAAAAAAACAAATAAGCGTATTGTTCCCCTAAACTTCACAGTATGTGTTGGGGTCTGGGCCCTCACGCCATCCGATGCGGGTCCCCAGCACCCCGGACTTCTTGACGACGTGCGACTCTGGTGGTCCTTCGGCACTCCGGCGGGACCTGGTGGGATCGGTCATCTGTAAATAGAAAAATTAACATTAATTTTGTTGAAGCTTACAAGACGTACTGAGAGTCGGGGCATAGGACAAACTCTTTGCTTAGTAGTTGCAACGGTAATAAGAAACTTGAATGGGTCGTTGATAGGAGTTTGTAGAAATTCGATACTCACAGCTTTTTGATGGTTGGGCAGCTCCAGCTTTGATTCAGGCCTCGCCGTGACCAGCATGCACACCGCCATCAGCACCAGCAGACTGTTTGGCAGCATTTTGATTCAGTAGCTGCGAATGAAAAGAAATAAAATATTGAATTCAGTCATAAAACAGGCGCTTTATCCCTGGAAAGAAGGCACAGGAGAAGTATAAAAATGCACAAAATAAATAATTTAAATATTCAATACTTACATAGAGCACGGAGGGTCACGAGTCACGGGTCACAGTATTCCTGTGGGCGAACTTGTTCACTCAGTGGCTGTCGGTGGGTTTATGAATATCAAGGAAGATTTGGGCCTTATATAGTAGCCTGCTGATATCAGCGGCCGCAAAATGAACGATCCAATGACGCAATGTAAGGAAAATTGATTAGGCATTCAGGCATTAATCCTGAAATAAAATTAATAAATAATTGTGGTTAAATCGCGAGCGGTTTATACTTTTGCGTCACCCATCAGAAATAATGCCGATACCATTGTAATAATAGGCAACTATTTCTGTGGTTTGGCTGAAACCCTGACGTCAACGGAAATTTCACCATATTTTTATGCCATAACTAAATAAATGTTATCATACCGTTTGTTTTTAAACTAAAGTTGGGTTTGTACCTAATGTAGCTAATACAACGTGCATACGTTTTGACATGCTCTTTTTCAAACTCCGTACATGATTAACTTGCACGCCGACCAGGTGTAACTCCGTCTTGGCCGTACGTACCACCGAGCTACCGATAAAACCGCGGTGCACGTGACTCTCCAACGCTGCATGGAGCTCGCGGTCACACAATGGAATGAGGTGCAGCGACTGTGCTATCTTTGAAGAAAAAACCATGTATTTTACTCAGGCTTATCGACAGCGGCTTGGCGCCCATCAGCGAACACGTCGCAACATACAAAAGTCCTGCCGTGATTTTGTTTTCAAAGGTGCGCATATAGCAACGGGGCGCGGCGAGAATTTTTAATTAACTACACACATGACGCAAACTTGGCTGAAATTCAGGTGAATTCCCAATGACATCATTCGGCCTTGCCACACATGGTCATGCCTAGCGACATACCTTTTAGTGATCGTTATCCTCATTACAACGGGTCGATAAGTCAAATAATTATTTGACCTATACCTATGGGTTTAATCGTTTGGCTAACAAGGAAAAATACTTCGGGAATCACGAAATGACGTAGCAACGAACCCGTGCTAGTTTTTATAAAACCGAAGATAAGGTATTTGGGATTATTTGGTTGCTACACAAAAGTAAAGTTTGACAACGCTTTTCGCTAACATAGCGAAACATCTCGCCGTCCGAGGGTCCGAGCAGAACGGTGACGGATAACACACAGCTTTCATAATGTAAATAATGTTTATGCAACATTACACCATCGATGTGTCTCGAGCGTTGCGGCGCATTGATACAGAGTGCATATATCAGACGTTCGTACTTGCGCTTGCTGCTCCGGCACCCTAACGTTATACTATCATTGCTGACATGCTGACTGCTACATGACGACGGTCGTAGTAAACGTAGTAAAGACATGTTCACGTCATACTATCTTACCTATGCAACATACGTGTACGTGTACGATAACTATATACATACACACACATATACACATACAAACGTGGTATGATCTCTACATTCGTCACGAACGTTTCAAGATTAAGGAATGTCTGTAGCAAAGGTCTACGAGCAGGTGAGCTTACGAACGACGTTACGTTACATATAATCTTAAAAGACTTCGTGTCGGAGTCGTCGCACCATCGAGCTACCGATAAAACCGCGGTGCAGGTGACTCTCCAACGCTGCATGGAGCTCCCGGTCACACAATGGAATCAGGTGCGGTGACTGTGCTATCTTTGAAGAAAAAATCATGTATTTTACTCAGGCTTATCGACAGCGGCTTGGAGCCCATCAGCGAATACGTCGCAACATACGAAAGTGCAGTCGAACGTTACACAGCGGGTGCTCGCCTGCGAGGCGCCCGTAAACTCGCCTACGGGCGCCGCAGTGTCGCAGTCATAATTTCTAATTATATCATTACACGCCCACATTCCGCTGAAATTTACTGGGGTTTCCTATTAAGACACTTAGCGTAGCGACACTTCGGGCGCGCCGCACATAATTTTTGTTTATGTGATTCCACGCCCAAGGTACTTGCCGCAACCTTGGCTGAAATTCACTGGAATTCCCCGTTACGACATTGCATGTATTTGCCACATATATTCAGGCGACTTTTATCGATCGTTTCATTTGACGACGGGTCGTTTATAACGAGGAAAAGCACTTTGTGAATCGATAAATGAGGTGCTAACACACCCGTGGAGTTATTATGAAAAACCCAAGATAAAGTATTTGGGTTAATTTCGTTGCTACGGCCACAAAACAAAACTAAAGTATGAAAACGCTTTTCGCTAACATATTTGCTGCTGCTTTCGCCGTCTGAGAGTCCGGCGGGCAAGACGGTGACGGATGACACACAGCTTTATAATGTAAATAAATAAAATGTTCATAAAATGTTCGTACACTAACTAGACACACACACACACACACACACACACACACACACACATATACACATACAAAAAAAAACGTGACATGATCTCTACATTCGTCACGAACGTTTCTAGATTAAGAAAGCCTAGCTAGCCTAGGATCGACGTTACGTTACTAGAAGTCTAAGTTTTGCGCCGTGGGCTTCATGGGCTATGCAACTGTGATTTTCTTACTTTTGTGCAACACCTGCAAGTCTTTTGCAGAGATTTATGTCTAGAACTTATCCAGGAGCAAGCCCGGAGGCTCGCAACCACCGTTTGTAGTGAAAAAATTCAAGTGCATTTTGAGTGAAATGCATCCTAGTGCATCGGGTTAAGATTGCAATGGCAAGATTCTTAGTCACACCTGAAACTGCATTCAGGCATTATAGACCGGACGGATCTGTGTTCCTGGCTGTAAGTATCAAAATAACGCGCAAAGGAGAAACAATTGAATCAAATAAATTTTGCGTCTTAATTTAGATAGCATTGAGGCATTGACAAGAAAAATAGTTGTAATAATGCTTCGCATCAAACAGACGAAAAATACGGAGCGGCCTCTTAAGGGTTCCGTACCCAAAGGGTAACCAACGGGACTCTATTACTAAGACTCCGCTGTCCGTCCGTTCGTCCGTCCGTCTGTCTCATGATCCGTGATATTTAGACAGTTGAAATTTTCACAGATGATGAATTTTTGTTGCCGCTATAACAATAAATACTAAAACGTGCCAAGTGCGAGTCGGACCCGCGCACTCCCATACAACAGACATGATTTTTTTGCCGTTTTTATAGATAATGGTAGGGAACCCTTCGTGGGCGAGTCCGACTCGCACTTGGCCAGTTTTTTTTATACTCACTTCATGATGCATAATAATAAATTTAAATAATAAATAATAAATAAAAAATTACGTCTGCCTTTTGTTCGAACTTCGCGGGCACATTGTGTTTCTAGAGTTAAAATGGAAAATACATACATACAGACAGGCAAAAATAAAATAAAAAATAGTTTTGGAATATGTGGAATAGTGATAACCCATTTCAATTAAAATTTCGTAAAAATAATCAGTACACAGAGACACGACTTTTTTACTACTTTATTTTTACTATTGATAAGATGACGTCCAAATTCATACTGGAGACTCGGTTAGTGATCAGGACCTAGGTTCAATGACCCTAGCTGTTTGCAAATTTGAAACATTATATTTAACAACCTCGACTCAATTTACCTATATTTTGCGTATTTCATAGAAAGTTTCGTTGAACTTTGGTACCGATCACTTACCGAGTCATCAGCATGAATTTGGCTATATCAACCAAAGTCACCTTATGTAAGGTGCTTTAATTATTACTGAAGACTCGGGTTCGATGACCCTTTTTGTGAAATTCGTAAACTATTAATTTTCGTGTTCCTTACAAAAGCAAACCCAGCCTTGAGTCAATTACTGTCAACATTTTATTTTGCGAAAATAGCAAAAGGTGTTATCGATCCGTGTTACTGATCACTTACCAAGCCCCCAGTATGAGTTTTGCCGTAAAAATAAAAGTCACCTTATTTATTGTATTCTACTTAGATTGTTTTATTAACGTAATAATTAATTCTCGTTACAAATCAGAAGAATCAACCCTTAACATCCCTAGTTTTCAGATTTCTTCTCACGTCTGCTCTTTACAGGTTTAGCTTTGCAAAATTTGGACACATTTAACACAATAGCCAGTAAGACTTATCGAGATTTATTCTGTAAAATCCGCACGTATTTGGGCACAAATTCACCTTTATTGAAGGGCTTCGTTATTTTGATTTGACCCTTCGAAAGAATAGGCTTACTTTAAGGTTTCACCAAACATAAAATGAAATAGACGAGTGTTGAGTCATGTATTTTGAAACATCTTGTTATTCAAAATTCTGCCCGCAGAGTCGAGCAAGAGGTCTTTATGATAAAACCGTCTTTGCCTGAGATGAAGTTGTGCAAATTACAGAGAAATCAGTCAGAACACATTTAAAAATCATTTAACTTTATCAGCAATCAAAATATTTATGCTCCACAGTCGAGCCTGGCATCAGCTCTACCACCTATATCCATTCTCAAAGAATGCCAAATTGATTGTCACGAGTTACCAATGTAGCACCTTGATATTGCTATTGGGATCTATTGTTGTTATTATATCAATGTTTTCAGGGTTCCGTATCCGTAAGGTGCCAAACGTGCGCCAAACTTCAAAATCCAAGTGAGCTCCGCATAAAATATTCGTGATGTGTGATCGTACGGATACGTAGGTGGTAAAGCTGATGCTGGGCTCGACTGTGGAGGTACCACCATCATACTCGCAAAGCCTCCCGAAGTTATTCGGGGGAGAGTAAGAGAACAGCTCTCAGGCAAAACCAGGCGGCCCACCATTGCCTGGGACCGATGGATGGTGGTATATCCATTCCCAATTGCCGGGCCTTATATAAAACAGACTGGTGACGGGCAGCGGCGTCACTGGTGCAAGGGTTTCAGCACCGCGCTCACCAACCCGCCTGCCCATCGTGTGTGAGTATGGGCATTTCTTCCAGGAAGACCACCAAGAGTGGCGAAATCCTGGAAAGGCCTATGTCCAGCAGTGGACGAAACAGGCTGATGGATGGATTTTTTTGCACAAGTCCACTTCAAATTTGGCATTTGTTTTAAATTCGTAAATTATTTCTTTCGTGTTCCCTACGAACGCAAGCCCAGCCCAAGTTATTGTAGGTCAATATTTTATTTTGTGAAATTACCAAGAAGTGGTAGGCATCGATCCGTGAAACTGATCACTTTCCAAGCTACCAGTAAGAGTTTGTCACCTTATATGAAAAAGTTTTTTACGGCCGCCTAACAATGGCACATTTTTAGGGTTCCGTAGTACGACAAGGAACCCTTATAGTTTCGCTGTGTCCGTCTGTCCGTCCGTCCGTCCGCAGCTTAGCTCAGAAACTGTCAGTACTAGAAATCTGAAATTTGGCATGAGTATACATATTAATCACGCCGACGAAATGGTAAAATAAAATCATGAAAAAAATAGTTTTTATGGCTACCTCCAATACACATAAACGAGAGAGGATTTTTTTTTCTCATCTATCCCATAGTGTTGAGTAAACTTGGGTATCATTAGGTAGGTCGTTCAAAAACATAGTGGATG
The DNA here is from genome assembly GCA_910592155.1 of Ypsolopha scabrella. NCBI lineage: Eukaryota > Metazoa > Arthropoda > Insecta > Lepidoptera > Ypsolophidae > Ypsolopha > Ypsolopha scabrella. The sequence continues at coordinate 8,585,887 of OU342969.1, forward strand.
TATGAAAACCATTTTTTGGTTTAGGGAATCGGGAATTAGGGATTGGTGGAATATTAAGCTTTAAAGGGCACATTTTTGTTAGAGTGGAGTGTCCTGCCAGCTATACGGTTTTTTATGGATATGTGAAAAAATTCACAGAAGTAGTAAATAATATGAATTTAAAAGGAAAACTATCACAGCTAAATAGGCTTTACAGGTTTACGAGTACAGGTCGTGACAAACTTTTAATCCCCTCTAAACATTACAAAACAGCAAAGCGTAGTGTAGGACGACCTTGTGCCCGCTGGACCGACGACCTGAAGGACGTTCCGGGGGGCGGCTGGATGAGGAGGACGGAGGACCGAAATGTGTGGCGAAATTTGGGAAAGGCCTATGTCCAGCAGTGGACGAACACGGGCTGGTGGATGGATGGATGAAACATGACAATGTAAGGGCCGTTCTTTTAAATGTATTGGACTAGAAGTTTGGTGCGATCTGTATTAGTAGACCAACTTATAAAATGTACTGGGCAACTACGTAACCCTACAAAGCGCGTGGCCCGACACGCACTTATCCGGTTTTTATTGTTTTTTTGCCTTCGTTGCTATCTCACTGGTGACAGTTCCATTGGTTCCGTGCCAGTACCGTGCCATGGCGAGCCAATAAAAAAACGGCCATTGCCTCGTTTAAGTAAACGCACGAACTTTAGGTACCTTCTGTTCCTCGGAGACGCAATCCGTCCGTCCGGTTTATGTGCCGTGAAGCGTACAGCTGACCTCAGTGGACCTCCCATTAAGACCAACTGATTAAGGGACGTCTGTCCAAGACACTTACAGACCCTTTAAGTGACTTAACATAGTAATAAAAGGGAAACCAACCATGACTGAAGTTCGCAGAAACTATTATTTGTTCAACGAATTTTGTAGAGGGTTGCTGAACTTAGAAAGTAGACTTTCGTTGTTAATCAAGACTCCTACGCGATTTAGATTAGAATACATAATCTTGTCTGAGGATAGAAGGGACGGTCACGACACCTGATTCATGGTCCACAAGAGAAACTTGGCAATCTAATTCAAAGTCAATTATAGATGACGTCGCGTCGTGAGAAGGCTATTTCTTTTACATGTTTTGGCTCATACGATACTTGTTTACGTTTACGTTATGTTTATAAGTAATTTTCTGAATTTTTCCCTTGTAAATACACAATGACCTACCGTACAATTTAAAGTTTCTAAGTCCCTGGAAATGGTTCAGGTTTTATATAAGTGAGTGAGTCAGTCAGTCAGTCAGTAATATCTCAAGCACTGTTAAAGTTTCATTTATGAAAATTTAGATTTTAGGTACTTGAAGAGACCTTAACAGATATGTAAAATTGTTTCGTATAATATAAAACACGCCAGGGTGCGCCGCAACGCAACTATCCATTTTAGAACTTGACCGTGGACACGCTGCTGCGTGTCTAGATTGTGATCAATTGAGAATTTATTAATTAATCGAATTAATAAAATATATTTGTTTCCCTAAAATCAAACAATTAACTAAAGTAGCAATTGATTCTGTTATTTATTTCAGAGCTTCCATCCGCAATTAGTTAAACGACATTTCAAAATTCAACAAAGAGGCTAAAATAACTGACCGAAAATTTATCAAGTCACATAACTTTTTCTGCACAAACAAGTTGTTATATTTATGGAAAACAAAACTATAAAGGAACTGTTTGACGGTAAAAATACCATCCAAGTAATTTAGAAAATGAAGTGATCACTTTTATGAAAAAACATGATGATTGGTTGCACAAAAAAAAAAACAATCAATTAATGTGAGTTTTTTTTATTGATATCCTTTTAGTCTGTTCTAACAGAACACACTATTTTCTTAATGATTTCACGAAATGTAATGATGAATTTCTTTTTAAATATTTCGCGGTAACAACTAGAAGCAACTGTTTTTGCACAATTAAAAATAATACTTTTTATAAGTTCCTTTATTTAATACGTTTTCGACTTAAGTGTTATTTTATGAACACCCCTGATATCATAGCCCATGTGTTGCCAGGGTCACTAACTGCAGCTAAATCCACCTAGAATTGGTTTGGCCACTTACTACTTGATATGTTTACGAGTCAAACCGCAAACTGTCTACTGTTACTAAACTTGTTCAAATATAAGAAAGGTGTAGGAATGTGATATTTTCGAGATATAAAATAAGACTTGTTTATTTTGAGTTTCTTTGAGCACCGTGACAAAGCAGTCGCGATGACCCCAACTAAAGTTCACTTGATGTACAGTAAAAGTTTCTAATGCAATGCTACAGCTTCATATTGGAGTTTTATTCTTAGATATTGTTTGCGCGCAAGTTTGACAGTTAAATAAAATAATATGTGGTTTGTTTGTATAACTATTAACACCGCAACATCGTTCGGACGAGCTTATTTGTTTTGATTCCTGAGTAAAAACAGGATAAAGTAATCCTTCTTTTGTACAGGTGTCTGTGTTACTTGTATTAACTGTTTAGCCAAGGTCTCCAGATAGAGTTTTTGAAATTTACCCAAATGAGACAAATTGACATTATTATCACTTATGTTAATAGATGTGCGCTTTAAAAGCGCGATAAACGAAGTCACACGTTATCATGCTATGGGCTCTGGTCAACAGGCTATAAGGGATGTTGATAATTAACCGACAAGCCGAAAACTGTCGCAATTTATAATTACAAATGCTAATAGTAGAACTATTATTTTTATACACACTGTAAAATGTCAATAAGCCCACAGAAACATTGTATGTTACCGTAATAGCAAGATCGTTAAACTGTAAAAACTTCACAAACAGTTATTGATAAAATTTACAACATGGCAGGAATTTGTAGACTGTCAGGGCCAGACTTAAAGGCATGGCTACCCTAATGTAATAATTTGATTTGCGAAATTATCAAAAAAGTGTTAATATTCCATGGTACTGATCACAAATCAAGCCTCGAGTATGAATTTGGCTATATAAATAAATTTGACCTCATATAATTGCTGGTTTAATATTATTACATTTAGTTACTCTTCAGTTGCACTAAATTAAATATTAATTCAAAAGTTCGTGTTCGCACGTATTCTATAGCTTTCCCTTGCCTGCGCCCCCCCCCCCCCCCCCCCTCAAAACAAAGTGCTGGCTACGCCCTAGTGGTCGGCCACTTAATATTGTGGTCGATAAAAATGCAGGCGCATTACATCCATCAATGAAGGGCTGTTAATTTTTATGACGCCCTCGCTGTAATTTTTGTACGGTGTGATAAACACCTACCGTTTAAAGATTCAAAGTGTTTATTTGTAAAATAAATACATAAAGTATACGTTTTACACGTCATATCTAATCTTTATAAAAACAATATTACATCATGAAACAAATATGATACGGGAAATATAAAAAAAAATATATAAGGTATATTTAAGTTGGGCTATTAAAGTTATACATATATGTATAAAATAAAGACTTATTGGAATAAGAATATTATTATACATAATGCAGTTAATACATAAATTGAATGGACCAAAATAAATATAATGCCTAACCAAATATAATATATACAAACATTAGTAAAAAATTAAAATATTGTATATACCTACATAATGCAATTAATAAATAAGTTAACAGATAAATAAAGTATAAATATATATAATGCTTATATCCGCCCATTCGATTAATCTTGTTAAGAATAAGGGCAAGAAACTTAGCAAGATCATATTATCTTTTTTAACGTAATGTAAATTATCAAGTTATTTTAGATCCGATACGCTGTTGTATGGAGGTATTCTGTTACTATTTAGACCAAGAATATAATAAAAAACTTTTGGTTTGTTTGTTCGTTTGGTGCTCTATGATTCTGACATACAGTAAGATAACAGAGCTTCGATTTTAGGACAAGTGCCTCAAAACTAACACGAAAACGATTTAAACTCAAAACTGATCAATTCTTCGTTTATGACAGTCACAAGACGTGTCTTTTATTTCATTACCCGCCATAAATCACAGCTGGTTTCGATATCTGGTTCAGTACCCCTAGCATAAGCCATAGACACAGCGTCAATTTATCCACTGTCTCGCATACCGCGACGAAATAGCAATAATGATGAAAAACCCGATCAATTGCGAGTTGGACTCGCGTCCTAAGAGATCCGTACTATTTAAATAAGTTAGGCTTAAATGATTTAAATAAAAATTACAAACTTATCAGTATCTACAAAATGTATTAAACAAAACTGCAAAATTAAATTAGTCGATAATTAGGGTAGGTAAGCCTAACCAACCATAGACTAAAAATCGGCGTTTTCAGTATTTCTTGTTTACTGTATATGCCATATAATATACAAAAAACTTCTGACTAGTTTAGTTTTTAAGATAGATCCCGTATCAAAACTAATCTAAGACTGCCAACTTTGATGCCCCCCCCCTCCATTTCTTTATATTTAAGAATAAAAAGTAAAGAAGATTTCTGTTCACTCAAAGAGTTCTGGACAATGACATCCCAAATGACAGAGTGAGAAAAAAAAATTTTTTCGGCTTTTGTTTCATGCAGTTTTTTTAATACGAGTATAAGAACCACCAAACCGAAAAGTGACGCTAATTATATGTATTAAGAATTATGATAATAATAATAATTATTACAATTATTATTATTTGCAAGACACTTCCACACGAACGAAGCCGCTGGCAAAAGCTTGTTTCAAATATCTCAGAAATGTTTAATTTCAGTTTTGTCTTCTTACGAGTATGTTTATAAATGTAACTGAAATGAAATGTTTATTAAAATACTATTTATGACTTAAAATAATATTTTAATTTTAGATTTTTCTTACTCAAACAAAAAAATCAAGATGAATGTGTTCAAAACGAAATGAAAATAAATAATTTGGCCATGTGCAAATCGGAATCGCGCACATAGGGTTCCGTACCAGTACACAATACGGGTACGGAACACTAAAAACATTATGGTAGATAAGAACAATATATGCCATAGCAAACATCAAGGCTACAAAAACCAAGCCGCTAAAATGGTAACACCTAACAAAAAAATAAACAACCTCTGCATACGGCTCCCTGATTTTTATCATTTGTCGTTTTATTTTAGAGTAAGTATGTCTGTACAATAATTTAAACCAAATTTTAAACTTAGATAAGCTAACTATATTTGAAACAAAATTTGAAATTTCAAAATCACTTTATCACCCCTGAAAATGTTTACAATGTTGTCCCAAACAACCATGTTTATCTGACAGCTTTTTCCCGCGGCTCCGCCCACGTTTACTTAATCTCTGCCCAGTTTTCGGCTTGGGCGTTACTTTATGAACACCCCTTATAGCCCATATGTTGACCACATTAAAATTGTGGTCTTGGCAAATAATTTCGTGAAAATATTCAATGTATAGACACGACCTTTTTGCTACTTTATTATTAAATAGTATAGATTTATTTATGTAATACGTATAAATATAACAATATTTTTGCTACTTTGTTATTGTATGCAATGCGCCCGTCTCAGTCTAGCTACAGAGCTTCTTATATTCAAGAAAAATATAAATTTTAATGTGCCCAGTAAATCTTCCGAAGGATAAAGTTAGTAATGTGATGTATTATTTTTGAAGTTGTATTATAGGATGGCAGCTGTAAAGGAAGGTTTAAGAGTTTAGAAAAGCTTTTATACGTGAAACGCTACGGTATATACTGTGTATGTTAGAAAATAAATTACATGACTGACTATGCTTTGATTACTTCAATAGAATAACTTCCTTAATCTTATATTGCTAGAAAGAATCTTTCTGGATAAGACTAAGCTTAGAATTATGTAATTATGTAATGTAGTAATTTAATGCATGACTTTATTTAAAATTAAAAATTTGTATGTCTACAAGACGCAACATATCATGCTCATATTGTATGTAATATCATCTAACTTGACAAGTAAATGTTTTGATTTGATTTGATTAGAGTATTCAATACAGCGTTTAATATATTAACAAAAGCAATTTCTAAGACGATATTCTCGTAGGTAGTAAAAATGAGATTTTAAAACAGCATTAGTCACATACTACAATAGATATAAGTTTTGAAAAAGTGACATGTTATAAATGAGGCCTTTTCCAAGAGGACCAAAAGCCTTAAACGTGATAGAGAAAAATTTGCTGTATCGAAAAAAATTGCAAGTTGTAGGCTTTATTTTTTTAAAATAAAAATAAGGACTGTTGTAAACATATAAACCTAGTATCTAAAAGATTAAAACCAGTTATTTTTAAAACGCTCTCGTGTGAATTTATTTTAAATATTATTTATTTAAAACAGCAATATCCAACCAATTGTGTGTCTCGTATTATATAATCGGCCGCGAACTTTTTCAACAAAAAATGTATATTATTGCAAAGGTAGCGAAATAGGCAATTGCAGGTCGAGTATGAGTTTGAAGGCCGAGCCGCAGGCGAGGACTTCAATGATACGAGACACACAATTGCCAATTCGGCCGAGGCATATATAGTGCTTTTCTTAAAAAAATGCAAGGAAATAAAAAAGGGCCTTTTACATCATAAATTTAATTAATATTAAAAGTGATATTGCTCATGTTAGGACAATTATTGAATGAAAATGTTATTGTTTTTCCAGGCACATTTATGTTCGTTTGTTGTATTCCTGACGTTTGCGGCTGGGAATTTGATACTTGGTCAGTGGTAGGTGGCTGGAAACTTAATTGCTGTTTAGAAGTGGATGGCTGTGGAGTTGATAATTGGCAAGAGGTGAGTGGGTAAGATATTGTTTCCGAATCATTAACAGGTCGCAATTTGATGTTTTGGTTAATTTTATTGGTTATCTCAGTCTTATTTTCAACAGAGTCTTCGATGTAGCCTTCAGCCACTTTATCGGACTTCCAACCTCCGTGTCTTTTTAGAGTAGTTAAATTCGCTCCCGAATCAGCAAGAAGAGTGGCTGAAGATCTGCGGAAACAATGTCCAGTGTAACATTCAGGATTTGTCAAGTTTAAATAAGTTGCTATTTCTTTAGGCATTTTAGCTATTTTGTGTCTTCCGATGATTTACGTCGTACACTTCGCTTTCTGAAAACTCAAAAAAGATCTATCCGATTTTGTGTCCACTGGACGAAGTTTTTGATATTTTTTTACAATGATAAGGAACTCTCCTCGGACGACAAACATCCGGTCAATCTTTGTTTTAGTGTCGCGCAAGGTTATTATTGCTGTGTCATCATTCTATGTCTTTTGTGGTAATATTATAGAGTTCGACACTTCGGCATGCTCCGTTAACGCCCAAAATCAGAGAAACCTGTAACAAACAAAGATAAATATCATAAGCTACGGTATTTTCACACAAGTAAAATATCAATAGTAAATTCACTTAAGATAATGATGTGGGTACGTACTTTTAAACAATATTTTAAATTGGAGAGTGAATGTAGAAGATAGGGGTAGATAGCGGTCAATCGGGCTTCCCTAGGAGGAAGGGTCTAAAAGAACTTGTATTACTGAATAGGTGGTCTCAGTTAAAAGAACCCAGAAAATAATAGCTTGTATGTTAAAGAAGCCAGGAGCCAGGATGTTACCAGATAGCGATTTGTGGCCTTCCGCCTTTTGAGTTTTCACAGGTTCAAATACTAATGAAGTGGTATGCGATTTCTAACATATTGCAAATTGCAGAACATACTCTGCTGAAGTAAAAAAAAAACAAAATTTGGAATCCGTTCTCAGACGATACCGAATTGTTTGTCAGGTGCTACCATTTTAGCACCTTGTTTTTGTCACTTAAATGTTGTAGAATGTATTGTTGGTATGTAATGTTTTTAGGGTTCTGTACTGATATTCTGTGGTGGTATGGAACCCTTAGTGCATGAGTGTGACTCGCACTTTGCCAATTTTTTATTTTGTTTTTTTTTTTACTACCAAAAATCCACGTGTGTACGTATAGATAAAAGGAAAATCTGCATGTAATAAGTTAAATACAAACTGTTCTGAGCCAAGCATTTCTTCTCCTAGTTTAGGCTGCCTTCTGTTTCTGAATTCAGAAACTTTGGGCCGCCGCCAAATGAGTTAATGGTTGATAAGCCTAGGTTAATTTTGCTTTGTTCCGCGAACTCCCTTTTAGGTATTAAATTATCTAAATTAGCTCAAGAAGTACTTCGTTTATTGTTCATTTTAAACGCTTTGAAATTTTAATGTAGCTTGAGCAAAGATACGAAGGGTGATGAGCAAATTAGCCTTTTTAGTTTTTTTTTTGTTGGTAGAAAATTCGTGTTTCAGGACAAAGACACTCAATCCCATTTTGCAATTTCGGCTTTTGGCTGTTTTGAAATAAAATATATCTTGTATAACTTGTATAAAAGAAAGTTCTTGTAAGACATGTAGGCCTGCCATGAGTTTAGTTCACGATACAAGTTAGCGACTGCGTAAAATTTTTAAATAAATGAGAAATTGTGCAGCAACAGGATACACACATTATTCATACAAAATGTTTTACGCAGACGGTAACGTGTATCGTGAACAAAACTCATGGTAGGCCTACTGATTTATATATAAAACTTATTACGGGTAATGCTAGAAGATAGAGTTAACCTAGGTTTACGCGGGTAATGTTGTACAAAATTTCGAGGGACGCCTCGCTCCGCTCCGCTTCGCTCGGCGCCCAATGTTTATTAAGGGACTATATCGATAAAAATTGCACTTTTTGAAATTGTATACCTGCTTTTCAGATAAAATCACTAATTTGATAAATCAGTATAAAAATTTGGGAACTTTTTTCTAGTTTTCTTCAGTACAGAAACGCGATTGCGTAACTTTCGCTCGATAGAAATAATGATTGAAATGAGGTCTTCTTCTACACTTTTTTTCATAGTATGAAAAACAGGAATGACATACAGGCCTGAACGATATTTTATTAGATAGATTTTAACGATATCTAAATTTTCTCAGCAATTTTGATAGCTATTTTAGTTCATTTTATATTAATTTACAATCGACATTTTGCTATTTTTTCCGGAATCCGTCCCTCTCGCACTGCGGGGCGTTCCCCAAGGAGTAACAGTGACCTTTGCAAGCGCGACATATGTCAACCTAACACGCTCCTCCTCGCTTCACTCGTCGTCGCACCTATTTTTGACTTTTTTCGGACTATACCCGACTTCGAGCATATACGTAACAATACATAAACATGACACTGCGTTGAACCGCTCACTGCAACGTTGTACGTAAATATTGCTTTCTTTTAAGTTAATTTCTCCTTCGAAAAGCACGATAAGCTGTTGGTCCATTTGTGCCCGAAATACACCGATAAGGCTTAAGTACCATCCAATTTGATTGGAAAGTAATGATCGTCGGTAAAAAGCGGATGCGCGAAGTGTGGACTGTGACTTGCATTTCACAGTTCACACTTGAGGACACCCAACACCCCTTCGGGGATTCATGTCGTAACTATATGATTGTATATTTTTTTCATTTTGATAGCCGTTGCATTTTCCAGCTATCCGACTCGTTTATGAAAATAATTGTTGATGGAAAATAATTATAAGTGTCAGGTGCAATGGAATTTAAATAATGAATTGTTTTATTTACTAATAAACGATGGAATAGCGATTGATCATAAAGCATCAGATAAATAAAGTTTATCGTATTCGACAGGCAAGCACCAACAATGCGGGTGGAATCGATAAGTTTGAGTAGACACGATACCTAGTAGAATAACTGAAATACGTCATCAGCACCTCTAGCAAGGTAGACCATAAAATATCGAGCTTTGACAGCTCGACACATCACTGTCTGTCCCTCTTTTGGTAGATCAATAGAGTGAGACAGAGCACTGTATCAAGTGCTATCGAGCTCGATATGGTCCTTCATGTTATAGGTGCTCATATTGGTATCTTTGCATCTTCTAAAACGAAGAACCTGAACACAACTTTTTAATACACGTTGATTGGAGATGAATATTATCTATCTCAGTAGAATTCTTTAAAGGGATTTCTTCTCAATTGAATATTATAATTACTATTAATATTTATAAATGTACTTATAGAAAAACACGAAATTAAATATCCAAATATATTTTGACACGATTAGTCGGCATTAGTGGAATAATATGTTTAATAAGTAATATGATAAATAGGTAACGTGACATAAAGTGATGGAATTATGGAGAAGATTAACGGACAGAAAAAAAAGAAGAATAATAAAAGTAGGTTGTCAGAAAGAATCTTGCTTGCGTTCTGTCTTAATTTATCTCTGCTTGTTTAGACCTGGACCGTAATGGGCATAAAGCGACCGAATATAGGACTCTTCCCATGTCCTGAGTTGGATGTCTGTAAGTGGTGGTGAGAAATATTTAATGATCCGTGCGGTGAAGCAATTGTTGAATGTGAGGTTGTGAAGTCGTGTGTGCGTTGGAATAGGGTCCATCCATCCATCCATCAGCCTGTTCCGTCCACTGCTGGACATAGGCCTTTCCAGGATTTCGCCACTCTTGGCAGTCCTCCTGGAAGAAATGCCCATACTCACACACGCTGGGCAGGCGGGTTGGTGAGCGCGGTGCCGAAACCTTTGCTCTAGTGACGCCGCTGCCCGTCACTAGTCTGTTTTATATAAGGCCCGGCAATTGGGGATGGATATACCGCCATCCGTCGGGCCCAGGCAATGGTGGGCCACCTGGTTTTGCCTGAGAGCTGTTCTCTTACTCTCCCCCGAATAACTTCGGGAGGATTTGCGAGTAAGATGGTGGTACCTCCACAGTTCCCGGCATCAGCTCTACCACCTAATAGGGTGTTGGAATAGGGTGTTGTTTACGAATATAATAAGATCCTTTGGATACGCGGAGTTTAAAAGACCGTATAGTTTGGACATTTATAACTGCTCGTGGAATAAGTTTGTGTTTCAAAGGTATGTACAGAACCCTCAGGTCACGAATACTACTCGCACTTGACCAGTTTTTTGTATGGCGATCCCCCTTGAGTTTAATTTTTGTTGACATTATATTATAGAGGCTACAGTAACCCCTTTCCGGGACGGTACCCTAAAATTTATGTAAGAACTCGATATTACGCTTCCTTTTTTAAATTCGACCAAAGATGGAGGAATAAAATAAGTACGAGTACATCAAATAAAAAAAAGAAAATAGCGATGTCAATAAAAATTTACTCTAGCGTTGACGAGTCTAACTACGCTATTCAATTCAGTCAGAATTATTTTGATAGTTAAATCTTTAACTAGAATTTACATTGCAGATTTTATTTATATTCAAAGCAGCGTGAAAAGTAAACTAGATAGTCGTTGTACACTTGGTCTTGTAAACAGAACTGCACTGTCGAGTTCAACCTAAAAAATCAAACGCAAGTATTTTCAATTTCTCTCAGTAATGAAACGGGCAGCAAAAAATAGAGTTTTTTTTTATTTACAGTTTCCACTGGAAATATACACAGTGGTCTTTGGCAGGCTGTGTATTGTTACTCAGATTGGTTGGCAGGTTTGTTTGCGTATTTTAGCAAACAAATCCGTGTCGTTTAATAATAACTCAATGGATACAGGCCACGACTTACATTATTTATTTTTTTATAGAAAAATAAAAATTTCAATGCCGGTTCGTCTGTCTGTATGAAAATAATCCATCCATTCATCCATCAGCGTGTCATCGTCCACTGCTGGACAAGGTCTTCCCAATATTAGGACCTCTTCATCCAGCCGCCACCCGCAACCTCCTTCAGATCGTTGGTCCAACGGGCACGAGTTCGGCCTACGCTACGCTTTGCTGTACGTGGTCTCCATTCTAACGCCTTTCAGCCCCAACGGCCATCACGACGGCGAGAGATATTGGCCCACCCACTGCCAAGACGCAGACTCTTACAAAGGACTTGATCCACCGATTTAAGGTCGCTCAGCGAGCTATGGAGCGGGCTATGTTTGGGATATCTCTGATGGATAGAATCCGAAACGAGGAGATCCGTCAGATATCGAAAGTGACCGATATAGCCTGCCGAATCAGTAAGTTGAAGTGGCAGTGAGCGGGCCATATCTGTCGCCATGAAAATAATGATCGCTATAATTCGATACCATCCATCACACTAGGACGAAATAGTCGCCGTTGAGGCGTGAGTACACGAGTGTGGACTATAACTCATTCTCATTAAACGTTGGTCCTAACCACGTGCCAAGTTTCCAGTATGAATTTGACTAAATAAACGAAAGTCACCTTATATCGGGTGTAAATAGAGTGCTACCATTAAATGAAACCACATATTCTACCAATCATACTGAACCACTTTTCGCAAGAAACATACCCGCGCCAACCATTAGTTTGGGAAATATTTGAGTTTCAAACAAAAATGCGTGAACCTTAACGCACCGACATACGGGCGTTTTTTGAAACAACGTCTTCCATAAAACAGCTGTGCAGACGCAGCGTTCTAAAATAGACCTTCTGCCTACGAGATACGTACGAGAGATTTAAGTTACAGTTGAATATCTTCTTCTCGGATATTGAATGTATTTTTCTTTAGAGAGTTGTTCAGTATGATCAGTAGAGTATGTGGTTTTATTTAAAGGTCTCAGTCCATTTACACCCGGTATAGTACTTTACTCAAACAATGCGAGGCAATAGAAAATTGCATTTGCAAAATAAAAAGTAATTTAATGGAAATAACACAAACTCTGTTATACCTACCCTCCCTTCGCTCTAGCTGAGCGCAAGTTTTCTATGACCGAATTGGCTTCTTCTTTGGCTTTGTTAACCTAACTCGTTTTTTAAAGTATTTGTGAAACATTAAAAGCCCGCGCAGACAGAGCGTTCAGGAGTTCTGAGTTCCACGTTCTGCGTTCCGAGTTCTCTGTAATGTATGGGTTCTATAGCGCCCGCACACACGGAAGGCAATTGGAACACGGCGGTCAATATGAACCCGAGTTCTATTCTCGTAAAGATAAAGAACGCGCGTTCTGCCATGATGGATTCCACGGAAAAATGGATTGAATTAGTGATTAAATATGATTATTTGACTATTTCGTCTTTAATGTAGTTTTATTAATAATAGTTTAACAAAATCATTATAAAAACTAAAAGTAAAAAATATTTCAGGCCCTATCCAGGGTCACAAAACCCGATTTTAGGACAAGGTAGTTAAAAGAGAGCCAGTATGGCAGGTTAGGTCAGAAGGTAAGGTATGGGGAGTCGTGCTAAATATTACATAGGTAAGGTAACCTTTTAAGTTATTTTTCCAAGATTACCCATAACCACTTTTTTTGGGTTTGAACGGTAAATGAATACGGGAAGATGTTAACTGTAAGACCTGAGTGATGATGCTGATTATAAAATTGACACAAAATAAAAGCAGCTATTTATTTACAAAATTCAGGTAAAAAAATTATTGTTTAAAATTATTATATGTAAAAATTACTCTTCGAGCAATTCAGGTCAAAGAACAATTTTAATCTCCTTGTTCATCCCGTTTGGTCTTAGATCGGTTAATCACACACACACACACACACACACACACTCACACGGTATTTTCTTTTTTAGATCTCTAGGATCCACAAAAATAATGCTTCGTCTTCAGGAAATGAACTGTCGAACCACATGTTTCACGTATGAAGTTTGTTTCGATAGTGGAACGCATGTTTGACCGCCCGCCTGTGTGCGCTAGAACTCACAGAGAACTCGAACGAAAGAACGCGGGTTGAACGCTGAACGCGGAGCGCTCTTCTGTCTGCGCGGAGCCTAAGATACTTTTATGTTCTGAAATTAACTCAATTTACCACACTTTCAAAACTTTTTAAATTTTCTGTTTTTGGCCATAGACATTATGAAGAAGAAAAAAGACTGTGCCTCAAATCGGGTGCCAACAACGACGACGCCCCGGCACTACACATAGCAAATTAATGAAATAGGTGCAATATTTTTGCGCATATCATGAGTTCTAATAAAACCACGCGGGTCTCCTTAGTTCGCTCTGCTTCTCTAGGCCTAGAGATATATTAACTGCTTGTCCTGGAATGGGATTAAAGGTTTTTAAAAAACTGTTTTAATAACCGAGGGGTTGTCTTGGCTGTATGGCATTTTTATCCTTAGCCTCTATTTTGAAAGTTTGTCGTTTCCTTACCCCCTATGGCTAGGGCGGAAATGGATTTTCATACATTTATTTTTCACCTAGGATAAAAAAGTTGCTCTTGGCGTCTTCTTCTTTCAAAAGAAAAGAGTCTATGGACGAGCATGTTAGAAATATATTTAATATTTTCATTTAATGTTTACAGCTTATTAATTAGATAAACCCAGCTCGCAATCAACTTAAGTAATTTATGACTTTGAACTTGGATTCATTCGAACACTTATACATAAATTCTATAACTTTAGCAAAGTTTTCAGGCAAAATTGTAAAGTGAAAAGACGACTTTTACTCGACCTTGTCAATCATTACCAAGTCACCATTGTCATTGAAGTTATTACTCAAAAGTTGAAATATTACGCTCTTTATAAAGAATGTTAACTAAATTATGTGATTCCTTTCTTCAACTGGATTAATCTTGTCTACGCATTGAATAAATTTCAAGAAAGTTTCTTATTTTAACATATATTATTATAACTGTACAATAAAATAAAATGTATATAAATTATATAGACAAATAATAATAATAATAATATTCAATGCACAAACCCGAATTTTTATTATTTATTATTATAGATAGATGTAGATAGAACTATAGAAATGGGTTTTTCTCGGTCTTTCATGGAGCACGGGCTTTTGAACTGACGTGCGACACATATCGCTTCTGACATGAATCACGTGGCGCTAATAAGGAAGGGGGGTGACGTCAACTGTCATCAAGGATCACATAGGGGAAAAAGAGGTCAAAACAAATCTCACGTGAAATTTTTCGATTCAATTTACCATGTGTTATTTCCAAATAAAACAAATTATTGTTATTTGACTTAAAGTGCTTATGAAAAATGGGTAAGGTCACCAATATGTCACTAAGGAGGGTGGGGGGTCAAATTTTCCGAAATGTCGTCACGTGATTTATGGTTAATCCGAGCCAGCTCCGTTGGGCCTCTCTTTTCTTCAATTGTTCCATAATATTTGAATAGGTTATTGTTCTCTCGGCAAACAAAATGTCGAGTACTAAACAAAAGAGCTATTCAATAAAAGTGGAGATTGTTACTGCGAAAAGAGCTGGGCTCTTAAATTATCGATTGATTCGTTATATTTATGTACTGAACTGTGATGACTGATGAATGAGATATAAAAACTAAAGCTTTGTAATTTTTCAAATAAATGATGTAAAAAAACTCAAGTAAACATATTCTATGGTTAAACAAATATTCCATCCATCAGCCTGTTTCGTCCACTGCTGGACATAGGCCTTTACAGGATTTCGCCACTCTTGGCAGCCTCCTGGAAGAAATGCCCATACTCACACATGCTGGGCAGATGGGTTGGTGAGCGCGGTGCCGAAACCCTTGCATATTATTAAAATATATATTTTTTTTAATAAATTTTCTTTTTTAAGAAAGTATTACACCGAATTTTAAAAGGATTGATCCAAATAATCCCGCAGTTTCAGATGAACCTCTCACGTAAGCAGAGAGTAAGTGTAACTCGTTATCCCTAATGAGTTTTTGTGCCAGAACATTAAAATTCTTTGTTCGTTGAGTTTGGAATATTTTATGTCAGCTTAATAGCAGTACTGTCTATACAGAGAGCTCACTTTTGTAGCAATAAATAGTGTTACGTTCAGAAATAAAATTTAAAAGATTCGGATTCTGT
This sequence comes from Ypsolopha scabrella, assembly GCA_910592155.1. Taxonomy (NCBI): domain Eukaryota; kingdom Metazoa; phylum Arthropoda; class Insecta; order Lepidoptera; family Ypsolophidae; genus Ypsolopha; species Ypsolopha scabrella. Next base: position 8,601,642 of record OU342969.1, read on the forward strand.
ACAAAAGCAGCGAATTGAAAAAAAAAATTTGACATTTGAAGTCTTTTGTCATCGATAAATATCGAAAACCTCAGCACTGAATCTCAACTCCTTTTTATTCCAAATAATTATAATTTTATGACTTTTGATTTTTATGCTCGTATGTATAACAAAAAAACCGGACAAATGTGAGTCGGACTCGCCCACCGACCGACGGTTCCGTCAAATACTATATTTTTCATGTTTTAAGTACAAATATGTAGTTCTCAGATGTATCCTTAAACTTGTAGTATAAGACGGTATTACCTGCCAAATTTCATAGTTCTAGGTCAACGGAAAATACCCTATAAATTTCGAGTCCCTTGAGAGTGTCGAAATATACGTTTTCTGCGGCATAAACGGCCGTAACGTTTTTTTACGTGAACTTGAAAGTTTGATTTTTTCACAGCTTCAAGTGACTGTAGACTTGAGTGTATGGTTTTAATTTCAGCTCGATACTTTTACGCGTTCCCGACAGACGGACGGATGGATGGATGAACGGACAGAGAGACGTACAACAAAGTGATAGAGGCTCCGTTTTTCCCTCTTGAGGTACGGAACCCTAAAAATGAATAGTTGAATAACAATTTGACCACAGAGTAGATTTTTTCCTTTAATAAAACACAATAACACGTGGAAACAGTTTTCGTGGTTCACAGAGCACTAACAATAAAAATAAGTGTCGCTTAGTGACGCAATTTGGAAAACCACCAAATGATGTTAGAAACGTTTATTGCCAGTATCCACCACCGTTATTTTCCGCCATTATGTTTTCTGGATTTGTTTCAGTTTCATATAGAGAAAAACAAATGTCTGCCCTTTCCTATTATTTTTTATTTACTTTTAGGTCAGAGATTAGAAGACAGATAAATTGATATTTCGATTATGTGTGTTTTGTGAGGTGTGTTGGTTGTGTGGATTAGAGCTAGAAACGCACGCGAAGACCTGACGTAACGTGGGCATACTGTACCACAGTTTAAAAATCCATATTTATTTTAATAAATTTATTAGTTTCACAGCACGCATTTTACAATAAAGTATTGCTGAAATTTAAAATTTTGGTTTCGTCAATAACGAAACTAAATGGTTTTTTATATTTTATAATTTTTTTACACTGTCGTTAAGTGAAGACGACGACGTCATTAGAAAATTACCCGTTTGTGGATGTTGCATCTGAGGAGTGTAGTGTTACCACTGGGGGATCTCTAAAAAAAACTAATCACAATGGGAATTTCCAAAGGGGTGCCACTAGTGTTCCTAAGTGTGGACTGTGGATGGACTAGGAGGTCACGGGATTTTGCAGAACCATACGGGATTTTGCAGAACCATGGATACGGGTAGATTTATTTTTATGGGTTGTAGAGTGATCCCCTAATGTATATTATGTCGGTCTGTCTGTTCGTAGTGGTTGCATTTTCGAGAAATAGCTCATGAAAGAGGCGTTATCGTTCAGCAAAAAAAACGATAACGGAAATGGTCTGTCTAAGTACATTATACAAAGTATGGCGTCTCCGGAGGTGGAACGAGTAAGAGTCTGTCTGCTCCCAGTGGTTGCATTTTTGAGAAATATGGCTTGAAAGAAAATATTTTGTGAACTTAGCCCATACCATCCATCCATCCATCAGCCTGTTTCATCCACTGCTGGAGATAAGCCATTCCAGGATTTCGCCACTCTTGGTGGTCCTCCTGGAAGAAATGCCCATACTCACACACGCTGGGCAAGCGGGTTGGTGAGCGCGGTGCCGAAACCCTAGCACCAGTGACGCCGCTGCCCGTCACCACTCTATTTTATATTATATAAGGCCCGGCAATTGGGGATGGATATACTGCCATCCATCGGTCCCAGGCAATGGTGGGCCGCCTGGTTTTGCCTGAGAGCTGTTCTCTTACTCTCCCCCGAATCACTTCGGGAGGATTTGCGAGTAAGATGGTGGTACCTCCACAGTCGAGCTCTAGCCCATACAACCATGTACAATGTACAACAGATAACCTCAGACATGGCTGTATGGGGCTGTTTCCTTTGCCTTCCCACAAAGCGGGAGAAAAAAAACGAAAAAATATATTTGAATAATGCAATCGTTGCTTTTTCTCAAAAAATATTTTCTTTCATGCCATATTTCTCGAAAATGCAACCACTGGGAGCAGACAGACTTACTCGTTCCACCTTTGGAGACGCCATACTTCGTGTATGTGCTCAGACAGACCATTTCCGCTATAGTTTTTTTTTGCTGATCGATAAAGCCTCTTTCATGTGCTATTTCTCGATGATGCAACCACTACGAACAGACAGACCGACATAATACATTTAGGGGATCACTCTACAACCCATAAATCTACCCGTATTCATGATCGTCCTTCAAAATCCCGTGCCCTCCCAGTTTAGAAGTACAAGTCACAGTTCAGACTCAGTAAGTAAACTGACGTTTCATTGACGATTATATAGCGTCCCAGCGTCAAGACTTGTAAGCCCTATAAACGTTAGGCACAAGTACGAGTATGGACATTGGACACCGAGGTACGCAGACCGAACACAATGTGCCCCTAGTTTTCGGCGTCCTCTAGATTAATGGTCGAGTCGTTCGAACCACTAGACCTGAGGTGCAATTGTTTAAGAAAATCGTATTCAAATTCGATTGTCATATGGCTATTTTCCTAAGCAAATTAGCTCGTTTGACAATTGAAATCGTACATTTTTGGCTGTCAAATGAAAACAAATTGTCTTGTTTTGTTGTTGACAACCAAAAACGTACGATTATTTGCTTAGCCGATTAGCCTTATGTTTAGACAACACGGGACTAGGCAAGCGCACATAACCCCCTCTGCCGAAGTACATGAACAATTTGTTCGTGTAAGTTTGCTTGTTTGCGCGTTTTTTGTTTGTGTTGCAGCTTTTGATTTAGTATGACATATCAATTTTTCGCAAGAGAGTGCGTGAGTGAGTAAATATGTGCTGTGCATGTTTACCTCCCCTCCCGTGGAAAACGGCAGAATAATTTCAGTACTAAGAGTCGCGCTTTGCCAGGTCCCGTGTTAAATTGTTAAATTAAGGCCAGATGACAATCGCATTTAAATACGATTGGCTTGCACAATTGCACCTCAGATATGTTGTAAAAGTAGGTCTAATTATCGTCTGTTTGACAGGTTCCATTGCGCGTATGTAACGAGTTTCAATAAATATCTGGCATTCACAAACCTATAAATGGTATTATAAAATCATCCAGAGGTGGCACTTAAGACAGCTGCGAATAGTTATGGGGTTTTAAATTGATTCGGTAAAAATAAAAGTAAATTGTGAACTAATTAAATAAATACAAGTCATACAAAAGACAAATGGGTGAAATCTATTTATTTACAAAGCAACCATAAAATGTGGAAAGTAACAGGTTTATTTATTTTTTGTTACATACCATAGTATCCACAAAAAAAATCTAGTTGGAACGAAGCCGTACGAGTATAGTAAACTAAGTAGACTAAGTACAGCACCAGCCATTATTTATTAATTACGATTCTGTCACTACTACTCTCTGTTGAATTGCCTCAAATTACAAATCCCCAAAAATAAGAAACTTTTACTATAAAGCTTTTATACCTATAAAAATTCTATAACAAGATAACAGGAACATAAAAATCGAAAAATAAATAACTGAAACGAGAGTACATCCCTTTTCGTCGCTAGGAACAATGAAGTATTTACATCGTTTTGTTGACACTTCCTCGTATCGTCCCTATAAATATTTGCCATTAGAGGTTTTCCTCACTGATATTTGCGTGGCTTGGTATTAGGTGCCATCTCTCGATGACTTCACTTTAGTAACACAAATTAGTTTTTCCGGAATACATGCCCGCTCAAAGTTTCAGAATAGAAATAGTATTTGTCTTACATAACGTGCCTTGACTGGATTCTACTTCCATAGAGAAAGGTCAACGGTATATTTAATGCTGCTGCTTTTAGTATTAATAGAACCTTTGCATCCTAGTTAAGGTTCAACCAGCAAAGGACAGAATGTTTAACAACATTAATTAAAGTTGCTCTCTGGCAAGATATAAAAGTCAGCTCCTAATGAAATTGTTTTACTAATTTGTGTTACTTTTACTCGCTTAAAGTAGACTAATTAACAAAGCTGTAAAGCTTTGTCTATCTATTTTGTAATATTTTTTATATCTACACTCATATAATATTCCGATTATGACGACAAAAACAGTTAATAATTACATATTTTATTTACTGACGTCTCTAATAGACAAAAAATACTAAAATATTGTTTTCTTATGATTAATTTCACAAAATCACGTGTTTTTATGGTTTATATTTTTTTTTGGAATTTTGAGTGATATTAATAACCTAGATTTTTTGGTCTAATTAAATAAAAGGATTGTCAATAAAATTGGAAAATTCGATTGGTTAAGGATCGTAGATTATTCTGACATGAAATTTTAATAATTATACTTTAATCGGAAAAACTGACGGCAGACTTTTTTTCAAACGTAATAAATGAGCGATAGTGAAAATTCGGGTACATTATTATTATATTATGTGTGACAGTCAAAGGATTGGTCTATGTTTAACATGTACTTATTCAAATGTACAAAAATATTTGTAAGGAGTCGGCTCCGTCAAACATGCTCTCAACCTGTTTGGACAATTTATCACATTAAATCAGATGCTTTTAACAAATCAAATTTGAATATGTAATTAAAAAAGAAGTTGAACTACGTTGACTCGTCCCCTGTAAAATGCTTATCTGATTATTAAACCCGCCCTTAATTTATAAATTATAGAAAAGTTTAAAAATATTTTGCATCAATTTTTATAATTGGTCTGTGTGATCATAGGCCTGACTGAAAAACAGCGCTTTGCAGTTGTCATCGCAATGCTAATGCTGAGTCGGACTTTTTCACTGCTTCAACAAAAAATATTTTTTAAAAGAAGGATTATTTTTAGAAGTTGTTTTATTTGAGCTGTGTGTGTTTACTTTCAATTTGCTTTATTTTTTATTGTGATGTGCGTGTTTGTTTGCAGCAAATACATTATACACACATCAACACGGTCTAGGGATATTTTTTAAAATGCGAATTACTATTAATGTATTAATAATTTTATATGACATCTACATATTAAAAGAAACGTTATTTAATACTCTACCATTTTTAAAAATAAACGTTTACTTAGATTACAATTTCAAGATTTTATAGAAAAAAAATTAAACATAGACTAAAACCGTATTAGAACTAACTTGTATTTTGTCAGAAAAAACGGAAAAAAAAGAAAAATAATTTAATTGGTGTTTATGAACTTGGAGTTAGTAGTCTTTGAAAGCGCCCATGACGTCCATAACACATCGGCAACGATTTGGCATGCTCAGAATAAGGTTGTTAATGTCTCGCTGCGGAATATTCTCCCAGGTCCTACTGAGGTGCGAAAAAAGTTGGTCTTCTGTAGCCAGATTTTCGGGGGCTTCCCTCAGAGCTTTTCTTTGAAGCATATCCCATACGTGCTCAATGGGATTTAGGTCTGGTGATTGCGCAGGCCATTCTAAGGCCCTAGCATTATGATCCTGCAACCAAGCCGCTACCGTTCTCGCCGTTTGTGCCCGGGCATTGTCATGCATGAGCAGGAAATCTTGCCCCATTTGTATTCTGTGGGGCAAGATTATGGGCCCCAGCACCTGTTGGCGATATCTTTCTGCCGTCATATTGCCCCGCACCCAAACGAGGTCCGTCCGTCCTACAAAGCGAATTCCTGCCCAAACCATAATTGTTCCTCCTTGGTATGGGTGGACTTCCTGGGGGTGCTGGAGTCGGCTCCATCACCCAGGAACTCTCCAAACACGCGTCCTTCGTGAATTTGGATGGAAGCCGTACCTGGATTCATCCGTGAACAGCACATTGGACCATTGCTCACGGCCCCAGTCCACGTGATTCCGAACCCATTCCAACCGTAGTCCACGATTGCCTCTCCGTAAGGCTGGGACTCGGAGTGGTCTACGAGAGCGTAGATTGGCTTCGTGCAGTCGCCTCCTTACAGTTTGGTCACTCCGAAGCACTTGGTGTTCGACCTGCAGCCTTTGGACCAATTGAGTCGCCGTTACATTTGGTTGAGCTGTTGCAGCAATTTGCAAAAATTGGTCTTGTCTGGGGGTAGTGATGCGACTTGGCCCCCGATGCCCCTCCGCTACTTCACCTGTGACACGACAGCGTGTCCACAATCTTGAAATGTCGTTTTGGTGGGTCCCTATTGCTTCAGCGACATCACGTTGAACAGACCCAGCATCCAGCATTCCTACAGCCCGTAACATTTCCTCCCTAGGTAAATGCCGGCGTTGTATGGCTAGAACAGCTCAATTTGAACTTTATCTTCGAGTCTTCAAATGAAAAAAACTGTTACCAAACGTCATTTGTAATTTTTTCTAAATTTCGCTTACATGAAAATTTGCTCTCCTACACATCAAGACATTTTTAACCACAGAAACAAAAGATTTTTCAAAAATTTGAATTTGGAACTACTCCGAGATAAATGACGAACAAATTGGTGTATAAAAGATTTTAATGCGGCCAGTACTTTTAGAATTATTTAATTGAGTATGAAATATCCCTGAACCGTGTTGATGTGTTTATGTTTCATTGCTTAGATTATGCATGTTTCGGTTTCGAAACCAGTGTCACGATCACAGAGAAAAAAAATCTAAAAAATCACTTAAATCACGGAAAACGTCGGCGCTGGAAATTTCAGATTACTCGCATGACGGCTATTAAACCCCTTTTAAAATCACTCAAAATCTGCCTTGTCATTTTTTTCGTACGCACCAGAATAGAAAGCCAGGCCTTAAAAAAATAATACTTGGATTTTTTTTCCATTTAAAATACTTTTATACTACGATCAAGTCGGATTGAGCAGTGGTGTAAACAAAAAAAAGATTCTTTCACACTTGATCACTTTTGACAGTGATAGTGATGTACCTGAGTACCTTTTTAACAGTGGCGATATTCGACTGTTTCAGTGACAGCTCAGACGTCCGTCCGTTATTTGATCTGAGGTCTCAGCATTGCGGAGCTTCAAAAATTTGAATACGTTAATAAAATTGAAATAAATAATAAAATATTTCCTAACCTTAAAAAACTAAAATAAATTACTGCAATTTGGGCAATGTATGATCTGTAATGTTTAAGTCCTCTTGGTGTATACGGAATTCTACGAAAGCTGGCTTACCTTACGATTCGGGATGTCAAAAAATTTGCGAAAGATTGAGCGATGAAACACATATGAACAAAATTATTTTAATCACTTCATTTGTTAAAATTTAAGCGATGTAATTTTTTTTAGGTGCTTACGGTAATTTTTTTGGGAAAAACACAGAACGTCTTCTTTTCACTAATGTTCATTGTATTTTTTTCTAATCTGTGTAAAAGTGGAACATCGCTACTAGACAATAGGGTCACACAGATAAAAATGTGCAGCCGCCATTAGAAAAAACCAATGATCGTTTTGTTGAAAAGTTTTTTACCAAAAAGTGAGTTAAGATACATTTTATTGTGACCAAAAGTGTATTCTACATGAAGATCAAAGTGTTTGGAATCTATGTATGTGAAGTTTTTAATAAGAGGTGTGTACAATATCGGTAATTTTCATCATAAACGGTTTGTTTACCTTATTTTTCAATCCGACTTGATCGTAGTATACACTAATTGAAAGTCGAAAGGCAGGGACCTATGCAGCCATATCTAAGTTTTATTAGGAATGGTTCGAATGATAGTTGAACCCTTGACCGTACCCTCTGCAAATAGTTCGAATGTTAGTCGAATTCCTGACTGAACTCTTTGCCTCACATGGGCGGTGCTTGATTGTTGCGTCATATTTTATTAATTTATTATTTACTACTGTATTTTTGTTGGTCGAAAGTTTTATTCTGAGCAAAACTATCTGACTATTGGGGATACCGAGAAGAATTCACTCGAACTGACATTCTGGAAACAGCAAAAATAATGACGAGCAATCTTTTGCCAGCAAAATCAATAAGTTGATGTATTGCAAAAATAAATACAATTAGGCGCCTAACCTTTATTAGTGTATGAAACTGCACACAACTAGGTATTATATCCCCTGTTGTTATACACCAGATTCTTAAACTACTATTCATAAAGGGATAAATAATTTTGGATAGTAACGTTTTCCGTGTCCTCCGTCCTGGCCCGGCCACCCCCGCTTCTTGGACTACAATTACTATACAATGTATGTACCTAAACGGTACTATTCAGTACCTACAAAGATAGTTTATGTACTTCAACACATACCGACATAACGAGGCCCCCTGTGGCCGGGCTGTGACGAATTCGTTGCAGCCCGGCCACGACTAAATCTCTTCAAATCTGAAGTCAAAGATATTGACAAAAGCTGGAAAGATAGGTACTTATTATGTACCTTAACTATATACTTACATTAAGTACATAACAATGGTGACTTATGGAATATTAAAAAAAAACATTTTTTATAACAATATCATCCATATAAATGTTGGCACATTCGAACAGAGATGCTCATGGAAGTGTAAATGTTGATAGTTTTAGTTGAATTCATAATTTACAATATATTTAAGAGTTTTGGTTGCAACTTTGAAAATGATAGAAGGTGAATATCTCAAAACCTTAACTACCTAGGTACAGAACTTGAAGTCATGCCGGCCAGGGATTTCGCCTCCAAATAGCCGCGACAGGTGGAGAGACACTCAGACAGAATTCAAAGATATTGAGTCGTGGCACGTGGGTGCAGAATAAAATTGGAACCCCAGAAAAAGCACCAAAGGGCCGTAAGCTTCTGTAAGTGGTATCGGTTTCAAATTGATATCTCACACGGGGCCCGAGCAAAAGAGTCTTCACAGACGGATAGACAGACAGACGGACAGATGGAAAACAAAGTGAACCTATACTTAAGAGCCATGGAGTCTGCGGCTTGAAGTCAGTCGCGCACGGGGTCCCTATGCTTGCTAAATCATTCTACATTCAGCTTCGGAATATAGAACACTGGCTGACTGTTATTGGTTGGCCCGAACGTTCATTTCCCGAGCTCGTACGGAACTAACCGAACACTGAGCTAACGCGAGACAAAATTCATGTCTTGAAAAACTCGAGAATGGTTTTGGGTCTTCCTATGATTTCAGGAGAAATATCGCAAAAATCAAAATAAAACAAAAATATTTTTGAAGAGTATAAAATATACTATGCTGTGAACCTAAAATTATTTGATTTCTTATATCGCTTCTAGGACATTACGGTACATAAATATTCATGAAAATATGTGTAAAATCCAGGACTTTACACGCTTGTAACTTTTGTATGTATGTATTTGATTTTGATAAATGTTTCAGGTTCAAGTCATGGATATTGTATGAAATATGTTGAAAAAGAAAAAATAATAAGCCGGTACCTATCAATAAGGATATTATCAGCGAACAGCGCTAGTATGGGAGTTAAGGCGAATAGAGTCGCAAACTTTTAGAAAAATTCACCCCAAAATAAAATTTAAATTAGAAGTCTAACAAGAAAACTCCCTTAATTTTCTAGATTTAAAGATTACTAGGGCACAGAATAAACATGAATTTCAAATATACCGCAAGCCAACACACACCGATACTGTAATACCTTCTTCATCTTGTCACCCTTGGGAACATAGGCTTGCAGCATTTCGTTGTTATGTTCACAGATTGATGACGGTGCCTCTAAGTCCTGACAACTTTGAAAAAGAACTCAACATAATATATCAGATTGCTGTGAATAACGGGTATAGTGCAAAAATGGTTGATAGATTAGTCCACAAAAAACAGAATATCATTATTAGAAACAGTTTGTTTGCTTTACAGCCTGAAAGTACGAGTGTTCAGAAATATAAAACAAGCATAACTTATCTAGGTCCAATTTCTGAACGGGTTGCGAAGATTTTTCGGCGTTGTGGTGTTCGCGTTGCATTCAGAACCAAAAATAAGATAAAGCGTATTTGCAATGGTAAGGACAAATTAGATAAAAAACAACAGTCTGGTATTTACAAATTGTCTTGCAGTGATTGTAACGGTGTCTATGTAGGTCAAACAGGTCGCAGTTTTGAAACTAGGTACAAAGAACATATCTCAGCCCATAGAAATAATCATCCTGAAAAATCACACTTTGCAAAACATCTATTAGAGTCCGGTCATAGTTTGCCCGATAACCATTCATTTGAAGTAAAACATATTTGTAAAAAAGGTTTAAGAATGTGTGTGTTAGAACAATTAGAAATACTAAAAAACAAGAATAACCCTGATTTACTAAACGAACAAACTAACTTTACCACTACCCCACTGTTACGCATGTTTTCGTCTCCCCATTTTCCCCACCAAACAACTAGTCAGGCCGGTGTATAAAAGGCGAGTTTTGGTCGGCGGCTCGTCACTAGCTGCTGAGCTGTCGGGCGAACAACATCAGTTGCTGCGGAGCGGCTGGGCGAGCAACACATCAGTTGCTGCGGAGAAGCCGAGCTAGCAACACATCCCGAGGATGCCTCGTTCAGAGGCGAAACACGTGTCGATAAGTTTTCTTGCTTGTTATTTAAGATTGCTTTGCTTGTATTGCTTGCTTGTTGCATGTTTTTATGCGGGCGGGCGGGCGGGCGGTGCACGAGTCTGCATTTTGAATAGCACGACAAGAATTGTTTAGCGGAATATTGCAAATTATATTCATATATCCTTTACTTTTAGAAAAGTATTTCCTTACAGACAAAAATTTCATTTTTAAAAAATCTAACTCCATATTTTTTGTTCCAGCATAAACTGCATAAAGATTGTATTTAGTTTTCTTGTGGCAATTGCGATTTGTGGTTTGTTTTGGTTTGTTTGTTTTAAAATTCAAGTCTTTTATAATAACGCTGCCCCGCATCACTAACTGGTGAGGAAAAGGTTTATTGACGACATCTTCATGATCTGGTCACAAGCAGGGACTCCCTAACCGGATTCCTTCACAGACTAAACAACCATGACCAGCTCAAATTCATCCACACTGTTTGACAGAATCACATTATAGGTAGATGTCGATCTAACAATCAACAACAGGAACGAAATCAGTACGTCAGTTCATTTCAAAAACACAAACAAATGACAGTACTTAGATTTTCATAGTTGTCATCCCCCACTCACTAACAATCAATTCTTTACTCATTATTACTGCGTGGCTGTCGGATTTGTCACACTGACGATGTAGCAACCATCTACCATAACAAAATTTATAACGGCCTACTCAAAAGAAACTACCCAGAACCATTCATACAAAAACATTTACACACAAGACCAAGATACCACAGAAACACTGCACATTCCACTAACTCATCCAACGTAACCCATCCGATCACCAATTTTTTCCACGGCGGCCACAAATTAAAAACACTTATTCAAGACCATCTTCCAATTTTACGACAAAACAATGAAACCAAAGACTTACTTCCCAACAACCCTACATACTCGTACTTCTGAGATAATTAACATCCATCCACCCATGGACAAAAGGCATAAATTAACATAATCTAAGGGAAATCAAGATCAAAGTGGAGAAAACGGTGGTACCATCTAGCAGTTACATAGCAGCTCCTCCAGAATATTAAATTATAATAATGTAGCATGGTAGTTGCTAGGTGGTGCGGTGCCACTGTCTAGCAAAATACTTAAAAAAAAGGTCAAATGTAAATAAACCTCCTTTTCTCTTTTTTTCTGTGTATGTAAGTATTGTATAAAATAATTGTCATTCTCAACTGATAATATAAATATATCTTGAGCTAATTTATCTTTTTTCTCCGATTTATTATTTACCTATTTTTATAAAATAGTAAAAATAAAAACATTTTCATGCCTTTCCTCAAAACCGACGAAATGCGAAACTCTAGGCACGCGAATCTGACTCGAACTTGACCTATTTTTCCGTACCTCGAAATGGAAAATGGAACCCTTAAGTGTAGTTCACTTTCTTTTGCATCTGTCCGTCTGTCTGTCTATCCGTCTGTAAGGACCCTTTTGCTCGGGCCCCGTGTGAGATATCAATTTGAAACCGATACCACTTACAGAGGCTTACGGCCCTTTGGTGCTTTTTCTGGGGTTCCAATTTTATTCTGCACCCACGTGCCACGACTCAATATCTTTGAATTCTGTCTGAGTGTCTCTCCACCTGTCGCGGCTATTTGGAGGCGAAATCCCTGGCCGGCATGACTTCAAGTTCTGTACCTAGGTAGTTAAGGTTTTGAGATAATCAACTTCTATCATTTTCAAAGTTGCAACCAAAACTCTTAAATATATTGTAAATTATGAATTCAGATAAAACTATCAACATTTACACTTCCATGAGCATCTCTGTTCGAATGTGCCAACATTTATATGGATGATATTGTAATAAAAAAATGTTTTTTTAAATATTCCATAAGTCACCATTGTTATGTACTTAATGTAAGTATATAGTTAAGGTACATAATAAGTACCTATCTTTCCAGCTTTTGTCAATATCTTTGGCTTCAGATTTAAAGAGATTTAGTCGTGGCCGGGCTGCAACGAATTCGTCACAGCCCGGCCACAGGGGGCCTCGTTATGTCGGTATGTGTTGAGGTACATAAACTATCTTTGTAGGTACTGAATAGTACCCTTTAGGTACATACATTGTATAGTAATTGTAGTCCAAGAAGCGAGGGTGGCCGGGCCAGGACGGAGGACACGGCTTGGGTTCCAAGCTTCTAAATAAAAATATGTAGGTACATAAAAGTGTGGGAAAATCATAAAAAATGCACATACTCTAAATTTTAAAATTACTTCTCGTGAATCCCGTTTATGACAAAATAAGAAAAACACTCATTTACTAATGGAGCTTTAAACCGGAAAGTGCAAAGGAAATTAGGTTTTAAAGCCTCGTTTCCACCCGTGTTCACTGTTTCATACTGGAGTTTTTAGTGAGACCGAGTTTTTTAAACAAATGTTTAACACACATTTACCTTTAACCGCCATGTTAACTAGCTTTCAGTCAACATTATATTTTTCATGAAAAGACGTGTCATAATTGTTTCCGAGGTGGATCGTCACTGAAACAGCACTCGTACATCATCCTTTACCGGCGATTTTTACGTCCAAACATGATAAGGCGTGAGCCTTATCGCCATTCTCCGGGCACAAATAATGCTTTTTAGGGGGTGCTGGTTTATCTCAGAGTATTTTCCTGTACCGTTCCATCCATGAGCCCGTTTCATCCACTATTGGACATATGCCTTTCCGAGATTTCCTTTTGGTGGTCCTCCTGGAAGAAATGCCCATACTCACACACGCTGGGCAGGTGGGTTGGTGAGCGTGGTGCGGAAACCTTAGCACCAGTGACGCTGCTGCCCGTCACCAGTCTGTTTTTTATAAGGCCCGGCAATTCGGGATGGATATACCGCCATCAATCGGTCTCAGGCAATGGTGGGCCACCTGGTTGTGCCTGTCTGCGAGCTGTCCTCTTACTCTCCCCCGAATAACTTTGGGAGGATTTGCGAGTAAGATGGTGGTACCTCCACACTGGAGCCCGGCATAAGCTCTACCACCTACCGTTCAGCGAGTATGATATATATATGTAAATTCCAAAAAACTCTATCGACAAGATTTGAACCTGGGTCTCAAGTTTCAGAGACCGGGCTCATGCCAAGTTCAAGTTCAAAACTTGGTAGGTTTTGTGGGTTCCTCCCAAAACAATCTGTCTATTGCCCGTCTGCTCCTCCGGCTAAATTCAGAACGGTCGGCAGCTGACCGTAAAGCTTCGGTCTGGCGATCCTGACGCACATTGTAGTGAATGGTGAGCATGGTCGAAAGAATTATTGTATGGGAAAAGTCTGGTCTTTTGTGCCGTCAATGTTTGCGTCAGCGATAAGTGCCAAGCGCGAGAGAGCAGGGAACACACTCATCGCTCAACACAGCGTTGTGAGGGGATTCACTTCGTTGTGCGTCATCGTGCTTTAACATGGATTTCTTCAAAGAAGATATTTTATAGAGGTCGCCAAGTGCGAGTTGGACGCACACACAAAGGGTTCCGTACCACCAAATATTACGGGTACGGAACCCTAAAAACATTATGGTACATATAAATCACCGTCTTTAGATCTCAGCGCCACCTATCAACCTAACAATGAACCTCGGTACAAGCTGTCAAACAAGTCATCTCAGATAGCGCTCTGGTCAACACGAGGTTTATTGTATGGGGACCACCCTTGGGTTTAATTTATTTTTACATTTTTTATTTGTCGTGATAGAAGCCACGGTAACACATTTTCTGTTAAAATTTCAACTGTCTACCAATTACGGTTGAAGCTGTCGACCCCTGCGCCAGACGGACAGACAGACAGCGGAGACTTAGTAATAGGTTTCCGTTTGGCAACCTTCGGGTACGGAACCCTGAAATCGCGACGACAATGTGACATTTCTCCATACACACAATAAAATAAATGCTTCTTTATCAAGTTAAAATAACACCCTTCCGTATCGCGGTTTAGCAGCAGATTCTTACTACCACTGCACTTTTGTTTAAGTAGCACAAGACATTCTTTATTTTCCTCCTCCTCCAGCAAAAAACGAATGACCACTAAAAAGTAAGGAAAACTTGAAATGCTCATCGCAACTTTGTGCGTCAAGATCACCAGTTTAGTCCTCTGAAATCAAATCAAAAGCAAATCACAAATGATAATAAAAATTCAATCTATGCAAATTACAACAGCATTACCAAAGGTCGTACTTTTTACATATACTTATAATTTTTTTCGTTTTTTCAGAGTTGAACTAACTTTTTCATATTACTTTGCTTCAATCCTAGCGTATGTATTCTGTACAGATAGCAATTTCCAGATATTTAAAACTCTTTCTGGTATTAATTAAAGACACAAAGTTAATAAGGTACCTGTAGCTTCAAAAGATTCCAAAGAAAATTGTTTTATCAATGGGTTATTTTATAAGGTTTCTCCTGTTAATTTGTTCTTTATTGTCTTAGTTTAATTACATCTATTGTTTCGTTTTCCCTAAAAGTTAATTTATAATTTAATAAATTTCAAATTGTATGATTTCAGTCTCATGACTGGAAGATAATTGATAATATGTATAAAATTACTGAAAAGATGTCTGAGACATTTATCGATAATAAAGTACATTTATACTTCAATGAAGACATTATGTATTTTTTATTGTAGGTGTTTATTCAAGAAAATATTCAGGCATGCCTAAATCACAAAATAAACAGGGTTCGGCATTCCGACTTTAGACCATCTATACCAATAAAAAGTAGCAAAAAACGGCGGTTGCCCAGGCGATAGAACGCTGGCCTTTCAATCTCGAGACCTAGGTACGATCCCCGGTCGGGCATGCAAAAATGTGTTTTTCGGAATTTATGTGCATACAATTTGTGTCCTTGCCTAATACTTACCACTTGCTGAACGGTGAAGGAAAACATAGTGTGGAAACCGGCATGCCCTAAAAAGCGTGTATTTGTTGTGCCCGAAGAACGGCGATAGGGCTCACCGCCCATCACGTTGGGTCGTAATAATCGTCAGTGAAACGCGGTTGTATTGGGTGTCTGTGACTTGCATTTCACAACCTGGATAGCGAGCAAGAGGAGGGGGGGGGGTGTGGAGTGCGGGGATTGCCCCCACTATTTTAATACATATCTAAGATTTATTTAAGACTTATATTTTAATTTGAAGTGATTTAATGCGAAAAATAAACATTCATTCAAAAGGACCATGGGCAAATTTGTATGAAGACTGGACCAAATCCTCAACATTAATGAAACCTACTCGAAATTAAAGATTTTAGGGTATTATTTAATTGTTGCTATGGGAGCCAAGTCGAAATTGAGCGCCAAAAAAACGTCAAAATGGCGGGAAAAATATTTTGTTTACAGTTTTGATACTATGATTTTGATTCTTTCTCAGTATTGAAATCGTTCTGAAACACCATGTTCGCACTCGAATTTAATGTACTGTATCTGCCATAATAAGAAATTAATAATACCCTAAAAGCTTTCATATGGCATAGGATTTATCAATGTTGAGTAATTGGTCCAAAATTACTCATGGTCCTTTGTCCGGAAAAACTATGTGTAGGACAAAGCCTGGTTTTTTGCTTCATGCCTGGATGTCATCACAAAGAACTGCATATTGAGACTGATTCGGCTAGGACTGAGCCCACAAACTATGTTTATAAGCATTTACTGGAATTATAGACTGGCAACACCCACCGCTCCGCCCGCGTTTATTAAATATTTGTCCCGTTTTTGACTTGAGTGTTATTTTGTGAACACCCCTTATAGCCTATGTGTTTACCAGGGTCACTATGATGATAATAAAAAACCGCATCTAAAAATATTCAACGTGCAGACACGATTTTTTCACTATTTTATTATTAGTATTTACCTATATATAGATATTGTAGATAGTATAGAGACAAAAACCAGGTAGAACCAGGCGGCCTACCATTGCCAAGGACCGATGGAAAGCTGTATATCTGTCCCCAATTGCCAGGCCTTTGACGGGCAGCGGCGTTACTGGTGCTAGGGTTTTGGCACCGCACTCACCAACCCGCCTGCCCAGCGTATCAATCAAATCAAATCAAATTTCTTTATTGAACAATTAGTTTACAAAAAATATTGCTAAGACTCTGAACCCCAAACTAATATAATTGTCCTTTGGGGAACAGTGTTTCCAATTCGAGGGTACTTAAAATATTTTACACGGACATAGGTATTCTACACACAAAGAAAATTGATTTTATCTACAGACAAAATAAACAAAATAAACAAAATAAAATATGGCTCAATGTATACACTAATAGATAATAATTTTAAAATAGTTAAATAAACTACACACAAATATTACATAAGTATATTATTATTCTAGTATAAAATAGACATAATTTCTTAACATAAGTACATTACTAAATTGATATTTCTGTGAGGATATAGTATATGTATTGGGTACACGATAAGATAATAAGTTTTAGGATACTTTGTTAGATTGACAAACGACGACCAAAAAGTAGATGAAATAAAATAACAGACACAAATATAATGCAGGTAGTTATAGAAATTGAATAAAAACTATCGGGTGTTAGTTAACTAAGAAGCAGTGAACATTTAAACGTCCAGTATTGCTTGACACTGGTTTCACGGGTATT
The DNA here is from genome assembly GCA_910592155.1 of Ypsolopha scabrella. Classification (NCBI taxonomy): domain Eukaryota; kingdom Metazoa; phylum Arthropoda; class Insecta; order Lepidoptera; family Ypsolophidae; genus Ypsolopha; species Ypsolopha scabrella. The sequence continues at coordinate 8,618,837 of OU342969.1, forward strand.
TACGCTTATGGCAAGTCTTACGTAAACTGGACAGCTAGTTGTAACGAAAGATAAGAATAGGCCATAGACTTATCGTTGCACAGAGATGACAAAAGGTTATGTTAATATTGTAAACAAGCCTTCAGTTTTGTTGTAGTCAAGTTTAATTAGATATTTATGCAATACTCGGACACATTGAAATTTGTTAAGGTTAATAATATTTAATTCTTTGTTAATTTTATTGTAAATAGAAGGTCCAGTAAAATAAATACACCTTTGTGCAAAACAAGTACGAACTAAAGGAGTGTGAAAATTTTTGTATTTGATACGTTTAGAGGCAGAAATATTTGTACGTTGTTGACGATGTTGATATAAGATAATAGATTTTATGTAAGACTGTCGGACTGTAAGGATTTGGGCTTCACTGTATAGTTTCTGAGTGGGATATCGGCGAGGCTTTTTAAGCATAATTTTGAGCACATATCTTTGGGCTCGTTCAAGATTTATAAGTACAGTTTTCGAGGCACCACCCCACGCCCTAATACAGTATGTTAAGAGTGAATGTGTTAAGGCAAAGTATATGGTTTTTAATGATTTTAAGTCAGTTATAGATCGCAGAGTTTTAAATATTTTGACAGTTTTACGCACTCGCTTCATGGTTAAGTTAATATGATCTGCCCATGATAGATGCATGTCTAATATGATACCTAAGTATCGTATATTAGAAACCCTCTCCATTTGTTCACAATTACATACGATATGGCTAGACTGTCCGCACAAGTGAATTTTTAATTTAAAATGTTCAGAAGAAGGTTGTGTTGAACTGTTAATACTAAATGTTATATATTTAGATTTTGAAACGTTGAGTGTAAGTAAGTTAGAGTTAAGCCAGTCAGCTATGGTGCACAGGCCAGCGGTAGCAACGGTTTCTACCTCTTCCCATGTGTTGTGATGAAAAATAACGGCTGTGTCATCCGCGAAGGTAACAATTCGACAGTTTTTTATTTCCAGCTCGCACAAGTCGTTTATATACACTAGAAAAAGGGTAGGACCCAACACACTGCCCTGTGGGACACCAAAGCTGACCGGTATAAATTCACTATAATCAGATCCAATTTTAACCGCTTGCATCCTGTTACTGAGATAGCTTTTAAACAGCTCCAACGGTGTTCCACGTATACCCATAAGGTTTAATTTACGTAAAAGGATGGGAATGGACACAGTGTCAAAAGCTTTGGCGAGGTCCAGGAATACAGTAACACATCTATCACGCTTATCAAGTCTGTCAATAATTGAGTTAGTGAGTTCAGAGACTGCTTCTTCGGTAGATTTATGTTTTCTAAAGCCAAATTGGTTATTTGAAAGATATTTATTATGTTCGAGGTAACTTGTTAAGCGTTTATTGATGACTTTTTCAAATAATTTAGAGAGTAGTATGTGAGTATAGTATGGGCATTTTTCCACGAGGATCGCCAAGAGTGGCGAGATCTTAGAAATGCCTATGTCCAGTAGTGGACGATACAGGCTGATGAACGAAACAGGTGATGGATGGATATATACCGGGTGTAATCGTTAAGTGTGACCAGCTGATTATTCCGTAACTATCACAGATATCAAAAAAATTTAAACTGGTATCGAAAGTACGTTACCTTATCAGTAAAATTGACATCAATAACTTTTTGAAAATCAAACGAGAAGTATTGAAAATTTTGACTTTAAACACTCCCATACATTTAATTTAGTATGAGATTAACAAGGACGTCACTTCGAACATCTACTTTGAATACAAAATTTTGCACTTACTAAGAAATAAATATTATTCAAGATACATAGTTTTATTACTTTGCTTGGTTAATAAACATTTTCCTTTAACATCAGTACTAAGCCAAAATAACCTTTTAAAATAAGGAAACTAAAACCTTTCTACTAATCTTATACTAAATGTATGGGAGTGTTTAATGTGTAAATTTTGAATATTTTCGTTTTATTTAAAAAAGTTATTAATTTCATTTTACTGATTAGGTAACGTACTTTTGATATCAGTTTAAGTTTTTTTGATATCTGTAATAGTTACGGAATAATCGCCTGGTCACACTTAACGATTACATCTGTATATACATATAGGTAAATATAGATAAATTATTCGTTTCCTGAGTTATTTGTCTTGACCGGTAAAAGTATTATTTCAGGCACTCACTCACTGGCTCATAAAGACGTCTTCAAATGAAAACTTTACAGAACTGCTAATGACCACGACACCTCCTCATTAAAATTCAACTTCGCGAGTGCTTCTTATTCCCCGATCCTTGTTATAAATTGCCTGTCTTTTGTTCCCAGGCTTAAATCAAATTGAGTGATGAGAAATAGTCGATTTGACTTTAATTATTGTTTCCCTAGAGTTTCAACGTCGTTCAAATCTCGACTGAGCTATTTCTTGAGCAGCGGTGGAATAAATAATATAGTCTAAGAGCTGATGATTATTACCAAAATTGACAGGGCTAAGTTGACAAGGAATGACTTCGCAGATAATTTCTAGCCAATTGCAATGCTTTTGAAAGCGATAGCAATATATGTGGAAGTTAAATAATAAGGGTAATTTTGTCTTTAATGAAACTTGGAATAATTCCTACCTACCTCTCACTTCAACGCTGAAGGATTTCTAAAACAGAACCAGCTATGGCTACGAAAAGAATAGTGAGGGCAGAGTTCTAATTATTTTGGTATAATGTAAAAAATACACACTTCCGGAGGAAGAAATTGGTACCGAAGAAGGGTCTTCCCTACCTCCCCCTCCCACTACCCCGCATCCAATCCAGCAAATTCGGAAGTCTTAATACTCCGACTTATAAAACCTGAAGTCCCGATTGTCGATTTTTGATTTACAATAAAATTACCTGCCGATTTTGGTCGTCAGCTCTCAGTATAATAGTATTTGGATAAAGGAACACGGCAACAAATGTCGCATTTATGCGTATGAAGATTGAAGCCTGTCAAGCGTAAATTGATCACAATATTCGGATTCCTTCATTATAGTTCTATTCTGCTCTATTTTTATGGAAAGATTTATTAGTATCTCACAGGATACTTTGACAAAATTGCGCCTTAAAGCATTCTGTTATTTTTTTCCAGGATTTCTGTTTGATTCCCCGATGTTCCTCCTTCTTTGTAAGGTGTAAGTGTAGACGAATGATAAAATTTAACATACATTTTCATATCCGAATTTTCAGATCCAAACCAAAGATCTGGACTGCAACCTATTAGGCGCTTAGGCATGCCAGCGTTTTAGTACAAAATTTGATAACCCGTTTCTCTGTTATTTTTCGTTTTAGACTAAAATTGAAGACCTCTGTATTTTAATACAGGCATTTACAAAGTCACTATCTGATTGAAATATAAAATTTTGATAAAGGCTAAATTTGAGACAAGAAAACAACTTTGTATGGCAATCTATCCAGCTTTATTTGTTTATTTAGTTATTATATATTATATATGTGCACAGCATATCCAATTCACCGAACAAAATTTAATTAACATTTTGGCAAAATTGTGTCTTTTGAAATATCAGTACCAGACCAGATGATATACTTTGGTCTTTAAGGAAAAACAACAGAGAAACGGATTGTCAAATTTGTACTAAAACGGTGGCGTGCCTATGCGCCTTGAATTGTTTTATCGAAAGTTTAATTTTAGACCTTTTTGGTTGAAAACCTAAGCGTACATTTTCTCAAATTACACAAAGATCGCACAAAATTATGTTGTGGAATTCTCCAGGAACGCTCTTTCGAATGATACTTCATCAACTAACTACAACTCCAACACGTTACCACCTCAGAACATTTAATTATTATTTCTCTATTCCGTGACTTTTACCCTTTTTAAAATTTCATGGACCTAGGGTTGGTCTGCCTGGATTTTGCTAGGCTTTTTGTTAGTGTAACGCAGTCGTCAGTGGAGTTAACCGCGCGCACTTCATGGCCACAACGAGGCGACATCGACAGTACGCACTCCCGCGCTCCTAAACTCATTACTCGACCACTCGCCCGATCTTGATTTATTTTCCGATCCCATAAACAAAATTAAAATAATGAGCCACTACTTTTTAAGTGTAACCTTATGTAGGGTAGGTAAGCACTACCACATAATATCTGATGTACATTTTATTATTGTAATTTAATATGTAACCTAGCAAATAAGTGATTTGGACGTATGTAGTCTGTAAGCTTACTTTGTTAATGTAATAAATGATTCTATGATTCTATGTCAGTTTGAATTTATATACTTATTTATAATATGCATAGGACTGAAAATTTTTACTTCATTCATTAAGTCGATTCTGAAGGCTTTAATTTAGATTTAAAGCTGTCAAAACTTGAATTTTTCCAGAGTACTAAAGCTTCTGTTGATAACACTTATGAACTATTTTGGAATAAAGAAAATTAAGTTTTGACAGCACTAAAACTAAAATTAAAGCCCTCAGAATCAACTTCTGTATCATAATAAATAACCAAATGATGATAGGACTGATTAATGATTTGTTTTTAGATATAACTGGTTAATGCTGTGTTAAAAAAGTGTAATTCTTAGTAATAAACAATTAAAATATGTAACCGAGTTTTTTGTTATAAAATAAATGTCCGGCTTTAATAAAGGTACATTTGGCTATTAAAAAACATACGTCCAGCTTTTGTGCAAAATATCTGGCCTAATATAATGCTTAGTCCGAATTTTGTATTTTATGGCCTAGCAACTCTGTACGGATTCCCAAAAAGAAACATTGCTCGTAAAATCACAATATCATACATATACACACGACCATCTCCCAGCGGAGTAGGCTGAGACCACAGATCTCCATCTGCTACGATCCTAATACACCTCTGTCGCTTGTTCCACATCCACCTATCTAGTCAAATAAGCCATTCTATTCCAGATACTTTTGATGTGATCCTTCACAAGAATGTCGCCAACTTGTTCAAGACTACGGCATCCCTGTTGGGCTTCAAATAAGTACGATACAAAACTGAAAATCAAATAACGCGCACACCCTTGTTACTATAGAGAGTTAGGGTCCATCTATCGGAGCGCAAAACGGATGTCACCCATTTATATCCCAAAGCGACATCTGTGAGCCTCATATAGCGCGATTGATAACGCCTCTATTAATTTTCAGAGTTCACAGTTTGCTGTTGTGCACCAAATTGATGCTTTCCAATTTTGAGAAGTAAAGATAAGAGTTTGATCAATCACCATAAGCTATGGTTTGGATGCCTGGATGATTCTCTGTTCGTAAATCCGGTCACATTTTAAACCTATCTGAATAACTAAGCAAAATGTTATTTGATTTATCGTTCGATAGATATTCAACGACAAAAATAAGAGGTCGCATCAAAGAGAACCTTGTGAAAATGAGTAACTTGGAGATTATTATGTGTACGAAGGAATAATTTTTTATTCGCATTGTTTCTTTAATTTCTGTTGTAGATATAAATTATATAAACGCGTGAGGTTTCATTTTTGCATGAAATTGAAAACAATGATAGAAAAATAAGTACAAATATGAAAAAAAGTTTTTTTTTTATAGAAAGGGGTTTCTTACACTTGAAAACAAGAAAAAAAAACACATTATTTTTTGCTATATAATTTTCATTTTTAATTTTTCTTTTTTTTACTACTTACTAATAAAGCTGAACTCTTTTGACTTTAATTAAAAAAAAACACAAAAGTGCAAGCAGAATATTTATTGGATATTTTTCAAAACTCTAACAATTTTTCCGCCAAAATTCGAGAAAAATACAAAGAAAAATAAATAGGAGAATTAAAAATTTTGAAAATTGAAAGCTGTTGTATATTTTTAGCTCATATAATTTTTAAAATAAAATCATGTATATAATAAATAAAAAACTTTTGTATCATTTTCGACACAAGATGCATTTAAGAGTTAAGCTAGGGTAGGTATACGGGAAGTTTTTTTTAATGTGTGTCTTAGTTGTGTACAACTATTCTTAACACAGATGTTTTACTGATCACATATTGAACTAATTTTGTTGTTCCTATGTTTTTTACCTTAATTTTTTCAACATTTTTTCGTGAAAATTCAAAGAATTTAGAGCGCAAGCTATCGAACATGAGTGGCAAATCATGTGGTTTAGTTTTTACGCCAGGGGAAGGTAACCTAAAAAAATGGTTCAATGTTTTTTTTACCACTTTGTCGGCGTTATTAATATGTAATCTCATGGCAAATTACAGTTTTCTAGTACTTAGAGTCTCAGAGCTAAGCCGTGGACAGACAAGCTGACAGGACATGGCGAAACTATAAAGGTACTTTGTTGTCCACGGAACCCTAAATAAGGGACATTTTGACCTAAAAAAAACATTTTTACTGGTATTTTCCAAAAAATTCCCTTAATACGAAGCACCTACATGATTCATTTTACACCCACTGTAATATGAGTATATTAATCAAAGCTACAGTAATTGCTTCCAGTTTGCATTCTTATAAACCATAACTAGATTGTATTAAATCATTAAACTTCAGAGAGCTGCTAAGGAATGCAATAAGGATCTGCACTTTATGAAGCTTCGGTATCATTTCCAGCATTAACTTGGGAAATATGCTTGAAAAGCGCTATCGTGGCTTCGTTTCGTTAGAAAGAGTATCGTATTACTTAGAAAGCAGAGCAGACGCGTTGTTCTTGGAAACGAAACAAAAGGAGCTATCAATAAAATAATCAATTATTGATACCTTAAGAAATAGCTTTAAAAAAATCAAATGGTCGAGGTCAAGAAATACAATAAGATAGCCGGATACGCTTTGAAAGTTATGTATACCGGCTGTAAATGAACATCATACACAACTGATCATACTGACCAACTTTTTCCAAGAAGCATACCCGCGCAAATCTTCAGGGTATAAGATATATCTATATTTCGCAGGAGGAAGGTCCATTGTAGAACGCTTCGTGTAAACAGCTGCCTCACTAAAGAGGCTTGTCTCATAACACGCCCGTATCTCGGTTGACTATGTCATTGCGCAAACATTTTTTTACCACCGTAAGGAACATATTGGTCAAACAAAACAATAAATTCGTTAACATCACAAAGAAGAATTATTTGATCCTTTTGATGCTATTAGTTGTACTGCAATGTCTTGCTTTGGAAATTTACAGCCAATGATTTAGCTTGATCAAAATAAGATACAGCAGTTCAGTTGCAATTACAAATGATCAAATCACTTTGTTTATTTCGTTTTGGTAAATGAATCAATTTGAACTACCTTTGAAAATGATAAAATGCTTTGATAATTTATTTATCTAAGTATTCATTAACTGATTATGTAAAAAAATGTGGTTTTGAATTATTTCAGAAAATTAAATAAATTATGTTTCTCCCTTCAAGTTATAGGTTGTTTCTGTACTAAGTCCTACAAGTAAATTTTACACTTGTCCTGTTTGTTCTATTAAACCAGTTTTTGTTAAAACTGAACACGAAACAAGAAACTGAACTAATGTCAATTTCTTCAAAAGCCTAGTGGCGTACGAGACCTTTTAAAAAAGAAGATTCTCTATCTTTTTTTACAAAACTCACTTACTGCCGCCGTATATCCTGTACAAAACGATATTTTAAACTTTCCCAATGAAGGACGGGTATGTACAAAAAGGTTGTATATCTCGAAGGAAGTAAATTTAAAACGCCAATAAAGTAAATTGCGATGTCAATCAGGCGGAGAGGCGAGTCACTGTAGCGATCAATCTTCATGAGGACAAGAAATGCATGGAGCCGAGCTGGAGGGCCGTTTTCTATTAGCCTTAAGGCTGTTCTCTAAAAAATAAGAATATACTTCTAGATCATTCACGATTGAAAGGAACCAAGCGATCCGCACGCATGGAATGGACGAATAACCGATTTTGATTTAAGCGATAAACTAGTTTTAATTAAAAAACAAACGTGAACAAGCTCCCAAATTCCCGTTGTTGTCGCAACTGTTTAAAAACGCTAATTAGAAATGACTATAATTCTAAACTCATAGGTGCGGTGATGAGTCCTGCACTAAATCTCCTCGTGATCGTAAGGATTGTGCACTCCCCCCGGTCAGTCAGTCAGCCCAGCTGTGGCAGTTCCTTGAAGAAGCCAAACGGCTTCAGCATGCTGACATAAGAACTAGTCCAGTGAAGGGAAGGTGGAGCTCGTCGCTATCCCTGCCTTTCGTCTTGTATGACTAGTATCTTCGGTTGTAGATCAGTAGAGAGGCACATGCTTCCCTGTCTCGTCCTCTAGAAGGCACCCTTTGCATAGATATTTGCTATCAGTGCCACAAGTATTGAAAAAGCTGATAATTTATTTTATTCCATACATTTTATTTAAAAATAAGATAAACAATCATAAGTTGTGCAATTTGCACCGAGCTCGAAACGTTCCCCCTTAAGTTCAAATGTCCTGGAAAATCTCAGTTTGGAACGTTTTAGACTTAGGATAGTGTTGCCTTGCCATTTAAATGCGGTATCATTAGTCTTAAAAGTCGGCAGTCTTTTCGTTCAGTTCCCTCAATGATTTATTAGTATATTCTCGGAGTTTCAGAGAAATTAATAAACCTATATGCCCAATTTCACCACAATCAGCTTAGCCGTTTTTGAGTTATGCTGCGGTAGGCAGCCTAAGATATGGACAGAGGACAGACAGACACCAAAGCTAAACTATTTTCATTTTGTCGGAGCGCAATTCCCTGATAAAACTTACAGCGTAAATCTAAGTATTGTGATAAAAGAGTAATAATATAAATTATGACAAAAATACATTTTTAACGTTCCCCATTAACACTCAGAAAATATTTTGTTTGATGAGGTCCTAAAACAATTTCATACAAAATTCAAATCTTTGTAACGTATATTTTCTGAGTAGTTGTTGCAGAATTCACCAATAGTAAAAAACTTTTCAATAAAACTGGTCAAGTGCGAGTAGGATCCGTACCCTGAGAGTTCCGTACTTACTGTTTAAAAAACTTATTCCCCGTGGAGTTAAAAGGACCAACTACGATCCATTAAACTCCATGTATCCAGTGGTTCTAATTAGAATGGGCTTCAATAACTCTTTGAATGGTTAAATATTGGTAATTTTCGTTTTTTTCTGCAGGTATCTATGCCAAAAACCTACTTGTGAATGAAGTGTTTTTGTATGAAATTGATTACTTATAAGGCGATAACTTTTTCGCGTTAAGTAAAAGCCAAATTTTTGACAGCACTTTGGGGCCACAGACTTCTGTAGGAGGTATTAGTTTCAATTTGATATCTATAACGGGGCTCGAGAAATCTTTACAGATGGACAGACGGACAACAAGTAATCGTATAAAATATTTAAAACGGATAGGACTCACATTTTTTCGATGAGATAACTCGATTGACCGGCGCGAAAGTACTCCTGAAGAGTCCTGATGATGATTCATAATCTCGTTGAGAGCAAGACCAGTACCTCCTCCTTTTTAAATTTCTTCATAATTTGCAATTATAGACCGTGGTGACTTTACTACGTTTGTTCTTGAAAACGTCTTGTGTTGCCAGTTAATTCCTTTGAACTAGCATGCTTGCATTTTAGTCCTTATTGTTTATGTTTAAGTCACACAAATACTATATTCATTCAGTACAACAAACTCACACAATATATTTACACATGTAAAACACTAAACATTGCTCAAACAGCAATCTTACACATCGTCACTTACACAATAATCTACTATTTTCCCTATTGTCCCCACAACAACGAGTATGTTGCTCTTCTCTATGTTACTATTACCCCTTATTGTTATTACTTTTTGTTCATATTTGGTCTTAACACTAAAGATGTTGCGTTCTTTACACGTGAAAAGACAAACCTTCAACTAAACAGTGCCCCGATAAAAATATTATTTAATAATGTGTGACATTTTAAACATAGTTAACGAGATAGAATCCCTCTCGTCTTCAAAATCATTTCAGTGCTCTGCTGAAGACTGTCAAAGTCACGAAAGTATGTCTACCAAATCGTTTAAAATATTACATGTTAACGTTCGCAGCGTAAATGCTAATTTTGATAAACTTAGTGCCCTTATAGCTAGAATTGATGTACCTGCTGACATAATTATACTTACTGAATGTTGGCTTTCCAAAGTTAAATTTAACCCAGTTATTGATGGCTACCTTTCATATAATTCTAAATATGAAAACCAAAACGCTGGAGTCATTGTCTACGTTCGATCTGATCTTAAACACGATGTAATGGAACCGTCTTTCCGCGAAGGAAACTGTCTTATATTAAAATGTGACAAAGATATGGCTATCGCATGTATTTATCGATCGCCTTCTACTAAGGATGCCAATATGTTTATTTCAAGCCTTGACAACGTTTTAAAATCATTGGCTTCTTTTAAACATGTTGCCGTGATTGGAGATATGAACATTGATATTTCTCCAAGTAGTGTCGACGCCCATGCTGATACTTACCTGGAAGTAACAGGATCCCATGGCCTGCTTCCCACTCATATTTTTCCGACGCACCTTAAGACATGTCTTGATCACGTTATGTTTAAATCTAATAATAATTCTACAACCTTTGTTCTAGATTCCCTCATAACGGATCATAACCCCATCCTTTTCTGTTTTGATTTTGCACCTAAACTATATAGAGCCAAAACAAGTGCAGTCCGAGTAGACTTTACTGCAGTTGCCAAAGATCTGTCAGAAACTGACTTCTCCGAAATTTTGAACACCACAGACGCCAATAAAGCTGCAGAATCCTTGGTAAATATAATAGCTCAATCTATAAAAACTCAAAGCCAAGTTGGCAAAATACCACGAAGCAGAAGAAATATAAAGCCTTGGATAACACCCGGTCTTCTTAGGTGCATTCGCCATCGCGATAAACTCCACAAAAAGGCAAAACTTTCCCCTGATAATCGAATTCTACAAGTAACTTTCACAAGATATCGAAATTACTGTAATAATTTACTCAAAAAGATTAAGAGAACCTATGAATCTAACGAACTGCAAATGGCGAATAAAAATCCTAAAGCAATGTGGAATGTAATAAAAAATATAACTTATTTGAAACAACCACCTACTCCACCAACTGAGTTATTGAATTTATCCCAAGATCCAAAAGCCTCAGTAAATGTTATAAACCAATACTTCTCAAGTATAGGGGAAACCCTTGCCTCACAAATCCTTGCTCAACATGGTAACCTCAACGATGATAATGCTTTCTCAAATACTCTTACTGGAAACAAAAAGGGGAACTCTATGGCCGTATTACCGACTGACGAAGCCGAAATTGACAAACTGATTTTAGGTTTGCGAAGTGACTGCGCCGTAGGCTGGGATCACATTTCAACTAAAGTTCTAAAAGCCGCGCGGTCCTCACTTACTACTCCTATTACACATGTGTGCAACCTTTGCCTGACGCAGGGTATCTTCCCCCAAGTTTTTAAAAAGGCCATTGTTCACCCTATTTATAAGAGTGGGGACAGAAGCAGTGTCACGAACTACCGGCCTATCTCTGTGCTAACCACCCTTTCGAAAATACTGGAGAAAGTCTTGAATTATAGGCTAATAAATTATCTCGAACAACAAAAGATAATTTCAGAGAACCAATTTGGATTTAGAAAAGGCAAATCTACCGAAGATGCAGTACTAGAACTCACAAATACCATTGTTGAACAGTTGGATGGGAAACTTAAGACAATAGGTATTTTTCTTGATCTTTCAAAGGCTTTCGACACTGTTTCTGTTCCCATTCTACTAAACAAAATGGAAAGCTTAGGTATAAGAGGCGTCCCATTGGACATCTTTCGCAGCTACCTATCGGAAAGAACCCAGAGTGTGAGAATTGATAGTTTCACTAGCAGTAATCAATCTCTGACATATGGCGTTCCTCAAGGTAGCGTGTTAGGTCCAACTCTCTTCCTTATGTATATTAACAATCTTTGCTCGATGCATATTCCTAACTGCAAAATAATTACTTACGCAGATGATACTGTTTTACTTATACGGGGCAAAAATTGGGAAGAGTGTTGTCGCCACGCTGAAAACTCTCTTAGAACTGTGATGAGTTGGCTTTCGTCAAACCTCTTAACTTTAAATATTAATAAGACGAAATACATAACATTTTCTCACTATGCTAGCCATCAGCCTGACCACGACTCCTACAATATTTTAGCTCATACTTGTGGGGCCCAAGTCCGCAAATGCGGCTGCACTCCTATTGTTCGAGCCTCTAATATTAAATACTTGGGCGTTGTAATAGATAGTACCCTTTCATGGAAAGATCATCTTGAATCCTTAATATCCCGGGTTAGAAAAATAATGTATATATTTCGTAAACTTAGATATTCAGCTGATAATCATACCCTAAAAACTGTGTATTATGCGCTGGCGCAATCAGTACTTACATACTGTATTACATCCTGGGGTGGTGCATGTTCATCGCACTTCATCCGCCTAGAGCGAGCCCAAAGGGCCGTCCTTAAGGTCATGACTAAAAGGCCAATCCTTCATAACACAGACCAGCTGTACAAAGAATGTCAGGTGCTTTCCGTTAGAAGGCTTTTTATTTTTAACGTTATCCTGCGTAAGCACTCTACACTTCCTTATGACCCGTCTACCATTAGTTCGATAAGACGATCGGACCTAGTCTGCAGGGTTGTGAAGCACAGGACTCAGTTAGCCGCTCGACACTACAAAGTTCTGAGTTCTCGTCTGTATAATAAGGTAAATAGAACGGTCAATATTTATCCTCTTCTCTTAGGCAAATGCAAGGTTGTGGTCTTGAACTGGCTGCTCTCACTTAATTACAAGGATTCAGAGGCACTTCTGAAAGTGATTGCGTAAGAGGTATTAACAGTAATAGTAATTTCCATATATATATATTAAATATATATTGTGTATATAAATGTAGGTGATAAAACCAATTCTCCAGCATCCATAATTTCATTTATTGTATTTATTATATTTATTCGGACTCAGCTACACACATGCAAACACACCCTCACACACACACACACCTTCTCCCTCACACACACACACCTTCTCCCTCACACACACGCACACACCCCCCACACACCTTTAGAGTATATTGCATGCAAATTTTTCATTTTTAATTATTTTTCTTTTTCTGTTATTCTTCCATGTAACACGTAAATTTTATAGTTATCGCTCTCCTATAGGAAGGCGTTGGTGACTGTATAACAATTTATATTACCACAGTTACCAACGGCACATTTTTCATGTTAATATTTATCCCAATATACAAATAATTTGTTTAAGATCTATGTACTCAAATATTTTCCCTGTTTTTTTGTACAATGTATATTGGTTGACACAATAAATAAATAAATAAATAAAAAATAAAAAAAAATTAAATTGATCTGTGGCAAAATGGCTCTCTACGAAGTGCCCGTAGCCAAAAAAAAAATGGAAAATAATGTACTTTACCCTAAACCTTACAGTATTTATTATGTTTATTTAGCACTGGTGTAGTGTTAGCAATTCCCAAAAGTGATTTCGAATTCGCAAAAACAAACGTTCGAACAAAAACCGTTCTAGTGTATAATAAACGAAATACGGATGGGAACAGCTTGTTACATAGTTACTAACAAAGTTTCTTTGTCAACTTCGACTAAGTTGGTACGGAGCCCTCCACTGAGTGACAAAACACGTTTGTTATAACTTCGCAAGGGACTAGCTAAACCAGAAGCGGCCATTATAACTACATATATAAGTGACTTTCGTTTATATAGCCAAATTCACACCGGAGACTCGGTAAGTAGTTAGGACCAAGGTTCAATGCAAGCGCAGTCGCAGCTCAAGATTTTGGGGGTCATCTAGGCTCAAGTACAGGTCAAGAGGCAAACTTCAGCAGTAAACCAGATCAAACAAATAAAGTTTTTTTTTTTCAAAAATGAAAAATCTTAATCAAAGAGTTAATGAAAGCCGTCTTTCAATTCTATTGGGCATACGGTCACCGTCATCAACGTCCGCGTTGTCAAGAATAGGTATTTCATGTGCAATTCTGGTATGCGCAGTTCGAATGGCTTTTTCCCGACTCACCACAGTCCCAATTCATCACACTTAAAACCTATTCCCGATTCGACACAGCACAGAATGTACAGCCAGCAGCAAGAAACCACCTCCATTATTTTACAATAAAATATCCCTAGAGTAAATGTGTTCTATCGTAAAAGAGATAGAGCATACGATTGAATGCACGAACGAAATGAACGGTATAATTATTATTACATTAAAAACTAAAATTACTTATTCCTTATATTATTTTATTTCTGTACATAAAATGTATATTTGGCTATATAGTATAAATATTTATATTTCATTTCCTTATTCAATAGATTATTTTGGGACAAATGTTAAGTTAAATCAATGTTTTTTTTATTCGATGTTTCTGTATACTAGTACCACCAGTCAAAGTTTTGATTACTTTTTTACTGTAACTCTATGTCGTTTCCAATAATATACTGCTGATTCGTACTATTTGTATTTATTTATTAACTTATTTATTCATTGCATTATGTATATATAATATTTTTATTCCTAGATTCCTCTATTTTATGCGGGTGTATATTTTATTTACCGTATTATTATATATTTTTTTATATTCTAAAGATATATTATATTGTTAAAATATTTTTGACTTGTAGAAAGTATACTTTAAGTATATTTTGAAAAAATAAATATTTTGATTTCGATATGAAAAATAAGCCAATTTATGCTTATAATTTATGCATACCTATTACTTATTTGTACTGATTATTGGAAGTTGTCAATCTAGTTTTATAATATTAAATAAATTAAACTTCAACTGTCTTGCTAATTTTCCTTTTGTTTTATTTTGCTAATGGTACATTTCTCTATAGAAATAAGAAGTTGTGGTGAATCGGGAACACGAATAATCAAAATTTTAATATTTTTCTAATTTGTGGTGAATCGGGAATTAATGTATGAGGGTAAAAAGTTGTGTCGAAATGGGACTGTGGTGAGTCGGGAAAAAGCCATTATTCTGGCCTTTTCCCGACTCACACACTTGTACACTGTTTCACAAAATCATTGTATTTCCGACTAGTTTTTAAATAAATGTCATATTTGTTTTGGCGATTATTGTCATCCTGTTGTTACATACATAAACAGCTTCTGTGTGATATACATGCATTAAATCCTCGAGAATGCCGTTAACCCGACACTAGTCAAAAATACATAAATTTTGTGAAACAGTACAAGTGTTTTCTTCAACCATAATGATGTTTCACCAAGTGCCGACAATCGCAAGTATTAACTCTATTACATATACTTGTTCAAGAACAACCTCGACTCAGTTAGTATAGGAGGTCTAAATTTTATCTGCGTATTTCACAAAAAGGGTCATTGAACCTTTGTCCTGCCTGCCTGACCACTTACCGAGTCACCAGTATAAATTTGGTCATATTATAAACAAAAGTCACCTCACATAAGGTGCTCTAAAAATATCTGCCACGGCTGCAATGGGAGACGGTATTATATAATATATAGATTGTAGTCTTAGTAGGTATCATGTTATAGAAAAGAAATTTTGTACCCAGAAATAGTTATACATCGTGAAATTTAAGTCATTTTGCTAACGAGTCAACCCTGAAATCGTAAAAAAATATCAGCTGTTCCATAGAAAAGTTAAATACTTACTCGACACAAATGTACGAAACAGCTGATTTTTTTTTTCATGATTTCAGGGTTGGCTTCATTGTAAAAGTTGTTCTTATGGACGAGTACTATCACCAGTTTTAGTTAGCAAAATGACTTAAATTTCACGTTGTATAAATTTGAGAAAATAAAGTAAATAAATAAATACTTACGTTATTCTGCAAATTATGGTTCACAAACT
This sequence comes from Ypsolopha scabrella, assembly GCA_910592155.1. NCBI lineage: Eukaryota > Metazoa > Arthropoda > Insecta > Lepidoptera > Ypsolophidae > Ypsolopha > Ypsolopha scabrella. Next base: position 8,634,701 of record OU342969.1, read on the forward strand.
ACGCGCGATCTGTCGTTTCATCAATGTAAACATTTGTTATCTCTTACCAACTGTGTTGTGTTACTACGGGACGGTTTCATACAAGTAAATCAATTCTAAATAATACGCACATTTTTAACAGACTTCAAAAAAGGAGATGGTTCTTAATTCGACTGTATTTTGTTTTGGGTTTGTTACTCCATAACTCTGGCAAATATTAACCGATTTGAAAAAAATCTCTTTGATTCCAGGTAGGGTCTTATTTTAGTTTGATCATGATCTGATAACGGTCTTCAGAGATAGGCTGACGGCACATAACACGAGATTTCGGCAATCACTTTGCGTAAGTGTGCTAATTCCAGGATGTTACTTGACCGACTTGATAAATTTACAATATGCCCACCGTACTTTGACCCTGGCCTCATCAGTATAGAACTCTTGAACGGATGACAGCACATAACTCTCAATGGCGGCAATTGCTTTGTATTTGTGAAAATTGTCATTATGCCAAGGGACAACAATCAGAGTGCTCACTGTTGTCTACTCATTTTTTACAATTTATTCCGGCAACACTAAAAAAAGTGAAATAAATAATCTTTTAACAAAAAAATTATAAATATACTGTTTTCTTTTAAATACAATATGAATATTTGTTTACTAGGTTTACTGCGAATTACTGTGTATTGTAGGTTTTAAAGAGGTCTTGAAAATATATTTATATCGATTAAAAAAAGAACATGAAAATTTGTGTGCGTTTACATAGTTAACATGATGCTAGATGTAAATACGTCGATTTATATTTTTTAACCCTTAAATGCTGACATTTGATTTTTGTATGAAATTGAAAAGAGTGATAGAAAAATACTCAAAAAATATGAAAAAAGAATATATACCTAGTCGGTTCTTAAATACTGTCACTGGCCATTTATTTTAAAAATAGAACACCTAGAAAAAAAAATGAAATGGTGTTAGATTTTCAAATATTCTTTGATTAATAATCTGCCAAATCGCAATTACATTCATTAATTTTTTGCGATGGAGTGGACTCGCAAAGAGGACCGAGTAGCAGTAATTGCATTGCATCGTTGCGGCCATCCACCGAAGACGATATTCAACTTGCTTCAAAAATTAAAAACCACGAAGAGGTTCGTGTACCGTACCATCAAAAGGTACAATGAAACCTCTAGTGTCGATGACGAGAAAAAAACTGGCTGACCTCGTTCCGTTAGGACTCCAGGGGTCATCAAAGCAATCGAGGCGTATTGCAAGAAATCCCGTCCGCAAGCAGAAACTGATGGCTTTGGAGATGGAATTAACCAGAAGTACCGTAAAAAAGTACTCAATGAAGACCTGGGACTACGAGCTTACCGAAAAAAGAGTGGACATCTTCTGAACGCCCGTCTGATAGCTATGAGAGCCAAAAATTGCAAAGATTTGCTAAAGCGGTACGGAAGAAACAGACACCGCGATATCCTGTTTACAGACGAGAAAATTTTTAATATCAAAGAGAAGTACAACAAAGAAAATGACAGGGTGTACGCTACCAGCTCTGCGGCCGCTGGAAATGCCATTCCTAGAGTGCAGCACGGCCATCATCCATCATCAGTCATGATTTGGTTGGGAGTGTCCTACTATGGCCCTACTGAAGTGCATTTTTGTGAAAAAGGTGTCAAAACCAGTGCAAAAGTGTACCAAGACACGGTTTTAGATCGCATAGTAAAAGATCTGCCCCAGACACTCTTTAGAGGCCGGCCATTTGTGTTTCAACAGGACTCCGCACCTGCTCATAAGGCCAAAACAACTCAGGACTGGTTCGAGCGCCAGAATATCGAGCTAATAAGGTATCAAGATTGGCCCTCATCTAGCCCTGACTTCAATCCACTGGATTACAAAATTTGGCAGGAATTGGAGGAGAAGGTCTGTTCTAAACCTCAAAAAATTTGAGCAGCCTAAAGTCATCATTGATTAAAGCAGTGGCCGATATCGACATGAATATGGTCCGTGCTGCTACTGGTGATTGGCCGCGAATATTGAAGGCTTGTGTGAAAAATGGTGGCAATAATTTTGAATAAATTTTATTATTAATGTGAGCTAATTAAATTACCTTTATTCAAAAAAAAACTTTTTTTGAATATCATGACTAGTTTTCATTTTATAGCCAATTTTGTGTATGTCATTCATATATCATTATGGAACTCTTTTGTGTCAATATCAAAAAATACATGCAAGCAGGACATTTGTTAGGATTTTTTTTCCAAAAGCTCTCTTTAACAAATTTCCTGCAAAAATGCGAAAAAATACAAAAAACAGCTTAAAAAAAGAAATTAATTAATTTTTAATTAAAAAAATCATCTGTTGCCAAACATATTTTAGCTTACACAAACAAATAATTATGATTTTTAACACTCAATTATATAAATATATAAACCTTTGTGCCGTTTTCGACCCAAAATGCGGGTTAAGTAATGTACGAATAAAACCCTCGCCACTTGGGTTCCTTTTGCACTTGGCCAGTTTCTTTGTAGCTGTAGAGTACAAACATGATGATTCCGTTTGTTGTGGTCAAGTGGCCACTTATAATTAACCTAAGGAACGAACCAATAAACTACCAAGAATTCGTTCTTTAAATTCTTCTACGTGTAATAGAAAAATATTGAAACTACTTGTACGTTGTTCCACTAGTATTTTCATAATTCTACGTGTAATACAGTCTTACCTACCTCGCACTATATTTACCCACCACGCTCGGTATCGGAAATATCTGAAAACCTGGCACAATATTTTTTGTTGTCGGATGTCAGCTATCGTAAAACTGCTCCGACATCGAATCGGGTTGTGTGAAACACTCTTATTTTAGTATTTTTAATTTCACTAGTTTTGAGTCTTCGCATCGTGATTTTAAAGTTCCCTCGAAAAACTGAAAACATAAATAAAAGTGTTTTAGTCTATAAATTATCTTGGTAACTTCATTTGAAATAAAAACAAATTGCAAAACTAGATAAAATATAAAGCAATAACCACGTTGTTGACTTTTAAAATTACTATAATGACTTTGTAAAAGTCGATCCGGTGAATTCGGTCGTTTTTTTAAATTTTAATGTGCTATTTTGTTTTATTTTTAGGATAAATAGACTCATTTAGGTATGTAATTTAAATGACAAATTTTGATGTGCTTTAAAATCGATTGTATAAAAAATATCTAAGAGGCGGTTACATTTTCATGTGAGTAATCTAAAATTTCCGGCGCCTGATTTACCTTCTTAGAAAAGAATTTTATACAGGTTCGAATCCTGGCCCGAGGAATTTTTTCAAATTCTTGTCTCTACATTTGTTTCTAAGTTATCTTTTCTGGTTTGTAATGCACTCTAATTATTTAGAAATAATAAATAAAAATTCTAAATATTATTTCTAATATTTAGAATTTTATACTGTTGAATACGTGTTAAACATAGACTAATATCTTTTTTTTAATAATGCTTTATTCTATTTTGTTTCGGTTATACCCCCACATCTCGTGTACGAAAAAATAATCATATTGTCAACTTCAAAGAGCTTCAATTCAAGTTTAATAATTTAGCTAAGAAAATTGCAACAACGTAACTAAGGCATCTAAATTTATTGATATATTATAATACAAGAATTTTTATTATCCATCACATAAACTGTTAAAAAAAAGATCTCCGTTAGTTTTCTCGATTAATGTGGCCAGTTTAACACGACTTTTTTGTATTCTACGACGAAATTTTGTACTGAATAAATCATAATTACAATAAAAAAAATATTTTAGAATATCCTATAATTCTCAATCAAGCGATTTATTAAATTTTATTGACAGTTCTTCATTTCATTGGACCGAAATCATAATAAACATCACTCCATCATTTCAAGAAAATTAAGATCAATATGGGCACGTCATAAAAAAGCGCAGTTCGGTGAAATGGGTCTTTAGTATTTACAGGAAGTGACGACAACAAAGGTTGGATATTTTTCAGAAAAAAAAAAAATCTTTGGAAATGTGTGATGATGACGTCACTGTGAGTCAAACGAACGAAATCGCTATTTTCTTTTTTACAAATAATGCACGCTTATTTCAAAATCTGTCCGCTTTTACTCAAAACGGTTTTTGAATCGTAAATATTGACGAGAACAAGAAAAGGCCATTGCGAAAAATAAATAAATTTTAGTTGGATCACATTGCCCATTACATTAGAATAAGCAAAATCAATAAATTAAATACCTGCTCTTTTAGTGAGCCGGTTCTTTGACATACATCTTGTGCCATCCAAAAAATGCGGGAATTTTTCTCGTTGTAAGATACTAAGGAAGCATTATGTTAGAATGGAAGCAAAATTTGAATTGATACGCAATTTCACTGACAAGAAAAAGAATTACATCACAAAACCGTTGCTGAAATATGCGCCTCACAAACTGGAAGCCACCGCTATATGGAGGAATTACAGTAAATGGAGTCAGCCGTGATTTATTTTGTTAATACGTTATATTTCATACACATAGACTTAGCAACCATCACATAATTTTTTAAACCAATGAATTACTTGAACAAGTTAAACTAAACTTATTTTTGACTTAAGAGAGAGTATTGTAATCGTGAAAAAACGTAGGCTGCTATTTTTATCAATTTTATTTTATACTAGCCTTTGCCCGCACGATTAATTTACGAACAACCTTTATTGCTTATTTGTTGGCCAGGGTCACTATGATGATAATTAAAAACAATACATCCAAATCCGTCGAGTGGTTCTAGAGTTAAAAGCGTTTATTCAATATTTGCTCAATTTCCGTCTTGGGGGTTATTTTACAAACACTCCTTATAGCCTATGTGTTAATCAGGGTTACTACAATGATAATAAATAAAACCGCATCTAAACTCGTTGAGTGGTTCTCGAGTTCAAACGGAACATACAGACAGACAAAATTCCAAAAATGGTAGTCTTGGCCTCAGTACAATACTAATAACCCATTTCATTTAAAATTTCGCGAAAATTTCAACACGACCTTTTTACTACTTTATTGTACGAGCGAGCGAAGCGAGCGAGTTCTTCGAGTCTACTTGAACAATCCGGCGTTTGTATGTATGAATGTTTGTTCGACGATAACTCGAGTATCGTTGATCGGAATGTCATGAAATTTGGCATGCGAGTAAATAAGGCAAAAATAATTCATAAATTTGAACATGAACCAAATCGGTCAAGAACAAATCGGGCGAGCGCGAGTTTACAGTTCGGGGCGAACTACTAGTACCTACTATGTAACTACATATCTGAAATCAATCTCTACTGAATGTTATTTTAAATATGGAGAAGCGATGCTTCCTGACACAGGCCGTACAAAGCTTAAAGTGGCAACGAAGGATCTCGGTGCAAAATGCACATCATAATATTGTTTTCCTTACTTTTGATTAAAAAAATGGCAATAAATGCGTTTTATAGCAATTCGCGCAAACTGATTGTTAATAGTTAGGTGATCATAAGAAAATTATTAAATTTTATGCTTAACATTTTAGCTGCATTACATTACAAAGTTACAAGGTTTTAAGTTTGTTATTATAATGCAAACAAAATGTAATACATTAAAGTATTAAATTTTTTGTGAAGACTTAATTATTAATAAACTATTTCCGCAGGTTGCTATAAAACACATTTAGTGCATACTTTTTATTCAAAAGTAAGGAGAACAATGTTATGATGTGCATTTTGTACCGAGGTAAAATGTTACGCCCTTAAAAGGAGGCATCAACCCATTCTGTACCGAAACTGCTTTAAAAGGAATAAACAAATTTTATGTGACTTGTTTATTTTATTGACTGTACCATCTCTCTATCACGCAGTGGTAAAGTATCAAGAGGGAAACATAATTTCTGCCCCGTTTATCCGCCGCCGCTATCCCATCGTTTTTATTTATAGCGCGCTTAGCGACTATCGGCTGAGGTCGCTAGAATTGATGTCTGCCTTTCTGAATAATTATTCCTTTTTTCGCTACGAAGTTGTGGTAGCGAGATGAAAAGAGTGACTTATCTTCGCGTTGGCTACTCCTTGATAACTGCAAAAGCTTTAAGGACTACACTTTTCCCTCGATAAATTCAAGCTAATGCATAACTTGTAACGAATTTCGACGACATAATTTGATAGCGTATTTCTAGATGCAAATTATAATTGCCATATTCAATATCTAAACCCTGATTGCACAAACAAACGGAAAAAGACAAAACTTTTGAAAAATGAGAACAGATTTTTATTTTGTAAATAAAATAAGCAGCAATTCCAGTTTATTTTATTTTACAGTACCTACTGTAATTTATCCTTATACGCCCTCTTAACGAATAAAAAATGATTTGGGGCTTTACCTTTTCCTCGCTTAGACTTATCTAGGACTTGGGTGTTAAACACTTTTAGGACACCTTTTTCCTCTGACCGTTTTCATCTCTATAATCTTAAAAACACGTAGAAGGAGCCCTGTTCAATTCGGAACTTACGCAAAAATTCTAATAAATAATATTTACTTTCATAGCTTTTGTATTATTTTAACTTTTGCCCGCGGGTTTGCTCGCGTGGAAATGTCTTCGACAGTTTTCGGCTTCAGCTGTTTTTTTAACATCCCTTACAGCCTATATGCTATTGAAGTGTAGTAACAACGAAGAAACGTTGTTTTATAATATTACTGCGACATGCAGCTATTGACTGCAACATTGTGACGCACGCTGCTTGAGTTATTATAAAACCGATTGATGTACATTTTTAGAGGTTCACTCTATTTTGGCATCGAAATAATAAACATGTCAACTTAACACCTCGTTTAAATCATCACTCCCGTCTACAACCCTTGGCCCTAACCAAAGTTATTTGATGGCGACCCATACCAGTCTTACCTGTGAAGCTTTTCTGATATCTAACTGAAGGCAAAAAGAAGATGCCCTACCAACACCACAGTACAGAAGACCAGAGGAACAGCACCAATGTTAAGAAGAAAGTATCCAGCTAGAAACTTGGCACTTCGTGAACAACCGAAACGCGACGTAGCAGAAATATTTTTTGGAATAAAATCGTGCAAAAGAAAAGGTGGCGCCGGGTGCCGGGAGATATGCTCAAGCCCAATATGAGATTCAAGGATATGCAGGGCGCTGGGAGATACACAGTACGGGTCCGATGAGGAGCAGCTGGGAGCCCGTTCGAGTCCGATGACCTACCACAGCACGTGTCAAACAACGTCATCGTGACCTACATATCACTTACCGGTACATACTTACTGCGCGCATTTCTGTAAGTTTTTGAACAAACATTATAATGTCTTCAAGTAAAACGTTTTCATTCAGTTGTATTGTTTAGTTAGAATGCTTAATTTTAACTGTTATTTGAATGTAATATGTCCGAGCAGTTAAAGGAATTACATCTTAGAATTAATTTAATTAGGGAATATTTGGTTAAAATCGGTCCAGAACTTCGTAAAAAAGATATAGCTTATAAGAAGTTACAGGAGGCCGATAATGAGTATAATAAGCTCGATGGTATTTTGACTCAGTTGAACCAAGAAATTACAGAGAAGCAGCTGGGCACTGAATCTAGCGATTTGTTTCAGAAATTGATAAATGAAATAACTTCTACTTATAAAAAGATTAAAAGTTTGCTTTCCAGCATAGATAATAGTTGCCAAACTGAGGAAGGTATTATTTTAGAAATTGAGCCTAAGATAACGAAATATTTTTCAAAAATGGCTGACTCTTTTGATATCAAAACAGCTATTTCCCTGTTGCCTGTAATGAATGGCCAGGAACAAGTGACCAACCAGCTCGTCGATGGGATCTTGTTGTATAGTTCTCTCATTAATGAAACTAGTAAGAACCAGCTTATTGAGTTTGTTTTAAAAACGCGACTTTCAGCTAGCGCGAAATTGCGACTGAAAAGTACCTACAGCAATGTTCAATGTTTAGTAAAAGATATTCGCAAGTTTTTAATTCCGAAAAAATCCACTGTAGCTTTACAGACGCAGTTGTTTCGAACTACACAAGGTCGTAGATCTATTGAGAAGTTCGGTACAGAGCTAGAAGAGTTATTCGTCAATTTGACGATAGCGCAAGCAGATGGCGAAACGTCCAAGTTTGAGGTTTTGCGGCCTCTTAATGAAAAAACGGCTATAAAGCGGTTTGCGGATGGTTTGTCTGACCAGCGACTTAGCACTGTTATCGCGTCACGGCAGCTTGATTCGCTACCAGAAGCTATTAGGACAGCAATAGACGAACAATCTATGTCCACCCAGCCTCAGAACCAAACTATGCATTTTGGGTCTACCAAACCGTACCAGCATAAACGCTATGATAATCGCGGTTTCCGTGGCCGAAGAAATTACTCGAATAGGAATTTCAATCAAGACAATAACACAGGTCAACAAACTTCCTTTAAAAGTGCAGGTTTTCGAGGTACATACAAGAATGGCCAGCGTCAGCAAACACGCGGCGGCGGCTACTCACGTTTCCAGCGTATTCGGCATAACGTGTCAGAACACGTCGGTCGGGAAAGGCTTCGAAATAATAATGAGCGTTTAGAGTTTTTTCGTGCCTAAACAGAGCAATCATTATATTTATAGTTTTAATAACTTTTGCGTTATTACTTGCCAGTTAAGGACTGGTGACAAGTTAAATTTATTGGTTGACACTGGAGCTAGTTTATGCGTATTAAAGTATGAATGGTTATTAAAAAATGGGGAATTATTGAATTTAATTCAAGAGGATAAGTTAGTAATTAAAGGAATAAGTGGTAATTTAGAGTCTGTTGGCTATATTAATTTAGATATTATTATTAAGAATGTGGTTTTTAAACAAAAGTTCTACATTTTCAAGAACTTATCTTGCACCGCAGAGGGGATACTTGGGCAAGATTTTTTCACGCGATATTACGCGATGTTGAATTATAAAGATGGTACTTTGAGTTTGGAAAACCAAGACCAGTCTATTGTTGTACAAGTAAGTGGAAACTTGTTTACAATTCCGCCACGATGCGAAATGATTCAACACATCCCGACGATATTAGTTAGTGATTGCGTCATTTTGGCAAAGGAAATTTATAAGGGAGTGTACACAGCGGGTGTCATTTCGAAACCACAGAATGGACTTATTCCAGTTAGGATTTTAAATACCACAGATAATTCAATTAAGGTAGATATTTCGGATTAAGAAGTCATTAGCTTGAATCACTTTGATGTTTGCAAGTTTGACAAGGATAGTGTTACATCTAATAGAGTCCGAACTTTGCTAAATTTACTTGATTTGCATTCTTATTTAAATAAAGAGGAGCAAAAGAGCATTGAGAACGTGTGTGCTAAATATGCCGATGTTTTTCATTTGCCAGGAGATACGCTTTCCACAAGTAATTTAATTAAACATTCTATTAAATTGAAAGAAAACACGTCTTCAGTGTACGTGAAGCCTTATAGATTGCCAAATGCATTAAAAGGTGAAGTTCAAAAGCAGATCGATGAAATGCTTAGGAATGACATTATTGAGGAGACCACTTCTGAATGGTCCAGTCCTGTTCTTTTAGTTCCCAAAAAGACTGACAGGTCAGGAGACAAGAAATGGAGACTTGTCCTGGATTATCGTCAACTTAACAACAGAATACAAGACGATAAATTCCCTTTACCCAATATTACAGAGATTTTGGACTCATTATCGAATAGTATATACTTTTCAAAGCTAGATCTTAGTCAAAGTTACTATCAGTTATCCCTTGAAGAGCAATCTAGAAAGTATACAGCATTTACAACGGATAAACAATACCAGATGAAACGATGTCCGATGGGTTTAAAGACATCTCCGAGTGCTTTTTCTCGTCTAATGACAATTGCAATGTCTGGTTTAAACTATAAAGCTTGTTTTATATACTTAGATGACTGTATTATAGTAGGAAACTGCCTAGAAACACACAATAAAAACCTTATGACTATTTTAGAACGCTTACGTAAAGTTAACTTAAAGTTAAACCCTCTGAAATGTGAGTTTCTTCGTAAGGAAATCGTTTATTTAGGTCATAAAATAACTTCAGAAGGGATTTTTCCCGACCCAACTAAAGTAGAATCCTTGCAAAACTACCCTACTCCACAGAATACTGACGATGTCAAAAGATTTGTAGCGTTTGCAAATTATTATAGGCGTTTTATACCAAAGTTCGCAGAGATAGCCCACCCTATGAATGCATTATGTAAGAAAAATGTAGCATTTGTATGGACAGATGACTGTGAGTGTGCTTTCCAAAAGCTCAAACAGTCACTCATTAGCCCAAAAGTATTAGACTATCCAGATTTTTCTGATAAAAATACGTTTACTCTACAGACGGACGCTTCGAAAATTGGGTTAGGCGCGGTTCTCTCAAACAGCAATGGCAAGGTAGTAGCGTACGCGAGCCGTAATCTGAAGCCCGCCGAAACACGTTACCCAGTAATTGAACTTGAACTGCTTGCCATTGTTTGGTCAGTAAGACATTTTAGGCCTTATTTATATGGCAAAAAATTCAATATTAAAACGGATCATAAGCCGTTAATTTATTTATTTAATATGACTGATCCTTCAAGTCGACTCACTAAATTCAGACTCTATCTTGAAGAGTATGATTTCGAAATAAGTTATGTTCCGGGACGGCACAACGCAGCTGCAGATGCATTGAGCCGTATTACATTAACTTCCACCGATTTAAAGAATATGCACCAACACGTAGTATCAGTCATGACCAGAGCACAAACTCGTAAGTTGCGTAGTGACAGCACTGCTACGACTCCTGAGATTCCTGCTACTCCAAGGTCTGATCAACCAAAAGTAGTGGAAATCCTCAAGCGTCCAGCAGACAGCATAGAATTAATTATAGGTTTTAATATGAGTACTCAGAGACAAATACAAAAACTGAAGCAAATCTCTAGTGATAAAGGTAATTGCATTTTTGTGCCTGAAAAATCGGCCATATTCGTAATGTCTCGATCGTTTCCTACCGAGAGAATTACAAGATTTTTGCAAGATATTAAAATTAGATGAGCTCGTAATTATTAAATGCAAACGTTATGAAGAGTTAATAAATATTCTCTTGAAGGAAATTAAAAAGCTAAGTGATATACCGAAGTTACTAATTCTCAAAGACGTCATGAGAGTAACTGATAGAGACACAAAAATTGTGATCATGAACGACTTCCATCTGTTACCTACCAGTGGCCACGCGGGGGTAAACAGGATGTTGAATAATATCAAAAAATATTACTTTTGGTCAGGAATGACTAACGATGTAAGCGAATTCGTCAAAAAGTGCAACAGTTGCCAAATTCAAAAGCATTCGAATAGACATACAAAGGAGCCGATGGTCATTACATCTACGGCATCCACCGCTTTTGAAAGAGTAAGTTTAGATTTAATGGGCCCTGTAGATTTAGATAATTTAAATAATAAATATATTTTAACGTTACAGTGTGATTTGACGAAGTATGTCGAAGCATATCCATTAGAAAGAAAGGATACTGTTTCCGTAGCTAGGTTATTTGTAAATAATTTTATTTTAAGATATGGTATTCCGAAATAAATTATAACTGACATGGGGACAGAGTTCATGTCGTCAGTTTTTTCGGAAATTTGTAACTTATTAAATATTACTAAGCTACATTCAACCGCGTATCATCATGAAACTCTAGGATCGTTAGAGAACACTCATAAGCATCTAGGAGCTTATCTTAGGATACAGTGCGATAGCAACAAAACTGACTGGAGCAGTTGGCTTCCATGTTGGTGTTTTTCCTATAACACCGCGGTTCACACTGAGACAAAATACACGCCTTTCGAGTTAGTGTTTGGAAAAGTCTGTAACTTACCGAGCAATTTACAGAACCCAGTCGTAGAACCATTGTATAATCCCGACTTTTATCCTTTGGAACTCAAATACAGGCTTCAAAGAGCACAACTTGAAGCTAGAAATAATTTATTAATGAGCAAGGAATTACGAAAGGTACATTTTGATAAAAATGCGAATCCTGTGAAGTATAAGAGTGGTGATTTAGTTTTAATTAGAAACCAAGTGGGTGATAAGCTAGATAAAATTTATTTAGGTCCTTTTATAGTTATACAGGATCTGGAACCGAATGTCAAAATTTTAAGGGATGGTAAAGAGTATATTACCCATAAAAATAATACAAAATTATTTGTTAAATGAAATATTTAAGTCTTTAAATGTATTAACGTTTTAAGAAATTAATTATGTCTATAAGAAAATTCTATTTTGATAAAAATGTGAACCAAGTAGTATGCCTCACATTTTTTTTTGCAGTACCCCGGGAATGAAGGGACTTTTAAGGGGGAGATGAAGTGTAGTAACAACGAAGAAACGTTGTTTTATAATATTACTGCGACATGCAGCTATTGACTGCAACATTGTGACGCACGCTGCTTGAGTTATTATAAAACCGATTGATGTACATTTTTAGAGGTTCACTCTATTTTGGCATCGAAATAATAAACATGTCAACTAAACACCTCGTTTAAATCATCACTCCCGTCTACAACCCTTGGCCCTAACCAAAGTTATTTGAAGGGTTGTTCCAAAATAACCTTGAACCTTGCTACTGACCACTTACCTAATCTCAAGTATGAATTTCATTTTATCAACCAAAGTCATCCTTACATTATAAACTTCGAAGTGAATTAATTCAATGTGGTTTTCACAATCATTTAGAACATTTCACGAGGTAGGTTGGCTATGTATACCTAACACATTCACATTTAGTGTACAGAAATAGTGCGTTTAGGGCGCTTGAATGCCAGGTCCAGATACATTTTGTTAATTAGTAGCAAGCTTAAGGCTGTACCTGACCCTAGAATATGAAAAAAGCCAGATTTTCGAGGGTTCTTTTGACGAAAGTAGGACTATCTTAATATTGAAAAAAATATATTTGATTTATTGATTTTTTAACTAGGGGATAAACAATATAATCATAAACAATGTAGGTACTAAGATTAATACTTTTACAAAAAAAAAATGTTTCCCACCCTCTTTTTTTGGTCTTCAAACGTTCGTTTCAAGAAACTTAAATCCAGTATTTTTTTCCCTACAAATTATTTTAATATTAGCTAAAAACCCCCCGATCTGCTGTTTCGCGCGTAATTATTAGTATTACGCGTCCTAGACAAATAGGTCAATTAGCTAACCAATAATCACCTCTATCAAAACTAATAAAGTATTTGACATTGGCCTATTTGCGTTGGACAGGTAATAACATTTTTTTCTAGGGTATGCCATACTCTTAAATGAAGAGGGCGCTATATCTAAGAAGGAAAGTAAGATCCGACTTTACTTCTCGCAAACCTCCATACAAACGCAAACACAAAATTGCGAGGTGTGGAAAGAACGTTGTTTTAATATTTTAGGCTGAGTCCATTAACATTATCTTGAAGTATGTCTAATTAGAACTAAAAATCGAAAAATTTGAATAATATCTTAACAACAAATCCTTTTAAAATGTAAATTTTACGGATTTGTTATAAAAGCGTAGCGAATAAATAAATAAAAAATTATACTAAATTAAGGCCAACGGGACGATTTAAAAAAGGTAAACCCACTTTCAGGGGCTCAAAACATTTTTTAAATACGTCCGCTGTAAATAAAAAATAGTGAAGAATAGAAAATTTAACTTGTTGTTATAAAAAAAAAACAGCCAAGTGCGAGTCCTCTCTTAGGATTCCGTACATAATCTGCAGATAATCTGTAAATCATTCCGTTTTAGAGCTGGAAAGCCCTAAAATATTCAGACAAACAGACACACAGACAACAGAGTGACAGCCATAGGGATCCGTTTGCTCTTTGGATACGGAACCCAAAAAAAATCCTTTTTGGTATGGAATATTATTGGTTATATTAGTGGTTCAAGTCCGAAACATCAATTAATAAGTTGACTTACTTACCTTTTGACGTTTTTTGCGTGGTGAATTGATATCTTTCAAAGGTTGTCTGTCAGGCTGTGATTCCATAATTAAAATCAACAACCACTTACAATAACAGTAAAATCAAAAAGAAAAACTAACAGTAACGGTTTAATAATAACAAAAAACTAATCAAATACATAAACGAAAGTATACGTATCACTTCGAAGGCAATCCAAACGGGAAAGAATTTGTTCACAAAATTCTAAATGGCGACCTAATGTTTGTAGCTGCGGTACTGACTGCTCACCTTGTACCACGATCCACGCAACGACAGCTGTCGTCGACCGACTGACGCCATTATGTCGATCAATTGACGCCATTATTGCGTAGGAGAGATAAGAATGGAGATAACTCAGTAAAGGTTCGATTGTGTGTATTTTAAACCGTCTCGTTGGCCTTACTTTAGTTGCACATCGAAAATGTATTCAGATTCAACTAATATCAACTAAAATCAACCAAAAATATCTTACCAAAACCATGTTTCTTCTGACACATGTTTTAAATTTTGTGCCCACGACAAAATCGGTTCGATTGTATTACCTTCACAAGTTACGTGCAGCATGCATGAATAGCGAAATGTAACAGCATTACATTTGGCCGCCCTCACACCTGAGTTGGTCTCGTTATGATGTCTGCTCAAAGAGATGCTCAGTTGCACGTTATGAACGTGTTCAAAAAGAGCATACTTATAGTAAATATCAATCACTCAACTTCATTCAAGAAAATCTCCGGCCTAGCCTCTCCGTAATGTAATTTCTAGAATAAGAAGCCGACTGTGCTGCCATCTTGTCGAGCTGCGGATGCGGACTATTGAGTGATTTTCCTAATGAAATTTACAAAATAATTTACACAAAGGGTGCCGTACACGACATTAAACGGGTAGGAAACCCTAAAAACATAATAAACAACAACAATATAGATGCCACAGCAATATGAAGTCGTCACAAAAAGCCGCTAAAATGATAGCGTCTGTCAAATAAATCAGTATCTTGAGTACGAAACCCAAATTTGTATTACTTGTTCTTTTACTTTAGAGTATGTATAACAATCTAATTAAGGCGAGGCATTGATAAACTTATAATTTCAAATCGGTGCCTTAGGGGAGTGGAGTGAGGGGGACTTATTTCATACACATATGCGCTCACAAACTAGCTTATGCCGTAAGGTCGTATGCGGCAAAACAGTATTTTTAATTTAAAATGACAACTATAAGTAATTTAATAAATCCAATCGGCCATATTGAAGTGTATTTTTAGACTAATCTTAATAAAAAACTTAGAGGCTTCATTCACTCCCGTTTTTCAGTAAAATAGAAATCTCTGTTTTAAAAGAGGTTATCTAAATATTTTTTTCTCTGCTATGAAAATTAATCAATCAACTAAATCTTCGGGCAAAATGATGTCAATGAAATGCTTAATCTATTATATAAATTGGTAATTACGTATGTCTTTTCATTGCTGAGGAAAATGGAGATCCATGTCGCCAAAATTTCGTGGCGTCGCCTTAAATGTAAAGCTTGGTGTGTATTACCGTCCTTGAGACAGAACTGAAACAAATAACCTTGAAAAAGTTTTCTTTTATCCCCTTTGTATTTTATTTATTATTATTATTATTTGTTGTGGTACAGGCAAGGTAATACATATTCTCTTAAAATTTCAACTGGCTACCTATTAAGGCTGAAGATGTGGAGCCCTGTGACAGACGGACGGACAGACAAACAGCGAAGGCTTATTAATAGGGTCCAACCGTTTGGCACTCTTCGGGTACGGAACCTTAAAAATCACTATTACTCAGCTCTTCCACCCACAGCTCGGATAAATCAAACGCCGGTTTATTTTTGAGCATGCACATTTTATAGCAATGTCTATTAATATACTAATTCTACTAGGTGGCATTGGCTTGGTCATGGCATGCTTTGTTGCTATTAAATAGCATGTCTATTCCCGGCTTAAGAGAAACATGAAACTTATGTATGAAGTACAAAATGGTAGCTCTAACTAAGATAATCGTTGTTTACAAAGAAATTTTTAAAAAGTAAATTCAATCCCGTGCAAAGTCGGGCTGCTAGTAATTTATAAAAGCTAGCACAAGTTTGCTGAGGTGATGATTAATCAAGAATATCTTTCATTTTTGGAGGTTAATAGTCTGTGTTTAACTGTCTGAAATTAAGAAGTACATTTTCAGCAAATATCGCGTGCATATTGCTCGTAAAAGAACTGTTGTTTAACTCAACCTGGCAGCTCAAGCGATGGTTTAAATGTTGCCTTTGAAATGGGCAATCTTTATGTTTCCATCATCTGTAATTAGCTTTCGACGATATTTTCCCTTTTTTCTTTGATATTTTGTTCGCTTATCAAGTTGTTCTTCTGTGAAAATAGTGTAACTTTACTTTAGGGTATCAGGGAAAATGTATCACAAACAATCTGTTTTTAGGGCTCTGTCTAAAACAGAGAAATCATTAAAGTTTTTAATAAGAGTTTCTTACTACTGATGATAGGTAAAGATAAATTGATTAAATAAGTAAATGAAAATTATGGCTAGTCATTATGAATTTTATATTTAATAATTTACTCTTTAACATTCTTAGGAAGGTACTTGTAATAAATTTTTATTATGTATTAGTACAAGTAGTAGGTACTTAGTAGTAGTACAAGTAGTAGGTTAAGAATGTTAAAGGAAACTAAAGGCTTTATATAGCTAAATATATATATTTATTTCAACATAATTTACTCTTGAGTCAAATAAAGAAATTGTTAAGTTCTGAATATTAAGTTTTTATTTAATACTAGCTTTTCCCCGCGGCTCCGTGCGCGTGTTATTCGGTTTAACGACATGCTTTTTTCCGGGATAAAAAGTAACCTATGTGTTAAGTTGGGGTTATAGCTATGTCCATTCTAAATTTCATTCAAATCCGTCTAGCCGTTTCAGCGTGAAAGAGTAACAAACATACACACACACACACACACACACCAACTTTCGCATTTATAATATTAGTGTGAAGTATGATGAGATAATATAGCCTTGTCTTATTTCACCACAAACGATTAAGGACCGCGCTAATTAGACACCTGTTATATGAAATAACAAAGCCTTGTCTTATTTCACCACAAATGAAGAGGTCCGCGCTAATTAGACACCTGATTTTTCAATGATATTGATCTATCCTACAGGAACCATGCATTTTTCCGGGATAAAAAGTTGCCTGTGTTAAGTTGGGGTATAAGATATATTCATTCTAAATTTCATCCAAATCCGATCAGCCGTTACAGCGTGAAAGAGTAACAAACATACACACACACACACACACGCACTAACTTTCGCATTTATAATATTAGTAGGATAACCTTAACAATTGCTGTGCCCTAACAGGGTTCATGTTTGCACTATACCTGTTTATAACATCTTGTATCTACAACATGAATGCAATAAACAATATGAATATGAAGTTGCCTTCCGTTTGTCTGATTTTCAGTCTAGTCTCGTACTTAAGCCGGTGCACTGAAAAAAAAGTAAATTGAACAAGATCTTGTTAACTTTAAACAATAACATCTTAACTCCATATGAGCGCAACAAGATGTCAGTTTCCTGTTCTAACTCAACTTGTTTACTTGATCGTAAAAACATTGGAAACAAACAATAAGTTACTTATTTAGCCTCGATAGAAACCTGATTTGTTTCAGTGTGGTGTGAGAAATATCTCCCCGTATACCCGCTTTTCGCCTACGATTATTACGTTCCGATCGTGATGGGTGGTGAGTGAGCCCTATCGCCGTACTTCGGGCACAAATGGGCTGAAGCTCGCAGACCGAACACAAAATAATGTGAACCGCGTTGATTGAACCAATGAACTCTAGGTTAGCAGGCAAAAATTCTGCCACTCAGACAAAGATAATGTGAAAAAATGTTTTTTATATCTATGAACTTTGAAACTTCGTGTGGAATTTATAATTTATCCAATACATTCACACATTAGTACATTACGATACGAGAGCGATGAAACGTTTTCTGACGAGTGTGAGTTTGCGGCACGAGCCGAAGGTGAGTGCTGCAATCACACGAGTCAAGAAAAAGTTTCTCGCACGAGTATCGTATAATATTTTATAGCACAAGTGCGGAAAATGCCGACTTTACGCAAGCGCAGCGTGCGTAAAGCGGTCATTTTACGCACGGTGTGCTATAAAATATATTATATATACCCATAACATTATTACATTGACGAAACCAGTTTATTATGTAAGACATATACTTAAATGTATAAATACTTGAAAGCGGCGAATGAAATAATCATTAGCTGCTTGAAGGAATGAAATTGATTTTTATGCAATAAACATTACATAATTTACTGATTTATTTATTTATTTAGATTTTTCTGAAAATTAACTCGTTAAACAATATTTTGTTAACTTAACTACGGTCAATAATATTCAACAGCGAATTTCTCCATATGTTTGAAAAAAAACTCAAATATTTACTAATTTATTCCTCCTAAATTTAACTAAGAGTATAAATGTATGAGAGGGTGAGTTTGTGAAAGGGGGGACATGTAAAAAGGGGAGATGTTTAGCAAAATAATAATTACGACTATTCATTTGAGATATACATATCAATAATTATTTCATATCTAAATTAAATGATAAAAATAATAAATCATACAGTGAGTACTTTATATCATTATAACTAGCATTTGCCCGCGGCTCCGCCCGCGTGTTATTCGGTTTAACGACATGCTTTTTTCCGGGATAAAAAGTAGCCTATGTGTTAAGTTAGGGTATAAGCTATATCCATTCTAAATTTCATCCAAATTCGTTTAGCCGTTTCAGCGTGAAAGAGTAACAAACATACACACACAAAATTTTGCATTTATAATATTAGTGTGATAATTAAATAAAATGTATACGACGTGAAATTTAAGTCATTTTGCTAACGGAAACTGGTGATAGTATCTACTCGTCCATATGAACAACTTTTATTATGGAGCCAACCCTGAAATCGTGATAAATATCAGCTGCTTCATACATTTGGGTCGAGTAGGTATTTAACATTTCTATGGAACAGCTGATATTTTTTTCACGATTTTAGGGTTGGCTCCATTGTAAAAGTTGTTCATATGGTTGTTTATGGTTCAACATGGTACTATCACCAGTTTTAGTTAACAAAATGACTTAAATTTGACGTTGTATAAATAACAAATCACAATAATCTGAAGATATATTTCGGGTCTGATCTGGACCCGGCTATCCTTAATATATATTATACTCTGATTACGGTCTGATCTGGACCAGTATATCCTTAATAATATATTATACTCAACTGATGCCCGGTCCAGATCGGACCCGAAATACATCTTAAGATTATTGTGATTTGTTATTTAAATAAATTATTTTATAGCACACCGTGCGTAAAATGACCACTTTACGCACGCTGCGCTTGCGTAAAGTCGGCATTTTCCGCACTTTTGCTATAAAATATTATACGATACTCGTGCGAGAAACGTTTCATCGCTCTCGTATCGTAATGTACTATTATTTTATTATAATTATATATTGAAAAAATAAAAGAAAGAAGCTATCAAAATTAACTATATTTTTATATCACAGTGAATACAAATTTAACATTGTAAAGATCTGTAAGCTCAATTGTAAAAAGAAAAAAAAACACCAGGGACAAGCTCCACGTCACCAATCTGTTTTATATAAGGCTCATCGATTGGGGATCCATATATCGTGGGCAGATCATAATATAGGGTGAAATTAAATAAACCGACCAAATTCATACTGGAGACTCGGTTAGTGATCAAGAAATAGTTAAAGTAATACTCATGGCGAATTTCGAAAAAAAATAATTTTCTCTCCCTTACTGGTTGGACTAGTTTAAGTACAATTCCTAGTGCAGGCACTACGAGGCAAAAAAGATTTTTTTTCCAATTTCACCTGGAGGGTCATTAAACCTTGTTCCTGATGACTAACCGAGTCTCCAGTATGAATTTGGTCGGTTGATTTAATTTGACCTAGTATAATTATCAGAGGGGTAGGCAGAGACTATAGATTTCTATCTGCTACGATCCTGACATACTTCTTTTGCTCCTAAATAAATCAATCTAGTCATACAAGCTCTTCTATTCCAGGTACTTTTTAATTTGCCCTTCTTTAGTATGTCAGAATCTGATATACCGCTGGGGAGAAGCCGACCTAGCAACACATCCCGAGGATGCCTCGTTCAGAGGCTAAACACGTGTCGATAAGTTTTCTCGCTTGTTATTAACTAAGATTGCTTTGCTTGCATTGCTTGCTTGTTGCATGTTTTTATGCGGGCGGGCGGGCGGTGCACGAGTCTGCATTTTGAATAGCACGACAAGAATTGTTTAGCGGAATATTGGTAATTATATTCATATATCCTGAACTTAGTAATATACCGTCATCAATCGGTTCTAGGTATTGTGGCTGTTTGAGATTTGGGAGCTGTCCTCCTATCACCTCGCCAGCAAGATGTACCTCCTCAGTCCACACCCCGGCCTCAGCTCTACCACCTAGACGGGTGTAAGAACCTTAAAAGAAGAATTCAAACACTAATTTCGTCTGGTGTTCCTGTTTATTTAGTAGTAGCTCAGTCGATCGATAGGAACTCTTTTTTAGGGTTCCGTACCCGTATTGTGGTGGTCCAGAGTCCAAAACCATTATGGTAAATAACAACAATATAGGGATAGTAAAACAAAAAAAAAAAGTAGGGTTACGTACGATGCCAAGTTTTTTGTCAGGCGCTACCATTCTAGCGGCTTGCTTTTTATAGCCTTGATGTTGCTTTGGCATGTATTTTTTTGTTATTTCTCATAATGTTTTTAGGGTCCGCACCGTATTGTGGGGTGGGACGGAACCCTTTGTGCGCGAGTCCAACTCGCCCTTAGCCTAATTATGTGGCAACCTTTTGGCACCCTTTGGTACGGAACCTTAAAAACGTGTATTTGTATCGGAAGTACGTCAAAAAGGCTCACCCCTACTACGTTGGTAAATGAAATTCTTCGGTGAAACAAGGGTATACAGTGCTGACTGTTCCACTGTACAGTCGGACATCGGAAAAACATCTGCTAGTCTAGCATAGCAAACCATATCGAGCTCGATAGCGCTTGATACAGTGCTTTGTCTCACTCTGTTGATCTACCTAAAGAGGGACAGACAGTGTATATCGAGCTGTCAAAGCTCGACATGGTCTAACATGCTAGGTACCCGGCAGTGGCGTGCATCTCATATAGGCAGATACGCAATTCCTACCCTGGGCTTGGCTTAGCTAACTAGACCACTATTTATTTAAATATAGGAAGGCACACACAACTTTTTCAATATTATAATCTGGTAAGCTTCACTCTTTCTTTGAAATACCTACCTGCCTGCTCCGCAACGCTCGCGCTACCGTTGCAACACGCATAACTAAAATTCGAAGGCAATTCTCTATGTGTGCATCTGTAACTATACTCCTATGACGTCAGCGGCTCGCACTAAGCACGCACACATTCTCATTAAAATACGCAACGCCTGTGCGAAGCAACCACGTTGTCAAGATTACTTGGCCTACTTGCTACCTAGATGGCGCCACACGTTTTTAAATAGTGGATTCGTGCGTAGGTAGTCGGAGATTCATTTTTGATAGTGGGGTAAGAGGTTTTTGGCCAATGAGCTTGGACAAAAGAGAAAGACACCTCTGCAAGTTATATCGTTATTTATCGTAATTCTCGCAATAATACGTGCACAGAACATAAGGACAGTTTTGTGCCTACACTACTTAAAAATCCTATGCACGCCACTGGTAGCCGGATATCCCCTCGCCTCGTAGATATATGTGTATGAGTAGGTATGTCATCATGGCAATATGTTTTGTTTTTCACGATTTCGATACACGTTCGCCTATAATTATAAGCCGTTAAGGTTTTGGGTTTCAAATACCTATATTTTTTATTCGTACATTACGGTCGCAATGAGGTAGCGTGATTGTGTTAAGTGATGGTACTGATTTCGTGTTAGGTGAAAGGGCACAGTTTACATGCAACACCGTTAATACCTACGACACGATAAATTCAAATGTAATGAAAAGTGTAATGACTTTATAAGCAGGCTCTCTCTTCAGATCTGATAAGGCTTTTGTTTTGGGTACTGGTACATGCTAGCTAAAATCTATATTATGACCTGCGCTATCCACATGGTACTATCCGTTTCAGATGATATTAGGATAGGAACTTGTCATACCTGATGTCTGTATGTGTTAGGAACGTTGACGGAAGTGCGTGAGTGACTGAGATGCACATAGTGTGCTAACGCACACAGGCATAAGGTCCTGTCCTAATAGCATTTGAAACGGACATACTACACTTTTTATGGAAATGCCAAATTCTACATTAGGTACCATAAATTATCAGATAATTATCTGATACCATAGCTGTAGACAGCATTACTCGACTCTATTGTAAGCGTGAAAACAAATTAAAAGGTGGATGCATGTCTGTGGGTGGATGCGACGAGTCTCAATCTCAAACTCAAAACTATGATTTGCAACCACTACGAACAGACACACAGACATAATATACATCAGGGGATCATTCTACAACCCATGAAAATAAATCTACCCGTATCCATGATCGTTCTGCAAAATCCTGTGACCTCCTAGTCCATAAAGTTGCGATACTTTATGCATCACGTTGTCAATGAACGTGCACAACTATAAATACGCTAAACTTTCAAATCGACGTTGATTATTTGTCTATGGTGAGATGGACACCGCCATCTAAGAAATAAAAAAAATAGCGGTCAAGTGCGATTAGGACTCGCCCCACGAGGGTTCCGTACTAATTAAATAAGTAAATATAGGTACCTAAATAATTTTTAATAAAATTTACAAACTCCCTCTAAGTACCTGAAAAAATATATTAAACAAAACTGCAAAATTAAGTTGGTCGTGTATTCGGGTACGTAACCCTAATCTTGTTTTAAAAATCAGCGTTTTATGTATTTGATTAAACTACAGTTTAATATACAGCACATCATATACTGAAAATTCCAAATTCAAAACTACTTTAGACACAGTAAGTGCTCAGTAACAAGGTTCGTTGACCCTTTTTGGAAAATTCATAAATTATTCTTTTCGAGTTCCTTACAAACGCAAGCCCAGCCCCGAGTCTATTACTATGGGACGTCAAGATTTTATTTTGCGAAATTAACAAAAGGGTTTATCGATCCCTGTTACTGATCATCATTACCAAGCCTCCAGTATGAGTTTGGCTGTATAAATTAAAGTCACCTTATACTATTATTTGAACGAGTTTTCTTAATATCTCAAAAAACATAATTCGGTTTGATATTGTCGACATATCGTGGCCATATCGTAGAATCAATCGATTCATGATCTGACCGCAATAATCTGTTAGAACTAAAGGGGTCACCCCACTCCGCCCCGCTTCGCTCGGCTCCCGAATTTATGATCACAAGCAATCTAACATGCTCCTTCTCGCTTTGACTGTATTCCTGTCCCACGAATTTTTGACTTTTTGTTGGAAGTCTATTGTAAATATCTTATTTCATTCTTTACGATATTGCCGATCGGGACGGTTATTCTTGCACGTGCGCAAAAATTGCTAAGGATTTTCTAAAGATGTGTGTTGATATTTTTTATTGAAGACCTATAAAGACCCTTTCCCAATTTCTATAGTTTTTATTTGATATGGCTTAGTTACTCCACCTTGCATGGTGTTGCATTTATCATACTGTAAACAAAAGTTGAACGACTTATATTGCGAGTGAAAAATAATGCCAGAATAGCCGTCCTGTGTATTCATTTGAGGGCTTGAAACGTTCGATATCGATTGTCAAACGGCAATTCAACTAGCAAATTAGTGGGTTTAAAAATTAAAACTACGTTTTTGGTCAAATTAATACAATTTATTAACAAAAGACCATGAAATTATTAATTCTACGAGATGCCCAACACAGATATAAAAATTTAATTTAGAAATTACGATTCCAAAGGGCATGAAAATTGTCCACAAGTTATTCAAAATGAATCTCGTTTCCATTAATTTGATAATCATGTTTATGTCACGCTTGTTTGCGCTTTCCTAATACTAGCTTATCTGCATGTCGAGTTAAAGTTAATAGAAATATAGAAATAGAAATATTTATTTGTTTCAAACATGGTTTACAAAAGATGTTAAATATAATTACAGTTCAGCATGTTTTACCTGCAGGAGGTATACAAATACTTTGATACAATTAAATTAAAGTGTCTTTTCAATTATTAATAATCTCGGCATGCATGTCATAACAATTTCATTGAACTAAAGTCAGGATAGTGTTAATATGTATATACATTTTTCAAGTTAAGTTTTATCCTAATGCTTATAATTATTGTAATTCATAAATTTTTTGACAGTGTAAAAACCTCTGTCAAAGAGCCAGCTAAACAGTTTTCTCCTAAGCAATGGTTCCGGCAATGTCGTCATATATTCTGGCAATAATTTATAAATTCTTACAGCCATTGAAAAACAACTTTTAGATAAAAGAGCGCTTCATTGTCTCGGAATCACTAGATTTTCTGGTTGTCTCAACCATCCACGTCACATTTTTTTGTAAATAAGTTTGGATGCTGTTTGACAAAATTACACATTTCAAATATATAAAGGCATGGCAGGGAAAGGACCTTAAGTTTTTTAAATAGGGGCTTACATGAGTCAAGTGGTTTTGCATCACATATTGCTCTAATGCGTTTTTTTGTGCTACAAAAGCTCTTGCAATATCGGTAGAATTTCCCCAAAGAATCAAGCCATATCTTAATACCAAAGCAACGTATCCATGGTATGCAATAAGGGCTATTTCATCACTTGCTACATTTCGAAGTCTATATAGTGCAAATACGAATTTATTCATTTTTTTACAGACTTTGTCAACGTGATCTTTCCAGTTTAAATGTCTGTCTAAGGTGATCCCTAAAAAAGTAACAGTTTCTAATTCCCCAATTTGTGTGTCTCCGTTTTTAATATTTAGTAGTTCTTTTGTATTGTTATAGTTCTGAAACTGTAGGAATGTTGTTTTTTATAAGTTTACCTCTAATTTATTTGCATCTAACCATTTTACCATGGATTTTATAGCTTCATTTGTATCATATTCAAGGTTTTTTTTTCACCAGTAATTATTAATGATATATCATCTGCAAATAATACGGTTTGGTAATTTGTACATTTTGTTAAATCATTTATAAACAATATAAACAAAAGTGGGCCCAGCACACTTCCTTGGGGTACTCCTGATTTATTCGTTCTGAACGATGACCTATAAGATATGGTGTCAGCTTTATTGTTTACACCACTTATTTCTACACACTGTTCTCTATCAATAAGGTAACTTTTTAGCCATTCTAAAGCAGGGCCACGAATGCCATATTTTTAGATTTTGTTTAATAGCTTTTCGTGGTTCACGAAATCGAATGCCTTTGTAATATCGAAAAAAACAACCAAAGCAGGCTTTTTTTGGTCAATTTTTTCACATACACTTTTTACTAAAGAATAGCCTGCCAGTACTGTACATTTATTTTTTTGAAAGCCATGCTGTTCCGTCTTTATTATCTTAAATTTATCAAAAAAATTTGTCAGCCTATTATGCATTGCTTTTTCAAACACTTTTGACACGATAGGGTTTAAAGTGATAGGTCTATATTTACTTATATCAGTTTTATTGCCTTTTTTGTGGAGTGGTTTTATAATAGCTTTCTTTAATGCTACTGGAAACTTTCCTTGGGTAAAAGATTAATTTATTAAATGACTCAGAACTGGTGCAAGTACAGAGGCACAAATCTTTATTATCTTAGTTGAAATTCCATCATAACCAACTGAGTTAGTGTTATTCAATGAGTAGATTATCTTTTCCACCTCCCTTGCATGAGTCGGTGTTAAAAATAAACTAGAGTTATTAATATCAATTGTATAATTTTTGGGTGTCATATCATTGTCATTTGGTTTGTATTATTTTTACAAAGATCAATAAAGTAGTTATTAAAAAGATTTGCTATGTCAGAGTGATTTGAAATGATTTTATTATTATGCTCAACTTTGTCAATAGTATTGTTTCTTATATCTGAAGACTTGGTATTAGCATTTATTATATCCCAAGCAGCCCTACATTTATTTTTTGATGAATCTATAAACTTTTTACTTCGCATTTTGTGAGACCATTCAATGCATTTCTTTAACATTTTTGTATAGTTTTTGTAAGTAGTCTTTTTATGTTCCGTTTTTTGTTTATAATAATTGCATCGTAACTTTCTTTTATTTTGACATGATTTTCTTATTCCTTTGGTGATCCATAGCGGTTTACTTCTCTTACTTGAAACTTTAATTTTATACACAGGAAAACATAGATTGTAGAACAGATTAATGATTTCATAAAATTTATTAAATGCTTCATTAAAGTCGGTTTCTTTTATACTTCTGACCAGGAAAGACTTTGCAAACTTCCATAGAATTTTCTTATATTTTCTGCATTATAGTCCCTTATATAAACATACCAGTATTGTAAGGGTTGCAGGTTATCAGAAACACAAAAGCATAATATTTGACCAGTGTTATGATCTGACAGACCTAATGGTTCTATTGTGCCTACAGCTTCAGGAATGTTGCTAATAATCTGGTCAAGGCAAGAGCTTTGTCTTGTTGGTTTCGAAATGTGAAATTTCATGTTGTAGCTTAGTATTATATCTTTAAGTTTTGTGTTAACGTTATCAGGAGTCAATGTGTCAATATTTAAGTCACCAGTAATAATTACCCTTTTCTTTCCAGTTGTAAACTTATCTAATAAAATTTCAAGTTTATGAAAAAATAATTTAAAATTTTTCTTTGATAACTTCGGTATCCTATAAATACAGAACAATAATGTTTTTATTTGAGCTACTTCAATAGTACAGCATTCAAATATTTTGTCGCAAGAAATGTGGTCTAAGTCAAGAGCATTAGATTCAATATTATTTTTTGTAAAAATGCATACACCCCCACGCCTTTTATTTATTCTTTTTCGATTCGGTTTGGGGTTTTTGTCCAAATTTTTACGACAGTAACTTGCCGCTAACTTATAGCCATTATTAAGTAGTAATAGAGATTCTTCTCCCGCTTTTACAAATGTTTCAGATAAACAAATGACGTCTAGAGACATGTTCTTACGTTCAAAATCATCAAGACAAATTTCTAATTGATCTTTTTTACTGTGAAGCCCTTGGACATTTTGATGAAGAATATTGAATGAACATTTATTTATTTTTTCTTTCGGGACGAAAAAATTGTGTTTCATTTTTTGATTCATTTACTAATATCTCTTTACTTTCAATAGGCTTTTGATAAAATGGTAAAATAGTATAATGTTGTGTTTATGTTGTAAATAAATAATGTAATGTTTGATGTTGAATTGTTCCCTTTTTTAATAGTAACTTATTGTTTATTATTTTAGTTTTATCCTCTTTATTGATTTTTTGAAAATAGTATGGGATAGTTCCTTTATTAACAAATTTAGATTTTTGATCTTGTCTCTCTGCAGTGTGTAATTGTATTTTGTTAATTTAAGGCTGTACCTGACCCTAAAATATGAAAAAAGCTAGATTTTCGAGGGTTCTTTTGACGAAAGTAGGACTATCTTAATTTTCGAAAAAATAAATTTAATTTATTGATCTTTTATCTAGGTGATCTACTTATAAACAATGTACTGAGATTTATACTTTTGACAAAAAATATATGTTTTCCACCCTCTTTTTTGGTTTTCAAACGTTCGTTTCAAAAACGAGATCAACATGATATTTTTTTCATAAAATAGGTAATAGAAATATAAAGGTTTTTTACTCAAATTCAGTATTTTTTGCCCTACATAATATTGCAGTATTAGCTAAAAACCCTCCGATCTGCTGTTTCGCGCGTAATTATTAGTATTGCGCGTCCTAGACAAATAGGTCAATTAGCAAACCAATAATCGCCTCTATCAAAAGCTAATAGTATTTGACATTAGCCTTTTTGTTTTGGACGGGTAATAACATTTTTTCCTAGGGTATGCCATACTCTTAATAGAATTTTAAATTATTTGTGACCCAATAGTTTACCGTGCAGCCACAAAAAGAGAAAACAAATTGGCACAGACACAAACCGTGGCAACGGGCAACACAGTTAACGTGCAGAATTTTAAATGTTTAAAGGCTTAATGTTTCCGTCTGAACACGATACGTCCATTTTACATTTATCTGCAGAGTTATGGTCCCAGTTTCTCTTCACGTTGCATGCACTACTTCTATTTGACCGGGTAACCGCTGGCGAGAACTTGGCTCTTTTGTGTTTTTAATTTCTAGAAAGTCTTTGGCTAATGTTAATGTAATGTTTGATGTTGATTTAATATCAAGTTTTAATAGATGACTTGTTGATGTTCTTTATTTAGTCACATTTAAGGCTGCTGCTAACTCTGACGAGGTTGGTGTTAAATCCACTTCCAGTATAGTTTTAATCCTTCATAAATAATGATTGAATTTCTTCTCTGTTCATCCATGGGGCTCGTATTGAGGTTGAAATTTTAGTTTTAGTAGAAAGTATATGAAAAAAAACCGGTCAGGTGCGAGTCAGACTTGCATACCTAGGGTTCCGTAATTCGACAGTTTTGGGAACAGTCAGTAAGAAGGTATTTAAAATCTTGCCCATAACTGTTTATGAGAACTAAAAAATTAATTAATTGTACAACAAAAGAGAGACTCAAATATTTTTATACAGTACTCGAAATAAAACGTATCGATGAAAAATTTAATTTTTTCATTTTGTTATCATGAATTTCTCATCCTCTATATTTTTCCTCTAATCTTTCTGTAATCCCAAATTACCATAGTTTTTTTTCACATTTTTTGGTTCATTAGTTTCGGAAATAAGGGGGGCACATACATTTACATTTTTATAATCAACTCTTTAATATCTACAATTTGATATCCATATTGTATTATTACAATTTATTTTTCTTTCTTTTGTATTGGAAATAATTTGAATAATTTCAAAATTTACATTTTTTTATACCGTATTATGAAAGCAAGTGAATGCTAAATGGCAAATTTCAAGTATGTATCTTTAACGGTGCTAAAGTTATGAGGCTGTGACATACGGACGGACGGACAACGAAGTCTCACCATAAAGGTTCCTTTTACCTTTCAGGTACTACGGAACTCTAAAAATGTAAGTTAGACAAATTTAGCATTCAATTTTATTGTTTTTTCCGAATTAAGTCTGATTTTAATTTTTAGATTAAAAATTTACTTTAATGTTAACTTTTTAATAAGTATGTACCTCTATATGTACCTCTATTGCATATTCTTAGGTACATGGCGTCAAAATGTTGGAATAACATTCCACCACCGCTACGTGACCTTAAGTGTAAGTATACTTTTAAAATTAAACTAAAAAAGTATCTCCTTGACTTACAAATGTCTTCGCCTGCCTAAAACTAGACGCTTCATCGCCATTTTAATAATTTTTGACCAACGAGTTTCTGACATTTATTTAGAGCTTACCTATTAATTGAATTTATTTATTTACAAATATTAGCACCTACATTATGTACTCGTATATGTATATCATATTTATTCTGCCATTCGTAATTATTATTTTCAAAATGTGCAAGAATACTCGCGCTGTTTTGTTTGTTCGTGCGTTACCTACGCGGGCTCGGACTGAAAATCAGCGCTGTCGGTCTTACTCTGTAAGACTACAGCATATGCTGAGTTCTAGCCTTTTTGTCTGCTTCGACACATGATTTCATTTAGCTTTAGTCACATTGTTTTATTCTTTTATGTTATTTCCTTGTGTTTGACTTTATAATTTGTTTTTATAATTTATTGTGTTGTGGTAGATAAATAAATGGATATTCTATTCTATTTTATTCTATTCTATTGCAAAATAAACTTATTTCTATTTCCATTTCTAGAAAATGTTAATTTTATAATATTACTTGTAAACATAATTAAAATTAGGTATCTAAAGATGATATTAGGATTCTAGTTGTTGAATAAATGAATGAATAGGCACTTTATTGTACACACATGGAATAAATATAAATAATAAAAAGTAAAGAATACACAGTATTGTACAGAGGCGGAGGCGGGCTTATTACTAGAAGCAATTTCTTCCAGCCAACCTTTGGATGCTGAAGAAATAATTATTCATAAATTGTAGAGGTGGGACAAACAAAAAAATATTTGATAAAGAAAACAAGAAAACAATCCAAGAAAGTGAATCTGCATAACTAAATCTACATCTTACTAATTACTGTGTTTATTTAGATTTCACATTAACAATGTGAAATTGTCTTCCCTTATTACAGCTGATGCTAAGTACATTCAATTAAATATTAAGTAGATCAGTATGAAACAGCAAAGCAATTCCGAAAACGACTAATTTGTAAATCACATTATTAAATCATATTATAAATGCGAAAGTTTGTGTGTGTATATATATTATGTTTCTTACTGTTTCACGCTGAAACTGCTAAACGGATTTGGATGAAATGTAGAATGGATATAGCTTATACCCTAACTTAACACAAAAGCTACTTTTTATTCCGGAAAAAAGCATGTCTTTAAACCGAATAACACGCGGGCAAAAGCTAGTCCTTAATATTTATGTACATTATATCCTGTACTAAATCTAAGTTGAGCATATTATGTTAATGAAAAATGTAAACGTACGTGAATTCAAACTGCGATGTACGAGTAAACAGAATTAGCAATGCCATGGAAATAAGATCAAAATGGCATTTAAAAGTGAAACAGAGTTGGAATTGAAATGTGTCGATAATACAAGAATAACTCACAAATCGAAATGCTAGCAGCCGGCTCTATACCCTCTAGGGATTTTCGTCCGTTTAAAATCTATTTTGAATTCCGTTGAATGGAAAGAAACAGTCGAAAATTCATCAAAAGTGAATGCTCTATTTCTGCGGAAGCAGCTTTGGATTTTCAGTTGGGTACCGAAGCAAAATTATGGAATGGATTTTATCTATCTACGAGTATTTAGCAGAAATATGCGCAAGACAAGTGATATTTATTTATACACCGAGAAAAATGTATTTTTGGCTTCATTATAAAATAGCATTACATAAGTTTAAAATACGGTAAATTGTTTTTAAATTTGGTGATAATTGGAAAATATTGTGCTGTAATTAAAACGTTTGAGAAAATAATCGAGTTTTTAAAGTAAGTTACGCAATAATCAAAATTGGTTACAGAAATTAATATTATCATTTTCGTATTACATCATGCCTTCCCCATAAAAGAGGTGCGTCACACTACGGTATGCTTACTGTCACCACAAAAGCTGTGACGGAGCGCATTTTTCTATTTGCTTCCTACAAAGTCACAGTGACAGTGCGTCAAATTATAACGCTAGCAGCAGCAACAGTAGTTGCATCGTATTTTGTTGTGATGTCCGTATGCTTCCTACTTTACGTGAATAATCATAATTTCAGCTGAATTCACTTTATTTTATGATGACCAGTATTCTCAGTGTATTCGTACCGATACTCCTCCTCCTTCTTTGGTCCCTCAATACCGAGAATCGTGATTCCTCTCAAACTATCACAGCCCGGTTGATGTCACAGTCTGCCGCCAATCTGGATGCTTCCTGAATCGGCATCTACAGAATCTGTGACGAGACCAGCGAGTCTGCAGCCACGTGGTGGTCTACAGCCTTCAACTCTCCCGTATAGGATACAGTTGCTAGTTTGGTACCGATACGTTATGAGTCTCGACAACTATTATATAATTATTATTTGACCTTACAGAGATGATGAAATGAAAACTTTATTTCTGCAATATAGGTACATAAATACACTTATCGCACGTTAGGATTGATTAAATAATAAAAATAATAAAATTTTAAAGAGGAAATACAACATATTAAAATTTTTATTTGGTTTTGGGTTTGCTTATATGTACATGAACTAAAATAAAGGTATATTTAATGTACACAGTTATGTATATACGATATGATAATAATAATAGCTACCCATGTACCCGTATACTAAATACTATACGTTACATGTTTAAATACATGCCTAACTCCGCCCATTCGATTAGTTTTGGTAAGGAGAAGGGCAAGAAACTTAGCAAGATCAATGAATGAAGTGAAAATGAATGAAAGTAGAGTGACGATTGAAATTTGTGGTACGTAAGTAGAAGGTTAAGCTCGACCGGGCCGCGGAACAGAAATTGTTAAAAAAATCATAAGGCATGCTTTGAAAACATAAACGTATACAAAAGTGATTCCCCTTTTTTTTCACACCGTTCACAAAATAGTCGTACCTATGTCTCAATCAGTCTTCGTTAGAAGCCATTTGTCCTCTTGTACATCATGGTTAACCTGTCCATTAAAATCTAAAATTCTATCGGACTATAGACTATAGACTAGTATTGATGACGTATGGCGCTGAGACGTGGTCTCTTACAAAGGGTCTGATCCACCGATTTAAGGTCGCTCAGCGAGCTATGGAGCGGGCTATGCTTGGGGTATCTCTGATGGATAGAATCCGAAATGAGGAGATCCGTCGGAGATCGAAAGTAACCGACATAGCCTGCAGAATCAGTAAGTTGAAGTGGCAGTGGGCAGGCCATATTTGTCGCCGACATGATGGCCGTTGGGGCCGAAAGGCTTTAGAATGTAGACCACGTACAGTAAAGCGTAGTGTAGGCCGACCTCGTGCCCGGTGGACCGACGACCTGAAGGACGTTGCGGGGGGCGGCTGGATGAGAAGGACGGAGGACCGACATGAGTGGCGAAATTTGGGAAAGGCCTATGTCCAGCAGTGGACGAACATGGGCTGATGGATGGATAGACTAGTATATCTATCAATACAAATAATAAAGTAGTAGAAAAGTCGTGTCTGTACATTGAATATTTTTTGCAATATTTTAAATGATATGGGTTATTTATTAGTATTGCACTGAAGTCAAAATTACTTTCTTAACTCTAACCACAGAACGGATTTGGATGATTTTTTAAATACTCGTATTATCTTAGTGATGTGGGGTGTTTATAAAATAACACCCAACCTGAAAACGCGGCAGTGATTGAAAAAAGTAGCCGCCGTCGAAAGTCTGGTTTTCATAATATTTCCGTCAAATGAAATTCTCAGTTTCAGGAATATTGACCTGAGTTCGTCTAAATGGAAATCTTATTGCAACAGATAGCTTATTTCTGGTATGGAGACCGAATTTAAGCCGATAACTAGAGATCCATCCATCCGTCAGTCAGTTATCGAATTCCGTAGATTTTTTCGGTACTCCCTGAAAATACTGATTAACGCCTCGCCTGCCGTCTCTCTCCCAGTTTCAAAGCAAGGGTGTTTTTGATACTAGGGCTTATCGACGCTTTTTACCAGACGCGGTAATCGCAAGAAAACACGAAAAAAACTACATTTCCATAGAAAAGGAACATAACGACTACTTGACCATAATCTATGGAACAGTTTCTTTTCGTGATTTCAAGGTTAGCTCCTTAGTAAAAGTTTTCGTATAGACCAGTACTACTCACGTTTTCGGTTTTTCAGCGATTGGAAGTCCCGCCCGTACATCTTTACCTAAGGCAGCATACGTATGTATGCACATCTTAGAATGATGTACATAAATACCTATACAGCAAACGAGTACGACAATAGTATGAAAACACAAGAACAAAGATCTTATACTTACCTTGTTTTAAATATGCACCCCTAACAGTCAAAGAGTACCAAACATAAATAGAACACGAAGATCCGTTGCAGCTTGAAAGGGACAAAGAAAGCTAAAGAGACAATTTAAAAATGTTTTCCAAATTTTAGGGGTATTTTGTGTCCATCTAAATGTTTCTCATAACAATTTTTTCCCGGAATAGTTAAAGAACGAAAAACTTGAAATTAGGATTGATCCTTAAGGGCCCTGTAGCCGAATGATTGAAGTCAGTCGCACACGTGGTCGCTATGCTTGCTATTTCATTCTACGTTCAAGTTCGGGTTATAGAGCACTGACTGACTGTTATTGGTTGACCCGAATGTTCATTTCCCGAGCTCGTAAGGAACTAACCGAACACGTTGCGAGAGGCAAGTTAACGCGAGACTAAATTCATGTCTTGAAAAAACTCGAGAATGGTTTTGGGTCTTCCTATGATTTCAGGAGAAATATCCCAAAAATCGAAATTAAACAAAAATATTTTTGAAAAGTATAAAATTTACTATGCTGTGAACCTAAAATTATTTGATTTATTGTATCGCTTCTGGGACATTACGATACATAAACATTCATCAAAATATGTGTAAAATCCAGGACTTGTAACTTTTGTAAGTATGTATTTGATTTTGATAAATGTTGTAGGTTCAAGTCATGAATATTGTATGGGATATGTTGAAAAATAAAAAATTATAAGCAAGTACCTATAAATAAGGATATTATCAGCGAACTGCGCTAGTATGGGAGTTGGGGCGAATAGAGTGCCCCTAATGTTACTTAACCACGTATAATGTTTCGTCTTTAAATATTTGCGCATATATATAACTTCAAAACCTAAATGTTACCCTATGATAGGCCTATGATCTCGTAGTTGTGACACATTTGAGGTAAAATAGACCACCACCAATTAGATAACATTAATCTGGCATTTAAACATACGTTCTGTTGGTGACAGGTCGACATGGCAATGTTCTAGTGATGTGACATCACATACCAGGTAGTCGACATCGATAATTTTTTTGGTACGCAAAAAATAAGAGGTTTATTATTGTTGCATTTTTATTTAAAGTGATATCTTATTCATCACAATCAAAATTAAATGAACTTATATAACCGCTACAAACACTAAGGAATCTATTCTGAAAAGGCCCTGCTGATTTTGATTCGGAGTTTTTTCTTCACAGCCCTCTCCAGTGTTCAATGTAACAATTTTCCAAATCTTTTCTGGCTAGTTCTCGTGCTTGAGAATGAATTTTTGTTTTTTTTTTTTTTTGTCTTATTTTTTTTTTTTATCTGTGACAAAGTGACAAGCGTAAGCTACATCGAAATCGAAAAACGGGGTCGATGCCGACTCGTGCAGCGCTACGACTAAGATGGCGCGGGCGCTATGCGGGTGTGCGGGGCGTCACCTTCTCCATGACTCACCCCATACCTTACCGTCATAATCAGTAGTCATACACAATATAAACTAACACACAATTACACTGTAACACAATCGACCAATCAGGATACATTTAACTCGGCAACTTGTGAAATTTCAAAAAACAGATCTTTAAATAGGAAAGACGTCAAAAATAATCTCATCTTACAGGTTTACTGAGGTGGGTCAGTCACCTTATAAGTTTTCTTAAATCTGTCAGGAAACTTGTCAATTTAAAAGCCGTCTCACAAATTTCCGAATGCCTGCAAGTTTCCTAGAAAAGTAGTAAGTCTACGAATATTAGAATATTCCTGCAACATAAACGTATATAAATAAGTATCTTCATTGTATGATTATACGGAAAAATTACTCAAGACCTTTAAAATTAAATTCTGAAAAAAACAAATTAAGCAAAACCTAAAGCAAGACAGACCATGTTTTACCTTATCTTATCACCTTAAAAAACCTTTTCCTTTCTCGTTATTATATTCTTTTTAGTAAGTCTTTTTACGACTCCACAGATTTCCTATCAAGGCACCGTATATTTCGATCGTTCGTTCGTTGCTCGTCACGCGGGGATAGCGGGGCGGGCGGGTAGAGGCAGCGAATGCAACTTAACATTAAACACTCTAAGCCCCAGCCAGTCGCAGATGCTGTCCGATAACGAGGGTTCAGTTTTCAAAAAGCGTTTGACTGAATTGAGTTCAGTTTCCAGGGTTTCATCAATACGAAAACCCTTAACGTTTCAGTGTGTCGTTTAGTGGAAATACAATTGAAACGTTTTAGATACTCGTAATATCCATATGTAGGACGTCGTAAAGGTGGACCCACAGCCTTGGCAACATTTGCCAAACTTTAGCCAAGTGCATATACTCGTATATCAATGATTTCAGCCAATCTTATTGACAAATCCAAACCATGGATGACATAAATATCGTCATCGTCTAATCCGTAATTCAAATGCCGGAAATTCCCAGTTTGTTACAAACCCCTGACTTTATGTTTGAATCTTGTTTGTTTTTGGCAGCATATCAGTAAGCTCGAAGGGTTATGTGAAAAGGCGGAAGCCCTAAGAACCAAACTTCGATGTGTATCTTTTTGACGAGTATCTAGAAAGGACGAGTCGCTAAACGGAATGGTTTCGTCATAACGGTGGCGACAAGGCACGGTTGGGTCTATTAGATTTACGCAAAAAGGCACATTTGGACATCTTCTTATTCTTGACAGGTCGATATACCACTATCTATACCTCTTTAGCTAGATCAACAGAGTAAGACAAGAGCACTGTAGCGCTAACGAGCTCGATATGGTCCTTCATGTTAGAGGTGCTGGTGAGGCGTTAATCGGTAGGTATATCCAGAGACTTTGCCAGCCACTCCCCCGGCTACTCATGACGTCACGCCGGAACACGACTAGTCGCTTGGCGGTATGGTGACGTCATGGTGACAAGCCACGGCCGAAACCATACCACTAGTAAATAGGTGACAAGACCCAATGGGTTTTATAACCTTTATTATTACATTTATTTGTATACCTTTTTATAATCCCTTAAGACGGAGTGACAATATTTCATATTTTTAAATGAAGTTATTACGCGACACACTTTCGTAACAGAGGATGACTAGCCACGAGACAAACGCATAAATAAAAAAACCGGTCAAATGTGAGTAGGACTCTCGCTTGAAGGTTCCGTATATTCAAATAAGTTAATGTATGAAACAAAACTGCAAAGTTAAGTTGGTCGACTATCACTCGGTAACTTGTAAACCCTACTTAGCTGTGATAGTTTTGGTCTTAACGTCGTTATATATTTTACTGCCGTGAATTTTTTCACATATCCAAAAACAAACGTTTAGCTGGCAGGGGCCCCCACTTGACTCTAAAAAAAATTTGCACTTTAAGCTTAATATTTCGCAAACGGATCCCTGAATCGTAAAATTCAATAATTGTTCGCAATATTTTTGAACGACCTATCCAACGACACCCCACACTATGGGAGAGACGAGGAAAGAATCCATCCACCGTTCGCGAGGTACTAACCAAATTTTTTGTTATATATTTTGTTTTACTATTTTGTCAGCGTGATTAAGGTGGTAACGGAGGATCTAGGTGCAAAATTAACATCATAATATTGTTTTCTTTACTTTTGAATAAAAAGTTCGCAATAAATGCGTTTTCTAGCAATTCGCGCAAACTTCTTGTTAATAATTATATTATTCAATTTTATGCGTTACATTTTAGCTGCATTACATTACAACTGTAAACACGCTTTTAAGATTGTTAATTAAATATAAACAAAATGTAATACATTAATTACGTAATTTTTTGTGAAGACTTTATTAATAATCAACTATTTCCGCAAGTTGTTATAAAACACATTTATTGCATACTTTTTATTCAAAGGTAAGGAAAACAAATTATGATGTGCATTTTGTACCGAGGTAAAAAGTTACCTCCTTAAATTTATAGTATACCCGTGCTAAATTACAGCTTTGTAGTACTTAGAGTCTAAGAGCTAAGCCGGGGGCAGACAAATAAAACGGTCGGTCGGACATGGCAAAGCTATAAGGGTTCCTTGTTGACTACAGAACCCTAAAAAAGCGAGTAATCCGTACGAAATTATCTTTATCAAAACAACAGTCATATTTTTGTAACTGTAATAAAAGGTACACGTTACAAGTTACAGTACTTTGCTGATAACACGGAAACATTTCGGCTTTTCACGTTTATTTACCATTTATGGTGAAATTACGAGCCAATTCAACTGCACCCTTATCTTTTGCACCTTAATACAGGGGAATAGAATTCACTTTCGCCAGTGAAAACTGAATGGGGTAGTTTGTGGAAATAGTTCACTTATTTGTTCGTTGCTCATTGCATGCTTTGCATCTATTTCGCGCCTCGGGCTCACTATAACTACTACAAACATAAATAATAGTTCGTATACAAGGATTAATAGTTTGAATGCAAATGCGCTTTAGTATAAACTTTTAGGGATCCGTTAGGAAAATAAACCCTGAGGCAGGTGTTTTGTTTGCAGTTATTTTAGTTTAGAATGTAAGTTTCGTTCTTAGGATTTGTACAAACTAATTATTGTAAATATAATATTTATATAATAGCTGATCAAGTGCGAGTAAGACTCGTGCTTCCAGGGTTCCGTAATATTATCTCAAACAAGTTAGCAAATAAACTTTAAAAATTGTAACGAAATATACAAACTTTATCACGATCAAAATGGGCACTTTGAAAAGAAAAATACGCTTTGAAAGGCCTTATCTTTTTATTTCGTTATGATTATAGAAGAATAGAATAGAATAGAATGACGTTTATTTCGATCGATTAAGATCATAATTATTAATACACATATACACAAAAAAAATCAATTATCAATTAGAACAATAAAATATATATAAAATTAAAACAATATTTTGGCTCCTGTCAGCACATGAATCATGCTGCAATGATTCAGGTACTGACAGTCAAACCGTTCCGCAAATGCGTTCAGGATACAGTTGCGGCTGGCCCGCACCCTGCGCAACAGGGATGTGCACCGCCCGCGCATCGTTGCATAAAAGCAATCCACATGCGCGTCCGCGAACATCCCCGACGCACTACAGAAGCGAGGCAGTCCCAAAATCATCCTAAACGCATTGTTGTATTGGACTCGTAGCGCGCTGTACTGTCTTTGCGTATAACTCACCCACAGACTGCTCGTGTAGAAGGACGTACAAAATGCCCTGAACAGGGTGATTTTGACGTTTATTGAGCAGCGAGCAAATCTGCGGGCTATCATATTAGCACGAACAGACAACGCCCTACGCTCCCTCTCTATGTCTGCATCGTCTCTCAGGTCCGAGGTTACAACATGTCCAAGGTATTTAAACTGATTGACTCTATTAAGAGGATACCCGTAGAGTTTAATAGCTGGTATATTATGTAGATGTCTTCCTCGGGCCTGAAAGACCATGCATTCGCTTTTTTTTACGTTATACAACAGCCCGTGATTGTCAGCGTACTCTTCGCAAATGCCAAGCAGCTTTGATAAACCGCTCACAGAGGCGCTCAGCAGCACCATGTCATCAGCATAACTAATATTGTTAATGCTAATTCCTCCAATATGACAGCCAACATGTGTGCTGCTGAGCCTCTCAATCAGCGCATTCACATAGAGGTTGAAGAGCTTAGGTGAGGTTAGCCCTTTTTGCCTCACTCCACACTCCAACCTGTATGGGACTGAATATGCTTATATTAATAATTATGCTTATGCTTCAAGCAAGCACTTGATATTTTCACAGCAGTATGAGGTTAAATTACTTCATTACTCGATATAAATTTTAAATAGATACCTCATGAGAAAAAGGGCCTCGTCGACACATTTACAGACAGACATGATGGACAAGAGATCCAATTACAATTGGACGATAAAGTTGTCTATTGGGACCCAAAATATAACACACAAAATTTGAGATATATGCTATTTTTATTACGATCATCTTGTATTTATCTAGTTACTGTCTGCATGGCTTAGCAGATTAAGTGGTAATGTAAAAAAAAATGTAAAAAACTCCATTGATATCATACTTACAGTTTTTTTTACGTGTACTAGTATACTAGATATATCTACATCTACATAAAACAACGTAGCAAAATCTTGAAATAAAAATCATAAAAAGTTTGCGACAAATTCAAACTACTAAGATAAAAATATATCCTCCTTAAATATGTAATGGCTGTCGAACTCATACACTTAGGTTAGAATATACGTATCCCACTATCACTCTAATATTATAAATGCAAAAATCTCTGTGTGTGTGTTTGTTTGTTACACTTTCACGCTGAAACGGCTGAACGGATTTGGATGAAATTTAGAATGGATATAGCTTATACCCTAACTTAACACATAGGCTACTTTTTATCCCGGAAAAAAGCATGTCGTCAAACCGAATAACACGCGGGTGGAGCCACGGGCAAGAGCTAGTATCCTATATATACGTATTATATCCTAGGTCTATGGTCGTAGAGCTGATGCCGAGCTCGACTGTGGAGGTACCACCATCTTACTTGGAAATCCTCCTGAAGTTATTCGGGGGAGAGTAAGAGGACAGCTCTCAGGCAAAAAAACCAGGCGGCCCACTATTGCCTGGGACCGATGGATGGCGGTATATCCATCCCCAATTGCCGGGCCTTATATAAATCAGACTGGTGACGAAAAGCGGCGTCACTGGTGCAAGGGTTTCGGCACCGCGCTCACCAACCCGCCTGCCCAGCGTGTGTGAGTATGGGCATTTCTTCCAGGAGGACCGCCAAAAGTGGCGAAATCCTGGAAAGGCCTATGTCCAGCAGTGGACGAAACAGGCTGATGGATGGATGGATGGTCGAACTTTTTAGTGTTTATTATCGTACGTAGGTAGGTACCGACATGAGGCGCAATAGCTCCTAAAATAGAGAAGTTTCCAAACTGTTTTGACCGCAGCCCTAGTTGATTGAGCTCTTCTCTTCCCATAAAATAAATCTCAAAAAGATCAGTCATAAGCTACCTTCAGAAGTTTTTGAATATTTCGATATGGATAAATTTATTCATACGACGTAAATTTCTCTGAATTAAAACTTTATGTAAAGCGATCGACACATTTATTTGTGGTATGGAGCCAGAAGGTGGTAGAGCTAATGCCGGGCTCGACTGTAGAGGTGCAACCAATCATAATGGCAAACCCCCCCCCCCCGAAGTCATCCGGGGTAGAGTAAGGGGAGAGCTCTAAAACAAACACAATTAGGTGGCCAGCGAGGGTTTCGGCACCGCTCACAATCAGGCCTGCCCAGCATGTATAAGACAGGCATTCCTTCCAGAAGACCGTCAAAGTGACGAAATCTTGGAAAGCCCTTTGTCTAGCTGTGGACGAGCCAGGCTGATGGATGGATGGAGCTAGCACTGAAATCACGAAAACATAATAGCTGTTGGTTCCATAGTCAATGTTATTTGTATCGATTTAAGGCGAATACTATTGAACAGTTTTACCCCCCCGTTTCTGTATTTAACAAATGTGTTGTTAAGGCGAGGCATTGATAAACTTTTAATTTCAAATCGGCGCCTTAGGGGAGTGGAGTGAGGGGGACTTACTCCATACAAATATGCGCTCACGAACTAGCTTATACCGTAAGGTCGTATGCGGCAAAACAGTATTTTTCATTTAAAATTACAACTGTAAGTAACTTAATAAATCCAATCGGCCATATAGAAGTGTATTTGTAAACTAATTTAAATAAAAATCTTAGAGGCTTCATTCACTCCCGTTTGTCAGTAAAATAGAAATCTCTGTTTTAAAAGAGGTTTTCAAAAAAATTTTTTCGTTGCTATGAAAATTAATCAATCAACTAAATCTTCGGGTAAAACGATGTCAATGAAATGCTTAATCTAGTATATACATTGGTTACATATGTATTTTTATTGCTGAGAAAAATGGAGATCCATGTCGCCAAAATTTCGTGGCGTCGCCTTAAACGACACTTATTGGGGGCCTGTTACTTGGCATGGTCATTCTTTAGGTTAGTGACCATTAGTGGCATTAACATTCGGGTCACTCCATGTATCGAATAGCACGTAAAGCTAACTATTATAATAATCTGTGGTAAAGCTGTTGGTTCCGGCTGATATCGAAAGATAATGGTTGCTAAGCAACGTCATTTCCTGAGATAGCGTATATTTATCCCGTTAAAGTCTTACCTCGATTTATGGCACATGGTTCTAAAACACGGTAAAATAAAACAACAACGGGTTGTCTAAGTCTATTATTATTTCATGTCTTTTTTGTGCCATCTGTTTCTATTGACAGCGGCAATAGATATCATGGTCAGTTATAGCGCCGCAGTCGCTTACTAGTTCATATATTTTTTTCATCATTTAGATTATATAAGCTTTAAGTTATCATGAATTATAACTAAATAACTTATAATGTACATTTAAAAATTGTATGATTATCTTTCGTTAAAAAATATATTCCGGAAGTGACGTACCAGTTAGGGGTAATCCATTAATTAAGTGAGGCGTTTAGGGGGATTAGGGAGAGGGTCAAGTTTTATATCTTAAAGCCTTTCTGCACGCCTGCCTCTGTTCATTTCTTGTACTTTCTGTCGGGTTGACTGGGAGAAAATGCTTTTAGCATTAAGTCCGCCTGTTGTACATGTAACTTTTGTTTTGCGCAATAAAGTATTTAGAAAGAAAGCTAATTCTCACCCGATCCCACGTGGGGGAAAGGGGGGTCCTGGCAAGTATCATGTAATTTTTTTTCCGCAATAAGTAGTGTAAAATTGCGAGTAAATTGGGTTAAAATGAGAAAAACGTGTGTATGTATAAATAATATGGATAAATTCTACACAATTATATTTCTATACAATAATGTTCATCGTGGTTATGCGAACGCCACAAAGTAGTGTAAAATAAAAATAATGAAACAAATTGTATTTTTTTTATAAATCCAACGCAATGAAGCATATATTAACGTATTTACCCTTAGAATATGCATTTTGAACAATCTCACGTGAGATTAGGGGAAAGAGGACAGGGGGTCGAGCCAAATCTCACGATATCTCACTAAGGGAGGAGGCCAAAAATCGTCAAAATCACCTCACGTAATTAATGGACGCCCCCTTATGAACACATACGAGATGCGAACGAAGAAGTACTCACTTCAAAACTACCTACTTTCAGATTTATTAGTTTTGTAGAGCAGTATAATATGAATTCATCATTAAGTTTTACAATTCACATACATTCCATGTCGTTTTATTACGAAATGATACCCAGCTTTGTACCAGCATGAAATGTTTCTCTATGGCCGCAGCCAAGTTTCCTTTATTGTGTTTTGTTTATTGCGGACAAATGCGGAAACTCCCGCCTCGTATTTTTCTTAGCAAGGATCAGCATCTCAAGTGTATTTTATACCCTCACTAAAGGTTGTCCCCGGATTTGCCCGAATGAAACTCGGGTGTAACCTGCTATTGAAACTGCGAGATATTTTATGAGGGTGTTAACTGGCTGAGGAATAAAAATTCAGGAGGGTTTTTGTTCACACACATACAGGTACGTGTACAGTACAATATGTAGTGCAATATAAAACTTACACACAAATGGATATAGATTCAGTATTTGAGTAAGTTTTATATTGTACTAAATTCTGAATAACTTAGAATAAAAATATATTAATTATATTGGGTGTAATAATGGACTTGTATTTAAGTTTAGTTTAAGTGCTGTCAAAATTAAATTTTCTTCATTCTAAAATGGTTTTTTAGTATGAACAACAGACACTACGTATATTAGATTTTTTTTAAGTTTTGACAGCACTAAAACTAAATTAAAGCCTTCAGAATCGACTGTATTATTTCGTTACGAATTTATTTTTGAAGATTAGCCATAGCTTTTGTCATGATTTGACGAGTAGAAAACAAAATATACCGGGTGTAAAAGCAAAGGCAAGAATCAAGAAAAGTGTGTTAGTATGATGGGTAAAGATATTATTTTAAATACTGGGATCGCTCAATAAAGTACCAGTACCTCATAATAAGACGATTTTCTTTACTCAAAATACACTAATCGCGTGGACACCCTCACTGGTCGCTGGCCACTCGGATGAGGGGTGCGGGTTGCGGGGTGCAATTAGGTGTGTGGGGAGGCCGGTGAGCTGCGTAGCCATAGCTTAGAAAAATGATGGAAGTTTTGGTGAAAATTCAAGGTATATTTTTTTTTCCCGTAATGACATCAGAATCGTGTATACTTTCATACCCGAAAGGGATTCTTGACTTTTCATTTACATCCTGTATATCAGATAACCGTTTTTACTCAATTTGGGATGATTAGCGGAGAACTACTTCCCAATAAATTAAAGGGGGGTTTATCCCATTTTGTCCCTTTTCAAATTTATTTTAAACCGATAAATAGCGATGATTATTTTTTTTTAAAGATATATGTCATGTTTCACTCTTTAATCTTGATATTTCGGCCATTCGATACACAATTACTTACACTTCGCTCGATCCAATTAAATCGCAAAGATAGGTCTAAACTGTGATCTAAACATCATTTCATTTCAGCTGTATTAAGTTTTGGACAATAAATAAACGTCGTATTAAATGTGATATAAAACGGCCGTCATATTAAAAACCCATCCATCTAATTCCAAAATAATAAATGAAAACACCTCAAAACCGCGAGTTTTCTGAGCGGCCCGCTTCCGCTGATCAGGATAAACATGTGTAAAATAAAAACGTTGGAGCAGGACAGATTTCTCTGGAAAACCTCGCCTTAATACGGCTCACACAAAAAAACTAACCGTTGATTCGTATCTGTCTGAAAAACTTGAGTAACGGCACATGTCAGGGAAAAAGTAAATAACATAATTGACATTGTCTATAACTGTATTATCAATAAAGGGACAAATTGATTGATAGGTACTATAGGAGACCAAATCACTCTGAAATGCGAAAGAAAATGTAATTTCATACCTAATAGTATCGAAATATCAGAAATTTATTGCGAGTGTTTGGAATTTATTTCCATTTCTATTAGATTCATTCCCTTGTGAGACCTTCATCATAAAAACTGTAAATA
This sequence comes from Ypsolopha scabrella, assembly GCA_910592155.1. Classification (NCBI taxonomy): domain Eukaryota; kingdom Metazoa; phylum Arthropoda; class Insecta; order Lepidoptera; family Ypsolophidae; genus Ypsolopha; species Ypsolopha scabrella. The sequence continues at coordinate 8,679,395 of OU342969.1, forward strand.
ATTTGGACTCGCGCACAAAGGTTCCACACCACTATACAATAAGGCTACGGAACCCTAAAAACATATATACCAACAATATAAATGCTATAACAACATTAAGGCGACGAAAAACATTGCGCTAAAATGGTAGCGTAGCGCCTGACGAACAATTCATTCAGCACACTCTGAGCTGTACTGAACCCTAATTTTATTATTTATTGTTTTACTTCAGAGTATACATAAACAATAACGTAATCTAGTTTGAAACTTCCATGTATTACCGTCTTTAAAATAGAGCTGAAATAAACAACTGTAAAAAATATGTAATGGAGTATTGGGTTTAAATTTTTTATGTTTTAGTGTGTCGTGGTAGAGGCCGTAGTAACACGTATCCAGTAAAAATTTCAACTATTTACCTATTACGCCTGAAGCTAAGCCCCTGTGGCAAACGGACGGACAGACAGACAGATAGACAGTGGAGGTTTAGTAATGGGGTCCTATTCGGGTACGGAACCCTAAAAAGTGGTTCTAAAAAATAAAATAAAAATCGGCCAAGCGCGTCGGGCCACGCGCAGTGTAGGTTTACGTAGTTGCCTAGTACATTTTATAAGTTGGTCTACTAAAACAGATCGCGCCAAGCTTCTAGTCCGCTCGGAAGTTGCTCTCCCGAAGAACGGCCCATACATTGTCGTGTTTAGAAGGGATTAAAATGTTGGCGCAACCTGTACTCGTAAGCCTGTAAAGCCTACTTAGCTGTAATAGTTTTCCTTTTAACCTATTATATATGCTACTTTTGTGAATTTTTTTAACATATTCATAAACAACCGTTTATCTTGCAGGATAAACTTGACTCTAACAAAAAATAGCACTTTTAAGTTTCATATATTTCCCCAAAGGATCCCTAAATAAAAAAATTGTTGTGACACACCGACAATGTTTTTAAACGACCTATCCAACACACTATGGAATAGACGAGAAAAAAAAGTTCATCAAAAATGAGAAACACATTATTAATACCTACAATATTTATAAAACAAAAGTACAAAATTATATAAATTAGTTTATTCTTCAAGTTCATTTCACACAGTGATAGAATATTAGTACATTACTGCTAAGACCAGGAAGTAAGCAATCCTGGATGAGTAAGTTTAAAGTTCGAGCCCGTAGGTCGAGGAGTTTTATATACGAGGCCAGGATTGCTAATTAATGCTCAAAGCAAGTTTGGTCCTTTACTCAAAAATAAAAGAAGAAATTTTCGTATTTATCACAATAATGAGTTATATCCAATAAAATAAACTTACTAGGTAATATAAAAAGTTACTTGCTCATATTTGGGCAATTAGTCATGTTTATTGTTATTGATTTCTTCAGCAAAGCATTAGTGGAGTAAAATTTATATCAGAGCCCTCTTATGAACTCATTTTGTAATTTATTTGCGCAAAACACTTTCAACAAAAAATAAAACAACATAAATTCCCGCTTTTACGCAATTTTTTTTATTATTGCCAGCTGGGCAAAGGTATTTACCGCCATGCAGTCTTCTTCATGGACAATAGAGGAAGGCTAAGAACTAAAAAAAAAAAACAACGAGAAAAAAGCTCATTGAGGTTAATTATTAGGTATTCAATGGTCTTATATATACCTATAAAATCATTTTCAATTACATATTTTTTGTTTTTATTTATTATTGCAATTATAAAATACTAGCTTTTGCCCGCGGCTCCACCCGCGTGTTATTCGGTTTAACCACATGCTTTTTCCCGGGATAAAAAGTAACCTAGGTATGTGTTAAGTTGGGGTATAAGCTATATCCATTCTAAATTTCATCCAAATCCGACCAGCTGTTTCAGCGTAAAAGAGTAACAAACATACACACGCACACACATAAACTTTCGCAAAAAAGTAGCCTATGTGTTAAGTTAGGATATAAGCTATATCCATTCTAAATTTCATCCAAATCCGTTCAGCCGTTTCAGCGTGAAAGAGTAATAAACATACACACACACACACACGCACAGACTTTCGCATTTATAATATTAGTAGGATAGGATAGCAAACATTTCTACATTCTAAACATGAAATTGTAATTCATTTTATTTTTCTTTGTAAATTGGCCGCTCAAAACCTTATGATCGCCAAACTTCTTAGTCTCATAAAAACATAGACACGGACACGGATAGTTTTAAATTAAAAAGAAAACATATGAAATTTACTCCGTGAACGTATGGTATGTAATGGATTTTCATACAAATTTCCTGGATACCTTTAAAGCTCGCCAGGATGAAGTATTTTCTTGTAGGTCTTTACACTATGTAATGGTAATATTACAATGTATTTTTGAGAAAAAATTATAAATAAAACTTACCTAAATTAAAAAAGGTAAAACTAACCTAAAATCCTCATTAAATCTGTAATAAAAATAAACTAAACATAAAAATCCTATCCAAATCGCCACAGTCATGTGGAAGGGTACCTAGAAGGCTGGCAGCGTTTACCCTTTAAATGGCCAGGCTGATTCTCTGGCCAAGATACGCGCTAGCCTTTGGGTTCCCACAAACATCGATCAGTACAAAATTAAATTGGTCATTATTTACTTTTTGTATATTTGTATTTTAGCAGTATTTGTTGTTGACTTAAATATGTACAGACATGGTTAATAATATACAGAAATCCTAAATTAAACTACGTTCGTCTTGTAGATAGACTCCGGAACATAAATTGTCTAAAACTGAAAACTTTGACGGACCCCCATTCATTTAACTTGAATGAAAAAAAAATACATTTGTTTTCTACTAAATGAGCTCTATAAAATGTCATCCTACGGGCCAGGATAAGAAAAAAATGTTTGGCACCTTTTTCATTATATTCCATCCTTGAAAATGATTCAATTAAATTTGTAATCATTATTCGGTTAAAGGTTAACATTCAACACAAATTATCCAAATTTCAGGTCTGTCAGGACCGTATGTTACGGGTCTCTAGCTCGTAGACGGAATGCCTTCACGAGCTAGAGACCCGTAATATACGGTCGGATAAACGGATGTATAGACGGACAGACAGCTCTTTGCTATTTTGGTACGGAACCCTAAAAATCATATTTCGGAGAGGTAGTGAAACGCAAAAACCTACACTTTTTCTTAGATTAACTGATATTATTACTTGATTGCGAATATACCACGTCTCAAAATGTCAAAATTGTGCAAGTGTGTCTTTATTCATAATGTCGTACCCTTAAACAAAAAAAGAGATAAGATGACTTTAATTTATCCAGCCAAATTCTTATTGTAGACTCGGTAACTGCTTAGTAACAAGGTTCGATGACCTTTTTTATTCTTTATTTCTTTATTCTTTTCCTGTTCCTTACAAACCTAAGTTACGTAAGCCCAGCCCCGAGTCAATTACTACGGGACGTCAAGATTTTGTTTTGCAAAATTTGCAAAAAATGTTATCGATCCGTGTTACTGCTTACTTATCAAACCTCTAGTATGAGTTTGGCTGCATAAATAAAAATCACCATATAAATGCATTACAAGATGAAGGGGATATATTTTCCAATCTTCTATTGTTTTACTCATCGACAATACTTTGTCTATGGTTTTACTATTGACCTTTTTTCCGGTCATGTGAGGGTCAGATAAAGGAAAATTGCGTTTTTAAGCTGGTATTACTAATTGTGAGATGTAAAACACAATTCTATGGTTATAAAGAGGCACAAGGTAATAGGCTTGTACACAGGATAAACAAAATATTACTCTATTTAGTCCGTCATTTAGATTATCAAAAATATTGGACACGTATTTTTTCTTTTGTCAATTTAACATAAAATGACAGAGATAAAGCGCGTCAAAGTTTGGGAGTGGGGGAAAATGACGTCACTTCTAAGTAAAATTGTACCTAGATATGACGTCACGCGGAACTTCAGCGGGCTATATCTTCATCATTGTTTGTTTAATTAAAAAAAGAAAAAATACGTGTCCAATATTTTCTGATAATCTTACTGACGGACTAATGAAAAATTTTTAGTCATCATGCATCATGCATCATTGATTCAAAAGAGAAAATTCTCTATTGATCCTAAGTTATGTCATAGTAAACTATGGTTATGTGTACGGTCCTATTCTCCCATTCCCTATATATCCACGACCGTAGAAGATATAGTTGGCGCCCAGCAAATTGAAAATGAAAATGAAAAATGAACTTGAAGTTAACATCACAATTAACTTGCAGTCAACAAATAAAAGCGATTGTGAACAAATAAAGGTTTGTTTCAGAGAACAAGAACGCTCGAAAATTGGCCCAATTCACACTTGGATGACAAGTATACCGGGTGTAAATAGACTGCTACCATTAAATGAAACCACATATTCTACCGACCCTACTGAACCACTTTTCCCAAGAATCATACCCGCGGACACCCTTAGTTTAGGAAATAATTGAGTTCCAAACAAAAATGCGTCAACCCTAACGCACCGACATACGGGCGAGTATCGAGAGAGCGTCGTCCGTGAAAAACATATTCCGGTGCAGCGTTCAAAAATAGACCTTCCTCCTACGAGATAAAGTCTTTGAGTTACAGTTGGATATCTTTTTCTCTGAAGATCAGTATGATCAATAGACTATGTGGTTTTATTTAATGGTCGCACTCTATTTACATCCTGTATTGTCTTATCTTTTGGGAACATATTATTTATATCAATAAACGATGTTTATGGGTTCTGCACCTAAGAATGAAATATTATATTTTGGCCAAGTGCAAGTCCGACCCACGCACAAAGGGTTCCGTACTACCCCATAATAAGGGTGCGGAACCCTAAAAACATGGTAAATAACAACAACATACATGCAAAAGCAGCATCAAAGCTACAATCAACAAGTTGCTAGAATGGTAAGGCCTGACAAAAAATTTGTCACCGTGTGCGTACCTACTTATTATTTATTTATTTATTTCAAAATATGACCTACTTAGAGCCAAAACCAATGACGTTTAAATAATGCAACTTTTTCGAAGTTTCTTGTATGGGGTTGGGGACACCCCTTTATTCTTTACCCCTTTTATTATTTGTCGTGATAGAAGCCATAGTAACACGTATAATGTGAAAATTTCAACTTTCTTCCTATTACGGTTGAAGCTGTAGACCTCTGTGACAGACGGACAGACAGCGGAGGCTTAGTAATAGGGTCCCGTTGGGAACCATGGGGTACGGAACCCTAAAAACGAAAACCTTATAGGAACACTTTCTTACGTTGGTCAGTCTGTCTGTCAAGACTCCTTCTGTTTTAACAGAACAGCTTGAGTACTTAATAATATGCTTGCACTTACTTGTTTTTATTTGCAGTTTCAGTTTATTTATTTGTAAACATAGTGTATACGTCACAAGCACAGTAAACAAGAGTTCATAAGTAAATATGTCACAATAATTTTACATTTTATGCACCCGTATTCACAAAGTTCTAAACCCACTCACATACAATATGCATGTTTATTCAAGAGTCCTGAATGAATTAAGTTGATTACACTAACTGAACGCTGGCTAATTAAACAAAGTGGTAATTCTAGGGTCATTCCCCTCTAATTCAGTACACCTTAACTGCTATGACTCTTCTCTGGAGTTTAAGGCGCTACCTCAAAAACATTGTCACTTTTTGGAATCCTGTTGTAACTATTTTCAAGAAGAAGCTACTTGTTTGATAAATTAGTATAACATTTTTGAAACATTTTTAGACTCTTACTGAACAGAAACGCGATTGAAAAACTTTTACATAATTATTAAAATAGAGTCTGGAAAAACACTTTTTCTCCATTGTTGACGAATAGGAATCGTGTACAGAATTTAATAGTACATTACTGCTAAGACCAGGAATTAAGCAATCCTGGACGAGTAAGTTAAAAGTACGAGCCCGTAGGGCGAGGACTTTTATATACGGGGCCAGGATGGCTAATTAATGGTCGAAGTAAGTATAGTGCTTTTCTCAAAAATAAAATGAGACATTTCTATGTTTTTCATGATAATGAGTTATATCAAATAAAATAAACTTAAATAGGCTTATATTAGTGCAATTAGTCATGTTTATGTATATAATTTAGTCATGTTATTGATTTCTTCGGCGAAGCATTAGTGGAGTACAATCTATATCAGAACCCTCTTCTAAACTTATTTTGTAATTTATTTGAAGTCAGTCAGTTAGCGTAAGCTGAAACAGACGTGTTATATTTATATGTAATTAAATGCTTAGCGCGGCGTAAGCCGACGCTCTTTTGTTAGTGATATGGAGCAGCCGCTCATTGCTAACGAACTCCTTGCGTTCCTGCAACAGAAGTTGGACGTAATGGATGAAGTGAGCGCGATCCAGATATGTTCGTCTAGCTTCAGTGAAGATGATATATCTGAAGCCAAGAAGCTGCTCTACACGTCGCTCAACATGAGTGACCAGATGGTGTCTCGCCGACGCGACGGGACCAAGAAAAGTCTGCAGGACATCATCACGCTCCTGAAGGCGACTGACCCGGATGACGTGCCGACTTTTGTGGCCAAGGAGCTGAAAAAGCTTCCCCTGGTCAGCTTTGACCACGTCGATGTTACCAGCCTTCTTAAGGACATCGTCAGTCTGAAGGCCAGTCTCGCGGATGTGCTGGTAAGGCTCGAGGCCTCGGAAACCACCGTTTCTGAGCTGCGCAAGGAAGTCATAAGTTTGCGTAGTTCATTGAGGTCATCTGATGACGTGCATATCAACACGCGGCGCGGAGCTTGCCTCGACATATCGGAGTCAAGTTTCGAGTCAGCTGTGTTGACACCGCCGCCGCCGCCGCCACCGCCGTCACCACCGCCATCCGCCGTGACAGCGAAACGTGGATCGTGCGTGCCTCGTGACACCGCCACCGCCGCCACCGCCGTCCGCCGTGACAGCAAAACGTGGATCGTGCGTGCCTCGTGACACCGTCCCCGCTACCCCTGTAGCCGCCCCCCGCACTCGGCGACCGCTAGCAGCGCTGCACGTGCCAGCGGGACCAGCCAAAAAGGCGAACTCCTCTCAGAAAAATTATGCCTCTATCGTCAAGAGCCGACCGGTTGCTCCGACTTTACGGCCTACGTCTGAGAGACCACCGACCGTCGCTACATTAGATGCCTCCACTGATTACTGTGATGAAGATGGCTTCGTCAAGGTCAAGAAGAGGAGGCGCCGGGGCGTTGCGGCACCGGATCAACGGGGCCCAACTTGCTGTTGCGAGCTGGAACGCCGACCACGGCGATGTACCTGTCCCGCCTACACTACACCACTAAGGCGCAGGACATCGTCGACTACATCCAGAGCAAGACCAACTTCTTGTTGAGAGTGGAGCCGCTGGAGTCGCGCCACAACGCAAGTTTCAAAGCGTTTGTGGCACGAATACCGACAAGCAGGCTGCCCACCTTCATGAAGGAGGACTTCTGGCCGAAGGGCGTGGTATACCGTCGTTTTCGCGGTAGACTTCCATCTACACCACCGGACCGGCACAGTGACGTTGTGCCAAAATGATATTGTTAGTCTTAGTTTTTAGTATAAAAATATATGTATTAGTAGTATAAGGTATTTATTGTTATGGGCCTTGTTGCCTGAAATAAAGCAATTTATTATTATTATTTGCATAAAACACTTTTAACAAAATATGAAGCAATATATAATAAATTCCCACTTTTGCGCAACTTTTTTCTATTATTGAAAGCGGGGAAAAAGTTTTTACCGCCATATAGCCTTCTTAATGGACAATGCCATCTAGAGGAACGCTTAAGAACTAAAAAAAACACAACGATCATTGAGGTTAAATTTTAAGTGTAAAATATAGCAAACATTTCTACATTCTAAACATGAAACAGTAATTAATTTTATTTTTGTTTATAAATTGGCCGCTTTAAAAATTTATGATCACCAAACTCCTTGGTCTCTTAAGAACATAGGCACGGATTGTTTTAAAAAGAAAACATATGAAATGTACTCTGTGAACATATGGTATGTAATGGATTTTCATACGAATTTCCTGGACAGCTATTCAGATTTCCTGGACACTTTTAAGTATCTCGCCAGGGTGAAGTATTTTCTGACAGGTCTTTACAGTATGTAATGGTAATATTACAATGTACTTTTGAGAAAACATATTTTATTAGATGGGTTTTAACAATTTCTAGATATTGGCTAAAGGAAATAATTGCTAGCTATTTTAGTTTTTTAAATATAAATAAAGAAGCTAGTTTTTTTCCCTTTTGCCTTGAATCCGTCCCTCTCACACTGCGCGTTTTGCCACTTGGAGTTACAGTGACCGTTGAAAAATTCACATATCACATTAAGAGGATAGGTCGCGCTTGCATTGATCACGATTACTTCATGCAGAAAGACACGCTGTGTGAGACTGAGAGGGACGAATTCTGGAAAAAAGTCAAAAAAAACACTTTTAACACAAATTTTATTATTTATAAAAAACTAAAGGTTTGATGAAAATTCTGTTAATTTCAGAGTTTAATAAATTTTATGCAAATTTTAATCCATAAATAATATGTACGGGATTATGCCCAAATAATACTACAACTAGACGTGAAAATCTGTAAGCGTATAATATTTTCGGAACTACTATATAGGTATATAAGCAATATTCTTCAAACAAGAAAGAATAAATTATGGTTTTGCAGGGATTTTCTAAATCGGATGTCTGAATTCATCTTGCAAATAGAAAACATTTTGAGCTCAAATTATGGGAAACTCATCTCAAACGATTTCCTTGGAATTCGATCTGGTATTAGGATCGTCTAAATAACCAATTAACCGTAGACTCGCACTCGAAAATTCCGTAAATCAAACGCAAAAGTAGTCTTGAACAAGTTGGCGAGATAATGTTGGTATAGTCGAAAGCACTGACCTAGAAATACTTGTATGAATCAATAGATGAATGTGGCACAAGCAAAAGGGGTGTGTTTGATTGTAATCGTAGCAGATGATCAGATCTGCTGTCTTTGGGATAGGAAAAAGAATTGTATTTAGTATAGACCTCTATGCAAGTTGTACAATTTATCCTACGTTTTAATTAGGTAAAAATAAATAAAATAAATGAATGTTATTAACATAAATAATAAACAAACGTAATTTCTAGGCTTGTATCTTTATATAAGGGTAGTATACCATATTCTAGCAACTCTAGCAAGTGCCGACAATCGAAACAACTAATTTTATAGACTGAACAAGTCGAGTAATATGACTCTATATAGGTAGATATTATCCATTAGCAAGCAAAAAATTTCCTTACCAAAAAACCGGCCATGTGCGTGTTGGGCCACGCGCAGTGTAGGGTTCCGTAGTTGCCCGGTACATTTTATAAGTTGGTCTACTTATACAGATCGCACCAAACTTCTAGTCCCGTACATTTAGAAGAATGGCCCACACATTGTCGTGTTTAGAGGGGGCTAAGAGTTTGGCGCGACCTGTACTCGTAAACCTGTAAAGCCTACTTAGCTGTGATAGTTTCCCTTTTAAATTCATTATATATACTACTTCTGTGAATTTTTTCACATATCTATACCGTTTAGCCGGCAGGGCGGGGGACGCTTGATTCTAACAAAAATTAGCACTTCCAAGCTTAGTATTTCACCAACGGATCCCTAAATCTAAACATAGTTTTCACACGCCCACAATATTTTTGAACGATCTATCCAACGATACCCCACACTATGGGATTGACGAGAAAAAAAATCATTCCTAATTTAGGGGTATGAAGGATAACCTTAAAAAAAACTAATATTTTTTTACCCTTTTGTTGGCGTATTTAATATGTATACCCATACCAAAATACAGCTTTCTAGTACTAATAGTCTCTGAGCTTAGCCGTGGACAGACGGACATGGCGAAACTATAAGGGTTCCTTGTCGGACTACGGAACTCTAAAAAACTAAATCAGTAACTCGATGTGTCAGTACAAAAATTGACCGAAACGACATTAAGATTAATATCGCTTTGGAAGTAAAAAAAAATGTAACAATAGTTTTGTACATTTATTTTAAAATTTTCTTTAGTGTAATGAAAGAATCATTAAAATTGTTTCAAGCATTTACAAGGAGTTTTTTGTAAACTTTCGATACCTTTATTAAACATGGAATTTATTTTTGATGCCTGTTAAATATTTTTTTCAAATCTTTATTGAACCAATATAGGAGGAATACGGATACAACAACAACAATATAACAACAATATAAATATGTTAGGTAGCAACAACAAGGCGACACAAAACAAGCCGCTAAAATAGTAGCGCCTGACAAACAATTTGCCTCCCTCTCAAGTCCCTCTATACTCAAGAACCCAAATTTTTATTATTTGTTGTTTTACTTTAGAATCTGTACAATAACTTGACTAAGTTTGAAACTTGTTGTCTAATAAATCTGAAATAAATAACGTTTAAAAATGCAACACTTTCGAGGGTTTCTTATTGGGTCTAATTTTCTTTTGTTATGTTATTTGCCGTGATAGAAGCCATAATAACACGTATTCTGTAAAAAATTCAACTGTATGCCTATTACGGCTGAAACTGTAGACCCCTGTGACAGGCGAACAGACAAACAGCCAGCGAAGGCTTAGGTACCGAACCCTAAAAACGGGTTTGGATAACTGGAAATATTTTTACTGGGGATCAAAGTAGAATAGTCTTTTATGAGACAGTATAGTGAGCAGCTTTTACAAAATTAATTGTATTCTCAGAGAAACCGTCGGATAATTGTTCGACTCTGGCGGTTTGTCTGTCATGCCAAGCTACCTCGTGAGATATTTATCCCTGAATACCACGAATGTTTGAGACTTGAGGTAATCAAAATCCTACTCAACGGGTTGTATATAAAGGTCAGGTTAAAATGTAAAAGGCAAAGTGAGATGGTAAGAGTACAATGCCTTAGCTTAATTTATTTATGGACGTCTTTTTGCCTAAGTATGCATTTAGCCGAATTGACAGTGCGAGATTTTTATTGTGATATTTTTATTTAGTTTATACTTATCTCATTTCACTTGAAAATTGTTTCGATCTTTACATCTAGTCGCATTCTTCTCTTCACAAAAAATCCCACAGGATACAGTTGGCTCCCCGACTCTAAGAAATATTTTGCTATAAAGAATTTTGACAGCACTGAAAAGAATATGCATTAATTGTTTGTTTTTTATTTTCTGAATACAATAAAATAAATGTTTATAATAAACTTTTATAGCTTGGTTTTTGTAATGAATAAAATGAATACTTTATTTTTGCAATGTAGGTACATAAATATACTTATCGCAAGTTAGAATGTAAAATAAATAAAATTGTTAAATTTAAAAGAGGAAAATACAACATATTCTTTTAGGATTTGGGTAGGTATTGTCTTAATAAGTTAATACACGTACATAAACTACATTAAAGGTATATTTAATGTATACAATAATATATATATACTTACTATATGATATTGATAGCTAACCATATACTAAATACTTACGTTACATATATATAGGTAAATATATGCCTAACTCCGCCCTTTCGATTAGTCTTGCTAAGAAGAAGGGCAAGAAAATTAGCAAGATCAAGTTTTTTTATTATATTATAGTATTATACAAAAGAAAAAAGAAAATAAAAATATTTCAAAATATTTCATTTTTATTATATCAACTGATGCCGGGCCCAGCGGGGCCCGAAATATATCTTGAAATATTTTTATTTGGTTTCTTCTTCTGTGTAATACTATAATATAATAAAAAACAAAAAGCAAGCTATAAAAGATTTTTATTTTCTGTAATTTTGCGCAGAAAATAAAATTCATTCGGACATTTTATTTACATTGCTAAGCAAGTTAGAATCTACATATATTGCTGTCGTTGTGTTAATTTATTAACTTGTTAATTGGAATATGTACTGGTTTTAGTAGAAATACATACTTTTATTTCCTATAGGTATGATGGAACAAAATTCCGTTGAACCACTTTTTTCCGTACCATAATTGTAAATGGAGCCAAAAGTGGGCCATTGGAGTTTTATTCAATGATAGACATCCCGTTCATCAACTTCCAATCTATTCATCCTAAGTTTTTTTAACGACTTAAATGATAAGTAGATAAGGTAATCGAATCTAGTTTTGACATTTACATAAATAACTTATATGTAAATATTAATAAGCATTAGGTAATTAGAAACAAAACTTGGTTTATAAAAAACGGGAAGTTCTTGGATAATTAGCCATATATTTTCTTACAGAATATAACGACTAATTTAGTATCCTTTTATCAATCATATATCTATAAAATTTAATTATAAGTAGAATTCTGACTGTTTAATAACCGTTTCCGACTATGATTCGTACCTCCAGACGGACAGACGGACAAATGTAGTTCTATTTTCTTTTTTATTCCAAATATGTAACTGAAAATGCCCGAAAATTGGCCCGCTTCACACTTCACAAAGTTAGTGATTGTCTTATCTTATAGAAACATATCCCACTATCCCACTAATATTATAAATGCGAAAGTTTAGATGTATGGATGGATGGATGCTTGTTACTCTTTCACACCGTAGCTATTGAACTGATTGGGCTGAAATTGCACTTTTTATCCCATAAATCAGTTCCCATGGGATAAAAATGTGGTTTCAAATTTCTATACAAAAGTGACGCCGTACCTATTGAACCGATTGGGCACGTTGCACAAATAAAGTTCGAGATCTAGAATAGGACAAAAATAACTTTTTATCCTTTTTTATCCCATAAAAAAGTTCCCCTGAAAAAGCTATAAGAGACATACAAAATGGGAAACACAGAGGCGCACATTTCACTAGCTATGTTTATTGTAGGTAACAGTCCGAAAAATATTGACAGGTTTCTACGTGGGTGAAGCCACGGGCAAAAGCTAGTTATTTATATCGTTAAACGAAATTTTATGAGTTCCGCACCTCAGAATAAAAAAAAACGGAAACCTATAGGCACACTTTCTTATGTCGGTCGGTATGTCTGTCTGTCAAGACTCCTACTGTTTTAACTGAACAGCTTGAGTAATGATGTTAATTGTTCCACTTACTTGTTTTTATATTCAAGCAGTTTAGTAGAGTTCATTACGTCACTAAGAACATGGAAACACATCATTTAAACACCGTGAAATTGGATTGGTTTTGGAAACGAAAACTGCGATTATACACGTCCATACAAACAACTTTTACAAAGATAAAAAAATCTGAGGCTTTTAACTCAAAATAATTAACGTAAATTAGTTAATTATTTTGAGCTAAAAGCCTCAGACTTTTAAAAATTAAAACTATTAATTACTTTCTGTTGTACTTTTTCATTTTTTTTATTTTGCACCATTTCAACAAAAAGATATTTCTTTAATCTACCATTTATTTAAAAATAATACACAATTTGTATGTACCACCGGGGAAAATTTTGCTGAACTCTTTCCACCATCGCAATAAAAGTAAAAATTTCTCGGGACAACGCATAAGCCATTGTCAACAGTGTGTAAGGGCCGTTCAAAAATAGTGCCTTTTTCGTTGACAATAAACAAAGTTGTGGGAATCTCCAGTTGACTGCGATCAGGTGCACAAACACTACACTGGTCGACACTGGCATGATGTAGCTGTTAGCGAGCATTGTCCCGGCCATCTCCTAAATTGGACTACGTTTCAGCTATGTGGTATTCTGAAAGCCACTATTGTGTTTGATACTTTCTGTCATTTGTGACAGAATTTAAAGTGTTATTGCGTCAACAAAGTCTTTTACCAGTTTTCGTTTCGATAACCTCTAAAATGTCACGGTGTGAATTTCGGAGAGTTTTCAAAAAACGTTGGGAAATTTTCGTTCAGTTTTTTTAAACTGGTTTTAGATAATGTATGACCAGAAAAATAAACTTATGTCCGCAGCAAGTGGTAGCTGAATCGAAAGGGCGGACTTTCAATATTGAATGAATGAATGAATGAATGAACTTTCAGTCTTAAATAAATGAATGAACGTTCAATCTTTAGACCCGGGTTCTAATACCGCCTGTCGAGCATATACCAATGAGTTTTTGGACATTTGTGTACATAGTATTTATATTATTATATTTTTAATGCAAGTATTCGTTTTATAATTATATGCATTAAAACTGTTGTCAAAGTCAACTTTACCACACTAGTGTTTCATTGATATACTTGACAGAAATGGGCTACGAACGCATCAAACTGAAAGCAGCTTATTCCCCTCAATTTGGCAACTCGCGTGCAAAGAAAAAGAATGCCTTCCTAAAGTTCTTTTGCAGTATTAATTGTTTGTTATTTACTCACACCATGCATTCAAAAACGTAGTATGATACACGTGGGTAAGGGCAATAACTTAGTCGTAACGTTTAGTTTAAAACACTCGCTTGTCGCTCATTTTTTAAATCGTCCTCGTAAGCTATTGCCTCCTTACCGCACTTAATCAAATCAAATCGAATCAAAATATTTATTTTGTAAAATAGATACATAAAGTATACTTTCTACAAGTCAAAGTTAATCTTTACAATAAATATCTTTAGAATAAAAAAATAATATGAATATACTAATAAGGGAAATACATACAAAAAATATTTAGGTTGGGCTACAAAAATTAATTATAAACATACATAAAGTAGAGAAATCTAGGAATAAAAATATTATATATATATGATGCAAGGAACAAAAAAGTTGATAAATAAATAAGGGAAAACATCCAAAAAATATTAAGGTTGGGCTACTAAAATGTAATAAAGTTATAAACCTGCATAAAGTATAGAAATATAGGAATACAAATATTATGTATACCTATACATAATGCCTAACCATCCGCATCATTCGATTAGTATTGCTAAGAAGAAGGGCAGGAAACTTAGCAAACAACTTAAGGCGAGGTTTTCCAGAGAAATCTGTCCTGCTCCAACGCTGTCATTTTACACTTTTCTATCTGCCTAACCATCCGCATCATTCGATTAGAATTGCTAAGAAGAAGGGCAGGAAACTTAGCAAACAACTTAAGGCGAGGTTTTCCAGAGAAATCTGTCCTGCTCCAACGCTGTCATTTTACACTTTTCTATCCTGCTTAACGGAAGCGAGCCGCTCACAAAACTCGCGGTTTCGATGTGTTTCTGCTTATTTAATATTTTGGATGGGTTTTTAATATGCCGGCCGTTTTATATCACATTTTTAACGACGTTTTAACGACGACGACGTACAACTTTAATTGTCCAAAACTTAATATAGCTCAAATGAAATTATATTTAGATCATAGTTTAGACCTATCTTGGCGATTTAATTTGATCGAGCAAAATGTAAGTAATCGTATATCGAACGACCGAAATATTAAATTCAAAGAGTGAAATATGACATATATTTTTAACAAAATATAGTCATCGCTATTTATTGGTTTAAAATTAATTTAAAAAGAGACAAAATGGGGTAACCCCCCATTAAAGTATTAATTACTATTCTACTTACCACTTGCTGACGGTGAAGAAAAAATTGTATGTGATAAGGTGACTTTAATTTATGCAGCCCAATTCTTACTGAAGACTCGGTAGGTGCTTAGTAACCAGGTTCGATGACCCTTTTTGTGACGTTTTTCGGACGTTGAAGGTATCGGTGAAAAGAAGGTGTTACGAGTGTTGACCTTTCTTGTGACAGTCTAAAAAACATTTCTGACAGCTCCTCGGGGATATTTTGTACAAGGTGATAATTTTCCAAATTCTTGTCTTTAAATTGGTTTCTTTTATCGTTTGTAATGCACTTTGATAATAATATTTAGCTGGCAATTTGTTATTTGTAAGTCCCTTTTCATAATAAACGTCACCATATCAAGACGTAACAAAAAGGAACAATCCTCAACCAGAATACACCCAGGGTAGTACCAAGTCCTACTAACGGGCAATCATCGGGAAACGATACGAGGTACATTGCACGTAATAGTCAATAGGGTACATGCTACAAGACAAGTAATCGCGTAAGTAGACGCAGATGCTTGGACACACTTCACGTCACTGGAACATAATGTAGAGTGATTATTCGTAGGACGCCTGCGCCAAACTGCAATACGGAATATACACTAACGAACAGGCTAATATAATTATAAATATAATTGATTGAATGAAACATCGACAGATGAAATAAAAAATTGATTAGTTATCTAGTTTGCTCTTTTCAAGCTTTTTATATTTATTTAGGACGGTTATTAATATTAAAAACGACCAGCTTTTGCCCAGGGCTTCGCCCGCGTTGGTTTAGTTTTTGGAATATTTTTTGATTGTTAATATATATTTCGGACCAATAATTTTATAGTACGTGAATTTGACTTTTTGTTGTGATGAAATAGTAGCTTATGAAACTGGCACATGAAAAGGTTATTAAAAATACGAGTGTAAGGTTAAAAAACGTGTCGTACGCGAGTTTTTTAATAGTAGACGAGTGTTTTAATACCTAGTTATGTATAGTTTCATACACTACTTTATCTAAAATCATGCCTAACAACCTGTTTTCATAATCTTGATGAAATTAGTCGTCAGCCAAAAGCTCGTTCTAAAAGTGTTCGTAATTTCCGTCGTTATTTACAGAATGTCAGATGGAGTCAAATTATCATCACCATCACTGCTGTTAGTAATTTTAGGGAAAAATTATACGTTTGGTTTGACCCATAAACCTGGCGGCCCCCAGCACTCAGGGAAAATGTTGTTTCCAATTAGTAAAACAATTTTTTGAACCGGATCAGCAGTTCTGGAGATCATCTCCTCCACCCAAACAAACTAACAAACTCACATATAGATACACACATATACTCACACCTGTCTCCCAGAGGCAGGCAGAGACTACAGATTTCCGTCTGCTGCGATTCTGACACGCCTCTTTTGCTTCTTCTACATCCACAAATATAGTCTTACAAACTCTTTTGTTACGGGTGCTCAAAACCTCACAAACACCTCCAATCAATACAACCTTATTAAAAATATATCGAGTGCGAATATATTTTTTGTTGTTTTTAATAATAATAACTACCTTAAATTAAGTAAACGTAAATTTAAAAAAAAACTTGTATTGTGTTGTAAATTCTCTTAAAATGACAATACTCCTAGCTCAGAGCTTTACTGCTAACCACCACACTAATATCAAATGGTCCCGTAATAAATTAGGTTTTCAAAATCCGGTCAAGTAGGAGTCGTGCCCTGAGGGTTCCGTACTGTTATACCCTATTTTGATGATTTAGTATGTGTGAGGTGTGAGCTTTTTATTATGAAAATGCGATTTTTATAAATATTGGTCTGCCTTGGAGCCTGATAGCGAACTTTTTTGATTAGCGTAGCTTCCTGAAGGGCTTCACAATGCTAAACTTCAGTTTTGCATCGGATTTAATTCTGTCTATGGGGGGGGTAAAAATTTGAAAAAATATAATTGTTTTAAAACAAGACCTCTTGAGTCCTTATATAAATTTACTTTTGGTCTTTTAACAATAAAATTACTTTTAATATAGTGAACATTTCATAACAAAAGCTATTCAGCTCCCAATTTCAAGACGGATTAAAACAAAACTAACACACGCTGATACTTACTAAAAAAACATCTTTATCGCAAAAACGGGCTGAAGGAAGCATATCGAATTAAATTTTTCAAAAATCAATTTTCGTCCTGATATAGCCAAAAATTTTAAATAAAATTGAAATTTTGCATGCGCGACAGTTGATTAGAGCAGGATAGACAATTAAAAAACAAAAGGGTTAGAGCAGGACTGAAGTTTGGCATTGTGGAGCCCCTTAACGGTTCAGAAATTTAATACTTGTGTCAGACGGACAAACACACAACGCAGTGATTCAGTGTTCCTTTCTTACTAAAGTAGGGCGTACTAAAAAGTGACCTTCGTAACCTCATCACATATTAATTTCACGGGTGGATGAACAAAGAAACGATGGCGGTACCTAGGTATTATGGGTTATCGGTACTTGAAAGCTCCCTAAAACAAATTTTGTTTCAGGCTGTAGTCATTAATAAAAAGTTAACGAGAAAAAAACCGACTACGATATAATAAGCCGGAGTCAAATTATTTTATTGAAGCCGATTTTCTTACATTAAAGCGCACTCAAACTGAAACGCAAATTATAAATTATTAGGCATTAGTATAAAATAAAAATACAAGGTTAGCTTTTAAATAAGCCTTTCCTTTAGTTTGCCATTTGTATTTACTTCCCAGAATTCGATCCTATTAATCATAAGCAACACTATCGGGTGGTGTAAATAAGTGTTACTTTTTTTAAATCAGCGGTTTCGATTCTCGGCTAGATTACTATTTAAAAAAAAACAAATGTTGCTGTTTAAGTTTTCAATTCAAAATAATCAAAATTGGCCTCGAAACTCCTTTGAGCATTTTTTGCTATTTCATAAATATAGTTTCGGATTTCGCCATTGTAAAATTAAAAAGAAAATTATCGTCAGAATCTTATCTGGGTTCCTTACCACTCAAATAAACTGTAATTTCCAAATTTTCATATTCCAAAAAAAAAATAGTTTACTTTCCATAAGAAAAAATATTTTCCATAAGAATTAAAAATAAATATATTTTATTTGTATTTCACAGTTATAAAAGATAATAATTTATATTGCCATTTGTTTTATTTAAACAGAAATAACTTTTTCACATCAATTTCATTTAATCTATCGAGATCTAGGTTAAGGCTCTATTTTTTGGCGTAAAGCTTTTTTTCTTATAGTTACTAAAGCAATAGTGATGTTTGTTATTTATTGAAATGGAAGACAAGATCGTAGTTTGAATCCATTTACCGGTTCAATTCATAAAATTTCATGGTAATTTACCAGGACTGTTAAAATGATAAATAATAATTTGGCCAAAAGCGAGTCAGACTCACTCGTCACTTTACTTAACATTATACGCAGTTAGTGTAAGATATTGTTTAAGCTTTTAAATGACGTATATGAATATATTTCAGATTTGTAAGTCGTTCCGTCTCCAAGACACGTGACATACGGACAGACAGCAGAACGACATCAGTTAGACTCCGTCTTGCACTTTGGGGGCGGAAATAAAAAAAAAATGGATTCCGTTTTTATGTAGATGTGTTTGTCAGGCTCCAATCGGCGCTATCATTTTAACGGTTTGTTTTTTTTACGTCTTGTTGTTGCTTTGAACTGCTATAAAAATATCTGCTACGGCTGCAATGGGAGACAGTATTGTGTATATATATTACAATAGTGAAGAAATTTGGTACCCCGGAATGGTTACATTTTGAGAAAATAAAGTAAATAAATAAACATTTACTTTATTCTGCATAACGTGGTTCACAAACAAAGCGCGATGTGTTGTTTCGTCTGTGAAAACAATTCCTATCTCTTTCTGTTTTGTGTTACTACTTTTTTTTATGAAAAAATATGTGTCCTAAGATCAATAAATTTATCGTTACTATTGTTATATGTATACGCAATAGTCTCTCCCATTACAGCCGCAGCAGATATTTTGATAGCACCTTATATTGTTGTTATTTACCATAATGTTTTTAGGGTCCCGCACCCGATTGTGGGATAGTACGGAACCCTTTATGCACGAGTCCAACTCGCACTTGGCCAAATTAATTTATTTTTGCGATTTGAATGTTTGCACCACACTAAATATTGTCCACATAGATAGGTAAAACATCCGCTTTGAGGAAACATGTAATAAAATAACAACCTGTATAGATATAGACAGGTACATCATACTTAATAAATTGACCATTTTCTACTACATTCTCCGAAATTTTAAGACTTATCAGTTGTCAAAATCGGGCCAGAACAAACCAACGAAATTATTATTCTTCTTCAGTTTCAAGATCGGTAATTATAGTATCAAGTTTTAAATCCAACCAAAGAAATGTAACATTGCATTAATCAACTTTGATGCAAATGAGGTTTGTTTACAGTCAAGTTGAAATATTTAGGATTAGATTATCTTCTGCTTAGAAATTGTTTCTTCAGCTATGCTATAAACAAACGGGTTAGTGTCAACTTGGTGTCGCATTTACATTTCAATAGTATAAAACGTTTGGAACCGGAATTGGGGCATCCAGTTGACATCGCTCTGTCTTCAGATCTACACGATGCGAGTTCCGGTTAGTCACTATTTTTATATCCTATAGCCTGCTCCATAACTAAACCATATTTTAAGCTGGTGGTGCTGAATAGAATTTTTGTTTTCTCTAAAAAATATCACCTTAGATATGAGATTTCTATGGGAAGAAATAAACCACAAATAGTTCAGTATTAGAAGTAAAACGTGTGGTTTATGTTTTGGAACGCGTTACTGTTATAATCTGACCTATTATCGTGCAGCAAAACTTATATTTAAAGTTTAAAACCTAAAATAATACAAGCTCATTTAGCTTTTATCCATCTGCGATAAAGCCTATTTTGCAATGAAATGTTTTAGGTTATGGCAGCTCTAAATCTAATATTTGCTACATGAGAATAGGTGTCATTATGCATTTATTGCTTTTTGCGGTTTACCTAATTTGAATACGAAACAATAAAAAGTGTATCAAAGTTACGTCTATCGTAATTGACGTGTGATCTTGAAAGATTTTTCACTTGTAATACGTCAATTTGTGTTTCTCCAGTTATGCCCAATTTTAACTTAATTTTCATTTCCGTCTTTGAAGTTATGGCCGCGAAGAGACAAACGGATGGACGGATCGAAACTTTGCAATTACCTACAATAAATTAATAATATACCTAAAATATTCTTTACGATGAAAACATTGCAGTAACTTTTATATTTTCTCCTACTTTCAGTCTTCTTCTTGAGCTATATTTCTCCATGCCATTGTACCATTTCAATGTTCAAACTTCAATAAAATACTCTTTTTTCTTTTTCAGGTTGTCTTTGCGGCAGTACTCGCCTGCGCGGTGGCAAAACCAAGCAACCTTCTCCAGCCGTACCCTACGCCCCGATATGACGTCCCTGTGCAAGACGTCTCCATTGCAGTAGACCCAGAAGCCCTTGCCCCAGCAGCACCAACAATCCCCGCTGGAGATATCAATGGCGCCGTCATAGACGCTCACGTTGAGAACGCCGATCACACCCGCGCTGCCATCGACACCGCTCAACAGATCCAGGACAAAGCAAAAGAAGTCCAAGGGCAAGCAATTGATGTAGCTGAGGAACATGCGTGGCGGGCTGTCGATGCAGCTAATACCGCTACAGCTCGATTAGATGGCGCCACCGCGGCCGCCGCTCCAGCTATCGCTAAAACCCTGGCTCGGAGTACCTCGATTGTGGAACCGTACATCTCTGACGTAGTTGGTTCTGCGTCCACACACTCTCCCACCGTTTACGCATCTGTTCCTGTTGAATATCAAACTGTGCCTGTTGTGTTTGGGCCTGCTCAAGCCTCGTATGCTATTAGATACGCGCCCGCTCAGTTAGCTGGATTTTCCCCGACATACGCTGATGGAAACCCTGCATATGCTGCTCCAGCTGCCTTCAACATTGCCCCAAGGGAGTTCGTCGCTAGTGCACCACAGAACTCTCCATTCTACTCATACCCTGGTTCTGTTGGTCAAGATTTATACTCAGCTGCTGTCGAAGCGATACCTCAACCATATTATTACAGAGGTGAATTACTCACCCAAACGTTGTAAAAATAGTAGACGAACGAACGAGTTTATGTTTAGGTAATTTAATTTTTTATAAACAATTTAAAAATATTCTTTGCCATTTTATTTCTATTACCTAGTTATAGCATTCAGAATTTATGCTGTAGACATAAAAATGCCTTTTCGAGGTCATCAAGCTCACTTAAGTATCACCGGATATGTAAATTATGCAATGAGATCACAGTCACATCCTTAAAATGTTATGTGTAGGTCGACAAACATAAATTTGGATTTGCAAAAAAACACTTAATGTCGGAGTCATTCGTTTTCCTATTATTTAGAATTCTTCTGTCTAGATATGTTGTCTAAATCGATATTTTTTATATATTTCATTTGCCTGCTTTTTGGGAATGTTGGAGGCCACATACCATTCCGGAGTCGTATCCAACTATTCCGTCCAACCAGTTGGACTAATACGATTTATGTTTGTTTGTTTTATGGTTCTATGAGTACCTATAGATAGCTGTCATAAACATTTTTGGAACAAACCCAGAGGATAAGCTATTTAAATTACAATGTTTAAAGTGGTTGCGTCTTTCCCAAATGCAAAACTTATGGCTGATTTTCTCATTTTTGAATAAAAGGTATTAAATAAATGTGGTTTATAGCACTACGCGACACTAATATATGCAATGTCAATGAGGCTTTTCTAGCAAAGCTGTGTTATTTTATGCATTATTTTGTATTTGATCCTGCACAACAAGTATGAACACGCTGTGCAGTATAATCTACAAAGTGATTCATAAAATAACAAAACTCTGCTATAGAAAAGTTTAATTAGCATTAAACTAGTGTTACTAGTGTACTTTATCTAATAGGTTTTATTAAAAAATGACAGTTAAATATCATACTGACGCATTAGTGCAGATGCTTTCCACACAAACAGAGTTCCACCATATTTTGAACAATGCCTAATCTGATATTTTGTAGACAGGTTAAAAACTGTATAGGTAGTGAGTCTGTTTTCCGTCAAATAATATTTTAAAATACGCCTGAACTATCACGGTAAATTTATCTTTCTGACTCACAGGTTGAAATCTTTGACCCTAAACGAATTAAACACTATATGACAAAAATGTACCTATAGCAATATGGTGAAATGCAGGTTGTGAATTTATTCCACAACTTCCGTCACAAAGATGTTAATATGACGTGTAGCAGAAAGGTGTCATATTTGAAGAGCTCATTCAGTCAGAGCGCATATCAACCCTGAAATAACGGGGCTTGGACTTCAAAACGGAGCCCTATCACGCTTGCAAAGGTCACGGAACGCTCCGCAGTGCAAGAGGGACGTATTCCGGAAAAAAACAGCAAAATGTTGGTTTTAAATTAATGTAAAATGAACTAAAATAGCTATCAAAATTTGCAAATAAGAAAATTTTGATATCGTTAAAATCTATCTAATAAAATATCGTTCAGGCAGAGAATATAAAGTATCGGTTCAGGTCTGCATGTCATTCATATTTGTCATGCAATGAAAAAATGTGTAGAAGAAGACCTCATTTCAATAATTATTTCTATCGAGCGAAAGTTACGCAATCGCGTTTCTGTACAAAAGAAAACTAGAAAATGGTTCCGAAATTTATATACTGATTTATCAAATTAGTGGCTTCATCTGAAAATTTAAGCAGGTAAACAACTTCAAAAAGTGCAAGTTTTATCGAAATAGCCCCTTAATGTCACTCTGTTGTTGTCTGTCCATCCTTATGTCACGGGCCTCTAGCTTGTAGACGGAATGAGTTACAGATCTGAAATTTTATGTGCGCCCGTCACAGATATTATATAAATGTTAGATTATCATTATCAGAGAAACTTATCATCATCAGGACTCGCTGGAAGACAGGCGCGGTGCACGCGATATCCGGACGAAAACTGACTATTATATTCATATTTTACAGACGAAACTTATATTCAATAAATTATATAATGAACTTCATTTTCAAAAGAAGAATGCTGTGTAAATATGTTTGTGACGTAAATAAATTCAATAACTACTAGTATTTTATTCCGACAAATATCTACTCTCGCACCCTGACAACCAGATATCCAAACTGTTCCACTCTCATTATAATAAGGATGTCGTGGAATGATGGCGAAAACTGCTTTTTCGTGAAACACTGAATTATGGCGTATAGTCCCATTATGTGATCTTGGGAAATTATTTTCTGGTAAGACTACGGGGGCCGCCTCGCTCCGGTCCGCTTCGTTCGACTCCTCAACATTTACATGTAAACATAACACCTCTTCGTTTTGCTCGTCATCGTACCCATTTCTTACGTTTTGTTAATTTAGTCATTATCATCAAATATCTGTTTTTTTTTATTTCTGTACAATCGCGTTATGGGTCGGCCTTTACTTCGGTAATTTTTACTTAATAATTCGGTTTTTACGAAAAAGAGTAGTCAAAAAAGCAGCTAACGCTATCATTCGGCAACATGTACACACTATAGCAAATTTCAAAAACTTCGACGTAAAGTATGATGGATACTTTGACTGCGCGACTTAGACACTTTATAATATCATAATTTATCCAGAAAACCATTAAATACCTTATATACGTAGTACCTGTAGTTTAGATAATAATAATAATAAGCATTGCTAGATTGTGGTATCATAGCATTATTTAAGGCCCTTGTAGTCTCCAATAAACTTGATATATTTTAAACAAAGTCAAAATGAACGTTAAAACCTTACATTTGATTTTGTAGTCGACTGCTCCGAAACTTGCCGTTTACGGCAACGTTGACGCCACGCACTCTCAAAATATCTAGTTTTTATTTATTATTTCTGCTATAAATCAACATTTTTAAATTTCCTGCAATGAGTTTTATAAGCTATACTTTTTTGTATTTTGGTGCAAGAACCATACAAATAACATTAGCGGTTTCCAAGAAATAGCCAATTTTATCCTAAAACCAGATTGACCTTGGGAAACTTTTGCAAGGTGTTTAGGCGAGTATAATTTCATGCAATGAAATTGTTTCTTATACTTTAAATAATCACATATATTTTTTTCATAATTTTTAAGTAAGTCGTTTAAGAGAAATAACTTCATCAATGGGAGTCATTTTCGGATAACGCGGAAACACGAGCCTTAATAACCTTTTTAAATCCAATTTATTTTGATGAATGTCAATGTCGTTTAAGGTCGCTGCCCCGTTTAACTTAAGTATAAAATTCAATTAAATTTGCATAAAAAAGTTACTGGAAATGGCCTTGAATTCATTTAAAAACATACACAGCAAAATTAAACACACTCTAGACTAGTTTAAATTAAATAAGTTTAAAATTAAATTCTGCGAGATATCAACGTCACAGAATCGGAATGCTCGTAAATAAAAGTTCGTCTAGACAATCTTCAACACGTCATTGTCAACCGTTCTACTGGGCTCGGCATTAAGATATAAGTAGATGATTCGGACAACAAATAAAATGCCGTTAAATTTCAATGCCGTTATTTAGGGGATTGTTGTTAAGATATGACTAAAATTTGTTGATTTTCAGTTCTAATTTGGCATAATAGATCTAATATTAAATTCGATTTTATTGCTGTCAAAACTCAATTTTTTCAAAAGTAATATAGCTTCTGTTGTTGACATTAAAAAACTATCGTGAAGAAAATTAAGTTTTGACAGCACTAAAACTAAAATTAAAGACTTCAGAATCGGCTTTAAGGTCAATGGACTCAGCTTAAAATATTATGAAATCATTCCATAGACACCTAACAATTTTATGTATGCGTTTATTTGGAGGTTTGCGCGTGATTCGAATGAACCCACGTCAGATCGATTTCACCGGGTGTAAAAGCAAAGGCAGTGTTAGTATGATCGGTAAAAATATCATTTTAAATACTGGGATCCCTTAATAATCCTCATAATAAAGACGATTTTCTTTACTCAAAATACACTAATCGCGTGGACACCCTCACTGGTCGCTGGCTACTCGGATGAGGGGTGCGGGTTGCGGGGTGCAATTAGGTGTGTGGGAGGCCGGTGAGCTGCGTAGCCATAGCTTAGAACAATTATGGAATTTTTGGTGAAAATTCAAGGTATATTTTTTTTCTCGTAATGACATCAGAATCGTGTATACTTTCATACCCTAAAGGGATTCTTGACTTTGCATTTACATCCTGTATAGCTGTAACGAGAGTAATTGCTGTTTTTTAAAAATATGCATATTACAATATAACTAAGAAGGTTTTGCCTGAGCGCTGTTTTCTTACTCTCCCCCGGGCTCGACTGTGGAGGTACCACCATCTTACTCGCAAATCCTCCCGAAGTTATTCGGGGGAGAGTAAGAGAACAGCTCTCAGGCAAAACCAGACGG
Source organism: Ypsolopha scabrella (assembly GCA_910592155.1). Taxonomy (NCBI): domain Eukaryota; kingdom Metazoa; phylum Arthropoda; class Insecta; order Lepidoptera; family Ypsolophidae; genus Ypsolopha; species Ypsolopha scabrella. Next base: position 8,705,337 of record OU342969.1, read on the forward strand.
CCCACCATTGCCTGGGACCGATGGATGGCGGTTTATCCATCCTCAATTGCCGAGCCTTATATAAAACAGACTGGTGAAGGGTAGCGGCGTCACTGGTGCAAGGGTTTCGGCACCGCGCTCACCAACCCACCTGCCCAACGTGTGTGAGTATGGGCATTTCTTCCAGGAGGATCGCGAAGAGTGGCGATATCCTGGAAAGGCCTATGTCCAGCAGTAGACGAAACAGGCTGATGGATGGATGGATGTAAAAAATCTATGGTAGCTTCGGAAAGCTAAGTTTACACAGTTCTCTTACTAACATAATGATTTATAGCGAAATCCATCGCTTGCGAAACTCGAACGGCGAAATCGAGCCAAAATGTTAGAATTTAGACTTGTTACAGCTGGTAACATTGAAGTATGGAAACGGCACAGTCTTTCAGCACTAGGAAGGAGTAAAAGTTGCCACGAATTGCTGGCAAAACTCTAGTTACCAGCTCCAATCCATCGTAGATCAGCGTAACTACCCGCAGTCCGTTCTTTCCGCTCGCAGCCACTTACCGATGCGATCTCTTGTTACAAGTAATGTTGCCATTTTACTGCAGCTGAGCTGTTGTACGTAAGGCCGTGTCACACCCACTCAAATCATTTTAACTATGGCCAACAATCGACATCTTTTCTGGGGATGCCAAGGTATTATAAAACAATTTACATATACGTACGTTTGCCTCTGATGCGTATTGACTACGGCGCGGCGTAGTGGGTCTACAATGCGGGAAAACTATGGTATCGTAGCATTTGCTACGCTGTAGCAAAAGGTGGATGGTCTCAGCTTTAGATAACCCACAGAAATAGCCAGACTACGGCATATCCTGCTAATCCTCACTACTAATATTAAAAATTCGAAAATTTGTTTGAGAAACAGTTGAACAAGTCTTTGAGGTTTAGTATAGGGACCCTTACAACTTGTGAGAATGCTCGGTTTTGAACCATAAAGCTATTTTTTACACCTTTTATAAACTTTTATATCGTAACGTGAGAGACTAAATATATATTTGCGTTAGAAAGGAAAGACTAATAGCCGCTATCTTCTTGTACTCTTTCTTTTTATCAGACCCAATTCCATTTGATTTATTTCTCCATGTCCATCGTGAATCCATAACTAAAAATGCAACTTGATAAAGCTAGTCAAAGAAAGAGGTAAAATTCCTACCTGATTCGTCGTGATACTTTTACTTTTAGGTACTAACCTTCCAGCTTGCGGTGTAAACTCTAAAAATTTAGTTAGTAACAATCAAAAATGACTCACGATGATGTCATGCATATCTTGTTTTTTTTTTACCGACAATTGTTGGTTAACTTTTTAATCGCCTGCTGTGTATCGAGGCCCTTACTATGCACGTTGTTTTCACGTATTTGTGCGGTCGTTCTACCAAACTTACAGTGGTGTGAGTTTGTTCATGCCTCAACGCTATTCCAGTGACCAATTTAGCTGAGCTAGAACGTAGTAGTGACATTTTTAAATTAGATTGTTTGGTGTTTTTATTTGTTAACTGACTTCAAAAAAGAAGATTCTTAATACGGCAATTTTTGTATGTATGGATGTTCAATTGGGTTAAGAAATGATTCTATTTTTTGTTTCGAAAAGTGTGCCTCCTAGTAAATCTCGTGTAAGATTGGTCATGATCTGATTAAAGTATTCAGAGATAGCGCTCCTCATGAATGACAGTAAATATCTTTACATCGTTGATGACAGCAAACCCTTGATATTGAGGCAAACGCTTTGTACCAGGATGTTGATTGCAGGATATTACTTGAAAACCACATCACATCACACAAGTATTATAAATGCGAAAGTTTGGGTGAGTGTGTCTGTATATAGCTTATATACTGAAATAACACTTTGGCCGATTTGTTTCTTCCTAAAAGATTATTTTGAAGTCGGTCAGCAATAAAACGAATATGAAAGCGTTGACTTTTAGAAAATATTTCATATAGATATAAATATATATATATATACCTAATTTCAAGAAGAAAGAAGTTGGCAAAAGTATCTACTATTTCAGAGACTTAAGGATAGTAACAAAATATTTTAAAGTTTTTAGTGAATGTCTGAATTTGAAGTCGGCTATTATTTATTATAAAAATAATTTTAAAATCTTGAAAACACGTTTCCATTCGTCTAAATAAGAGCAAACTTTTTTCTCTGAATCTGTAGGAAGCTGAAAATTGTTGTTATTGAATTTTATAGCTCAACGATATCTAGTTCGGTTCGGTCACGTTATAACAACAAATACTCTGTATCTCCTACACAAATTGTGCTCCTCCTCCTTGGATCTGTTCTCAGAATTTGTCTTAGTGGTATATATTGAGCTGTTATAATACGATCTAAAAATCTTTACCTACTACGAGAATCTATATCTTTACTTATAATAATAATAAACAAGTCGGGTCTGTACATTGAATATTTTCGCGAAATTTTAAATGAAATGGGTTATATTAGTATTGTACTAAGGCCAAAACCATAATTTTTTGGATTTTGGTCTGTCTGCCTTCGACGGATTTGGATGGGTTTTTTTTTTAATTATCATCTTAGTGACTCTGGTCAACACATTGGCTATAAGGTGTGTTAATAAAATAACCGCCAAGCCCAAAAACTGACGATAATACATTGACAAAAGGCCACTTCCACGCGAGCAAAGCCGTGGGGTGTAGCAAGTATGTGATATTATTGTATGATAATTGATAATACATATAAAGAAATAGAATACACCACTCATAAAAATGTATGACTTTGAGCTAGTTGAAATCTCCTCAAATAAACGCAATATGTTATAAAGTCAATAGGAAAAAAATAAAAATATTTGACATATCTGACAGTTAAGGCCTTGTCCAGATGCAGCGTTTTACACGCGTTCGCGCGTAAGCACTCGCACGTCATCGAAGTACTGCTCCAATAGGCTTTCTTTACACTTAAAAATTTACACTTTACAAGGACATCCGCAAAAATCTACGGAAATTTGTAACGGACGAATAAAATTGACACTACGCAACAGCTTGTTACCAGTCCTTCTAAGGCTACTCGTGACGTCATACCGGAATACCACGAGTCGTTTAGCGGCATGGTTTCCTCATGATGGTGAGATGCCACTACCGAAGTCTCATCCATCCATCCATCCATCAGCCTGTTTCGTCCACTGCTGGACATAGGCCTTTCCAGGATATCGCCAGTCTTGGCGGTCCTCCTGGAAGAATTCCCCATACTCACACACGCTGGGCAGGCGGGTTGGTGAGCGCGGTTTCGAAAAACCCTTACACCAGTGACGCCGCTGCCCGTCACCAGTCTGTTTTATATAAGGCCCGGCAGTTGGGGTTGGATAAACCGCCATCCATCGGCCGCCTGGTTTTGCCTGAGAGCTGTTCTCTTACTTTCTCCCGAATAACTTCGGAAGGATTTGCGAGTAAGATGGTGGTACCTCCACAGTCGAGCCCGGCATCATCTCTACCACCGAAGTCTACCACTGGTGCCAAGAGGCTCACTACTAAGTGAGTACCTATACATATCGTTGCGGTATGGGAAAGCACAAGCGTAAATTCGCAGGTCATGTTGAGAACTGGATAGCTCAGTTGGTAGAGCAACCGCCCGGTAAGCGAGAGGTCCCGGGTTCGAATCCCGGTTCAGAGCTCCTCACGTCCAGATTTACTTTTCTGATTTTCTATACCGCAGTGATATAAATTTAATTTATTTACCACTGGTTTGTATATACGTGCCTACATCGTTTCTGCAGACGGAGCCATTATCCTGACCTTCACCCTCGATACTACAGAGATATATTGTTGGCACACCTTTATATAATCCCTTAGTCACCTTTTGCGACATCCACGAGAAGACATGGAGAGACAATATTCTTTTCAGATGACGTTGGCACACACCACTAAATTTTCTCAGCACACGAATTGGGTATTTATGGATATTCAAGTACCCTTAGGGAAATTTCTGCAAGCGCGTGCAACAAAATTATATTTTAATAATTGTAAAAAGTTGATCAGCGCAATTTTACCCGATATAACATGCTTTGCAGTTATGTATGGTATACAAGTGTCATAAAAAAGAATTACAATTTGGTCGAACGTATTTTTACTGTACCTAGTCTAGTTCTAAACTCAATAACTCGCAGCAAAGCAACGAAAACGTACCTCTACATTCCCGCTGAAAGGAAAACCATTTTTCACTTATCGAGTTTTCATCTAGCCACGAAGAATTGTCTTTGAATTTTCGTTTTATACCCTACTTGAAATGTAGCGATGTAGGGACCAAGTCGCACTGAAATATCGCGTGGCAATAATTCCTCCCCGGAATTTTATCACCTGTCCTTTGGCTAGAACACGTTTTCATGGTCTGACGCTTTTTTTCTACACGAAGTGGTTTAACTAAATGCATAGAACTATTTTGTGATAGAGATTTCAGTCTTTTAAACATGCAAACTTTGAGTAGTTCCCACAAATAAAATTAATATAAGTTACCTTCTAATTAAGTAATGTACCTAAACAGACGTAAGCGACTGTTACTCAGGCCACACATCATTTAAAGTGTATCATAAACTTGAAAAGATGAATTGGTAACAAATCCCAAGTAAGATTTTTATTTATTTTATTTCTCGGTCTACCATTTGACCTCTCGCTTACAGTGCAATTGTGCTATTGTGTTGAATTTTCCCACCATACCTGTACACAGTTTTTTTTTATATCCGCTACACCAGCCTGTAATGCACATATTGAACGCTTATGAGGGCGTTATGTGATTTCTTGTCTTGTTCATATGAACAGAGATGTTTTAACTACATACCTGTTCCCGATTGACGATTTTTTCAAAATATTTGTCTCACTTGAGACTTATTTTATTTTATTTTGTTCTTAATGTACACAGAAAACATATACTTAAAATATACTAATAAGTAAAAAAATATATATAATAAACTACATACAATGTACATGCATATACCTACATAGTAATAATAAATAGTAGATAGATTTCGCTATAAAATCATATACAGTCTGTCAACAAAGTGTTGAAATGAATATTGAAGAAACTATATTTCTTTCGCCTGGTTACACTAAACAAATAAGTACAAAATCTGTCAAATCATGTTAACCGCGTTGTTATTTTATAAATATATTACCTAAATTATACTACTTAAACGTTTAAAGTCCAATAAAGTTAATTAAAGTTTCATTTTCATTTAAACACTTTTTTGACAGACTATAACCCTGTTGCTCACTTGCTATTTTATCTTTGGGGAAGGAAAACACTGCGCTGTGATAAAACCTGCAAGCTTTAAACCCAAAAAGTGTACATTTTTGCCCAAAATACGGTGATAGGCAATCCCTATATGCGACCTAATTGTATTACTACTATATGCGCCATGGAGAATCTAAGAAAAATTAATAATTAATTAAATATATATTTCGGTTTCGCTGTTATAGCATTATTATATTATAATGTATAACGTGCTTCGCCAGAAATATTATTTTTATGTAAATCTGGCTTGAATAAAGAAATTTAATTAAAAAAATATAAATTAAATTAAAAATATTATTATATAATTATTATATTATAATGCTATAACAGCGAAACCGGTAAGGGAAATAATATAAATAAGTGGACAAGTACAAGTGTTTTTCAATCAAAAATGTATCAAAAGTTCCACCAAGTGCCAACAATCACAAGCATCAACTCCATATATTTTTTTAATTAAATTTCTTTATTCAAGCCAGATTTACATAAAAATAATATTTCTGGCGAAGCACGTTATACAATTTAAGGAGCAAAACAAAACATCCTCCTTAGAAAATCTCCTTTAGTTACTCTTTTTGGTCAATCATTTAGTAAGTGCTAAGTACGAGTATACAAATTACTAATAATATGACAATAAGATGATAATATGTAGGTACGTGTGTGTGAATAGTATCAAGTTTAAACATAAAAACCAATTAAAAACTTCGCTCAAAATTATTACGCCTAACTATCGAGCAACAAAGTCCCTGGTCCGTCCTATCAACCGTTCCAAGAGTCCATTACGTACACACAAATGCTACAAAACTGCCGTAACTTGAAAGTCGTATTACAAAACTAACTAGAGCCGGTCGGATCCATCAATATTATTGAAGAATGCAATTTCCAATAAAACCTGTAATTCAGAAGTTGGCTCCAGAAGCTACATAATAGGTAAATTACCGACGTCGGGTGCGGGAGACATCGGTGCGGCTTTTTCTATTCCGATTACATTAAGTAGCTGAATTAATTAGCTCATTCCTGTCTTTTTCATTTATTTACCTAAAAATTTTATTCCAGCTTCAGAAAATTACGGAAACACGAAAATCCTGTGATATCAGTAATTCTCCATGGGTTTACGTTTGGCCGCACCGTGTCTTATGGAAAGCTTTGATAACACCTTGGATAAAGGGCGCTCGCCCAAAAAGTACCTTTGTTGCTCTGATTTTGAAGGAGTTTTTGTTATAAAAATCTAGCACGCAGACGCAGTTCCACATCATAGCATACGGTTGATAAAAGACGATGTGATAAGTTGCGTCCGAACGAGCAGAATATTGACAACTTGGGGATGGTACATTGCTGGGTGCCTACTTTTCCGGTGGTTGAAGGGGGATGGCAGAATTATATCGTGTATATTTCACCAGAAATCTATATAATTCAGGTATTTTATACAATACCTACGTAATGTATACAATGCCTGGGGCATCTGGGCAATGTATGAAATATTATGAATATTATTGTCCGTTACATACTTTGCCCGGGCAATGTATACAACTCCCAGGGATTGTATAGAGTACCTGCTGGTCCATCGGCAAAGTGTAATTACTAATCAATGGGATAATATTAAATTCGAAGTCAAAATTAGTTTTTTGGAAGTCCTGCAGCGCAGAAGAGAGCCAGTAGGTTTGGTTAGAAGGTTAGGTACGGCGAGTCGCCATAATAACCTTCGTGGTTTTTTTTTATGACCACCCAGAGATACCATTTAACTAAAAGGCTAAGCTTTGTTCATAAAAAATCATTTAAATAAATGCCCTAATCAATTTCCGGCTCCTGCTCACGTCTTCGTGAGATTGAAATGCTGCGCATTCGGTACTGTATACAATACCTAGGCAAAGTATTAAATAAATAATATTTCATACATTACCTTAACCTTTTTGGCTTTGTATACATTACCAATTTATTTGTTACAATAGATTTTTACTCGCTGAAAAGCCAAAAATTTGATCTGTCAACCGCGTTAACATTTTTGGTAGCCTATTAGAGTGAAATCAGTTAAGCAGAGTAAAATTCCAAATTGATAAAATTAATCTTCTTAATTTGAATGTGCCGAGTGTGGAGATAACACTATGTTTATTTCTGATACCTAATAGTGCGTCTTGCATCAACCCGTGGAAGCACATTGGTATTTTTTTAGCATAAAATGTTTTATATCCTTATAAGTTTGCCAGTTAGAGTTAGATCCTATTTCCTTGAATTTATTTCTTAGTTACTTAAGATATTTTAAGTTATAATAGCCCTAATAGCTGTTTTTCAACAAAAACAGCTTCTATACTCTGGTCTTCTTCTTCTTATCGTGTGGGCTGCAAAACCCATCGGCCCAACAAGCCCTGGTGTCAGAGTTTTTAAACCGCCTTACGGCCTCTGACGTGGTTTATGTAACGACCACTCTACTAGAAAGTGGCCGGGACCAACGGCTTAACGTGCCTTCCGAAGCACGGAATCATCTTACTTTTGGACAATCAGGTGATTCGAGCCTGCAATGTCCTAACCAAACTGAGAACAATTCACAAAGTGACATTCCACTGTCTGTTTCCTCGCAGGAATTGAATCCACGTTCTCCGGGTTAAGGGCCCAAGGCTCTCACCACTAGACCACGGACTTAGTATACTCTGGTTATCACTAAAGATACCTACTGGTCTATTTTAACTCCGGTCTCTTAAAAAGTCCTAAAGTCCTAGGAGTTATTTTCAAACAATCTGTAAAAGAAATTCCACCAAAAACGTTCCTGCAAAAATTATACCAAGTCTCGTAATAATTTTGTCGTGAAAAGTTTTGAGATCTCGAGAAGAGCCAGTCAGCCATTTTATTGCCTTTGAGTATAAAGCATGGACGAATTTAAATTTTGCCCATGGTATTATGGTAGCAAATTACTCGATAGTTGTCTTAGAAAAGTAACCGTTTCTGTGGGCGAGTGGTAAAGCAATCTCCTGCTAACCTAGAGGCCGTGGGTACCCCACAGGGTACATTAATTCGTATTCGTTCTGCGTGCTTTGGAAGGCACGTTAAGCTATTGGTCTGTTTATGCCCGAAGTACGGCTAGGAAGTATTAATCGTTGGTGAAAAGCGGGTGTACCAAACCAAAGGTGGACTGTGACTTGCATTTCACAGTTAAGAACACCTCTGAAACCCCGTCCGGGATTCATGTCGTGACGATATGTTTTTTATATAAATATAAAATTAATATTTATATATATATAAATAGTAATTTTATAGGTATATTGAAGTTACACAGATAAAATAAAGAATCATTAAAAAAATACTTTGATCAGTGTTTGTGATAAGATAAATTATCCCTTCTTTATTTTATGTAAAATAAGTTAATTAGAAGAGACAGATAGAAGGTTGTGATTTTAGTTATATTTTTCTTTCTAATAATATAGATATATCCCAAATTCCCAAGTTTATAGGTCTGCTAGATTTTAGTGATCAGTGGATGAGTGTGTTACGAAATAGCGAAACTTGGATGGCAGATATTTTCTATAAACCACATTTGTTTTTATTAACAAGTAAGTACAATTTTATAAATAAAATATAATGAATGAGTAGATACTACTTTCTCCATATCAAAGCGGAAGTAACAACAACGGCAATGGACTTTTCATCATTTTAAGTATAAAATTATGACGTAGTCTTGTTTGTAGCAAAAACGCTACATCCGGTTTCTTGTCAAACAACATACCGCCTTAAGAAAAACCCCGGTGTATTATTTTTGGTGCAGAACATAAAAAACTAATAAAATCAATAAATTTAGCAAAAAGCAGAGGTATAGATTTCATATGCCACTACAATCACTAACGTTTTATCGACAGCGCCTATTTTATGTATTTTGTTCAAGCTTTTGCCTGCGACTTCTCTCGCGTAGAAACGTCTTTCCATCAAAATTACTATCGACTGTTTTCTATTTGGCGGTTATTTCATTAACATCCCTTATAACCTATATATTTACCAAGGTCACTGTTGATAATAAAGAAAACCGCATCCAAATCCATTGGCTAGTTCTCGAAGTTTTAAACAGAATACATCACAGACAGGTAGACAAAAATAAATATAGTTTTAGCCTCGGTACAATATTAATAATAACCCATTTCATTTTAGACTTCGCAAAAATATTCAATGTACAAACACGATCTTGTTACTACTTTATTATAAGTTACATAAAAAATGTATTCAAATTATGTATGACATTGAAAAAACAATGTATGTGCCCACTATATCTCATCTACATACATGAATCTTCATAATAATGTTTACTTGCCCTATAAACTTCGTAGGTGGCTGCACTACTAAACATAAATATATTATTAGAATACAGAATACGTTACTATGAGCATTAACTAGGTAATCTGCAAGTTTTCGGGTACGATCCGTTAAACTGTGAAATTTGACTTAAAGTAGCAGATATCTCCACTTTACCTAGTTAATCTGCATATTAACGGATGGTACATCGTTCAATCGCAGAAAAGACAGTGAGTGAAAGCTCCGCTTCGCTCGGCTCCTAAACGCATTACCATGTCAACCTAACCGCTCCTCCTCGCTTCGCTCATCGCCGCAACCTATCTTTTAGTAACACTAGTTAGTGCCATACAAAACTTCGGGGGTCGCCTCGCTTCGCTCGTCTCATAAACGTATTAACATGTCAATCTAACCACTCCTCCTGGCTTCGCTCGTCGTCGCAACCTATTTTGGTTTTTGTAACAATTCATTCATTTCATTTCATTTATTTAATTCATTTAACAATATATATTGCATTTGAATATCACTTAAAAATATATATAAAACTTTTAACTAAAATATTCAATTACAATGAATTAGAATTCAAGCAAAGAACCTGTTTTATTAACTTAACTATATGCTTCGCGGTTAGTCTGCAGATTACTTAGGAAGTCTGCAGATTATCTAGTTAATATATCTAGTTAACTTAGAATTTTTTTTCCACTTTAGCGGACTCAACCAGATAATCTGCAGATTAAAAAGTTAATCTACACTCTAACTGAGTAACGAACATTAGCGGTAACATATATATAATTTAATTTATTTAGCATCATTGTAGTATTACGTAATGTACGTAGTAATGTTAACTCAACGTTTAGCACACTGTACCGTCCAAGAGATTATTGTGTTAATTGGTCTCTTCTTTTTTCCCCAAATTTAAAGATTCTTAAGTCTTTTCAAAGAATGGCTCTCCTTAACTGTTTTCAATAGACAGATTTTTCAAACGTACCTTGATCTATATAAAAGTAAAAAAATTGATATCTTTTATTTCACCTTCAGTGATGTCATCATCCAAAATTTTGAAACGGACCATTCAACGTAATATGATGATGTCACTTCCTGTAAATATTAAAATACTATACAATAAACCGATTGAAAGGACAAAAAAATTATTATTCGAATAATATTCCTAAATCGTTTTATTTATTCTAAAAAGCAGACAGACATAAATGAAGTTAAAAAACAACCGAATCGCACTTTTGCTAGACTTCAGAAACACTGAAAGAACCGGAGTGATCAAATATCTGATTCATTCAGACGTAGGATTAAAGATTAAACTATTAACCCTTTTTTTATCAAAATTATATATGTAGAATGGATTTCCTATTTGAAAATTACTGTAAAAAAAATATAATAGAAGTTCAGAAAAAAAATGATTTAATTTCAAAGCCAAAAATTGTAAAATTTTGAAAAAGCTGCATTACTCAGTAAGCGCATTTCAACTACGTAATTCAATATAATTTTTGAAAATAGCACTGCAAGTGTTCTGTGAATTTTAATTTTTCGTAAATTGAACGGGTAATGTTAATTTAATTATCTTGAAAACTCGCTTCATTTGATGGGTTTAATTTAAAACATCCTTTAAAAATATAACTGTGTAAGAGGGACTGAGATAGTATTTTGTAGGAATAAATTAGCGAATTGCACTTGCGTCATCGTGGAATTGACCTTCGACAGCGGGTCCCTACGTACCGATGCCAAGAACCCCTCGCTTATTAGCTCCGGTCCTTTCTTTATGCTTTCTGTTTATCACATTAAATCCACACTCAGCTCTTGGACTATTTCCAATTGTTACAAGCGCTGCTATTGCCTCCATAAGCCAAATGTTAGTGTATGTTAATTGTTAATGTACTGTGCTTCAAGTGTTACAGTTTTAATATGTGATGCGGAATGTGATTAGTTTTAAATTATTTAGTTACGTCTTACAAGAAATTTGTTCTGAGGGTTATATTAATATTTATGAAACGGTTTACACATGAGGTGACTTTATACAGCCACAGTCATATTAGAAAAGTTGTAAGTTTACCTAGAGGTCGGAAGTGTATTCAGACTGTTTGACTCGGTTTGGGCTTGTTCAAGTAAAGACTCACAAAAAGAGCCTTCAATTTAGCTGTACTAATTAAAGTCTAATTTCTTACAAATTATGACTAAATTAACAAGTTCTCGAAGTAATAATAATCGTCGGTGAAGCGGGTGTACGATTGTGATCAATAGATAATAAAAACCGGACAATTGCAAGTCCGAGAGTTCCGTTAAAGACTATATTTTTATGATTTAATTACAAATGTATAGTTTTCAGATTTTTCCCTATACTTGTAATATAATAGACGATATTACTTGACAAATTTCATAGTTCTAGGTCGACGGAAAATACCCAATAAATGTTGATTTATTTATTTATTTTATTTGGCGTAGCCAACAGGTTACAATCAGGATTAAGACTATATAAATATACAAAGGTTAGAAGCTAGACTGCAACCCAAAAACACGCACGCACAGCATGCTAATTATTATATAAAAACAAAATATTATTATATAAAAATTTAATTATATATTTCTATTATTAAGTGAGAATTTAGAATTACTAAACTAACGCAATAGGTAATTCTGTAATGTTAGTTTTAGTTGATTGTAATAAATAATAAATAAATAAATAATAAATAAAAACAATATTAAAGGCGAAATACTACAATTAATAACTAAAATACAGTAAGACAAGATAAATACATACAATAAGATTAAAACGGTAAGATACTTAGAAAACTATTTATGAAATAAGCAGCTTGATTTGCCTTTTATAGGCAGCTGCATTCGCATTAAATATGTCTAGGTAGCTCATCATGACTAGCTGACAGCTCATTGTACTGTCGACACATTCTTATGATTGGGTTATAATACGAAGTATTGTTTTTATAGGTATGTAAGACAAAAGTCCTGGGTAAGCGAGTTATATACCTGGTATTAAGGTTTGTGATGCTACCAAATCAGGAGAATGAAGAACGGAGTGAACGATTTTGTGTAGTGTGAAAAAATCTTGTTGCTTGCGACGGTTCTGCAGAGAAGTTACATTAAATCTTCGCAACGTGTCTTCATATGACGCCAGACTTCTCCCAAAACCAAACCTAAACGCAACCATTTTGGGGTACGTTCAAGGAGAGGCGACGCGTCAGGCGGCACGGTGCGCGAAGCGGGCTGCGTGGCGTCAAGCGTTTTCTCAATTTATGTAGAGAGGCAGCGCGTGTCGCTGCCCGCCGCAGTTGACGCGTAAAAACAAACATATGGTAACTCGGCGTCGTTCACTGCGGTGCCCGCTGCGGCTACCGCAGCTTTCTTATTTTTTTTTTTTTTTTAATCTAACATAACATGCCATGCAATTTTACGAAAAATCTTGCATTCTACCAGTCGTGTTCGAATAGTAACAACGGGCAAACGTGTGTATTTATGTTTGTTATCATGGGCGACTTTATCGACATACCGATTGCTCGAAGATAATTATGTCACCGAAGATCTCAGCGACGACGTTGATATAGAACGAGAGCGCAGAGCATTGGCGGTCCGCTGCAATATGCTGGCCCGCAGGTTTGCAAGATGCACGAAACCAGTCAAAATAACGCTGTTTAAAGCATACTGTCAGTCACTTTACACGGGTGGCCTGTGGGTCAGCTATACGCGGAGGGCCTTCAATGCTCTCCGTGTGCAATATAATAATGCATTCAGGGTGATGTTGAGACTGCCCAGATTTTGTAGCGCGTCAGGCATGTTTGCGGAGGCTAGAACTGATGGCTTTCATGCTCTCGTTCGTAAACGCATAGCCTCACTAAGAGATAGGGTCAATTGCAGTCTCAACAGCATCCTGAGCACTCTCAGGAATAGAGAGGACTGTCCATTGATGGGACATTGGGTATACCGCCATATGTCCGGAGCTGCAGGTTTGGGCGCTCCAAATTAAAATTATTTTAAATTGAAATTAAAATTTAAAGTAAGTATTTTGTATCTTATATTTTACATTGAATTCAAATTTATTAATTTTCATTTTTATCTTTATTATTGCCTGGTTTTTCTTTTTCATGTTTTGTTTTATTGTGTTTAAATATGGACTAATTTGGTCTGAAATAAATATATTTGATTTGATTTGATTTGAATTATTACTTATAAAGTATCTTATTCACCGCTAGATCAGAACTCGTTACTTCACCCGCTGCGTCTATCGCAGCGTCGCCCGTCACTTCATCCGCCGCGTCGCCCGTCACTTCATCCGCCGCGTCTCCCGTTGCGTCACTCGTTACTTCAACCACCGCGTCCATCGCGGCGTCGCCTGTCGCTTCATCCGCCGCGTCCTACGCGGCGTCCCCCGTCGCATGCGACGCTACAATTCAAACAAACGCGTGCAAAAACGCTTCTTCTTGAACGCTCTATACATCGGTGTATGTTTGTGTTTCCGGCGGCCCGCTTCGCGCACCGCGCCGCTTGACGCCCCTCGTCTCCTTGTTCGTCGCCAGGCATTTTCTTTGGATGCGTTCTATCATAACAGAGTGGACGGCATAATATGGAGACCAGATGACTGAGCCATATCCCAATAAGGATCTAATAAGGCTATTATATAGACAGATAAAGCTTTGAGGTTTTTAAGTTACGCGTGGACCTATGTATGAATCCCAGCAACTTTGCTCGTTATATACTCGAAGTGATTTCTGAAAGGAGCTGTCATTAAACAAGATCCCTAGGTCTTTAGCCATTACGAATTATTTTAAATTATTACCATTACGTTCAAGGTTATGTCCCTCTACTTGGTGGGTGTATATAAGTTTATTTATTTTGTTTGTAAAGGAGATAACGAAACACTTGTCAATATTAAGAAACCATCTGTTTCATCGGCACCATACAACAAATGTTAGCACGTCATTTTAGAGGCGAACACAGTCTTCCTGATTCTTGATCTCAATGAAGACCTTGAGATCGTCAGCATATAGGAGACATTGATGAGAGAGCTCCTCGACGATATTATTTATAAAGATCAAGAAGAACAGGGGACCTAAATGATACCCCTGGGGAACGCCAGAGTAAACAGTTACTGGAGATTCCCTTGAGAGTGTCGAAACATACGTTTTTTGCGGCATAAACGGCTGTATCTTTTTTTTACGTTAACTTAGAAGTTTGTTTTTTCACAGCTTCAAGGGACTGTAGATCTGAGCAGGTCGTTTTAATTTCAACTCGATACATCCTCGCGTTCCCGAGATAAAGGGTCTTGACTCTTGACAGAAAGACGGACGGACGGACAGACAGACAGACAGACAGACGGATAACAAAGTGATCATATAAGGGCTCCGTTTTTTCCTGTTGAGGTATGGAACCCTAAAAAGAAGTCAGCAAGCATTTTTTACTTATACGAGGGGTGGCTGAAAAGTAATCTACCTGACTATGAAAGAAAATACACAGATTAATAATTTTTGTTTTATTTTTCAATATAGTCCCCTGCAACTGAAATGCACTTACGACATTTGTCAATAAGTGACAGCATACAATTAAAATGATAATTATTATTTTGATCGTCACAATAGTCATTCACAGCGTCCTTCATCTCTTCGTCTGTTGAAAATCTGCGCCCTCTGAAATTTTTCTTTAAATTTTTAAATAAGAAGTAGTCAGACTGAGCCAGGTCTGGACTATAGGGTGGGTGGTTGATCTCTGTAAAGCCGTTTTTTGTCAGAGATGACCGCGCCGGGTGCATTATCGTGCAAAATCAAAACGCCTTTGCTAAGTTTGCCCCTCCTGTCTTCTTTTATTTTTTTGCGTAGCTGGTCAAGTAAGTTTGCATAGTATTCAGCATTCATCGTGGTGTTTTTTGGCAGGTAATCTATCATAAGAATCCCCTCAATATCCCAAAAAATGGTTGCCATTAGTTTGCCCGCTGACAGCCGGACCTTAAACTTCCTTGGTGGTTTTTCCCCTTTAAATTTCCATTGCATCGATTCTTGTTTGCTTTCGGGATCCCACTGACGAATCCAAGTTTCATCACAGGTCACTATTCGCAAGATAGTTTCTTCCTCTTTATCCTTTACCAAGTCTAAAAATGACTGACAACATTCCACACGCCTTTGCTTATCAAACGGGGTCAACATTTTAGGCACCCAACGCGCGCTCACCTTGGACATTCCCAAATGTTCATGAATTATTTCATGAACTCGTTCCTTGCTAATGCCAACATCTCTAGCTATTTCCCACTGCTTAATTCGCCGATCGGCAAGGATCAGTTTCTTCACTTTTTCCACATTATCTGCGGTAACTGCAGAAATGGGCTTTCCCCTACGGGGATAGTCTTCTAAGCTCACACGGCCTTGTTTAAACAGCTTTGACCAAAACATTATTACAAATTCGGAAGGACATGAATCTCCGAACACCTTAAACATGCGCTCTCGGATCTGCGTCGGCGTATTCCCTTCTTTACCGAGGAATTTAATCACAGCGCGATGCTCAATTTTATCCATTTTTAATTTTATTGCAACTTGATGAAAACGAAGACGCGACAAAAAAATTTGAACTCGTAGAAACAAATAAGTGTCATAATTTTTAAAAAAGGAATAAACAAATAATACGAGAATATAGTGGCCAGTAACATTTTTTAAACTTTCTTTAACAAAGGAGATTTTATATCAGCCACCCCTCGTATATTTACATAAAATTATTGTTTCGTATGAAATCAATGCTTACGAGTAGCTCTACATTTAAACCAGAAACAAAAATTTTCCAAAAATCATACTTCACCAAGTACCTCTTTCAAGGACAGTGTTCATAATAAGTTTGGAAACGAGGTCCTTAGTTTTTATAAAAATTAACTACAAATTACAGCAGATGTAAATAAACAGGTACCTATATATTATAATTACTGCATAATATACTGATTTATCTTTAAATAATAGCTGAAATTCAGTAATTTAAAGCGATATCCATCTCTTTGGATACTCTAAACCAGAGGTGCAATTGGTATTGGTAAGTCAATCGTATTCAAACTCGATTGTCATATGGCTATCTGTCCGGCTAAGCAAATAAGCCCGTTTGAAAACAAGACGATCCTATTCATTTCACAACCAAAAATGTACGATTTAATTTGTCAAACGGGCTCATCTGCTTAGCTGTATAGCCATATGACAATCAATTTGAATACGATTGGCTTACACAATTGCACCTCGAGTGCTCAAACGATCGATCGCGGATAATATGCATGCATTACATCAAAACAGAATTTTTGATTCATAACATAAGTTACGATTCCTTCATTTTGTACATACCTATACAGATTCAATTTAAAAGTGAAGTAAAACCATATTTAAACAATTTTACTTGTTTCCTACCTATATACATACATGGCAGTGTAGTTGATCCCTTGCTTTCTAAATATTTTCTGGTAGATCGCCGACACTGCAAGTGTGAGCACCCCTGCTCTAAACAAATAATAATATGCTTACCTAAATCATTTTCAAAAATATTCGTCTTACTTGAAATTTGTTTCTAATTGATCTTTTCTAGTCTATAATGTACTCTAAATATTGTTGAAATATAGCAGCGCAAATATATTATATATTGAGTTGAAAAGATCGTAAGTGTCAAGTTAGTTTGCTCGTTAATAACTGCTCGTGGAATACTTTTGAGTCTTAAACGATATTGGAACTCTCAGGGTATGAGTCTTACTTGCACCTGTTCAGTTTTTTTAGATAAAAATATACTGTTCATGTTGTATCTGTATTCCGTAAATAACTTTTCTGTGTCCCATCGAAGAAATAACCGCAGACCTACTTCCCGCTCTTACTACCATTGCAATACGGGCGAAAGGTGGGTCTGCGGATTCTTCTTCGATAGTACGTAGTACTTGGACTTTCTCTGTTACAGATTGCATCGCTATTCGCAAACCAGATCTCTGTAAACACAAGGCATCCCTCACAGTGTGGTAAAATCGGCGACAACCAAAGTTACACCGTTTTCTTTGATTATAACCTTAATGTAGTTGAAATAAGGAGTACCGTGGTAAGCTGTGACGTGATGTAGACTGTACCTAGTGCCCTCGTCGCTCAGTAGATATTTGTGTAAGATTGCGGGCGGACATCTCAATGGCGACGGCGATGTAAATACTCGTATGTACATTGTACAACCAACCCCTTTGTTTCCGGCGACCTATCTTACTTTGCTCACAACAGAGTCGTAGGTAGTAAAGCTCGCTTTAAACGTGGATGAATTCAGTGAAGCTTACTAGGTAATCAATGAGTAATCATAAAGGCTGTCAGACACATTATCACCCTAATTAGCGTATCTGAATGGACTCTGAACTAGTTACTGTGTCAGTCGGGAGTCTAATGCCAGCTTTAGACGTGGATGAATTCAGTGATCTAACTGAGTAAGCAATGAGTAATAATGATGGTGTAAAGGCTGTTTAACTGATGTATCTATACCGTTTTCAAATACCAGACTTCCTACAAAACTTAAACCACGAACAATACTTTTAATTGAAGACTCTTGTAGTCTTAGCTACTCGCAAATCCCCCCGAAGTTATTCAGGGGAGAGTAAGGACAGCTCGCAGAAAGGCACAACCAGGTGGCTCATCAAGCCTGGGACCAATTGATGGCGGTATATCATCCATCCCCAATTGCCGGGCTTTATAAACAAACAGACTGGTAACGGGCAGCGGCGTCACTGGTGCGAGGGTTTCGGCACCACGCTCACCAACCCGCCTGCCCAGCGTGTTTGAGTATGGGCATTTCTTCCAGGAGGACCACCAAGAGTAGCGAAATCTTGGAAAGGCCTGTGACCAGCAGTGGACGAAACAGGCTGATGGAGCTAGCAATACACTAAAAAACCGGCCATGTGCGCGTCGGGCCACGCGCAATGTAGGATTCCGTAGTTGTTCGGTACATATAATATAAGTTGGTCTACTGATACAGACCGCGCCAAACTTCTGCTCCCATACTGTGCTGTACTCGTAAACCTGTAAAGCCTACCTAGCTGTGATAGTTTTCCTTTTAAATTCATTATATATACTACTTCTGTGAATTTTTCCACATATCTATACCGTTTAGCCGGCAGGGCGGGGGACGCTTGATTCTAACAAAAATTAGCACTTCCAAGCTTAATATTTCACCAACGGATCCCTAAATCGAAAAATGGTTCTCACACACCCACAATGTTTTGAACGACCTATCCAACGATACCCCACACTATGGGATAGACGAGAAAAAAAAATTCATCCCCAGTTTACTAGTAAGAGAGATACCCTTAAAAAAAATTTTTTTCACGATTTTAATTTATCATTTTGTTGGCGTGATTAATATTTATATCCATGCCAAATTACAGCTTTCTTGTACTAATATTCTTTGCGCTAAGCCGCGGACAGACGGACAGACGGACATGGCGAAACTATAAGGGTTCCTTGTCTGACTACGGAACCCTAAAAAAGCTACAAATGGTGTTATAAGCATAACAATCGTTTTAATTGATCTTAAGGTCATACTTATCAATATGAGTCGTAGCAACAATATTACAAAAAATTTAATAACTAATACATAGACACCCCAAAAGTGAAAGCGCAGTTTTATTTTTATTTTTATTTTATTTATGAACAAAAATCCACAGCAAATACATTAAATATAAACTAATAATAACATCAGCTAACAAGGCCAATAAAGGATTTCACTATGCTAGACAATAAATACATACTATTGACTGGGAACATGAGGTATTTCATTATCATTATCAATTAGAAAACAAATGATCAATTGTAAACAAATCCCAAAAAAGACAAGAATTAAAAAAGAAATCATCTGGTCACGATTTGAACCGGCGACCTATTGTTAACACGACGAGCGCGCTACTGACTGCGCCATCAAGGTACTTATCCTAGAAAGTCATAGACATCTTATAATATTGTAGAAAGTTTAATTGTTTCACCACAAATACACACACCGAATTTGTAACTATTTTATATTCTAGCTAGTAAGGCACATACCGTAGTCTCACGAGGGCATTATGTGACTCATGTAATGTTCTTAGGATGATGGCGGAATCGCTACAATATGTGTTGCTTCAGACAGTTAAGAAATTCACAGTTCTCATTAACTAATACGATTATTACGTTATGTGTTGTGGGGTGATACGGAACCTTTTGTGCGTGAGTTCGACTCGCACTTGGCCGAATTATTACCTCATAATTAAAACTAGCTGTTTGCTAGAAAATGTATCAGAAACGGAATTTTAACCAACTTCTGACACATTCAAGGTTGCCTTTGTATGTACGTCCATATTTACGTTTTTTTATAGATATAAGTTATTTTTGTGACATATATAAGACGACAAGATCCTGTAGTTCGTCACGGTCATTCATAATTCAGTTTCTCTAACCAAACTTATAGGTATATAGATAAGGAGTCGCATTGTCTATCAACAGGAACATTTTGTAATTTTGTCGTTTAAAATAATATTTCGTAGCTTGGAAGGTCCTTTTCATTGTAATAAGTTAAACATAAATCATTATTTTAGGTCAGGTATTTAATCGCTTAGAATTAGATATAAAATGACACAAAACATTTTTTTTCACCATTTCGTCGAAGTGTGCGCCATGAAGAACCTATATTTCCTTCTTTCATACGTTATATGAAATAGAGTATAGTTAAGATGAGAAATTTTTATATGAACATGAATTTATAAATATACTACAAACCCTATAAACATGTTCACGTATATCACTCGTTTTAAGTACTTTTAATAATAACAGAAAATATAACTTATTGACTTTCTACATTAATATATGTGGTAGATTCCAACAGCATCGCACACAAACACACCCCTAAGGGTTTAAGGGGCCAGCGAATCATGCATATTTCATACAAAAGAAATACCAAAATAATTTTAAATTAAACAAATTCTTGAGGTAGGGTGTGTTTACTCCGATTGCATTACGGAATATCTATGTTCCCAAACACTCATGTAAACAGGAAATATGAGTAAAATAATTTTTCTATGAAAATTTTAAATTCCTTATATCTCGTCTTTAAATCAGTGTCCTTTCAAAATATATATTTGGGAACCTAGATATTCTGTAATCTGATCTGAATAAACACACACTACCCTAAGAATATCAATGATTTACAAATGGTTTTGGTATATCGTTTGTATGAACTACAAATGCTTCGCCGGTTTCTTAAGTGGTGTATACTTAAGTAATATTCATACAAAATGTATGTGTGTAAATAAAAAAATAATCTGCATCCAAATAAAACTGATACTTTTATAAAATTATTTGCTTGAAAGGTGAAATTTTATATCACATTCCCATTTTATCCTCCTTTTAAGGAACTAATTAACTCCTAAATAAGACAGCATCTTTTATTAATGCACAGCTGTTTATATTGAACACAATAGCAATAGCCTTCGCAAAAGGTAGGTAACATTAATTTCTGCTGGAATGCTTCCAAAACGTTTGCGATATTACGATATCTTTTATTGTTGCGTGTTTTTATTGTTATTTTATTAATACTTCAACGATATTAAACTGTATTAGGTAAAAGGTTATCGATGCCTACTAAATTAAAAGCTGAACGATTATTTATCCCACGCCGTTTTTGTCTTAAATATACTCCTTTATTCTAACCTGATCGAACTTCTGCCTAAAAGATTATTCAGTTCTGAAAATAACTAATATATAATGTATTATTTAAAATAAAATAAGTTATTACTAAAATTTACATGTAAAATAAATTATTTAAATCATAAAAAAATATTTATTTATGCAAATTTTCACTTGTAATTTTATACATTAACATATGTAATAATTATTATTATATTTTTATAATACTAAAATTAATTAAATTAATTAGTAGGCTATGCTTGGGGTATCTCTGATGGATAGAATCCGAAATGAGGAGATCCGTCGGAGATCGAAAGTAACCGACATAGAATGCAGAATCAGTAAGTTAAAGTGGCAGTGGGCAGGCCATATTTGTCGCCGACATGGTGGCCGTTGGGGCCGAAAGGCCTTAGAATGGAAACCACATACAGCAAAGCGTAGTGTAGGCCGACCTCGTGCCTGCTGGACCGACGACCTGAAGGACATTGCGGGGGATGGAGGCTGGATGAGGACGACGGAGGACCGACATGAGTGGCGAAATTTGGGAAATTTGATGGACGGGTGGATGGAAATTAAAGTATTGGAACATTTAACTTAACGACTAGACTTTTGCTCTGCCCACGCTGAAGAGAAACAAAACTGTCCCTATAACTTTAACCTCCTGAAATCCGTTGAAGGTTCGTAAAAAGGTTCGCATATTTAAAGTATTGATTCAAAACGCTTCCTGGGTCTCCAGTATGAATTTAGAAGGCATTAATTACCGTCAGTATGAATTTGGCTGCATACGTAAATAAATGTGATAGTGAAAAAAGCATCAGTAGCTCAGTAGTCGGTTAGACTCTCAATCTAGAGATACGGGTTCAGATCCTAATAGGCCAATCAACATGCATTACTGAGTTTTTCACGGTTTACGTGCTTTTTTTTTTTGTAGCACCACTTACCACGTGAAGGAAAACACTGCGAGATAAACCAATATACTCAACGAGTTATTCGTAGAATATACCCTAAAAGTGTTGTGCCTACAGTACACGTACATACTATCACGTTGGGACATTAAAATAGACGGCGAAAAAACGAGTGTTGATTGTTTTAATGACAATGCTTCGTATTCCGAACTCGGAACAACTCTGACCAAACCTCGGAGTTATACGTTGTAAGGATATGAAAAATAATTACATACGTTTATACTTATTTTATTACTGTGTTTTTTGTTTATGAAATAAATATGTTATATATGTATATAGGTATAATGTTTGTTGTTATGCAAAACGGAACCATATTACGCCTCCGCTGTCCGTCCGTCCGTCCGTCTGCCACAGCGGTCTAAGCTTCAGCCGTAATAGGTAACCAGTTGAATTATTCACCGAATACGTGTTACGATGGATTAAAAAATATGAAAATCTTAACTCTAAATATCACAAAATTACGCTTTTTGTATGGAGTGTCTTTGTGGATTGTAATTTTATTGGAATTTGGAGTGATGTTAAATATGTTTTACGGTCTAACTAAATGAATGGATTGTCAATACAATTGCAGAATTCAATTGGTTAATAAATCATATATTGTGACCTATTCTCGCGCAGCAAACCTTAAATTTAGAGTTGAATAACCTAAAATAATACAAGCTCATTTAACTTTTATCCATCTGCATTAAAGCCTATTTTGCAATGAAAAGTTATAGGTTATGGCAGCTCTAAATCTAAAATTTGCTACACGAGAATAGGTGTCCATGAAATTATAATTGTTATTATGCTTTATTCAATACAAAAAATCGTAGTAAACTAGCGATTTCATTCAAAAAATTGACGAAAGTATTTTTTTTTTCAACAGTTACGTGATAAGTAATAAAAATTCTAGTAGACTATATTCCTAAAAATGTATGTCTGATGCTTTGGTAATTTTTTTTTAGCAAATTTATTGAACCTGAATTAAAGATTTGGCTCTTTGAAGTTGACAATATCATTATTTTTCTGTAAACGAGGTGTAGGAGATTAATTACTATAAAAATGTAAAGTAGTATTTGCAAATGTAATACATACATTAATGTTCAGAGTGAAAGATTTGTTTATGTTTAACACGTCTTTAACAGTATTAAAATCTTTCTTGAGGGTGTTAATTAGGCGTTGGAATTTATAGATTTTCGCATTAAAATATAAGCCGCCTCTTTAAGACATTATGTACAGTGGAGCCCACATCAAGCTATACACATTGAGTATAAGCTGATCTCTCATTGTACGGGAAGCCTATATAATGAGAGGTCAGCTTATACTGATAGTGTTTAGCTTGATGTAGGCTCCACTGTACAAGTTTCTGGCCAGATTGTAGTATACGTACTTTAAAATAAAACAAAAAATAATAAAAATTTGGGTTCCAATGTTCCATACTCAGAAGGTGCCGAATTGTTTGTCAGGTGATATCATTTTAGCGCCTTGTTTTTTGTCATCTAAGGACTACCATTTATGTAAGGACATTCCGCCATAAAAAACGAGTTTCGAGAGAGTTAATGAGAGATCATTCATCCATTATTATTTTTAGGGTTCCATAGTACCTAAAAGGTACAAAAGAACCTTTATGGTGAGACTCCGTTATCCGTCCGTCCGTATGTCACAGCCTCATAACCTTAGCACCGTTAAAGATAAAGACTTGAAATTTTCCAGAAAAAAAACATTCACTTGCCTACAGAATACAGTATAAAAAAATTGAAAAATTTGTAATTGTTCAAAATATTTCCAATACAAAATTGAGAAAAAAAAAGATAAATTCTTAAAAATACAATATATTTAAAAAAATAAAAAAAAATATTATTTAAGTAGGTATTTACTATTATTAACTTGTGTTTTTATAATTAAGAAACTGTAAGCTAATCAGTGTAAAGAGCGCATCACGCCAACAAACTGTTGTACAATTTGGCGTAATTGTATTGTGTTAGGGTATCAATTTGGGGATATTAAAGAGCTGATTGTAAAAATATATGTCTTTGAAAAACCACAAAAAAATGCACGTTGCCCCCCCCCCTTATTTCCGAAAACGGTGGACCGAAAAATATGAAAAAAATGACGATCACAGGTCATAACTGGCCTATTACAGGAAAATTATAGCAATAACGAATGAAAGATATAAAAAAACGTAAAATAAATATTTTAATAAAAAAATAAAAAAATATATAAATATAGCAGGTGAGAAATTCACGATAACAAAATGACAAAATAGAATTTTTCAACTTCGAGTTTTATTTCGAGTACGGCATAAAAATATTGAGTCTCTCTTTTGTGGTACAATCAATTCTTTTTTTAGTTATCATAAACAGTTATGGGCAAGATTTTAAATACCTTCTTCCTGCCTGTTCCCAAAACTGTCAAATTACGGAACCCTAGGTAGGCGAGTCTGACTCGCACTTGACCGGTTTTTTATTGTTACCTAGATAAGTTTGATCTAACACATTATATCTGGAAGTACCTGTTGTTTTTTTTGAACAATGCTTTATGGAGAAATACGGAAATCAGAAAGTCGTTAACGGGACTACAACACACCATTTTAAAAGTCACTTTTCAGTGATAAAGTGTGTGTCTTGGAAATTAAAATATCAAATACATTGTTATCACTGAATAGGAACGAAAGTACTCGCCTCGGATTTAACAAAGAACTGTCCCGACCCGCACACTCGTCCCGTTTTTATACTCCACCCCGGGCCCCTAGAAATTGGCGCGAATCTACTAGAAAGAAAGACTATTCGCAAAGTTATATACGCGCGCGCGCCGGAACTACGTAACAGTATTTAGGATTTTGCACCCGTTTTGCGTGGTGGTACGGAACCATTTGTGTGCAAGTCCTAGTCGCACTTGGCCAAATTATTTTCTTATTAAATAAGGCCCTACATTGAGTTGACTGTCCATTTCATCATTGTCCTTCAAATGGAAGGAAGATATATTTTTTTGAATTATTTATTATTTCCAAGTATCACTTGCCATATTGGTCCAGGGCCGAATGCAGGAGGCAAGGGGGCAGCTTTACCGGGCCCGTAGTATATGGGGTCCCGGCTATTACATGATCTAAATGTCTTAAATTATATTAAGTACAAGTAAGAAATCCACGCAGATAAGAAACTTCCAAAAATCCAAGAACCGTGAACTTGTTTCTTAGTTTTGCAAGGTGTGAACACTTTTTTAATTGTTAGGTAAGGTATATTATTCCCGGACATTGTTAATTGTTAGGCTATATGAATCCTTGGGTAGTAACAGACCGGCAAAGGCCAGGAAAGCTTTCAGCAATAGCCCAAGACTGTTATTGGGCAATGGCTGGGGCTGTTGAGAGACCAAAGAAAATGGCGTGGATAAGAAGAGGCCTATGCCCAACAATTGCTGTATGCGGGCTGATTGATTGATTGATCTATCTCGTATTTTATACCACATAGTACTGAGACACTTGCTTGTAACTCATAATAATAATTAAGATCGGTTTAATTTTATTTTCGACTTAAAAGAATATACTGACTGCTTAGAACATTAAATTAGATCATAAACAAACAGTTTTGATATCCAAGCTGTTAATATAATCCGCAACTTTTTTCGCACGGTACTGGTACCATAAAAACCTATAAAAAGTAAATTGTTTTTCGAAGAGATGACCCGACAGTGAAATGGAACTACAAGCGCTACGTTTTGAGCTACTGTAGTCTTTGGGGCCTATATCACAGTCACGGCCCTCTGTCGCCGACCCTGTAATCAAAGGCTACACGCACCTATTTGCTGAGTTCTCAAAGCAGAGTGCATTCGTGTGTGCGCGATCGTCAAAGGAGCGTTTCGATATTAAAACATTCTTAGTAATATTCGAGAGGTATTAAATTGTATCTGTGTGACTTTACCGTTGCCATGCAAGTTGGAGTAAGTCTATTGAAATGTTCGCGTCTGTAAACGCTACATAATGTAGTAAATTTAATATGCATTGAGGTAGGTTACAATAATAATAATATTAAGATATCTATGGTTACAATCACTGATATAGAATAATACTATTGAGATTTCTACGGTTACAATACAATGCACTGCAATTATTTTATAGATATCTCTTCACATCCCAAAGATTTTAGTACTATTTTTACCCATAATTTCACATATGGGAATACTTTAGTTGTAACTTTTCACCTCGGTGCAAAATTCACATAATAATATTTTTTTCCTTACCTTTCAATAACAGTTTTTAATGTGTTTTAAAGCAATTCGTGCAAATTGCTTGTTAAGAGGCCTGTAGTCGGCGGCTTGAAGTCAGTCGCGCACGGGGTCGCTATGCTTGCTATTTCATTCTACATTCAACTTCGGATTATAGAGCACTGACTGACTGTTATTGGTTGGCCCGAACGTTCATTTCCCGAGCTCGTACGGAACTAACCGAACACGGTTTGAGAGGCAAGCTAATGCATGACAACATTCATGGTTTGAAAAAACTTGAGAATGGTTTTGGTGGTTCCTATGAAATCGGAATGAAACAAAAATGTTTTTGAATAATATAAAATCACTATGCTGTGAAACTAAAATTATTTGATTTGTTGTATCGCTTCTAGGACATTACGGTACATAAACATTCATCAAAATATGTGTAAAATCCAGGACTTTTATACGCTTGAAACTTTTGTATGTATTTGATTTTGATTAATGTTTTAGTTTCACGTTATGGATGTTGTATGGGATATGTTGAAAAAGAAAAAATAATAAGCAAGTACCTATAAATAAGGTTATGATCAGAGAGCTGGGCTAGTATGGGAGTTCGGGCGAATAGAGTCGTCTTATAATTAGGTTTTCACAAGAAAATTATGCCATTTTATGCGTCACTGAAAGGGTAACCTTGTTCCTGACTATTTACCGAGTCTCCAGTATGAATTTGGCTGTATAAACGAACGTGACCTTATATTAAGATGTGCATGATGCACCGAGATAAAAAGTTATCCTCTTAACTTAACGATAATATGCAGATCTGTGATTTGCCCATAATATGAAATGCAGCGCAATTATATATAATATAATAATTTAGCAAGATTTTGTCAATTGGGAAACTGAGAAACTTTATCGCATTATTCATATCTCTCTGTATGCTCGCGGTTTATAGCCCGAGCGGTAGCGTTGCATTTTAGGTAGTGATTTTACGCCGATAGATTGCCATCTTTTTCAATAGATCTGGAATGACTAATAAGAGAACCAAGCGTCAGCTGACGCACCCGCCGCGGTGGGTGTAGGTGTGGGAGGTTGCGAAAGTGGTAAAAATAAAGTAATAGTACGCCGGCTGAAAATTTTCTCACAGATAGTTAACATCATACTGAGCTGAAAAAAAAATCGTCAGCTGCATTGTGGAGGGGTGATGATGCATCAGCTGCTCACATGAACTTGTAAAAAAACACGTAAAATAAAGTTATAGTACGCAACATGAAATTTGTCCAGGTGATCCTTGAAATAATTAAAAATACAAAAAGAACAATCAGCTGCATGGGTAGCGATAAAAAGACAGTCAGCTGACGCAGTAAAGATACAGATTAAATATACTAATCCCGTTTTACACTAATACAACAAAGAGACACGCACACGCAGATGTTTCTTTGGAATTTTAGGGGGAGACGCCCAGGTAGCCTGAAAGTCGTGTTATGGGCTCAAGCAATTCCAGAATCTATCTCCAAATAATGCGTTTAAAGGGAAAATACTCCAACATTTTTTAACTTTACTGCGTCAGCTGAAGGCCTTTCTATCGCTACCCACGCAACTGATTGTTGTTTTCGTACTTTTAATTATTTAAAGAATCACCTAGTAAAATTTTATGCGGCGTACTATAACTTTATTTAACGTGTATTTTTACAAGTTCATGCGAGTAGCTGACGCATCATCCCCCCTCCACGATGCAGCTGACGATTTTTTTTCAGCTCAGTATCATGTCAACTATCTGTGAGAAAAGTTTCAGCCGGCGAACTATTACTTTTTTTTTACCGCTTTCGCAACCTCTCACACCCACCGCTACTTGAGCAGCTGACGTTCGATTCACATATTAGTCATGTGAGATCTACGCTCGATGTCAATATCAGCCGACTTACTGTGACTTTTGTATTTGCAACGGTACCTCCCGGACTATTACGTAAAACCTACTGAGCTTATATGGATGAGGCCTTCGCCGTTCTGAAAGAAGGTATATATTTTTTAGGGTTTCGTACGCAAATCGTAAAACGGGAACCATTGTGGTAGGTCCATCCGTCTGTCCGCAGTATGTCGCGATATAAAGATAAATAACGTATTAATTCATAAATATTGTAAACAACTAAATGGCGCTGTACATTGACAAAGTAATGAGTGCCAAACTTAATGGTGCCTCTGAAGTTCGTCTATGTCTCTGTCTATCTCCCTCTTTCATTTTATCTCTGTCATCTGTTGTCTCTATCCGTCTACCCAGAGCTAACTTCACTCAAACACGCTGCCTGTTAAACCCACAATAGTATACAATACAATAATGACTTCTACAAAACAGTTTTCGAATTACTTCCGGTGTACATAACCTACTAAGCTAGTAATTGCGAACTGTATTTACATAGCTGTACCTGTACTGTAGAGCATAGAGGTATGTGATGCATAGGCATTAGGTGTTCTACGGACCTGTGTAAACAAAGTAAGTCAGATGTATAACCTAAATTTACATACAGGTAGCTATAATATAGGTGATTACGAGAATGTCGTCCAAACACTGCATAAACTAACAACTCTATTGCATACAGATTATGTAAAACGTGTTTATGTATACTCAATGGTAACAGTTTCAGCTGAAAATGATTTAGATGAATTTTGAACAATACGTCTCCTCATCCTGGGGCCAGGATACAAATTAAACTGTAAGATCCGAAATTGGGGTAACAAAGCCAATTCTAGGTAATCTCTTTGCTGGCAGGCTTAGGCTATTCCTATCAGGGGATAACGTCTGGTCCTACGTTTGCTTTTCTGCGAAGTATTCGTCAAAGGGATGATACCTACCTTCTGGAACGTACATAATCGTATTAGTCGCTTTGTTTGAATCCCACCACAAGTTCACATATAACTCGGGCTCCAGTAGAACTGGCCCTCTTATTGTCTAACTTCAATATCTATCGCTATACTGCCGTGATACGGAAGAAAGCGGCTAAGTGACATTTTTGTGAAAATGACTTCCTGGCATGGTTATATTCATTAAAAAAAACCTATAGACCAGTCTTACAATTATTCCCCTGGGACTTGTAGACTATTACCATACCTTTTCTTGCGTAGGTGTAGGTTGTGCATTTCTGCTGGAAACTCTACAAACCTACATCTTCGTCAAAAAGTTTGTCTTGGCCGTTTCACCTGTTTGTTAATGTATTTACAAATTGGCAAGAAACAGGTGATTGAAAGTTAGCACCAAATTGGACGGGGCTGGGGATTTCATTTATAGTAAAGGTCTCATCCTTAAAATGGATGCAAACATACAACTATAAACACGTTTTAAAGTTGTTGTGCAGGATCATTTACAAAGCAATACATAAAATAACGTGAGTATGGGCATTTCTTTCAGGGGGACCGCCAAGAGTGGTGAAATCCTGGAAAGGCCTATGTCCAGCAGTGGACGAAACAGGCTGATGGATGGATGTACATAAAATAACACAACTTTGCTAAAAAAGCCTAATTGAAATTAAACCATTGTCGTGTAGTGCCATAAATCACATTAATTTAATAGGTACTCAATATAAAAAAACCGGCCAAGTGCGTGTCGGACCACGCGCTGTGTAGGGTTCTGTAGTTGCAAATTACATAATTTTATAAGTTGGTCTACTAATACAGATCACGCCAAACTTCCAGTCCGCTCGGAAGTTGCTCTCCCGAAGAACGACCCATACATTTTGTCGTGTTTAGAGGGGGCTTAAAGTTTGGTGCGACCTGTACTCGTAAGCCTGTACAGCCTACTTAGATGTGTTGGGTTGATATGTTAATGAACATTGGGCGTCCAGCGAAGCGGAGCGGAGCGAGGCGACCCCCGAAGTTTTGTACAACATTACTCGGGCAAACCTAGGTTTACCCTATCTTCTAGTACTATCCGTAACATATACACTACTTCTGTGAATTTTTTCACATATTCATGAACAACCGTTTAGCCGGCTGGGGGGACACATGACTCGTAACAAAAATTTGCACTTTAAAGCTTAATATTTCGCCAACAGATTCCTAAATCGAAAAATGGTTTTCACATACCCACGATGTTTTTGAACGACCTATCCAACGTTACCTCACACTATAGGACACAACGAAAAAAAAAATCATCCCCAATTTACGTGTACCCCCAAAAAAAATGTTTTTTCAATATTTTATTTTACCACTTTGTCGGCGTGATTAATATGCATTCATGCCAAATTACCGCTTTCTAGTACTAATGGTCTCTGAGCAAAGCCGCGGACAGACGGACAGACGGGTATGGCGAAACTATAAGGGTTCCTTATCGGACTACGGAACCCTAAAAAACGAGAAACAATCACAAGTTGTGCGTTTGGATACGAGATCCGTCGTAGTTTGTACATGTCCAGTCCATTCCAAAAGTTCAAGAAAAATTCTCACAAGGACGTTAGATACACGCGCTGGGAAAATGTCTGGTCCATTTGCATCCAAATGCAACAATTGACAGGACAAACCCGTGCCAAAGATCCAAACTGGACGCGGACTATAAATTCCTGTTCCTTACAATTGTTACCGACATCGCACCTGGGATCTGTCTTAGTTGGAACTTTCCCGGAAGTTCACTGTCTCGCTAGTTGCTTGCTCAAGACAAATCGTATACCTACCAAGTCGGATTAGACTACGAGGTGTCTAGTAGAGTACTTGTATATAGACGACGGATCATGCTAATGCAGTGTTTCTTGTCAGAAGTATTTGCTGTTTTATTGAAATAAAAGAAGTTTTATTTGGTGACCAATAGATGAATCTTCGAGAGGGTGTCACACGTGTGAAAAGTGGAATGCAAGTTACAGTCCGCACTTTGTACATCCACTTTTCATGGACGATTACGTACCTAACTTGATAGTCCTATATGGTGGCTCAGTGAGTGCGACACTCAAGTAAGCTTTCCGAAATTTTTATGCACATATTATATTTGTATACACTATCTGAAACAGTGTTTACTGTGAAGAAAACCTACCTATATACACCTTAAAAAGCGTGTTTTTGTGCTCAATAGGGCTCAAACTCTAATTATTGTTTTAGTAACAGTCCACACTCGGAATCACCTCTGACAACCCCTCGAGAATATATGGCGTAACGATAATAGTGGCATTAATAAAACAAAAAATTGTGTGTAAAGGATTTTTCCATATTTTTAACTAGTCCTGAGTAAATAAAATAGATCATTAACCGAGAAAATAGTAAATAAAATAGATCATTAACCGAGAATATAAAATTAAACGATCCAAGAAAACGCTGAAGTCGGTGTTAAGTGCAATAAAATTCATCTATAGGCTATTATGATGATAACCTTTTTCCTTAACCCTTTCTCAGGCTCAGTCCCATACATTGGACACCATATTTTAGCCCATTTTGTGAAACAAAAACAATAAAAAAGTTACTATTAGTAAATTGTCAATTTTATTTCAGTTGATGGAAAAGTCAGATAAACAAAAAAGTCTAATATCAAAAATAACAACAAAACGAAGAAAAGAAAAAATAAATTTTGGGACATTTTTTTCTTTTTTTCATGTTATTATGCAAGTGTTTTTTTTTACATACATAAGCCCGTATTCTCTCCCCTGTAAAGGGTTAAAACGGGGTATTCTACTTATCAATATGTACAACTTTTATAGGGCCAACCCGAATAGCTCTATAAGAAATTAGCAATTTCATACATTTTGTTCGAGTAGGTATTTAACTTTCTTTGGGATAGCTGTTTTTTTTTTGCCAGATCAGAGTTGCCCTCCGAAAAAAGTTGCTCATCTTTTATAAGGAAAAAGGTTATTATCATATTAACCTGTATAAAATCTCCTCGTGACCTGATACTAGAATCTTTTATTTTCCCGGCCATTATTAATTGCCATATTCGTTTAACCATTATAGATAATAGCGTAATACTATAAAAAGGTATCTGATAAGTAGGTTATTGTTTGCGCTCTTGTCCTTAAATATTTAATGGGAAAAAACTCGCTAAGGACAAATATGTTTTGATGTCATTGACACTCTCAAAATGTGGACTTGAAAAAGTTGATTTTATACTATTATATTTTAGACTCGGTAAGTGGTCTGGACCAAGGTTCAATGACCCTTTCCGTGAAATATGCATAGTAAATTTTGAAATTTCTATATTCTTGAACATTTTTTTTGTATTGCGTATCGAGTGTTGAACCTAGGCTTGGCCACTGGTAGAGTCTTCAGTATGAATTCGGCTATATCAACTAAAGTCACCTTAAATAATTTGTATCCCCTCCTAGGTTTTTGCGGAAAACTTTCGTTCTTTATTTAAGAATACTCGTCTCGTAGATACCTTTAATTAAAAAAAACCGGTCAAGTGCGAGTAGAACTCGCGCACTGAGGGTTCTCCACCAATCTGATAAGTCGCTAGACGTAAATAAAAATGACAAATTTATCATTACCTAGAAACTGTTTGAAACAAAAATGCAAAATGAAGTTGGTCACGTATTCAGGTACGTAATTAATAACCCTATACCTATATTAAAAATCGGTGTTTTCAGTATTTGTTGTCTAAATAGAGTATTGCACATATACAGAAAATTCCAAATTCCTATTTGATTTGATTTTGCGTGCTCCCCAGTGAAATCGCCGATCTCCGGGGATAAAATATAAATTATTTTGATTTTCTGGAAAATTCTGGGTCAAAATTAAAATTATATAAAAATCAATAAATTTATTGAATTAAATTGTTTACGACATTTAATGTACAAACACTTGGAACAGGATATTAAAATTGTTTTATAGTATTGTGGTAATTATTGCTAATAGCAATAATATCTTTCAGGCAACATTTGCGTGAAAAAGAAGATGAGACTTTGAATTTTATTTAAATATTAGTCGCAAGGGAGTTGCTATAGAAATAATAAATCGCCATTTGGATTGGAATAACGTCACCTAACTAATCGTATTTTCCTAATTAATTACTGTTATTTATAACCATGTCAAGGTACCAAACTCGTGCCAAATAAATAATAAATTGTCATCTTGTCGCAACCGCCATTTTGGATTTAGAATGTGTCATTTAGCATGCTTGTGACAAAAACCAAATGTATGTGCAAAAAAAATTCAGCTCAAACGGTCAAGGGAAATTGTTTTAAGCCCGGACAAGATTTAACCCAGATATGGTCACAGTGAAAATGATTCATTGGAAATGATTAATAATTCTTGGTGATTATTAATACATACCAACTCAAATGGTGAAAGTCATAAATTTATCACATTCACCGGTATATCACAAGCATCGTTACGAGCCGGCGAGGAGCGCCAATGGTATATGTCGTTTGCAAATCGTAGAATTGGGCAGATCGTTAAGTAAACCGAAAACCTTTTACCAAAAGATAAAAATAGGTGCGATGACGAGCGAAGCGAGGAGGAGCGTGTTAGGTTGCTTGTGGATATAAATTTATTTAGGGAGACGAGCAAAACGGAGCGGAGCGAGGCGACCTCCTTAGTTTTAACAGAAATACGATATGAAATATGAATAACAATTTAGTTAATTATGCGTGATTTATGACTTTCCCCAAACCTGTAAGAGAATAATAATCGCCAGTGAAAGTGATTAATCCACTTGAATTTATCACATTCACCAAATTATGTAGAAGTAAATAATACTCACCGATAAATATCAAAATCAAATAGTTTATTTTGTAAAATAGATAACTAAAGTATACTTTCTACAGGTCAATTCACGATTAGATTTCTTTCTAAAAACAAAAGAATATGATGTAACAAATGTAATATAGGTATAATATCGATTCGGTAATTTTGCCAGATAAATCCTATAAATTTCAAACGAAAACCCGTGTTGTAAAGAAATAATAGTCACATTTTTATTTATCCAATCGATGTATAGTCGATAGCGTGTTCTAGCTGCCTGGGCAGACTATTTGCGGATGAAGAGTTGCGGTCACAATCACAAGGCCCTGTAAACCGTTGTTCGTTTATCATCCTAACGCCTTCATGGTCCTACAAAGCGGCCTTCTTCTGACTAGGGATTAAAGACCAGAGGTGCAATTGTGTAATGTAAGCCAATCGTATTCAAATTCGATTGTCATGTGGCTTTTTGACTAAGAAAATAAACCCGTTTGACAATTGAAATCGTACGTTTTTGGTTGTCAATAGCAAAACAAGACAATCTTATTCATCTGATAGCCAAAAATGTACGATTTCAATTGCCAAACGGGCTAATTTGCTTAGCTGAACAGCCATATGACAATCAATTTGAATACGATTGGCTTACACAATTGCACCTCTGTTTTTTTTTTAATGAGCTCATGACCCTTAGTCCTCTTAAAAGTACTTCAAGTTAATAATAGCATATTTGGTACTTATAAAGGGTACCGTTAGTCCGTTAAACTATAATATGAACATAGACACCGGTTAGTGCCTGCATGTTACGCTTTCAAGTTACGGTAGCGTCCTAACTTAACTAAATGCCTTCAATTGTAAACAGCTTAGTAGTTTCACGGTAAAATGAACATAA
Organism: Ypsolopha scabrella; assembly: GCA_910592155.1. Taxonomy (NCBI): domain Eukaryota; kingdom Metazoa; phylum Arthropoda; class Insecta; order Lepidoptera; family Ypsolophidae; genus Ypsolopha; species Ypsolopha scabrella. Next base: position 8,740,209 of record OU342969.1, read on the forward strand.
ATCATAACTTTGCCTGGCATATGCGAGCCGGCTTTCAGATTGGTCCGAAGAGAGAAAAAAGTGCAGCTTTCGTTATTTTTGGAAGACAGTATTTTACGGAATTTTATATTTTATATTGCCTTGGATAGCCTTATAACATTTGGTAATCTTAACAAATAGATAATCTTAACATATAATATAAGGTGACTTTGATTGACTCTGTAAGTGGACAGGACCAAAGTTTCAATTAACTTTTTACCAAACAACGAAAAATATTTTATTTGCGCCCCTATAGGTATTTGTTTAAGAACAACCCCGAGTCAATTAGTAGAGGTACCTATAGGAACAAAGACTTCAATATATAAATACCAGACGCTGTTCGGCATCAAAATCATGCTCATATAGCTGAACTTTTGTCTCGCTCGCTGTCATTCGCGGTAGACCTGGACGGCGATTCTCGCACATGCGACAATTTGCGAAGGCCGAAAGCGGATGATTTTCACAAGCTCTTTATGAAGAAACGTATCAAACTTTTAAAATATAAACCTGTTATACGTATTCATGATATGCTTTACGTGTCTTTTTATCATCATATTTTCAGGTGCCAACAGTACGGGCACTCAAAAAATAACTGCATGAGGCCATACAGATGTCTCAAATGTGGTGAAGGACACAATCGCCAAGAATGCACGAAGACCCGTGAAACTGCAGCTACTTGTGCCTTATGCCATGGCAAACATCCAGCCAATTACAAGGGTTGCCAGGTCTACAAAGAAATTCTCGCAAGAAAAGGTAACTTTAGAACAAACAAAACCAAGGCCGCACCACTTATTCCCTTCTCAGAAAACTACACAAACAAGACCTCTAAAATACAAACGGTCCCTCCCATTCCTGAGAAAGCATACAAGAATGATGGAAGATTGTTTAGTGAAGTTGTCAAGAACCAACATAACTCGGAAGAAAATACACAACCTTTACTAAACAACAGTCAAATGAAGAGTGATATCCACCAGCTTCTTGAAAAATTCTTACAACAACAATCAGATAAAATGGACATGCTAATGCAACAAATCAGCACTTTAATCAGTATACTTACAAGCCTTATCCCCAAGTTAATGCAAGTATGACTTTAAAAATAGCAGCGTGGAACATAAACGGACTCCCTTCCAGTTTGGAGGACGTAGAAATACTTATAAAATTAAACAAGCTTGATGTGGTTCTAATATCTGAAGCACATCTTACAAACAGAAACAGTTGCATCATAAGAGGTTTCTCTATCTACTCTACCCACCACCCAGATGGTTCGGCGCATGCTGGCACTGCACTCATTATCAGAAGCTCTCTAAAACACCATCTACTCCCAGAGTACAAAACAGAGGAAATCCAAGCTACATCTGTAAGGCTAAAGGATAAAATGGGCAATATTACCATATCAGCTGTTTACTGCCCACCAATGAAGAAAAGACGTAATAAAATTACTGCGCCAATGTTTCAAAATTACCTACAAAGCCTTGGTGATAGATTTATTGCTGGTGGTGACTGGAATGCTAAGCATACCTACTGGGGCTCAAGACTTACGGTTACCAGGGGAAGAGAGCTAAAAAATGCTTTGACACGATGAAGCTCTCAGCTATCTCAACAGGAGAACCTACATACTGGCCCACTGACCCCAATAAAAGTCCTGATCTATTAGACTTCTTCTTGACAAAAGGAATCTCAAGACTCTATCTGAATGTCAATTCATGTTTAGACACAGCTTCAGATCACTCACCAGTCATTCTAGGCTTAAGCAAAACTGTGCCATTTAAAGAGGATAATCCAAGTTTATACAATAAGCACACTAATTGGCAGATGTTCAGGGAATATCTAAATGAAAACATTGATTTGAATATTCCTTTGAAATCATCTGATGATATTGAAGATGCCTGTCACCACTTAACAAGAAAAATGCAGGAAGCTGCGTGGAATGCCACACCTGCTCTTGAACAAAAACCAACAGATAACAGCTTTCCAAGTCACATCAACGAAAAAATCTGGAATAAAAGAAAATTACGTCGCATCTGGCACTCTTCAAGGCATCCATCTGACAAGCAAGCACTTAACAGAGCAAGCAGAGAGCGTAAAGAAATGATTGCTATACTAAAAAACGACACTCTACAACAGCAGTTAGAATCACTTTCACCAAATGAAAGAGGGACCCATTCTCTTTGGAAATTCACAAAATCCTACAATAGACCACACGAGATTCACGCACCAATCAGAAAGCCAGACAACAGCTGGGCAAGAAGCGATGAGGAAAAAGCTAAAACATTTGCCAATCACCTATCAAAAGTATTCAGTCCTAACCCTGCAACTGATACTGATCAAGAAACATTAACACATGGCACATTGCAACAGGACCTACAGCTATGTCTTCCCCTAAAACCTGCATCACCTAAAGAAATATTTAAAATAATAATAAGTCTAGAACTAAAGAAAGCACCTGGGTTTGACCTCATTACAGCAGAAGTGCTCAGGTATCTACCGAAAAAGGCTGTTGTGTTTCTGACCAACATCATAAATGGTATTCTCCGAACAGGTTACTTCCCACACCTATGGAAAGTATCTCAAATAAAAATGATAGCTAAACCAGGAAAACCAATAACTGATGTAACCTCATATCGGCCAATTAGTCTGCTCCCAATTCTTTCAAAAATTTGTGAAAAGGTGATCCAGCGAAGACTGGAACCCAGACTGATGCAAGATGAGGTCATCCCTTGCCATCAGTTTGGATTCAGAAGACATCACTCAACTCTAGAGCAAGTCCACCGTGTATGCAATACTGCCAGGCAAGCTCTAGAAAAGAAGCAATACTGCTCAGCTGCCTTCCTAGATATCCAGCAAGCTTTTGACAAGGTCTGGCACGATGGACTCCTATGTAAAATCAAAAAGCTTCTTCCACACTCTTTTTTCCATCTGCTCGAATCTTACATGTCATTGAGAATATTTCAAGTCAAGACAGGAGACGCCTTATCAAAGTTCCACAATATTAAAGCTGGTATTCCACAAGGCTCTGTGCTGGGGCCAATCTTGTATTGTATCTACACTGCAGACCTTCCTCAAACAGAAGATGTTATCACAGCAACATTCGCGGATGATACTGCTCTCCTGGCAACAAGTCAAGACAAGACAGAAGCCTCCTCCAAACTCCAAAAGCAGCTAGATAAAACAGAAAAATGGTTACAGGCATGGAGGATAAAAGCTAGTGCTAGTAAATCCATGCACATCACCTTTTCCCTGAGAAAAGGAGACTGCCCATCTGTCACTCTTGGTGGTGATGTACTCCCACATGCTGACACTGTCAAATATTTAGGATTTCATCTTGACCGCCGGCTAACTTGGAAGAAACATATCACTACTAAACGCAACGAAATTATACTAAAATTTAAAGGACTACAATGGGTCTTGGGCAAAAACTCATCATTGTCACTAGAAAATAAACTCCTTATATACAAGGCTATCATAAAACCTGTATGGACATATGGCATTGAACTTTGGGGAACAGCAAGCACCTCAAATGTGGAAATACTTCAACGAGCACAAAACAAGATCCTGAGGTCCATTTCTAATGCTACTTGGTTTTCAAGAAATACGGAAATCCATGAATATCTCAATATGCTTACAATTAAAGAAGAAATTGAACAACTAAAATGCAACTACAAGCGACGGTTGCAAAGTCACCCTAATCAGCTTGCTGCTGGATTGCTGAACACAACATCTAATATCCATAGACTTAAACGTCTACCACTTATGGACTCCAAATAGCAAAGTAGTGAAAAGTGGAACAAAGGCACACAACTAAAGGGCAATGCCTAGTCTAGTATGAAGGGAAGCTGTATTGCTGAATACAGTACCTATTTACAAGAGAACTGACAGTCAACATATCTAATAAAAGTCAGCTCCTGACTGATCGTAGATAAAAAAGGAACAAAAAATATATATATATATTTTATATTAAGTATACCAAAATAAGGACGTTACTACTACGCCTCCGCTGTCTGTCCGCCTGTCACAGGGGCCTACAGCGTAAGCCGTTATAGATAGACAGTTGAAATTTTCACAGAATACGTGTTACTGTGGCCTCTATCACGGAAAATAATAAAAATTAAAAAGATTGCAATTCCCGGGTCGAGTACCCATACAAAAAATCGTTAAACGATAAATAACAAAAATTATGGTTTGTTACTCAGAGAGTGCCGAATCGTTTTTCAGGCGCTAACATTTAGCCGTTTAGAGCCTTATTTTTTGTCGCCTTGTTGTTGCTATTGCATCTGTGGTTGTTGTTTTAGGGTTCCATACCCATGTTATGTGGTAGTAGGGAACCCTTTATGTGCGAGTAATTTGCCAAATTATTTATCGTCTGCATGTACTGCATGCAACCAGTGTGAACATGCGTTTTTCTTTTTTCAAAGTTGTCAGTTTTTGCCCATTTTGTTCTCAAAAACTAAACTTTTGGATTTGGAATTTGTGTATATTATGTACCATGTATCGTACTTAACACATAGATACACCAAATACTGAAAATGACGATTTATAATGTAATTTTAGGGTTATGTATCCGAATAATCGACTAATTGATTTTGGAATTTTGTTTCATAAATGTAATTTTTGTTTTGAACTTATTTAATAATAATGAATCAAAAAGTAATCCTTCAGATTGTACTGGTACTACGAAGCTTCAATCAAGATAGGAGCAGAATAACTAAGGCATTGTCCAAGTCCAGTCCAGCAATAAATTGCCTCCCGCCAATAGTTCCGGGGTGGCGCAATCATCGATTTTCTTAGCATCCGCAAATTGTGAAACTTTCCCTCTATTGTGTATCGAAGGAAGGTATCTGAAGTTTGCCTCAGGGATGCTAGAGTGCCTTGACACTTTGACGTTCCCGGCACTATAGCACTGAGGAATACAAAGCGATAGCATTTTGCTCAGTGCTGTATGTCAATAGTGTTTGACGCTCAAAATGTCGCGAATTTTTTACTGAATCTTGAAATATACTACATATTGTAAATACCTTTTAGGCAGCTGTAGCTTTGACAGGTAATACTTGTATTTTCTACCGTTTTCTAACGTATAGAACTCATATCGATACACTTCGATGTTGGGTTTTTTCCTCAGCAGTGGGACACAATAAAAACTATGTAAGAAAGTATTGTTCGAATCATTGAAGTTTAACTGTATTGAATGCAACGGAACCGTCAGGCGGAAGACCTATTCGCTCTTGACCGATTGTTTTTAGATGATATATTACATTGATTGTCACTTAAAGTAGCATGGACACGCGTCTTAATTCTTTCCCTTGGTTAAGTGTATGCGCCATAGGCTAGCTAGGAAAAATGTTACTAATACCCGTCCAACACAAAAAGGCCCATATCAGATACTTTATTAGCTTTTGATACAGGCGATTACTGGTTAGCTAATTGACCTATTTGTCTTGGTCACGTAATACTAATAATCACGCGCAAAACAGCGGATTGGAGGGTTTTAGCTAACTGAAATTTTGTAGGAAGAAACAAGTAAATCCCATACCGCGTTCTTCTAAGGAACGTTTCGAAACCAAAAATGATTGGGTTGAAATATATTTTCTTAAACGTAAGTATAATATCTTAATGATTTTTTATAGAACTTTCGCATCATAAAAGATAAAAAAATCAAATATATTTTTTTCAATATAAAATGAGTCCCAATTATCTCCAACGAACCATCGAAAATCTGAAGTTGTTCATGTTCTAGGCTCAGGTATCTGATATCGATATAAGTGCAGCTCTCTATAAAAACAAAGAGAGATAAATAATATGGATCGAATATACCTTAAAATCAAAAATTTCGTATATTTATTAGAAAATCATAATATCTTAATTTAATGTCCATAAGGAATAAGTCTGTAAACATATTGTAAAAATAAAAAGTTTTTTGGAAAATAAATTAGACAAAAATAATCTGACGCCGTTAATTCGTATTGATGACGTAATTTTTATGAATCTTTGAAGTGACGTCTCATGACGGTTTATTTTAAATAAGGGTTACGTTTTATAAGAGTAGCGGTATCAATGAGTTGCAATTACTGTGGCCACGCACGACCAATAAACAGTCAAAAGAGCGCACTGGAGTTTCCCTTTGACCCTAAATGACATGAACATTTATTTAAGCTTTTCGCCTCTTATAAGTGAAATTAAAATTTTATTGTGGTTAAGTATACCGGGTGTTGAGATGATGTAGTAGAATAAAATTCCATAATAGTCCATGAGGGCTTAGTCGGTAATCTAAAGTCATCGAGTACCATTATGACACAGTTACTGTGGGAAGCAGGACAAAAAATAACTGTTGAATAAGCTGGCCAACCTTGACAAAACCTGGCAGGTTGTGTGTAGTCACAAAAAATATGAATTTTTTTATACAGAACAAACGGCAGACTGGATTATATCTGACTCAAGGATTGGTCAAGGCCACAATATGACGTTGAATGCATGCTGCTACGCCTCCTAATGTGACCCTAAAACTAGTGGGACCTAAACTGCTAAGCCGACTCTCGTCGGCCGAGAATGTTTATCTAGCTCTACTAATCGAGTGTTATCATATGAAAAGAGTTCAATGTTGATCCCTTCATGAGATATTTTGACATCAATAAAGACCAACTTTTTTCATGACTACACAACCTGCCAGGTTTTGCCAAGGTCAGCCAGGTTCTAAGAGTTACTTTTTGTCCTACTTCTAAGAAATGTTTCATGCTGGTGCTCGATGAGTTAAGGTTAGGGACTATGGCCTCTTGGTCTATAATATTATTGTTAAAATAAATGGCTAATAAGAATTTCTGGTACCAACGTATAATGTTTTTATATCTCGAATCGAGAAGAGGAGTGTAACACGAAGTAGCAACGAATCGCCGAAGTTTGACATTCGCATTATACATTCACAAGAGAAGCAAAACGTGAAGCGACTGAAAATGTATTCCGGTTTTGATTTGCTACGTATTGAATGAGAAGTTTGTTTGGAATACGGAATTTTGATTCGCAAACACGAATCATATTACGTCGTTACATGCGCGACTCGATATTTAACAGGTAGATAAGATTTCGATTTGGAAAAAGAAACTGTATTTCGATTGACTTATGAATAAATATCCATCGTTATGTATGTTAATCCTGATCATTAGTAAATCCATCGCAATTCATCAGGCAGTTTTGGAACATGCTTAAAATGAATCCAATTCTCGCGCCTTTTCAGCCACAAAAAGTTGTGAGATCTTATTTAGGAAAGTCAAGCATACTGATGCGCAAATAAGAATTTAGAATTATGCAGAATATTAGAATTACGAATTTATTAAGAATTACGCAGCACTTACGCTTGACTTAATAGTAGATTGTTATACGAGTGCATAAAACGAGCCATTTTACCGAGATATTTAACTCCCTGAGCCTTGGCGAAGTCAGCTATAGTTCGAGGTAATATGGCTCGTTTGTAGCCGAGCTCAACACTCTGCTTTTCACTTCGATTGCGAGGAAATGAAACTGTGATATTGTTAGCAAATATTTATTCCACTTCTTCAATACATGAAATTCTCATAACTTTTAACATATACTTGCTTAGATATTGGCGGCAATATCTGCTGAACAACTTTCTTTGCGTTTCTTCCCATTAATGTGCTAGGAGTAAGTATTATTTCATCATCACTTGATGACATATTTAACTTTCAGTAATATTTATTGCAAATTTAAATAATCAAACAACAAATAATTATGTACTGCTGAGAAAAAACAACAGCTCATTCCCGCCACAACTTCTTTTTTTATTCTACCACCGATTGGTAAGGCAAAGGTAACTTAGCCCACACAGCCATGTCTAAATAACGTAAATAAATATTTAGACAAGACCTGCATGTCTGAGGTTTATTTATTTTATATCATATTTGTTTAAGTCACTGTATATCCTTCTGAGCATCGTCTGAAGAGTCCGTGTTCATCGTTGTCCTGTCAGTTTGCTCTAAATACTCTAAAATGATAGAATCTTAGCGCGAACACTATTGAGTTTGAAAAAGTTTATCAATGAATTTGTACTGTGTGAACACTTTTATACACTAGGACATAAAAAGTAGTTTTAGTCCACTTACACGTAGCATAAACAAGAACATGAGCATGAGAAATTTTATCACATGTCAGCTATGCAACAAAAACTCTATCGGATCGTTGCCGCGTCTACAATTACTTCGTCTTTCATTAATTTTAAAGAAGGTGGTACGGTCTTTTTTGGAAGATATATTTGAGCCGGAATAACAAATAAGCCACTTTTTATCCTAGACTACACAAGCAAACAACTAGTGCATTCGAAAATGTATGAGTTGAAATCATCCTTTGTTATTATAATAATCTTTATGTAGCAAATTGCTGGAACGGTATCATAACATAAACAACAATTTAAACTCGAAATAGCAATGCAAGAAACTTTAACTGCACAATTACTAGCTGTCTCAGCTACTAAACCCACAAAAGCAGTTCAGCTTAAACATGGCAACTTTATGGATTAGCAGCATCAACAAAACAAATTATAAACTCTATTAGTTCTAGGAGTCTCTGTTAGATGTGGGACGTAAAATAGACTGTGAAAAGTGGTAGCATGAGTGTTTGAATGCATAGTTGACAGCCTGAATCTATATCTACTAATAATAAAATAGTAAATAAGTCGTGTCTGTACATTGAATATTTCTGCGAAATTTTAATTGAAATAGGTTGTAAGTATTGTTTTATAAGTATTGTTTTATAACAATACTTAAAACCTATTTCAATTAAAATTTCGCAGAAACATTCAATGTATTTTTGGCCTCATGGCCAAAACTACACTTTTAGAATGTTTGTCTGTCTGTATGTATGTAGGTATGTTTGTATGTTCCCTTTTTAACTCGAGAACCAATATTTTTTATCTTATGCGCAAATAAGAGACATTAATTGGAAGACGGGCGGAAAGCTGGTAAAAGTTAGTTTTGTGTATACTTGTGTTTTATGCCTGTACGACACAACTCCAAGCTGTTTTTCAGATGATATATTTATAGGATTTTGATGGAGTCTCGGTTTTCGATCGAAACCATGCTTAGAATAAAAATTATGATTCTGTCTCGGGTCAATTGGCTGCGTTCCGTGGAAGTTTCAAGTATTCCGCAACTAAATGTTGGAATAACATCCCTCCCCCAATACGTAATCTCATTTCCCTATTTAGTTTTAAATTTAAATATAAATCTTATTTATTATCAACGCAAAAATCTTCTTGATGATGTTTATGTACATATTTATATACTAGTACTACCACACGTAATTATCCATTCATTTATTTTATTTATCTATCTTTATTTTCCCATAGTTGCGGTATACCAACCTGCTTTATAGCGGAATTGCTTGCACATTATTTTGTTCTACCTACCCTAAATAATATTTTGAAGTCCATGGCATACGGTTGTTTTATCTGCAGCTAACAGAAAAAAATCAGTCATTAATTTTGGCTGTTTCATTTTGCTTTTGCGTACCTATTTATGATTTTGTTTCTATTTGAATTTTGTCTTGTTCTGCTTATTTCATACACCAACACATCTGAATGAGGCTAACGCACACTGACTCCCGTGAGTCACTCCCATCGGGTATTATTTGAAAATCAGTGCTGCAAAGCTAAATGTTTTGCAGCAATATGATGACAATAATGCCCTTTTCTTGCCACCAAATAATGTTTAATCATAGTTTTAATTTAATATTTTAATCTGAGTACCTACCTTTTTGTATCTGTTTGTAAAATTATTTCAGTTGTATGTTTCTGTTTTATATTTGTCTAAGATTTGTGTATTATCAGCATGTGTGGTGGCTTGAAATAAATTGCTTTTTCTTCTTTCTTTCTTTCTTTCAATTACTATTTGATGGCTTTTGAGAGGTGAGGCAAGAGAAATTCAAAATCATGATTTTTTAAACTTTTATACCATTTGTGCATAGACTGCTATCTTTAAATGCCACATACTCCACTCATTATACCGAGCAACGATCCCAAAGAAACATACCCGCGCAAATGTAAAAAAGGAGTTCTTTTTAGGGTTCCGTACCCGAAGGGTGCCAAACGGGACCCTATTATTAAGGCGCTGTCTCTCTGTCCGTTTGTCTGTCACAGGGGTTTACAGCTTCAGTTGCAGTAGGTAGCTAATTTAAATTTTCACAAAATACGTGTTACTATGGCTTCTACCACGACAAATAATGATGTAAGAGTAATGCGTGCACACGTACTTCTTTCTAGTGTGCGTAATCTCAAGAGCGCTACGAATCGCACACAACACGCTTATCTGTAAATGTCACTACAAAAACCATATCTAAACGAACTTCGGAAAATAGAATATGCAACTATACTGGTGTCGATTCGGTGTAACACGACTTAACTAATTTGACAGGACTAAACTTAATTTAAGCAATCTGTCTTTTTCTTTCTGAATCAAAAAGACAAGGACAGGACGCTCTAGATAAGTCAAATAAGTTAAGTCGTGTTACACCGAATCGACTCCACTGTCCAACTAAGCAAAAGGCGGTATCTCAAAAAAAATATTTTTTTTATTTTCATCATGTTCTTATATTAGATAGGTAGCATAACGAATCGGATGCACTAAGCCAAATAGCCGTATCTTGCCTCAAAGATACAAAAAAAATTGTCTATCTCAAATTTCTGATCAAATACTAAGCCAAACTCAAGAAACTTTGAAAAAGCTTAATATTTCAAAACTTAGTCCAGTTGAGATAACGTCTTTCAGCTTAGTAGGGCAGTATAACTCCTTAGTAGACAAGAAAACATGTTATCCGGGCAAAAGGTGTTACTTTAAAAGCCTGTTACGTTTCTGTTTAAATAGCTTCTAAAAATCACCCGTCTTCCGCCTTCGCAAATTTTTGATTAATTTACAACTAGTATGTAGGTATTTTAGGCAATTTCAGCTCAATCAGCTCAGCCACTTTATACTCGTAGTGTCGTGATGGACACACAACGACCAAACGGACAGATAGAAGATTTTCCGTTATTTAGAGGAACACTAAAAACGTGAAGCACCTCTCTCTAACTAGTACAAAGGCTTCACAATGCTAGACATTATGTTATCTCGTAGTTATGCTATTTTCACCCTTATATCAATGCATTAAGGACTTTGTCGCGGAAATTTTGCAATGGTATCTTAAAAGCTAGTAGAGGGAGGGACATTATTTCTCAAGTATTGGCTGTTGGAGACAATTTATGCCCACTCAGAGAACTTAGTCAATAGCTTAGTTTTGGTTAAGATTGCAGGGGGTATTCTCTAAGTTAGATGTAGAAGGAAATTGGAAATCGCTGTTGTATTTTGTGTACCTGTCTATATCTAAGTACACTTTTATATGTCATAGCATCAAAGGGTAAGATTATAAAGGATGTTGGTTTGCTGATCTGCATCGTTCGGCGCTGGTCTGTCTCGATGAAAATTTTTGGTTAGCATAGAATAAAAACTTTTACTATGTTTTTAATAAAATGGAATAACGAATAACAAAAAACCCTTCAGGCCCAAAATGTTGAATTCCTAAAATATCGAATTCCTAAAATGTTGAATTCTTACTATGGGTATCATCTTATCTTCCTTACCACCCATTTGTCTCCTTTCAACACTTTCAATGACTTCTGTTAGAATGTAGTTTATCTTTCTTATCCCACAATCAATGGTGGTTTATTAAACGATCAGCGTCGACAACTATAAACCGGTTTTCTTTATTTAAACACACTTATATTTCTTAATATGCAGCCACTGACTTAATCAATATAATGCACCCTTTTTGGCGCTGGCCAGCAGCACGCAGAAAATCAGCGTCCTTTATGATTTCAGCTTTAGAACGCTTACACACCAGAATCAGGTGTAAGTATAAAGTTCTTTTATCTAACCTCATATCGTAAAATCCTCTTTATGAACTCAAAACTACTTGCATAGTGAAAAAAAATCATTAACGTCTTTAAAACAGAAAAAAAAACTTTAATTAATTAACTTTAAAAACACTTTTTCAACAATAGCATCCATTTTATCCGTAACAGGGCGCCCAGAACGAGGTGCATTTTTGACATCGAAATTTCCGGATTGAAAACGCTTAAACCAAATTTGTGCTACTCTCACAGACACTGCACTAGGTCCATAAACATCACAAATTTTTTTCGCGGCTTGAGTTCCATTTTTACCTTTTTTGTAGTAAATTTTTAAAATGTATCGAATTTCTTCATTAGATTCACTCATCTTAACAGTAAGAAAAACAAATGAAAATCACACATTTTATCTAATTTGAATTTGGGATTATCTTTTTTAAAATTTAAACTTTTTAATAATACCAAAACTAGCCGGATACAAATGGTACAGCCAAAGAGATTTTATTATAAGTTCATACATACTATTTGCGAAAAAAGTTTTTCCCCAACCTAATATGTTGCTGTCTAATATCGTCAACTGCTTTTTCGTGTAAAAACCAAATTATGGCGTAAAGGGGGACCTATTACGCGATCATACGGAGATATTCCACGTTTTCGTTGTTTTAGGAATTGGCGAGATTAGAAAAATTACGAAAGTCTTTAAAAAAACAAAATGTTATCACGAGAGCGTGTAAGGTTTATATGTAAATAAATTTGGCAGCCGAACGGACCGGAGTGGAGCGAGGCGACCTCCCCAGTTTTTAACAGAATTTAATATCGTCAAGGGACCGTGTTTACGCTATAATTCAGCGCCCTTTTTGCGAATAAGTAGTTTTATACACAATATCATAATTATATTATTCTATTAATTTTAAACACAAAACTTACTGCTGAAAAAACCGAATTAAACGATGTTCACCTTCACGTGGTGTAGCTGACACATGACGTATACCACCGCGACGTGTTGGAGAGTGTAAGCACACTGTTCTTACCGTAATAGAGCAGCATGCCCGTAATATACGTACCTATTTGTCATTTACAATAATATACCTATTACGTTATAATTAGAGCCAAGTAGAAATGGGCTACACGTTTAGCCCTCTACGCATGAATACTACGGCGTAGCAGGTCTATAAAACGAGCAAACCGTTACACGTTTGCTACGTTGTCGGTCGCTACGACGAATGGTCAGTCGTAGCAAAAGTGTGCGTCAGAAAGTAGTCCAGTCAAACTAAGAATGTTTGTATGGAGTGAAAATTAAGAATATTTCAGTTATATGATTGAAAAATGTATATTAATAAGGCTAGAATGAGATCAAGGAAACAAATTATATTATGATGTACCTGTTTATATAATAATAATAAATAAATAAATAAATTTTGAAAAATTGCTAATTAATTTTACTCAAATCTTTAATTTACTGGACTAGTGAACAGAGCTTACAATGTGTGTAAGTAATCCGAAGAATCTAAAGACATTCTATTTGAAACTCCGGTGTTAAAATTATGATTACAAGCAACATAACACGCTCCTCCTCGATTTTTCCAAGGTATATTTATTCATAGTATTATGAATAATACAAGGGATCTTGGTACAGACATTGATGCAATCAATGTCTCCCAATCTTTCTACATGCCCGAACCCGAACAGTGTAAGACGTATTTGAAATTTAATAATAGAACTGTCTCAGCAATAACTCTTAATATCAGAAGTGTATACTGCAATAAAAACTTTGATAATCTTCGAGTTCTTTTAAATAGATTGAATACTAAATTTGACTTAATTATTTTGACGGAATGCTGGCTAAACAAAATAGACAACAACCCACCAATCATCCCTGGCTACGACATTTACATTACAAACAATTACATAAACCAAAATGACGGAATTGTGTTATACGTTAAGGGCTCTCTTAAAAACATTAAGATAGTTGAGGAAACAATACCTAATATAAATTGCCTTGCTATTACTTTGGGAAAAGACTATGCTTTTATAGCCATCTACCGACCACCTTTCATTAAAGATACTACCCAATTCTGTGACACGTTAAATAATATCCTGGAAAAATATAAAATGTTTCCCAATATATTTCTGATGGGCGACATAAATCTTGATCTCCTTGAACGCAGTGAAGAGAGTCCTGATCCTTCCCATTACTTAACTTTACTAGCTACGCATGGTCTTCTTCCTGGACATATGTTTCACACTCGCGAACCAACCAAAACCTGTCTAGATCACTGTATGATTAAATCTAAGAACGAATCTACAATATTAGTTATCCCGCCAAGTGCTACAGACCATTCTCCTGTTATTCTAGTCACCAAATCGCAGTCTGTTGTGATCACAAATAAAAACAAAACAACGAAACAATTAGACTACGATTCCATTTGTAAGGACCTAAGCGAAGTGAACTGGGAAAACAAACTGAAATCGACAGACGTTTGCCATGCCACTGATCAATTCATTAAAATTGTTACGAATATAGTTAACAAGCATACGACCATAAAAGCCTTACCCCGTTCTAAACAGAATATGTCACCCTGGATTACTAGTGGGCTCATAAAATGTATCTTAAAACGTGACAAACTCCATTATAAATCTAAAAAATACCCTAATGACAAAGAATTAAAATCTGTATATAGCAATTATAGAAACCATTGTAATGACATCATTAGGAAATGCAAAAATACTTTTTATCAGGCTGAACTACAAAAACATGAAAATGACTCTAAGAAAATCTGGCAACAAGTTAAAAGAATATGTAATGTTACAAAAAATAATAATAAATCAGATGAATTATTAACTTTGGAAGACAATATAAGTGACTCTCTCAAAAAGGTCAATGAGTACTTTTCTACTGTAGGTGCTAAGCTAGCTCAAAGTATTCTTACGACCTTAAATTGCTCAGAGACAGAACTTTCCCATCAAATAACTTCAGAAAATTCTCCCATTCACTCATTTGCGATTATTCCACCAGATGAACATGAAGTATGCGCAGTAATAAGAAGCCTAAAACACGACTCTGCTCCTGGGTGGGACCATATAACAAATAAATTACTTAAGTATGCTATCAACTCACTCTGTAAACCTATATCTATTATATGCAAACTCAGCATAGAAAATGGACATGTCCCTGAGGCACTTAAAAAGTCTATTATCTGTCCAATCTATAAGGGTGGAGATGGGGGCGATGTCACGAACTTTAGGCCAATCTCACTGCTTCCAGCGCTCTCTAAAATACTGGAAAAACTTGTTAACAAAAGACTTATTAACTTTTTAGAAACAAAAAACTTACTGTCAGATAATCAATTTGGCTTTAGAGCTAAGAGATCTACAGAAGATGCAGTGACCAAACTAACTGAATTTGTTGTTAACAGACTGGACGACAACAAAAAATGCTTAGGTATATTTTTAGATCTGGCCAAAGCTTTCGACACCGTCTCCATCCCTATTCTCCTTGCAAAATTAGAACGCATAGGAGTTCGTGGTCTCCCACTACAGTGGTTCAAAAGTTATTTGTCCGATAGGAAGCAGAGGGTAAAGTTGAGTGATTTCGAAGGAAACGATACTAATATAAGTTTTGGTGTTCCCCAAGGTAGCATTTTGGGCCCCACGCTATTTTTAATCTACATCAACAACCTTTGTAGTAAAACCTTCATTAAAGGGCAGGTTATTACCTTCGCGGACGACACTGTCTTACTATTCTATGGAGATACCTGGGATGAAGTGCAAACTCGTGCAAACGAAGGTCTATATAATGTCACCCACTGGCTGCAAAACAATCTCCTAACAGTTAACGCCACCAAAACTAAATACGTAACCTTCACAATTACTTCACGAACCCAACCGAACCAGAATTTTAATATTACTCTTCACACTTGCAACAACACGGAAAATTGTAATTGCCCAGCCCTCGAACGCCAAACCACTATCAAATACCTCGGAGTCATTCTCGATGAGAAGCTAACGTGGTCAGAACACATTAAGAACCTGTCTGCTAGAACACGCAAACTTATTCATATTTTTAAAAGATTAAGACATGTTGGTAAGCAAAAGGTCGTAATGCTGGTTTACCACGCCTTAGCCCAATCTATACTTGGCTACTGTATCACTGCCTGGGGTGCAGTAGCCAAAAGTCATCTTCTTCCTCTTGAACGTGCACAGCGCGCATTGCTTAAAGTCATGCTGTTTAAGCCTAGGCGTCATCCCACTAGAGAGTTGTATAGAGAATGTCCTGTCTTGACGGTTCGGCAACTGTATATAAAATCAATTATACTACGTCAACACACAAAAGCAGATTATAAAGCACTCAAACCACAGCTTGAAATTAAACGGAGGAAAAATCGTATATTTACTACACCAAAAACCCGTACCTGCTTTGCACAAAATTGCCATATTTTTCTTGGACCATATACTTATAACACCATTAGCAAAAAAATTACTTTAATTTCCCTCACTCGTAGAAGTTGTGGACAATCTATTCACCAATACTTACTAAGGCTAAATTACAGTCAAACTGAAGAGCTTCTTAAAATACCTGCCTAGAGTTATGCTCCAATTCCCTTCATTTCATTTTATTTATGTCAATTAAGGACAAACATACAGTCAACAATAAAAATCACATACATCACTATCACACCTTCCACTAATAAATTTACAAACATTTCATCCACCACATATAAATACTCAAAGAACTCACCGCTCATGAATACTCTCCACACAACCACACGCACGCTCACACACTCACTCACTTACACATTTAGTTTTAATGTATGAATTATGTTTTTGTTGTTCGTTGCTTTTTATGTTAAATGTATCAAAATTAATTATAACTCATGCATGTTAGAATAGTCTCTGCTTTAGAATTTAGAAGGATAAGTCTGTGACCCTACGATACACGAATACGTAGGTTAGGGGACAGTGAACATTCTTTAAGTATTATTTTGTATTATGAACAAATAAAGTTATTTATTATTATTATATTATTATTATTAAGAATGTTTGTATGGAGTGAAAATTAAGAATATTTCAGTTATATGATTGAAAAATGTATATTAATAAGGCTAGAATGAGATCAAGGAAACAAATTATATTATGATGTACCTGTTTATATAATAATAATAAATAAATAAATAAATTTTGAAAAATTGCTAATTAATTTTACTCAAATCTTTAATTTACTGGACTAGTGAACAGAGCTTACAATGTGTGTAAGTAATCCGAAGAATCTAAAGACATTCTATTTGAAACTCCGGTGTTAAAATTATGATTACAAGCAACATAACACGCTCCTCCTCGATTACCTCGTCGTCGAAATCTTTCCTAAATTTCTTATTCCGTACTTCACGATATTGTCAATCTGATCATAAAATAATCAATTGCTACATTATGGCCACCACATGTGGATGGTGGTTGCGCCACGCCTAACTTTTCATTCCATGGAACTAGCATATCTAATGTGTTAATGTCGACATAGCTTATAGTTTTTTTTTCAGGGCAACTAATCGCCATGATGGTTTCTCTTGTGAAACGATTACCTTGTGTACCAGTAATGGACTACGCAATCAGAGGATATTTAGGCACACATGAAGGCATTTCATAGTTGAAGCGTAATCATCTCTACGTATTAACTTGGTATTGAATAGAGGTAGGTGGGTAAATCTATATATATCCATTTGAGCGTGTATGGATTACATACTCACCACAAACGGCTCAGAGATATGGATGGCCAAACATCAATTTTGACTTAATAGAGTGTAACTGACAAGAATATTATAGAAACAGGATATAGTGAGAATCATCTCTTACCACGAAATAAAATCAAATCAAGAGATTGAATCTCCCCCAACGTACCTACCAGTGCCGAAGGGTTCTTATAACACGATTTCTATCGGCTTGCTTAGGAAACAGCATCTATACCACATTTCTTTATTCCGTGCTCTTCGCTTTGTCAAACATTTCCATAAATCTCAGTACGACAAATACACTGAGCTAACAGGGAGTTGCAAAGTACAAAAAAAAATGTTTTCCCTGGTTTCTTTTCTGAGTAAGACGATTTTTTAGCCCGGCTTCCCTTTTTAAAATGTTCACCCTTCGCCACTGGTACCCACACTACCTAAAAAATACAATAAACTGGGCGCGAAAAACAAAACGGCGATTTATTAAGAATAAAATATTTCTTTTTATTTTCTACTATTGGGTTCAGTCATGCATAATGTTTATCTTCCATTTAAAATGTAAACTAAGCATAGCATGCATTCTAGCATGTGCGGGTCTCACCCACACAGACGCGCGGAATAGTTTACGCATTAAGCGCTTGTAAGGTAATTTAAAAAATATCTTTCGGAAATCATATCATTTGATAACTCATTGTACCATCAAATTAAAGGTACTGCTATGGGATCCCACTCAGACTCATAAAAACATATGAGTACTTTGAAGGAAGCTATAAACTTTAAAAAAATATAAATGACTTCATGAGACAAAACGATGAGACAAAATCGCTACTACCCATCAACTGTTATCGCCAAAACAAAAACGTGAAATCCACACTCATTGACTTTTACAAACTAAATCAGAAAACACAAATATTATTATTAACACATCTCCGGGGACAGCTCTATGCCGACGGCCGCGGTGCAAAACCTGCGCACTCATCAACACATCTACACAGATAAATACCTAACAAAACACACCAATACAAAGTTCAGCCAAACACATCATGCATAACAAAAAATTGTATTAAATAAATAAATAAATAAATAAATAAATAAATAAATAAAATAAATTTTATTTACCTTCTAGAATGTCGACTTTTCCCGGCATTCTATGTAGGTGCAACAAAAACTCCACTTCATAACCGCATCAATCGACACAAAATCCACGACAAAACTACATAACAATACACTCCCCATCCCGACTCATGCCCGCAACACAACGAACCATTCGACGACTCTTTCACCGTCCGCATTATAAAATCATCCCATCCACCATTAACCGATATTCAGCTAAGGACATGGGAGTCGTCTCACATCTGGTCGCTTGGTGCTGCGGACCTGCCCTCTAATCGCCTAACTTCAATATCTATCGCTATAGCCTTCAAAAGCGTCGTGATTGGCCAATTATGATGTATGATGTCATTTCATTTTAATGCGATTGCGTTGGATGTCGAAGTTAGACTATAAAGCCCCTGGACTTAATAGACAGCACTAACTTACAGACGGACCAACCTCATCCAAATTTAAATAATATTTTATTATAAACAAACAGCGTAAGCCAGAAATATAATCAAACTCAATTCAATTCAATTCAAATTTATTTATTTCGCAACAAAAAGATACAAACCTTAAAGCAACCGGCTCCCAAAAAGTTAAAACTGAGATTCAGGAGGTTTCTCCTCTTATTTACAAATGTTAGTGTTAGCGTAATAATTATTTACTAAATTTACAGAAATGTGGTTAGTATACATTCTAGGTTTAATTTACTTTTCTCTCTTATTTTTTTCATTTTTTTCATTTCAAGTTTAAAACTATTAGACAATAGATTGTCTTATATTATATTCTAAAATCTATCTTTGAAGTTTATGATCAGACGTTTTCCACAAGAACGGGATACTTTGTGGACGTAAGTCCAGATCCCACTTCTGATTTTATAAATTGAATGTCAAAAGCCCTCACAAATCGGAAAACCTCTGATAAAAACAATCGAAAAGCAAAAAACAAATCCTTCAACACCACGCCAACCGAAGAAGTTCCCTTTCTTTGGATTTATTAATATATATTAATTTGGATTACAAGAAGTTTGCCTTGTCTATGGTATCCAACAAGCTGCAGGATTGCAGAGCGAAAGAGATAGCCTGTATGATATCCCTCTTTCCCTCGAGTAGACTTATAGTCTGTCAAAAAAGTGTTGAAATTAATATTGAAGAAACTATTTTCCTTTCGCCTGGTTACACCAAAAACAAATAAGTACAAAATCTGTTAAATCAAGTTAACCGCGTTGTTATTTCATAAATATATTACCTAAATAATACTACTTGAACGTTTAAAGTCCATTAAAGTCAGTTTCATTTTCATTTCAACACTTTTTTGAGAGACTATACAATATATAAATCTCGTCATATCTACTTTTTTATCTGGAATACTAGTGGGTCGAGCAAATCTTCGGTCTCCTGGTATGTTAAATTTTGGATCCAGTCCTTGATGGCAATTTTACATCGTCGTTGAGGAAGAGGGTAAACTTGTATTTCTCTGTTTATCTTGTTGTAGAGGCGTCGCAAGCTCGGATAGTGGCGATTTGCTAATGCTGTTTTAAACAAAGGAATTTTGCAGACAAGGTTATTGCGGCGCTTTTCTGTTATCAAGTTCGGATCATAGGCTAGAGAAGCATGTTTTCGCAGAAAAACTTGAAGTACAAAGAGCTGTCTTACGGTTAGAACTTTTCACCCTTCTACACTCACATTAACACTCATACAAACATTATTACATCTTCTCTCAACCACAACCCCCCTAAGACACACCCTCACAAACACCTTCTCTCCCTACCTCACCCACATGTACACATCCTCACCCTTAGCCACTTTCATAAATCTCAAAAAAGTTATATTTTTTTAAGTAGGCAAGTTGACGTTGCGTACTTTGACTTTAGGAAGGCGTTTGACGCGGTAATAATGACATTCTTTTAATAAAACTTGCGGCGGCTGGGTTTATTCCCCATTTACTTAACTTCTTTATCAGGTAGTTACGAGATAGGCGGCAATATATGGATTTGCGGGGTGCAACATCGGCTCCGTATTTTACATATTCTGGAGTGAGTCAGGGCAGCAATCTAGGCCCCCTGGAGTTTTTAATAGTGATTAATGACCTTCCAAACGTCATCAGGGGTGTCATTTGTCTCTTGTGCGCGGATGACCTCAAATTAATCTTAAAGATTGAAGTTAACACAGATTGTGAGAGACTACAGCAAGATATTCGGAGGGTAGTAGAATGGAGCCAGCAGAACAATCTTCACTTTAATGTGTCAAAGTGCGCGGTGATGTCGTATAGTCGCGCGCATGAGCCGCTTCACCGCTAGTACGAGATGCAGGGGGTTGCACTGGCGCGCGTCGATAGCGTCAAGGCTCTGGGAGTGTTAATGAATGCCGAGCTAACGTTCTGGGATCATATTGTAGCTATATGTAAAAAAGCTTTTAAGAAGTTAGGCTTTATACTACGGCAAGCTAAAAATTTTAATAGTATGCTAGCCATAAAAGCTCTTTACGCATTAATTTAGAAAGTGGTTTGTTCGATGGTTATATTTGAAAAAATATGGTTTTTATCCATACTATCCATTAATGTATACAACCCTATTTATTATAGGTATGGTTGGATACAATAAGTTGCAAGTTAGGAGTAAGGAGAGACCTAGCGCTACTAATTTATTTTTTTAAAGTTTTGCGGGGAAAATTATGCAATGACGCTAGTCCTTGGAGCTGTTTGTGCCGGATAACTTTTTTTCGTGCGAGAAATCACAAGTTGTTTCGTGTGCAGTACGCGTTGTAAAAACACTTCGTCTTTTCAACAAAATTGTTAAGCTTACAGATACCGATTTGTTCAGTTGTTCTTTGACGGAGTTCACAAAAACTGCTTTAAATATAATTGGTTATCAATCGCAATGCCTGTAAAGATTGTATAGCATAAAATGTATATAAATAAATAAATGGAAAAATCTGATTTATTTTTGTTTTTTATAATATTATAATAAGTATAGTTATTAAGTATACTATAAAAAACAAAAATAAAAAAAGAAGCTATAAAAGTTTATATACATTTATTTTATTGTATCTTTTTTAAGGTATTTTATATATTTAACAAAAATATATTATTATTTTAAATTTAGGATTATTTTTGTATGTAAGACGCGACATTTTTTTTGTGCACTTGTACGATGTTCATATTTTGTACTGTTTCCTGAATAGTTTTCTGTAAGAAAAATCTTACTAGAGATAAGCTCACCCGTATTTGTACATACCTACCTTTTATTGTAACTGGTTGTGTTCGTGTATTTGTGTACAATAAAGTATACAATTTTATTTGAATTATAATAATAGAGCCAAAGTCTCGGCTACACCTGACAACCTCTGGATATGTCATGCCATGCATGACTCATGCAAGAGCATATCAAAGGTTAAAGTTCGTAAGAAGTGCACATACTAAAAAGCTTTTAACCTATGACTAATCATTGAGGAGTTTTTTAAATCTAATAATTTTATTTCGTAATACCTGATTTATTTCAAACTTACACACCTGGTGGTCCAGTGAATAACGGTTTAGTTCGACTTAGGTCCAAAACGAGTTTTTTTATAACTGCTCCGTTTCTTTTTTGTACAAAATGGTCTAACTGGAATTTAGACCATTTTGTACAGGAATATACCTATAGATAGACATAATGACAAAATGGTTTAAGTACATATTTTTTGGTACTCAAGGGTTTTAATATAGTTAATCGCATACTGAAATATCACATTTTGTGAAATTGGATGTGACTTTAATTATATATATCTTCCCGTTCCTTTGTTTTTAGGGTTCCCTACATCAAAATGAAAAAATCGGAGCCCTTATACGATCACTTTGTTGTCCGTCCATCTATCTGTATGTCTTTCAAGACTTTAGAGTAATGTACTCGTACCTAATACATTACTCTAAGTTCAAGACCCCTTTCTCGTGCCCCGTTAGAAATATCAGAGCCAATCGTATTCAAATTGATTGTCATATTCGGCTAAGCAAATTACCGTTTGACAATTGAAATCGTAAATTTTTTGCTGTCAAATGAATACGATTGTCTTGTTTTGTTGACGACAACCAAAAAACGTACGAGTTCAGTTTTCAAAGGGTCTAACTTGCTTAGCCGAATAGTCATATGACAATCAATTTGAATACGATTTTCTTACACAATTGAACCTGAGGTTGAAACTAATATCTCTTACAGAAGTCGATTGCCCCTTAGTGCTGTTAAAAATCAGGTCTCAACTTAACGCTGAAAAAAGTTATTACCCCTTAGGTATATATAATCAATTTCATACACATTGGCTCACCATGAAAACCTTACTTGGTACTTCCAGACTTGAAAAGTCGTTCACAGTTAGCTCTTATAACAAACGCCTAGGAAAATATCTGAAAATTGCCGATATTTAGTTATTCAAGAATCATTTATAACTGCTCGTGGAATACGTTTGTATTTTAAACAGTATGCATGGAACCCTCGGGGTACGGGTCCTACTCGCACTTGACCAGTTCTTTACACGTTTACTAATTAAATTTGATAAAACACAAATTTGAATTTTGCATGATATGCATAATTTTTTGGTGCCAAAATGTTTAATTCAGTTTCTGAACGTTATATCTCTAACTAATTTGTCGGCCATAATGGCCGTTGGGGCCGAAAGGCTTTAGAATGGAGACCACTTACAGCAAAGCGTAGTGTAGGCCGACCTCGTGCCCGCTGGACCGACGACCTGAAGGACATTGTGGATGGGGCGGGAAGGACGGAGGACCCATGAGTGGCGAAATTTGGGAAAGGCCTATCTCTAGCAGTGGAAGAACACGGGTTGATGGATGGATGGATATCTCTAACGCATTGTAGTATGTTTTCTAGGGACTGCTAAGCCGATACATACTCATAGTAATAGAACTTAATGGTACTTTGATTTTTTTGTGCCAAATGTGAGCTGTTTAGCAAAAAAAATTTTTTTTTTCTTTTTTGGCTCTCCTGTAAGGTTGTGTTTTACGAGTTAAATCTTTTTTCACCGGAGGCCCACAAACGATCCCCGTCTCACACAAACGACTTTTTTGATTTAGCATGGGACACTCCTTCAATATGATCGCTTCTAAAAACACATAAATTATAATTACATAAATTATTTACGATGCAAAGGTTAACTTTTGGTATTTATTTAATTCTCAATGTCAATAACAAAATATGTTCGCGCCATTTCTTGTGGCTCTCGTATTGCGGTGTAGGTAGGTACTTAGATAAAACAAAAGGAAGATACGGTAACCCACTTCTTGCGCACGGCCCTGCAAATTTAGGCCCAATGGGCCTGTTTTGTGTAGCTTTTCTCGCTCGCGCCACTGTCGAAGCTAGTCGCTCTATCTCTGTCGTTCGGAGGGAGGTAAATTTTTCAGTTGACAACGTCTAGCGCATAACTGAATCTGTTCCTGAGGTATGGGAGCGGTACGGGAGGGGTTATGGAACGTCAAACGACGCGTAGCTTCAGTCGGGCGTCAGTAGCCTTGCCTCACTTTTCACCCCTCCCGTGCCGCTCCCATACCTCATGGAACAGACTCAGTTATGCGTATATCAATGGGTAGGTAGTAGTTAATTCACATTTGCAACTGTGCCTTCCTACTCAGTTAGTTTTTGGACGCAATCCGTCACTCGTCAATCATTTGACTCCGGAGGTCTGGCTGTCGTCCGTCTACTAGATCCTTGCATTAAGGAACCAAACTGCGTTTAGAGACGAGACGAGACGAGAGACATGGTGAATCAGAAAAAAAACCGGTCAAGTGTGAGTAATGTATCGTGCCCTGAGGGTTCCGTAGCATTATAATAAGTTAGTAGACCTGAATAAAATAATATGAAAAATTATGATTTGTTCGGTATTTGCCCCTTCCTGCCTTTGTCCCTAATTTGAGGTGCCCATAGTATTAGAAGAGCTTTGCCAACTTTTCCGAAAACCCTCGTATGAAACAAAACTAAATAAGGTAGTCGCAAATTTACTGCTTCCATAAATTAAATTTCAGTATTTGTTGGACAAATCTACATACAGATTGTAAATATATTGTTGCGGAAGCCGGAAACTATCGATAGTATTCGTCCATACATAGCTTTGATTCTGATTCTGATATCAAATCTTCGACTTGTGTTAAATGTAATTTAACCCGTTCAGTTATCAAATTATATTGAGGAACAAAAGGTATTGAGTAATTTATTAGGTGTGTTATAATTGGGCCAAATAATACAAAAGTATAACAGAAAATCACGATATATTTTATTACATAACTTAAGCTACTTTAACAACATAAACGTCGGAGAATATGGATAAATACCACTAGTAGAGGCAAACGTGACCTAGCAAACAAATTGTGCGAGAAAATCTGAACACGTGCCAATAGTTTGTAAAGTTAAGTAAATCCCGGGTAATTTGCACGTGCATTTCATACATTGGCGTGCGGTCGTATGCTAAGTTTAATACATATAACCCGTGCGGTTAAAGAAACAATCTACAAATGGCGACTGGTACTTAAGAGTAGCGTCAGTAAAAGAAGTCAAGCGGCAGCCAAACAATATTTCATTAAATTTTGAATATATTTTAGGGAGTAAATAGAGTGCTGCTAGCAACCGTTTATTTTATTAAATAAACTTTTAAATAGTTAAAATTATCCCGAGAACATTTATTTATTTTACTTTATTATGTACTTGTTTTTCTGTATGCAATAAAGAATTTAAAACATATCTCGGCGTTTTGCCTACAGGCAAAGACAGTGTGGATGCTAATCCAATGTATTTTTTTGTACGTAGGTCGAGACAGTGTGAATGCTAATCCAAACTGATTATTTTTTTTGTACTTAGTACCATGCTGTGCGAGTATAGACGGAGCGACGATGTGAGCGAGATAGCATGAGACCGGTCGCCATTTATAGATGGTTTCTTTATCCGCACGGGTTATACCCCTATCACTTTTAAACAGAAAATTCTGTTTGTTGTGAAAATTATATCGAGTTATGGATTATGATGTCCTTAAAACATGATTTTTTAAAAGTTTTCTTATATTTACACATACAATTAATAGGAATAAACATTTCATCGTTTTTTTAGAGGGTAGTCATGATTAGGAAGCTCTCAATCAACGGCTTTTAATTCCCATTTATCCTGTGTGCTGCACTAGTGGAATTTGATACTTTTCAGTCATAATTTCCATATAAATATTACGAAATAGGTTATATTTATCTTAAATCTATAAAATTTCCCATGTATTTTTGACAGATCTCTAAGCAAATCACTGCCTCTTTTGCAATTATGATTATAAGGTCCTACAATGATAAGTGAAAATATTCTAGGGTATATCACGTATCTGATCAAATTCAAGAAGTTTTTTTTGTCAAATAATTTTTTCACTTCCCAGTACAAAGTGGTTAAATCAGCTGACTAAATTTCTATGGAAAGATAAAAATAAAAGGTAGCGATAGATTTTTTTTTTCGGTGGAAAGTGGTCTGGTGGGGATACTCTATCGTCATTAAATTTTTTCACTTTGAATTGTAGGACCTTGTATACCTACATCGGCTTTCTCTCACTGTTCAATACAAAGCTGCTGTCTAAGACATTATTAATTATTTAAGGGCTTACCTTTGGTCTTTCAACGGTTTTTGTTGTAATATGCCGAGTCCACTACTTATCTGATCAATGTAAAACTTGGACACGTGTTTTTTTCAGACCTTTATCTTTCCGTTGTCATGTCGGTTACCTAATTGGACAAATTTCACTCGATAGATTTTATTTTTGAAAATGATGCCTTTTTAAGTAATTAATTCGTTTTTTGTCTAAACGAATTGAGCTTCATTTCTAAAATTACTGCTTTAACAAGAAAACATGGTTTATTTTCCGATGTCAGATGAAAAACTCCTACATCAAATACTGTTTCGTAAAATTCACTGGTTTTGCATGCCGACAGCGCGCGAAGCGGGCGTTCTTATGTAGACTTTCTGACAACGTATTATCGTTCACCAGGGGTAAGGCCTTAAATTACAATTTCGCTTCGTGTTGGTGATTTATAATAGACGAGGATATGGATATTAAAATTACATACAAAATTACAATACCCCAAGATTACACGACTTGAACATCTCACATAGTTCCAGCAGCGTGTTATCAGTACATTTGGTGAGGTTCTTCAGTGAGCGCATGTCACTGCGCCTAGTCACGTGGACCTTCGCACCTTCGATGCCTGACAGGGACTTGGCAGTTGCGGCGAGACGACTCCAGGGCATCGGCCATTCCCCGCGCAAGTACTGCGGAGGAAGTTGGGTAGTAATTAAAAATTAAAGAATGGTAAAAGTTTCATTATTATGTTTCCAGGTATCCGGCGCATGGGGACTATACATTTATTATTAGGTTCCGAAAACCGTAGATTCAAATTTTGTAACACATGCTAAAACTATTTGTAAAATTGAATCAAGCCATGGTCTAGCTTGCTTACTATTTATTGTTTTAGCGATAAACAAAAAAAACTCATTTTTGTTATTATTAGATACCGAAAACCGTATACTCAAATTTTGTAACGCATGCTAAAATGTTTGTAAAATTGAATCAAGCCATAATATTGTATATTATCATTTATTGCTCTAGCGATAAACAGAGAAATCTCAATGGTTATGTTTGATAATATTATAAATAAAAGGTAAACTAATTTAAAAAAACCGGCCAATTGCGTGTCGGGCCACGCGCAATCTAGGGTTCCGTAGTTGCCCAGTACATTTTATAAGTTGGTCTACTAATACAGATCGCGCCAAACTTCTAGTCCCATTAGAAGAACGGCCCATACATTGTCGTGTTTAGAGGGGGCCAAAAGTTTGGCGCGACCTATACTCGTAAACCTGTAAAGCCTACTTAGCTGAGATAGTTTTCCTTTTGACTTCATTATATACAATACTACTTCTGTGAATTTTTTCACATACCTATAAACAACCGTTCGGCACCGGGGGGTAACAAAAATTAGCACTTTAAAGCTTAATATTTCGCCAACGGAACCCTTAATCGAAAAATAATTTTCACACACGTACCATGTTTCTAAACGACGTATCCAACGAAACCCCACACTTTGGGATAGACAAGAAAAAAAAATCATCCCCAATTTACGTGTAATTTTTTTTCGAAATTTTATTTTACCACTTTGTTGGCGTGGTTAATATGTATATATACCCGTGCTAAATTACAGCTTTCTCATCTCATAGTCTCTGAGCTAAGCCGCGGACAGACGAATAGACGGACAGACGGATATGGCGAAACTATAAGGGTTCCTTGTCGGACTACGGAACCCTAAGAAACCGGTTAAAATGCTGACAATCAAATAATAGATCATTATGAGGATAGGTTCCGAAAAACCATAATTTATTCTTTCTTGTTTGAAGAATCTAGCAATACTAGATATTTGAAACAAATTGGGACTTCCGTCAAGAATATAATGTACATTCTTATCGAAACAGAATCTTCAGAAGTCATTCCAACATTGAGCCATAAAAAATCAAAGATGACTCCAAAAAAAGGTTTCATGTCGAGTTTTAACATTATTTGAGCAAAATCATATTATATTATTTATTTATTAAAATGTGCATAAACTTTATTATACTGTTATCCGAACAGATATTTGATACAAACTTTAGTTTTTTTTAAACAATAAAATTCGTGATAAAAGTCGTCATTTTGATAATTTTCTAGAATTCGTCCCTCTCGCACTGAAGGTTTTTCGGCATGGAGTAACAGCGATCAATGCAATCGGAACCTATTCTCTTATGGGCGCCAGGGTAGCGCTTGAACCCAAGCGCTACTACATAGGCTATAGACGGCGCTGTTCCCGCCCCTTCAATCACGCGTAGCAACACCCGAGACGAAACACAACTTTACCTGATCAAACGGGCGCCTGCCGATATGAAACATGATGTAAATCAAAGGTGCTCTGTGAATCGGTATTCCGGCATCCAGACAATCCTCAACTTCCTGAATACCAAGCTCTTTGTATATCCTTTCAGCGTGTAACTGTAGATGGTCGTAAATTACCTGTGAAATAAATCGCTAATCAGATATTTCCAGGGACCATTTTTGTTACCCTATGATAGGGTAACCCTGTGGGTTTTACAAAGTGTTTTTGCATGAAACCATATTTTTAGTGTTACCCTATCCGTAAGTGGTAAGCAAATCATTTTCAAATTAAGGTAAGCATACCCTATTAAAATCGCTAAGGGACCCTGTAACCCTATCAAAAAACGTAATGTAACCTCGAATAATCCGAAAGTGCATCTATAAAACCCTTTCAGTTAGCATAATACAAAAGCAAGGCCGACTCACGGATTGCTCGGGGCTTTCGCCTTTTTCCAAATATAATTAACAAACAAAAACTGTCAAGAAAAATGTCTGATTGTCAAAGGGCAGTGTAGATAGTATTCAAAACCCTATATAACCCTATGAAATGCTGGGTTAACCTAATGATAGGGTTATACCCTATCAAGGGTTAACCCGATGATAAGCTTAAATAATAATTTATTTTAGGCCTAAATAAATTTGCTTTTCATAGCAAACCAGGACAAAAAGTTAAAAGTTTAACATAGCCCCCTTGTAAAATCGTATTGGTGTGTTACCCGTATGAAATTTGGAAACCGAATATTCAAGTGGCAAAGGGATATTAAGAACAGACATCATAACGGGACCAACTCAGTTGTGAGGGCGGCCAAATGTGATGGTGTTTCATTTCGCTATAACGTGCACGCTACAAGAAACTTGCGAAGGCAATACGATCATGGTGATTTCGTCGCGGGCGAAAAATTCAAAACTTGTGTCAGGAGAAACATGATTTTGGCAAGATGGTGGGCGTTTTCAAACAACTTGTTAGTTATTATTAATCTAGATATCATTTTCGATGCCCAAGTCTCATTTATTTTTTAATTTTATCTGTAACAATAAACACACGATTAGCTACACTTTTGTTAAAGTTTTGTAGGGGTTCGTTATTAAGATGTGATTCAAATTTCCCGAAATTTAGTTGTAATCGGACATAGATCTAGATAATGTGAATGGACTCAGTTTTAAATATCATAAAAATACTAGCTTTTGCCCGCTACTCCGCCCGCGTTATGTTCGGTTAAACGACATGCTTTTTTCCGGGATAAAAAGTAGCCTATGTGTTAAGTTAGGGTATAAGCTATATCCATTCTAAATTTCATCCAAATCCGTTAAGCCGTTTTAGCGTGAAAGAGTAAGAAACATACACACACACACACAAACTTTCGCATTTATAATATTAAGTGTGATGTGATTCGGTAGACACATTTTGTTTCTGCGTTTGTATGGAGGTTTGCGCGTGATGTCTGCTCTTGAGGATTTAGGAAGAGGTTGATTGTAATTAAATACGAGGTGAAAATCGACACGTAACTTTTACAATCTACTGATCATACTGCATAACTTGCCCAAATAAACGTAAAAGCGTTCGGACGGAGCGGTTGTGCGGGTCTTGCGAGGCGAGGCTCCGAATTGCTTGTTCGACAATTGTAAGTAGCTCGGTGGATTACCTCCCGCGTCTCGCCCCGCAGGACCCGCACAATTACTATGTCTGAGCGCTTTCGTTGGACAACTGTACGGATTTTTAAAACTGTGTAATGGGCTGGTAAATTGAGCAGTGACCAAACTACCACGAGAAGTGAGAAGAGAGTAGAGAATTTGGTATACTCTGTTGCCAGCGAAAGATGGTGGTCTGGGAATAACATAATAATTTTATATGTCGTAGTATCTAAACTATATGTAAAAACCGGACAAGTGCGAGTCGAACTCGCCCACTGAGGGTTCCGTTAGACTTTATTTTGTACATACGGACAACAAAGTGATGCTATAAGGGCCCTGTTTTTTCCTCTCGAGGTACGGAACCCTAAAAATCAAATTACTCGATTTTGTACTTACTCTCAAACTGTCTTGTCCAGGTCTAGTCATCAATATCTGGCTAGTCAACGCCGCTGCATCGCTTACTCGTTCAGCATTTGATCCAGGCACATTTCCCTATAAATAAATACTTGGCATTTGGCATTACAGTATATTATAGGCTGAAATTAAATTAACCGACCAAATTTATACTGGAGACTCGGTTAGTAATCAGAAACAAGGTTGGCCAAATTCGAAAAATATATTTTTTGCTCCCTTTGTTGGACTAGTTAAAGTACAATTCCTAGTCCAGTCATTAATTTCACCAAAGGGGTAATTGAAGCTTGTTTCTGGTCACTAACCGAGTCTCCAGTATGAATTTGGTCGGTTGATTTAATTTCACCTTGTATACTTGTTAAAATATTTGTCAGGGGTCCATTCTTTAAGAATTTTAGTTACTTTCAAGAGATTTTTACTCATATACGTACTGAATTTGCCTTTAAATAATGAAAGAGCCAAGATATTAAGGAATTATTTCAGCAATATAATCCAAAATAATAATTTTCAT
This sequence comes from Ypsolopha scabrella, assembly GCA_910592155.1. Classification (NCBI taxonomy): domain Eukaryota; kingdom Metazoa; phylum Arthropoda; class Insecta; order Lepidoptera; family Ypsolophidae; genus Ypsolopha; species Ypsolopha scabrella. The sequence continues at coordinate 8,771,370 of OU342969.1, forward strand.
TTATTTTTTTATTCTCTCAATCTTATGTTTCACAAAAATCTCGTGACGTTTTCGTCCGGCCTAGCTCAATCTGAGTTATCCTCAGAATTTATTCAATAATAATGATAAATCCTAATAAAAGATTTTAATCTAAAAAAGCACTAAAATGTTTTGTAAAATTTTTATATAAATTTATATAAATTTATAAAAGTCGTTCTGCGTAGTTTATAGTTTCTGCATAGTATAAGTAAGGATTTTTATATCATACTTCTGAAACTAAATTTCTACGTTACTTTAAACCTTACTTCTTCAAAAAACAAAGCGAACTCCGGAAAGTCCTCCAACACAAGTTTGCTCGACTTGAACATGTGATCCGATAACGTGACGAGTTGTTCTATCTCCTGCGTGTGCTTGTCGTCCTCGTCGATAGAGCAGAGCGCTTCGGCGATCGCAAGCGCTATGGATGCAGGGCTGCTATGGCTGCCATCGAAGCTCACAGAGCTGGCCACTAGAAGAAGAGTAAAAATATATGTGTTAAAATTGAGATAATACCCTTAGGTCTATTATCTGATTTGTAACGAAATCTCAAGAAATAATAATTATGTAATGCACAAAAAAAACTCTCATCTGATAGTAGTTTATGAAACTGGTACATAAAAAGGTTATTAAAAACACAAGTGTCAGTTTAAAAAACGAGGCGTAGGTGAGTTTTTTAATAGAACACGAGTGTTTTAATACCTAGCTATGTATAGTTTCGTACATTACTTTATCTAAACTCATGCCTACTTGTTTTCATAATCTTGGTAAATTTTTCGTTAGCCATTTTAGATTTTTCTTGTAAAAGCTTGTTCTAAAAGTAATTTGTCGTTATTTTCAGAATGCAGGTGGAGCCAAATTATCATCACCTGCTTTCAGTAATTTTAGGGCAAAATAATATTTTGACCTACAAAAACCCAGTAAATAATAAATAAATGTTTCCCTGTAAACTATGGCACCGAAATCTAACACAAGTCCAAATAATATATTAAGATGTCTATTGCATGCACCCTAGCAAGCGCCGCCAGCCATAAACAATACCTGGCCGAAAATAAAGTTGAACTGTGACCTCCTTATCTGTTTTGTACGTATTTTGGAGAATATTATTTATAAACCTCATTGGTATTTGATATTAAACCTCAGACATGGTTGTATGGGCTAAGTTCCCTTTGCCTTCTTAGTTAGTATCACATGTGCTGTAATCTCAGAAAAAGTTATTTAATAGCATCATGTTGTTCGGGGACCTACAGACCATTCGCTATAAGAAGTCCCCTGGCTTAGGAAATGGTAGCACTGCATATAATGTTGCCAATGGCTCACTTAGCATTCACCCTACTACACATTCCTAATATTTACTTATCTACGTTTTTTTATATATTAATTAGACTACCTTTAATGAAAATAAAATGTACAGAATGAAAAAATCAAATATATCAATTATTTATTGATTTGTATTTCGCAAACAATACATATGGTCTAATGGTATGAAGATCTATACATGTATCTCTGTACTAAAACGTTATTTTTTATTTCTTATTCAAGCTCGACGGCGTTTGTTCTAAATCGTCAAGCTCCCGTTTTTACGATTTGTTACAGGCGACTTAATGTGAACGCTTTTTTCCGATATGCCTGCAAAAGTAAATGAATAGCTAATTATTATTTGCTCATAAAATTGGCTTTATGTTTAAAGCTGGTGCCCCTATTTTACTAACCCGTCACGACACTGACACGAGATCTAACCTGATCGGGAGGAATCACGGTGCATTGTTTGCGTTTTCTCTTTCACAAAAGGCGTACCTTCAACACAATCTCCTTTGCACTATTGTTCATCGGCTTTGGCAATAATAATACATAATTTATCAAATAATTTTGAAAAACCTGAGTGACAACAATATGACAGCAAAAGCTTGACAAGAAGTGATGCCAACATGAATCCAAGGGACAAGTTATGATGAATGGTCTGTATACTATAATTTCTTTTTTCTGTTTTAGAGACGTTCATGAAATTTTTTTTTTCATTATGCAAGTAGTTTTGTGTTTATAAAGAGGAGTTTACGATATGAGGTTAGATAAAAGCAATAAATATGTTGTACGCAATAGTAATAATACAATCAAGCCCGTTACCATCTCTAAAAAAAAGAAAAGCCGGAGAAAACTTCCGACAGTTCCGGACAAATAGTTAGAAATTTCTAATTTTGCGGCATGTTGATTTATTTCGTAAGGCAAAGAAGTGACGTGTGAAATGTTTTAAAAAACCATTTTCAAAGAAACAGAAATGCTGCAGGGTGGGCATCTTAAATATAAAAATAATATATTGTATATTTACATAATAGTACATTATGATACAAGTGAGCTGCGTTGGACATTACAGTCGAGGCGGGATTGCAGGCCGAGCCGAATGGCGAGGGCGTAATGGAGCCGAGAGTGTAATGTCGAATGCTCACGCGTTTCATACGACGTTTTTCAACACACTTGCGAGGAAAAATAATAAATTTCACTGTCTTTTTTTCCACATAATCGAAAACACAGCTATGAACTAACAATTACTATATTTATATAACTATGAATTAAAAAATGGCGGCGAAGATTTTGTTTTTTGCGCAGATGGAAATAGAGGCACTGATGCAAAAAGCCAAAAAGCCAAATATTAAATATTCACAAACTGAATATTTTTGTATTTACAATAAAAATTTGAGTAAATTTGTTGATAAAAATAAATAATTTGATGAAATTAAATGATTATTTAATACATTTCAACTGAGACAATCTATTAATTCGCAAAAAAATTACTATTTCTCCAGATATCAAACTCTTTGCTAAGAATTAAAAAAAACTGTAATGTAAAAAACACTAGTGCGATAATGTAAAGTAAAAAGCACGCGTGTTCAATGCTGCATTATGACCCTAAGAACGCTGCAATAAGGGCCACTTTATAAGCAAGTGTGTTGAAAATACATTCTCATGTTACTGATACGCAAATTATAATTGTCTTGCACAGGTATTGTCTAATATATTGTTGATGTCGATTTAATTACAAACTTTTATTTTATTTAAAATTTCTTTGCCTTCATTTGTGGGAAAATTCCGGAAATCTTAGAATTTCCCCCGCATTCCTGACAAAGAACCAAATTTCCCGATGTATGGCAACACTTGGCCCAACCCGCTGGGTCGTGAGATAAAACATATTATGACGAAGTAGGATGGGGGATTTCGATAAATACTTACTTGTATGACCCATACTCATTATCCTGACTTGCTTTGGTCTGGTTGCTTTGACATTCATGTGAGGCTCCCCGTTCGATTCCGATGAAACTGAAAAAAACAATTAAACCTACTTAGAGCTAGATTCTCAACAAATAAAATTTCACTAAGCAGTACTTAGGCGACTAATCAGTCAATTACAGCGCTGCATTTCGAAGCTAAGCACCGTTTTACTTGAAATTCTCAAATATGAAATCAAGGGTTACATAAATTATCTAGATCGAAAATGTCTGCAGTTCAAGCTAAATACCGCGTGTAAAAGCAAAGACAAGAATCCTTTAAGGGTGTGTTAGTATAATCGATAAAAATATTATTTTAAATACTGGGATCTCTAAATACCTCATAATAAGACGATTTTTTTTACTCAAAATACACTAATCGCGTGGACACCCTCACTGGTCGCTGGCCACTCGGATGAGGGGTGCGGGTTGCGGGGTGCAATTAGGTGTGTGGGGAGGCCGGTGAGCTGCGTAGCTATAGCTTAGAAAAATGATGGAATTTTAGGTGAATATTCAAGGTACATTTTTTTCTCGTAATGACATCAGAATCGTGTACTTTCATACCCTAAAGGGATTCTTGACTTTGCATTTACTTTACAGCCTATATATTTAAACGATTTTAAGGGCTATGGCGCTGTAATAAGGACTGCCAATAGGTAGCCTATCAGGCATCCGTACTTCGTATTTTTAGCAATACTAACAGTTAAAACTCATGTTCGATGGAAACTTCGATTGCCGATGTAGACATAAATCTATAAACAGCGACTAAACCATTAGGTTTACCTTGGAATTAGAAACACCGAAGATAGTTTTTGTAGCAGCAGCAAGACAATAATAATCGGCCAATTGCGTTACTGGGTTGTAGAAATACACAACTGCACAAATAAGCGAATATCGCACTCATGCGGTCTCCTACGTCAGTCAAACCTACCATGTTTTTCCTTTTGGGTCTCTTTTTGGGCCCAAACCTGCAACTCTTCATAAGCCACCGTGATCAACATCTGCAGTAGAACGGAACCCCCGACCGGGTTTATATGTGAGGGTAGACATTTCTGTATAACTTCGGCTGCGTTCGCGAATGTTCGGGGGATGCAGTCGAGTGATCGGGATATGCAAGTCAAGCAAAGAGACATGGTCTGGAACAGAAATAAGTTGAAAAGTGTGACATGGCATGATATATTTATTTATTTACCGAGTTAATAGGTGTAAGAAAAAACATTGATATTTTCCCTCACCAAGAGCACCACTCTATAAAAATCAGAAACAAATATCAGTAAGCTAGGTTTTCTAAAAATCAGACTTGTCAAAGTTCTTTTTTCGTAAGATATGGAATAATATTTTGCAATAAACTTCGAAAAAAGGTCCCTAGTTTGCCAGAAAATAAGTTTTAACTATATTAAGCAGGGCCTCCTGAAAAAGCGTACAACTTATTGAACGTTATTACTGAATAATCACTGAGCTAGTCTCCTTTATTAATTCGGCTGGATGCTTTAAATCTATACTTATTGATAGTAAAGTATATTTGGAATAAAGTGGCTGTACATTAATTTTTTTATGGAATGGATTATTGGTATTGTACTGAAGCCAAAACTACCATTCTTAGAATATTTGTCTATCTGTTTGTATGTTCCGTTTTAACTCGAGAATCACTCAACGGATTTGGATGCGCTTTTTAGTGACCCTGGTCTACATATAGGCTATAAGGGATGTTCATAAAATAACGACAAAGCCGTAAACGGGACAGAGATTGAATAAATGCGGCCAAAAGGATAGTCTATAACATACCTGATACATAGAGGCGCCACTTCTCAAAGCGTTTACCAGAATGGGCGGGATGAACCTCAAAGCTGAATCAACGATACCAAGTATACCCGCTAGCCATGGTGGTCTTCGATCGCACCACACCTGAAAATTAATACAAAATTATTAGTACATCAGCACGACATGAATCTCTGAGGGGGTGTCAGAGTGTAGACTGTGTACTATGGACTGTCCCGGTACTGTTTCCAAGTATGGACTGCCAAAGCGTGATGGGTGGTGAGCCCTTTTGTCGTACTTTGGGCACATACAGGTTGAAAATGAACTCCCTAGCTTTATTGAAATCTATAAATCAGAATCACTTACAGAACAAAAAGACGTAAAAAAAAGGTTCTTTTTTCATTTATTTTTTGGTTCCCAACTTTCGAATGAAACCTACGCGACGCGACATGTGACTGACAACATCATATTCCCGTCGGTAAATGATGCACATAGTTTCATCTCTGTCACCGGAGTATTAGTGCTTCTTTTAATGGTCGATATTTTTGTTTTATTATGAATCATGACAAAAGTAACAAAACATGTATTTTTTATTTCGAACATAGAACAATTTCCTTTGTGACAGCTAGAGTCTGTGGCTGGAGGGTTCCTTTTCAACCTGTATATGACCAACAGCACCATTTCTTTTATTTTTATTATATGTAAAGTGATTGCTACGGGTCAAATATGTCCTTAAGATCAGTTGTGAGGATGCGGAGACGGTGTGGCGGGAGGGCGTCACGCGCTCGATCACCCTATCGTTACGTTATTTTGTGTCTCTGTACTTTATATTTTTGAATAGCAATAAAGTACATGAATACTTTATTTTAACCTTGAGGTCAATCTCAAAGTGAAATAAAACGTAAACATAAATAACACCAGCCAGCAAAAACACAGCTGAGGTCTTACAATACTAGAAATCAAGTTTGACAGCAGAAGACTTTCTCGAAAGACACTTTTCTTGTGCCTCGTTCTAACCCCCCTGTAAGGAAATCCAAGCAAAATTTTATGACGAGTACGATTACGTTTGTCCAAAAAGCACTAAATAGTACAGTTTCACAAATTTGAATAAAATATACTCTTTTTTCAAGGACTACACTTTATATTCATTTTCCCTGAAATCATTATATACGTTATTTCTTCTAAAAAAAACTTTGGCAGCCCTAGACACGATTCACGCCATTCGCACGCACACATAGAAGTGTCGTTGTCGAGCCGTGGCAGTGAGGAAGCGTGCAGTACAATTTTATACAAAAATGCTCCCACTGGTGGTCGTGTCGTGCAATGAAGAAGCGCCCTATAGCGGACGCCCCGCAGCGCTTGCCGCCTGAATCCCATTTCTATCGATCCAGTGGGAACTTCCGTAAAATTCTTTTTTAATCTGCCATGTTGAGTCAACTTTTTTACCCACACTACTTTTTGGATCATTGCCAATAATTAACCACAAAATTCAGTCGTAGCAAAAGTGTGCGTCAGAAAGTAGTCCAGTCAAACTAAGAATGTTTGTATGGAGTGAAAATTAAGAATATTTCAGTTATATGATTGAAAAATGTATATTAATAAGGCTAGAATGAGATCAAGGAAACAAATTATATTATGATGTACCTGTTTATATAATAATAAATAAATAAATAAATTTTGAAAAATTGCTAATTAATTTTACTCAAATCTTTAATTTACTGGACTAGTGAACAGAGCTTACAATGTGTGTAAGTAATCCGAAGAATCTAAAGACATTCTATTTGAAACTCCGGTGTTAAAATTATGATTACAAGCAACATAACACGCTCCTCCTCGATTACCTCATCGTCGAAATCTTTCCTAAATTTCTTATTCCGTACTTCACGATATTGTCAATCTGATCATAAAATAATCAATTGCTACATTATGGCCACCACATGTGGATGGTGGTTGCGCCACGCCTAACTTTTCATTCCATGGAACTAGCATATCTAATGTGTTAATGTCGACATAGCTTATAGTTTTTTTTTCAGGGCAACTAATCGCCATGATGGTTTCTCTTGTGAAACGATTACCTTGTGTACCAGTAATGGACTACGCAATCAGAGGATATTTAGGCACACATGAAGGCATTTCATAGTTGAAGCGTAATCATCTCTACGTATTAACTTGGTATTGAATAGAGGTAGGTGGGTAAATCTATATATATCCATTTGAGCGTGTATGGATTACATATTCACCACAAACGGCTCAGAGATATGGATGGCCAAACATCAATTTTGAGTTAATAGAGTGTAACTGACAAGAATATTATAGAAACAGGATATAGTGAGAATCATCTCTTACCACGAAATAAAATCAAATCAAGGGATTTAATCTCCCCCAACGTACCTACCAGTGGTGAAGGGTTCTTATAACACGATTTCTATCGGCTTTTTTAGGAAATGGCATCTATACTACATTTCTTTATTCCGTGCTCTTCGCTTTGTCAAACATTTCCATTAATCTCAGTACGACAAATACACTTAGCTAACAGGGAGTTGCAAAGTACAAAAAAAAATATGTTTTCCTTGGTTGATTTTCTGAGTGAGACGATTTTTTAGCCCGTTTTCCCTTTTTAAAATGTTCACCCTTCGCCAACTGGGCGCAAAAAAAAAAAGGGCGATTTATTATGAAAAAAATATTTCTTTTTATTTTATACTATTGGGTTCAGTCATGCATAATGTTTATCTTCCATTTAAAATGTAAACTAAGCATAGCATGCATTCTAGCATGTGCGGGTCTCACTCACACAGACGCGCGGAATAGTTTACGCACTAAGCGCTTGTAAGGTAATTTAAAAAATATCTTTCGGAAATCATATCATTTGATAACTCATTGTACCATCAAATTAAAGGTACTGCTATGGGAACCAACTCAGACTCATAAAAACATATGAGTACTTTGAAGGCAGCTATAAACTTAAAAAAAATATAAATGACTTCATGAGACAAAACGATGAGACAAAATCGCTACTACCCATCAACTGTTATCGCCAAAACAAAAACGTGAAATCCACACTCATTGACTTTTACAAACTAAATCAGAAAACACAAATATTATTATTAACACATCTCCGGGGACAGCTCTATGCCGACGGCCGCGGTGCAAAACCTGCGCACTCATCAACACATCTACACAGATAAATACCTAACAAAACACACCAATACAAAGTTCAGCCAAACACATCATGCATAACAAAAAATTGTATTTTATTTACCTTCTAGAATGTCGACTTTTCCCGGCATTCTATGTAGGTACAACAAAAACTCCACTTCATAACCGCATCAATCGACACAAAATCCACGACAAAACTACATAACAATACACTCCCCATCCCGACTCATGCCCGCAACACAACGAACCATTCGACGACTCTTTCACCGTCCGCATTATAAAATCATCCCATCCACCATTAACCGATATTCAGCTAAGGACATGGGAGTCGTCTCACATCTGGTCGCTTGGTGCTGCGGACCTGCCCTCTTATCGCCTAACTTCAATATCTATCGCTATAGCCTTCAAAAGCGTCGTGATTGGCCAATTATGATGTATGATGTCATTTCATTTTAATGCGATTGCGTTGGATGTCGAAGTTAGACTATAAAGCCCCTGGACTTAATAGACAGCACTAACTTACAGACGGACCAACCTCATCCAAATTTAAATAATATTTTATTATAAACAAACACCGTAAGCCAGAAATATAATCAAACTCAATTCAATTCAATTCAAATTTATTTATTTCGCAACAAAAAGATACAAACCTTAAAGCAACCGGCTCCCAAAAAGTTAAAACTGAGATTCAGGAGGTTTCTCCTCTTATTTACAAATGTTAGTGTTAGCGTAATAATTATTTACTAAATTTACAGAAATGTGGTTAGTATACATTCTAGGTTTAATTTACTTTTCTCTCTTATTTTTTTCATTTTTTTCATTTCAAGTTTAAAACTATTAGACAATAGATTGTCTTATATTATATTCTAAAATCTATCTTTGAAGTTTATGATCAGACGTTTTCCACAAGAACGGGATACTTTGTGGACGTAAGTCCAGATCCCACTTCTGATTTTATAAATTGAATGTCAAAAGCCCTCACAAATCGGAAAACCTCTGATAAAAACAATCGAAAAGCAAAAAACAAATCCTTCAACACCACGCCAACCGAAGAAGTTCCCTTTTTTTGGATTTATTAATATATATTAATTTGGATTACAAGAAGTTTGCCTTGTCTATGGTATCCAACAAGCTGCAAGATTGCAGAGCGAAAGAGATAGCCTGTACGATATCCCTCTTTCCCTCGAGTAGACTTATAGTCTGTCAAAAAAGTGTTGAAATTAATATTGAAGAAACTATTTTCCTTTCGCCTGGTTACACCAAAAACAAATAAGTACAAAATCTGTTAAATCAAGTTAACCGCGTTGTTATTTCATAAATATATTACCTAAATAATACTACTTGAACGTTTAAAGTCCATTAAAGTCAGTTTCATTTTCATTTCAACACTTTTTTGAGAGACTATACATATACAATATATAAATCTCGTCATATCTACTTTTTTATCTGGAATACTAGTGGGTCGAGCAAATCTTCGGTCTCCTGGTATGTTAAATTTTGGATCCAGTCCTTGATGGCAATTTTACATCGTCGTTGAGGAAGAGGGTAAACTTGTATTTCTCTGTTTATCTTGTTGTAGAGGCGTCGCAAGCTCGGATAGTGGCGATTTGCTAATGCTGTTTGAAACAAAGGAATTTTGCAGACAAGGTTATTGCGGCGCTTTTCTGTTATCAAGTTCGGATCATAGGCTAGAGAAGCATGTTTTCGCAGAACAACTTGAAGTACAAAGAGCTGTCTTACGGTTAGAACTTTTCACCCTTCTACACTCACATTAACACTCATACAAACATTATTACATCTTCTCTCAACCACAACCCCCCTAAGACACACCCTCACAAACACCTTCTCTCCCTACCTCACCCACATGTACACATCCTCACCCTTAGCCACTTTCATAAATCTCAAAAAAGTTATATTTTTTTAAGTAGGCAAGTTGACGTTGCGTACTTTGACTTTAGGAAGGCGTTTGACGCGGTAATAATGACATTCTTTTAATAAAACTTGCGGCGGCTGGGTTTATTCCCCATTTACTTAACTTCTTTATCAGGTAGTTACGAGATAGGCGGCAATATATGGATTTGCGGGGTGCAACATCGGCTCCGTATTTTACATATTCTGGAGTGAGTCAGGGCAGCAATCTAGGCCCCCTGGAGTTTTTAATAGTGATTAATGACCTTCCAAACGTCATCAGGGGTGTCATTTGTCTCTTGTGCGCGGATGACCTCAAATTAATCTTAAAGATTGAAGTTAACACAGATTGTGAGAGACTACAGCAAGATATTCGGAGGGTAGTAGAATGGAGCCAGCAGAACAATCTTCACTTTAATGTGTCAAAGTGCGCGGTGATGTCGTATAGTCGCGCGCATGAGCCGCTTCACCGCTAGTACGAGATGCAGGGGGTTGCACTGGCGCGCGTAGATAGCGTCAAGGCTCTGGGAGTGTTAATGAATGCCGAGCTAACGTTCTGGGATCATATTGTAGCTATATGTAAAAAAGCTTTTAAGAAGTTAGGCTTTATACTACGGCAAGCTAAAAATTTTAATAGTATGCTAGCCATAAAAGCTCTTTACGCATTAATTTAGAAAGTGGTTTGTTCGATGGTTATATTTGAAAAAATATGGTTTTTATCCATACTATCCATTAATGTATACAACCCTATTTATTATAGGTATGGTTGGATACAATAAGTTGCAAGTTAGGAGTAAGGAGAGACCTAGCGCTACTAATTTATTTTTTTAAAGTTTTGCGGGGAAAATTATGCAATGACGCTAGTCCTTGGAGCTGTTTGTGCCGGATAACTTTTTTTCGTGCGAGAAATCACAAGTTGTTTCGTGTGCAGTACGCGTTGTAAAAACACTTCGTCTTTTCAACAAAATTGATAAGCTTACAGATACCGATTTGTTTAGTTGTTCTTTGACGGAGTTCACAAAAACTGCTTTAAATATAATTGGTTATCAATCGCAATGCCTGTAAAGATTGTATAGCATAAAATGTATATAAATAAATAAATGGAAAAATCTGATTTATTTTTGTTTTTTATAATATTATAATAAGTATAGTTATTAAGTATACTATAAAAAACAAAAATAAAAAAAGAAGCTATAAAAGTTTATATACATTTATTTTATTGTATCTTTTTTAAGGTATTTTATATATTTAACAAAAATATATTATTATTTTAAGTTTAGGATTATTTTTGTATGTAAGACGCGACCTTTTTTTTGTGCACTTGTACGATGTTCATATTTTGTACTGTTTCCTGAATGGTTTGCTGTAAGAAAAATCTTACTAGAGATAAGCTCACCCGTATTTGTACATACCTACCTTTTATTGTAACTGGTTGTGTTCGTGTATTTGTGTACAATAAAGTATACAATTTTATTTGAATTATAATAATAGAGCCAAAGTCTCGGCTACACCTGACAACCTCTGGATATGTCATGCCATGCATGACTCATGCAAGAGCATATCAAAGGTTAAAGTTCGTAAGAAGTGCACATACTAAAAAGCTTTTAACCTATGACTAATCATTGAGGAGTTTTTTAAATCTAATAATTTTATTTCGTAATACCTGATTTATTTCAAACTTACACACCTGGTGGTCCAGTGAATAACGGTTTAGTTCGACTTAGGTCCAAAACGAGTTTTTTTATAACTGCTCCGTTTCTTTTTTGTACAAAATGGTCTAACTGGAATTTAGACCATTTTGTACAGGAATATACCTATAGATAGACATAATGACAAAATGGTTTAAGTACATATTTTTTGGTACTCAAGGGTTTTAATATAGTTAATCGCATACTGAAATATCACATTTTGTGAAATTGGATGTGACTTTAATTATATATATCTTCCCGTTCCTTTGTTTTTAGGGTTCCCTACATCAAAATGAAAAAATCGGAGCCCTTATACGATCACTTTGTTGTCCGTCCATCTATCTGTATGTCTTTCAAGACTTTAGAGTAATGTACTCGTACCTAATACATTACTCTAAGTTCAAGACCCCTTTCTCGTGCCCCGTTAGAAATATCAGAGCCAATCGTATTCAAATTGATTGTCATATTCGGCTAAGCAAATTACCGTTTGACAATTGAAATCGTAAATTTTTTACTGTCAAATGAATACGATTGTCTTGTTTTGTTGACGACAACCAAAAAACGTACGAGTTCAATTTTCAAAGGGTCTAACTTGCTTAGCCGAATAGTCATATGACAATCAATTTGAATACGATTTTCTTACACAATTGAACCTGAGGTTGAAACTAATATCTCTTACAGAAGTCGATTGCCCCTTAGTGCTGTTAAAAATCAGGTCTCAACTTAACGCTGAAAAAAGTTATTACCCCTTAGGTATATATAATCAATTTCATACACATTGGCTCACCATGAAAACCTTACTTGGTACTTCCAGACTTGAAAAGTCGTTCACAGTTAGCTCTTATAACAAACGCCTAGGAAAATATCTGAAAATTGCCGATATTTAGTTATTCAAGAATCATTTATAACTGCTCGTGGAATACGTTTGTATTTTAAACAGTATGCATGGAACCCTCGGGGTACGGGTCCTACTCTCACTTGACCAGTTCTTTACACGTTTACTAATTAAATTTGATAAAACACAAATTTGAATTTTGCATGATATGCATAATTTTTTGGTGCCAAAATGTTTAATTCAGTTTCTGAACGTTATATCTCTAACTAATTTGTCGGCCATAATGGCCGTTGGGGCCGAAAGGCTTTAGAATGGAGACCACTTACAGCAAAGCGTAGTGTAGGCCGACCTCGTGCCCGCTGGACCGACGACCTGAAGGACATTGTGGATGGGGCGGGAAGGACGGAGGACCCATGAGTGGCGAAATTTGGGAAAGGCCTATCTCTAGCAGTGGAAGAACACGGGTTGATGGATGGATGGATATCTCTAACGCATTGTAGTATGTTTTCTAGGGACTGCTAAGCCGATACATACTCATAGTAATAGAACTTAATGGTACTTTGATTTTTTTGTGCCAAATGTGAGCTGTTTAGCAAAAAATTTTTTTTTTTTCTTTTTTGGCTCTCCTGTAAGGTTGTGTTTTACGAGTTAAATCTTTTTTCACCGGAGGCCCACAAACGATCCCCGTCTCACACAAACGACTTTTTTGATTTAGCATGGGACACTCCTTCAATATGATCGCTTCTAAAAACACATAAATTATAATTACATAAATTATTTACGATGCAAAGGTTAACTTTTGGTATTTATTTAATTCTCAATGTCAATAACAAAATATGTTCGCGCCATTTCTTGTGGCTCTCGTATTGCGGTGTAGGTAGGTACTTAGATAAAACAAAAGGAAGATACGGTAACCCACTTCTTGCGCACGGCCCTGCAAATTTAGGCCCAATGGGCCTGTTTTGTGTAGCTTTTCTCGCTCGCGCCACTGTCGAAGCTAGTCGCTCTATCTCTGTCGTTCGGAGGGAGGTAAATTTTTCAGTTGACAACGTCTAGCGCATAACTGAATCTGTTCCTGAGGTATGGGAGCGGTACGGGAGGGGTTATGGAACGTCAAACGACGCGTAGCTTCAGTCGGGCGTCAGTAGCCTTGCCTCACTTTTCACCCCTCCCGTGCCGCTCCCATACCTCATGGAACAGACTCAGTTATGCGTATATCAATGGGTAGGTAGTAGTTAATTCACATTTGCAACTGTGCCTTCCTACTCAGTTAGTTTTTGGACGCAATCCGTCAGTCGTCAATCATTTGACTCCGGAGGTCTGGCTGTCGTCCGTCTACTAGATCCTTGCATTAAGGAACCAAACTGCGTTTAGAGACGAGACGAGACGAGAGACATGGTAAATCAGAAAAAAAAACCGGTCAAGTGTGAGTAATGTATTGTGCCCTGAGGGTTCCGTAGCATTATAATAAGTTAGTAGACCTGAATAAAATAATATGAAAAATTATGATTTGTTCGGTATTTGCCCCTTCCTGCTTTTGTCCCTAATTTGAGGTGCCCATAGTATTTGAAGAGCTTTGCCAACTTTTCCGAAAACCCTCGTATGAAACAAAACTAAATAAGGTAGTCGCAAATTTACTGCTTCCATAAATTAAATTTCAGTATTTGTTGGACAAATCTACATACAGATTGTAAATATATTGTGGCGGAAGCCGGAAACTGGCGATAGTATTCGTCCATACATAGCTTTGATTCTGATTCTGATATCAAATCTTCGACTTGTGTTAAATGTAATTTAACCCGTTCAGTTATCAAATTATATTGAGGAACAAAAGGTATTGAGTAATTTATTAGGTGTGTTATAATTGGGCCAAATAATACAAAAGTATAACAGAAAATCACGATATATTTTATTACATAACTTAAGCTACTTTAACAACATAAACGTCGGAGAATATGGATAAATACCACTAGTAGAGGCAAACGTGACCTAGCAAACAAATTGTGCGAGAAAATCTGAACACGTGCCAATAGTTTGTAAAGTTAAGTAAATCCCGGGTAATTTGCACGTGCATTTCATACATTGGCGTGCGGTCGTATGCTAAGTTTAATACATATAACCCGTGCGGTTAAAGAAACAATCTACAAATGGCGACTGGTACTTAAGAGTAGCGTCAGTAAAAGAAGTCAAGCGGCAGCCAAACAATAATTCATTAAATTTTGAATATATTTTAGGGAGTAAATAGAGTGCTGCTAGCAACCGTTTATTTTATTAAATAAACTTTTAAATAGTTAAAATTATCCCGAGAACATTTATTTATTTTACTTTATTATGTACTTGTTTTTCTGTATGCAATAAAGAATTTAAAACATATCTCGGCGTTTTGCCTACAGGCAAAGACAGTGTGGATGCTAATCCAAAGTATTTTTTTTTGTACGTAGGTCGAGACAGCGTGAATGCTAATCCAAACTGATTATTTTTTTTGTACTTAGTACCATGCTGTGCGAGTATAGACGGAGCGACGATGTGAGCGAGATAGCATGAGACCGGTCGCCATTTATAGATGGTTCTTTATCCGCACGGGTTGTACCCCTACCACTTTTAAACAGAAAATTCTGTTTGTTGTGAAAATTATATCGAGTTATGGATTGTGATGTCCTTAAAACATGATTTTTTAAAAGTTTTCTTATATTTACACATACAATTAATAGGAATAAACATTTCATCGTTTTTTTAGAGGGTAGTCATGATTAGGAAGCTCTCAATCAACGGCTTTTAATTCCCATTTATCCTGTGTGCTGCACTAGTGGAATTTGATACTTTTCAGTCATAATTTCCATATAAATATTACGAAATAGGTTATATTTATCTTAAATCTATAAAATTTCCCATGTATTTTTGACAGATCTCTAAGCAAATCACTGCCTCTTTTGCAATTATGATTATAAGGTCCTACAATGATAAGTGAAAATATTCTAGGGTATATCACGTATCTGATCAAATTCAAGAAGTTTTTTTTGTCAAATAATTTTTTCACTTCCCAGTACAAAGTGGTTAAATCAGCTGACTAAATTTCTATGGAAAGATAAAAATAAAAGGTAGCGATAGATTTTTTTTTTCGGTGGAAAGTGGTCTGGTGGGGATACTCTATCGTCATTAAATTTTTTCACTTTGAATTGTAGGACCTTGTATAC
Source organism: Ypsolopha scabrella (assembly GCA_910592155.1). NCBI lineage: Eukaryota > Metazoa > Arthropoda > Insecta > Lepidoptera > Ypsolophidae > Ypsolopha > Ypsolopha scabrella. Next base: position 8,787,184 of record OU342969.1, read on the forward strand.
CTACATCGGCTTTCTCTCACTGTTCAATACAAAGCTGCTGTCTAAGACATTATTAATTATTTAAGGGCTTACCTTTGGTCTTTCAACGGTTTTTGTTGTAATATGCCGAGTCCACTACTTATCTGATCAATGTAAAACTTGGGCACGTGTTTTTTTCAGACCTTTATCTTTCCGTTGTCATGTCGGTTACCTAATTGGACAAATTTCACTCGATAGATTTTATTTTTGAAAATGATGCCTTTTTAAGTAATTAATTCGTTTTTTGTCTAAACGAATTGAGCTTCATTTCTAAAATTACTGCTTTAACAAGAAAACATGGTTTATTTTCCGATGTCAGATGAAAAACTCCTACATCAAATACTGTTTCGTAAAATTCACTGGTTTTGCATGCCGACAGCGCGCGAAGCGGGCGTTCTTATGTAGACTTTCTGACAACGTATTATCGTTCACCAGGGGTAAGGCCTTAAATTACAATTTCGCTTCGTGTTGGTGATTTATAATAGACGAGGATATGGATATTAAAATTACATACAAAATTACAATACCCCAAGATTACACGACTTGAACATCTCACATAGTTCCAGCAGCGTGTTATCAGTACATTTGGTGAGGTTCTTCAGTGAGCGCATGTCACTGCGCCTAGTCACGTGGACCTTCGCACCTTCGATGCCTGACAGGGACTTGGCAGTTGCGGCGAGACGACTCCAGGGCATCGGCCATTCCCCGCGCAAGTACTGCGGAGGAAGTTGGGTAGTAATTAAAAATTAAAGAATGGTAAAAGTTTCATTATTATGTTTCCAGGTATCCGGCGCATGGGGACTATACATTTATTATTAGGTTCCGAAAACCGTAGATTCAAATTTTGTAACACATGCTAAAACTATTTGTAAAATTGAATCAAGCCATGGTCTAGCTTGCTTACTATTTATTGTTTTAGCGATAAACAAAAAAAACTCATTTTTGTTATTATTAGATACCGAAAACCGTATACTCAAATTTTGTAACGCATGCTAAAATGTTTGTAAAATTGAATCAAGCCATAATATTGTATATTATCATTTATTGTTCTAGCGATAAACAGAGAAATCTCAATGGTTATGTTTGATAATATTATAAATAAAAGGTAAACTAATTTAAAAAACCGGCCAATTGCGTGTCGGGCCACGCGCAATCTAGGGTTCCGTAGTTGCCCAGTACATTTTATGAGTTGGTCTACTAATACAGATCGCGCCAAACTTCTAGTCCCATTAGAAGAACGGCCCCGTACATTGTCGTGTTTAGAGGGGGCCAAAAGTTTGGCGCGACCTATACTCGTAAACCTGTAAAGCCTACTTAGCTGCGATAGTTTTTCTTTTGACTTCATTATATACAATACTACTTCTGTGAATTTTTTCACATACCTATATAAACAACCGTTCGGCACCGGGGGGTAACAAAAATTAGCACTTTAAAGCTTAATATTTCGCCAACGGAACCCTTAATCGAAAAATAATTTTCACACACTTACCATGTTTCTAAACGACGTATCCAACGAAACCCCACACTATGGGATAGACAAGGAAAAAAAATCATCCCCAATTTACGTGTAATTTTTTTTCGAAATTTTATTTTACCACTTTGTTGGCGTGGTTAATATGTATATATACACGTGCTAAATTACAGCTTTCTCATCTCATAGTCTCTGAGCTAAGCCGCGGACAGGCGAATAGACGGACAGACGGATATGGCGAAACTATAAGGGTTCCTTGTCGGACTACGGAACCCTAAAAAACCGGTTAAAATGCTGACAATCAAATAATAGATCATTATGGGCGCCAGGGTAGCGCTTGAACCCAAGGCTATAGGCTATAGACGGCGCTGTTCCCGCCCCTTCAATCACGCGTAACAACACCCAAGACGAAACACAACTTTACCTGATCAAACGGGCGCCTGCCGATATGAAACATGATGTAAATCAAAGGTGCTCTGTGAATCGGTATTCCGGCATCCAGACAATCCTCAACTTCCTGAATACCAAGCTCTTTGTATATCCTTTCAGCGTGTAACTGTAGATGGTCGTAAATTACCTGTGAAATAAATCACTAATCAGATATTTCCAGGGACCATTTTTGTTACCCTATGATAGGGTAACCCTGTGGGTTTTACAAAGTGTTTTTGCATGAAACCATATGTTTAGTGTTACCCTATCCGTAAGTGGTAAGCAAATCATTTTCAAATCAAGGTAAGCATACTCTATTAAAATCGCTAAGGGACCCTGTAACCCTATCAAAAAACTTAATGTAACCTCGAATAATCTGAAAGTGCATCTATAAAACCCTTTCAGTTAGCATAATACAAAAGCAAGGCCGACCCACGGATTGCTCGGGGCTTTCGCCTTTTTCCAAATATAATTAACAAACAAAAACTGTCAAGAAAAATGTCTGATTGTCAAAGGGCAGTGTAGATAGTATTCAAAACCCTATATAACCCTATGAAATGCTGGGTTAACCTAATGATAGGGTTATACCCTATCAAGGGTTAACCCGATGATAAGCTTAAATAATAATTTATTTTAGGCCTAAATAAATTTGCTTTTCATAGCAAATCAGGACAAAAAGTTAAAAGTTTAACATAGCTCCCTTGTAAAATCGTATTGGTGTGTTACCCGTATGAAATTTGGAAACCGAATATTCAAGTGGCAAAGGGATATTAAGAACAGACATAACGTGACCAACTCAGTTGTGAGGGCGGCCAAATGTGATGGTGTTTCATTTCGCTATAACGTGCACGCTTCAAGAAACTTGCGAAGGCAATACGATCATGGTGATTTCGTCGCGGGCGAAAAATTCAAAACTTGTGTCAGGAGAAACATGATTTTGGCAAGATTGTGGGCGTTTTCAAACAACTTGTTAGTTAGTATTAATCTAGATATCATGTTCGATGCCCAAGTCTCATTTATTTTTTAATTTTATCTGTAACAATAAACACACGATTAGCTACACTTTTGTTAAAAAAAAACCGTAATATTTTAGTTTTGTAGGGGTTCGTTATTAAGATGTGATTCAAATTTCCCGAATTTTAGTTGTAATCGGACATAGATCTAGATAATGTGAATGGACTCAGTTTTAAATATCATAAAAATACTAGCTTTTGCCCGCTACTCTGCCCGCGTTATGTTCGGTTAAACGACATGCTTTCTTCCGGGATAAAAAGTAGCCTATGTGTTAAGTTAGGGTATAAGCTATATCCATTCTAAATTTCATCCAAATCCGTTAAGCCGTTTTAGCGTGAAAGAGTAAGAAACATACACACACACACACAAACTTTCGCATTTATAATATTAAGTGTGATGTGATTCGGTAGACACCCCACAATTTTGTTTCTGCGTTTGTATGGAGGTTTGCGCGTGATGTCTGCTCCTGAGGATTTAGGAAGAGGTTGATTGTAATTAAATACGAGGTGAAAATCGACACGTAACTTTTACAATCTACTGATCATACTGCATAACTTGCCCAAATAAACGTAAAAGCGTTCGGACGGACTGTTGTGCGGGTCTTGCGAGGTCTTGCGAGGCGAGGCTCCGAATTGCTTGTTCGACAATTGTAAGTAGCTCGGTGGATTACCTCCCGCGTCTCGCCCCGCAGGCCCCGCACAATTACTATGTCTGAGCGCTTTCGTTGGACAACTGTACGGATTTTTAAAACTGTGTAATGGGCTGGTAAATTGAGCAGTGACCAAACTACCACGAGAAGTGAGAAGAGAGTAGAGAATTTGGTATACTCTGTTGCCAGCGAAAGATGGTGGTCTGGGAATAACATAATAATTTTATATGTCGTAGTATCTAAACTATATGTAAAAACCGGACAAGTGCGAGTCGAACTCGCCCACTGAGGGTTCCGTTAGACTTTATTTTATACATACGGACAACAAAGTGATGCTATTTTTAAAGTTAATAGACATAAAGATATCCTTGATGATGCGAATGTTACTCTATCTATGATTCTTGATTGGTTTACTGCGAATAATTTCGTTTTAAATGGGAAAAAGACAAAATTTATAAAATTCCCATTACCAAATGTAATTCAAGTAGATGCTGATCTACTTTTGCAGGGGTCCAAGCTAGAGTTAGTCAAAAAAACAAAGTTTTTAGGCATTACTATAGACTCGCGTCTTTAGTGGGGTCCCCACATAGAAGGCCTTTGTGGTAGACTAAGTTCAGCCGCATACGCTGTTAGACGGATGAGGCAAATTACTGATGAGGATACTGCTAGATTGGTGTACTTTAGTTATTTTTACAGCATTATGTCATATGGTATGTTGCTGTGGGGTAGAGCTGCGGATATAAACGCAGTCTTTGTTTTGCAGAAGAGAGCAATTCGAGCTATTTACAATATCAAGCACCGGGATTCATTAAGAGAAAAATTCAAAGAAATTAATATTTTAACAGTTCCTTGTGAATTTATTTACCAAGTTATTAAATATATCAGAAAAAATATCGATGCTTTCCCAAGGCTCGGTGAGCATCACTCTATAGACACTAGGAAGAAACATAATCTGGCTTTTCCAAAAATTAGACTTGCAAAAGTAGGCACCTCTTTTGTGGGACATGGTATAAGATTTTACAATAAACTTCCAAAGGGGGTCCTCTGTTTTTCAGAAAATAAGTTTAAATTATATATTAAGCAGGGACTCTTGAGAAAAGCATATTATAAAATCAATGACTATTTGGACGATAATGATGCTTGGTGTCATGAGAATATTGATCCTAGCCATAATACTACTGTTCGTTAATTTTCTTACTGATTTGTGTTTTTCAAATCGTTTGTTTTTATGTGGACTAATATTTTTATTTTGTTTTGTTATTATTATTTTGACATTTCTTTTTACATATTGACATGAACATTTTATAACTTAAACTTAGCATTTATTAATTGATAATCTGACTATAAAAAAAGATAAACTATATGAGACAGGTAGATGATGTTTTGTTTAGTATTTTAACTTACTACCTCATTACACAGGTAGACTATGATGTATTTTTTTTCCCTCATGACACAATTTCCTTCTGTCTTTTATATTTTTATCCTTTAGTTATTAAAGTTTAATACATTGTTTTGTAATACTGATAAAAAAAAAACATGATCTTGCTAAGTTTCTTGCCCTTCTTCTTAGCAAGATTAATCGAATGGGCGGATTTAGGCATTAAATATATTTATAGTTTATTTATCTATTAACTTATTTATTCATTGCATTATGTAGGTATATACAATATTTTAATTTTTTACTTAAGTTAATATATATTTGGTAAGGCATTATATTTATTTATGGTCTATTCAGTTTATTTATCAACTTATTTATTAATTGCACTATGTATAATAATATTATAATTCCAATAAGTCTTTATTTTATGCATGTGTATAACTTTAGTGGCCCAACTTAAATATAGTTTTTTTTATATATATTTCCCGTAAGTATCATATTTGTTTCATAATAAAATATTTTTTTTATACAGATTAGATTTGACATGTAAAACGTATACTTTATGTATCTATTTTACAAATAAACATTTTGAATCTTGAATCTTGAATCTATAAGGGCCCCAATTTTTCCTCTCGAGGTACGGAACCCTAAAAATCAAAGTACTCGATTTTGTACTTACTCTCAAACTGTCTTGTCCAGGCCTAGTCATCAATATCTGGCTAGTCAACGCCGCTGCATCGCTTACTCGTTCAGCATTTGATCCAGGCACATTTCCCTATAAATAAATACTTGGCACTTGGCATTACAGTATATTATAGGCTGAAATTAAATTAACCGACCAAATTTATACTGGAGACTCGGTTAGTAATCAGAAACAAGGTTCAGTGGGGCTTTTGGCCAAATTCGAAAAATATATTTTTTGCTCCCTTTGTTGGACTAGTTAAAGTACAATTCCTAGTCCAGTCATTAATTTCACCAAAGGGGTAATTGAAGCTTGTTTCTGGTCACTAACCGAGTCTCCAGTATGAATTTGGTCGGTTGATTTAATTTCACCTTGTATACTTGTTAAAATATTTGTCAGGGGTCCATTCTTTAAGAATTTTAGTTACTTTCAAGAGATTTTTACTCATATACGTACTGAATTTGCCTTTAAATAATGAAAGAGCCAAGATATTAAGGAATTATTTCAGCAATATAATCCAAAATAATAATTTTCATTTATTTTTTTATTCTCTCAATCTTATGTTTCACAAAAATCTCGTGACGTTTTCGTCTGGCCTAGCTCAATCTGAGTTATCCTCAGAATTTATTCAATAATAATGATAAATCCTAATAAAAGAATTTAATCTAAAAAAGCACTAAAATGTTTTGTAAAATTTCGTATTGCATGGTCGTAGTTTATAGTTTCTGCATAGTATAAGTAAGGATTTTTATATGATACTTCTGAAACTAAATTTCTACGTTACTTTAAACCTTACTTCTTCAAAAAACAAAGCGAACTCCGGAAAGTCCTCCAACACAAGTTTGCTCGACTTGAACATGTGATCCGATAACGTGACGAGTTGTTCTATCTCCTGCGTGTGCTTGTCGTCCTCGTCGATAGAGCAGAGCGCTTCGGCGATCGCAAGCGCTATGGATGCAGGGCTGCTATGGCTGCCATCGAAGCTCACAGAGCTGGCCACTAGAAGAAGAGCAAAAATATATGTGTTAAAATTGAGATAATACCCTTAGGTCTATTATCTGATTTGTAACGAAATCTCAAGAAATAATAATTATGTAATGCACAAAAAAAACTCTCATCTGATAGTAGTTTATGAAACTGGTACATAAAAAGGTTATTAAAAACACAAGTGTCAGTTTAAAAAACGAGGCGTAGGTGAGTTTTTTAATAGAACACGAGTGTTTTAATACCTAGCTATGTATAGTTTCGTACATTACTTTATCTAAACTCATGCCTACTTGTTTTCATAATCTTGGTAAATTTTTCGTTAGCCATTTTAGATTTTTCTTGTAAAAGCTTGTTCTAAAAGTAATTTGTCGTTATTTTCAGAATGCAGGTGGAGCCAAATTATCATCACCTGCTTTCAGTAATTTTAGGGCAAAATAATATTTTGACCTACAAAAACCCAGTAAATAATAAATAAATGTTTCCCTGTAAACTATGGCACCGAAATCTAACACAAGTCCAAATAATATATTAAGATGTCTATTGCATGCACCCTAGCAAGCGCCGCCAGCCATAAACAATACCTGGCCGAAAATAAAGTTGAACTGTGACCTCCTTATCTGTTTTGTACGTATTTTGGAGAATATTATTTATAAACCTCATTGGTATTTGATATTAAACCTCAGACATGGTTGTATGGGCTAAGTTCCCTTTGCCTTCTTAGTTAGTATCACATGTGCTGTAATCTCAGAAAAAGTTATTTAATAGCATCATGTTGTTCGGGGACCTACAGACCATTCGCTATAAGAAGTCCCCTGGCTTAGGAAATGGTAGCACTGCATATAATGTTGCCAATGGCTCACGTAGCATTCACCCTACTACACATTTATAATATTTACTTATCTACGTTTTTTTATATATTAATTAGACTACCTTTAATGAAAATAAAATGTACAGAATGAAAAAATCAAATATATCAATTATTTATTGATTTGTATTTCGCAAACAATACATATGGTCTAATGGTATGAAGATCTATACATGTATCTCTGTACTAAAACGTTATTTTTTATTTCTTATTCAAGCTCGACGGCGTTTGTTCTAAATCGTCAAGCTCCCGTTTTTACGATTTGTTACAGGCGACTTAATGTGAACGCTTTTTTCCGATATGCCTGCAAAAGTAAATGAATAGCTAATTATTATTTGCTCATAAAATTGGCTTTATGTTTAAAGCTGGTGCCCCTATTTTACTAACCCGTCACGACACTGACACGAGATCTAACCTGATCGGGAGGAATCACGGTGCATTGTTTGCGTTTTCTCTTTCACAAAAGGCGTACCTTCAACACAATCTCCTTTGCACTATTGTTCATCGGCTTTGGCAATAATAATACATAATTTATCAAATAATTTTGAAAAACCTGAGTGACAACAATATGACAGCAAAAGCTTGACAAGAAGTGATGCCAACATGAATCCAAGGGACAAGTTATGATGAATGGTCTGTATACTATAATTTCTTTTTTCTGTTTTAGAGACGTTCATGAAATTTTTTTTTTCATTATGCAAGTAGTTTTGTGTTTATAAAGAGGAGTTTACGATATGAGGTTAGATAAAAGCAATAAATATGTTGTACGCAATAGTAATAATACAATCAAGCCCGTTACCATCTCTAAAAAAAAGAAAAGCCGGAGAAAACTTCCGACAGTTCCGGACAAATAGTTAGAAATTTCTAATTTTGCGGCATGTTGATTTATTTCGTAAGGCAAAGAAGTGACGTGTGAAATGTTTTAAAAAACCATTTTCAAAGAAACAGAAATGCTGCAGGGTGGGCGTCTTAAATATAAAAATAATATATTGTATATTTACATAATAGTACATTATGATACAAGTGAGCTGCGTTGGACATTACAGTCGAGGCGGGATTGCAGGCCGAGCCGAATGGCGAGGGCGTAATGGAGCCGAGAGTGTAATGTCGAATGCTCACGCGTTTCATACGACGTTTTTCAACACACTTGCGAGGAAAAATAATAAATTTCGCTGTCTTTTTTTCCACATAATCGAAAACACAGCTATGAACTAACAATTACTATATTTATATAACTATGAATTAAAAAATGGCGGCGAAGATTTTGTTTTTTGCGCAGATGGAAATAGAGGCACTGATGCAAAAAGCCAAAAAGCCAAATATTAAATATTCACAAACTGAATATTTTTGTATTTACAATAAAAATTTGAGTAAATTTGTTGATAAAAATAAATACTTTGATGAAATTAAATGATTATTTAATACATTTCAACTGAGACAATCTATTAATTCGCAAAAAAATTACTATTTCTCCAGATATCAAACTCTTTGCTAAGAATTAAAAAAAACTGTAATGTAAAAAACACCAGTGCGATAATGTAAAGTAAAAAGCACGCGTGTTTAATGCTGCATTATGACCCTAAGAACGCTGCAATAAGGGCCACTTTATAAGCAAGTGTGTTGAAAATACATTCTCATGTTACTGATACGCAAATTATAATTGTCTTGCACAGGTATTGTCTAATATATTGTTGATGTCGATTTAATTACAAACTTTTATTTTATTTAAAATTTCTTTGCCTTCATTCGTGGGAAAATTCCGGAAATCTTAGAATTTCCCCCGCATTCCTGACAAAGAACCAAATTTCCCGATGTATGGCAACACTTGGCCCAACCCGCTGGGTCGTGAGATAAAACATACACTCGGCGTCAAAAAAATCGCACCTTTTGAAAAATTTACTTCAAACCATTTTAATTCCTATTTGAAACCAAATATGAGAGAACTATTTGGTATCAATTGAAAGGGCATTAAACGACCTTGAAATAAACAATCGTTTCATTTTATAAACGATAAAAATCTCTCGAATATCGTGGTATTAAGAAAAGTATTGCTCAAATACGCGTTCAAACGGTCGCTAGTTGCGCTACATAAAAGGGGTATAAAAAGGTAATTACACGTCAAATGTAGGTCATTCACTATCCAAACTTTGAAGGTGACACACGTTAAGCGCACAAGTAAAAAATACTACCCTCAACATGGATACTACTCCTGAAGAAGCTGCACAAGTTCTTGCACTGCTGCGCCGAAGGGTGCGGCAGTGTGATATTGCCCGGCAACTCAACCTAAGCCGTTTTGCTGTTCGAAGAGTAGTCCAGCGATTCCGGGAGACTGGTGGCTTTGTCCGAAGACATGGATCTGGGAGACGACGCTGCACATCTGAAAGGGATGACCGCTTCATAGTGTCGACGAGCTTGAGAAATCGGTTCTCCAATGCTGTTGAGATAAGACAGGAACTCCAAGCAGTTCGCGGGACAACTGCAAGTGACTCTACGATTAGAAGAAGATTAACAGAGAAGAAAATAGCTGCCCATAGAGCTGCTACAGGCCTAAGATTGACTGTAGAGCATCGTAGATCCCGCTTGCAGTTTGCCCGCGATCACGTCGATTGGACGCTAGACCAATGGCGAACAGTTCTCTTCTCAGATGAGACGAGGGTGTGCCTTTTCTGTAATGACAGGCGAAAAAGAGTGTACAGGAGGCAGGGGGAGCGATTCGCACAAGCCTGTATTCAAGAAACTGTGGAATACGGGGGTGGCTCCTGCATGTTTTGGGGCGGCATATCTTGCGACGGCAAAACTGACCTTGTATGCGTTTCCCGGACTGGAGGTGCTCGCGGGCAAGGGTCGCTGACTGCTCACCGGTACATCACAGAAGTCCTGGAAGAGAATGTGGTCCCATATGCTGGTTTCGTCGGCCATGGGTTTACTTTGATGCACGACAACGCTCGCTCCCACACCGCGTTTATTGTACGTGACTACCTTCAAGAGGTTGGGATCCCTATCATGCAGTGGCCGGCGAGAAGTCCAGACCTGAACCCGATAGAGCACCTTTGGGATGAACTGAAACGGCAAGTTAGGTCACGAGATCCTGCTCCTACCACCGTCCAGGACCTGCAAGAGGCCGTAATTTCGGAATGGGACAGCATGCCACAAGATCAAGTCCTGAAATTGGTTAGGTCTATGAGAGATCGAATGGAAGCTGTTATCAGGGCAAGAGGAGGTAACACTAGGTTTTAGATTACTTTTAAGAATGATTTTGTGATTTTTTCTGAATAATTAATTCTTTTGTTGTAGAGCGTAAATAAAGATGATTTTTCTTTCCCAATCAACCTGTATTTTTTTTATGCCCTTGTAATGAAAAACACTTTTTTTTTCAATATTTAAATAGTCTGTTTTATTACCTTTCAATTGATACCTAAAAAATCCCGCGAAATTGGTTTCAAATAAGAATAAAATTTGTTTGAAGCACATTTTTTAAAAGGTGCGATTTTTTTGACGCTGAGTGTATTATGACGAAGTAGGATGGGGGATTTCGATAAATACTTACTTGTATGACCCATACTCATTATCCTGACTTGCTTTGGTCTGGTTGCTTTGACATTCATGTGAGGCTCCCCGTTCGATTCCGATGAAACTGAAAAAAACAATTAAACCTACTTAGAGCTAGATTCTCAACAAATAAAATTTCACTAAGCAGTACTTAGGCGACTAATCAGTCAATTACAGCGCTGCATTTCGAAGCTAAGCACCGTTTTACTTGAAATTCTCAAATATGAAATCAAGGGTTACATAAATTATCTAGATCGAAAATGTCTGCAGTTCAAGCTAAATACCGCGTGTAAAAGCAAAGACAAGAATCCTTTAAGGGTGTGTTAGTATAATCGATAAAAATATTATTTTAAATACTGGGATCTCTAAATACCTCATAATAAGACGATTTTTTTTACTCAAAATACACTAATCGCGTGGACACCCTCACTGGTCGCTGGCCACTCGGATGAGGGGTGCGGGTTGCGGGGTGAAATTAGGTGTGTGGGGAGGCCGGTGAGCTGCGTAGCTATAGCTTAGAAAAATGATGGAATTTTAGGTGAATATTCAAGGTACATTTTTTTCTCGTAATGACATCAGAATCGTGTACTTTCATACCCTAAAGGGATTCTTGACTTTGCATTTACTTTACAGCCTATATATTTAAACGATTTTAAGGGCTATGACGCTGTAATAAGGACTGCCAATAGGTAGCCTATCAGGCATCCGTACTTCGTATTTTTAGCAATACTAACAGTTAAAACTCATGTTCGATGGAAACTTCGATTGCCGATGTAGACATAAATCTATAAACAGCGACTAAACCATTAGGTTTACCTTGGAATTAGAAACACCGAAGATAGTTTTTGTAGCAGCAGCAAGACAATAATAATCGGCCAATTGCGTTACTGGGTTGTAGAAATACACAACTGCACAAATAAGCGAATATCGCACTCATGCGGTCTCCTACGTCAGTCAAACCTACCATGTTTTTCCTTTTGGGTCTCTTTTTGGGCCCAAACCTGCAACTCTTCATAAGCCACCGTGATCAACATCTGCAGTAGAACGGAACCCCCGACCGGGTTTATATGTGAGGGTAGACATTTCTGTATAACTTCGGCTGCGTTCGCGAATGTTCGGGGGATGCAGTCGAGTGATCGGGATATGCAAGTCAAGCAAAGAGACATGGTCTGGAACAGAAATAAGTTGAAAAGTGTGACATGGCATGATATATTTATTTATTTACCGAGTTAATAGATGTAAGAAAAAACATTGATATTTTCCCTCACCAAGAGCACCACTCTATAAAAATCAGAAACAAATATCAGTAAGCTAGGTTTTCTAAAAATCAGACTTGTCAAAGTTCTTTTTTCGTAGGATATGGAATAATATTTTGCAATAAACTTCGAAAGAAGGTCCCTAGTTTGCCAGAAAATAAGTTTTAACTATATTAAGCAGGGCCTCCTGAAAAAGCGTACAACTTATTGAACGTTATTACTGATTAATCACTGAGCTAGTCTCCTTTATTAATTCGGCTGGATGCTTTAAATCTATACTTATTGATAGTAAAGTATATTTGGAATAAAGTGGCTGTACATTAATTTTTTTATGGAATGGATTATTGGTATTGTACTGAAGCCAAAACTACCATTCTTAGAATATTTGTCTATCTGTTTGTATGTTCCGTTTTAACTCGAGAATCACTCAACGGATTTGGATGCGCTTTTTAGTGACCCTGGTCTACATATAGGCTATAAGGGATGTTCATAAAATAACGACAAAGCCGTAAACGGGACAGAGATTGAATAAATGCGGCCAAAAGGATAGTCTATAACATACCTGATACATAGAGGCGCCACTTCTCAAAGCGTTTACCAGAATGGGCGGGATGAACCTCAAAGCTGAATCAACGATACCAAGTATACCCGCTAGCCATGGCGGTCTTCGATCGCACCACACCTGAAAATTAATACAAAATTATTAGTACATCAGCACGACATGAATCTCTGAGGGGGTGTCAGAGTGTAGACTGTGTACTATGGACTGTCCCGGTACTGTTTCCAAGTATGGACTGCCAAAGCGTGATGGGTGGTGAGCCCTTTTGTCGTACTTTGGGCACATACAGGTTGAAAATGAACTCCCTAGCTTTATTGAAATCTATAAATCAGAATCACTTACAGAACAAAAAGACGTAAAAAAAAGGTTCTTTTTTCATTTATTTTTTGGTTCCCAACTTTCGAATGAAACCTACGCGACGCGACATGTGACTGACAACATCATATTCCCGTCGGTAAATGATGCACATAGTTTCATCTCTGTCACCGGAGTATTAGTGCTTCTTTTAATGGTCGATATTTTTGTTTTATTATGAATCATGACAAAAGTAACAAAACATGTATTTTTTATTTCGAACATAGAACAATTTCCTTTGTGACAGCTAGAGTCTGTGGCTGGAGGGTTCCTTTTCAACCTGTATATGACCAACAGCACCATTTCTTTTATTTTTATTATATGTAAAGTGATTGCTACGGGTCAAATATGTCCTTAAGATCAGTTGTGAGGATGCGGAGACGGTGTGGCGGGAGGGCGTCACGCGCTCGATCACCCTATCGTTACGTTATTTTGTGTCTCTGTACTTTATATTTTTGAATAGCAATAAAGTACATGAATACTTTATTTTAACCTTGAGGTCAATCTCAAAGTGAAATAAAACGTAAACATAAATAACACCAGCCAGCAAAAACACAGCTGAGGTCTTACAATACTAGAAATCAAGTTTGACAGCAGAAGACTTTCTCGAAAGACACTTTTCTTGTGCCTCGTTCTAACCCCCCTGTAAGGAAATCCAAGCAAAATTTTATGACGAGTACGATTACGTTTGTCCAAAAAGCACTAAATAGTACAGTTTCACAAATTTGAATAAAATATACTCTTTTTTCAAGGACTACACTTTATATTCATTTTCCCTGAAATCATTATATACGTTATTTCTTCTAAAAAAAACTTTGGCAGCCCTAGACACGATTCACGCCATTCGCACGCACACATAGAAGTGTCGTTGTCGAGCCGTGGCAGTGAGGAAGCGTGCAGTACAATTTTATACAAAAATGCTCCCACTGGTGGTCGTGTCGTGCAATGAAGAAGCGCCCTATAGCGGACGCCCCGCAGCGCTTGCCGCCTGAATCCCATTTCTATCGATCCAGTGGGAACTTCCGTAAAATTCTTTTTTGGCAGATGTTGAGTCAACTTTTTTACCCACACTACTTTTTGGATCATTGCCAATAATTAACCACAAAATTCCCAATTTTGCTCTTTTCTTTCCGAAAATAGTTCTGTTCGCCTACTTGATAATTTAGCAACATTTCGAAATAAAAATATATACAAAAATCTTTGTATTTCTTGAAAAATGTATGGTAACTCAGGAGACGAGTTTGTCCCTGAGTTACTGTGGAAAAACGGTGTTGTCTACTGAGTTACTCCCTAGTTTTAACGCAAATTACAATAATTATGAAAAAAAAATCGAAAGACACGCAGTGATCTCTTTATTTAATATTCTTGTTTTTAACAAAAAAAATTACGCGTTAAAGTTGCTTATTTAAAGGAATTAGCAGTGTCGGTAAAAAAGTCGATTAGCCCGTTTACGTCATACAAGAAACCTAATTCCCCAATCTCATATTTCAAGATCCAGTTGTTTTGTCTATTTTTGCTATTTTGGCGTTCATAGATAAGTCAGTCAAGATATTCTTTTATATATACAAAGATAGATTCATGAGATGTACGTCCTCCTAATATTTCTACGGCAGGTATCCAAAAACGGCGCCGATGTGAGGAATATCTGAAAAACATCGCCGTCACAAAGCCCGATAGAAGGCTTTTTGTTACCTGTCGTTTATCTAAACAAGCAGCCCAGTCTCTTCCAGAAATCTCCAAGGCATAAGCGAGTGTCGACTTCAACTCGGTCTTACTGCCGATTGTAGCTAGAATGTGAGTGAGAGCACCAGATGCCTTTGCGTACTCTTCACCAGCTGAAAGAAAAAAAAAACACTTATTAGCAGCGGTGCCTAGTTTCAGAGGATTCCAGAGGTTCCTAGGATTCGAATCAAATTTGTGTTCGTTTGTAGGTTTTTGTGCACAAAAGAACACATCTACACATTTTGCCCCTGGGCGGGCGAAGAGGAGCAGGGTAGTAATTTGTTGACAACTCTCGCTGGTGTCACACGCGACACATGCACATTTTATTCCGTGTTGGTTTGAGATATAAACAGCCAGTTGTACCTTTTAGGGACGCATTTGCTTTTTATTTTAAAGAGGGAGGTCTAGATATCGGCAAACTTCTTGAGCAGAAAGCAGCGAAAAGTAGAATTTCAGCCTGCGATCCGCCAAATAGAGAGTGCAATATTGTGACATTTTCAAGATATATATACTCACGCCTGTCTCCCGGAGCAGTAGGCAGAGACTACAGATTTCCATCTGCTACGATCTTGACACATCTCTTTTGCTTCTTCTACATCCATAAGTCTAGTAATACAAGCTCTTCTATTCCGGGTAATTTTAACTTTACCCTTCCTCAGTATGTCGCCTATTTGGTCGGCATACGTCCTTTTAGGGCGGCCCGGTCAAGCTTTGTCACTCTACTTTCATTCATCCTCTCTATATATGCCATTATTCCTCTTTACATGTCATATTTTCAAGATGTTTGCCGACGCCTATAATACCCACGTGTGTTGTCTCCTTGAAACTTGCAGAACCCGTCGGCAGTGCAGAGGAAGCCGCCGCAGCGGCCCTGCCGGCCGTGCGCACTGTACCACAACCCGCTGCTCGGCCATTTGCCGTTCTCCGCGCACATGTGACGGACGCTGTGTATCAGGAGCGAGCGCGCGAGGTGACAGTTTCGCATCATTAGCACCTGGAAAATATATTATACACATTATAAATGGTCTTGTTTTGAACGTCTTAGAGTGCGGTTATGACTTTAAACAGAATAATCTACTTCAGCTATCGTTGTAATAACGGTCACGAAAATAAACGAAATAAACAAATCCGTATGGACTTCGTGACCGACCATAAACCACAACACATTTAACCGGCCCCCATTGTACAGACCATTCATCATAACTTGTCCCCAGAAGTCATGTTGGCATCACTGCTTGTCAAACGTTTGCTGTCATGTTGTTTGTCAGTCATATTTTTCAAAATTATTTGATAAACTATTTATTATTATTGCCAGAGCCGTTGAAAAATAGTGCAAAAGAGACACCGTGATTCCTCTCGATCAGATCAGGTTTGATCTCATGTCAGTGCCATGACGGGTTAGTAACATAGGGATACCAGCATTAAACACAAAGCCAATTTTATGGGCAAATAATAATTAGCTATTTACTTACTTTTGCAGGCATATCGGAAAAAAGCGTTCACATTAGGTCGCCTGGAAATAATCGTCAAAAACGTAAAAAACGGGAGCTCGACTATTTAGAACAAGAAATAAAAAATGCCGTTTTAGTACAGAGATACATGTATAGATATTCATACCATTAGACCATACGTATTGTTTACAAAATACAAATCAATAAATAATCGATCATTCTTATTTTTCATTCTGTACATTTTATTTTCATTAAAGAGTAGTCTAATTAATATATAAAAAAACGCAGTTAAGTAAATATTAGGTTTAATGTGTAGTAGGGTGAATGCTAAGTGAGCCATTGGCAACATTATATGCAGTGCTACCATTTCCTAAGCCAGGGGACTTCTTATAGTGAATGGTCTGTACCTACTTAGTGTTGTTGTTCGTTGTGGCCTGAAGTTAGCCGCACAACACGTTTGACAGCCCATTTTCCCCAACGATTTTTGACATTTGATGAGGCTCATGAACTCATGAATAATTCGTTGGTGTTTATTGTAGTTTTTGTGGTATCATAACCGCACTCTTGCTACATCACTGGTCACATTTGTGTTCGGTGTGCGTGCTTCGGAAGGCACGGTAAGCCTAAAGTTAAGTATGTTTTCTAGTAGCGATAATGTTTCTGGTAGCCTTTATGCCCCATGATATGCTTTCCACCGTATATGAGGCCTTAAATGTAATAAACCTTAATAGAACGTTATTAGTGATCACTTACCAGTTGCCAGTATGAATGTGGCTACAAAAATTAAAGTCACCCTATACAAAGTGACATTTGATACTATCAAATTCACACTGTAGGCTTGCTTGGTAAGTTATCATTATCAGAATCACAGATCAATATTTCTTTTCGCGTATTTTGAAAAAGAAAATTTGGCTTTTCAAAGTAGCAAACTATGGGCTGGGCTGCGGAGCAGGAAGCAGGAGAAAAAATAATTTTCGAATTTCCCAAAAAGGGCCATCGAACCTTGATACCGACTACTTACCGAGTCTTCAGTATGAATTTAGCTGTATATATAAATGTCATGACAAAATAAGTACAAAAATACCTTTACTAAAAGCGGCCAAGATGGCTGCGGTTGGGCCAATAGCACCAACAGTTCCAACCCTAAAGCGGTCTTTATCGGCAACTCTTGGGTGTTGGTCAGAGTGACGTCATCGAAGTTGTCGAATAGATTCGGACTGACGAACGTGAACCAAGGACTTGGATGCTCTTTCAAATGGACTTTCGGAGTTTCTTCGTGTTCCTTGAACGTCTGGAACATAAAATGTCGTTTTGGGGATTTACTTGAAGCCATAGTCTGGTAAAGCGCAAAAAAATGGATGTCTGAATAAAGAGGCCTAAGCTAACACCATCTCAGAACTAAAATGACGTCGTTTCGGTAGCCTAGCAAGTGTTACGTTCATTGCATATTAACGAGGAGTGGACTTCTATTATTAATTATTTCTTTTCTTTAACCACGTTTGATTTTCCCTCACATATGGGTCTTTTCTCCGCATCTGTAATATATATTTTGTAACCGAATCATAAGAAATAATTATATCGCCCAAAAAAAAACTTTTAGCTAAGAAAAATGTTTACAAATACTTTAATATACATATGTACAACCTTACATTCAATGATCTTATAGTAGCTCTAAAATAATAGGATTTTCCATAGTCGTGATTACGATAATTTTGAGTAATCACGGTTATGGAAAATCCTATTATTTCGACTATATAATATCACTAATAATAAGTTAATGCGTATGTCTAACTATTTGTAAACTTAATTCGTAGCTAAGAGTTGGATTTTGGGCGATAACATGATTTCTTATGATTTTGTCCCAAAATATTACAAATTAAGAGAATAGACCGTGGATAGTCAGTCTAAACTTCTGCCCTACTACAAGTGTCAATGTCAAATTACCTGATGTATAAAATGCAAGGCAGCCCCCCTATACACCATGCACTTAAACAGCTCATTGCATTTAGCGTGAACATCTCTTACATCCCTGCTCTGGAGTTTCACCTCCAAACCGGTCAAGTCCGATCCGGTGTTGCAGATTGCAGGCAGAAGCTGAGCGACACAAAGTAAGATGTTTAGGATGTCGTTTATGAGCAGCGGCGTGGTTCTGTCTGTTGTATTTGCCTGAAAAGTAAATTGGATCTTAATTTTAATGGAAAAAAGTTTACCTTCGTTGTTAAAGTTAAAGTTAGGTTTCCCTTTTTATTAAATTTTCTTAATGCCACGCGCTTCATTTAAAAAGATAACATTATTGTCATCTCTCGAAATCTCGTTTTTGGCACAAACACAAAGTTTATTCTAGCTAGAAGGATGACATTGACTTTCATATTTTGTAAAAATAAATTATCTGTAAAGGCCTCCTTCTGTGGTTTTGTATTAGCAATTAGGACAATATAAAAATAGGTATATGCATATTATTTTCCTTGATATTTCCAGAACCTGTATAAAGACTTGCTTGCGATAACTACACAATAAACAATATAGGTCATAGAGAACGTTTTTGAAATCAACTTTTTTTCAGAGGTAATAATAGTAGATTACACAACAAGAGAAAAAAAAGGGAATTTCTTTCGAGGCTCAAAGGTGGATCCCGAGAGGAGCGAAGGATTCTAGAGTAGAATCTTGAGCGGAGCGAGAGATCCAAGAGCCGAGATGTAATTTTTTTTTCACGAGTTATGTACTTTACTTTTCACCATTGACTATGAGAAAATAAACAGTACCGTATTAACTATTTGAATCAAATTTTATTATACCAATCGGTACATAGTAAATTAATAAGAGAACAAAACATAAATATGGCGGTTCTTTTTTTTTTTGGTCTTTTTTCCAAGCGGCCAGCCAGTACGTTTGGTAAGATATTTTTTTATATTGTGCATTGACGCTTGTTCCAAATTTAAAATGCTTTATTCGGGCATTTTTGTGGAACATAAAATGTAGTGATTGCAAGATTTATAGTTTATAGCTTCTCGGGTGATTATGTTTTAAGATGGCTGTATGGTCACAGATACCTTTGCCATGCCTTTGCCTATCCAAAAAGTTTAAAAAGTTACTTGTTCTCACTCAGTGAGGAAAAGAGCGTTTTATTCACTGTTTTTGGTGAACCAATAACCCCTTTTCGAATAGTAATGGTGAAAAAGTTATTTTCCTTCGATATAAATACAAAGACTGCCTTAATAATGTTTACCTGGCAATATCTCACATTCAGTATAGTGAGTGTTTCGTTCAGCATCCCGGCAAATATTCTCTGCGCCATTCTGGGTGGTACTGTGTCCCAAAGATCCTTTCTGCTCCCTGTAACAACGTACCGGGAATAACGGTTATACATTATGACCAGTTATCGGAATGGGTGGAGTATACAGGATAAACCAAACGAATGGCCCCTGGAAGGAAAGTACCTTAAATATTATAGATACCAAATTTTACTTAAGGGAATCTTTTAGAGTTAAATAAAACTGCATTCAAAGAATTTAAAAAAATCACTGCATAAAACAGGAATCGAACCGGACAAATGTAAAAAAATCAACCTGTATTTTTATGATACCGATCGAAAGGTTCAAACAAACATATGAACCAAATTCTTCTAAGCAACATAATATTATCGTAAATTAAAGGAACAACATCAAATTTTATATTTTAATAACAGAACTTTTAAAGATATCCCATAATTCAATATTGTTAGAAGTACGAAAAAGATGCAGGAAAAACATATTATCAATTTTTGGGATACTTTTAAGGGTTTATGAAAATTTAAAATTTAATGGTATTTCTTGAGTTAACAATACCATGTTACTAAGAAGAATTTGGTACTTATACTTGACTCTTTCGATCGGTATCATAAAAATACAGGATCTTTTTTTACAAATTTGTCCGGTTCGATACCCGGCATAGTATTTTTAAAGTTCTTTGAATGCAGTTTTCTTTAACTTTAAAAATAAAGGTTCCTTTAAGTAAAATTTGCTATCTTAAATATTTAAGGTACTTTCCCTCCAGGAGGCATTCGTTTGGTTCAACCTGTGTATCTACCTAAACTTCTTGGAACATAGTCACAAAATGGAGACTTCCTTAGGACAATTTTTTTTTAATATCCGTATTTTTATCTGGATATTATTTTAGTATATTACACACTTATCTAATTATATTTATTTGTGTGTAATTTAAGGTACTTTCCCTCCAGGGGGCATTCGTTTGGTTCAACCTGTGTATCTACCTAAACTTCTTGGAACATAGTCACAAAATGGCGACTTCCTTAGGACAATTTTTTTTTAATATCCGTATTTTTATCTGGATATTATTTTAGTATATTACACACTTATCTAATTATATTTATTTGTGTGTAATTTAAGGTACTTTCCCTCCAGGGGGCATTCGTTTGGTTCAACCTGTGTATCTACCTAAACTTCTTGGAACATAGTCACAAAATGGAGACTTCCTCAAGACATTTTTTTTTAATATCCGTATTTTTATCTGGATATTATTTTAGTATATTACACACCAATCTAATTATATTTATTTGTATGTAATATACCATACTCTACCTATTTCGATCACTAATTATGACTCTTATTACCACACGTAATCCGACTACAAAAAAGTTAACTAAATTTAAGATATATCGGACATATGAACTCATTAAAAGTAATTAAATACGAAATACAGAAGCCAACAATACCATTTTTAGAATTTGTATCTGTCTGTATGTTCCGTTTTAACGTGAGAACCACTCAACGGATTTGGATGCGGTTAGCTTTATTATCATCATAGTGACCCTGGACAACATATAGGCTATAAGGGGTGTTGATAAAGTAACGTCCAAGCCGAAAACGTAAGAGAATAAATAAAAGCGAGCGCAGCCGCGGGCGTAAGGTTAGTACGAAATAATCCTAGGCAGTCAGATCATTAAACGTGAGCGCGTAGCAAGTCCACAGTTAAAGATCACCTCTATGGCATACCTTGCATATACAGCCACCAGCCCTGCACGGACGGTGAGCCCGACTCTGGCACTTTATGACTCTGGTCATCAATAGGTCTTCCCCCGGAATCCTGAAGAATGTACAACGATAGCACTCTGTTGTGGAGATCCAGCACTCTCTCGCCTACTGCCTCCGACATAGTCACGTAGCGCTTGTAACATGCCTGGAATATATTTATTGGCCAGTGCTATAGCGCCTGGTGGAATAATATGCTTTATGCCTATGCTTTTGGTCGTCTAGAAATTGGGAGAGCAAAATCAGACGAGGTGTTTATTAATCTCTTCAAGGACTTTAGCTATTAATTTAGAGTAGTATTTTAATTTAATTTGTAATTGTTAAGTTTTTACTCTTCTTGCACGCCCACCTACCTATTTATCTTGTACCATCTGTGGGTTGACTGGTAGAAAATGCTTTATGCATTAAGTCCGCTTTTTGTACTTATTTTTTTGTGCAATAAAGTATTTATGATGATGATGATAATGATGACTTTACGGTAACGGACGTATAACCGTCTGTAACCACTCTCCCGCAGACTCCCAGTTCAGCTTCAGCTTTATGCTGGAAAACTCGTTACGAATCGCTTGGTGGCATCGCTTCGACATGTGGGTGGTGACCAGTGGCGACTGCACCTTAAGTGCGCTCGTGCGCCGCACTACCATTTCAAACTTATGCCATACTACCTATTTAATAAATTAACTTTCACAATAATGTCCTAAACCTATCATTACCCATCCATCCATACTGCTCTATACAGAAATTAAATATCTGATTATAGTACATACATATATTATAATGTTTTGTCATTACGAGGTAAATAAAAACAAATGATGATGTTTCGATTGCTTGAACAAAATCGGTCCCGCCCCCGTGCGCTCGGGAAAGCGCACGCAGCGAGCTCATACAACCTCTATGAATCACGGTGTAAACAGCCCGGCGCGTGAGACGGAAGATGCGTAGTACAAAATGTATGGCAGTTTTAGGATAGATTCGTGCGCCGCACGCGACCGGAAATTGCCGAAAGAATACGAAACGAAACGAATAGTTCACTCGCGTGACCCCGAGGCCTTGACCTACGCACGATGCAATGCGATGCACCTGTCGTCAGTTGTCACTTATTGCGCGCGCTTGCGGAGGAGTAATTACTATAATTATCTAAAAAAGTAAACTAAAGATTATAAAGAGTGATAATTAATGAGTGTAAATTACAACATTGACTTTATTAAAACCAACAGGACTTATGAAAACCCCGCCTTTTCATAATATAAAACAGGAATGCGAAACAAAAAATAAATCGTTCACGAGAACGTTCAAAAGTGAAATGTATATAAAAAGAAATGGTTATGTGGATGTGAGAAACTAAATGCTTTTTTTTGCTTTCCCTGTGTTATTTTCGGCGGAGAAGCGATTGGTGACAAGTCATGGCCGAAGCCTAACAGCATTTGGATTTGGGGGATTTGTCAAAGAGTTGGGTATGTTGTTAAATTGCGTTTTTGCTATCAGTGGTTGCATTTTAGCAATACCGCGCTGGTGAAAGGGCTTCCTAACTATGGTCAGAAAAGTCTGTCAAGTATGTAACGTAAACCTATGGGTTTTGTAGCAGTAGCTGATATGACGGTAAACCTGACCTTTTCGAAGATATTTAGGGGTCTCAAAAGGCATCTACATTACAGTAATACTTAAGACAGGCTTTCTTCAGATTTGGACCCCTTCTGCCTGAACTTTGTGTGGGTAAGTGTGCTAAGCACATGAACCTATAGATTGAATTTTGTAATTAAATGGTTTTGATATTTATAGTTATCGTCGTAGTAATCTTCTTTTAGCGCGCATTACATTAAATGGAATTAGTATAAGATTCGAACGTTATTTTTGTAAACTAAAATTATTGTACATCAATAGAAACTTTATTGTATTTGTATTACCTATTATTTCTTATTTATGTTTTTATTTTTATCAAAGGTTTTTATAAATTGTCGGTTTGTTTCTTCAATAAAGGAAAAAAAAATAACTAGGCATAATAGGCTTGTACACAGGGTAAATAAAATATTATTCTATTCAGTCCGTCATTTAGATTATCAAAAAAATATTAGACACGTATTTTTTCTTTTGTCAATCAAACAAAAAATTACAGAGATAAAGCGCGTCAAAGCTTGGGAGTGGGGGAAAATGACGTCACTTCTAAGTAAAATTGTTCCTAGATCCGTCACGCGGAACTTCAGCGGGCTTTATCTTCATCATTGTTGGTTTAATTGAAAAAAGAAAAAATACGTGTCCAATATTTTCTGATAATCTAACTGACGGACTAATACATTTTTTTTAGTCATCATACCTATTATGCTCTCCTTGATTTTAGAATATCTCTAAAGATATTAGCGATAAGAAAAAAATAGGACTGGAGGTGGCATAACTTTACCTGTAACAAAGAATGCCTTTCAGCATTGCCCATGTCTTCGAGATGTTGTACGTAGCAATGAAGGCTGTTTTTGAGCAGCGCCGCGGCTCCCAAAGTTGCTGTCAACACAGGCAGGTCAGCGTGATCCAAGGCTTCCTGCGCCAGCATATGTAAGTGCTCTGAAAGGAATAATTTGGAATTTGATTAGCCCTTTATTGAAGGTTAAAGGGCTAAACTAAACTTCAGTCCTGCTCTAACGCTTTTTTTTTTTACCTATCCTTCTCTAATCAACTGCCGCGCACGCAAAACTTCAGTTATTTTGAAATTACCTCCACATTAGGCCACTTATCTATACTAATAATAAAGTAGTAAAAGTTGTGTCTCTACATTGATTTTTTTTTGTGTTGTTTTAAATGGATTGGTTTATTTTTGTTAGTGTTGTAGGAACTGAAGCCAAAACTACCACTTATCATTTATATTAATACCTTAGTATTATATTGATCAAATGGTTCTACGAGGGTGCATTTTTATATTCGCGGAATGGGTAGGTAATTAATAAATGAGGGAATTTTCCTTAGTCGTAACTGGTTAAGTAGCTCATTATTAGTATAAATAGAATGTTTTGTTTTAATTGGGCCATTACTATTTGAATTATCGTCGATCAAACAACTCAGTTGGGAAGAACATTGTGAAAAATGGAGAAAATCGAGCACAGCGCTGTCATAAAGTTCCTTACCAAGCAAGGTAAATCGGTTCAAACCATACTAGAAGAGATGTCATCCGTTTACGGGGAGTCTTGCCCCGGTAAAACCATGGTTTATAAGTGGCATACCCTTTTTAAGAAGGGCAGGGCCTCACTTGAAGATGATCCTCGGCCAGGACGGTCGATCGAGGTGACCACTCCGGAAATCATTCAAAAAGTGGAAAAATTAATACTGGAAGATGCTAGACTAAAGAAGAAACAGCTCGCAGAAATGGTTGGAGTATCCGATACAACCATATTTAAAATTCTTCACGATCATCTCGCCATGACCAAAGTCAGTGCAAGGTGGGTGCCGAGAATGCTCACGCCGCCTCAAAAACAACACCGCGTAGAGTGTTCTCGAGCGTTTTTGGACCTCTGTAATGAAGACCAGGATGGAGTACTGACTCGAATTGTTACTGGGGATGAAACTTGGGTTCATCATTATGAACCTGAGTCCAAACAAGATTCTATGCAGTGGCAGAAAAAAGGCACACCACCACCAAAGAAATTTAAGGTGTCACAGTCGGCGGGAAAAATCATGGCGACAATCTTTTGGGACTCAGAAGGAATCTTGTTGATAGATTATAAAGATAAAGGTGTCTCCATAACCGGAGAATACTACGCTTCAATCTTAGAGTGATTAAAGGAAGCAATCAAGGCAAAAAGAAGGGGAAAATTAACCAAAGGTGTCCTCCTTCTGCACGACAACGCGCCTGTGCACAAGAGCCGTGTTGCGTTGGCTTCCCTGCATAAGGTGGGCTTCGATATTTTGGTTCATCCACCCTACAGTCCTGACCTGGCTCCCAGTGATTATTATCTCTTTCCAAAAATGAAAAAAGAACTTCGGGGGAAGAAGTTCTCAAGCGATGAAGAAGTGAAGGAAGCAGTTTCAGCTTATTTTTCAGACAAAGAGAAAACATTTTTTTTCGAGGGTATACATAAGCTAATTGAAAGATCTGAAAAATGTATTAGGGTTGCAGGTGAATATAATGAAAAGGAAAAATAAACTTGTATTTTTATTTCCACGTCTTACCCCCGATTCCGCGAACTTAAAAACGCCCCTCGTATGTAGCTTGGACCTATCATATTGTAGCCTTCAAGCTCAATTAAATAATTAAGTAGTAAAATTAATAATAGAAAATGTGCGTACCAAGAAGTAAATCCGAAGATTTGATTGCCAGCTGCACAAATTTGTCAGGGTCTGAAGTCTTGGCCACACCACCTTCGCCCTGGTCATCCTCTAAAAGTGTCACAAACATTCCAGATCCTTGCCTGTAATGTTTTTGTTTTTATTAAACAAGCTTTTTGCACCTCACGTATACTTTTAGTAGGTGGTAGAGCTGATGCCGGGCTCGACTGTGGAGGTACCACCATCTTACAGTCTTACTCACAAATCCTCCCGAAGTTATTCGGGGGAGAGTAAGAGAACAGCTCTCAGGCAAAACCAGGCGGCCTGCCATTGCCTGGGACCGTTGGATGGCGGTATATCCATCCCAAATTGCTGGGCCTTATATGAAACAGGCTGGTGACGGGCAGCGGCGTCACTGGTGCAAGGGTTTCGGCACCGCTCTCACTAAACTGCTTGCCCAGCGTGCGTGAGTATGGGCATTTCTTTCAAGGGGACCGCCAAGAGTGGCAAAATCTTGGAAAGGCCTATGTCCATCAGTGGACGAAACAGGCTGTTGGATGGATGGTATACTTTTAGGTCTTACAGAGGTGAGCTACTGCAGCACCCTTGTGCTAGAAGAGGACTGTTACACAATTGTATTAGACAGGCCTGTAAAGGATATGATAACCCCTTCAGAATGGAATCCCACTCTTCCTCCATAGTGCACCCCGTGTAGCTGCTAGAAGTGGACTTCTAGCAACTACCTACACTGGATGGAGTTAGGGTGCTACCTGACATTTCTTGATTTGAGGGTTATCGGCGCGGCGTCGAAAATTGGTACGGGTTTACGATTTTTTCAAGGGATATTATTAAAACAACATTTTCTTACTTGAATATAAATATAACTTCTAATAAACTTGTACTTGTTTGTCTGAAAAAGCAGATTTTAAATGCCCTTTTTTCTTTAGGCAAATGAATAAACTCCCGTATTTTATTTACGTAATTACGGATTTCTATATAAGGTGACTTAATTTATGCAGTAAAACTCATACTGTAGGCTTGGTAAGTGATCGATAATACTTTTTGCTAATTTCGCAAAATAAAATCTTGACGTCCCATAATAATTGACTCAAGGCTGGGCTTGCGTTTATAAGGAACACGAAAAGAATAATTACGAATTTCACAAAAAGGATCATCGAACCTTGTTACTGAGCACTTACCGAGTCTTCAGTAAGAATTTGGCTGCATAAATTAAAGTCACCTTATCACAGCCTGTAAAACCGGGTAGCCGTGAAATCAGGGAGTTTCAGTACAAATATCTTAATAACTAGAGGACTTTGATTGAAAACAAAAATACTGTCTAGGAAAAAGTATTGAATTGTAAGTACAGGGTGAAGGCATATGTACATACATACACTCACACCTGTTCTCCAGAGAAGTAGGCAGAGACAACAGATTTCCATCTGCTACGATCCTAACACACCTCTTTCGCTGCTTCCACATCCATCAATCTAGTCGTACAAGCTCTTATTACAGATACTTTTTACTTTGCCATTCTTCAGTATGTTACCTTCTAGGGCGGCCCGATCGATCAAGCTTTACCTTTACCATAAATTTCTTTCATCACTCTATGTTCACAGTTCACAAGTTTACAGTTTTACTTTGAATGTATGTAGAACTATGTACACTTACTTGAAAGCAATGGAGAATTCATCTTCCAGCCACAAAACAATCTTTACAGCAGCAAATGAAGCATTTCTGGGGAAATCCAGTCTACCACCAACTACTCCATGGCATATTGTTTCTGATAACACAGTTTGGTTTTTCTAGAATGATGATCCTTTGTAAATTCAGGAGTATAATAGTATTTATAATTTTCAGCAAATAAAAAACAACTTTAACTTGCCTGATAATATTCTAAGTCCCTTTGTAACAGAATAGGAATTCGATCCATAATATTTCCATCTTCAATGACTTCCATTTTGGTACAAAATAAAATGACAACAAAAAATAAAATCAATAGCCTATATTTACTCAATAAAAACAAAATCAAACTGAACTATGCAAACACTTAAGAAATTCTACTTTTTCTGGAACTAATTTTGATATTTCTTTTTGTAAAAGTTGATGTAAAGTTACACCGTCATGTTTGTATACCCAATAGCCACCGTCTTTTAGAACCAAGTCATATCTTTTGGGCCCAGAGGTAGGAGAGCTTAGCCAGATCTGTTTATTTGGACTTTGCCTATTTATTACATAAGTTCCATATGAAGATCCTAGGTCAACTGTTAAAACGCCATCCTGAAATTAGAATATATGTTTTATTAGTTCAGTTTGTTATTTGTAACTTGGCGGAAAAGTATAATAACCATATAAATGCAACATAGTACCTGGTTAACACTAGAGCGCATGCACCTCCTTTTATCACAAGTTTGGTTGCATCATGCATGGTCTAATAAAGGTGAACATTTTAGAAACCTATCTTTTTTATTTTAATGGGTTCCTTTGTTAAAAAAAACATAATATATTTTGGGAAACTAGTAGTCATTAAGAGAATTTAAAAAATCAAAATTCAAATATTTTAAAATTATTTTATCATTAATATAACATTTTTTTTAAAACTTAGATTAACACTGACATTTGGGGGTTGGGGAACATTGTTGCTCCATGAAATTCGTGCTGTGTGAATGGGTGCCATATGAAATATATAGTTTAAAAAAATATATTAATTAGGGTGGAAATTAGACCCCTATACGAATGTTGATTCGTGCCCTACATCTCAACAAAAACTTAAGAAAAAAAAATCTTCAATTATTTCATATTTGAGTAGGTACTATCAGTTATGTTGTTGGTTGATGTGATTTTGACCAGTTGCATAGTTTGACTGCAGAGCAGTTTAGAAGGGTGAACATTTTAAAAAGGGAAGCCGGACAAAAAATTCACCTTACAGCAACCAAGGATAACATGAAATTTTTGAAAAAGAGAAGAGCATGGAATAAGGAAATGTAGTATGGATGCCATTTCCTAAACAAGCCGATAGGAATTGTGTTATATGGACCCTTCTCCACTGCTGCAGAGTCATATCTAGAAGTGAGGGGCGATATAAAATATATAATGTAAATATAAACTAGAAAATGTTAGAACATGCATATGCTCTAGTGTTAACTGTACTAAAGTCAATAATGGCCAACCTACCTATAAGATTTAAATCAAATTGGTAAGTACTTACACTATAGGTTACATCAGCACCTCTAAAATTAGGTGCGATTTCTACTAATTCCTCAAAGTAATCGCAAAGGGATTCCAAAGTTTCGTTACAAATTTGATCGTAGACCACAGGATCCACAGCATCTAAGATCTGAGGACTATCAGATGCCGATGAACTAAACTTGTGTTGTGACGAAAGATCATCAGTAGATTTTAGCGTGGGGCTAATGGAAGGTAACTTGAGGCTAACGATAGGCGTAAAACTATTGAATTTACGGCGTGACAGCCGGCGGCTGGTACGGAGTATATACCGCAGCATTATATAAAAAAATCTTGGCTTGTTCACTTAATCGGATATTCGACTGACCGACATCGAAAGAGAAGAGTGAAGAGTGTTACGTATTATACATTATTATATTCTCTTTGGAGAAGAGAACAGCCTAACGAAACTCAGTACAAAAGTACAAATGGAGTTATTATGTATGAAAATTGTGCTGGGACAAATGGCGATATGTTCTTACTCTTTCGCTCACTTAGCTTGTCTCTGTCTAAGGTTGTGTCAAGTCAATATGGCGGTTGTTTGTTTATTTCTAAAACATAATTTATCTGATTATAATGAGATTTAACTGTGCTACATTAATGTAGTGCTTTATGTTTCATACTATTGTGTTTTATTAATAGAGAAGTAAATAGAACGTAAAAATAACGTAAAAATAGGACTGACAATGAATATAGACAAAACAAAACTACTGACAAACTCTGTAAACATGGAAATTAAGATCAACAACAAGCCACTTGAGTGTGTAGACGAGTACACTTACCTAGGCCAGCTCATTTCTCATAAAGACCAAACAACTAAGGAAATAAATAGACGAATAGCCAATGGATGGAAAAGGTACTGGTCATTGAAAGAAGTTATGAAGTCTACACATCTAAGTATTGGGGTAAAACGGAAAGTGTTCAATACATGTATACTTCCTTGCATCACATATGGTTGCGAAACGTGGTCACTCACCAAACACCACAGAGAAATGCTCGAACATTGCCAAAGATCCATGGAAAGAAGTCTGATAGGTATCAAAAAACAGGATAGAGTACGATGTATACATATAAGAGAAAAAACTAAAGTTGTTGACGTGCTCTCCAAAATAGACCAACAGAAATGGAGATGGACAGGTCACATGATAAGATGTACCCAAGATAAATGGAACAAAATTATCACAGATTAGTACCCTAGAGATGGCAAACGGAGCAAAGGAAGGCAACAAAAAAGATGGGAAGACGAGTTAAAACTGACAGCCGGTCCTAACTGGAGAAGAGTTGCTCGAGACAGGAAACAATGGAAGATGTTAGAGGAGGCCTTTGCCAAGAGGCACACTGAACTAAGAGATATCCTATAAATACAGAAATAAACTCAAAAATCACAACTCTTAGTTCAGAATAAAGGGCTTATTGATTGATTGATTGATTGATTGATTGAAATAGAACGTCTATTTGCATCACGCAATGAACTATAAAAAGCGTGAAATATGTGAGGTGCGAAGCAGTCGAAATGATGGTGAAAACATTATATTCAGGCCAAATTTCTTTTAAAAGAGACTCGGTAAGTACCTACCTCTGTACTCA
Organism: Ypsolopha scabrella; assembly: GCA_910592155.1. Lineage (NCBI taxonomy): Eukaryota > Metazoa > Arthropoda > Insecta > Lepidoptera > Ypsolophidae > Ypsolopha > Ypsolopha scabrella. The sequence continues at coordinate 8,817,655 of OU342969.1, forward strand.
TCTTACGACTTATTTTGTGTTATAAAGAAATTTAAAAGTGAAAACATTTTCATAACATTTATTCGTAAATGGAATAGTGATGGGATTGTGTCGATAAATCATAACATTTCCACTAAGGTTAGGCTGTCATAATTTCATCCTAATATCATAATACAATATATTTTTAAGATGAAAAATGTGGCTCTTTTTCGCTGACAGTCCTTAATCAAATTATAGGATATAATATTTTTCACGTAAAATATGGAAAATGTTTTGTATTATTTATTTTCTGTTGATTGGTTAATCAACATAACTTATAGAGAAAAATTAAACTGACAAAATAGTCAAGTCACTTTCCAAAAATGCGAGCTTCTTTTTTTTTGGAATTACGATATTGTGAAGCTGCTTTTTAAAATAATACTATTATTACAGGTGACAGCAGTAAGTAAAAGTCACCGGCAGTGAAGACCTCATTTATCTACCAATAGAAAGTGTTCCTGTGGAAAGCACTTTGATAAAAAACATTTCAATAAGAAAACTTGGTTCAAAAAGTCAACCATACCTTCAAATCAACTAAAAGAAGCATCACTTCCTGATACGATTTTGCATGAGTTTACTTGTCACGTGTATTTAGATAAGGGTACGTACATACATATGTCATTTTATTAAAAAATTATTAGGGTTCCGTACCTCAAAAGGAAAAAATGAAACCCTTATAGAATCACTTTGTTGTCCGTCTATTCATCTGTCCGTCCGTCCGTCCATCCGTCTGTCTGTCAAAACTCTTTATCTCGGGAACGCGAGAAGGTATAGTGTTGAAATTAAAACCATATACTCAAGTTTACAGTCCCTTGAAGCAGTGAAAAAATAAAATTTCTAAGGTAACGTAAAAAAAGATATGTATATTTATGCCGCAAAAAACGTATATTTTGACACTCTCAAGGAAATAAAAATTTATTGGGTATTTCCCGTTGACCTAGAACTATGAAATTTGGCAAATAGTACCGTCTTAAACTACAAGTATAATCAATAATATATTTTATTAAATATTTATAATTTGTACGGAACCCTCGGTGGGCGAGTCCGACTCACACTTGTCCGGTTTTTTTATTTATGTACCAGCCAGATTGAAGTTGCAAAAATTTACTTTTTTAATATTATTATTTAAGGTATGAAGACGTAAATGTTTTTTTCTTTTTCAGAGCCATCTACTTCAGGGCCAAGTCCAAGTCAACATCATTGCTAATATTTTTTATGTAATAAGAATTAAATTAATTCAACCTGAAGCTTTTTATTTCCTTTTCTTGCATAAAAAGTCCGAAGGCTTCAGTTTTATCTAGAGCTGTTAAAACTAGAAACGTATTATTGCAAAACTGTCACATACAAATTATTGAAAGCCCTGATAAAACTGAAGTCTTCGTAATTGGCATTTTCATTACACATGAAATTCCTACAGTAAAAAAAAAACGATATCGATAAAATGTATTGCTTCTGTAGTACATCCCTACACACTTATGTTGGCAGCTTTGTTTGTGATTTGTCATTTATTATTGTAGTTTGGTACTAGTTGCGGGGCATTCCGTGGCAAATACGCATTAATCAGTTAAAGGGAAGTCCCGACTCTTGCTACGTAGTATACATTATATTCTCTTTGGAAGAGAAGACAAACCAAGCAGCTGATTTAGGAAGCGTTTCAGAACGTGTGAATCGTGCGATCATTAATAGTGCGAAATTTCACTCGTTTATTAGAAAGAGACAGATCTATATAGGAGCATGAGAAATAAAAATCTGGTTGCACCAATCAGCGGGGCTATTATGTAACTCAGTTTTGGTTGCTAGCTATAGTATGCTATTCACCAAAAACAGATAAAAAATGAACTTCCAAAAAAACCTTTAATGGGTATTGAACTATTTACGAATTGTGAAGTCATTTCAAGTGCAAACTTATCCTTAGATAAGCAGATATGTATGTTTTAGACGATAGCCACTTGGTTTGGCAACTGAGTTTACGATACAGAATCAGGGGGCAGGTGGCTCAGTGTGATTTTCGCATTACTCCGAAGAGTTTCAAAACCGAAGATATTGTATAGAGAATAAGACTGTGCACTACGACTACGATACGAAAAACGAGCCGAGTGAGATGGGTGTTGGCACTCGTTGGTCCCTTTTTAACACGTTAGAAACTCAACAACACTATTTATGTATATTGTATATATTATATACACTAGCAACTTGCTAGACAAGGATACACGAGTAGCGAACGCTATCTCCCTCGGCTCGTTTTGCGCTTGTAAATGGTATCTTTATAATTACAACCTTATTTCTAAGAAAATAAAATCTAGTTTAGTTGAGCAAAAATTGGACAGTGCACAGTCTTGTTATTATACAATGTCTTTGTTCAAAACACTTTCGTGCAACTGTCAGGTCAGGTAACACAACAGTTCCTTTACCCCACAGACGTATAATATAGTAGAAGACCTAACATTAATAATAAACGCATAAAGTCGACGCGCGGCAATTTTAGCTCAGTGAACGTCGGACTCCTTTAAATATAAAAATATTTCCTGTTTCCAAACAAAATATATAATAGGTACTAGAGATTAGTTTAGGAATTAACAAATATGTTCCAAGCATAAATCAGCCAAAACAACCCATTTTTATACGTTTCTTCGTACCATGAAGCCTTAATGTAGCTTATTTTTTGTATGGAAACTTGCCACTCTACTTAATCCTTATGTTTGGTCTGCTACTTAGTAATAATATTATATGTCTATGGTTTACCCTCGGTTTAACCCGTGTCCATTTTTGAACGCTCTAGGGTGAAATTCGCATCACTCCATCTGGTTTTCGCTCGTTTCTAAACGGTACCTAAAATAAGGTTCCGTTTGGAAACGAGTGAATTTCACTTGGAGTGATGCTAATTTCACCCTAGAGCGTTGATAAATTGACACGAGTTAAACCGAGGGTAAACGAACTGTTACCTGACAGTTGCACGGAAGTGTTTTGAAACCACTGATCTATATATATGGATAGGTGTACAGGACTTTGACAGCGTACCGATGTGATTTTGACGTTTTCGAGAGCCACCTACTAGTCAACCAAATAATTACAATGAACATTTCTATCAAGAACAGACGTAATAGGGGTGCCAGGGGGTAGCGGGCTACACCATGTAATTTTGTCAACAAATAGGTGGCTCTCATATATCACCTACGACGGATATCGCCTTTTTGGTACTTATAGCTTATGAATTTATGATGATAACGTTTAAGTGATGTCCTATTTAAACCTTAGGTAATGGTAACTATCGATAAAATATAATTCAAATAAATCAAGTTATACCTTTAAACTAATTTATTATTATCATTAATACTGTTATATTCATTGTTGTAAAGTAATTAAATTTATATTCATTATTGGCTTGTTGTTGGTTTGTATTTGGTTTCGAATGGCGCCACGAAAATTGAAAATATGGACAGATGTTCAGAAACAAGAGTTCTTTATTTAGTATTATAATTATAACTTGTCGCAATGACGTCACAAAGGGGTAGTAAGAGGATAAAATGTCACTGCTATAAACGTTATTAAAATTATGACCCGATGTAAAATTTATATGTGCTTTTATACAGGAAGGCCGGGACAAAGACGTCCAAAAATTGTTTTTGGCTACAGGGGTATCTGAATCACCCCCATGTATTTCCCCGATTTTTAGTAGTTTAGGAGATATTATTATTTTAAATGATTTTAATAATAATTTTCACCTGACATTAGTTTTGATTTTTTCTCTCTTTCTATTTAATATTTGTGAATGTTTTTTCGAGTAACTACATTAAAAATTATGGTTTACCTAGGTCTTGTGAAAAATGACTAAAATTTAGTCAAAAGTTCAAAATTACTGTTCATTCATAATAAATAATTAAAATTTCTTATAATTTCAAAAAATAGAAAAGTGTATTTGAGATTCTGTCATTGGTAATTGATTTAATTTTTTAATTTCAAAAACTGCTTTTACTCTTCAGCAAAAAAAACCATAAAAAAAACTAGACCTCAGTAGGCCTTTTTTTCTGTAACCAGCCTTTAAAGTTTAGGAGTAACTTTTTTTTTAAAACTTCATAAATAAATGTATGTAATTTTTCTTTAATTTATGATTTTAATTGGATATTAGATGATATCATACATTTTGATAGATCCGTATTACTAACTGTCCCATGGAAAAATCTTAAAAGTGTCATATGTACTCATATGAGTAGTATCGAAAAATTATTTGAGTACTACTTAAATGGGTAAGTATCGATACCTTGTGGGTATCGGAACATCCCTATATGGAACATTTAAACAAACTAACGCCAACTTGTCAATCCTGCACTTTTTAATTTTATATTTTTGACATCTATAAATATTGTCTTTGATAAAATTCGAATGGGTACGGAAATTTTAACGGCGTTTCAAGCCGAAAGCCGGTCTAGTGTATTAGAATAATATTATAAGATGTCTATGTTTGAAACGCTTCTGTCCGAGGAGGGTTGCAAAGTTACGTTTTACCAAAAATGCTTGTAAAATACGGGAATTTTACGGTCATATTTATATATTACCGTAAACTTACCGTCAAATTATGACATTTTAAATTTTGATTTCTTTTAAATCTCGCGCGCGTATGGATGCAAAATAATCACGCGACGTTGCCGATTAGTGTAAGTAGTCATCGTAGTACTCGTAGTCGATTTTGCGTCGTTGCCGTTCCGTTCCCGCTCTCGCGGCTCTCGGCGTTCCGCTGTCGCGACGGCCAGTGTTGCCGTTTTAGCCAAGAGATAATAAATTTTAGACAACGAATCTAAATACTTCTAGCTACCTACTTTTGATATATTTTTTAAATAAATAATTATTTTACAGAAATTTGTTATAGCCTTTTACTGAGTACTTTTACACCGCAGTTGTAATCTATAATCGCGGTTTCCCCAATAAATGTTTATATTTTTTGATTTGACCCGTACAGACCAGACATAAATAAAATGCAAGATAAATAAAAGATCGTAAAAACCACTAAACCTTTATAATCATATCATACTACATACCCTTATGAGGCCACATCATTACGATACGAGTTCGTATATGTAATACTGTTCTACGGAATTTTACCGTAACTTACGTAAAATATAGTTTTTTATCGAAATTTACCTTTGCTACTTCCGAGTATTGCGAAAATCACACTGGGCCACCTGATTGGTGCAACCAGATTTTTCTTTCTCTTTCTCCTTGAAATATTTGTCTCTTTCTAATAAACGACTGAAATTTCGCACTATGATCACACGTTTTGAAACGCTTCTTAATATCGTCATTGGACATTGACAGTTTTTGTTTTTGATGATTTGTTTGGCCTGGACTGTAGTCCTTTTGGCAAGTATTATTTAATAGTTATTATTATTCACAGAGTGGGTACATTATTATTTTTCGGTTTGGTAAAAGGTTACACTGAACGCAGGTTTTAGTTTGTTCAAGGGATGCTTTCTACAGAATAGTACAGAAAAGATCGATTCACAAAAATCGATTCAGAATCGGAACAGAATTTTTGAACGAGCGAGCGAAGTGAGCGCAGTGTTGCCACCTTAGCCCTTTTCGGGCTAGATCTAGCACTTGAGTTTTGATGATTTAGCCCGAAAAGAGCAATTTAGCTCTTTTCTAGGCCCTATCATAACGAATCATTTGGTAATTTTTTAGTTTCATCAAGGTATCCCTACTTTTTCTTTACTGTGGAATCCAGTATATCATAGAATCTTAGTATAAACCGAGTAATTTAAGATGCAATTCCAATTTGTTCATCGTAATATTATAATTATGTGTCTGTATTTATCGCAATATTATAATATTGACAAGGTAATATGAGAGAGAACGAGCGAACATCGATTTTTAACAATTTGATTAGGTATATACGTAGTTTTAATGAGTCTGTTGCATTTTCTGAAATTACTTACTACGGTTCAAGTAAACAATTTTAAAATTTCGTTGTATTTTAATTTGTAATGGCTTGAAATATATGCAAATTCAACCACCAGCACAAAATAATCACCGAATTTCCGCCTCTAAAAGTATTTATTTTTTTAGCTCTTTTTTAGCACCTCTTTTGATGACTAAATTTGCTAAATCTAGCTCTTTCTAGCTAACTCAATTGCTCTCTTTCAAAAACCAAGGTGGCAACACTGAGTGAGCGAGTTCTCAGAGTCTACTAGAACAATCCGGCGTTTGTATATATGTATGTATGTATGAATGTTTGTTCGAAGATAACTTGAATATCGTTGATCGGAATATCAGGAAATTTGGCAGGCGAGTAAATAAGATAAAAAGTATTTTTTAATTCAAACACGACCTAAATCGGTTTAGCGCGAATCGGGCGAGCGTGAGTTCATAGTTCGGGGCGAACTAATAATTATACAATAAGTCGGTAATCTAGGTAAAAATAATAAGCGTTAATTTTTCCTGAGCTTAGTGCAAGTAAAGTTGGTTGTTTTCTCTTAGATAAAACCCGAATTTTAATATTAAATACTTGCCGGAAACGTAATTAAATGTAGGTACTACTAGGTACTCTTTTTAATTGTGTGTGATTAGTTTGCAAAATTTTAGTGAAACCGCAAAAAAATCGTGTCTACGATTCTGCGGTTGTATGGATGGATCGATTCAAACATCTAAAAAATCGATCCTATATCTATTTTCTTGGCCCCGATTAATCGATCTTTGATTAAATCGATTTAGAATCGACATCTCTACTCTAGTTTGTTGTGTTTACTTGTGATTAAACTGTATAAACGTGTTTGTTTTGATTCTGCTTAAAAATTTTAGAAAAATAGCACAATCTTTCTATGAGAGCTAAGCGAAGTATTGGTCAGAGTTTATAATTGGGCACGATCCAGCATTTAATAATTTTAAACAAAAACAAAAGAAAATGTCAGCAAAGGACCCAGATGAAAATAACCTTAAAGTACATGTAGAATATTGGTTAGTACTTACTTCATCTATGTACAATTACATCCATGACTTACCTACCTATTCAAATTTTATTTATCCTTTCACAAACGTTAACTTGTAGGTACAAAAAACTTCAACTCCCATTGGTAAGCTGAAGTTACTGCCAGCCTATTGGCAATTGAATTTTGTTTTTGTTGAAACCGTTGGATGAAATCCTTAACTCTTACAAACTCAGGTACATTTGTCTTATTTCAGTGGAGTTTGTGACTATGGCGGACATTGTTTGGCTCTGGCAAATAAAATAAGAGACCAAACACCTGGTGCCGTGGTGTTTTGCAAGCGTGGGAGGCAAGGTACTGTATGTAATATTATGCATATATCCATCCATCAGCCTGTGTTCGTCCACCGCTGGACATAGGCCTTTCCCAAATTTAACCACTCATGTCGGTCCTCCATCCTCCTCATCCAGCACTACTTCTAAAGCCTTTCGGCCCCAACAGCCATCATGTCGACGACAAATATGGCCTGCCCACTGCCACTTCAACTTACTGATTCTGCAGCCTATGTCGGTTACTTTCGATCTCCAACGGATCTCCTCATTTCGGATTCTATCTATCAGAGATACCCGAAGCATATATGCCTATCATTAATTTATATATTTAGGGGTGCCAATCATTTTCGTGCTGTTAATAAAAATGCAAAACCTAGTACTTAATCTGTAAGTCAATCACTTGATGTGATAAAATTTGCCAGGTGTGAGGTTAGTCTTGCTGGTGGATTATAATATTGAACTAATTATATGCAGAGTCTGCACCCACTTGTGTGTATTGTATATAATTATCATACAGTATACTATCCCAATTTTCATACAATATGAATATAAGACGTAAAATTATAAACATACCTACCTTAACCGATAAGTGCTCTGCCACTATCTTGCCTGTAAATTTGTGAACACAACAGCCTATAGAGAGCGTCAAAATGTCAAGCACATATCTGTTAAAATATGTTCATAATTTTACTATGAACAATTAAGACCTGCATCTTATGTTCATAGTATGCTGTACAACCAAACTGGGCAGAAACTCGAGGTTATAAAACTAATATACTAATTGCTCTTTCAAATTCATGAACTGATTACTAATGGGTTAGGAACCAGCATTGAGCTTGGTTAACTTACAACCACCTATACATCTATTGGTTTAAAAAATGGATTTAGAATACAACCAATGCCTTGTCATTTGATATTACTAAACTATTTCCAAGCATTTATTTTCTTGATGACAGATTAATCTGTGATACCAAAATATCTGCTATGTCAATGCCCACTAGGATTATAATTGATTAATGTACCGACATGTTGGTAACATTCTCGATCCTAGTGGCCATTGACATAGTGGCTATTTTGGTATCATTCATTAAGGATTTGTCATGGAGAAAATAAATGCTTTTTGCTTAAAAAAAAATAAACGCTTTGGAGTAAAATACGTAAATACCTATTAGCGTATATAAATTATTATTACTATGTTTTTCGTCACAGTTTTATTCATGCTCAATCACGGATGTTCCTGGATTACTAAATAAATTAAAAAAGACAAAATCATTCATCTATTTGTTTATTTGCATGCAGCTGAAGTATAAAAGTAATAATTTAACTAAAATCACATTTCCCTAAATCTAGTCTACCTAATATTAAACCAATACCTCTATTTTATAAAGTGATACTGTTTGGTAGGTAGGTCATAGACACTTACTTAAGAGATAGAGGCACAAAGTTTTACGGCATCTTGCACTAAAAATAAATATGCACTATACTATGTAAATAAAGTTAATATATTAGCAAGTCAGTAAACAGAATATATTAAGAGAGTAAATCATGCTACAATTATGGCATTTATAAACTTTTTTCCGGAATATTAGTTTTTTAGGTTTCAACTAACCAGATTTCCATTTATTTTCAGGGGCTTTTGAGGTAGCTGTGAATGACAAACTAATTTATTCAAAATTGAAAACAATGGCCTTGCCAGACTATGAAGAGGTATCTCAAGTAGTGAATGAAGTGTCAGAAGGTGGTGAAGCCCGGGAAATCATTGGTCAGCAACCGGTAAACTGTGTTATTTCCTAATTTTACTTATACAGTCAAATTAAATTATACTTAACCAAAGATCTTCATACAACATTTGTAAGTAGTAGGTAATATAAAATTATTTAAAAAATACTTTGTTTTTATAAGGAGGATTTTTTCCAGTGTGCAGGTTTAGAGAGACCTGTGTGGTTACATTAATGAATAACTCATTTGATACCCACATTATCTTTTTCATTATTTGTTCGACTCCTACTTTTTTTCCTTAAGGTTGGAAGATTTTTGAGCCATTTCGTGCCCCTGTAAATAAATATCAGACATTTTATATAAACATTAGATTATATCTATAGCCTATAGCCTTTAGATAGGTAAATGTCCCCTAACATGTCTAAGACTGGGAGATAACTGCAATTAATTTCCTATTTGTCTATCATCCATCACGTCAACACCTACATTCAAATTTTTATCATAATGTCTAACAAAAATAAACAAACAATAAATTTTAAAATAAAAAGAAAACACAAAAACCTTGAACTCAAAATTAAACAATATTCAACCTCAATCAGACATGATAAATCAAAAAGTGAGTAAGCTAAACGCCAGGGTGTGCATTATTTTATTGACTGAATTAAGAAAATTAATAAATACAAGAAAATCGAATTTTCGAATTGGTTCCATACTAAAAGTTTATTGTTTTAACGGTAACTATCACCTGTTACTGCGTTTAAAACTACTAAAAGACGTAGTAATAACATATGTATATATGTATATATATATACATATGTTATTACTACGTCTTTTAATATATATATACATATGTTATTACTACGTCTTTTAGTAGTTTTAAACTATGTATGTATATATACATATGTATAAAAGTAATAGACAGGTACCTACAATGATTTTGCTCAATTCTTTTCTAACATCCTTTTAAAGGAGCCGGATATGGTCAGAAATAACAACATTCCAAATTTGTTGCAAACACACGTAACTAAATACGCAAGCGAATTTTTTTTTTGCTCATTCGTGGTTTTGTTTTACATATTTGAACACTATAAGTATATGATTATGTTTTCATTGCGAAATCCAACGCTTTGGAATAAGCTGGTTAGATCAAATACATAGTTACAAAATATTCGATGGACAAGTATGGTGGAAAAATTCAACGGTCTAGGTAGGTACATCGGTGACGCAATTAGTAGCGCGCTTGTCTTGATAAAAAGAGGTCGCAAGTTCGAATCCTGGCCCGAGGAATTTTTTCAAATTCTTGTCTTTACATTTGTTTCTAATTCATCTTTTGTAGTTTGTAATGCACTCTAAATAATACGGTGTATATGTTCAATTGATAAAATTAACCATTAAACGCAGGCATTCATAATATCAAAAAATTTCATATAATAAAAAAAACACCTTGAATTCTTGAACATTATTATCACCAATCTTTTACCCCCAGTCAAATTTTTTTGGTGTCATAGTAAAGCTTGATATTGATCATAAGATCTATCGATTTGCACAGGTTTCATTCGTGGGCAATAGGTTTGGAAATTTTGGACCAACAGCAAGAGTTGCATCACCTTTGACCAAGTAAATATGTTTAATAGTGTTTTGAAGGTCACATTTACCCCACCCCTCTTTCCATCAAACGATACCCATTCATTGCGAGGCTGGAAGCAGTCACAGTGAGTTGTTATAGTTAGGTTCGGTGCATCTAGTGTCCTTTATTCTTTATAAAAACGTTTGCATTAAGCATTCACCAATGAGACAAATAAAAGCAAATTAAAAATGACGTGGTGGCTGAACACATGTATGACACAAAATTAAGGTACTGTCTAGGTTCGGTTATTTGTTACCTAAAGTAATTACAGCCAAGAAAAATTCTAAAAGAAAGTGTTTTATTTACAAAGCTCACATTATCACCTGCTAACACAACCATTTGTTATCGTTTCGATCGCAGAATTTATTTCAAGGAAAGTATCGTCATGGCCATCAACTGATCCCACATAGCTCAAATATATTCCAAATCGTAGTTTCCCGGCAAACAGTTCAGCTATAGTTTTTAAAGGCTCCACTGTCTTTTTTCCCGTCTTTTGGTCGATGCAAACCATTTGGCAACGTGAACATGGCCCTTCGACCTGCAACAAATAATAGGGGCTTAAAAATAGTCCCATCATATCGCACCATACAAGTTAACGATAAGATACTCACTTGAAACTCGTGATTACCAATAATGATTCTCTGCCATTCGCTTTCCACTAACTCTTGTTCAGAATCTATTATCAAATTCCCTCTAAAACGATCGGTTAGTTGTTCTATAGTATCATCAAATATTTCATCATTAATCTTCTTTCTTAGCCATCTTACTGAAGCTTCATTTATTAAAAGAAACTGAGCCTGATTGCTAAGGGAAAGCTGTTTTGATATGTGATCCTTGCTTCGTTTTGCTTTTTGTAGCCTTTGGTCATCATCGCTTTGTCTGATCAGTCTTAAGTAAGATATTTCCAATGCTTCCGATATCCAATCAGCAACATCGTTACCGCAGTCGTATCCTTTAACCATGTCCGTACAAACTTTACTCTGACATACTTGGCCATAAGCTATTTTGTCCGTTGGCACGTTAAGTGAAACGGAAATGGGATCTTTTCCTGTAACAATAATAATGTAATTAGTTGTTCTTGAAACGTTTGTTATTGCGTATTATTGTTTTACTAACTTACCCTTGAAATTCAACGTCATACTGTTATGCCTCAAATCGATTACGGGTTTGATCATACACATTCTTGTATTTTGTTTCTGCGTTAAACATACACCATTGTCATTTATAATCATCCATTCTCGATCGTACTCTAAACCTTTGGGACCTATCAGCCACCCCGAATCAATCTTGAATGCACCACACGACTTGATCGGAAAAATTGCAATTTCCTTCAAAGTCATGTTGGGCTTGGTTTGCTTTATTAGTGTTTCGTTATTTGTATTTCTAATACGGCTGTCATGCTTAAATTTTACTTGTTCGCCATTCGTAACTCTATTGGGTTTTACCTCTGCTACAGATTTGATGCTTTGGTGTGATCGGAGTGGTTTCGTATATTGTGCACTGACAAAGCATCTGCATATCATTTGAACCAGTTTATCAACATCACAAAACGTGTTGTAGTAAGCGAATGACGCTCTGATTGCTCCGGTTGGTCTTCCATCTATGAGGTCATTTTCATCACCACAAACGTGGCCGGCATTGTACATTGATTTTAGTTCTTCATTTGTTGCATTCAAGTGGCGTTGGCAAGATCCAGAATTGCAGAAGCAACCTGTCCTTACGCTTATACCAAAGAGGTCAGCCATGTGTTGAAACTGAAACGTGAAAATTCACAGGTTGTGTCAGCTTGACAGTTATATTTCAATAGATAAACCAGAAAAAGAAATACCTCTGAATATCCAATATAAGAGCAGTTATCCCTAAGTATATTGAACGTGACTATTCCACCCTGTTCCCTGATATCAGAGAAATCTGAATCCATATACAATACGGCAGCTTTTGTGCCATTTTTGTGGTGCAGACTATCTAATTGCTTGTATAAATCTTGGGCCAAAAAAAATGTGTGATATGATATTGTTTCCATCAAATCATTGTTTACAATTTTCGGTATCAAATTGTGCAAAACATCAAAGGCATGTTTAATTGCAAGTATTGATAAAAAGGGCACAGTACCATCTTCAAATCTAAAATTAAAACAAAATACTATTTAATCGTCCTTGTAAATACCTAGATCATTCATTGCTAAGCTAAGCATGGAAACAAAGTTACCTTTCCTGTATAGACTTCCTTTTGACATGAAAGTTTTCACCACTCAATACAATATCAATTGTTCCACCACCAAAGTATCTCTTTTGATTCAGAATACTCGCTGTATCCTTCTTAATCAAAAGAACACCCAAACCAGTTGGGTAGCCAAATAATTTGTAAAATGACATACAAACAAAATCTGGCCGAGTCTTTGATAAATCTAACTTGCCTGTGGAAATATAGGCAGCAGCATCAATCATAATGTACCAATTGATATTTTGCTTTTTGCCAACGTATTCATTTAGACAACCATTCTTAATGTTATCTAAGCGATCTAATGGATATTTGTATCCATTAAAATTACTTTGGGCGGAATAAACAAGCAGAGCATTATCTTTAGTTTCCTTTTTATCACTTCTAGGCACGCATTTTACTTTTGTAGCATTTAGAAAGTCATCGTGTGATATGTGAACGATTTCTGCATTGTTTTGAGCAGCAATTTCTCTTAAACCAAGGACCGATGTGTGGTTGTCTCTTAAATAAACATAAGCTCCTTGTTTTGTGTATTTGTTGTTTCTGTCTCCATAGGAAAACGATTCGGCAACTAATTTAAGTGATTGTGTTGTCCCAGATGTAAAAACAACTGCATACTTTGACAGATCTGTGTTGAAATGGTTTAAAACCATGTATCTGATATGTTCTATACAGTCTCTTGTGTATTTATCTGTATGTGGATTCATGTAGACATTGTTCAGTAAATCTTTGTTCACTACTTGAAGAAGACTTTGTGGGTACAAAGCTGCTCCAGCATTTTCCAAGTAGCATCTTTCTGAAATAATAGAGCAAATTTGTATCTTAGCTAAATCTGAATAATAGGAAAATATTTTACTGAAAATGAGAGAAAACATTGTCTTGTGCATTGCACGTTTTATTTAAACAGGTGATAAAATATTACTTTGTGTTAATATAAAAAAAAACTTTCGTATCGTATACATGTAAAATTCAGAACAAAATTAATTTAAATAACTTTTGCCTAGCAATGCAGGGCTGACATTATTTGATTGGGAATAAAGCCTGAAGAAAACCAACTTATTATCGCCAAAAGAAATTCACCACCAATTATTAGTCGTGCTCTTTTAGTTATAGCATTTTCCACATACTCCTTAGCTGTATAAAAATAACATAAGTTTTTGGAGTTGAATAACCTGTTTCCACTTTTCCAGTTCTGGAATGTTGTCAATGACCTCAAATATAAATTTTTGAGCTTTCTTTTGCTTAACTAAATAAAAAGCTTTTTATGTCTTTACCCACTATAAAGGATACAAAAAAATAATATACCCATTTTTTTGCATCGGTGTAAATATTTAAGGACTACTGCATGTGGTGATGAGGGTACCCTAGAATTTATTTAGACCATTTTCGTATCAGGGTCTATCTTAAACAAAACTAGTTAGGAATTTGCCATTTCTATATATTATGTGTCATTTACATAAACAACAAATACTGGAAACGCTGATTTGTGATGTAATTTTATGGCTACGTACCCGAATACTTATCATATTAATTTAATAAGCTTTTTTTTTTCAACATATTCAAGTCAATTAGCTTATTTGAATAGTATAAAACCGTCAGGGCGCGATTTTTGTCATCGCGTGGGCTCTAAAAAATTTCTTTTTTTAATTAAATTGGATATCAAAACTTTAATTTAGAGAAGGGAAATCTAACTAATATATCGTATTTAGCTATCAAATGTTCAATTTATTTGTTGCATAATTTACAAAAATGTAGAACTGTATTCAATAAAATTGCACATACAATCAATGCACGATAAAAAAAAGCTATGTGCTTGTCTAGTGTTAGTTTATCACTGGCATAACCACCCTATTTTTTTACATTTATAATATTTATCACTAAAAGAGCTACGGTAAAATGATACAGTTCATAAATATAAAATTAGTAAAACATGGTAGGTAAGTACATTTATACCTTAGTTATAAACATATAATTTTATGATAAAAACTAACCTCCCAATCTTTCAAATTCTGCAGTTATTTTCTTCATATGTTCATCTTCAATCACTTTGCTAAGTACAGTCATCTTTGAATAAATATTTCATGGAATAATCTGAAAAATATTATATTATTGTAACATAACAAACAATCATTGCAATAGCCAAGCCAACTATTAGTTACTAATAAAAACTATTAAGAAATTATTAACAATAGCGTAGCAGCACAGCAACCACGGAAAGATGAAGTAAAGTACATTACATATGTTTTCTACATTTGGCCTTGTATTAAGTAAAAACAGGTTATTATCTTATCATTCGTTTTTGTTATTCTTTACGTTCATCACATGCATAACGTCGAGCGCTGCAGATTTAGACAGCTCAGTGGCCTACAACAGCCGCTTAAAACTCGAGCGCTCGATGTGCAGAATTGACAGTGTGACGACTGTGTCCCTGCTCAGCAGAGCTTGACATTTTGCTACAGAGTTTCCATCTTAACTTGACATTTGGGTGAGGGCAGCACTGTAATGTAAACATGTCATAACATAACTAAATGGCGGCCCGCCATTGGTTGGAGTCATTGGTTCCCCGTATATCCACTGTCAAGTTATAATGGTAGTTCTGTAGACGTTTATGAAGTATACTACGCACATCAGATAGCCGTTCAAAAAGTCACACTAGGGTTCCACGACCACTAGTGAAACCGAGGGTAACCGAACTGTTATCCCACTGGGTAATGCGATTTCTAACGCTCTGTCTGGGTACCACCTACCATTAAAGTTCGTCTGACAGTTGTCACTTCGGAGTTTTGCTCGGTTTTGGACAAAATTCAATACTTAAAAAAATATATATTGTTTCCTTTGAGAGTTCCTTTTTCTTCTGATTTATTCATCACCACTCCAACTGGATGATAATCTGCTCTTTTTCGAAACTACTCGTCCTATAGAATTATGGTTTGCGAAGACAAAAGCTTTAATGCCATATGTTTAGTGAAAAGCACTGGTTTAAATTTTTTTGTACAAATAGCAAGATTCCCGCCCTATAATTTAATTTGAGACTGGCATTTTGTTACCCAGACTCGTTCTAAAACACTTTTTCACGAGTATCACTCATCAGCGTTTCAAAACCAGATATTTCTTTCTCTTTCTCATCTATATCTCTTTCTAGTTATTTGATGCGAGTAGTATACTTCATAAACGTCTACAGATCTACCATCATAACTTGACTCTGGATCGTAGAAAGAGAATACTACAGAATGCTGCGGGGCTATTATGTAACTCAGTTTCGGTTGCTAGCTATAGTTGCTATTCACCAAAAACAGATAAAAAATGAACTTCCAAAATAACCTTTAATGGGTATTGAACTATTTACGAATTGTGAAGTAATTTCAAGTGCGAACTTATCCTTAGATAAGCGGATATGTATGTTTTAGACGATAGAAACTTGGTTTGGCAACTGAGTTTACGATACAGAATCAGGGGGCTGGACGTCTTCCTTTTCACTCGCACAAAAAAAAGATATGCGTAGAACTAATTTAAACCTTTGGGTAATCTATGACATGTTTATATTACAGTGCTGCCCTCACCCAAATGTCAAATTAAGAAGGTCGGTCTGTAACTATAAAAAAACCATTTACCACCAATTTTAATACATCGTAAACGGTCACGTAAAATAAACCAAACAATGCTATGCGAGGCCACTTTGTGAACGGAGGACTTTTTCCGGTTAGGTAGGTATTTTTAATTCTGCAGGAAGGGTCATTTAACCTTGTTACTGAAAACTTACCAAATCTCTAGTATGAATTTAGGTACTTCAATTCACCTTAAATATTTGAAGTGGGATTTTTTCTGAGATAAATTAGAGATGAGTACCTACTTAGTACCTAGTGGCTCTATGGGTTGAAATACGGTGTTTTTAGGTGAAATAAGGCGCATCGGCAAAAAATTTACGATTTAAATTACCGTGTTATTAATTATACCCTGTGCGTGCAGATGTACGTTTTTATTTACTTTAGTATAAATAAATGAAAAATGTACGAACAGAAAAAAGTACAGCTGATCCAATTCCACGACAACTTCTTTTTCATAGATCGGATCGAGGCTTTAATTTTACTTATCATAATATCACCACAACACAATTTTTATATATTTTCTTTTTTGTTTTAGTCGACGGTTAAGCTAATTCCTTTTTGTCGTTGATATGGCTAAAAATAAGCAGGAAGGGCAAAATGAGCATTTGGCATTTTCTAGAATATGTTAAATTACGGTAAAACATGACACGGTAGATAGGGCCATATTACGGTGCATCTGTAGTATTACCGTGTATGCGGAGATACAGATGCGGTGAACATTTTACAGAAACAAGTTGTAAAAAAACCGGCCATACTACTTCTGTGAATTTTTCCACATATTAATAAACAACCGTTTAGCTGGCCGGGGGGGGGGACACTTGACTCTAACAAAAATTAGCACTTTAAAGCATAATATTTCTCCAACGGATCCATAAATCTAAAAATTATTTTCTAAAACCCATAATGTTTTTAAACGACCTATCCAACGATACCCCACACTATGGGATAGACGAGAAAAAAAATCATCCCCAATTTACGTGTATGGGAGATACCACTAAAAAAATATTTTTTGAAATTTTTTCTTAATTTTTTTACTATTTTGTTGGGGTGATTGATATGCATACCCATACCAAATTACAGCATTGATATCAAGAAGTCAAAGAGAACAAATTTAGAAGAGTACAATTTTATTATATTAATATTTTTATCCCTAAAAATAAAGAAATGGGGGCCTACAAAGTTCTCAGTTTTAGAACTTTTTGCTACGGGGTCGATCTGAAAACTAAACTAGTTAGAAATGGAATTGTCTACATATTATGTGTCATATACTATATTTAAACAATATTGAAATCGCAGATTTTAATTACATATTTGATACTTGAGTATTTTGCACTTTTGTTTCATAAATTTTCTAGGTAATGGTAAGTTTGTAATTTTTATTCAAATCTATTTGAATCCACCGATTTAAGGTAGCTCAGCGAGCTACGGAGCGGGCTATGCTTGGGGTATCTCTGATGGAGATCGAAAGTAACCGACGTAACAGTAAGTTAAAGTGGCAGTGGGCAGGCAATATTTGTCGCCGACACGATGGCCGTTGGGGCCGAAAGGCTTTAGGAGGAGAGGACCGACATGAGTGGTGAAAATTGGGAAAGGTCTATGTCCAGCATTGGACGAACACGGGCTGATGGATGGATTTGAATCTGAATAAGTCTATTAATTTATTTGAATAGTACGGAAACCTCAGGGCGCGAGTCCTGCTCGCACTTGACCGGTTTTTTAAATGGACAGTTTCATGCTGGGGTGACGGTACAGTCATTTAATCTTAGTTGTATACACAGGTACGCGTGGGTTCAGAAGGTATCTACATTTTGCCCCTAAAAGTAGTGCTGCCATAATTTTCCTAAGCATACATGCTAAAATTGTATTACATTACCAAGGAGAGACATCCTATGTTCTAGATGTTTTGTTACGTATGAGTATGTTGGCGCATAGGTACTTTCCGAGGCATCGCCTTACTAAATTGCGTTACGGAAATGTAATTATAGCTTTTATGGAGTGCTTTTAGTAGCTCTCAGTAGAGTAACCGTTGTGGTCCCCCCTCTCTGAATTGACGGGCGAGGACGAGACTTTCGAGCAGACGCTTATTCTGTTACGATATTTTTTCTTGGGAAATAAGGCAATGAGGTATTAGTTTTACATAGTATTGCCTTTTTTAGAGTTACATTGTTAGTATGAGATGAGAATTTATGTTTTTACTAGACCTACTCGGAAAGTACCTTCATGAAAGCGGGCAGAAAAAGAATATGAAGATCAACTGTTACTGTTAACGTGCTGTTTATTTTATGTTAAATTTTTTGGTAAATGTCGATGATGTCAAAATACAAAAAGTTTTTATGTGCAAGTTCGCAAAATGATACTGGCCACTTTGTTTTATAAACAAAAGAAAATGAATATGGCGCGCGAGTTTCTGTTTTTTGTTTTATAAGAATTTTCAATTTGTGAAATTACAAGCTACATACTCATAATTCCGTCTAATAGCATTGTCTAATAGTGATAAATTTGATGATCACGATGGAATTTAAAGAATTTGTCTTTTATTTTCCTCGTAGGTGTAGTTTTAAACACTTTGTATTACTCAGGAGAAAGAGCGATTTCCAACTCGTGTGCATTAAGGCCCTCGGCTAATACGGCACAGTAGAATCTACTGTTGCTAGGGTCTACAAACTACACCCTCGTTTGTAATTGGCCCCTTTCCACCCTCAGTGAAGAATGAACTATACTAGTACCTACGAAGTAATACTTTATATTCTCTGATACTAGTATACCGGCAGCTCGGAACCAAAATTTAGTTGGTTGTAGAAGGTATAGGAATGTTAGAAATTAAATAGGGTAGGTAAACAAATAGAGAGGCCTATTTACTTACCAAAAAAGTATTGCGTGTTGTTTATGATTTGCCATCTTAGATTTCCATTAAATGACTCTCATCGAAAGATAGTTTGGAAAACGCATAACTTCTTGAAATTTTTCATAGTAGATACTTTATTTTAATGCAAAAACAAAACAATAGTGCGTAGTATTGCTATCACTCGTAGCAAAACCAAACTTCACTTTAGTCGTTCTGCTCAGCTCCTGTTTACAGCTACTTACTGGTCTACAAAAAGCCTTTTTCTGTAACAAAGATATGAATATGTTTTTCTGAGTAAATCAACCTACTTTCTTACAACCTACTTGATTATTCTTCAAACATCAGTTTTCTAAAGAAAGTTTCATACAACATCCAAGCTTTTTATGCTTGCAAACTTTTTGAAAATATTTTCTTCATTTGTGTTTAAAAATGTTTGCATGTTCGTCATATTGTTTATTCTAGTCTATTTATTTGCGATTTTAATATTATGCCAAAATCCATAAAAGCAGAAAAAAAATACATTAAATATTTACGAATGTCGACGATGGAACAATTTTGGTGACAGATCACTAGCCGGGCAGGCTGATTTACCCAGAAAATTATATTTATATTTCCGTAACAAAATTTAATATACATTCTTTCAAATCTTCCTCCCTGAACACTGAAAATCACTTTAGAATCCAATAAGTGTTTCCCGACAAGCGTTACGAGCGAATAGTTTGATAAACGAACATTTTCGTCTATTTGTATCTTTGCTTATTATTCAAGAAACCCTGAACGAGTTTTGATGCGTTTTTTATCAATTACTGAATTTTTTTTTAGGCACAATCAGTTTGTTTCTTTTGAGCAACGAATATCTTAGCGAAAGGGGTCAAGTTTCCGAAAAACTTACTCGGCAGAGAAAGAGTAAAAATAGTTTTAAAATTTCGAAGGCAGGTTCAGTTCAAAAGTAATCGGGTCGTTAACTTTATACGCTAAAGTGAACGCCAGGAAAGAGGTGCCTTGTCAAAGTGTTTATCTTCAAGGAATAAAAACGAAAATACCTTGATCTGTGGGTTTCCTTTCGTGGCGCTTAGGCAAAATGGCAGATTCGTCTCAATGGGAAAATTTTGGAACATAAAAACGTATTATGTTGTACAGAACAAATGACGAACAAAAATTACTTACTTGGTAATCAGGTTGTTCGTTGTTGTTTGTTTGAACGACAATGAAGTGGTAATTGATTACATCCCTTTTTATATACACAGCAAAGCCCTATTGTCCAGTTGATGGTCCTCGGAACAATATAAATACCTACGTATACGAGTTATACAATATTCTATAGAATATTTAATCGATTTGTCAATACTACAAGACTGGTACACACTTAGCGTAACAATTAATGGAACTTACACAAGTTAACTCGCGTTAGTTGTTTAATAAATAAATAGTATGTTTATAAACAAAATTATTTCTTAACTGCCAAAATAAATATCATGTTTTAGTCATAGTAAATATTATGGTAATTTAATCTCGTTTCGCGATCACGATAGGTGTGTCGAGGCGAATTTATTGAATAATGTCATTGTTAAAGTTGCCTTGCCATGCAATATTTTGTAGTGCTTATGATGTGAAAAATTATGTTTTTAATACACCTGCTCAAAATATGATAGATTACGTGCCTGTCTAGCGTGCGTAAAATGACATATTTCGCACTTGTGCTTTTTGTTTTTACTACTGACGCCATCTAGGGGAAACCGGCCACATCATTTAGTAAGCATGTAAACCTTTGTTTTACCGGATACTCTAAAAACTGTTAAATGAGTATTTTCAACCTTTTATATTTTGTTATTAAACATATTATGTATTTAAATTGTAAAAGATTTTTTAAAAATTGAAAACGATTTTAGACGTCATAATTTATATTATATTTTAATTATCTTTGAAATTATTATTAATAAGATTTTAGAAAGAGACATTGGTCTTTATAGTACAGATTGGCGCCAACCAGACTGCGTTTCTTCTATCGACTTGTATCTGTTTTGATTTGCAACAAAATTGCTTTTATTTTATTATTTCAAGTAATTTTTCGCAGGTGTATTAAAAAAAACGTCATTTGATACACGTGCGAAAGTGTTAATATTTCTCGTCCCGACTGTTTTTTGCATCGACTGCTTCTCGGCAAAAAGTCATTCGTGACTCTAAATATCAACCTTTTCGCACTAGCATCAAAATATACTATTTTAATGCACGAAGCCTCGCCGCAATATTTTATATTTGTAAGTAGGTTTTTTAAGTGATACCATTAAATATTATATTTAATTAGTCAAAATATATCTGATTTATTTTTATATCTTGTTTTGTATATATAATAAAAAAGTAAAAGACACGGTTTAAAAAAAACTTATATTTGAAACTAGCTTTTTCCCGGGGTTTCGCCCACGTTGATTATTTTTTGGGTAGTCCTAGCGAATCTGTTAATATTTTTCGGCCCAATAATTTTGAAGTACGTATTTATTTGACTCTGACTTTTGGATTTCCTGAAAATAATTACATTATGTCTAACCCAATATGTTCACGTCCCTAGGGAATTATCCGTTCCGAGGAAACACACTATACCCCATGTCAAAGTGAAGAGTAACCATTATAACAGTGAAATAATTTTTAATAGTTTTTAATGACCTTATCCCTAGGGAACTACCCATCCCAGGAAAAAAAACTATAACCCTTGTACAAGTTCAAAGGCTATTACAACAGTTCAGTTCAGTTTTTCCAAAGATAACCCGCGCTAATTTAATTAATAGCTATGCCCCTAGAAAACAGCTCGTACCCAGGGAAAAAACTATATGTTGTTATCCAAGTATCACCAAGTGCCGATAATCTCAAGTATTAATCATGAAAAAACTATAGTTTTTGTCGAAGGGAAGTTATTAAAATAGTTAAATAATTTTCAAAGTCGGTTCCCTGGTTATTGATGACTATGCCCCTAGGGAAATGCTCGCCCCCAGAAAAAAACTCTAGCATTTATGTCCAAGTGAAGAGTAATTACAAGAGTGAAATCTTTTTCAATATCGGTTCCGCTACAGCCTATATCCAGTTCAGAAGTGTAACCATTACAACACTGAAATAATTTTCAAAATAAATTCAGTAGTTCCAAAGATTACACGCGCAAATTTAATTAATGGCTATGTCTCTATGGAATTGCCCGTCCCCAGGGAACTACTCAGCGATAGTGTAGCTTTCTATTAGTAAAAGAATTTTAAGAATTTTGGATGTTCCATAGATTACACGTTACAAACAAACAAATTTTACCTCTAAGGTGACATTTTATCCAGCCACATTCAGTAGTCGGTATCAAGCTTAGATGGCCCTTTTTGAGAAATTCTAAAATTATTTATCTCCGCAAGCCCAGCCCCGAGCCGATACGTAGAAAAGACAAAATTTTCTTTTTTCAATTATACGAAAAGAATATCCGTGATACTACAGAAAGACAAAAATTCTAGAAATGATAGTTTTGGCTTCAGTACAATAGTTATTACTATTGTAATATTGGGTTATTTTACCCATTACATTTAAAATAAAAATAAAATATTCACTTCTCAGGCACTTTAAAAAAAATAGTTGTTTTTTGGAAAAAAAATCTTGTTAAATTATTAGAGAAGTTCTATATTGTTTATCTGTTTTCCCTTTAGTTAGATTTGTTAACATTTGGTAGAACTCCCCTTCCCCCGTAAATCAAGTTTTTTTTATTCAGTTATAATAAGGCTGGCATGTCAAAAAAAAGAATGTATCTGTTAACTTTTTAAATTTACTTTTTTTTTGTGTTTTCCAGGGCTATAGGTAAACGGGGTAGCTCCCCCCAGCCTCTTTCACACTCTCAAATTGTACCGGGAACAAGTTCAGAACAAAGTACTCCTGCACAATCGCCCAATATCGTCTTTCAAGTGATAGTGGGACCAGAGTCGACCACTAACGAGATAAAATGGGAAGTTCCGACTGGCATGTGCTGTGTTGCTGTAGAAACACCCCATGCCATCCAACGCGTTCAAAATGCATGCGCACGCTTCTGTTTTGATGTACCAACACGTGGCCACGCGACACCTTTTCTAAACAACAAAAATTACCTAATTCAATATTACCTTAATTGTATTTTTAATTTTTGTTTTTTCATGTTGATTATTTTTAAATGTTTACTGTGTGTGAGTAATTATTGTTGTGATAAATAACTATATTTACAATTTCAATTTAAAAAATCAACGAATCCAGAAGAGTGGCTTTGCGATAAATTGCGTCGTTATGTTATGAAAATCTGTAAAAATTGTTAATTCAACATTTTGGGATTCAACATTTTGCTAATAGGCTTGTACACAGGGTAAACAAAATATTATTCTATTTAGTCCGTCATTTAGATTATCAAAAAATATTGCACATATATTTTTTCTTTTGTCAATCAAACAAAAAATGACAGAGATAAAGCGCGTCATAGTTTGGGAGTGGAGTAAAATGACGTAACTTCTAAGTAAAATTGTACCCAGATGTGACGTCACGCGGAACTTCAGCGGGCTATATCTTTATCATTGTTTGTTTAATTGAAAAAAGAAAAAATACGTGTCCAATATTTTCTGATAATCTAACTGACGGACTAATGAATATTTTTTAGTCATCATGCCTATTCAACATTTTAGGAATTCAACATAATGTAGTAGGAATTTTTTTAAATGTCCGAATCGGCTTAAGAGCTTATCTTCCAATGAATGGCATTATTATCTTTTGTTAAGTTCGACCGCCAAATGAGCATTGCATAACGAAACGCATAAACAACAAAATATTGTATGTTAATAGCAACTTTACCACCTAGACAAAAGGCTCAAATTTGAACGCCAAGTCGCCAACGCATTTCAGATTCCATTTTTGAAATTGGAAGCGCCAGCATTTTCTGTGTCAGTTACAGGATGATTAAGTAATGGCTTTCGGATCTTAATAACGTATACTTCTCTGTGTTTTATTCTGGATATTTCATAAATTTGACGCTGGCCTACGTTTATAGGATTTTGATTGCTTACTGTTTGGATTTTTGTGAAAAGTGTGTTCGATAACGACCCCGGCTGTGTATATGGACTTTGATTTAGCGGGAATAAGAGGTACAAAAATGTAATGTATGTAATTTTAAATGTAACTTCAATAATAGTTATTATTCAATAATATTTCCGTAGATTGCAGCCATACATTTTTTTTTTGTATTTGTAGGCACTTACTGGTTTCTATTGGAATTATATGTATATAAGTAAACATAGTTATTTAATAAACAACAAATTTGTGTTAAATCGAAGTTTCAAAGAGACAAACGAACTTTTTAAAACCTAAATACTGTTTTTCTTAATAACATGCATATAAAATCATGTAAAAAATTTAAATCGTTTTACCCTGTATCACACCTGTACCTTGCTGCTGCTTTCAATTTCAAAAAGTTATATCTGGAATGCGTTGCCGTTCAAATTTGAGCCTTTTTGTTCAGGCGTTAAAGTTGCTATTAACATAAAATATTTTGTTGTTTATGCGTTTCGTTGTTCACTGATAATTAGTGGTGGAACTTAACAATAGAACAATGCCATTCATTGGAAGATAAGCTCTTATGCCGATACCGACATTTAAAAAAATAATTTCTATACGAGTATTCTGAATTCAATATTTTGGGCCTGAAGGTACGGCTGTGATTTTATTTTTACCTCTCTTAAAAATATGTATTTGATTTAGGAACTTTGTGGTGTAGTAAATTTCTAAATCGATGAGATGTTTTATGTTATATTGTACCGGGAGAATTTTACACAATGTAATTCCTAATGTACTTGTAAATCCATATATTTTTTCAAGGTAAGTCCATAAAAATCCACAGCTCACCAGTACCGTCAACAAACGCGTGGTAAACAATGTACATAGTTCTTTTATTTAGTACATAAGTGATAAAATTGTCCTAGAATAATTGATCTCAATCTTCTAGAAAATTATTAACCCCAAATATTTAAATTACTCTACTACGAGGCATGCCTTTTGAGTTTTGTCGTTTTTAGAAACAAAAACAACTGGAACCTAATAGTACTTTTTATTGTTTTTCAAAGAATTTGTACGTAGTTCACAACACTTTTCCATTCGCTCGAACCATTTATTAAAACATTTATTCCACTCCAAAGTGGGGGTGTTCAATATGGCTGATTTGAAAGCGTCGACTGCTTCTTCACCGGACTGGAACCTTTGACTACGAAGAGTTTTCTTAATTTTTGGAAATGTAAAGAAATCGTTAGGGCTTAGGTCAGGACTGTATGGAGGATGGTCAAGAATTTCTACGTTTTCCTGCTTCAAATACTTAATCGTTTGATGAGCGCTGTGTGAGCTTGCGTTGTCATGATGTAGGATGATGCGTCGCTTTGGGTTAGATTTCCGAAGTTCGGCGATGACTTGTGGTAAACAAACTTTGGTATACCATTTTGCATTAACCGTTCTACGATCTTCAAGTGCAACTGTCACAACATGCCCGGTTTTCGCCACGAACGTAGCCACCATCTTCTTTGAAGTGCTTCGAGAGCGAACAACTTTAGTCGGCTTTGGTTCGTCTTTGAAGACCCAGATTGTGGATTGTTGTTTGGAATCAGGATCGTAGGCATAGATCCAAGATTCGTCACTACTGATGATGTCGTAGACGTGATTTGACTCTCCTCGATTGAACCTTTGAAGAGTTTTCTTACACCATCTGACGCGGGCCTTCTTATGATCGTCGGAAAGCAAATGCGGGATCCAACGGGAAACTAGCTTTCTCACACGCAGCGCCTCATGCAAGATCTTCTGAATGATTGTCCCTGAGATGCCTAATAACGCCTCTATCTCCCGATATGTCAAATGACGATCTTCGAGGATTAGATCTCTCACAGCGACAATGTTATCTTCAGTGAAGGCGGATTTTGGACGTCCTTCACGAGATTTGTCACTAAGACTGGTATATCCACGTTGGAATTCTAAATACCAGCGTTCGACAGTCCGCAGACATGGGGCTTCATCATGGAACACAGATGTTAGCTCTTCGGAACACTGAATTCGTGTTAGGCCTCTTCGGAAGTTATAGAAAATGATTGCACGGACATTTTCTTTAGTAAGATTCATTTTCCTGACAGATTCAAAACAACGCTGTGACTAAACAATTGCATTAATCCTAATTCTTTCAATTGTTTTGAAATTTTAAATTCACCAAATTTGAATATTGAGCAGTTCTAAATTCAAAATTGGCATTGGCGGCAAATATGTAAACGGCAGAACTTAAAAGGCATGCCTGGTATTTTTAAATTTTTATGTTATACACTTGTGTGGAAGTAATCTGAAGTGTGACCTTTTTTTTACCCGAATATTGTAAGTTTTTGCTTTCTGATTATACGATGAATATGTGAAAATATTTTGTTTTATTTAAATTAAAAACAATAAAAATATTTAAGAACCATAGTAACAAATCAAAAAACATGACAAAAACAAGAATTTTCCGATACGATTTGTAGTTTTTCTGCGCTATGTGAAAATGTTGCAAAAATGTCATCAAATCTATATACCTACTAATAATGAAGTAGTAAAAAGGTCGTGTCTGTACATTGAACATTTTCGCGAAAATTTATTTATTTATTTACTTAGTTATTTATTAGTATTGTACTGAGGCCAAAACGACAATATTTTGAATTTTTGTCTGCCTGTCTGTGTTCCGTTTTAACTCGAGAACCACTGAAAGGATTTGGATGCGGTTTTTTTATTATCATCTTAGTGACCCTGTTCAACACATAGGCTGCAGGGGGTGTTCCTAAAATAACACCCAAGCCGGAAACGGGACAAAGATTGAATAAACGCTTTTCTAACTCGAGAACCACTTAACGGATTTAGATGCGGTTTTCTTTATTATCATTGTAGTTACCCGGGTCAACACACAGAGTATAAGGGTGTTCATAAAATAACACTTAAGCCGAAAACGGGGCAAAGATTGAATAAACGCGGGCGGAGCCGCAGGCAAAGGCTAATTACTTATATAAAATTTAAGAGGAACAACAGTTCGCTCAAGACGATATTTTACGACTGAGGTAAGAAGAAAAAAAAACAATCAAAATATACCGTATTATGTAAGGTTCTCTTGTTTTATAAAAAGAACATTTTAAAATACCTATTAAAAGGTATCAGTCTCTTATTAATTTATTGATCTGTTACAGATATTCTATCTCAGGAAGTCCGTTTGGTGTACACCTATATACTGCTAATTATATTCTGCATGTTTCATATAACGACTAGATATAATCACAAAAAAGTTGCTCGTTTCCGAGATAAATGAAGAAATGTTTCGAAAAATTACATATATTTCAACATGTGTCTAGAAATTGATTATTTATTATCTTTCAAATGATACATTAGGTATATAAGGTGACATTTATTTATACAGCCAAATTCATACTGTAGGCTCGGTAAGTGATTGAGCAGTATGATGGATCGATAACATTTTGCTAATTTCGCAAAATACAATATTGATCCCCCATAGTAGTTGGTCTGGGGCTGGGCTTGCGTTTGTAGGTAAAGGGAAAATAATAATTTTTGAATTTCCCAAAAAGAGTCATCGAACCTTTGTACCGACTACAGTATGAATATGGCTGTATAAATAAATGTCACCTTATATAGATGGATGGAAAGAAATATAATAGTAGAATTGTCAAATAAATTCTAATTAGCATTAATAATAAATTATAACAAAAAATTTAAATTATCGGACGAATTAAATTGTTAAAGTAGTAGTGGCGATATATTTACAAACGACAGATTAAAAATATGGTTATTTTAAGAAATTCATTACCATTAAGATGATAAGTTTATTGGTCTACAATGCTTCTTAGACCTTCATTTTTTTAACACACGTTAATCACGTAATTAGGTGATCAGCAAAATTGGGAATGGATGTTTTTCTACTAATGATTTAACTGGCCAGGGGCCTTTTTTTCTAACTTCAACATCTATCGAAATCCCTTTCAAATTGCCTTACTGTTATTAGCTACAATTATGTGTAATGTCAGTTCTAGCCAACCAAAATACATTTGAAAGCGATCGCGGTGGATGTTGAATTTAGACAGTAACACCGGACAAGGCAGCCTCAGAATACGTAGGTATGTGGTGAATTCTTCGGCAGAAAATCTCTCCGTGGAACGTTCTGACGATGGCGTAACAGCTCGGATTGCAGCATCCAACCCCCCCAACAATCCTGACCATGCCCTCTCCTCTTGGTCCCTGCTTCAGTAGGTACACCGTCCCCGTCGTTGGAGAAGTGCTACTAGCGTCTAGAGACGATAGGCGCTCCGCCTCGGACTTCATTCACACACACCAGCTAATACATTTTTCACATGCTTTATTTTCATACATGCCTTGTGATGATAATTCTATTGACTAAAACACACTCCAAGATATGTGAAACATGTTACACGTATGATGATGGCTGACTGACCGACATGCGAAAATTTGCGAAGGCGGAAGCGGCTGATTTTTAGAAGCTCTTTGCACAGAATCATTAGGGTTTTAAAATAATAAATGCCTTTTGGCCGGATTCGTAATCTACATATATAAATACTAATAATAAAGTAGTAAAAAAGTTGTGTCTGCCCGTACATTGAATATTTTCGCGAAAATTTAAATGAAATGGGTTATTATAATAGGTAGTAGTGAGGCCAAAAACATAACTTTTAAAATTTTTGTCTGTCTGTATATCTGTCTGTCTGTATGTATGTTCCTTTTTAACTCGAAAACTACTCAACGGATATGGATGCGGTTTTCTTATTATCGTCGTAGTGACCCTGGTGATTATATTAAGTGTTGTTCATAAAGTAACGCCAAAGCCTAAAACGGGAAAAAGATTGAATGAACGCTTTTAACTCGAGAACCACTCAACGGATATGGATACGGTTTTTTTATTATCATCTTCATGACCCTGGTCAACTCATAGGCTATAAGGGGTGTTCATATAATAACGCCCAAGCCGAAAACGGGGCAAAGACTGAATAAACGCGGGCAAAGGCTAGTGTTTTATATATCTTTTAAGGAGTTATGGTTAGTATAATTAGAATCACACGGTATTTGTCACTCTGCAAAAAATGTACGATAGAATATAAAGCGTGTGAGAAATGTTGCCAAAATAGCCGCCTTTTAATCTGCGTCAAGGACACTTGTATCTAGAGAATGCTCATTATAAGTAGGTTTTTAGTCAGATAAATCGATACACATCCGTTGAAAACCCCTTTTAAAATCACCCGAAATCTGCCATAATTTTTCGCAAATTCCAGACCAGCCCCGGTCGCTTCTCCCCGATAGACACAACATCAAAGTACAGCACCTGTAGCATGTTAGAGCATATCGAGTTTTGACAGCTCGTTACACCACTATCTGTCCCTCTTTAGGTAGATCAACAGAGTGAGACAGAGCACTGTATTAAGGGCTATCGAGCTCGATATGGTCCTTCATGTTAGAGGTGCTAAATCAAGGTCGTCATGGGGGCCCTCAGGTGAATGTTGATTAAAATTACTCAAGTTGAATATTTTTGGGGTTACCTTATTTAGTTGTAAGGCCAAGGGACCAAAATAAATAATCTAAAAAAAATATCCAGTTTTTTTGTCGAGACCGGTTAGGGCCTATTGAATTCCTAAATTATTCAATGACATCACATTAAAAAATAACCTATTAGGAATTACTTTAAACCCGCCTAATAATGCTTGCGTAACCCAATGTAAATGTTGTTGATGGAACCAGTTTATTGTGTACTTATATATGACGTAATTAAACCTAAATACTACTTCTTCCTTGAATTTCTTAAATTATCTATCTGTTCCACAAACTTATCAACAACTAGTTAGCGTTTCCTTGATGCGATCTTATAAGTATTATTTAATAATTAATTCATAACATAATAAATAAATTATGTGATTATCTATTATCATTACGAGTAAAGTAGAATTAAATAGTTCTTATGAAGCCTTACTAGCGTACGGAACCTTAAGGCCTTGTCAGCCACTGACTCTCTCCGTCTTGCTCGAAAAAATTCAATTTTTCGTCATCAGATGAAAAATTTAATCGTCATTTAGTTTGACGTGTCAGAATAAAATCCTGATCCCTTAAAAATATAAAAGCTAGTAAGTAAAGTCAAGTAAAGTAAAAAAAGTGGTAGAGCTGGTGCCGAGCTCGACTGTGGATGTGCCACCATCTTACTCGCAAATCCTCCCGAAGTTATTTGAAGTATTTAAGTTTATAAGAGGACAGCTCGCAGACAGACACAACCAGATGGCCCACCATTGCCTGGGATCGATTGATGGCGGTATATCCATCCCAAAATGCCAGGCCTTATAAAAGAAATAGCTGGTGACTGGTTTTGGCACCGCGCTCACCAACTCGCCTGCCCAGCGTGTATGAGCATCTCTTCCAGGAGGACCGCCAAAAGTGGTAAAATCTTGGAAAGGCCTATGTCCAGCAGTGGACGAAACAGGCTGATGGATGGATGGAAGTAAAGGCTCACCAAAATAGAAATTAAAAAAGTATATTTGGTATAGGTAATATTTTATGTGCAATAACATTGTTAAATTACTATAGTTTTTTTTGTCCACGGGAAATCAATATGTATTTATATCGGCATTTTCAAATCATACCTACCTAAGTACATAAATAGTAATAAAGTCTTACCAGATTACTTCTTTATTTGACGATTAGTTTTAAAACTAACTACAAAAATAATGTATTTCACGCGTGGCCCGCGATATCATAAATTGTGCCATACGAAATTCAATCTAGTAAGAGCAAGAGCAAGAATCAAGGGTTGACAAAGCCTTAAAAAAATAATTGCCGATTTTAAGAATAAACGACATTGAATTTGTCGGAACAACCTGCCGGCTGTTGAACTGCCTTGGGCTTCAGAACCGAATGGTACAGGAAGTAATTTACGCAATTTTTTCGCGAGTGAGGTGTTGACCCCTGGTCAGAATTGTTCCCAGTTCTACAGATTTCTTTTACAGAATTCCATGTCTACAGATTTCTATTTCTACACATTCCTAAGTGCACAGATTCCCAATTTTACAGATTTCTATGTGTACATAATTCCAACTCTACAGATTTCTATGTCTACATATTCCCAATTCTACAGATTTTCATGTCAACACATTCTTTATTATACAGATTTCCATTGTTTACCCATTCCTAAAACTACAGACTTTCATGTCTACAGGTCTACAATTAGTTGAAATGTGATTAGGAATACCTAATCACCATCCATCCATCCATCAGCCTGTTTCGTCCACTGATGAACATAGGCCTTTCCAGGATTTCGCCACTCTTGGCGGTCCTCCTGGAAGAAATGCCCATACTCACACACACTGGGCAGGCGGGTTGGTGAGCGCGGTACCGAAACCCTTGCACCAGTGACGCCGCTGCCCGTCACCAGTCTGATTTATATAAGGCCCGGTAATTGGGGATGGATATACCGCCATCCATCGGTCCCAGGCGATGGTGGGCCGCCTGGTTTTGCCTGAGAGCTGTCCTCTTACTCTCCCCCGAATAACTTCGGGAGGATTTACGAGTAAGATGGTGGTACCTCCAGAGTCGAGCCTGGCATTATCTCTACCACCTAAAGCCATTTGTTCAGCTATACAGTTTTCATGGGGATTTCTCCGAAAGTGATACTGAACTAAGATACGTTCCGCTTCTCTACGCTTTGCTTCCCGACAAATCTCAGGCTACATACTACAAACTATTCACAATTTTAAAAGAAAATTTCGAAGTAACAATAAAAAAATTAAAATGCGACTTTGAGGTTGCTGCCATTAACGCCTTTAAAATGGTATATCCGGAGATAACAATAAGTGGCTGCTACTAACACTATCAGAAGGCTGGGAGAGCAAAAGCCGAAGACCTTGGAATAGACATTACGCAAGAAGGAAAAACAATAGTCAAGTCTTACTGCACGTTGGCGTTCCTACCAGCTCCACTAGTGACTGAAGGCCATATCAGCATCGTTAGTGACTTACCAGAAAGTGATTGACATGACGATGATTTAAAAAAATTTGATGAATATTTTTTAGAGTTCTGGATAAAAAGAATAACTAGTAACGTGCTTAGTTGGGCCAATGAGGACGTGCGTACAAACAATTTATTGACATTTTGTTATTTATCAGCTTGTTGAAAAAAGAAGCCATATACCAAGATCGGAGAATAAGACAAGGCAAAAAACGCAAGTCAAATGACATCCAAAAGAACATCCAAATAAAAAAAAATGTACAAGATTGTATGACAGAACAAATAAATGTCAAAGACTGTATTCAAAGATTAATGGCTGTCTACTAACTATTTCTATTTGCCATGGAAGATTAGGGTATTTGGTTTGTGAATGAGATAATTTTAAGACAAGTTAACTATTTGTAAGAACACGGTTACAGTCGCTATCAGATACGTGGAAGCGGCTCATAACTATCTCGTTAGAGTGCACTCAGATATTTGTGACAACTTAACTTCCTCAGCTCCGACATATCTGATGGCGACTCTACAAAAAAATTAAAATTAAAATTGTTAAATGAAGTGATAGTTTTAAGTTAGAACATATTATAATACTTATTAAATACGTTATTATAATAAAAATGTTGTTTTGTAAATCAATAAAGAAACCCGGGGACGACCGATTAATACTTTTTAATTTAGCCCAATGTTTTTATTCGGTACGGTCAGCAAAGAAAGTGGTCTGCCACTTATCGACTCTATTGGTCAAGTAATAGAGTCGAAAACAGTAGACCACTTTCTTGGCTGACCGTAAAATCGAGTTCATTAATACATTGTATGAGCAATACTGAGATTCCAAAAATATCTTTACACCTTTATGACATTGACAATAAGGTGCAAATACATACTTTGCATTTTACTGCTCATATATTTATGAACTCGACTGTACCAAGGTGTTAATCATGAAAAATCAGTTGAGGAGGGTAGGGAATCTGTATTATTGCGTATAAGGAATCAGTCTTATAAGGAATCAATCGTATTGGGGATCTGTAGTATTGGGAATGCTATAGAATTGGGAATCTGTAGTGTTGGGAAGCTATAGAATTGGGAATCTGTAGTGTTGGGAAGCTATAGAATTGGGAATCTGTAGTGTTGGGAAGCTATAGAATTGGGAATCTGTAGTGTTGGGAAGCTATAGAATTGGGAATCTGTAGTGTTGGGAAGTTATAGAATTGGGAATCTGTAGCATTGAGAATCTGTAGATTTGGAATTCTGTAGTATTGGGAATCTGTTGACATGTTCATAATTCCAAATTCATTCTGTTGACTCGGTATGTGGTCAGAACGAAGGTTCAATGACCCTGTTTTCGAGTGTTAAAGGGCCTTCCTTAAATCATTCAGCATTGAAATTTGTATTAAAAATAAGTAAACAATGATATCGTCAGTTCTTCTAAGAATATTTTTTTTTATCTATAATACCTGAAGATCTACTGGGTTTGAACTTTATTAAGCTATGAGCTTCACCAGATTTATTCGTCAAGTAATTCTAAGAATTCCTAGTGCGGGCCACATTAAAAAAAATGCTACTTCCGGGGGGTGGCGGGTATAAAGGAGCCGGCCGACAACCTTCTTTTAAAAAAATATATACGTTTCCAGTTGGCTGCTATGGCAAGTTTGGTATCATTTTCGTGTAAATTGAAGATGTAAAATTCATTGCTGGTATTTATTTTAATAAGTGTAAGACTTATTCTAATAAATACCTGATCATGTTTGGCTGTAGTTACGTACGTACATAATAGTTTCGCATCGAACTTGCTGCATAGCAGCGCGGGCCTCTATCCCCCCGCGCTTCTGTACCGCCCCCCAACTGCCATCAACCGTCGCCCGCGCCACCCGCTCAGTCGAGCCGAGGAAAATTGCCGAACGTACACGCATCACGCATCGACGCTCGATAGCGCGACCTTTGACCTTTTTGTTTCGAACCCGTAAATAAAACCCCTGAGTTCCACTAACACTCGAGTTTCCCTTATAGTGGCGCCCAACTCGAGGCGATTCAAAAAGTGAAAAACTTTGTGCACGCATGTGTGTATAAACGATTGATTGTACTCGTATCATTTTGCGTAAAGTGATACCTACTCGGCTGACCGAACCACGGCGAGCGAACTGTTCCCGAATCGACCTGTTGTTACTCGTTATTCTCATTACCGTCACCGGAGTGTTGCTGCTATTTCACATGGCTCCGAAGAAAGGACGTGCGAGGCGTAAGAATAACGACGACAACACTGAGGAGGACAGCCGCGCTGGTGAAGAGACCTCGGCAACGGCACCTGCTAACGTGACGGCAGGGCAGCTCTCCGTACTGTTGGACACCATCGCCAAGGCTGCTGAGACGAACCGCGTCCTTATGGAAAGGATGACGAGCGGATACCAACCCGTGTCGCCCCCAGGCATGGAGGCGCCCGGTGCGACCAGTACCCCTGCGCGAGCGACGCCATCAGAGTTCGTGATGCAACCGCCAGGGACCCTCGCCAAGTGCACGGCGAGATACGACGGAGCGACCGCTAGCGACGACCAGCTCGAAGCCTTCATCGACGCAGTGCAGGTCTACAAGGAGTGCTCAAATGTTTCCGACGAACACGCGCTGCGCGGGCTGTCAATGCTTCTAACTGGCGACGCCGCCGTGTGGTGGCAGGGAGTCAAGGCAACCGTGACGACATGGAGTGCGGCGCTCGAGCGTTTACGAAGTATGTACGGGACCCCACTGCCCGCATACAAGATCCTCCGTCAGGTATTCAGTTGTGAACAAAACGAGGTACGTTCCGATGTTTTTATCTCGCGAGTGCGTACGTTACTTTCTAAGTTACCTTACGACGTGAGTGAAGTAATGAAACTAGACATTGTGTATGGACTTTTAAGTAGAAAGATAAGAAAACGTATACCGCGCGATTGTACATCGAGCATCGATGAGTTAATTTCAAAATGTAGGGCTGTTGAGGAGGCGTTACGTGAGGTGAGCGATTTTTCTAAAGTTAACCCCTCGAAAGACACTCGTAAAAGCGTTAACCCCTCAACTGCGACCCAGAGTGTTAACCAGCCGCCGGCAACGGCTGTGCAAAAACATAATCCCGTTTCTGGCGGAAATTTTGTTAACCCCTCTACTAGCAAAAATAAATTTAACCCTTTGACGGACAGAACGACACCGACGACGGACCGGCTTTTACCAAACACGCAAAGTATGAATGTTTCGTCCGCTGACTCCCCCTCTAACCCGAAAGGCGCTAGAATAAGGCCGCGATGCTCACATTGTAGGAGATTTGGTCACAACGTTGACGAATGTCGTAGCAAAGAACGCGAAACGTCCGAGTCGTCTCCCGGAAACCCTCTCTCACGTTGTTACGGATGCGGACAGCAAGGAGTAGTCCGATCGAGGTGTGACGTATGTAGGCAGAGTCAAGCTCGTTCCAATGGTCATGCCGATTTGCGTAGCGTAGATAGTCAAAGAGCTCAAGTTTCAAATCATAGTCTAGGAGCTGACGATTATAGTACGAGAGCTGATTGCGAGTTTCATTCTGCGAAAATGTCCGGAATTAATCATAGTCTAGGAGCTGACGATTATAGACCGAGAGCTGACGCCGAATTTCACACTGCGGAAATGTCCGGTACTTCCGACTCGCGCCCGTTGGTGAAAATAAATATATCTGGTGTTCAGGGCGTAGCTATTCTGGACACGGGTGCTACACATAGCATAGCTAGTGGCATGTTGTATGATATTATGCGTAAAAATGGGGTAAAATTTGAAGAAACTTTTCATACTGTGGGCCTTGCTGATGGCTCAAGACAGACGAAAAAGACATTAGTGGGTACTACTAAAGTGACTATCGAAGGCAGGTCTTTCACCGTTTCGTTTATTGTGTTTCCCGAATCAGATACCCGGACACTGCTGGGGCGGGACACGATCATTGACGCCGGCCTCGTGCTGAATTTAGCACAAGGAACCTGGACCTTTGCCGATACACCTGGACAGGTGCACCACTTCACCAAATTTTACCAGCTCACTACCACCGCCAATCCAGAGCTACTAAGTGCGGATGCGGCCGGCATAACACTACGTGTCGACGAGGGCACCAACCTGACCGCCGAGCAGAGGTTCCAGCTGAATACGTTGCTGATCGAGAAGACAGACAGGTTTGCGACAGAGGGCCCACCGACTGATTTTGCGGTGCATCATATAAAAGTAAGTAACAGGCAGGAGCCCATAGCTTCGCCGCCATACCGATTGTCCACCAACAGGAAGGAGGCCTTAGAACAGGAGTTGCAGAAACTTCTAGCAGCTGATGTCATTGAAGAGTGCGAGTCGCCTTGGGCAGCAAATGTAGTCCTGGTGCCAAAGAAAGACGGTGCATTGCGGCTCTGTGTAGACTACCGCAAGCTCAATGCTGTAACAGAACCGGACCGTTATCCGCTGCCTAGGATGGAAGACGTCCTTCACGCTGCTAAGACAACAAACTTCATGAGCACCTGCGATTTGAGGTCAGGCTACTTCCAGGTGGGTTTAACGAGCGAAGATCGAGACAAAACAGCCTTTGTGACACCACTAGGAACGTACAGATTTAAAAGAATGCCAATGGGCCTACGTAATTCTAGTGCTACTTTCCAGAGACTAATTGATCGATTCAAATCAAATCTCCCAGGAGTGACAATTCTGGCATATTTAGATGACCTGGCGGTGCTATCAGGGTCTTTTCAGAGCCACCTGCAAGACCTGGAAGCCGTGTTTGACAGGTTAGCTATGTTTAACTTGCGCATCAACCGAGAAAAGAGTGCCTTTGCCAGGGACTCTATTATGTTTCTCGGCCACATTATAGTTCCAGGTGGTATCAAGGTCGACCCGCATAAGACTGACGCCATCTCGAAAATGCCAGCACCCAAAAATCTCAAACACTTGAAGACGTTCCTGCAAACATCCAGCTGGTTTAGGCGCTTTATCCCAAACTATGCTGACGTTGCCAAGCCACTTACCAACTTGTTGAAGAAAGACAGCCGATGGGTGTGGACTTCAGCTCAGCAGGAGGCATTCGATGATATAAAGGGTAAACTCACCTCAGCCCCTATTCTTCGTCAAGCTGACGAAAGCTTACCTTTCACCCTTAGAACGGACAGTAGTGGGTTTTTTCTTGGAGCAGTCTTAATGCAGGGGGAGAAACACGATGAGCGACCAGTGGAGTACGCCAGCCGGCTGCTGAACCCTGCTGAGAGAAACTACACGACCACGGAGAGGGAGGCCCTTGCAGTCGTCTGGGCGGTTAATAAATTCCGGGGATACATCGAAGGATCTGAAGTTGTGGTTAAGTCTGACCATGAACCGCTTCGATGGCTAATGAATTTAAAGTCTCCGAGCGGCCGTCTGGCCAGGTGGGCCCTCACTTTGCAAGAATTTAACATGCGTGTCGAGTACACACCAGGGCGATGCAATGTGATCGCTGACACCCTGTCCCGCCCGCCCTGTGATGAAGAAACGAATTGTGACCTTTGCTACGCCCAAGTAGATTTGCCAACCCGAAATCAAACAGAAGTCCGGGAAAACCAGATGAAGGACCCCGATGTGAAGAAAATCATCGATGATCTCGAGGACGACGATCTCTTTAGGGGGAGGACCTGGGCCGACAAAGGATACACAATTTCAGATGGCATCTTGTACAGGTACAATCCTGAATCCGACGAAGAAACAGCGTGCTTAGTTGTGCCAGCACATGAACGCGCCAACGTGATGGCAGAATTTCATGATGCACCAACCGCTGGTCACTTCGGCGTCGAGCGAACTTTGCAGCGTATACATAACAAATACTTTTGGCCAGGTATGCGCAAATATGTATCTGACTACGTGCGAGGATGTGTCGCTTGTCAGCGTTACAAGGTAGACACAAGGAAACCACCCGGACTGCTGCAGACACCCGCAACAGCTCGACGTTTTGAAGTAGTTGCTGTGGATCTCTTTGGCCCCTTGCCTGAAACTCCCGACGGTAACAAGTGGATTTTGATTATAGAGGATGTGTGTAGCAGATGGACAGAGCTGTTCCCATTAAAGGTAGCCACCAGTGTAGACTGTGCGAAAACGCTTATCGCTGAAGTATACCTACGGTATGGAGTTCCACGGCGCATCATCAGTGATAACGGGGTCCAGTTTATCTCTGAGATAATGCAGCAGGCCTGTCATGTGTTCGGCATCAGCCAGTCACTCACTCCGCTATATCATCCAGAGGCCAATCCGGTGGAGCGCAAAAATCGCGACCTCAAACCACAGCTTGCCATCCTAGTGGGTAAAGATCATAACACATGGGACGTGCACTTACCTGCTATCCGCTTCGCGATGAATTCTGCGGTGACGTACAGCACGGGATACTCACCTGCCTTCTTGACCTTTGGCCGCCAGCTCCGCGCGCCAGCTGATGTGGTAGACGACATGAAGTCCATCGCCCAAAGCGATAACATCGTCACTTCGCTAAGTACTTACCTGAAAAATATGTCCGCTGCTCTCACAGATGCACGCGATGAACATGAGAGAAAGCAAGTCTATCAGAAAAGATACGCAGACCAGCACAGAAGGCCTGCGCCAGATTATGTGGTGGGTGACTTGGTGCTGCTAAATACGCATGGCATCAACGATGCCAGTAAGAACCAAACCCCCAAGTTCATACCTCGCCGTGACGGTCCATATCGTGTGGCGTCAGTGGCTAGCCCAACCACCTATGTGCTTTGCCACGTAGAGAATAACGAAACCATAGGAAAATACCACGTTTCGCAGCTTACTCCCTTCGTTGGTGTTGTGCAACCACCGCTCCAGCCGAAGCGCAAGAGAGGGAGACCCAAAAAGGTTACTACTCCGAACGCGAGGGCGCTTAGTTCGGACTAGAGGGGGAGGATGTAAGACTTATTCTAATAAATACCTGATCATGTTTGGCTGTAGTTACGTACGTACATAATAGTTTCGCATCGAACTTGCTGCATAGCAGCGCGGGCCTCTATCCCCCCGCGCTTCTGTACCGCCCCCCAACTGCCATCAACCGTCGCCCGCGCCACCCGCTCAGTCGAGCCGAGGAAAATTGCCGAACGTACACGCATCACGCATCGACGCTCGATAGCGCGACCTTTGACCTTTTTGTTTCGAACCCGTAAATAAAACCCCTGAGTTCCACTAACACTCGAGTTTCCCTTATATAAGTTTAATAGTAATTTTTTGAATAAATCGTAAAAAGGTCGCATTGTTTTTTTTTGCTTGAGAGCTATAACTTTTGATTAGCTGAAAATAATAACAAAAAAATACTCCAGTAAAGCGTATTTTATGCAGATTCTAAAAATAAAACTTCAATAATCTCGTTCGACAAAAAGTTGATGAAAAAAATCTGTAACCTCACAGTGGTGTCAGTCACCAAGAAATTTCTTTAGAAATAAGCTCGCCCTTGTACAAACTATTGTTCCTGTATATATTTTGTTACTTGAGTTTTTTTGTGCAATAAAGAATAAAGAGTGGTGGCGAGTCACGCTAGGGGGCGATCTCTATCAAGTAGAGCTAAAAAGCGGCACGGCCGTACCATCCTTTTCTGGAAACAGTTCAGGCCATTTTCGACCCCCTATAACTTCGTTGTGGATGAAACTAGAAGCTTGAATTTTCAGTAACCATGCAGGTATTGTATAAACAAGGTATATTTCAAATTTCATTCAATTTGAACCAGTTGTTTAAGAATTATAACTAGTCAAAGTTTCTCAATTTTGTCACTCACTCACTGACTGACTGACCGATCATCAAAACTCTAAGGCACTTCTAGCAGACATAGAAGCTTCAAATTTGGAATACAATTAGTGTTTAATGTATAAATCAAGGAAAAACTAAAATATTTTGCAATTTCAGTCTAGTTTTCTAGATACATAAATATAGGATTACAAAGTTACAATTGCAGTTGTAAGTAGAAGGTACCGAAGAGGAAAAAAAGTAGGACTATCTACAAAAAGAAATGAGATGCCATCAAAAACAAAACTTAAAAAAAAAAACCAAGTCTCGCAACTAATCGCACTAAATAATCTAATTTAATATAATATTGTGTATTACTTGTGAGATACATTGTGTTTTTATGAAATGGCCAGTCAATCTATTTATTTAAAACATAAAAGATTTTTAATATTGATTTGGTCACTATAAGATGTTGTGTTAGCTAATTATGTAATAACTTATGACAGAAGGTACTTTAAGTAGGGACTGAATAATTTAACCGACTTGGAGTTACATGGATCTCACAACTTTTTACGGTAGAAGAACTAAGTTGCGAGACTTGTTTTTTTTACAAGTTTTGTTTTTGATGGCATGAGTATTATATACGACACCAGTTGTTAACAGAAGGACAGACAGATGGACAAAGTGATCGTATAAGGGTTTCGTTTTTTATTTTCATTTTCAGGTAAGTACGTAACCCTAAAAATTGTGGCAAATTTAATAATCGGTAATGTTATATTTATTTTGAATTTACCTAATACATACATAAGAGTGTTTTGAAGCAGATTATTACTAATACTACATTAACGGAACTTGTAAATTGTGTTAAGTACATATTGGGAATCTGGAAATTGTATATTATATTGAGGATCGATACAATCAGAAAATAAATAAGCAAGTATAACAAATCACGAAAGTTCCTTGCTTTGTTATATTGTTTTTCATTTTCATTTCTGATTTGTTGATTTACATGTTTACACCTTGAACTTGTTATGTTATTATGGAAACGTTTTAATTTGTTTCAATAACATATTTTCTTGTTTGATACAATCTTTTTTAAACCTGTATAATGGGAGATAGAAATAACAATGGAAGCCTATTGTTAGTTATGTTTGACTAATTCGTATTGTAAATTATACCTATAGGTGATATGTGTTCGAAAAATTTCATATAAAATGTAAGCAATAGCTATTATTCTCTTCTTATTCGGGTGCCATATCCTAACGGGTGTTGGCAATCATTACTATTTTGTGCCAGTCTCTTGAGTGTGGCAGCGTCCTTTGTTCCGGTCCATGTTTTCATACCAGGATGTCCATGGTCTTCCTCTGAATATAAGGCGACTTCGTTAATATAGCAAAATTCATACTGGAGACTCGGTAAGGGGTCAGAATCAAGGTTCAAGGAACCTTTCTGTGAAAATTTGACTTCCTATACTAATTGAGTCGAGAGTATAGAGGAACAAAAATATTTTTCGTATTTCGCAAAGAGGGCCATTGAACCTTGGTCCTGACCACTTACCGAGTCTCCAGTATGAACTCCAGCTTTATAAACGAATGTCATCTTGTATACATACAAAAAGAGCCACAGAGTAATTTTATCCATCGATAAGGGTATGGAAGTGCCAATAAGATTGGTTTTTATTAGTTGATAACGTTCAGGGGGTGTATCAGGATCGTAGCAATTGGAAACAGTGTGCCAACAGTGGCGAAATCCTGGAAAGGCCTATGTCCAGCAGTGGACGAAACAGGCTGATGGATGGATGGATGGATGGTTCAAGAGGTGTATCAGGATTGTAGCAATTGGAAATCTGTAGTCTCTGCCTACCCCTCTGGGAGACAGGCGTGAGTATATATTTTAAATACATTAATTTATTTATTTATCAATCGTTACTAAAATTTTCATGTGCAGTAACGTGCATGTTCCTTTGAGGATGGTCACTGATCCTTGAGCCTGCATTTTTTAGGGTTCCGTACGCGAAGGGCACCAAACGGGACCCTATTACTAAGCCTCCGCTGTTTGTCCGTCTGTCACAGGGTTATACAGCTTCAGCCGTAATAGGTAGCCAGATGAAATTTGTTACTATTTATTATTTATCATGACAAATAATAAAAAAAAAAGAAAAAGAAGGGGGCTTCCCATAAAAACCTAAAAAAAATAGATTTTTTTAAAGTTCTTTGTTTCATATATCTCTCTTAAAGACGTATTTACTGGGCCCGGCATCAGTTGATATAATAAGTAGTATTAGTAAGGCCCGAAATATATCTTAATTTTTTTTTTGTGTATGTATCAATTATGTATCAATAATATTATAAAAAACAAAAATAAAAAAGCAAGCTATAATAGTTTATGAAATTGGTACATAAAAAGGTTATTAAAAACACAAGTACTTGTACTTTAATCTCAGAAATAGTTATTTTATAGCATTATGTTGTTCGGAGACCTATACTACAATTTTTTTTGTGTATTAGAGACGTTCATGAAAAATATTTTTCATTATGCCAGTAGTTTAGAGT
Organism: Ypsolopha scabrella; assembly: GCA_910592155.1. Taxonomy (NCBI): domain Eukaryota; kingdom Metazoa; phylum Arthropoda; class Insecta; order Lepidoptera; family Ypsolophidae; genus Ypsolopha; species Ypsolopha scabrella. The sequence continues at coordinate 8,860,220 of OU342969.1, forward strand.
TCGTAATGAGGATTTTACGATATGAGGTTAGATAAATATTCATTTTATCTTAAAGACGGTAATACATAGAAGTTTCCAGTTTGATAATTGTCTAATGTAATAATAGAGATAAGTTTGCTTTTGTACATGTTTATTTGCTTAGATTTATTTAAAAATAAATTTTTAGTGTACAATAAAGAATAAGAATGTTGTTCGGGTTCCGTACACAGAGGTTGCCGTACTCATTTTAGATGCTTGTTTTTTTATCGCCTTGAAGTTGTTATTGCATCTATATTTTTGTTATTTACCATAATGTTGTTGGGTTCCGTACCCGTATTGTGAGATGGTACGAAACCCTTTGTGCACGAGTCCGACTCGCACTTTGCCTTTTTATTATTGCACTGCTCGATTTGGTTAAAGACAAATTATTTACTTATAAAAAATAAACTTGCTCCAAACCGCCTGCTCAGCGTGGAAAAATCGTCAAGAGTGGCGAAATCTTGAAAAGGCTTTTGTCCAACAGTGGACGAAGTAGGCTAATGGCTGGATGGCTTGAAAGACAGCTTTCTGACACACAAAATAAAATATCGACCATTTGGGTATCAAAAGGCGTAAAAGCCATTTTGGCAAACATCAACTTTTAAGGCCTTCTTGCTCAGTTTTGCGCACTCTATCGATCTGTGTACCAAGTTTTAAAAATTTTGATCCTCCCAAAAACTGCTTTTAAATAAAATATGCAGTCTAAGCACAAATTTTTCAAATAGTGTGTCGTATCGGACGTAAAAGTTTGAAATAAAATGATTTACCTCATACGTATTTTTCATCTCCATGGAAAGAAAATGAAAATACGGAAATCGTTTGGGGATATCGTAAAAGACATGATCGTATAATGGTTTAACACCTATTAAGGGACTTCCAGTTCATTAAAAACTTGAAATACCTTTCACAAGTAGGTCTTCTGGCACAAGTGAAGAAATAAAACCGAAAGTTATTAATTTCTGATTGTATATAATATTATAAGCATTAGTTGTGACACAAAATCCTCTTTTGCTACGGATTACAATACTCACAACTCAGTTTCTCTGACCTGAATTTCCTACATTACTGAACCATCCTAATGAAGCGATATATATCGCTGTCCTAATGCCTGAACTTGAATAACAGAACTGTGAACGGCGTCTTCTACCCTTATGATTGGTAGAGCTTTTTAAAGAGTAACTAATAGTGATAAGCAACTATTTCCGATGAACCCAATAAGCAGTGAGGAAGTGAACAACTAACATTTATTGATCCACGAGCGTATGCACTAGTTCACCTTAACCTTGCAAGCTTTGCTGTATGTAGTGGACAAACTGAACACTCTTACATATAGTTGACTGTTACCATACAACATCGTTCAGTAACATTTTGGCGCTTCCCAAAACGAGTCATGAATCGCTTCCACGTTTTGTTTATAATCGTGATTAACATAAACTGGCATTGCTACGCGTTCAAGATCAAGTCTCTGCTCAACAATGAAACATTTCCGGGTGAAGACTTTTCAGACGCTTATTTAAGTTCTCTTGAGTTGATTAATAAATACGGGTATCAGGCAGAGAAACATACAGTGATAACCGAAGATAGTTACATAGTGAATTTGTTCCGGTTGCCTCGGAATGGACCTCCGGTGCTTTTGGTGCACGGAATCGCTGATAGTTCCGATTCATGGCTGGTGTTAGGTCCTGGTGAATCGTTAGCTTTCATGTTGGCTGATGCTGGATTTGATGTGTGGCTGTTTAACGCTAGGGGAAGCAAGTACAGTAAGGATCACGCGAAGAATATCACAGGGAAGCCGTACTGGGACTTCAGCTTCGAAGAATTGGGCGTGTATGATTTACCAGCGACTATTGATTACGTTCTTTCTACCACAGCGAGGGATAAAATATCTTATGTTGGATTCTCAGAAGGCACGACGACCTTTTTAGTAATGTGCTCATCGAAACCGGAATACAACAGCAAAATTGAACAGGCTATTTTATTAGCACCTGTTGCGTGGTTGAATAACATAAAACTTCCTTACGCAAAATTTTTCGCAAGAAACTTAGAAACCTTGGTGCCTATTTTGGACGCATTAAATTTACACGAACTGTATCCAGATAACAAACTGTTGAATCAATTTCATGCGACAGCATGCAGACCAAGAAGGGAATTGACATTTATTTGCAATTTGGAATATCTATTTTTCTTTGGAATAAAACCGACAAGCATTTCTCCACATAAATTCCCTGCAGTCGCAAGTCATGTACCTGCTGGTTCTTCGACTAAATCCTTTGTGCATTATTTGCAAAATTACATCACTAAAAGATTTTCTAGATTCGACTATGGTCCTTTGAGTAATCAAGTACGCTACAAATCTAAGACACCACCCTATTACAACGTGTCTAGTATCACTGCACCTATTTCCATGTTCTTTAGTGAAGAAGACTGGTTTAGTTCTGTAGAAAACTATAAACTTTTGAAAAAAGCATTACCAAATGTTGTAAGGTCAATTGTGTTCAAAAAATATTTGGACTTTACTCATCTTGAGTTTACTTACGGAACTCGTGTAAAAACTATGGTGAATGATGTTATTATCAACATATTGCTAAATAAGGGTTGAAAGAAACATTTATTTATTTTTCGGAAAGTGACTATACAATAAGAAAAACTGATGGATGTGATATTCCGATTTGTTATCTAAAGAAAAAGATAAACAAATATGCAGACGAAGATCTTCCTAAGTCATTTCCAAACCAAAGAAGCAGCGATGTATCACATATTCGTCTCGAAAGTTTTTTGGGTACAGGGCTTAATATTGAGATTAAACGTGATGAACCATGTTTTATGGATTCAAATATTCCCGTTAGTTGAAGGATGAAGAAAGACCAGTGAAGAAAATACATATTTACTCCCCTTTTAAATTAAATATTGGATTATAAGAAAATGACGCGGACAGGGAGTTTCAAATCTTAGCTGTGCAGATGATAAACGAATAATTGGAATATGTTGCATTGAATGAAGGGGTGAAAAGAACATAAGGGTGATTATTCCGGTGGTAAAAAATAATTGGGAATCTGATCGTCTAATTTAGGTATTATTTATTAAATATTTCTTCATTTATTTACCACGTCTAGTAAATACATATTTAATTGATATCCTCACTAGGTATGTATACATATTTGCGATAATATACTTGCAATTGTCGCAAATTAGTATGTTGAAATGTTAATTAATTAATAAGTATTTTTTTATAAGCAATATTTCATTTACAAATGTGGTTTAAAATGTGATTTCATGTTTTTTTATGGTGTGTATACCAATACATATAATTATTATGTATGTTGCTAAATCAAATCAAAGCTTTGTTAAAATCCTTCCCAGACCGAGAAGTAAAAACTGGTTTTCACAGATTGCCAAGATTAAACTTACGTGCAATATAAAATAAATTTATGAAAAGTAGATAGGTATACATTTTCAAAAGTATCCATTGAGAAACTGTGTACTTATGGCAGCCATTTTTAAATATCTATTTTAACATACCTAAGTACGTCATTTATGTACAAAATGTAGCAAGTTTCGTCTATTTTTAATCTAAGATTACTGATAAAATATGTAAAATATATATTCCTTGTAATTGGATCCCCTATTCTTCAGTTTAATGTTATTGAGTAATAGAAAGTAAAATTGTACCAGTAAAGAGTTTTAAAGTCACCTTTCAATATTTAAAGTAAGACAGATTTTAAGAGAGTTTTAAGATTTAAGAAAGTTGGTTTCAGTTTGTGTACATTGGTGATTGTATTATTTTTAGTTTTTCTTTTATTCTATTAAATAACGTTCTACTATACAACAGTACAGTAACAATGATTGTATTTGTGTCTGTTGTTTGTTCTACAAATGTTGTGTTCTAGTCAAACTTATAATTATAAACTCATTTATTAAAGTTTGAATTCTCTCAAGAATATTTTATATAAGGTATATGATAAAATGATAATAAAGCATTCTGTTTGTGTTTTTACAATAAAATGTGATGATTGTTGCAATTATTATTCACATAACTATGTGGTGTGAGAAAAAAGTGGATAAAAATAACTCATTGTGCATACAAAAATAAAACAATTACAATTGGTAGACTAATCGCTCAAAGGGATTTCCACTTGGCAACCTTTGGGTAGAAATAAAGTACCGGAAAGTGTTTTATCTATGCTAATAGTTGTAATAAAGGCCTTGTTATTTTATTTACGAATCTAAAAGTTGAATCAATAAAATTACGATATAAACCACTAGCTTTTGCCGGCGGCTTCGCCCGCGTTGAATTAGTTTTTGCATACTGTCAAAATTTTTCGGACTGTTACCTGCAGTAAACAGAGCTGCTGAAATGTTTGTGTTATTCGCCTCTGTGTTTTCCATTTTGTACGTCTCTTTTATAGCTTTTCCATGGAAACTGATTTATTGGATAGAAAATAGTTTTTGTCCTATTTAAGATTTAGAACATTATTTGTGCAAAGTTTCAGCCCAATCGGATCAATATATAGGTACGGCGTGAAAGGGTGACACATCACTTTTCTGTAGAAACTTGAAACCTCATTTCCATCCCATAGGAACTGATTGATGGAATAAAAGTAGCCTATGTCCTATTCCAGGCTTAGCACTACACTCATGCAAAATTTCAGCCCAATCAGTTCAGTAGTTACAGCGTGAAAGAGTAACAAACCCTATTCATCCATCCATCCATCCATACATCCAAACTTTCGCATTTATAATATTAGTGGGATTAAATAAACAGATAGATACTTATTAGTACTCCAAATACCTACTTAATAAAATATGGTATCCTTTATAGATTTATTGATAGGACAGTGTTCATCTGAGATTTAATAAAAACTTTATAATATAAATTTATTAAATTAAAACCGGTATTAAATAATTAATAATAACTTTATTACATATAATTGCTTTAGGTATAGTCCGTTGCATATAGTTATAAATTTATAATGTTCGAGAGTGCGAGACTCAAGAAGTCATTGCACTGCACGGCCTCCGAAGTTCACTGCCAAAATACAGGTTCAGGCAAAACTTACGTCATAAGTCGACAGACCATGGCAAGCAGCCTCTTTGATTCTGTTATTCAATACATGACAAAGTTTTCAAGACAGCTTTCTGCGTTTCGTTTACTACCTAACATACATGCATATAGTCACGCCGGTCTCTCGGAGGGGCAGGCAGACACTGCAGATTTCCATCTGCCACGATCCTTACACACCTCTTTTGCTTCTACATACATTAATTTAGTCATACAAACAAGCTCTTCTATTTTGGGTACTTTTTACTTTGCCCTTCTTCAGTATGTCGCCCATTTGATCGTTTACTCTTTAACACATTTTGATTCCATATCGAAAGACATATTGGTTGGATGGATAGCATCTGAATCGTGTTATTGGGATCAACGATATTCATGCAAACAAGTGGTGTCAATGACAAGACGAGAAAATTGTACAATGTTCCTTATTAATTAATAAGCTGTTTGCCTTGGAATTCTTCCGCATAGAATACTTAGCTTATATGTTTTCGTATTGAAAGAAGAATGAATGCGGGAAATAAAGTAAAATGATATCCTACCTAACTGGAATATGTTTAGATTTGTACCATTCCTTAAAATTAATTACAAGATTGGAGTTAGAATAATAATATTAATTAATATGCTTTTTAGGTTTCCGTAGTCCGACAAGGAACCCTTATAGTTTCGCCATGTCCGTTTGTCCGCGGCTTAGCGCAGATACTATGAGTACTATAAAGTTGTAATTTGGCACGGATATAAATATTAATCACGATAACAAAACGCTAAAATAATTTCACGAAAAAGTTTTTTTTTAAGTGTACCTCTCATACAAGTAAACTGGGGATGAATTTTTTTTTCACGTCTATCCCATAGTATGGTGTATCGTTGGATAGGCCGTTCAAAAACATTGTGGGTGTGTGTGTGAAAATCATTTTTCGATTTAGGGATCCGTTGGTGAAATATTAAGCTTTAAAGTGAAAATTTTAGTTAGAGTGGGGCGTCCCAACCCCTGCCGGCTAAACGGTTGTTTATAGAAATGTGAAAAAATTCACAGAAGTAGTATATATAATGAATTTAAAAGGAAAACTATCACAGTTAAGAAGCCTACACAGGTTTACGAGTACAGGTCGCGCCAAACTTTTGGTCCCCTATAATGTATGGTACCAAAAGTTTGGCGCGGTCTGTATTAGTAGACCAACTTATATGTACCGGGCAACTACAGAACCCTACATTGCGCGTGGCCCGACACGCACTTGGCCGGTTTTTTTAGCTGTCATTAGACTAACTTTCGAAAGTGTTAAGCATACTTATTTCCTTATCTTAAGATAAGTTTAAAATATAACCATAATTTTTTGTAGTTTGTCTATGCCGCAACACAGATTTTGTCAAAACTGTCCAGACTGCGGATCTATTTTTGTGTAAATGTATTGTTTTTTTAAATAAACATTTCTTTCTTTGTCCTGTTTTTGTTTTTGCTTTTTATCAATGTCCGATAGCCTCTATATTGGATCTATGGTTTTATTTGTTTAACTATTTAACTACTTAATTAAACTTGTAAATAACATTGTAACTTCCAAGAGGAAGTGCGAGATCCCTGAACCTCAGGTTATACTTAACTTTTATCGGGGTCTCACTGTAAACTTTGTACGATTCATGGTTTATTAAATAGTGTTTTTTTTTTCTTTCTTTCAAGTGAATGGAGCCTTGCACTCCTCATGGGCAGTCAGAGTGTGACTGCAAATGCACGATTGATGGTTCATAGTGGAATATTGGCTCCTACGCTTGTGTATGGTAGTGATAGGGAATGTTGCAAGTGCAGTGAAAATGCGTTCCTTACGGAGTATGATGGTTTAACATTGAATGATAGAGAGAAAAATATCGACATCCGGGATCTTTGCGGCCTGAAAGGAGATGTTGTGACTAGAATAGTAAAGGGAATGTTTCGGCGGTTTGGGCATATAGAGAGGATGAATGAAAGTAGAGAGATGAAAGAAATTTATGCTGCGCAAGTGGAAAATAAAGCTCGACCGGGCCGCCCGTAGAAGGACGTAGACCACACACTGAATAATGGCAAAGTAAAAAGTGCCCGAATAGAAAAGATTGTATGACCAGATTAATGAATTCAGAAAAAGCAAACGAGGTGTGAGGATCGTAGCAGATGGTAATCTGTAGCCTCCGCCTACCCCTCCGGGAGATAGGAGTGAGAACTTTGTTTAAAAAAATTTTTGTTAAATGTTTTTTTTGTTTGTTTTCTTTCCCTGATTTTGTTCTTAGAGGACCTTAATTTTTAGCGTTCCGGAACCCTTCGTGCGCTAGTCCGACTCACACTTGGCCGGTTTTTGAAATTATTTGTCAGCATCATCAATAAACATACTTATTCATTATTTATTTTTTACTCTTATGCTCATATTATTCACACATATTTTGTTTTACTCACAGTCATATATGAATATCGTTTCTCCAAATCCTTCACGGTCAGTGCTGTTCGGCTCTGGAATGAACTTCCGCAAACTCTCAAAGATCTTACTTCTGTGTCCTCTTTTAAATATAACTTGAATTTTTTATGACTTACTGACTAAGCCACTTGTTTATTTATGTGTATGTATCTGTGTATTTATGTATGTATTTGTATCTAGTATATTTAGTTTAGATTAGATTATAGATTTAGAATGAATCCTAATATAGGTATGCACCTGATGGTGTAAATTTGTACAGTAAAAATGTTTCTGTTTTCCCAAGGTTGACTGGAAGAAATTCCTTGTAGGAATAGGTCCGCCCTTGCCTTCTATCGGTTCTTTATATGTTTGTAAATATCTTGTTTTGTTTGCAATAAAGTGTTTATTCATTCATTCATTATTAGTAGCAGACAAAACATAAGGATTAAATAGCGTGGCAAGTTTCCATACAAAAAATAAGCTACATTTAGGTTTCACGTTACGAAGAAACGTATAAAAATGGGTTGTTTTGACTGGCTTATGCTTGGAACATATTAGTTAATTCCTAAACTAATCTCTAGTGTATATTTTGTTTGGAAACAAGCAATATTTATATTTAAAAGAGCCCGAAGTTCACGGAGCTAAAATTGCCATGCGTCGACTATATGCGTTTATTATTAATGTTAGGTCTGCTACATATTATACGTCTGTTACCTAATTGTAGGTTATTATGATAATATATGTATGGCGTATTATTATTATAAGTTTTGATTTAATTGTTGCTATTATTATTATAAATAATTTTGAATACCTAGCTAGAGCCCACTTTCTACAGCTCTAAGACTTGTTTGTTTATGCAGAGTTTAGCTAATCTGGGTCCTTACCCGCCAAAAGGAAGCAAAAAGTTGTGGAAAAGAATTTGGCCAAGTGCGAGATTCAACATCAAGGCTACAAAAAACAAGGCAGTAAATTGGTAGCGCCTGACAAAAAAATTGGCAACGTCTGCGTACGGGACCCTACTTTTTATTCTTTTTTGTTTTACTTTAGTGTATGTCCTACAACGTGACTAAATTTAAAAACCGGCCAAGTGCGTGTTGGGCCACGCGCAGTATAGGGTTCCGTAGTTGCCCGGTACATTTTATAAGTTGGTCTACTAATACAGATCGCGCAAAACTTCTAGTCCCATTCATTCAGAAGAACGGCCCATACATTGTCGTGTTTAGAGGGGACTAAAAGTTTGGCGCGACCTCTACTCGTAAACCCGTAAAGCCTACTAAGCTGTGATAGTTTTCCTTTTAATTTCATTATAAATACTACTTCTGTGAATTTTTCCACATATCCATAAACAACCGTTTAGCCGGCAGGGGGAGGGACACTTTTACTCTAACAAAAATTAGCACTTTAAAGCTTAATATTAATCCAACGGATCTCTAAATCTAAAAATGTTTTTTACACGCCCATATTGTTTTTGGATGACCTATATCCATACTAAATTACAGCTATCTAGTACTAATAGTCTCTGAGCTAAGCCGCGGACAGACGGACATGGCGAAACTATAAGGGTTCCTTGTCGGACTACGGAACCCTAAAAAATTAGTTAGGTTAGAGCCAAAACAATGAACATTAAAAATAATGCAACTTTTTCGAGGTTTTTTTAATGGAGACTCCCCTTAAATTTAAATTCATTTGGTATTGTATTATTTGGCGTAATAGAGGCCATCACACGTATTCTGTGAAAATTCCAACTTTCTACCTATTATGGTAGAAGCAGTAGGCCTCTGAGACAGGCAGCGGAGGCTTAGTAATAGGGTCCCGTTTGGCACCCTTCGGGTATGGAACCCTAAACATGACGCGGTAAAATTTTGGTTTAGCCTTTCCCAAAGCGCTATCTTTTGGCCAGCGAGCACGTTAAACGTTGTGTTATCTAATACAACCATCAGCCTAGTTATTCAATTGAATGCCGAGCCGTTCAATTAGGAGGCTGTTGTAACATCCTCCATATTTTAACTTATTATTATTACTCTCTCTACTGAGCAACAGCCGTCTCCATAAAACGCAATGTAAATTCAAATAGTTTTTAAATTCATTTCTCAATAACATTACACAGTTCAGGATAAGTTTCAAACAAAGCAGTACGTGTTCCGTACGTTATTTGAAAAGTTAATATTATTTTCTTATGGCTCTAATATTGATTTGTGAGAGTGTACCAGCGCAGCCCAGGACGCAGTGATGCCATAGTCGCTGACATAAAAAACCCTTCTCCAATAATACTTTGTCTATCTAAATCTATGTGTTACAGTTAAAACCTGAAATCAGATTGAACTGGTCTTACCTAGTTAGTGCCAAACAAAACTTCGGGGGTCGCCTCGCTCCGTTCCGCTTTGCTCGGCTCCTAAACGTATTAACATGTCAACCTAACCGCTCCTCCTCGCTTCGCTCGTTGTCGCAACCTATTTTGTTTTTTTTTGTAAGTATAGCAAACGGGTTCTAACTGATTTCGGGTTTTATCTGCAAATTATAAAGGAGTAAAAAGTCACGTTACACGTTGGGTATTTTTTCAAAATTTAAATTAAATGTGTTGTTAATATTATACTGAAGCTAAAACCATACTTAAAAAAAATACAACACTGACAGACTAAGACTACTTACTGACACCAGACTCAGACCAGACTCAAGACCAGGAAGGCAATTCCGGGATCGATCGAAACAATTCGATTGTCGAGATTAAGTTCACTCTTCAATTTCGATACATTTTCTCGATTGATTTCTCGACAATGGTCTGAAACTGTATTCTAGGTGACACTCGAGAAATATGTCTGTCGAGTAAACAACTCGCTCCATTCACGGCCTGTGAATTAAGGCATTTTCGTATTATAAAATACCAATCGCACTTTTAATTTAAAAGAACAATTTGTGTGTATGTAATAAAAAAATACCGGTCAAGTGCGAGTCAGACACACGCACCTAAGATTATTATTCAGTATTTCGTCAGTTTTGGGGAAAGTAAAATGGTAGTTAAAATCTTAAAATCACTGTTTATAAAAAAATACTAAGCTATACTAATAATAAAGTAGAAAAAAAGTCGTGATTATTATAAAAAAATTGTATCATTTAAATTTTTTCATGACTTTTACTTTTAGAGTTTTACGTGAGAATGAAAGGAAAATTAAAGCAATTTAAAAGATTAAACACAAATGAAAAAGAACTTCTTTAGTAATAAAAAAAATAAAAAAAAAATAATAAAATAACAATAATAATAATAAATAAATCGTAAAAAAAAGATTTTATGAAATAATAATAAAATATTTTTAAATAATATATATTTTTATTTTTTAATAAATATATGATATGTTTTTGGTTATATACAATATAATATTTAATAATATATAATATAACGGTAAAACTATTTAAATATAAATTGAAAATTAAATAAAAGTATTTTATTATTATTTTAGGAATGAGAAAAATAAAAAGAGAACTAAATATTATATTATAAAATAATGATAAATTTTTTATTTATAATATTTTTTTTATAATATAATATGTAAAAATATTTTATTATATCTTTTTTACTTCTTCAATTTTCTCATTTATGTTCAGTCTTTTTTATTTGCTATAATTTTCTTTTAGTTTTCACGGAAAATCCTTGTACCAAAAGATTTAAAAGGGCGATTAATTCCTTTATAACCATATTTTCCTGCATCATCAGTATTTGCTTACGTAAATTAAATAACAACAAAGCCAATAAAGGTAGCCAAAGTAAAATTAATTTATTTACAAAGAAAACAAAGAAAATCTGAAAAACTAAAATTTGTTAATTTTTGTAGTTGTAACAAGCGATCGAAACTTCTATCTCGACTGCTAGAGACCTGTCGTGAAATTTCGACAGATTTACAGTCGAGAAATTGACGAAACGAAATCGCTAGAATAGCATTTTTATGTTTTGAAGCGAGATTTTCGAATTCTCGCTTGATTTGTCGATATCGAGTTTTTTTCGATTGCCGCGGAATTGCCGTCCAGGGTGCCATAAAAAGCAGCGCCATCTTGCGATTTTCGGTACGTGTCTTTGGTATTCCAAACAAATATCGGGATGTTACGACAGGAAACCGCAAGATGGCTCTTCAACCAAAATATATTTTTGTTTTTATTTTTTAATAATTTATGTAAAAAGGTAGGTTAATTAGCCATAACATAAGGTTGTATGTATTTTTTTTATATTTGTCATTTATTTTTTATTTATTTATTTATTTATTACACTTTATGTACATTTACACGAAAACATGAAGAAGGATATTAAAAATATTTCATAGAGTACAAAGGCGGCACTTATTGCTAACAGCAATATCTTCCAGGCAACCTTTGGGTGAAATAGTAGATAAGGAATAAAACATAAAAAGGGAGCGTGCAAACGAAAAAAGAGAGAATGATAATAAAGTAAAATACGTGAGTAGATAACATAAGTGATTCCTACCGCTATAATAAACTGATACATAAACATACACAAAAGAAATTATATAGAATAAACTTACTTATATAAATACATAAATATACGCAGACATAATAAATCAATGATAATTTTGGATAAGATATAACATGAATAGACATTGGATGAGTCAGGGGTGTAGTTCATTATAGTAGTGATCTTTTAGTTTAATTTTGAATGTGTTTAAAGTACGACAGTTTTTGACGGATTCAGGTAGACGATTCCATAGTCGAGCAGCATGCACAGAAAAGGAGTCGGAGTAAAAACCAGTTCTATGTGTGGGTACAGATAAATTTTTTTGGTTGACAGGACGTTGCAACCGGCCTCCATCAGAAAAGAAACTAAAACGTTCCCGTAGATAAAAGGGTGCAGAAGCACTGTTAAGAACAGTGAAGAGAAGAGAAAGGACATGAATATTTCTACGAAAACGAATAGGGAGCCATTTTAACTGTGTGCGAAATTGAGAGACATGGTCATATTTACGAAGGCCGAAGATGAAACGTATGCACAAGTTCTGAAGGCGCTCAAGCTTGTTAACAAGCTCTTCAGTGAGATCTAGGAAGCAAGAGTCAGCATAATCAAGAATTGGAAGAAGGAAAGATTGTGCTAACATAATTTTGGTTTGTATGGGCAGGAAATTTTGCAAGCGTCTGAGTGAGTGAAATGTTCCAAACATCTTCCTACTAAGAGATTCGATATGAGGTGCCCATGACAGAGTTTTATCAAAAAAAATACCCAAATTCTTAACTGTGTCAGTGAATGGAATGACAGTATTATCAAATATTATGTTGTTTGTGATACTAATATTGACTTTAGCAAGCATTCTTGAACTTCCGATTATTATAGCCTGAGATTTACTAGGATTAACAAGGAGTCCAAAAGCCTTCGCCCACTTGGATATTACTAGTAGATCCCTGTTCATTGCGCAAATGGCTTCATTTAAAGATTCTACAGGCGTGCCAGTATACATTTGCAAATCATCAGCGTAGAAGTGGTAGAGAGAAGATAATTGTTTGGAGAGAATGTTAATAAAAATTGAAAATAACAAAGGAGATAAGACGCCACCTTGCGGAACGCCAGCTGTTAGAGGGCACCAGCTAGAACAGGTATCACTAACCCTTATACACTGTTGGCGACCGCGAAGATAAGATTCAAACCAGGAAATAACAGCTGTAGAAATGTTTAAAGTGCGTAATGCCCCATTTATTCGACTATGCCGGCCCCAAAGTGGGCCGAAATATATTTCGAAAATTCAAATTATTGTTATTATTATCTCAGTGTACCAATAAATGAAAAGCTTAATAATATAGCCAATAATAATATATATTTTAATTTCAAGTTCAAACCATACTTGGAATTTTTGTCTGTCTGTGTATGTTCCGTCTTAACTCGAGAACCACTCAATGGATTTGGACGCGTTTTTTTAATATCATCGTAGTGACCCTGGTCAATATATAGGTTCAACATAAGTGTTGAATTGTTAATAAAATAACGGTCAAGCCGACAACGGGGCAGAGATTTATTAAACGTGGTCGGAGCCGCGTCATACTACAAATCACGCCTGTTTGACAGAGGTATACGAGGAAAAAACGAATAAAGTTTGTCAAGATCGTGGTAGATGGAGATCTGACCCTGCCTTTATATATTTCATGGCGCCATAATATCGTTTTATTAATTTGTATATGTATACGGCATTTTAATGCAGTTTGGCAAACAATCCAAATAGGTATAATGTATAAACAAATGAATTTTACTTTATTACTATTTTACTTCGCTCAATGCGTCAAAAATTATAATTTGTACTATTTTTATCCTATAACTCAATTTGCGCTAAATAAATTTGAGATATCTAGAAAATTAAAGTAAGTTAATTTCTTAGAGCCCTCATAAAATCCGGAAAATCTGGGAAAATATTCGACCCTGTGCCACCCTTAACTTCAGTTACCGTGGAGTTGCGAACCAAATTCAATTGTACTAAACGACGCAGGTGACAAACGGGTCCGTAGTAATAAACTAAGTACTGTGTCTACATCCAGTTCAATTGCCACTTGCGAGTTTATAGGCTATTCAGGGAGGTTTTATAGGCTGTACTTTACCCCTTTCGTTTACGTCTTGGACTTTTGTTGATTGACTGTAAAGTCTTCCTAGCTTCAGTTTCTGATAGTGAAACCTTTCGTAGTGTTAACTTAATAGAATTTATTTATTAGTTTTTTGTTATCCTTTAAGAAACCATTCGATGCCCGAGCAAAAATGTAACTTCCTATGGCTTCGGTCGTGAAGAATTTCGCTGATAAAGTGTTATCGTCATCTGTTTTATCAATTCCACATTGAAATATTTGCATTTTTCGCATTGTCTTTTTGTGCGAAAACTCATTATTAACGAAAAATTGTAAATTTTTACCTTTAACCTATTGTTAACAAACAATGATTTTTTCCCATTTTTTTCAAATTATAAATTTCACATGGCCAGAAAATCAGGCGTAAAAATATAACTTTAGACCACAGTGTAAAACATTTTTAAAAAGCGGGGGGAACCGGGGAACTTTACTGAACGAAATGACAGCTGCTCGACCACCTCCCCCCCCCCCCCCCCTCACCGCTCAGCTAGAGCTACTACCTACCTACCTAAGGCGTGGTATAGCGCTTGCGGTCAAGGTATAGTAGGACACACCATAAGCCGGGTTTATCTTTCAACCTTGGCCTAAGTCGGGCTTCTGAATAGCGGGTAAAGAGATTAAGTGAATACAAATTTGAAGGTAGGTAACAGTAAGACTTACATTCTCGTGGGATAGCAGTTGAGTGCAACATAAAGCCACGGTTTAACTGCCAGCAGCTGTGCCCGAGTGTTATAAGCTCTCAGTTTGTCGTACAACTATTACTTCAGAGGAATTTAGATCGATTCCCAACTTTCCGAATGGCGAATTGTCTAGTGGGAACGTATGACACAAACTAATTACAATGTAAAAACCGGCCAAGTGCGAGTCGGACTAGCGCACAATTCACACTAATATTATAAATGCGAAAGTTTGTGTGTTTGTGTGTGTATGTTTGTTACTCTTTCACGCTGAAACGGCTAGACAGATTTAGATGAAATTTAAAATGGATATAGCTTATACCCTAACTTAACACAAAGGCTACTTTTTATCCCAGAAAAAGCATGTCGTTAAACCGAATAACACGCGGGCGGAGCCGCGGGCAAAGTGCGCAGGTCCGACTCGCACTTGGCTGGTTTTAGTATTTTTTGTTATAGGAGCAACAGAAATACAAAATCTGTGAAAATTTCAACTGTCTAACTATCACGGTTCATGAGATACAGTCTGGTGACAGACGGACGGACGGACAGCGGGGTCTTAGTAATAGCGTCCCGTTGATTACCCTTTGGGTACGGAATCCTAAAAAGGAGCGAAGATCTGTGTTCCTGTGTTTATATTACTGGTCAAGCAAAGTTTAGGTGTCTAAAAAGTAATCCAATATCTATGGATATATAATAATACCTAATAATAAACTTGTAACGAAGTAGAAACTGTTTTGTTTTTTTTTGTATGTATATACGGTGACTTTTGTTTATGCAGCCAGATTTATACTGGAGACTCGGTAAGTGGTCAGGAGCAAGGTTCAATGACCCTGTTTTCGAAATACGAAAAATTTATTTTATGTGTCTTAACTAATAAAATAATTATTACATAATCTAAAACTTAAATAACAAACAAAACTACCTACCAATATAATGTTTCTTAACTTGTTCAAGAACAACCTCGACTCAATTAGTATAGAAAGTTTTCATTATGCGTATTTTACAGAAAGGAAATTGAGCTATGAATTGGGCTATAAAAAATGAAAGTAACCTTATAAGTACGTATTATACGTATGAAAACGCAATTCGTCAAAGCTAGATACAGTGCGCCCAAAGTTATGATGCGCATAGAAATCTATAGCCGAGCGACCGGACGTACCACGTGACCTTACTGCTTGTATAGAAAGTGTAGGGAAATACGATTTTTGCCGAGCAGTGGCGAAGATTCGTATGCGCATTATAAGTTTGGGAGTACTGTACGAAACGGTTTTGTTGGGGTTTTCACAGTTTATAGCTTAGCGTTCGACGACACACAGTTTAATTAAAACTCTTAATGGGCAAGGGTTATGTGTATAATACTAATAAATGGATGGTCTATTAATTTTTAATGAATTACATAAATAAATATTAATGATTGCCTTCATGATGCTTGGTCCCTTTGGAGGGAAGGCGTGTAATTTTTCGGAAGATGAATGAGATGTTTGTGCTCAGATAAAACTAAAAGAAAAATTAAATGTATATCATTGTGGTATAGAAAATCGGAAAAGGAAATCTGGACGTGAGGAGTAAAAGTAAAAGAAAAAAATACAAATACGAGTATAATATTATATTGTAAAAAATACGTTCAGTGCAATGATTGAACAGTTTTCTTCAAGAGATGCTATGTTAGTTAGAGTCCATCAAAAATCGGTAACTTCTTCGATTATTTAGTGAAAGATTTTAGATTTCACACTTTACGATCTGCCCAATTCTACTATCTGCCTACGACATATAATATATTTGTCCTAGGCGAGTTTAAAAATAACGTAGCCAAAAACGTAAATCACATCCTTCGCGGTCTTCATCGAGTTATAGAAAACCGATATTGAATAACTAGATTTATTTTCTATTCCATTTTCTGAAAAGGTCGTGTAAGTGCACTTTCATTTAGTTAAGCGGTTTGAAGCCTCCGGTAATGCCGTACAAAATATGTTATTTAATTTTAAAACAGGGAGTAGCTACTATAGGATAGGAGCGCTACTATAGGACTTGAAAAAGTAGGGGTAAGTATGAGGTTAAATTTTTATGGAACAGTTTAATAAAAATAATCTTTTTAATATTTGATTTTTATTGGCAGTGATAGGTATTAATTTGACTCACTTGTAGTACGGAACCCTAAAAACATTTTGGTAAATAACAACAATATACATGCCATAGCAACATCAAGCCTACAAAAAATAACCATTTTTTATCAGCCGAAATCTGCCTTAGCCATTTTTTCGCACGTGCCAGAAAAGCCGTTTTGGTTATTTAAATCTAATTTCATTTACTTAGGTCAATGTCTGGTTAGACAGCTGTTGCGTTTACCTAGAGCAGGTCAAGATATCCAAAACGATGTTGACGTAACGTATTTAACTGAAACTAGATTTAGATAAAGGACAAGCACAACATTTTCTTAACAAAATAACCTGCTTTTATTTAGTGCTTCATAGACCAACCCTAAAATGGTAAGAAATTTCCTAAATACGATACACAAGAATTAAAAAAAAATATATATACAAGGTGAAATTCAATCAACCGACCAAATTTACAGTGGAGACTCGGTTAGTGATCAAGAACAAGGTTCAATGACCCTTCAGGTGAAATTCGAAAAAAAATTATTTTGTCCCGTAGTGCCTGCACTAGGAATTGTGCTTAAACTAGTCCAACCAGTACGGGAGCAAAAAAATGTATTTTTCGAATTTGGCCAAAAGGATTACTGAACCGTGTTCCTGATCACTAACCGAGTCTCCGGTATGAATTTGGTCGGTTGATTGAATTTCACCCTATATAGGTATATATGTTGCGAATGTTCTCTTTCAATAACACATAATTAATTCCGCACCAAATTTCATTGTGAAGCGGAAACTGGGCCCGGGCTAAGAACATTAATTTTTTTTTATAATACTGAGTGCTTAAAAAGGTTATATCTCTAAAATTACTTAAAATGAAAATAAAAATCTATGAAAAATGTATGTATGAATGCCGGAGACCTGATTTTATATTGGTGCAATGCAAAAGGACTTGGGAAGTAAGTTTTTTTTATGGAGCACTAAAAGCCCTGGTTTTTAAGTTACTTTCTCCAAGGAGTAATCAGGGCACGTGGAGGCGCCGCGCCGCCGCACACTGGTTCCATATCACGAAATCATGGACTTAGAGGTAAGTCAATTTGAAGGTCAAGGAATCGAACTGATTTTTTTTTATAGACTGCTGAAGCTATTACAAACACCATTTATAAATGTAGTTTTTCTGAAATATGCATTGCTTTCAGAGAAGAAAAAAATTGAATTATTTTTTGTACGGAGAAAATTATGTTTTTGTCAATTATTTCTTTGCTTCATGTTTATTTAAAATGAAACTTTTTGCAGGTCATTGAGGAAGTCACAGCCAACATTTTATTTCCTTACACTTATCTGCGAAAATCTGCACTTTGGAAGCTACAGGCACTTGAACATATTTAGTGAAAAGGTCAAGGAACCGAACTGCTTTTTTATTTTTGGTAGACTAATATGCATATTTCAGAAAAACTACTTCAGTAAAAGGTGTTTGTAATAGCTTCAGCAATCTACCAAAAAAAAACAATTCGATTCCTTGAACTTTTCACTAAATATTTTCAAGGCTAGATGCACAAATTCAAATGAGGATATAACATTATGTAACTTGGTTAAAAGGAACGTCCCTATTTATAATGAATTGTATATCATGATTTGATATATTTAATTGTTAATTGTGTGTACATATTGCATTTATATTTTATTTTAATCAATAATGATTTTTTAAATATGTAATTGTATAACGCATTGGTGTAAGCTGTAATGTTATACTTTTGAAATAAATAAATAATAATAATAATAAAATCGGTAGAGTAAAATAATAATTATGAAGATGATGATGATGATGATGATGATGATGATGATGATGATTCTTCCGACCGAGTTCGGTCATGGCGACTGTTGCGGCTGTGGAGGGCGTCGGTCATGTGCCCTCATGTGACTTGTGTAGCCTATCTACCTATAGAGACAGTAGACTATAGGGCTGATAGATTCAGATAGAACAAAATTACGAAGTTATGTCTAAATTTCATGTTTTTCGAGTCACCCATCCATCCATCAGCCTGTTTCGTCCACTCCTAGACATAGGCCTTTCCAGGATTTCGCTACTCTTGGCGGTCCTCCTGGAAGAAATGCCCATACTCACACACGCTGGGTAGGCGGGTTGCTGAGCGCGGTGTCGAAACCCTTGCACCAGTGACGCCGCTGCCCGTCACCAGTCTGTTTTAGATAAGGCCTGGCAATTGGGGGTGGATAAACCGCCATCCATCGGTCCCAGGCAATGGTGGGCCGCCTGGTTTTGCGTGAGAGCAGTTCTGTTACTCTCCCCGAATAACTTCGGGAGGATTTGCGAGTAAGATGGTGGTACCTCCATAGTCGAGCCCGGCATTAGCTCCACCACCTAATACAGATTTATAATATTTTCGAGTGTCTTCCTTAAGTAATACAGCCTTGAAAGTTATATTAAAAATAAGTTAACAAGTGACATCGTCAGATTGTCTTAGAATATATATATATTTTAATCCAGAAGTAGAGTTCTTAAATAAAAACGCAGATTTTTGTGGACGCGTGTTTCTTGGTGGCAGGAACAGCCACGGCTGAGAGCGTCTCGTAGAGTTCAGTTCTGATTGATGCAAAATGAGGTGCTCAGTCTGACCTTATATGCAGCCTTAAAGTGACGACAGTTCGTGAAAAGTTTAATATACAGATATATACTGAAGGCAATTTCAAGAGTTCAGTTTTTATCTGTTTTTAGTGTTCAGCAACCAGATGGCAACCGACCGTTAGGCCTGCTGGCCTAACGCAAAGACCCACTTACCAGTGATTGATAAATTGAAGAATACGTAATCAATAATAGTGTAAGTATGTGTGTATGTTTTGACCACGGTGGTTTTGACTTAGTATTCCTTATCTCAGTAGGTAGTGCACAAAAAATTTAACAAAGTTTGATGATGAATACATGCGTCGGAAAACGAAAGTCCAGGGTGGGCAACCTTTCAAGTATCAACGGGATTTATAGTTGAAAAATTAAAAATGTACTTTTGTGCAAACAAAAACTGCCGATCGGTCTCGTCCCTCATATGTCCGCTGTATGTGTATTTTTTACTGTCCCATTCCGGTTCCAGGGAGGGGCAGCTGTCCTCCCTGTCCCCCCCCCCCTTCCGACGCCCATGGATATATTTGTCGAAGAATATACCGAAACCATGCCGAAAAACAGCGGAAAATTCAACATTTTGTAATAGCGTCCTTAACAACGAAAGCTGACCTCGTTATAGGGGTATTCAGGATCTTCTAGACGGTATAAGTGCGGCAAATAACGAGAGACACGAGGATTCTACAGCCGAAACACTCAGATATCGTATTAGGGATATAGTAACGAAACACAACACTATGTACGAACAAACAATTCATATGTACGTAAGTAACTATAAGTTGGAACTTGGCCAAAAGGTAAAGGTATGTTCTTGCATAATCTTTAATATTTTCAAAAATATAGGAACAGCCCGCACAATTACATTTTAAGGTTTCATACCTTATTGTGCTAAAACGGGACCCTTATCACTTTGTTGTCCATGTGTCAGGACCCCTTTTCACTTATACTTTTAAAAGTGCCGCATGTTTGTGGTTTTGCTGTTGTTTTGGGGATATTTATTGACCTCAGATTATGGTGACGTCACCGACTATTTTCCAGTTGGGATCTGCGATACCTGATGAAATATTTTATTCTGGACTTCAGGTGTGTCCGTCAGACTTTACCTGTTATTCATAATGCGCAGGTCTCTTCATACCCTGCCGGTTAGAGCAAAAGTTTTTCTGAACCATCAGTCGAGACTTTCTCTCGACAAAATAATTCAGATCGTGTTATGCGATCTTAAATTTGCATTAAGTACTCGTACAATTGGTTGAAATAAACGTTACTTCGCGGAAGTCCACCATCAACTTATGGATAAATTAAATTTGCAATATTCCGCTAAACCCTCTTATCATGCTATTCAAAATGCAGACTCGTGCACCGCCCGCCCTTCCGCATAAAACATGCACAAGTGAACAATACGAGCACTTTCTTGCTTGTTATTTAATATTGCTTTGTATTTATGCTCGTATCGCTTGCTTGTGAGTGCATGTCTTATGCGGAAGGGCGGGCGGTGCACGAGTCTGCATTTTGAATAGCATGATAAGAGTGTTTAGCGGAATATTGCAAATTTAATATATACATAAGTTGATGGTGGACTTCCGCGAAGTAACGCCTCTAAGATTGTTATGTTATTTTTAAATCGTAACGGTTGTTTTTTGTGTAAAATTTGTGATTCTCATACTGGATATTATGTGAAATTACTGCTGTCCGAACACCAAGGGTTTGCTTGAAAAAAATATCTTTCAGATATAAGTTCGCCTATTTGCATAGACCATACGATTACTTGTCATTTTACATTTTTGTGTGCAGTAAAGAATTTGAACATGAATAATAATACGAATTATTGTACTAAAAAAATAATGCATTTTTATTCTTTGCAGAAATTAACTACTGCTTATTCACTTTTCAACACGTGAAGACAAATGTAATGATAAAGACCAAGATAATATTTTCTTCGAGTAAGAAAAGAAATGAACAAACTCGAACACAGCACACCGAGTTATTAAACATTAAAAGCACCGTTACAAGAGCTTTCATACTTAATGGGCACTTTCAAACAAAATATTAAACTTCTGTAGTTTCTTAAACTAGTTTATTAAAATATAAAATGTTTGAGCAGTTTTGATTGATTCAACTACAAAGTAAGAACATTTTCTTTATGATGTCGGGTCTAACAGTTGTCGGATTCTAAACTCTTGGTGGATTTTGTCTCTTTATAAATAGGGATCTTTCTTTATTAAGTGGGTAAAAAACTTCAAACAATGCGTTTATAAATATCAAATTATATGTCGTATACCTACAATGAGTGGGTTCCATCAATGTTGATGTAGTCTACTTAAAAGAATCTTTTCTTGTAAGTCTCTCTAAAATAACGTTGTTATTTTCAGGAAAGGAATACGCGAAGTACATTATGAAGGGATGAGGACCAAAGTCACATTGGAGGAGGGCGGACACATTGCTGTGGATGAACTAGTCCAGATGTAAAACATTTTTGGCCGCTATGTGTTTTTCACTTTTTTTACAATTTAAATCAATCTACCCACCCACTACATTCAAATACAGCAATATTTCAATAGGGCCGGCAACGGAAAATAACGCCGTTGGGAACCGGCAGTACATTACTGCCGGCAGCAGAGATGAAAAAATCATCGGCTGCCGGCGGCGCTGAGGATAAAAATTTCTCACGCGCAAAGGACGTTAAATTTCAAAGTGTGAGATTGTGTATGAATTATGTTTGTTTCTTTGGAAATCGTTGAAATCGGCCACTTGAAAATACAAATTTGAGTTAATGTTAAAACTAGGGACGTCGTCGCCTCACTCCGCTCCGCTTCGCTCGGGTCCTTATTTTATCTTACATGTCAACCTAACACGCTCCTCCTCGCTTCGGCTATTTTTTTCTTTTGGTGAAAGTTTTTTTTTGTTATGACTATAAAGACCCAAAATTACTTGCTGTCTAGCCTTATACATAATATGCTAAACCCATTTCCCGCTTCTTTTTCTAAAGTCAGTGCAGGCATCCATTTCAGCAACCGGCGCTGGCAGCTAATTCAGCAACCGGCGCCGGCAGTTGAGGCACTTCTTTTTCAATAACGTCGGTCACAGGCCGGCGACAATAGCAAATGTATTATTGCGTCATATAGGCACCGATTTTAAAACCAAAATTACCGGGAAAATCTACCAGGCCAGAGATTTTTTTTGCCCATACAAAACGTAGGACAACGTGGCACAAATATGTATACCGAGCAAAGTAAAAAATACCGTGTATAATGTTTGACACAAGGCATTACTGAGAAAGGCAACACATAGTGTATATCTTAAAGTATGTGTCCGACTTAATTTTGCAGTTTTGTTTCATACATTTGGTATGTAATAATAAGTTTGAAGTTTTTGTTAAAATTATTTAAGTCTTACTAATAACTTATTTAAATAGAAAGAACCCTGAGCAACCAACTCGCAAGTGACCGGTTTTTAAATATTATCTCCATCTATCGAATATAATAGTTTGGATGGTTTAAATTATTATCTTCGGACGATAACTATTTGGTAAATATCTAATTTTAAAAAACTATTTAAATCATAATACGCCGAATAATGTACATTCTTTACATTTAAGTATCTAAGTATTATGTTTTTGTTACAGGCTGCTCTTATTTCGGGCAAAAAACGGCGCGGTGATTGCCGAGGTATTTACCAAAGTTACTTATTACTACAAATAATTGAGACAGTTACAATTGCATGATCCTTGTGAAACTGACTAAAACCAAGTTTCTTTTTTTATCTTTTTGAGTTGAGTTTGCAACACACATCTAAATCTTCACCAAAAGCACGAATTTCTAACTTTTACTTGCTCAACAGCCGATCCTTACCAATACTGTTATTTGTTACCATTGATGTATATTGTTTGTTACATACCAAATCAATCGAAAAACATGTCAATAACGCCGTATTTTTACCATACTTCAGCTAAATCGACTTAAGCTATGGGCAGAAAAACCGACCAATTCCCTTTAAAAGTTTATTTTATAGACGCAACCAAAAAAACCTTTTCGAAACCACCCAACCAAAACTGCAACTCCAAAATTTAAAGCTACCGCTAATCTGCAAATAAAGGCTCCAGTTTCTAGATCAAATATTGTGATATTCTGCACCAAACCTCCGAACACTTATCAAGCAAACAGCGGAATAATGTTTATTTGTTTAATTTACCGCACACACAGGATTGCCGAGCGCAAACACAAACCGCATTTGGATTTTTGTCACGTAGAAGTGGCGCCCGACGCGGGGCGCACGCCAATACATCGATGTTACATACTGGAGCAATTATGCTCCCTCAATTGCTATACCCAGGTCACATTTTGCTGTATTTTTGTTTTATTCACTTTATTTACCGTCATGAATTTTGCTGCATGAAAATTCTTCGAAAATTATATGGTAGTAAATATTCAATTGTGAGTTTATGTCTTGCAAACCAACTTGCTAGAAAACATTGCTTTTTTCCAAAGTTTAAGAGACAATAAGTAGCTTTAATCGTGTATATATAATAAATAACGTAAGATTCACGTCCTAATAAACTTGGTGTCAATAATGTAACCAACAAAAAAAGTTACGAGAATTTGTTAATAAAACATAGGTCACTATTTTTTACCAATCCCTAATATCTGAAAGAAAATGCTTTAATTTTCACTTAAAACATTGGCAGGGTGACAATTGTAACCTCCTTTTAAGGTTTTTGTTTGTGTATATTAGGCACACAATATAGAGCTGTGCTCAAATATAAATCTAAAAGATTGTTAAAAGAAAAAGATGCGAGCTGGTTAAAAACATTCCAAATGCAAATGTACGTATCAAGCTACCTGCATATATGATGGACAGCGGATGACACGTCCGGCCGTCACCACCACCAAGCAATGAGTGGCATCTTATTTCCGTCTCGCGACAGCAGCGCCGCGCGCCTGGAGCACTATTATGCTATTGAACAAACCGGAGACATGAAGACCGTTTTCTGTGTGCATTGTGCTAAATATATAGGTTACCTTAGTTATCAGATGGATGCTTCAACATTCATAAACAATTTGTGAAGACTATTAAAGCCAAAATACCAGATTTGTTTGTGCTACATATGTTGTTTATTACACTGAATAAGTTTTGACATGACAGCAGAAACTACGAGTAGTTAGCAAATTTTGGGACCACAGACACAACACCCTCGACATGTTTGGTGTGTTAAATCGTATAGTTAAACTCAACATGAGTCTAAATGTTAAACATTTTACGTAACATGGATTTCATTATTTCATTGCTTGAACTAAAAAAAATATGCGACGAAGTTATTTGAAACTAAAAGTTTTATATCTATGCCACAAAATCGGATATTGTTATTTCATTTATTAGTTATACGCGAAATAAAGATAGTTTATACATTATAATGAATAAAATAATGTTCTCGGGATTGATCTCATTGGTGCATGGTATACCGGTAGGATTGGAAACCGGTTGTCAATGATTTTATATATATACAAATACATTAGATTAGAATATCCCTTAAAAGGTCTCCAGCTCCAGTCACGGCTAATCTTCGGATAAAATCTTCAAAGTGGCCATTTTGGATTAAGCTCCACTACATGTCACATAAAGACCCTTTGGAGATAAAATTCAACTCTTGGCAGGATAGCTTAGCGGCCAGTAACATAAATATAGACGCACAATATAAAGGCAAAAAAAACAGAAAAATAACTGATTTATAGACCAAAAAAGGTAACATTTACATACATTTATAAAAATTAAAAGACGATATTACAAATTAACTCAAGAATCTTTGTTTTTATGTCACTGCTTGGTTATATTTAGTGAAAATCTTAATAAATAGGATTAAATAAAAATTAATTTAAAACTAAATTAAAATTTCTTAATAAAAAGAAAAATAAGTAACCTACCTAAAAATCTAAATACCTATATTAAATTTAAAAGATAGTTGCCAATCACCATACTAAAAAAATAACAGCGCTTTTTTTCAGGGTACGCTGAACACACACAGGAAACAGGAATTTTACTTTTATATTTATATTATTGTATGATATTATAAGGTGCATAAATCATAATATTACAAATCTGTACGTTTAAATATATCATCATAATATATAAAAATATATCAGTTTCAGTATTTTAAAATGTACAAAAATTAATATTAATAAATAATAAAGATAATCATAATAAACCATAATCTTCGGAGTCATAATGCGACTATTTTTTTTACCTTGGTGACTGTTTATGTTTATTTCATGACTATGTCACATCTGGTTTTTAAGAAGTGAGGATTATGGTGTGAAGGACATGGTACATTTTAAGGTTATTTGGATTTACGATCCTTATTATAAAAAAATATTTGAGGTGGTAGAGCTGATGCCGGGCTCGACTGTGGAGGTACCACCATCTTACTCGCAAACCCTCCCGAAGTTATTCGGGGGAGAGTAAGAGGACAGCTCTCAGGCAAAACCAGGCGGCCCACCATTGCCTGGGACCGATGGATGGCGGTATAACCATCCCCAATTGCCGGGCTTTATATAAAACAGACTGGTGACGGGCAGCGGCGTCACTAGTGCAAGGGTTTCGGCACCGCGCTCACCAACCCGCCTGCCCAGCGTGTGTGAGTATGGGCATTTCTTCCAGGAGGACCGTCAAGAGTGGTGAAATCCTGGAAAGGCCTATGTCCAGCAGTGGACAAAACAGGCTGATGGATGGATGGATGGATTATAAAAAAAAAGATTATTGAAAAAAAAAAACATTTAACATTAAAAATACAGCATTGCTAGCTCCTTTACTGCGAAATTTTCTCTTCTTTCCCTGTTGCTGGCAGTCGCTAGTCTTACTCAAACCTATTTTGCTGGACAGTATATTATATCGGCGGGGAATCAGTGGTCATATTAAACTTTTATAGGTCTTATGTCCCATGAAATAAGGTCTGGAATGACCGTACATCATATCAGCGGCGGCGCAGCGAAATTTCTACAATCTGTGTCCCTTTGTAACCGCGAGTGGTCGTGACACGTCAATTACGATATCCTGAAAGCTTCTGGTGTGGTCTGATACATACGAGCTCCTACGAATGTAATGTCGGGAAAAGTTCCGCAGACCATCTTCCTGCTCTTATTGACGTTGTAATATGCCCCTAATTGGAAAGTGGGTCAGTGGAACTTTCGCCAATAATCTCTATCAAATATCAAATAGATCCCGTTAGCTGAATGTTTGAAACTTCATAATTACTTATCATATTAAATAAACAAGTCTGTAAAATGTTCGTTTGTCGAACACAAGTCGAATTTTGCTTTCAAAATTATAAGCCAATATAATGTACAGTTTAAGGTCCCTATTTGTGAGCTATTTTAACCCTTATGGCGTCGCAATAAGAACTGCAAATAAGTAGCCTGTTATTCTGGTATCCATGTCGCCGGCACTTGGTTAAATCCGCCACTTAACTAAATGGCTAAGTAGTCTTTTGGTTTAAATCATATTTCAGGGTGGTCATTAAAAAAAATCCACGAAGCTTATGTATCTATAGCGGTCACGCCACCGCCTCCTTCCTATCTACCTAACCTAAAAGCTACCGCCTCTCGTCTGCGCTGCAGGACTTCCGAAAAACTAAATACAACCAAAAAAAAAAACCTTTGAAAATGCTATCAGCGAAACCGGTAAGGGAAATAATTACTAATTTAACCAAATGCCGGCGCGACCATGCATACTATACTCGTACATATCTCAAAAACCTTCCATAAAAAGTCCCTTTAGTAACATTGAAAATCGGATCAAATTTTCTTCTCTGTGATTTTCTAGTCTTAAAGAAACATACAGACAGACAAAGCACAGACGTAGCAATTTATTTTGTTATGAAAAGAATGGGATAGAGAAGTGACCGTCTGACCTCTGCCTTTTAGTTGTGCTCTACCTTTCATTAATGTTCTTTCATCTGCCCTCTCTGATAATGATAATACCTCATTTATATTATAATTGACTAGCCTTTTGCGCGCGATTTCACACGCGCGAATGTAATAAATGGAATGTCCTTCGAGATCTGCCCATCTGCATTGATCAAACTTTAGCATGTCCAGGTTACAATTACATTACAACGGGGAAAGAATTTTCAAAATCAGTTAATTTTGGGTACATTTTCCGACAAATATATCAAATTTTCATGATGAATAACAACACTTGCATTCGTTTCACAATAATTGTATAATACATATTAATCCCAACCGGTTTCGGTATTACACCATTTTCATTGTTTTCATTTATTTTCATTGTTTGCACGTCAAACCAATGTACCCATAATATATCCTGCAAAATGTGTTAGTTATTAAAAATCCTTGATAATGGTGTAATACCGAAACCGGTTGGTAGAGCTGATGCCGGGCTCGACTGTGGAGGTACCACCATCTTACTCGCAAATCCTCCTGAAGTTATTCAGGAGAGAGTAAGAGAACAGCTCTCAGGCAAAACCAGGCGGCCCACCATTGCCTGGGACCGATGGATGGCGGTTTATCCATCCCCAATTGCCAAGCCTTATAAAAAACAGACTAGTGACGGGCAGCGGCGTCACTGGTGCAAGGGTTTCGGCACCGCGCTCACCAACCCGCCTGCCCAGCGTGTGTGATTATGGGCATTTCTTCCAGGAGGACCGCCAAGAGTGGCGAAATCCTGGAAAGGCCTATGTCCAGCAGTGGACGAAACAGGCTGATGGATGGATGGATGGAAAATTGTTTAATACAGCAAAACCTAATTTCCCTGCCCTCCTTTCGTGAAAACAGCGTTACCAGGGTGAATTCTGGTACAATATCTAAATAACTGGGGGACTTTGGTAAAAAAAACATTCTATAAAGAAAAACAAGTGATATATGTCTGGGGTAAAAGAAATTTTGGAATTGCTTAAATAAATATCGAAAAAATTAATAAAAGAAACTTCAGTAAGTTTGCTGTATCACGAGAATCTTATCTTGTGTGGAATAAGGTTTAGTTTACTTGGTAATTTTCCCAGACCATTTGTCAACTTACCATAGTTGACTACATAACACGGTTATTTCGTGACTTAGTAAATAGCGTTCTCTAACCTCCTCTTCAGAAGTTTTGCCTGCTGCGGCCGGTGGGGCTGGCATAAATAGACACTGCTTTTCATGTATAGATCACAGACATCATTGATGTCTGTGGCATATATACGCATAGCGCCATCTAACGGGGAAAGATATAACTATACTAATCTCTACTTCTTTTAGTTCTTCCAAGGAATATAAGTCACTTCTATATAACTATACTAATCTGTACTTATTTTAGTTCTTCCAAGGAATATAATTCACTTCCATATAACTATACTAATCTGTACTTCTTTTAGTTCTTCCAAAAATATAAGTCACTTCCATTTAACTATACTAATTTGTACTTCTTTTAGTTCTTCCAAGGAATATAAGTCACTTCCCTTAGTCACTTCAAGGACATTAAGTCATGCAAAAATGAAAACCCCATCCAAATCAGTTCATTTGTAGTTTTTATGTGACTCTCGAATATACCGAATATACAGATTGATTACGGGGGATCAAATCGACTTTTTTTTTCGTATGCAAACAAAAATTTACTTACGATTTTATTTTAAATAAGTACAGGGTAAAGGACGCGTCCAAATTTATTGTCTTTATTTTATATTGTAAATACATATCTATCGTACACTAAAATTATATTTATAAACAGGTAAAATTAGTACTATATTAAATTATTTTAATACTTTCACTGCTGTAACGGTTACACTCTTCACTTTGATATAAGTTTCTTCCCTATGGGGAAGGGCAGTTCCATACCGAAATAATAATTACTTACATTTGCATGGGTGAAATGACGGGCAAAAGCTAGTTTTACATATAAGCGAAATACTATTTACACACTCATCACGCAATATCCAAAAATAGTATGTATAGCCTACAAACTAAGCAGACACTCGCTAAGAAACGATTTTGGGATAGAAGTTGTTCAAGTTTGTTCCTCTTTTAAATGGCTTGTAGTTTTTGTAATTTACGCCCGTGTCAGTAATATGTGTTTTCAGTTCTAAAAATTCTAAAATCCCACCGCGTCTCACATTTTCAAATACTTGAAAAATGTAAATAGAAATAGTACAAATATTCCTCGTCCTACCCCAATTTGTAAACATGACATGCACCCCTGATCCTTGCTCAATGGTTCGAGAAAACAATTGAGCATCGAAGCCCGACATGCGGTCGCAACGGACACATTTACATTTTAAAACAGTCCTTTCTGCTCATTAAGACACGTGCAGTGTCGTATTTAGTCTACTATAAGGGGCGCCGATCAGCAAAATAAATTGAGACGTCTTAATTACGAAAAAAAAACTTCGTTTGCGGAATCCTTAAAATGTTATGAAGATATTTTAATTATTCGTTTAAAAGAATTTTCCAATCCAATACAAAAGCGATTTTTTTCATTTTATGTTTACTTGAAAATACAATAGCCATTGTAGTTGCAATTTCCTGAATAGCAAATAGAAGATACAATCTAGTCTACAAAAAAGGAAACTCTAGAAATATAAAGAAAAACCATGGTAATAAGTAAGCTGAAGTATAATAAAAAACAATATTGTGAACAAAATTGTAAGCTCTTAAGAAAAAATGCCATGTCAAAAAGTCTCTTCCAATCAAAAGAAGCTTAAAGGGTTGATATGGTTCTTCAAGTTAATAATGATTTATTCATGAAAAGGTTGATACAATTCATAATTAAATTCACTTGTAATTAATTGTATCTAAATAATTTACATTTGCGATTTTTTGCACTTGGTAAAACTCGGAACACAGGTCATGATTAAATTCACTTAATACTTGTTAAAATATGAATAAAATAATTTATGAAATATTCTTACGAGACAAATCTTCATGAAACGAAACAACTATATTTGCTTTAATACTTTGCAGCAGCTGATAAAAGTTTTTATGCCCACGCTGATTAATGTTTTCATCTGATGATTGCACTTTAAAATGCGCAATCATAAATTGCCCTTTCATTTTAACACCTTATCATGAATTGATTTTATATCCAAACAAAGAGTTATATTACATAAATAAAATCAAGATTTTATGCAAATAAGAAATGTTCCTTTTTTAATTAAGGACAGCCATCCCGCACAATCCTCCAGAGAAACAAATTATGGACTCTATGGAATTTTATTGTAATATTTTAGGCTAAGTCTATTGAGTACATTTAGATCTATGGCAATTTAGAGTTTACTATTTAATTTAATTAATTGTCTGTCTAGTTCAGTGGACGCGGGCCGCTCAGAAAACTCGCGATTTTTATTTATTTTCATATATTTTTCATATGTTTATTTAAGACAATTTATACATTTTAATGACGATATCATCTTGAACAATATTTTACGCCTAAATCAAAGTATAACTGGAAGATAATGCGAATTAGCATTAATTTCGCCTGTGCAATAAAGAATTATTATAAATAAGTATAAAGAATAAGTATAATGTCTAAAAATTTTTACTGAAATCTCGATGAAAGCCGTTACAGGGTTACTATAAATTTTAAATGACGACTGAGTTTGTTTATTTTGAGTAATGAATGATGATACGAGTATCCTTTAGATATAGTTCTCAGTTGCAGTTTTTTACAGGATAAAAAACGGAAGAAACTATCCTTAAAATCATATTTAAAAAATAGGTCAAAGCCGCCTGATTGACGAATCGTCACTGTCACTCTCCCAGTTTGTGGGCGAACGCCCTTCATCTTAAGTCTTATCGATGCTCTCCTTCAGAAGCCATATTGTCCAATTACCCATTGGGTGTAAAAAAATATATCTAACGTTCATGATATGTGAGTATAAAGAATATTATTATAGAAAACAAAAGCTGTTTCAAAAGAGGATAAAACCGAGTGAAATTCAGATTTTAATTGAATTGGCGATCACGACGCACACATGCAACTGCTAGCGACGACACAAAGCCTCAGGTGAGTTCAATCGTATTTCAATTATGTTTTTCCGTAGTTCCGGTTTTAATAATGAGGTGTTATTGAAGAATGGACAAATAAATGTTTGTAAACAGATAGTCAGCCTTTTAGGACCAAGCTGTTTAACGTTCATTTAGATAGTAATGCCAAAAAAATTTAAAATATTGACTTAAATGATTCCATGTACCAAGCGGCAAGAGTAGTTATGAATAAGACCTTGATATTTATCAAGGCTTATTCATTTCATCCAGCCCCATGATTATGTATCGTTGAAGTCGGTTGCCAACTGGTTGCTAAACGTCAAAAACATAGACATACTATCGAATTCCAATTTTCTAAGGATACGTTCGTGCTTACAGTGACGTCACAGTTCTTGAACAATTAAATATAATATGTACACTGAAGACAATAAAAAAAACCGTTTTATCTACTACTATATTTCGCCCGTAACTCCGCCCGCGTGTTATTCCGGGATAAAATGTAGTCTATGTGTTAAGTTAGGGTATAAGCTATATCCATTCTCAATTTCATCGAAATCCGTTCTGCCGTTTCAGCGTGAAAGAGTTACAAACATACAAACACACACACAAACTTTCGCATTTATATTTTTAGTATTTAACAACCAAATGGCAACTGACACTAAGTTACATAATAGGCCCGCTGGTCAAAGAATTAAGTCTTCAAATAATTTTGAAAAGAGCTTATATAATTGTGAGTAAATCTTGCACAGCAACAGAAGAATAACATTACATTGAATACGGTACATTCGACAGAATTTTCAGATTTTACAAGTGCACAAGAATAGAGTGAGACTTAAACGCATATGTGAGTAATTAAATTGGTCTCAGATTGCAGCGAGCTGTCGCCGGAGCCGGATAATTGTGTTAGTAGCAAACATGGCCCGTTCAACAGGAACGTACTTAGGTACATTTTCAGGAGGAAGGGCCAAACCATATTTTTTTCAACTTCTATTAATTTATCAAGCACTTATTACGCACGCGTCTCTTAACATGTGCATGTCCCCTGCCTGACGCATATATAACTTATTGACTTTTATTTAAACAGCCAAATTCATACTGTAGGTAAGTGATCAGTATGATGGATCGATAATACTTTTTCCTAATTTCGCAGAATAACAATATTCATCTCCCATAGTATTTGACTCGGGGCTGGGCTTGCGTTTGTAGGTAAAGGTAAAATAATTATTTTCGGATTTTCCAAAAACAGTCATCGAACCTTGATACCGCCTACTTATTCATATTCATATTCATTTATTCAGTAAATTACATCGTCAAGTTAATATACAGGATATTTTAAGTTCATATAATTATAGTATTAATTATTAAGTTATAAAAATTAAAACACATTCAATATTTTAACAAATAAAATGCTTGCCTAGGTAATTATAATATTGGTAGATTGAAATGTCAAATTAATACAAAAAATAAGCATATAAATATGTCAATTAATATAAAATTAAATTGTTGTGTACATACATATGTCAAATAAAGGTAACGATAATTTACTCAGCAAGAAACTCGCTAACAGTGTAGTAAGCTTTACTTTTTAATAATGTTTTGAGTTTATTTTTAAACGATGAGAAGCTCCTACATTCTTTTATGGAGTCAGGTATTTTATTATAAATACGCAGTCCCATTAAAAAAAGCGAATTTCCAGTTTTGGTGAGACGATGTTTCGGTGTTCGAAGGTCTTGTAGACGCCTGAGACTATAACCGTGATCGACAGAACTTTTGTCAGGAAACTCAGTAGGGTTCCGCCTCACATATTTTGCAACCTCCAGGATATACAAACACGGGACAGTCAAAATAGCGGCTTCGAGTGAGTACCTGGCATGGCTCTGGATAGCCTTCGTACCATCTTCTTTTGGACCATGAACGGTCGATCCCTATCAGCCGACATACCCCATAAGTCTATGCCATACGATAGGACAGCGTTAAAATAACCATAGTAGGCAGACAGCAAATTGTGCATGGTCAGGGTTGTGTTTTTTGCACACACCGTCAATGTGGCTGTGCCACCCTAATTTTGAATCTAGTGTGAATCCAACATATTTGGTAGATTAAACCATTTAGTGAGGTCACTGATAACGGAGCGCAAGTCAGTAATAAGTTGATCATCAGTAGGTGCAGCGACGACCTAGATATAGCGAGATATCATCCGCGTACATGACAAAGTCAGCATTTTGATTTATCCGCGGGAGGTCGTTCATAACTATAATGAATAAGGTGTTGCCTACATTCGAGCCCTGGGGTACAGAGCGGTCACCGACGAGACCTGGGCTAGACTTGTCGCTGCCTACCTCTGTTATTTGCGAGCGGTCTGCAAGATATGAGTCAATGAGTTCTAACGTGGTACCTCGGACCCCGTAGTGCTCAAGTTTGGCTGCGACTAGTTTGTGATCAACGAGATCGAAAGCTCGTGAGAGATCAAAGAACGCGCCTGCCACCCGTTTCTTGTTTTCTAGATGAGATAAGATAAGGTTGTTGACCCTACGCGCGGCTGCTACCGTCGAGCGACCTGGCTGGTAACCATACTGTTCATCACATAGGACTTCGTTTTGTGACATAAATCTAAACAAACGGTTGCAGAGGCCCATCTCAAACACTTTTGAGTACGCAGGCACTTGAGCAATTGGCCTGTACCTGGTGTAGTCACCAGTACCACCGTTACCCTTATAGACCGGCGTGACCTTCACAGTTTTCACAGAAGACTTCACCGAGTCGAATATGGCTGCATAAATAAAAGTCTCCTAATAGATATACGTCCAGACTACGACGTAGGGGGTCTACAAAGCGGAAAGACTGGGATCGTAGCACTAGGTGAGGGAATTCGTGTTTTACCCAAATACGCTTGTATTTAAATCAAATTTCGGGTAGTTAAAATATGAATAAAAATAAAAATAAATCGTTTTTATGTCCTTGTTCCAATTATAACGGTATTTTTAACCGACTTCAAAAAAGGATGAGGTTCTTAATTCGACTGTATTTTTATTATTATTTTTGATATATATTTTTTAATATAAATTGTTTAAGTAAATAAAATAAGACATTTTACAAGATTTAGGTTTTCGAGATATATTTCGGCCTACTTTGGGGCCGGAATCAGTCGAATATATTATATATTTTTTGGGTATGTTACTCCATATCTCTGGCATATCAAAATCGAATTGAATTTTTTTTTTGTTTGGGAGAGTTTTCTTCCAGGTAGGTCCTAATTTGGTTTGGTCGTGATCTAATGATGGTCTTTAGAGATAGGCAGCAGAACTCCTCAACGGATGACGGCATTCACTCGGCAAATTAAGGCAAATATCTCCGGCATTTCTTAACCAATTTGAAAATCATTTTTTCGTTTGGAAGGGTTTATTTCTAGGTAGGGCCCATTTTAGATTGGTCGTGATCTGATGATGGTCTTCGGAGATAAGCATAAGCAGTGGAACTCCTGAATGGATGACAGCTTATCAATCGATATTGCGGCCAAAGCTTCGTACCAGGATGCTGATTGCAGGGTGTTGTGTTAATTAATACACTGATACAGAGTGATTCCCGAAATCTCGGATTATTTACTGTCATCCGTTTAGAAGTTCTATGGTGAAGAGGCCAGGATCGAAGGTCAGGTGGGTATATGTAAATTCTCAAGTAACACCCTGCAATCAACATCCTTGTACAAAGCGTTTGCCGCAATATCGAGTGATATGCTGTGATCCATTTTGGAGTTCCCTTCCTATCTCTGAAGACCATCATCAGATTACGACCAAAGTAAAATGGAACCTACCTGGAAGCAAAATCTTCAAAATCGGTTAAGAAATGTCAGAGATATTTGCCTCAATATCGAGTGAATGTCGTCATCCGCTGAGTTCTGCTGCCTTTCTCTGAAAACCATCATCAGATCACCACCAAACTAAAATGGCACCCACCTGGAAGAAAACTCCACCAAGGAACTACGTCACCACGTGTAATAATCTGGGCGCATATACGTATCGTGTCATGTTTAGGTGGTGGTAGAGCTGATGCCGGTGATCTTACTCGCAAATCCTCCCGAAGTTATTCGGGGGAGAGTAAGAGAACAGCTCTCAGGCAAAAAACCATAGGCGGCCCACCATTGCCTGGGACCGATGAATGGCGGTATATCCATCCCCAATTGCCGGGGCTTACATAAAACAGACAGGTGACGGGGAGCGGCGTCACTGGTGATCACTGCGCTCACCAACCCGTCTGCCCAGCGTGTGTGAGTATGGGCATTTCTTCCAGGAGGACCGCCAAGAGTGTCGAAATCCTGGAAAGGCTTATGTCCAGCAGTGGACGAAACAGGCTGATGGATGGATGGATGGTATACGTGTCAACATACTCGTACATGTCAGCGTTATGCCTTTAGACTATGACGGGTCTACAAAGCGTGAAAACAATGAAGTGGTAGCGCTTGCTGTGGTAAGCTAAAGGATAATACAAACGCATTACTAATCAAAGTCAACACCACTGTTTTGCATGTTTTCTTTAGATGCCAAAACTATGAAAAATAATTTCTACACTACTTCCGTACTTTAATGCAATAATTTTGTTTAAGTTTGTTTGTTCTAACCTCGGCTTTGCGAGCGGATTGAAATCTGTCTTGAGTTGGTCTTGAGCAGCTTCTTAATGAACTTGTCTAATTAAAATGGCTGCTGTTCACCTAAATGAGAGTCATAATATAAAAAGTAATAACAGTACTCTTTTAACAGTAACCATAACATTCTGGCTAAAATAGAAAACCGTATCAAAATCTGTTTGTGGCTTATCATATCAGTTACAAAAAGAGATTGATTCAGATAAACAAATACAATCAACCATTATAAATTATAAAGAGAAAAATCACATATAGAAAAAGAGAAAAACTTATAAAGGAGTGAAGTTCGTTTATCTTGCCAAATTCATACTGGAGACTTGGTTAGTGGTCAGGACCAAGACAAGTCAGGAGAAGGACGCAAAATAAAATTTAGACTTCCTATTTATAGTTGAGTTTACGACCGAGGTTATTCTTGAACAAGGCACAAAAAGAATATTTCTTATTTCACAAAAAGGGTAATTGAACCTTGGTCCCGACCACTTACCGAGTCTCCAGTATGAATTTGGCTGTATAAACGAAAATCACCTTATACTTAAAGGAGAAGAAATTATTTCAGGCTGGTAGTTTGGAACGAAGCCGCAGAATATGGGAGAAGGTAGATCGATCTGGAATTGCTCTATGTTTTATTAGAGAGTATTCGCGATCGATTTTGAAACTCTATCAAGTAAATACATTCTATGGTACTGTCTATGGCAACACTGGAGCGGTATGTCATTCATTCTATCCTTGAGCGCGTACGCAATATAATATTCGTCGTTTGTATTTTACTTGGATATGTGTTTATTATTGAATTAAAGTAATTTTAATGATAAAGTTAGAGACTCACTTTAACAGTTTTACACTCAAAAAAAATGTATTCTAGCCGTGTTCATGGCGAATGTAGTTTAGTCAAAATATTATGATCATAAACTCAAATAAAAACGAAAATGAACATACAGAAAATATATACAGACATTTTTTGTTTGATAAACACTTGTACTTGTCCACTTATTTATATTAATTTCCCTTACCGGTTTCGCTGTTAAAGCATTATCAAAGGTTTGTTTGGTTGTTTACGTACAATATATGAATCGCTTGGCATGCGGGTCTAATAAGTTATCGCCAAGCGATTCATATATTGTACGTAAACAACCAAACAAACCTTTGATAATGCTTTAACAGCGAAACCGGTAAGGGAAATTAATATAAATAAGTGGACAAGTACAAGTGTTTATCAAACAAAAAATGTTTCAAAAGTTCCACCAAGTGCCAACAATCACGAGCATCAACTACATAGTATATATTTTTTTTACAATTATATAAACACATTTTCAGAATATTTTATTACACCATACTTAGTATAATTATACCAACAATGGACCAGTTAATCTATAAATTATTGAATGATCTTTAATTAAAATAAAATCTCTATATTGCATCGACAGCAAGATAAGGTTCTGAAAATTCTTTCCACTTTGAATTTTGAATTTGACTATCATTTCCATTGCCCCATTTAAAATAATATCACTAGCGGATTATTTACGTACCGTAAGTTTCACCAAGTTCCAACAATCACAAGTATCGACTGCCAAGTAAACAGGGCCAGCCACTTACCCTTAGCTACGTCTCTGCCCCTGTCAACGGAGTCATATGGCGACCATTGAGTATAAAGCCTTTTTACATACGCAACAGAGAGCCAACTAACGAACTAAGCCTTGTTAGTGATCTATTTTACCTCGCATTTTACGAAATTGAAGGACGTATAATACATGTAGAAGGTGAAATAACCATATGGAGACTAGATATTTGAAACGAAGCCTTCAGATATCTTTACTAATAAAAAAGAAGTAAGAAACAAGAAAGTAGAGCCTGAAAAAAAATTTGTGAAATTTTAAATTAAATGGGCTAATAGTGTACTGAGGCCAAAACTTAAATTTTATAATTTTTGTCTGTATGTATAGGTATGTTTTTTCATTATCATCGTAGTAGCTTTGGTCGCCATATAGGATATAAAGGATGATGATAAAAATAAAATTTACCGCTATGCAGAAAACTGTCGATTACAATTTTTAAAGAAGCGAAGCAGCGGGAAAGAGCTAGTGAGTAATAAAATTACAATTAAAATTATTGAACAAAGAGCAAAAAATAAGTCAACGGAACTTTTTTGAAATACAAAAAAATCACTTACAATGTGTACCAAAGGTTAATAAAAAAAAAAACGGTTTTTCACAAACCTAACGAAATACGGAACCCTAGGTGTGCGTGTCTGATTATCCATAATGTGAATATTTTATAATACGAATATTGTTCGTCTATCTTTGCTTAACGATAAACTGAAAAGCCAGTGGTATCTGCGTGTTATACAAGGCCCACTCCCCTCTCCCCGCAAAAGTTAGTAGACCGTGTTTTCATACAAATTTCTTGCGTTTCGTGTCCTGTGGTTAATTCGTCCAAGCTCCCCCCCCCCTTATTTCCGAAACTGGTGGACCGAAAAAAATGGAAAAAATCACGATTACAGGCCATAACTGGCCAATTACAGTAAAAGTTTAGCAATAAATAAATTGAAAACATATGAGAAATATAAAAATAAATGTAAAATACAATATGGTTATCAAATTGTAGATATTAAAAAGCTGATCATAAAAATATATACCTTTACTATATTTACTGGCACCGATTTCGAGAAATCATTGAAAAATACCTGTCTTCCCCCTTATTTCCGAAACCGGTGGACCGGAAAAAATGAAAAAAAATCATGGTGATTTGGGATTGTGTAAAGAATACAGGAAACATAAATTGATTGAGAAATTCACGATAGTAAAATTACAAAATTGAATTTTTCAGCCCCAAGTTTTATTTCGAGTACGGTATAAAATATTTAAGTTTTTGTCTCTCTTTTGTGGTATAATCAATTCTTTTTTTAGTTATCATATCATAAACAGTTATTGGCAAGATTTTAAATAATTTTTCCTGACTGTTCCCAAAGCTGTCGAATTACGGAACCCTAGGTATGCGAGTCTGACTCGCACTTGACCGGTTTTTTTAATCTGAAAATCATATTTGCAATGTAATGTCAACCTCCTTTCTAGTACCAAGCTGTAGGTAATTTTGTACTCATTCCAACTATATTAAAAAAGCCATAGTGATTTTTCCATAGATGACACCTTCTTGCTAATGACGTCAGAATAGGTTTCATATTTCACTAGGATAGTAAAAGGAGATAATTTAAATTTAAAGACGAATTGTAGACGCCACCTTCTTGCTGATTACGAC
Source organism: Ypsolopha scabrella (assembly GCA_910592155.1). NCBI lineage: Eukaryota > Metazoa > Arthropoda > Insecta > Lepidoptera > Ypsolophidae > Ypsolopha > Ypsolopha scabrella. The sequence continues at coordinate 8,899,561 of OU342969.1, forward strand.
AGAATAGGTTTCACATTTCATTAAGATAGTAAAAGGAAAAAAAATTCAATTTAAAGGCGAATTATAGACCTTTTTGCTAATGATGGCAGAAGGTTTCACATTTCACTAGGATAGTAAAAGGAGATAATTTCAGTTTAAAATGTGATATCGATCTCGTTTACTTGCTGAATGGTCCTCAATGAAACATAGAGCAGTTATCACATATTACACTTTGCCAAGAGTGGCGAAATCCTGGAAAGGCCAATGTCCAGCAGTGGACGAAACAGGCTGATGGATGGATGGATGACACTTTTGTATTTAGAATAGAATAGAACGAATGGAAAAAGTTTATTTGTCTAAAAAACACATAAAAGTAACACAACATAATTAAACACAAAAATACATTAAACAAAAAGGAGACAGCTCAGCTCATGCTGCGAATATGGTAAAACATATCTGTGCAGCACTGATTTTCAGCTGATCCTGTATCATCTGCAATTAAACATAAAGTTCGATAGGTGATGCACAATATGAGTGCACACTTGTAAAATAGATGTGCTTTTGTATCTATGCGTACACCAAATGTAATTTATTTTGTATCCAAGAATATTTCCTCCCCTTTATACTTAAGGCCCTTCGTCTGTCATCTCCTCTCATCTGGGTCTAAAGATCTATTTACGCTTGATATAAAAAGGGCAAATTTTTCAGCTGTACAAAACGATTGCATCAATAATTTTCGGAATACTATGCATTCTATATATTAGTATACTCACCACGTCTTTTGCTAAAAACTAAAGAAATTTGCATGTCCCAAAAATCATGTATGTATTTGCTCGAGCTACGACGATTGACTAACCCTTATCACTAAGAAATCGTGGGTGGAACAAGGGTATTCGAGTGTTAACTGTATAAGTGGTAGTCCACACTCTTAGACCATCAAAGCATAGTCGGTAACCTTAATTCATCGAGTATCAGCAAGACACAGTCACTGTGGGATGCACGAAAAATTAACTTTTAAAAAAGCTGACAGACCTTGGCGAAACCTCGCTGGTTGTGTGCAGTCATGGAAAAGAACTTAAAATTGTTCCGACAGATAAAACGGCCAGGCCGAATTATGTCAGACTAAGGCATTCCCTAATAAGTTGGTCAAGGCCACAATATAACATTGGTTGCATGCTGGTACTCGATGAGCTGAAATCTGCCCCCGACTCGTCACAGAAAGTGTTTTTTTAGCTAAACTAATCGAGCGGTATCGTGTGAACACAGTTCAACGCTGGTACCTTAATGAGGTATTTTGATATGAATAAAGGTCCACTTTTTTCATGATACACAACTTGCCAGGTTTATCCAAGTTCAGCCAGTTTTCTTAAGAGGTAATTTTTGTCCTGATCCCAACAGTGAATGTGTCATGCTAGTACTCGATGGGTTAAGGTTACCGACTATGCCCTCATGGTCTATCTGAAAATATTTCTGAAGTAGCCCTCAAGTATACCTGTCATGACGGTACATAATTTTTTTTTATGGCATTTTGTGATTTCATGCAGACAATCTCTAAGCGTCTTCATTTCCAACATTATCTTTTCCAAGTGGCAAAAAAAGTTAATTGAGATCCTTATCAGAGATTCCAGGGGCATTCTGAAAGACAGTGGGCCTTTCTCTCATTCAGTGAATAGCGGGAACCAATTATAAGTTGTAAGTAATCCGCTTATCCAACGGCGAGTCGGCAGTGTCCGCTTCTCTGAGAATAATTCACTTTATCCATATTCGATATCAGATCGCAACGGCGCCGAGCAAATAGAGCGATTCAAGTGAGAATTATTATCGGATAAAACGCGCCTCCATCTTTGTTTTCTATTTTCAGTGTTCGCTGAACTGTGATATTTCACGAGTTGTGTTCAAGGGCCTTCGTTGTTATCTGTTTACATCCTCTTAGCTTGTTATTTGATGGCCCAATATTAATTGGTGTAGAAATGATAAGTAATTTCACGACGTGAATCCCCGAGGGGGTGTCAGTCAGATTTCCAATATATGAACTGTAAATGGAAGTCAGAAACGAAACCTGGTACACCCGCTTTTCAGAGAAGAAAAAACTCTAAAGTAAAACAAAATATAATTAAACGTAGGGTTCCGTACGCAAATGGTGCCAAATTTTTCGTGAAGGCGCTATACCTTTTAAGCGGTTTGTTTTTCGTAGCCTTGATGTTTCTTTGGCATGTATATTGTTGTTGTTCACCATAAATATTTTAGGGTTCGGAACTCTTTGCGCGCGGTCCGACTCGCTTTTTCTATTTACACCCAGTAAAGCCTAAATAAGCAAAGGCAAGGAAGATGATTATGATGATGGAACGGAGCTAGGTATTGAATTCGGTGTAAGTTGTTTGTATTATTAATAATAGTACTAGCTTTTGCCCGCGGCTCCGCCCGCGTGTTATTCGGTTTAACGACATGCTTTTTTCCGGGATAAAAAGAAGCCTATGTGTTAATTTTGGGTATAAGCTATATCCATTCTAAATTTCATCCAAATCCGTTCAGCCGTTTCAGCGTGAAAGAGAAACAAATATACACATGCACACACACAAACTTTCGTATTTATAATATTAGTGTGATTTCAGTCGGTTATTACCCGGTATCTGTGAAACGGCTTATTCAGGTTTTTTGCAAGTTTAATTTCATTTCAACAAAGGTTATAGGAGTTATTGTTATAGTTTCTGGTTCCAAACGGTTGAAATTTTCACGGAATACGTGTTACTATGGCTTCTACCACAGCAAATAATAAAAATTAAAATAATTGAAATCCAAGGGGGGTCCCAAACAAAAAAACCTTGAAAAACTAGTTTTTTTTAACGTTATTTGTATCAGCTCTATCTAAAAGACGGTATTACATACATGTAATTTAAAATTCGGTCAGATAGTCTTGCACACTATAAAGTAAAAAAAAAAAGTCCGTACTCAGAGGGTGCCAAATTGTTTATCTTCTTTTTTGTCTTCTTGATGACGATGTGGCATCTACATTGTTCTTTTTGGCCATAACATTATGTAAGGGTTATATACCCGTATTGTGTGATGTACGGAACCCCATGTGTGCGAGTCCGACTCGCACTTAGTCAAATTATTTACTTATAAATTATGACCATAGTTTTGGGGTTTGCCAGGAGTTGTAACGACAAAACATCGAACGTCCTCGTTAACTCTGATTTCAAGCAACGTTACTTTGTGACTATTCAAAACACAATATATTATTAGGTCTAAACTATGATCTAAATATTATTTCATTTGAGCTATATTAACTTTTGGACAATAAAACGTATACTCAAATAAACGTCGTAAAAATATTATATAAACGACCATCATATTAAAAACTCTTTCTGCTAATTCCAAAATAATAAATAAAAACACTGCGAAACCGCGAGTTTTCTGGGCGGCCCGCATCCGCTGAGCAGGATAAACATGTGTAAAATGAAAGCATTAGAGCGGGACAGATTTCTCTGAATAACCTCGCCTTAAACATAATATTGGCATCAGAAAATGTAGGTTTTAAATATAATTTACGGTTATCCTAACGGACCAACTTAAAAATAGTCTTACTAAAATATTTTACAACAGCTAAAACTGGAACTACATACATTATTATTGCACTGAAAATCGAGTGCTACGTCTACAATACGCATTGACCTCTCATAAACGACTAGACTCACAATCTCGCTCAAAAAGTGTCCGCGATGCATCTCGTCACCGCTATGGGGTGCCAAAATCGAATGAAGATTTCGTACAACTGACATTGCATCTTATGTTAACGACATAAGGTCTTAATTTGGTTGCAGATTTTTGCTACGCACGTTACAGTTTCGGACACTTTCAGACAAACTTTTCTTAGAGACTGTGTGTCTTTATGAGAGGTCAATGCTATTCAATTTATGTTAATGCCTATTTTTCAAAAAGATAAAATTCCCAGCAACACGTAATACACACTCAAGTCAGAATAAACTTGAGCTCTAGCGACGTCATCATTAAACAAGCAGGAACAGTTTCAGGGGGTTAATGTTCAGGCAGAATTACATCACGGACTGTTAGGTAACAAGCACGCCAGGTGAACATCATGTCTTCATGCCAGGGAAGAACCAGTAAATCGGATAAGAGCAGAGCGGTGATATTAGGATGGCTATCCAAATACATAATGGTGACTTAAATTCATGCAGCCAAATTCTTACTGAAGACTCGGTAAGTGCTTAGTAACAAGGCTTTTTGTGAAATTCGTAAATTATTCTTTTCGTGTTCCTTATAATCGCAAGCCCAGCCCCGGAGGACTAGGGACGTCAAAATTTTATTTTGTGAAATCGTCAAAAAGTTTTATCGATCCGTATTCGATCACTTACCAAGCCTCCAGTATGAGTTTGTCCGCATAAATTAAAGTCATCTTATATATTTGGCACTAATTTACGCAAATATGAACATGCTATCGAATCCACATCTCTAGATAAACAAAAATGTAGCTCTTATTTCATAGCAATAAGAGTTGTCGACGTTGTCGTTTAGAATTTATCGAGTTTATCTCTCAAATTTATCGAATCGATGCTTACGTACTTGCTACGCAGGTAAGTTTGTGACGAGCTATACGAAATTTGACCGTTTGAGACTCCGTAAAAAGATCACCTCTACCCATACAATGTGAAATTTAAGTCATTTTGTTAACGAAAACTGGTGATAGCACTCGTAATCGTCCATATGAATAACTTTTACTATAGAGCCAACCCTATAATCGTGAAAAAATATCAGCTGTTCCACAGAAAAGTTAAATACCCAAATGTATGAAACAGCTTATTTTATTCGACGTTTTCAGGGTTGACTTCATAGTAAAAGTTGTTCATATGGACGAGTACTATCACCAGTTTTCGTTAACAAAATAACTTAAATTTCACATTGTATAAAAAACTTTATACTACTCGGCCGTTCTATGTAAAGGTGATTTTTGCGTTAATTTAAAAGTCGTAAAGCAAAAGTTGTCTAAAGGTAATCTAAAGGTTAACTGGTAGAGAATGCTTATTAGCATTAAGTTCGCCTTTGTGCATTGTATATTTTTGTGCGATAAAGAATTAACATACTTACGTACATACATACGTCCGATACCATACTAGAGTTCAATCTATTAGAACAAACGTGGACTTTACAGTATTTAAGGTGACTTTAACGTATGCAGCCAAATTCTTACTTAAGACTCGGTAAGTGCTCAGTAACATGGTTCGATGACCCTTTTTGTGAAATTCGTAAATTATTCTTTTCGTGTTCCTTACAAACGCAAGCCCAGCCCCGAGTCAATTACTATGGGACGTCAACATTTTATTTTGCAATATAAGTAAAATGTGTTATCGATCCGTGTTACTGATCACTTACCAAGCTTCCAGTATGAATTGGCTGCATAAATAAAAGTCACCTTATACAGGCTGTAAATAGAGTGCGACCTTTTAAATAAAACCACATACTCTACTGATCATACTAAATAACTTTCTGAAGATAAATACCCGCACAAATGTTCAGAGAAGAAGATATTTAACTGTAACTTAAATACTTTACTTCGTAGGAAGAAGGTCTATTTTAGAACGCTGCACCGTAACAGCTGTTTTACGGAAGACGCTGTTTCAAAAAACGCCCTTATGTCGGTGCGTTAGAGTTCACGTATTTTTGTTTGAAACTCAAATATTCCTAAGCTAACTAATAGTTAGCGAGGGGTATGGTTCTTGGGAAAAATGGTTCAGTATGATTCGTATAATTTGTGGTTTCATTTAATGGCAGCACTCTATTTACACCCGGTGTAGTATTTATATTATCTCTGTGGCATTGGTTTGTAATTCATCGGGATATTATTGTTTTAGCACAACTACCGTCATAAAGGACCTTTTACATTCGACAAATTCCCCAACTCTTTTGTCACCACACATCCCGCTTCGTGTTGCACACTTATGGCCGACGCGACTAGTACTTGACCGTTTTATTTTAACCCGCATCCGCTTTACACGGCTTGGACTAAGAGATAGGTGATTGTAAAATTTTATTTTGGAACTTGGATTCCATTACCGAATTTCCTATACGTATAGTATTTCTTTTTCGAAGTGTCTTAGGTTAACAGAGTTCCGCCTTTGCTCTTAATAATGTTACATAATTGAATTAATATCATTTCATGTAAGAGTGCGTAATACGGTCAAAATTACAACGAAGAGAGGAAAGTACAACCCGGTCACAATATCTGTGCACCTGACCTCGTGACGTCATATCGGCGGTCTGGGTACGGTGTGAAAAAAAGCTTTTTCGAGAAATGTGGAGGTAAAAAAAATTTACTAACCTTTTCAAATCAATTTATTATTGATGAAGGGTTTGTTATTAAAAAACAATAATTTTGATTACAAAAACATTTATTATTAAACTCAGTCACTATAAATTATTGACTCTATGCCTGACATTGTATCTTCCTCACTCTCACTTTCTGAACTCGCCGAACTGTCTTCCCCTAGTGATATTAAAAGTTGTGTGATGTTGTCATCTGCTAGATGATCCTTTTCCCAGTTTTTTTGGTTGCTTTCTCCGATTCAAAAAACTTTAGCACTTTCAAGATTAAATTTCTTGATTCGCTGTGTATTGTTTTTCCCATGACTTCAGTTTAACAGCTACAACAATTTTAATAACAACCAAACCAGTCCAAACTTAACAGTAAACAGTCTAAACTTAACAATAAACATTAAAAAACAAATCAACAATAAAGCAAAAATATCAAAATTATCGGGACGTGTAGCGGCAACGAAGATGCTAACCGTACTGTCGCACCGGGGAGTGCGCGGAGAGGTGACAGGGGAAGCGGGAGAGGCGCCACATTCCAGCAAGGTGCACAGATATTGGGACCGAGTTATAAGTAACGTTAAAATAAAATAAGCCTTGAAATAAGGTTAGTAATATACTCACGTAAGAAAATTACATATTCCATATAACACGATTCTCATCGGCTTGTTTAGGAAATGGCATCCATACTACATTTCTTTATCCGTGCTCTTCGCTTCGTCAAACTTTTCACAATACACAATACGACAAATACAATTGGCTGACAAAGTACAAGAAATTTTATGTTTTCCTTGGTGATTTTTTGTCCAGCTTCAGATATAATTATAGTAAATAAATAAAACGAAATTTTGATAAACAATAGAATATCTAGAATAAGTTGGTCGAATTAGTATTTTAAATTTTCTCACGAGCTTAACGAAATAAATCAAAAATGTGGTCCAAATTACGTCTAAGTCCAATTAATAGGGTATTCAAAGTAACAAATTGTAACTTAATAAAAATTTAATAATAATAAAAAATATGAGTTCCCCGTATTATTGTTGAAAAGAATATTATTTATAATAATGGTAACATTTTTATTTAATTACTATTTTCTTCTGCGCTATCCGGGATCACGCGGCTATGTGCAATGAATGAGCACTTATAATGTGTCACCGTAAGATTGTACGATCCGATAGTTTATAATTTTACTAGTGAGATTATAGTTTGATGGTAGGTTTTGTTAGGTAGTTTGGAAACTAACCTAACCTACTTAAATTAAAAAGTCTCATATCTTATAGTTACCATTTTGGTTTTTCTATTGTTCTTAGAGATCAAACTCCGATATAGCCGTCTCCAAGCCCACGTATACCACCCATTCCCACTCGAGCTCAAAGCGATCTCAATAATAAAGGTGCCCGTGGAAACTCATCGGGAGTCGCAGCGCGTTAATAATTCATGAACATGGTTAAAGATACCGCCGTCTCAGACATCTCCTGTCGAAGTCTCTATTGCATTGCAATTAGCACGAGAACGCCTTGATTTGGGGGAGTAGCAGCTTGTTGGTGCGGTTACCTACTGCTCTTGTCTGCCTCAGCACCGCACACTTGGCTCGCGTCATCGTTTACACGCGCTTTTGAAGGGTAGAGGTAGTATGTATCGCGTACGTAGATATTTTGTTTAAGGCGCCTAGGCACGCCACCGTTTTTGTACAAAATTTAATAATCCGTTTCTCAGTTGTTTTTCGTAATAGACCAAACTATATGACCTCCATCATCTGGTGCTGGTATTTTAAAAGGCACCATTTTGCCAAAATTTTGAATATTAATTTTGTTTTAAAGATATTAAGCTGAACAGATTTACATACAAAGTTGTTTTCTTGTCTCAGAGTGTATCTATATCAAAATTTAACATTTCAGCCAAATAGCGACTTTGTAAATGCCTGTATTAAACTATTGTGGTCTATACCTTTAGTCTATAACGAAAGACAACAGAGAAACGGGTTATCAAATTTTGTACTAAAACGGTGGCGTTCCTATGCGCCTTAAGGTAAGCCTGTGTACGGCTGTGTACGGCAATCAACCGTACCTTTTGCTACGTTGCAGCCTACTTATGTTCAGTGCGTGCGTCAAGTATTTACTTTAATTTCTTACCTTTTCTGTTATAATAAACTGAGTACCCTTTTAACTACCGTAGATAACCTACACCTTTATCTACAACTAGCTTTTGCCCGTGGTTTCACCGGCGTTGAATTAGTTTTTGTGTGCCTCTATAAAATCATAAATATTATTCGGAATGTTACCTACAGCTGGTGAAATGTGTGTGTTATGCACCTCTGTTACCCATTTTGTATGTCTCTTTTATAGTTTTTCCATGGGAACAAAGGGAAAAAGTAGTTTTTGTCCCATTCAAAGTCTAAAGCTACATTTATTCAAAATTTAAGCCTAATCGGTTTCGTAAGCATGGCGTGAAAGGGTGACACATCACTTTTCTATAGGAATTTGAAAGCTCATTTTCATCCTATAGGAACTGATTTATGGGATAAAAAGTAGCCTATGTCCTATTCCAGGTTTAGAACTACATTCATGTAATATTTCAGCCCAATCGGTTCAGTAGATACGGCGTGAAAGAGTAACAAACATCTATCCATCCATCCAAACTTTCGCATTTATAATATTAGTGGGATTAGTGGAATAAACCACCTTCAACTAGTCTCTTTCTACTTATAATTCCACTCCACTATATCTACCCACAACAACCAACGTACGGCCGTACGACCTGGGGCCCAATTGTCTAACTTCGATATCCACCGCAATCACCTTCAAACGCGCCGTGATTGGCTAGAAATTACATCACACATCATTTATGACCAATCACGACGCTTTTGGAGGCCACAGCGATGGATATAAATATTGTATGTCTAAAAATATTATTTATATATATTCTACTGTTACTGTGGGAACTTGAATCTGTGCCCTTTATTTTTGTCGAAAAGGCTCGATTTCTTGGCAAACGTTACCCCAAAAAAATTATTTAATTTTATAAATCACTTGCTCTTATTCTAAACCTTTCATTATATTCATACGTCGTTTCCATGTGACCATAATCTATTCTTCTTTTGTATGTTCTTTGTCGCGTCATTCTGTAAGCTCTTCTTCGTCTTCACTCGAATCACTGGGCCACATTTTTGTATTTCTTTTTCAAACAAAACTATCGCCGCGCAATTTTTCCACTTGTATTTGCGGAATGGAGGGAAACTGAACGCTCTCCTTTTTTTTCGTGGTATTTCACAAGACACAAGTGACAGATGGGTTTTTGATAAATACAAATTTAATTTTAAAATTATACTTGTGAAATAAGAAATTTCACTTGTAGCTTGTATCTTACACGTATAGTTTTAATAAAAACAATCTTGTAAAATTTCAGCATCTTACAAAGAAAGTGCTTGTAATACGAGACTTGTAGACTTTGATAAACAGGGCACACTATGCCGAAAATTCGGGAAAAAAACAAACTCGGTGGGCCCCATTTTCTATTAAGGCTCCGCCGAGCGTACGACGATTAGACACCTCGCTATGTACTCTCGTGGTCGGATTTATCGTGGTAAGTGCTGCCCGGCTATACTAAAAATGTAACATAATAAATCGTATTTAAATTGCCAGGCAATATTTCTAAAATGTAAATCGGACAAATTGTAGTTTATATTTTGGTGATTGTTTGAAATTAAGTTTGAGATGAAATTCTACAGTAAAGTTGTTAAAATGACTTAAACGCCAATACGCCTTTGTTACATTTTGGGCTTAGTTTAAATAGTTTTGTTTTATTAAATATAAATTATTTTTAATTTTTGCTTCGGTTAAAGTGTACATACATTTTCTGTGATACTAAATATGTTTTTTCTTTTTTTTATTAATGAAATATTAGTAATTAAATCAACTTAACCATGACTGCTGATTTAGCATATTATTTTGATCGGCACACCCTTAATATTTAATGATGACCGAGATAAAATCTTAACTTTTTATATCCTTAAGAAATGGGAGGAGCTCAGCCTTCATACCATGAATTCTTTCCCCACTGGATGCTCCAGATGGCCCTAAGTGTCATGATCCAACACCCCTTTTACAATGTGTAATTGGTTCACAGCGTGAATAACTAGATGGTGCTATACAATGTGTCCCGTACGAGGAGATGGAAAAGGAAAGCTTCCTGGTTTTAAAGGTAGGAGTTTATTTTCAATTATTTTTAACTTTATATACAAAAACATCACAGGGCAGCGATAAATTGAATATGACAAAATTAACAAATTGAATTTGTCGCCCACATAAAAGCGTTTTACACATGCAGCTCAGTTTTCAACATAAGCGAAAAAGCTTTTAAAACAATTATTTTTGTTGTCCAACACGAGAACGCTTCAGAAGCACTCAAATTGGTATAAAATAATATTGAGTTAAATAAACTATAAGTGGATAAAACATTATATTTTACAGCATGTAGTTAGAGACTCCTATCAGTAATGGAGTAAAAGAAAACCTAAAAACCATAACGTATAATTGAAAACCCAAATCATAAATAGGAGAGAGTCGTCCTAGTGCATCGAGCTTTCAACAAATAAAATTATAGAGGTCTATATCGATTTTGCCTCCACTCCAATTCATTTGGAACTGAAAAATTATGATATTTCATCTCTGAAAAACATCCTTTTTTCAGATTTTTTAACGTTGCTCGATGAAATAAAATCAAACACAAACAAATTGCATGAAAATTGCAGGCAATTAAAGAATACGTATTTTGAACAGCATGGAATATTTATTTGAATTTTTACCGTAGTAAATGTCTTTTGAATAAAACACGCGTTTTTTGAGAACGTTTCGGCTGTTGTACAAGTAGCTGCCATGCGCTATTTTTAACAATAATGAAACGTCATAGAGTTCAGTTCTACTTGATGCAATATGAACGAGGTGCTCAATGTTACAGGCTCTTAAGGTTTTTCGTACTTACGAGTATAATAAAACATTTACCCTAAGAGTATAATTTTGTGTGTCTGCCCCTCAAGACCATTATAAATTATCAGGAGATTTCAGAGAGGTATCAAGTTGAGATATTAGGCTAGAGCAGGCTCGTCCAACATACGGCCCCCACTCCACGGTGTGGCCCGCGGACACCCTCAATCCGCCCCGCGAACGCAGTTGTGTTCATACACTCTAACTCTATATAAATAATTGACATAAGAGCCTGAGTTAGATATTCAAATAGAGTTGATCGAGCTACAAAGCAACAGTATTTTAAAAACGGCGTACAGTGCAGAAGGTGAGACTGGAGAATTGCGATCGTGTGCGTGCACACCGTTGACATTGTGCAAAACAACTCTTATAGAAGTCCAGACAAGGTCTGTTTTCAAAAAAATATGGTTTGACTTTTATCTTTTTCTTCTTTTGTTACGATGTTTACTTTATGTTTCCATGATTTTTAAAAATAGAACTTGCCTGCCTTGCTATAAGAGTTGTTTTCCACAATGTCAATGGTGTGCACGCACACGATCGCAATTCTCCAGTCTCACCTTCTGCACTGTACAATAATTGCCTGCAGACTGGACTACTAGAATTTTAAGCAAAATACATAAAACCTGAACAGTATCTCAACCTATCCAAGCTAGCACTAAAACAGGTGTCTTTTTTTGGAAGCACATACACTTGCGAGCAGTTCTTTTCCCGCATCAAACATGTAAAGTCAAAAACAAGATCGTCATTGATGGATGACCACCTAAACGGCCTTCTCCGCATTGCGACATCCAAAAATATATCACCTGAAATAGACACACTCTGCAAACAAAAAAAAATCAGTTATCCCATTAATATTTATTTGCTTATTTGTATACAAAAGCAACCCATAATTTCGATATATTTTATAGTACTGCCAAACTAAATTTATTCTTTATTTACATCTGCTCTCTTGCATTTCTTAATAACAAAATATATATTTTGGCCCACCACAATGCTAAAAATATCTAATCTGGCCCACCATAGAATTATGTTGGACACCCCTGGGATAGAGCTACCGTCGTCGTTCCCGTCTGTCCTATTATTCTGTTCTATTACAGGACAGGCAGGAAATTTTATTCTCATCTAATCTATTATGTCTCCTTAGTATCTAGAAATATGAAATAAAATAAATCATTAAATAAAAATAAATAAATAATCTGTCACTTTCGACATCTGTCACAAAATCTCTTAAAAAAAATCATCTGTAAAAATTCTGTATAAAAAATAAATGATTACTAAGTATTACTTATTAGTTATTTTTGACATATTACACAAAATTATATAAAAAATATATCAATGAAATTCAAATGGAACTAAATTAAATAAATGTTCCCACCAGTTTTATTTCTAGATACTAAGACACATAATATAAAAGATGTGAATAAAAGTCCCCATCTCTCAGAACAAAATAATAGGATAGACGGAAAGAGACGCAAGCTGGTAACACCTACTTTCTTAAATGTTTAAAAAACGGATAGGACTCTCTTTTTTAACTGTGCGAGGAGGCACAGGTCGAGCTTTCGATGAGATTATGACTCATCATCATCAGGACTCTTCGGGAGTACTATTGCCCACGGCGGTCAGTCGAGTACTAAGCTTCCTCCCCTCTCTCGTCACCGCTCGCCTTTCCGCTTTTTGGCTGCGTTCAGAGGTTTCCGGTATCGAAGCCAGACTCGACCGGACATTTGATAAAGTTTTCACTACTACTTCCGGGTCACGTGTTTCACTAGGTCCAGTCACACAGACGGCACTGATAATGTCCTCAACCACTGTTGGCACTTTTTTGTCATACGAAGCGTCAAGTACAGGTTGCCGAGTTGGCGCCAGATGCCAACCACGGTCTCTATTGAAATTCAGATGCCTACCAATTTCGATTACTTCCATCACCTTACGGGGAAGAAAAAATTTCTCCTTAGCCAGTACGGTGGCTTTATCAAAACAAATATAGTGCCTAGTATCCGAATTTAAGGCGTGTTCAGCTACTGCCGAGCCGTTTATGTTCAGCTTTTTTATGCTTCATATGTGCTCTTTCAGCCGTGTAGAAACATTCCGTTTTGTCTCACCTATGTAACTGTGCTCACAGTCACACGGTATTTTGTATACTCCTGGGGTGCTCAAAGGGTCTCTATCCTTAGGAGATTTTAACATTTGTCGGATCTGCATCGGGGATCGGAAGATGGTTTTTATACAATATTTTCGACGCAGTAAGAAGCCGACCCTGTCTGTGATTCCTTTAACAAAAGGTAGATATATCGGAGCCCTATCTGCACCCTTTGGGCGAGTCACGGTTGACAGGTTCGCAAGGCGGTTAGAATGCCTCCAACTGTATCCATTTGCCTCTAATACATCTCTCACATGCTCTAGCTCAGCATCCACATACTGTGGGTCGCACAGGCGTAGCGCTCTGATTATCAAGGTACGAGGCACCGAGGACAAGTGAGAAGGGTGATGGTGGGAATCCGCCTGAAGGTAACGGTCAGTGTGTGCAGGCTTCCTGTAAACGGTATGCTCCAGTTTACCATTCGGTGTACGTATCAACAGCACGTCCAAAAACGGCAACATTCCATCCTATTTTAAATTCTTAGTAAATTCTACCAATACATCTCTCTCAATCACTGCAAACACGTCATCCACATAGCGCCACCAGTAACGCGGTTTATTTATTGCACTCTGTAAGGCCTTTTTCTCAAACCATTCCATATAAATATTGGCCACTATGGGTGCTATCGGTTAAAAAAATACAGTTAAAAAAGCGAGTCCTATCCGTTTTTTAAATATTTATGATGTCAACTCACTCTAATTTTAATGAACCTACCTTCTTGTTAATCTAGAATTTTGAAACCTGACCAAGGATTAAAAGAGCCAAACTGAAGTTAGCTGTTTTTATTTATCTTAAACAGGATACATAGGTAACACTAAAAGTTTCCGGAACTGGCCACTTACATAAACAATATTTAAAAATTTATTGCAACATTTGAAAATAGAACTCTTTGGCTGTAGAATGCAGTTTGTTTCATCTGACTGTCTTTTGTTTTTACCTAGTGGCGCCATTTAAAAAATTGTGTGTCTGCATCAACATGGATTTAACTCGGGACGAGAAAATTTGTAGTATGATTTTCTACGATTTTAAGTGTAATTTGACAGCTCAACAGAGCATCGCTCGGCTTGAAACAGCTTTTGGCAATGAAGCACCATGCAAGACGACTGTTTATAGCTGGTTTGCAGAATTCAAGCGTGGTCGTATCAATCTCAGTGACGAATCTCGCGATGGTCGGCCGTCCACCGCTGTGACCAACAAAAACATCGATGCTGTGCACCGTATGATTGAAACAGACAGGCATGTGACCTACCATGAAATTCGCGCATCCTTAGAAATAGGCATGAGTCAAATACAATCAATCCTACACAAACATTTGGGTGTGAGAAAGCTGTGCTCGCGGTGGATCCCACACAACTTGACCGAGGCTCAAAAAACGGACCGCGTTACTTGGTGCAGTGCCATGCTTACCAGATTCAACGAAGGTGCGTCAAATTTGGTGTGGGACATAGTAACAGGTGACGAAACATGGATTTATTGCTACGATCCCAAAACAAAGCAGCAATCGAGCGTATGGGTCTTTCAAGATGAGCCGAAACCAACCAAAGTGGCGCGCGTGAAAAGTGCATCTAAGCGGATGATTGCTTCTTTTTTTAATAAAACTGGACACGTGGCTACTGTTGCTTTAGAGAATCGTCGTACCGTGAATAGTGACTGGTACACGACCATTTGTTTGCCGGAAGTTATTGACGAACTCCGTAAAAATAACCGTAAACGCCGTATCATCCTGCACCACGACAATGCTAGTTCTCACACGGCCAGACAGACAAACGACTTTTTGAAGACGAAAAATGTAGAACTCATGAGTCATCCTGCATACAGTCCCGACCTGGCACCTTGTGACTTTTTTCTGTTCCCAAAAATTAAGAACCAATTACGCGGTCAACGATTTTCATCACCAGAAGAGGCTGTCGAGGAGTATGAAAAACACGTTTCAGAGGTCACCACAGGGGAGTGGCACAAAAGTTTTCAAAACTGGTTGGATCGAATGAAAAAGTGCATAGACGCCAAGGGAGATTATTTTGAAAAACAATAAATTAATTTTGTACCTTTAATAGTATTTTTTCATATTCATTCCGGAAACTTATAGTGCGTCACGTATATACAGAGAAATCTGTCTTTCTCCAATACTTTCATTTTACACATGTTTATCCTGCTCAACGGAAGCGGGTCGCTCAGAAAACTCGCGGTTTAGAGGTGTTTTTGATTCCGTCCATCCGTCAGCCTGTTTCGTCCACTGCTGGACATAGGCCTTTCCAGGATTTCGCCACTCTTGGCGGACCTCCTGGAAGAAATGCCCATACTCACACACGCTGGGCAGGCGGGTTGTTGAGCGCGGTGCCGAAACCCTTGCACCAGTGACGCCGCTGCCCGTCACCAGTCTGTTTTATATAAGGCCCGGCAATTGGGGATGGATATACCGCCATCCATCGGTCCCAGGCAATGGTGGGCCGCCTGGTTTTGCCTGAGAGCTGTTCTTTTACTCTCCCCCGAATAACTTCGGGAGGATTTGCGAGTAAGATGATGGTACCTCCACAGTCGAGCCCGGCATCAGCTCTACCACCTAAATAAATGATTTGTTTTTGATTATTATTTTGGAATTAGAGGGATGGGTTTTTAATATGACGACCGTTATGTATCGTATTTTTCACGACATTTATTTTAGTGTAATTCTTATTGTCCAAAACTTAATACAGCTCAAATGAAATGATACATAGCAAAATGTAAATAATCGTGTATCGAGTGGCCGAACGAAATATCAAGATCAAAGAGTGAAATTACTGTATTTGTATTTTATACAAAATTTACACATTACTATTTATCGGTTTAAAATTAATTTGAAAAGGGACAAAATGGGATAACCCCCCCTTAAGGGCTTGTATTGAGTCTTTCAATGCTTTTTGTTTTAATATGCTGTTTTAATAGTCAACTACTTATCTGATCAATGTTAAACTTGAACACCCTTTTTTTCAGACCTTTGTCTTTCCGTTGTCAAGTCGGTTACCTAATTGGACACATTTCGCTTGATAGGTTTTATTTTTGAAAATTATACCTTTTAAAGTTATTATTTCGTTTTATGTCTAAACGGCTTGAGTTTTATGTCTGAAATTACTGCTATAGCAAGAAAACATGGTTTATTTTTCGATGTCAGGTGAAAAAACTCCTACATCAAATACTTTTTCGTAAAAACCAGAAAAAGCTCAAAAATTCACTGATTTTGCCAGCCAGCGCGCGAAGCGAGCGTTCTAATGTAGACTTTCAGACAACATACTGAAGTTCAAAATGGCTCAGTAAGGTTATCGTGTATCAGGGGTAAGGCCTTAAGTGCTAATTTATTACCGTTACACAACTTGAAGGAAAAAAAATAACTTTATTTTCGGAAGTAATAATACCCAAACTGATGAATAAATAATCTTCCAAATTTGGAAGACAAATCCTTCGTCGTTTTCTCAGATTTGTCTCAATATTTTCGTCTCCATCAGGATGGATTTTATTTATTTAAGATCTGTTTCAGCCCCATTTTCCCTTTAAATTTTTACCTCATAATTTTACCGTCCATTTCAGTGAGATTAAGTTATATTTTTTGTTTGATAAACACTTGTACTTGTCCACTTATTTATATTAATTTCCCTTACCGGTTTCGCTGTTAAAGCATTATCAAAGGTTTGTTTGGTTGTTTACGTACAAACCTTTGATAATGCTTTAACAGCGAAACCGGTAAGGGAAATTAATATAAATAAGTGGACAAGTACAAGTGTTTATCAAACAAAAAATGTTTCAAAAGTTCCACCAAGTGCCAACAATCACGAGCATCAACTCCATTAAGTTATATTATTTTACGTTCTTATTATCCAATATTCTTCCCTTTTACAATTACCATTTGAGCAGAAAAGGGAAGAAAAAAAAATGGCAAGGGGATACATAAAAAATGCCTTCTATATTTACCTTCTGATACTGAAAAATACATCAAAAATGATTCCTATCTAAATCGTTTTCTTTATAGAACTTGTTACTGTCATTGACGCAAATATAATATAATGGTTAATCAAACAATTTCCTTCCACTTTCTATTTTCTTTCACTCACTATTTCCTGCCCAGAAAAAATACCCAGATCATAAGATTTTAAATTGTTTACCTGATATTTTAGGAGATCCTGCTAAATCTGGAAAAATACCAGCTCAAATCGTTTAGCTTGGAAACCCCCAATACTTGCCTAAAAAAATCCTGCTGTTTAAAAAAAGCCGGCCAATTGCGTGTCGGGCCACGCACAATGTAGGGTTCCGTAGTTACACGGTACATATAAGTTGGTCTAATAATACAGACCGCGCCAAACTTCTGGTCCCATACATTATAGGGGGCCAAAAGTTTGGCGCGACCTGTACTCGTAAACCTGTAAATCCTACTTAGCTGTGATAGTTTTCCTTTTAAATTCGTTATATATACTACTTCTGTGATTTTTTTCACATTTCTATAAACAACCGTTTAGCCAGCAGGGGGGGGGGGACGCTCCACTCTAGCTAAAATTTTCATTTTAAAGCTTAATTTTCGCCAACGGATCCCTAAATCGAAAAATGGTTTTCACACACCCACAATGTTTTTGAACGGCCTAACTAACGATACCCCACACTATGGGATAGATGAGAAAAAAAAATTCATCCCCAGTTTACGTGTGTGAGGTACCCTTAAAAAATTTTTTTTTCAGGATTTTATTTTACAATTTAGTGGGAATGATTAATATTTATATCTGTACCAAATTACAGCTTTCTAGTACTAATAGTCTCTGCGCTAAGCCGCGGACAGACGGACAGACGGACATGGCGAAACTAGGGTTATAGTCGGACTACGGAACCCTAAAAATAGTACTTAATTTTGTACGTCACGCAAGCATTTTTTTTTCATATTATAGACGTTTGTAAATAAAATGATATACATATTCATCATAATGCACTATTTTTGAGTTTTTAACAAGATTTTTTTTATGTATTTAATTACTTTTTCACTAAGTGGCAAGGCAACTAAAGGTGGTAGAGCTGATGCCGGGCTCGACTGTGCAGGTACCACCATCTTGCTCGCTAACCCCCCACAGCGTGTGTGGGTATGTATGGGTATTTCTTCCAAGAGGACCGCCAAGAGTGCTTAAATCTCTGAAAGGCCTATGTCCAGCAGTGGAAGAAAGATGGATGGGAAGGCAACGGAAAGCCCATATATTCATGACTCAGGTTTTAACTTGAACTTGTCACCAAACCCTTTGTCTCAATGCGCGGCGGAATGCGAGTGGTTCGTATGATAGTCGAACTTGTGACTGGATCCTTTGTCTTGACTGCTAAATTGTGCCATAATTGAGGTAGGTATGTACGTTATTAATTCAATCTTTACTGTGTTTTGTTGGTTAAAAGTTTTATTCTGGGCAAAAATATCTGACAGCAGCAACGAAAATGAATAATAACCTTTTACCAAGATTCTGTACCTTATTGTAGGTGGATTCTGAAATTATTAAAACTCTACTGTTATGCACCAGTTTCATAAACTACTATTATTGGCCAATTCGAACCAACTATAAATTGTAACAGGCCCTTTTGTATATTTTTTCTGAAAATATAGGCTAAATCATGAAGATACATACTGTTCTTTAACTTTCAGGTGGTATTTTTATAACGAAATTATTTTTTGAAAATCAGTTTGGAGAAATGGGAATGTGACGTAATAGTCATGCCGTTTAGGCTCAAAAGCGAGAGTTCCTTGACGTAAAGAAAGAATGAAAAAAAAAAAACGTGAAGATGGGATTACTGAAAATAAAAAAAACAAACGTCGGTTTTGACATTACTTTTTTTTCTTGTGGGCAATGGCCCAATTTCGTGGAATGCCTGAATGACATGACTATTACGTCATAAAAGCTATTTATTCAGTTCCTGAATATTTTCATGTATATCTTTTGTATTTTAAGGAGAAAAAAAATTATACTTACCTTAAAAAAGTCTATTCCTTTCAAAAAATTCGCATTCTGGACCATTCGAATTATGCGTTGGGAAAATTTGTGAATAATAAATCAGTGGTTTAACAACCTAGTTGCCTACACCCTGTATGTATATTTATAACTCCGGCTCTTTCAAACATGTTAATCTACATGAGTTCACTTCACTTAACACTGTGACGCTCGGCAGGACTGGCACGGTTTTATTTATATATGGCACTTTGAAGTGATGCTGTGTAGTGAAAGGGTTAATTAGGTGAAAGATCCATGCAAGAACAGGGTCAAATGATCCAAAGACAAATTAGAGCGTATTTATTGAACATACAAGTTTACTGGGGGCTTAGCGTGATACGCGATCGTCGATTAGTAACGCTGTGTTAGTTCTAATTTTACGTGGACGAATGTCAAGACAAGTGTAACTGTATCATGAATAAATTTTAAGGGACTTATAATATAAGACAATTCAATTAAGATTATGTTTTTATAGCGAAATCCATGGCTTTGGAGTACTCTAAATATTACTATTAGAATGTATTAGAAAAGATCAATTAGAATCAAAAAGGCGAAGTTTTCTAGTTTGCAGTACCTCTAATAATAATTTAGAGTATTCCAAAGCGAGGGGTTTCGCAATAAAAACATAATCTTTGTTAATAAAAACTGTGAATTCCTTAACTGTCTGTGTCTTACAAACTGGTTAGATCAAATAGTTACAATAGACCATTTTTATTACAGGGTCTGTCTCAAAAAGTTTGGAATTTGGTATTTTCTGTAAAATTTGTGTCATATTGTGACCTATTCTCGCGCAGCAAACCTTAAATTTAGAGTTGTTTAACCTAAAATAATACAAGCTCATTTAACTTTTATCCATCAAAGAAAGCTTTTAGGTTATGGCAGCTTTAAATCTAATATTTGCTACAGGAGAAAAGGTGTCATACTGTATTTAAAAAACAAATACTGAAAACGCCAATTTTTGATAAAGGTTCAGGTTTACGTAGCCCATAATCGACTAACTTAATTTAGTAATTTTATTTCATACATTTTGTAGTTACTGATAAGTTTGTAAGTTTTATTAAATGATTTAAGTCTTTAGCTTTTATAAATGGTACGGAGCCCTCAGGGAGCGAGTCTTACTTGCACCTGACCGGTTTTTTAAAATAAAATGTCTAATCTTATTTGTTGTTTTTATGATTAGGTTTATGTATGAATCGACTGTACAAAAATAACTCAAAATTACTTAGATTAGTCCTCAATTTGTCGGCATACGTCCTTCTACGGCGGTCGTAGTATTTTTCCTGCATCATTCATTTATCTTCTCAATATACCCAAACTACCGAAACATTCCTTTTTTTTCGTTATTATATTATATACAGGATGTAAATAGAGTGCAACCAATAAATAAAACCACATGCTCTATTGACTATACGGAACAACTCTTTGAAAAAAAAACTCGCGCGAATCTTCAGTGAAAAAGATATTCAACTATAACTCAAAGACTTTATATCGAAGGAGAAAGGTCTATTATAGAACGCTGCCACGTAACAGCTGTTTCATTGACGATGCTCTCTCGAAACTCGCCCGTATGTGTGAGTGCGTTAGGGTTCACACATTTTTGTTTGAAACTCAAATATTTCCCAAACTAATGGTTAGCGCCGCGGGTACGAGTATGTTTCTTGCGAAAAGTGGTTCAGTATGACGGTAGAATATGTGGTTTTATTTAATGGTAGCACTCTATTTACACCCAGTATATTGTATGGATGGGATAAATTTTTGTTAACTTTTCCATTTGTAGACAATTTACATTAGCCCTTTTAAAAAAATGGATTGAGGTTTATTATAGTAGGGATCGGTCAGTCATCCGCTTTCTGCATGCCATGTCAACATTTGACATAATTTGTTTTGCCGTACGGTACGATTTCAGTGAAAACACTTGGTATATAGTAAGCCTAAGGTGCAGGACAGACAGTAAAGATGATGACGAGGCCAAGACGGCCGAGGAAAATGTATAAAAACGTAGCGACGTAGAACACACAGTGAAGATGGGACGATGTCGGGATGCAGTAACAAAACGCTATGTCTTCGCCTCGTCCTCGTCTTACGTCTCTCCTGTCTGTCCTGCGCTTAACCAACCAGTTGCTTAGTCATCTATCTACGAGTACAGATGTATTGATATCAGCCTCTCATCGTATACTGCTGGACATATATAGGCCTTTCCATTGTTTCGCCACTTTTTGCTGTCCTCCGTCCTCCTCATCTCAGCCGCTTACTAGTGATCTATTCAAATCAAATCAAACATTTATTGCATTCATGTTGTATACATAGGTCTTACCTAAATTAAATGTGGTATTAAATATGAATCCTGTAATCATGCACAGCAACTTAAACAAAATGTAGTAACATCTTTTACTTAGAACTAATTTTCTTACTATGAAATTTAAATTTGAAAATAATTTGTTCCTAATTATTATGTGTATAAATATTTGACACTACAGAATGTAATGTACCTATGATATATGTACAATAAAAAAATATATATACCTAAGTTATTCATATGATAACATAACTTAACGAATTACTTATTATTCTAAAAACTCTTGCAAAGTATAGAAACATTTATTAATTAAATAGTCTTTTTTGCGTTTTGTATTTATTATATTTTTTAAATCTAATAATTAATTGTACATTTTTATGCACATGACAAAAGGACTAGAAGAAACGATTTTTAGTGTTGAGGAAGGCACAGCAATATTAGTTTGTGGAAGGACCAAAAAGTTGTGGACTGTATAGAAATGGAGCTCAGTATCAAAACAAAGGTTTTATTTAAATGTTTAACAATATAGAAAGGAAATAAAAATAAAACTAGGGTTCACATACACACACCAAATCCAAATCAATAACGACAAATTCAGAATTTTAAAAAGGAATAATAGATAAAATATCACTAAAGTCTATAAGGTCCTGGCCTTCAAGGCGTCCGCAACATGGGTGAAGATTCTTTTGTGCACATGAACAGATTTCATAAATATATAGTGATGTGAGTGTAAATATACGATATTTAGTTAAGTATGATCGTATGGGGATCCAAAATCAAATTACCCTAATTTGTACACGCAAAATAAAATTCACTGCATGGCATACCATGGCTGTTCCTATACCAACCACGTAATGTTATAACTTTAGGGTGAAAACCGCAATTTATCTAAAACAGTAATCTTTTGCGCCACATTTGTTATGTGGATACCTTTTAAAGGTTAGAAGACTTTATATGTTTTTGTGTTTATTTTTCGCAAAAGAAAACCTTACAACTGGATTTGTAAGTGCAAAACATAGTGAGGAAAGTAAAGCTGCGTAAAATATTCATTTGGATTAAGTGTGTTGTGTGGTCAAAGGAAGGGTGGTAATAAAATACGCAACCTTTTACAGAATATTGAATAGCGTCAGATTTTTTCAGTATTATTTTGTCTGAAAGAGTATAACAAAAACCTTTATAAGAGGGATATACGTATAGGAGTCAAGGATGATGTATTCTACATCTTTACACAGTTGTGTTTAACCATATTTTATGACCATTTCACTTTATATGTACATTTCCTCATTCATAATATGATATTGATGTGGTCTTCATTGAAACTCAGAAGGTTTACAACTGTGGAAAAAGAATTTCTGAAGTATTGCGTGTGATGGTTGAAAGGTTTATCCATAAGAGAAAATTATTTTATCCGTTTTTATTATTAGTTTTGTTTTTATTTTTATATGTAAATTTTCCTCTGTTGTATATACCGAATTAGTTATTTTTACTGTAATGCTGTATAATTTATTTTAGTAAATAATAATAATAAATAAGGCAAGGTGTTATATAATATAACACCGCTGTGACTAAAACGTGGTGAGCAGTAACCATTGAAACAAGTCAGACAAAAAGTGATGGAATGGACATCAATCGTATGAAACTATAACTATTTACTGATGGCAGGCTCGCGCTCCTAGAGAACCTACACTTGACCCTCGGTTGGTGTTATCTGAGCAGTCCAACTGGTAGTAGGCCTCGGCCTGGCTTGTCCCCCGATGTGTTTGTCGTGGCCATGTCATAGAATTGATCATTTCAGGATCTGATCGCAATAAAAACTATAAAAAACAAAGGGGTCGCCCCGTTTCGCTCCGCTTCGCTCGGCTCTCGAATTTATTATCGCAAGCAATCTTACGTTCTCCTGCTCGCTACGCTCGTCGTCGCAACTATTTTTGACTCTTTGTTCCAAGTCTGTCTTAAATTTATATTTTAATGCTTTACGATATTGCCGATCAGGACAGCGATTCTCGCAAAATTTTTCACATGCTTTGCTTTTCATACGCCTTTGTTTATCTCGTCATAAATGCCGTGTGATGATAATTCTATTAACTATAACTCCTTAGAAGATACGTGAAGCATGTTATGAATACGTACAACGGGTTTATATTTCAAAAGTTTGATACGTTTCTTCATAAAGAGTTTGTAAAAATCACCCGCTTTCGGCCTTCCCAAATTGTCGCATGTGCGAGAATCGCCGTCCTGGATCTGGCATTATTTTTCACTCAGTCGTTCAACTTTTGTTTACAAATACAAAATACAAATACAAAAATATTTATTCACTCTTAGTCGTACAATTACATTTTCAGGGACTGGAGTCTCCTTTTAAGTAAAATGGATACCTGTAATAGGAGGCTCCGCTCTTCCATATCTAACAGATACTATTATAGGTATATGAATAAGAGTAAACTTATAAAAATCTTGATAATAAGAAAAACAAAAAACAAAAATCAGAAAACAAAATTTAAGAAAAACAAAACATTTTACACAATATAAAATTTTGCTTAATAGATATTAAGCATTAGTATTTCGAAAGGTTCTAAATTAAACTTGTTATAGAAGTGAAAATGTGTGAGTGTGTATGTGTGAGGGAGAGACTAAGTGTGAGTGCAAGTATGGTGTATATGTGATGTGTGAAGAAAAGTGTAATATGTTATGTGTGAAAATAAAAGTGTAAAAGGGTATTTATTTATGTACGCAATTGAAAGAGTGATAAAATGTAAATATTATGGATTTTATAGGCAATCACAATTAATATTCAAGTATATATTGTCAAGTGAATTTAGTACTGTTAATAACTTGGATTATTAATAAATTAATATAATACAATTAATTTCCTTATTTTACTAATGTATTTTATATGTATATACAATATGAAAAATTCCTTAACATGTAAAGTGGAGTAACTAAGTCTTATCAAATAAAAACTATTGAGTATAAGGAACGCTTATTATAAGTTTTCAATGGAAAAAAAACACATCCTTCAAAATTCTCTTTTAAAATCACCAGAAATATGCGTTAGCCATTTTAGCGCACGTGCCATAATAGTCGCCCTTTAGTGGGTACAGGCAGTTCCCCAGGAATTGTTATTACATAGTTAGATAATTGGCGTGGGTTTACTCTGAAACTCCAGGGGTCTAGAACGAGGCACAAAAAGAGTGTATTTGGAAAGACTCTTGAGTTGTCAAACTTGATTTCTTACACACTAAAAATCAAGTTTGACAGCAGAAGACTCTTTCAAAAAATATTATTTTTGTACCTCGTTCTTACCCCTACCCCTGAACAGATTTTGATTTTTTTTCACTTTTGCAATTTATTGCACTCTTTAATTGGACATAGGCTATAGTTTTTTTTTCCCTGAGGACGGGCATTTAATATTTTATTTATTTCTTTCTTTATTCCGTGCTCTTCGCTTTGTCAAACATTTCCATAAATCTCAATATGACAAATACACTTGGCTGACAGGGAGTTGCGAAGTACAAAAAAGTTATGTTTTCCTTGGTTGCTTTTCTGAGTAAGGCGATTTTTTTGTCCGGCTTCCCTTTTGAAAATGTTCACGTATTAATGATTACGAAACTGATTTTTTAAATAATTTTACTGTTATCGTGGTTAGATTTTCACGTGGACAAAGGTAGTTTGTTCTTTGTGTACAAGCAGTTCCCTAGGGACATAGCTATCTACTAATTAAATGCGTACGTGTAATTTCTGGAACTACTGAACCGATATTGAAAATATTTTCATTGTATTGGTAATGGACATAGGCTATAGTGTGTTTGCCGGAGATGGCTAGTTCCGAGAAAATATTAACAGATTCGATAGGACTACCCAAAAACTAAACAAACGCGGGTGAAGCCGCGGGCAGAAGCTATTCATAACATAAAACATACAAATTTCTTAGGTGGTAGAGCTAATGCCGGGCTCGACTGTGGAGGTACCACCATCTTACTCGGAAATCCTCCCGAAGTTATTCGGGGGAGAGTAAGAAGACAGCTCTCAGGCAAAAAAACCAGGACCACCACTGCCTGGGACCGATGGATGGCGGTATATCCATCCCCAGTTGCCGGGCCTTATATAAATTAGACTGGTGATGGGCAGCGGCGTTACTGGTGCAAGGGTTTCGGCACCGCGCTCACCAACCCGCCTGCCCAGCGTGTGTGAGTATGGGCATTTCTTCCAGGAGGACCGCCAAGAGCGGCGAAATCCTGGAAAGGCCTATGTCCAGCAGTGGACGAAACAGGCTGATGGATGGATGGATACAAATTTGTTTATTGACGAATACATCCAATACATGTTATCCACAAAATACAACGAATATCTAAACCCTCAAGTATTTAATATTATAATTAATATTGGTTGACTTCCAATTAGCTTACATTTTAATTGCAGGATAATATATAGGTAAGTATTTCGCCATTATAAAGAAAGAAGTTAGTAAAACTTGTAAATTAATAATGTTTGGAGAGGAAAAACTTTCTCCCAATTCATGTATTCCATTTGTAAGGTCTTCATGTCCAATTAAAACTTCGAGATAATTGGAGTATATGGCAGGTATTTCGGAAGTTATACCGCTATCCAACCAAGAGAACTGCATTAAAATCCGTCAGTGTCATATATCCATCCATCCATCCATCCATCAGCCCGTGTTCGTCCACTGCTGGACATAGGCCTTTCCCAAATTTTGCCACTCATGTCGGTCCTCCGTCCTCCTCATCCAGCCGCCCCCCGCAACGTCCTTCAGGTCGTCGGTCCAGCGGGCACTAGGTCGGCCTACACTACGCTTTGCTGTGCGTGGTCTCCATTCTAAAGCCTTTCGGCCCCAACGGCCATCATGTCGGCGACAAGTGTCATATAACGAAAAATAAATAAATATATTACTATCTGAAAAAGTGCGTGTTCGAGTGGTAATGTGAATCAATAAGAAGAGATTCAATAAAGCGGTTTTATGGAAAAACTATTTTTTTTTGTAATTAATATTCTTATTTACATTAATATAAACCATAATTTTTTGTCGAACCTGTAGTCAATTGTGTTTCAGGCACCGTAATTCTTCAACTGACGACTCTACTCGCCCGAACCCCCATACTAGCGCAGTTCGCTGATCATATCCTTATTTATAGGTACTTGCTTGTTATTCTTTCTTCTTCAACATATCCCATACAATATACATGACAAAATCAAATACATACAAAAGTTACAAGCGTATAAAAGTCTTGGATTTTACACATATTTTGATTAATGTTTATGTACCGTAATGTCCTAGAAGTGGTACATCAAATCAAATAATTTTCAATTCACAGCACAGTATCTTTTATATATATATAAAAAAAATACTTTTGTTTCACATCGATTTTTGGGATATTTTTCCTGAAATCATAGGAACCACCAAAACCATTACGTATCGAGTTTTTTTTTTAAACATGACGCTTGTCTCGCCTGAGCTTGCCTCTCACACCGTGTTCGGTTATTTCTCTACGAGCTCGGGAAATGAACTTTCGGGCCAACCAATAACAGTCAGTCATTGCTCTATAATCGGAAGTTGAATGTAGAATGAAATAGCAAGCATAGCGATCCCGTGCGCTACGCTACTGACTTCAAGCCGCTCGCCGACTACAGGCCTCTCGCCGACTACAGGCCTCTCCCCGGCGGATTTGTACGAAAAGAACAAGTGAAACATTGAGTTTGAATTTCACAAAACTCTGAAACTAATCACATTTGTTGTTTTTCAGTTAAATTGCACACAATTAATATTTGATCAGAAATAAATAAAAATGAATCCAACGTTTTAAGTTACTTTCGACACCCCATCACTCAAGTTTAATTAGACCTATAAAGTTGCAATTTTATATATATGTATGCAAGTACCCGAAATGCTAAATTTCGTAAATGAAACTTTAACACTACTCGAAATATTCACGTCCAAATTCACTATTTTTATTCCTGACTGTCTGAATCACTCATATAAAACCTAGACCACTTCCAGGGGACTTACAAACTTATCTCAGATAACGGTCAGTCATTGAGTGGAAAAATTCGGGAAATTGCTTATATTTAATTAGTATAATTTATTAAGTTGGATTGATACAACTGCTCGCGGAAATATTTCGTGTTTAAAACGTTGTTGTTTTTAGGGTTCCGTACCTCAAGAGGAAAAAACGGAACCCTTATAGAATCACTTTGTTGTCCGTCTGTCTGTCCGTACCGACCGAAAAAATCCGAAAACTATAAATTTCTAATTAAATCATAAAAATATACTCTTTAATGGAACCCTCGGTGGGCAAGTCCAACTTGCACTTGTCCGTTTTTTTTTGTATGTACGGCACTCTCTGGTCAATAATCTGCACTATAATCGACACTGATATTATAAGAACGTAAATTTTGTTTGTTTGTATATACATATAGAGTATTAAAGAGTAATCTGTGGAATCACAGAACTGATTTTAAAATTTCTTTGACGGTTATTACACTATCACACTAATCACACTATCACATCACACTAATATTATAAATGCGAAAGTTTGTGTGTGTTTGTGTGTGTGTGAGAGGGTGTGTGTGTCTGTGTGTGAGAGAGGGTGTGTGTGTGTGTGTGTGTGAGGGTGTGTGTGTGTGTGTGTATGTTTGTTATTCTTTCACGCTGAAACGGCTGGACGGATTTGGCTATACTTTGTTTCCTGGGGACGGGCAGTTCCCTCCTGATACAGCCATTATTTATATTCGCGTTGTTAATATCTAACTCTATAATAATATATTATTTACCGTGAAGACATTTTTTTTGTATTGAATTTGTGATGATTAGTGTGTTCGAAATAAAAAATACTAGTTTTGTTACTTTTGTCAGGATCCATAATAAAAAAAGATATCGACCGCCAAAGAAGCACTACATACTCCGGTGACAGGGACGACGCTCTACAAAACCTATGTGTATACCTACATATGTGCATTATTTACCGCCGGGAATATGTATTGTCTATTGTCAGTCACATGACGCGTCGTGTAGATAAGCAATTTTTTCGAAATTAGAAAACATATAAAAAAAATTCGTTGCTATTTTAAAAGGTGATATTATACTATTCCGATACATTCAGGACCGCAGCAATGATTTGTCATGCGATGTTGCCAGGGGGGGCGGGGGGTGAAACTGTCAGAAATGCCTGTAAAACATAAAATACGAATATTTTGTTCATAATGGAGGTTGACATATCTATCATACTATAGTATGTTCGATTTATCATGATATGGGTGGCAGTTCAAAGTTGGCAGTTATAGTTATGTGCCCTAACGAAATAGAATCGATTTTTTTAAGTATCGAAAACGTTAACAAGGGCTGTCAAATCGATTTTTTATTTGATTGATCTTTTATTATCCAAACTACTTTTTGTTAATTTCTAAATTAATTAAATTAAACGAACCAATAACTCCCGAGCTTGAGAGATCAAAGATTATTTTTTGTTTTTCTTGGCTTTTTACCAAAAACAAACAACAAAAACAAAACAAAAATCAACAAAAACTGTAACAAACGTCAAAACAAATAGCACGTAAACCAACCGCAACGAAAACACAAACCGCATACAAGATGCACTCATACCGACGCGATCCTATATGATGGCCGCACCGATTCATCGATGTATTTTCGATTATGTAGTGTCCGTACCTATGGGTTAGCGTTCCGATCCACGCATCATGTATCAAAAAGACATTATTCTTTTCTGAATCTTTTTTTGTTAAATTTAACAAATACATTGTGGTTATTGTTTCTATTTATAGATAAATAATTTATTGTATTTTTGCAATGATGATATACATTATTTCTAAAACCTAATATTTTCTTTTGCACCTGGGTGTATGTAGTATGGTGTGAGTAGTATAGGTGAAACGGAAAATTACGATCTGTCACCCATATCATGATAAATCGAACATACTATAATGTCAACACAATGATAACTCGTTCAATGTATGTTACCTCAAACTAAGGTAAAAATGGAAAATGATTTTTTCCTAGGTTTCGCCCTCAGCTCTACCCGCGTGGTATTCGGTTTTATGTTATGCTTTGGAATGTGCTATAAAAGGGAGTAAATAATTTAACCTCTATTTGCGACATTCCTAACACAAAAAAAAAAAATGTTCCAGGGTGTATCGGGAGCCGAAATCTACTGCAATACGTCTCTGTAAACAAAGTTCCGAGGTTTGTTGTTCTCTACGCATATGCAGAGATTTCATGAGAGTTAAGATCATGACTCGAAAAGACGCAACAGGAATGCATTCATTTGATAGTTGGATGATTTTTATCCTGAGGTAACAGTGATTTTTCGGGATGAAAGTGTAGCTTAGGTGTTAATTGAGGGTATGGGGTATCTCTATTCCAAATTGCATTCAAATTCATTTAACCGTGGCAGCGTGAATTATTAACAAACATACTATCAAATTAAATTTATATCAAAATATAGAAATATTTATTTCTATCATAGTTTTAACATACTATCACACAAACTTACACATTTATAATATTAGTGTGATTTATTTAAGTTTAAAGGTTTTGGGGGTTAGGAAACCCATATCCCCCCCGGTCTGCGGGCCTGAATCCCTACAACAAATGCCTACCAGCGAAAACGGTGGTGAATGAAAACCAATCTAAATTCAGTACCTGCTGCTGACGCTTTTTCAAAGTTTTTAATTTCGGTTTCCGTTTTCGCTGCCCATTATTTTACCTGTGGTTGGTATTTTTCAATACCTTCCTCTTTCAGTTTATATATTTTAATTACGTAAAAAAATAAAATACTTTTAGGATTAACGTCAGATCTGATCAGATTTAAAAAACTCTAGTATTATTTGTTAAGGGACTCATTCGCTTAAATCAGCAACTTTTGTCTTGAAGTCCTGGGTCGTGATCTAATTTTTTTGATAAAACTTCTAAGTTCCCTTTATAGGGTCTAGGCGTAAGGAGGTTAAGTTAATAACAAAAATGAACTAAAAAATAGTAAAAGCCTGTTTTAACCCGGATATTGACTTTAATAAAATAGATAAACTGCGTGCGCCAAAACGCCAAAGCGCGGATGAGCGAATTTAAAAATTAAAATTGGTTAAAAATCACAAAATTGGCTAATTTTTTTTTCTGTTTTAGAAAAAATAAAAAACAAGTTTCCTTATTGATACTAAAATAGAAGACATAAAGATCAATTTAATTAATCATTAGGCCAAGTTTGAGTTGGGCTCGCGCTAAAAGGGTTCCTTAAGCACCACCACCTAATACGAGTACAGAACCCAAAAGCATTATGTATAAATAACAACAATATAGACCATGATGATTATCACTTGTATTTGTTTCACAGTAAGTATATTTATCCCAGCCGGTTTCAGTTTTACACCATTATCGAGGGATTATCTAAATAAATAACACATTTTTCAGGAGATAACAAATAATTCGACATGCAACCAAAGAAATGTTTCGACATTATATTAAGGTTTCTTGTATGGATAGGTACATAGAGACCGTACAGAGACCGTAGTAACACGTATTCTGTGAAAATATATCAACTAGCTACCTACAACGGCTCAATCTGC
Source organism: Ypsolopha scabrella (assembly GCA_910592155.1). Classification (NCBI taxonomy): domain Eukaryota; kingdom Metazoa; phylum Arthropoda; class Insecta; order Lepidoptera; family Ypsolophidae; genus Ypsolopha; species Ypsolopha scabrella. The sequence continues at coordinate 8,930,851 of OU342969.1, forward strand.
AGTTCCCTGTGACAGACGGACAGACAGACAGTGGGGGCTTAGTTATAGGGTCCTGTTTGGCATTATTCGGGTACGGAAAGAAACAAATAAAAAAGCACTCAAAAAGAGATAATTCTCAAAACTATAATTCTTTGAGCGAAATATTTCCAAATAGGTAACGCTATTTACAGCCGTAAGATAAAGGTGTAAAGAAACATCTATATAAGTATTCATTAGGTATGTGATAGACTCAGTATGATAATTCAAAAACTCTTAAAAAAGAAGAGATTTAAAGTACGATGCGCATTCATCGACTACTATGTCAGCTATCTGACCAGGCACTGTGTACAATTTCGCTCAGCCACAGCGCCTTTCGGAGCACGTTTGGCAAACCTACAGCCCACTACAGTGGCGTGTTTCTATTTCAATAAATGAAATATTGGAAATAAAATATAACCGCTATCGAATTTCCACGCGACAGGCGGAAATAAAGCCTGTCGACAAATCGACACACGGGTTTTTTCGGTTTGGCCATTAGGATTTGGTCCTTGTTACATAACAAAAGTGCAAATTCTGCCTTTCGAAAGCTGAAAACCTTTTTGAAAGTAAAACAAAATGTGGGTCTAAGAGCAATTATTTTAATAATAATATTACGAAATTATAATATTATTGTAGAATGGCAATTGAAATGTCGCCTGTGTATTTTAAAAACCTAATAACATTTCCATTATGTTTCTTTTAGCAAATATGTTTCCATCCATCAGCCAGTTTCGTCCACTGCTGGACATAGACCTTTCCAGGATTTCGCCACTCTTGGCGGTCCCCCTGGAAGAAATGCCCATACTCACATACGCTGGGCAGGCGGGTTGGTGAGCGCGGTGCCGAAACCCTTGCACCAGTTACGCCGCTGCCCGTCACCAGTCTGATTTATATAAGGCCCGGCAATTGGGGATGGATATACCGCCATCCATCGGTCCCAGGCAATGGTGGGCCGCCTGGTTTTTTTGCCTGAGAGCTGTCCTCTTACTCTCCCCCGAATAACTTCGGGAGGATTTCCGAGTAAGATGGTGGTACCTCCACAGTCGAGCCCGGCATTAGCTCTACCACCTACGAAAATATGTAATATATGTTTAAATATATATATTGACTGTGCTTTTTAAGTAAAAGGTCGTTATTAAAATAAACGTGAAAGAGGGAATGTTGGCTCATATAATAAAAATGTTAAAATTGCCAATGATTTAACATACAAAAGCACTATTCACAGCAAGCTTTGTCTATTTAGGAGCGTTAATATAAAAATAAAACGCATTGATGCTCATATAATATTGTGAATGGATTTCAAATTTATCAGTTTCCGTAAAGACCAGACAATTTTTTTTGAACCAAAAAATAACGCTTGGTTATTAAGATGTTAGTTGGTACAAATTTTCAAATTGTCGTATTAAGGGTCTAAGTTTCTAACACTGATGGGGTCGTAACGTACCGTACCTCATGACGTCACATCTGGTGCTCGGACGAACTTGGAAATATGTACCTGCGAGCTGAAACATAAAAGACTTCCATTGTTATTTGTAACCAATTTTTGTACTGAATTTTATGAAACTGTCGTACTGTCACGGAAGTTAGATCTAGCATCGGTCGTTTGTACCACTGCGGGAAGTTCCATTCATCCACTTTTCATGTTTTCATTTGAATTTTCCTGGCAGCCAGCAGGTGTTGCATAGGCAACCAAGCTATACGGGTTATTGACTGGACCATCAATGATGCATGAAATTTAGATAATGTCTGACGGTATTTCTTTACTTATTATTAGTGTTGCAACAAATAGTATATCGGTCCTAGGCCGAATAACAGATATTCGGGCAGGATTGTCCAAAATTGCCCTCTTTCGAGTGTAATTTCAGCTTAAATAAAAGTAAATGATCAAATTAATGTGTAGTTCGTTATTTTTACTCTTGTGTTTAAGTATTCTATTCGGCCGAAATCAATGTTTGGTATCTGACCGACAGCTAAAGCTATTCATTGCAACTCTACTTATTATTTCTTACTTACTTTGTTCTTAAATATTTATAAAAATGTGCCGGATCCGCCGCGGGTACCGGATCCAAACCGAGTATCCATCCAATTTATACTTTATAATGTTCTCTAGATATTTTATCTAAATGTAGTGAAATGAAAGATGTAAAGTCGCCGTCAATAGAAATTGTGGATTATGTAAACAAAGCGCCATGTTGTCTTTGTCTATGAATAGGTGAACTATCTAGAGATGGGTAAGTATGTGATTAAAATATGTTAGGTGCTTAATTAATTTTCTTTATTTGATTCATCGCTAAAATATTCTGATGAATCGCTAGTTAAATCGCCCACTTTAATTACAAATGGTTCCATCACAGCGTCGGTGGCCGTATCTATTATCCCATCCAGTTCTTTAATTTTTTCTTCTACTTTGAGCTACACATTTCGCCCACTGGCCCGATCCGCGCCAAACCTTAGTCCAACAAAATCTTCACATCGTCCATTTTGAATGTTTTGTTGTTCCTTCCAACGTAACCTTTTACTTGCGCTCATATCAACTCTATCGGGTTAAGCTCGCAATGATATTATGGTGGAAGGCGCAAAACTGTCACATTTTTCGATGCCGCCAACTCATCTACATACATTTTTTTATATTTTTGCTTGTCTACTTTAGCTATGAGATTCGCTTTGATTTCGTTTTCTTGAAATTTGATTTCTTTTTCGCGCAACCAGTTTTGTATAGCCTCCTTCCGCCAACTCATGTTGGGCGCCTTTTCGATCTGACGCGAATGATATGGGGCATTGTCCATTACTATGACGGAACCAATTGTCGTTGTTTCAAGGTAAAACACTATCCAAATCACAAAGAAAGATCAGTAAGAGAAGCCAAGTCGTTAGAATACCGAAAACACAAAAAATTTTAGAGCAACGCTGGAAGATCACACAGCTCTCGATAGAATCACACACACGTTTATGTCAAAGATTATGAAGTAACGCTGTCAAAAAAAATTACGGAATAAAATAGCATCATGAATAAAATAGGTTTATATTCAAATAGATTCGTACATCACTAATTTTCAAAGACAATACAGAATCGACGAGAAAAAAATATGACAGCAATCTCGACGCAGTACAGAATTGACTATTGATTCTATGATTTTCCGTAATTAACTGGTGATTATTGAATATTTCACGATGAAATACAGTGAATGGCAGGTAAGACTTGATGCTTCATGATTTGGAATAGTGTTCAGTGAGACTCCGTGACAGAACCTTGAGAAAAATTGAGAAAACGGTTTGTTTACATAGTCCACAATTTCTATAGACGGCGACTTTAAGTGCGTACATCCACATACACACGCACATAGCCATCTCATGTCATGACTCACATGACGCTTTTAACATAATATGGGATACATTGGATTGCTTGTTATAGACTAGGGTCCCACTCCAAAAAAGTGACCTCACCAGATACAAGACAGACAGAGAGAGAGAGAAAGAGAGAGACGGACGGATGGACATGACGAAACTATAAGGTTCCTTGTTGACCACGGAACCCTAAAAAATGAGAATTACAACAATAGCACCATATTATTTCCCTTATCGAATCAAATTTTTAATTCTAATTTTTGTCTGTAAATAATTCATAGCATAACCATACATTTTGTTCTTTATACAAATTTTCACAGTATGAATTTTTTCAATCGCGTTTTTGTTTAGTATGGGACTAGAAAAAGGTAACAAAAATGTTATAATGATTTATTAAACAAGTAGCTTATTCTTGGAAGTAGTTACAGGTTTCCAAAAGTGACAATGTTTTTGCCGTATCGCCTTGAAAATTAGCACTTATAGATCTATATAATTAGATCCTTATAAGCGACACTTCGGTTGGTGTCATAATAAAGTGTTCTTTTTTTAAATCAACGACTTCGATTCTAGGCTATACTTCATCGGCCCCAAAACTCGTTTTCTTTCAACTTTCAAATAAAAAACTGAAGTAAAAATAATCAAAAAAATGTTTATTTAGAAAAATTAATAGTTACGTTCGTACAATTATTAAAGGTGAGGTTGACGTTTTTATTTGGTATATTTATATTTGTTTGTTTTACTTGTGACGAAGTAGATATACCTATACATGGCTGGCTCCGTTCGATCTCTTCATTTTCACGAGAAGTAGGTGGACGCGGTGATGTTGATTGACGCAAGTTAATTGATTTCGATATTTGATGAGTAATTACTGATTACTGACTCTTCGATGTAACTTTCTGCTACTTGATGTGACTTCCAGCCACCGTGACGCTTGAGTGTTGTCAAGTTTGCACCAGAGTCAGCAAGCAGTGTTGCAGATGTACGGCGGAAGCAATGTCCAGTGTAGGTTTATGGATTTTGTAGTTTTAGGTATCCAGCAATTTCCCAACTTATTTCTGCCAATGACTTGTGTGGCTTATTCTTGGAAGTAGTTAGAGGATTCCAAAAGTGATAATGTTTTTGCAGTATCGCCTTGAAAATTAGCACTTATAGGTCTATAATAATTAGATCCTTATGAGCGACACTATCTGTTGGTGCAATAATATAGTGCTCTTTTTTTTAAATCAACGACTTCGATTCTAGGCTAAACTTCATCGGCTTAGACCATTTCGCACGGGACTGGGCAAGTGCACTTGTCCCCCTCTGCCGAAGTACATGAACAATGTGTTCATGTAAGTTTGCTTGTGTGCGCGTTTTGTGTTTGTGTTGCAGCTTTAGATTTTAGTGTGACATATCAATTTTTCGCAGGAGTGTGCGTGAATGAGTATATGTGTGCTGTGCGTGTTTACCTCCCCTCCCGTGGAAAACGGCAGAATAATTTCAGTACTAAGAGTCACGCTTTGCCAGGTCCCGTGTTAAATGGTCTAAGTTCATCGGCCCCAAAAGTCGTTTTAGCATTTTAAATTATTAGCATTTTAATTTCAAAAACTAACCCTGTATATTTAATGCTTTTAAACATCTCCCTTGTTTTATTGTGCTTTCATGGTGCATGGCAACGTTATCTAAAAAGATATTCTCACTCCATTTCTCCTCATGGATACCGTAAAATACGACTAAGGGATTATAAAAAGGGACGCCAACAATCTATGTTTATGTAGTATTGAGGGTCATATGGTCATGGGATCTTAGCCCTGTCTGCGGAGACGACGTATAGGCACCTATTTACTGGTGTTGGACTTCGGTCGTGGCTTGTAACCACCTTCATGACGATACCATGCCGCCAAGCGACTCGTCGTGTACCGGGGGAGTGGTTACAAGTTGCGTAGTATCGGTTATTAGTTCTTTACCGACTTCCGTAGATTTTTGCAGACGTTCTTGGAAAGACTTAATAACGCCTAGCCTGCTGTCACTCTACCAGTTTCTGGGCAAGCGCTCTTCATCCTAGGTAATATCCAAACGTATGCCTATTGTGAGAAAAATAATAATAATATAACTCCCAGCTCTCGGTGTCTGTGTGTTTAAGTGTCCTTTCGCGTTCTCCGGAAAATAGGCTAAATCTGCGTAGTTACGTTTTGATCCGTGATGATTGAATCTATGTGGGGTGGCGAACGAGGTATTTTGTAGCAGATCACGATATATTTTGGAGTTTTTAAGATTTCTCAAACATGGGAACCCCAATTGAAGGGTACACGGAAAGAACGTCAATAATTTCACAATTGTATTTCTAGAGTCACAAACAAGTTGATATGGCAGGTATTTTTCCTTTCTACAAAATCTTTACATAGATAATACTCATAACAGGGCACGTTTTTTCCCTGTTTATCGAAACTATACCATACTTCAACTTAATCTGAACAACTTGGCATCAAAACATGAAAAAAAAATGACATCACCCATATGATTCTTTCCGTATTTGTCTAAAATATTTACCATATTGTACCGCGACACAAATGAGGATATTTTAAGAGGACAGTGATTTTATGTGAAGTGTAAATTTTCGTGTGCTTATGTAAACTACTACATTTATATAGATAGATAGGTAAAACTATTCATGCCACTTTCTATAGCATACAAAAAAAGAAAAAGAATATTAACATTACAAAATATTACTCATTTGAAACATAAAAACGTAGCAGTGGGTCGTTACCCATCTCTACAGTGCGACAAGGGTATTTTGGAACGTGGATTCAAGTTTCTTTTGTCCATGTTTTGCACACTCAACCTACAAACTTGAAATTGCCTCGCCTTGATATCTTAATACCTAGCTATTTTAATTAATTTCACATTATTAACGATTTATTTTCGGATTTTGGAAGGTCCTTTGTTCCAGCAACCAAGAGCCGCAAATCTATTTTTTTTGTATATGTAATTAGAATTTTCAAAAGATATAATTTAAATAACATTTTTTGTATGGAATTTGACAGCTTTGAAAAGAAATTCGAGGCAAAACGATAGAAGCGCCGCATCCTCTGCATGCAATTAGCTTCAGTGTTCCCTATTTCAAACACACCGGCAAATTCTCTCTAAAATTCAAACTTTTCGAGAGTGTTTACGTCAAAACTCATTCGCATTCGTAATCAAAACGCAAACAGAGAAAAAGTCATCCCAAAAAAACCTAGCTGTCTGAGTCGATGTCGCGAGCAGGCTGGGTTTAAATTGGCACTCTACCCTCAATTGAGCTGGAAGGCTCTCTGCTTTGTCCAGGTAATGAATGCGGCTCCCTGTCGCCATCATGGCCGTCATAGCAAGGTACGTAGCATCGGTCAACGGAATTATCACCCGTGTTTCTTAGGTGATAAGAGCGAAAAGTAGTTCTGTGGCAATGTTAATGTTATAAATAAAATAAGTATGTGGATAACGGGAAGGTAGAGGTCAACGATGAGCAAAGTATGACCTAGCGTGCAAGCGTGTGTTTTTCATCATCACTTATTAGCAAGTGGTAAAGTTTAGAAGAAAAACAAACCGGCCAAATACGAGTCAGACTCGCATAACTAGGGTTCCGTAATTCGACAGCTTAGGGAACAGTCAGGAAGAAGGTATTTAAAATCTTGCCCATTTTAACTGTTTATGATAACTAAAAAAACCGGCCAAGTGCGAGTCGGGCTCGCGCACGAAGGGTTTCGTACCGATATCTATATCCAAAAAAATAATGTCTGTTGTTTGGGAGTGCGCAGGTCCGACTCGCTTTTGGCCGGTTTTAGTATTTGTTGTTATAGCGGCAACAGAAATACATCTGTGAAAATTTCAACTGTCTAACTATCACGGTTCATGAGATACAGTCTGGTGACAGCGGAGTCTTATTAATGGTCCCGTTGGTTACCCTTTGGGTACGGAACCCTAAAAAAGAATTGATTGCACCACAAAAGACCGTACTCGAAATAAAACTCGTGGATGAAAAATTTCATTTTGTCATTTTAGTATCGTAAATTTCTCACCCGCTATATTTTTCCTGTAATCTTTACGTAATCCCACATTACCATGATTTTTTTCATATTATTCGGTTCGTTAGTTTCGGGAATAAGGAGGGGGGACATGCATTTTTTTGTGGCTATTCAAAGATTTCACGAAATTGGTGGCAGTAAATATAGTAATAGTATATATTTTTATAGCACACCGTGCGTAAAATGACCGCTTTACGCACGCTGCGCTTGCGTAAAGTCGACATTTTCCGCACTTGTGCTATAAAATATTATACGAAACTCGTGCGAGAAACTTTTTCTCGACTCGTGTGATTGCAGGCTCGTGCCGCAAACTCACACTCGTCAGAAAACGTTTCATCGCTCTCGTATCGTAATGTACTATTATAACCAGTTTGATACCCATATTGTTTTTTAAGATTTTATTTTTTTATTTTACTCTCTTTTGTATTGGGAATATTTATATTTTTTATTTTTTTATTGCGTTTAATGTAGGTAAGTAAATGCAATTTTTCTGGCAAATTTCAAGTCTTTATCTTTAACGGTGCTAAAGTTATGAGTCTGTGACATACGGACGGACGGACAACGGAGTCTCACCATAAAGGTTCCTTTTGTACCTTTTAGGTACTACGGAACCCTAAAAACGGGACATGCGAATTCAGATCGCACCCTGAGGATTCCGTATCCAAGAGTACAACTTAAATAAACCTCTTTTAAAAAGTTGTAGTTTTGTACAGAGTAGAAATAGATTCGCAAAATTCCTCAAACGCAAAAACCCTAAAAACGCGAGGAAAATGATAAATCACGTCGTGACGTTAATAATCATCTTTTCTTTTAATTACACACACAAAAACATTTGCCATTTCTTTGCCTTACAAGTCTTCTGTGTGTTAACTGCCACTGAAACAGTTAACAATGTCATTTCACCGACGAATTTTTTCGTTCCAATGTCATAGAACTTCGCCGTACTTCGGGCACTTTTTCTAGGGCATGCAGGTTCAGTCCATAGTGTTTTCCTTCGTGTTTCGGCCAATGATATACAAAAATTCTATGTGAACTTATGCATACTCGACAGGCGGGTTGGATTCAAATCCAATTCTTAAGGTTGAGAGCCGACGGCGTGGCGTGACGGAGATAAAGTTAAACCAATCTCAAGTAGCCGGCGTATCGTATCGACTATAATTTGATTTTCAATATTCCACTTAAATATATTTTGGACTCTGCAATTCCAAATGCAGACCCAAGACTAAGAGGACGGGCTTGCCGCGGCAAAAACTTCACTGCTGTGCCACCGGACGAACAATGTCCAATGATGAAGCCTAGTTTTGAAGCGAAACATGTGCCGAGAACTCAGAACATTCTTACGCGTGTTCTTCTCTTGAGAGAGTTGTTAATTAGGATTGGTATAATTGTATTTTTATTATGTTAAATGTTTATTAAATTAATCCTGGATTAAATACAACGTCTCCGTCCGTCTGTTAGACTAATAACCACTGAACGAAGAGTAATCTAAGAACTGTATTGAGAATAGTTTAACTCTCTCGAGTCCCATATCAATCGTGCTTCGGATCCATGGCAGAGCATACGACGTAGGCACCTATTTACTGGTGTTAGGCTTCGGCTGTGAACTTATCACCACCCTCATGACGAAACCATGCCGCCAAGCGACTCGACATGTTCCTGCGTCATGAGAAGCCGTACCGGGGAGTGGTTACAAGCAGTTACTGTTGCGTAGTATCAGTATTGTTTCCGTTACCGACTTCCATAGATATTTAGATAATTATGGAAGTCCCTGGAAAGACTGATTAACGCCTCACTTGCTGTCACACTCCCAGTTTTTGGGTGAGCACACTTCATCCGTGGTCTTATCGACGCTTTTCATTCAGGCGCGGTAATGGACAAGCATAGGTAGAAAAAAAAAGAGAGAAAGTTGAAAAAGAAAGGGGCAAAACGTCTCAGTATGATCACTAGAGTATGTGAATTCATTCAATCTTATCTGTCTTTTTTCCTCATAAATTATAAAGAGAACAGTATATTAAGAGAGACAGAGAAGACAACCCTATAAGATATCCGTTAGCTAAAGTTCGTCAAGTGACACACTCTATCGAATTACCCTTGTAACTCTGGGAAAACTTTTCCGATTTACGCCACTTTCTTTTTCCTTTTCTGGAACTTAATAATGTCAGGGATTGGGATAAGAGGGATCATCTTACACTAATAGCTGCTAATTGAATGTAATTCTATCAGACGTGATTGGGCTATAATCCGATTTGGATTTCTTTGTTTCTTCTAAAGATAATCCTTAAGGTTGTACTTTTTGGCAAAAATAATCATCATTTTCTGTATAAAATATTACGTTTATAGTTTCATGAAAAACCAATTCTTACATGCAACACATAATAGGTACTGAAATTAAAATTATTTCATAATGTAAAATATTATTATTTAAAAAGTATATAGTAAATTTTTAATGGTTTTGTGATTAAAGCTGGTGAAAGTAATCAAGACGAACAACTTTTACAACGAAGGCAAGCCTGAAATCGCAACAAAAATGCTATTTCATTTCAAATGCATAACTTATTTAACTAAAATGTACGTAATGGACGATTTTTTCGCAATTTCAATAAGTATTGGCTTCATGCAGGTATAAACGGCAGCAATTTTAACAGCATACTTTGTCAGATATTTATTATTTGTAGATAAGTTTATTAATAAGTTTTGTAGCAGGTATCATTTATATTTTGTGATAATTTATGTTTAGAATATTGTCGTTTTATTGTTTGATGAAACTATAAAAAAGAATAAAAATATATTCGCACTTTTACTAAAAATAGAAACCGATAGTTGTTGTATTGGTTTTAATTCTTATAATAGTATAGATTTTTTTTTCATATTAGTTGTACGTTACGTAATTAAAATTTAAATAATTTATTTTGTAAAATAGGCACAAAAAATTTACTTTTTACATGTCTTATATAATCTTAAAAAACAATAGAATCAGGTGAGAAAAATCAAATTTATAGGGAAAAATACGATAGTATTTGAAACTATGAATAAACGTAAATTGTTATTTAAGTTTTAGATTATGTTACATAGATAATAAATAAAGTAGACATCTTATTTGAATCTATTAGGAGGATTGACAAACCTTTGTGGTATAATATCTACTAGTACCTACCAGCTGCAAAATCATTTAAATAATTAAAAGATCAATAACGGAATCTGTTCTATTATATTATATATTGTTTGTATTGTACAATTTTATTTAATGCATGCTTTTTTTAACTACTAATTGTTGTTTTTATATATATATATGGTATATTTATCTACCTGCTTTAAACGTGTTGTGTTCAGTGAGAACAAGGACACGCTGAAAAACAGCGCTGTGCAGATTCACACTCACAGCAATATGCTGAGCTTTGCCCTTTTTGTCACCAAACCCTTTAATTTGTAAAAAATGAATGTACCTACTTAAGTGTGTTTAATTTGGGACAAATAAATTTATTTTCTTTCTTTCTTTCTTTCTTTTTTAGGTTCCGAAACCACAACGTCTATGTATAGATAACTAGTGGTCATTTCTCGCGTGGATCCCGTTTCTCTTGATACCGTGGAATTTTCCTAAAACCTCTTATTAAGATGTCTACGTCATACAAGAAACCTTAGTCCTAATGTCCCTAGGTCCAGGTGGTATGAGAGCAGTCAGGCTTTGAATAACAAAACCTGTATAAATTAATGTCACCTTGACATAAACAACAAGACGCACAGTCTCTAAAAAAAGTTCCTCAGAAAGTGTCCGAACGTGCGACGAGCAAAGTAGCAAAAATCTTCAACCAAATTAAGACGTTATGACGCTAACATAATATGCAATGTCAGTTGTACGAAATCGTCATTCGATTTTGTCACCCCATAGAGCCGTGACAAGATGCATAGCGGACACTTTTTGAGCGAGATTGTGGGTTTAGTTGTTTATAAAAGGCAATGCACCTTGTATAGATTCCGGCCAAAATGACGGAGAGTTTTGTTTATGAAAACAAAAAGTAACTACAATGCAAAATTTAATTTCTCTTTACAAAAGTCTTTTTTTTTTCATCATAGAGCCATTAAGCCAAACCCATCTGGCCCATCATGTAAATGGCTTTAAAAAGTAAAACTTTGTTGAAACTCTGGAGTTAATTTAACCATCTAAAACCACATTTCATCCTCTGTCGAGCTGAAAAAGTCAGTCTGTCGAAAACAATATACAGGTTCCTTCAGTGTTTACAAAAGTATGGATTTAATAAATCTAGAATAATGCTTGTTTGATTGGTTTTGTTATTGCTGTTTTTTGTATATGATAAATAAATATACAGAGTGTAAATAGAGTGCAACCATTAAATAAAACCACATACTCTACTGATCATACTGAACAACTATTCGAAAAAAAAACAAAAACGTAAGTCTTCAAAGAAAAAGATATTCAACTGTAACTCAAAGACTTTATCTCGTAGGAAGAAGGTCTATTTTAGAACGCTGCCCGCTAACAGCTGTTTCACGGACGACGCTCTCTCTAAACACGCTCGTATGTCGGTGCGTCAGAGTTCACGCATTTTTATTTGGAACTCAATTATTTCCCAAACTAAGAGTGTCCGCGGGTATGAATCTTGGGAAAAGTGGTTCAGTAAGATCAGTAGAATATGCGGTTTCTTTTAATGGTAGCAGTCTATTTAGACCCGGTATATAAATATTGTAGGTCCTACAATAATAAGTGAAAATAATTCTAGAGTGGATTGTGTATCGTTAACCGATCAGTGATTGTTTTGGTGGAATAAATATTTCACTTTCCTGTACAAAGTGGTTTAATTCGCTGACTCAATTTCTAAGAACAAGGAAAAAAAATTGCGCAAAAAATATTATTTTCGATGGAAAGAGAAAGTGATTTGTTATTATTGAAGTATTTTCCGTGTTTACTTTTTTCAGTTTGAATGCGTAGTTCCTATTATACGGTGAGGAAATAATATATTCTTAATGAAAATAATTAATTTGAAGCTGAAAGTAGAATTCGTTTTAATCTATAAAGGTTTTCTTAGGTTTTCTTGTCTGATGGAACCCAAAATTACCTTATTCTATTAACTTTTGTTTGGCAAATTGAGCCATAAAGTAATTAAAATTTAATGGCATCTGTTTAGCAAACAAAAGCTATTACTTTTGTAGTAATTACTTTTAAAATTAAGTAATTATAAACTTGGTTGAACATATACGTTGGTACTGTGGGAGAGAAAGCGGCTCACCAACTTTTTACTTCTACTGCGAAAGTAATAAAAGCGAAAAATGCGTTAACTATTATAGGAAACGTTCCCTATGATACCGCCAAGCGCCCGCTAAGCCTAATTAATATTTCATCAATGTGTGGTGCGCCTTTTCTAGCGCTCCCTAAGTTACGCACACTAGAACAACGTGCGTGTGCACGGCACGCACTACTACAACCATAGCTAAACGGACTTCGCGAGATAAAATAGAATAGAATATAATAGAACAAGCTCTATTGGTGTAACATAACAAAAATAACACATAATGAACTAAACAAAACAAAAGTAATGCCCAAAGATGGAGAATCTACAGATTTTTTTTCGGTAACTCAAAAAATGTTTTATTTTAAATTGGTTAAGAACTCACGTAAACCATTCAGTTATTAAATTTCAATGAAAATAGCGCCTTATAGATCAGATGGATTAACTTAAATTTACTACATTTTGGCAAGCAAGTGACACCGTGTTTAATTTATACAACAAAATATGTTAGGCACTCATCGCATAAAATACACGTTTTTGTTAACCGCGAACGATTTTGACAACCAAAACTGAGTTTTTCTCAAGTTAAAACGGAACAAACATACATACAGACAAAAATTCTGTATACAATACTAATGACCCATTTCATTTGAAAATGCGCAAGTATATTCAATTTTCAATATTTACAATTTACTAAGTATTTTATGATTACTCGTAGTATAGATACGGGCATACATACATACATATGAATGCGAGACATCTAGTCAAACGTTTACTAGTAAGAACATCATAGAAATAATGAAAATACCCTCTCAAATTCTGAATGTAAAGCGAGTCTAGTTTTCTGTATCACGTACTCACTATAGCATAGCGCAGTGAACTTCGACTGAGGCACGTTGCGAATTAATTGAATGTAAAATGTGTGCTTGAATAGCGCTGCGCTAGGTTCCTTGCTCGGATCGCGCTGTTCTAATTCAATTCTTAACAAAAGTTTCTGAATGCACTTATTATGTTCATTTCATGCAACATTGACTTAGAATTGAAATCAGAGATGAAACGTCACTAGCCTTTTCCACGCGACCCGCGCTGAAGGAGAACCATCCCTGAGCACTTTTCTTCGACTTTTCTCCCTAAAATAGTCAAATCAAATTGCTACAGTTTAACAAATTAAGTTTTTATCATTTCGGTATAGAAAATCAAAGAAGTTAATCTAGACGTGAGGAGCTCTGAACCAGGATTCGAACCCGGGACCTCTCACTTGCCGGGCGATTGCTTTACCAACTGAGCTATCCAGTTCTCAACACGACCTGCGAATTTACACATCTACGTCCAGATTAAGTTTTCTGATTTTCTATACCGCAATGATATAAATTTAATTTGTTATCTCCTTGCGATGGATAAATCGCCTTGTGTTTAAAAATATAGAAATTTATTTGTATCATAGTTTTGCTACAGTTTATTAGATCCATCGCACAAGGAAAGAAAAAAGAAAAGGTTGGATATTGCTGTTTTTAGGGAATAAGATTTAATGTAAATTCATATGAGAGCGCTTGAAAAAAAAACGCGATTTTATGCTTTAGATAATAGGTTATATGTTTGCAACAGTCATTATTGTAATTTTCGCTTTATTAGTTTGGACGAAGTACTGTTTTGACTTAAACAGCCTTCACTTTGCAATTTTTTTCGATGCAGCAAATTTTTCTCTATCACGTTTTAGGGCGGGTAAAGGCTATATAGTAATACCAATAAAATACCTACAAAATATTTTAATTTTTGTACGGAACTTCATCCATGAATTTATTTTATTTTCACGTTCCATAAGCTAGAACTTCCCGATACAAACACACCTTTATTGACCCTCACTTAGGATCATCCACTAGTCTATTTGTCTGCGAGATTGGTATTTGAAAAATATCAATTTGCTAGCCAATGCTCACAGGTTTCACCACGACCAAGCAAATAACCCTTTCGGACTTTATTATCAAGGCCGTATGGGCGATAACTGTGGGTATAAAAAAGTTGTAGCATATGAACCCTCTCTACTATCGTTGTGAAGTTGGCACCTCCACAAAAACACGTGTAAAGGTCTTTATTTCATTGCACCAAGGGCGGAAACACTTTGATCTAAGGGACAGCTTATTTGGTACGTTCTTTACGTGAGAAGAGTTCCAAAGAGATTCGGAAGTATTTGTGAAAACAAATTCGGTTGGATGTGTTATCAATTGTGTACTGAATAGCAATGACACCAACGTTTCAAATTTGGTTTGTGGTTTTTAATATTTTGAAAGTGTAATAAATAGTTGCGCTTAATTTACAGCTACGGGTTGATATCCAGTACTTGATTTTAATTATGTTTTGAGTTTATTTATTTGGGGGATTGTTTCACTTCAATTTGACCCTTTTCGACTGTTTTTTGTTACCGGGAAAGCTTATTGAATTATTCATTATAATAAATAAAATATACAATATATGCGTATTACGAAATTAAATTGTGTGGTATGTAAAGAAAACATACACGAAAATAAAGAGCCTAAAGCATACGTCAACTTTTAAAGTAAGTATTAAAAAAAAGATGAAAATTTCATTTATTGTTCTTTAAACATGCAGATTATTGTTATATAAAATACGAAATAAATACAACAAAGCTTTGTATAAAAAATTAAACCTTTAAGATAAGGATTGCCGTTGGCATCTATGCTTGTGGAGCACTGAACAATAGATACCAGCATCTTCCGACACAAATCTAAATACATATTGGCTAATTGGGGCTTAGCTCATAAGGATAAATAATTTGGAAAAGCAGGAGGCAAAAATTTTTTTTTTTTTTTTGAAACTCCTAAGTATAGATTAGGAATGTCTTTCACGTGTGCTTACTTATTGTAGGCGAAGCAAATAAGCTCATATTTTACAAAAGAGTGGCATTAAGTCACTGCTCGAACTTAAAAGTTTTTAAATGTGATAGATGACTAATAAATTACCTCTATGGTAACTTACAATAGAACCATCCCTTAGGCAAGGGACGGAAAGGGGTGAATGCTATTATTGTTTATAACTTCGAGGGCAAATTATCTGTAGTCGGTGCAATTTGATATACGAATTAGAGTACCCTGATCTACGTTTGCCAAAAGTGCAGTTTGGGATACAAATTACGGAACTACTATTTTTACTTTTTTTTGCAAATGTGCGATTGTGACTCGGGGGAAATGACTGTAGTTTGTGCGAATTGGCAATATGATTAAGAAATAGTCTTCATTCATTGCCCGATTCGCAACTTTGGCCGGGTCATACGGAAAAGGTATTTTTATATTTATCTGACATTCTACTTCGGGGGAAATGTCTGCAGTCATAGAACTTATCTCAAAGTTAGCCTTTTGACTAGTACTTCATTGGCCGGTTATAAAATATGGGCATTTTTACACGGAACATACTTAATTTTACAAAATGATTGTACGAGTAGGTATATACGTAGGTATATTGTACAACCACAGACTAATAAACAGATAGAAGTGGCAAGCGGGCTAAATTACATAGACTTAAATACCAATAGAAGTGGTCAGCGTAATTAAGTATTTTATTAGATAGTAATACTTCAGTGTATGCATGCACTTACCCATAAATTCAACAACATATAACATATAAGCTGCTTTATACAAAATGTAATATAAAATAATCATGACGCGTTTTATTCTGAACAGTATTGATGTAAATGTCACAGTTAAATCAGGTAGAAGAGAGGCGGTAGCTTATGTTAGACGGTTAGGTATGGCGAGTCGCACCACGTAGTGGCGTGACCGCCGTACGTAACCTTCGTGGTTATTTTTTCATGACCACCATTTAAACCAAAACCCTAATCATTTAGTTAAGCCACTGAATTTAACCAGATGCCTGCGCCATACATTGCTGAATATTAAAAACCTTAGTGAGGCGAAAGTAGGTAGGTATATCTGCTCATGAATACGATCAACTTTAGTACACCCATAAACATATACGCTAGAGAAAATTATTACAAACAAAAAATACTTTTTATGACTTTTTAGGGGGGTAAACGAAGAAACCAATATGAACTAGTTAAACTAGAGAAACTAGGCTTTAGGGAAGCAAAATGTAAATTAGTCACCCTACAATGAATTCACTCAACTTGCGCAGACTCGTACTACAAGAGAACTTGAAAAGATATACGACTATTGTCCGTTTCAAAACGACGTACATTACAAAATCTTGGAAAATGCTTAAGTGTGCAACAATATTGTAACTGTGTGCATGTCTCGGAATCACCTGCATAGTATCATTGGAGACCGCAACAAGTTAGACCCTTCTGACTTTGTACCTATCTTATATTCTTCTCTGTAGGGGCTAATGTCGTACTGCAAGTGTATAGCTTGATGTCGTCTTCACTGTACTTATTGAATTAATACTTGAAATGCCGTAGTTTGCGGGGCGCTGCGGGGTGGGGCCCACGTAATGTTTCTTTTTTTTTACATTTAGCTTGGTGCACGTTTCGGTTTACTTGATCACGGCAAATAAAATTGATATTTCTTTGACATTTTCGCTAAATCCTGTTCTGGTTCAGATATTTGAACGGAAAAAAAATCCTACTAGATAGTGGGTTGAGTATAAGGTTTTCGGATCTCAAAATATTCGGAACCTCCACATTTAGAACACAGGTTAAAAAAAATAATTTTATCTTTTAAATGTTTGATCCGGAGATAATTATTATCCATCCATCAGCTTGTTTCATCCACTGCTGGACTTAGGCCTTTCCAGGATTTCACCACTCTTGGCGGTCCTCCTGGAAGAAATGCCCATACTCACACACGCTGGGCAGGCGGATTAGTGAGCCCAGTGCCGAAACCCTTGCACCAGTGACGCCGCTGCTCGTTACTAGTCTGTTTTATGCAAAGGTGACCTGCTCAGAAAATGAAACCACATGTAGAGGATGATAGGGATTCTTTTTCCTAAAC
This sequence comes from Ypsolopha scabrella, assembly GCA_910592155.1. Lineage (NCBI taxonomy): Eukaryota > Metazoa > Arthropoda > Insecta > Lepidoptera > Ypsolophidae > Ypsolopha > Ypsolopha scabrella. The sequence goes on from OU342969.1 coordinate 8,948,458, forward strand.
TTCATTTCTTCATTCTTTATAATAAATCCACAAATTAATAATTTTATATTATATGTTATTAACAATTACACATTGTAATTAATATTTTTTACGGGTAGACCCCATCGTTTTTTTTTTAATTTGAATTTTTAAAGTTAGTATACATGGAATTTTTTTTACATTTTCTCCAATTTCTGTTCCCGTTGAGATATTTGTATGGGAAAAAATTCCTACTGGATAGTCGGTCGAGTAAAAGTTCTTTGGACCCCAAAATTTTCGGAAACCACCCCCGGAAACCAAAAATATTTTTTTTTAAATGTTTGAAAAAAAAATTGTTTGGGCCATATCTCCGCGACGGTTGGTCTTGGACCCCCAGACCTGGAACCCGGGGTTCCGAAAAAAGATGATTTTCATTTTAAAAAAATTATCCGAGGCTAGAAAAAAAATTTGTTTTGGCCATATCTCCGCGACGATTGGTCTTGGAACCCCCAAACTCAGACCCCAGGAGTCTAAAAAAAATGTCCTTCTTTTCCAAGTGTCAAATCTTTTTCGACCCATATCTCCTACACGGTTAAAGCTAGACCCCTGTTCCTGGGGTTTTTTTTAAAAGGTCTCAACAAGATCTAAACGAATATGCAAAAAAAAATTTGTACCTTTTGGGTCCCTTCGGGTACCATGGCTACATCTCGGGAACGGTTAGAGCTAGAGCTACCGGGTTTTCACTATAGTAAACGGCTTGTTTGAGATTTTTGTATCTCATTCGAAAGCTAGTAAAATGCGGATGTTTTCAAGCTTATACGCACAGAAAATTGCATGGAGACTTTTTGTTTTAACCTAGCTTTTTTGTGTAAATCTTTTGCGATTTTCAAGAGTTTTCAATTGTTTTGGAGCACAGTGTCAAGGTTTACGTCAATAATGTGCATTTAAGGCTTATTGTTTATTGGCTGGGATGTTATAAAAGTGAAACAAATAAAAAAAACTAAAATATGGGCTGGTTTTTTTAATATATATTTTTAATGTTTACTTAAGAAAAAAAGCTTAATTTCAAAATATCTCAGAAATGGTTCACTTTTGAATAGGACATTATATAGTCGAATCAACTGCAATTGTTCTCTTCTACAACCCCTTCAAAGGATTGCATCTAATTACCAATCAGCCTGTATAATGAATAATAAATTATTATCTTAGAATAGTAATAATCACGATCCTTTTATTTCTCATATTTGTGTTGCGTATGACAGCATAAGTACCTAACGTAAGGCGTTGCACTACTGTATGGAGGAATATTGTATTACCTAGTGTGACAAAGCTCAAGTCAAACCGATTTCTGTAAAAGTTCTTCAACTCACGTTTACAGATACACCTTATGTAATGTAATAAATTAATTTACTCAACTTGGGCCCGAGTTAACCAAAGGACATACCATACCTATTTGTTTAAAACAAAACACCTGCCTTTGAGAGCCACTAGTAGAACACCATTTTTATTCATGATCGATACCTACTCTACTTCAACTACCTGATTTATGAATATAATCTACCTATTTGTATACTGACATAATAAGTGTAATAAATTATTTAACGTTTTCACGAACTATGTCAACAGTGTCATTACCACTTAATAAAATTTCTTGGCAAATGATGCAATACACCTCAAAATCCATTGTAGATGCCCACCTAACGCACCGCTCGTAAAATATGCGCTCGGCCACCCGGTACTCCCCGCGTGCCCTTACCTCGCCCCTGCGTGGCCACGGGCATTCCGCGCCCGTAGGTAACTAAAGATTTTGAACTTCCATTAACAAAAATGTTTTTTTTATATGTAGCGAATGAAGTAAACTCAGAATCAAAGGTATAATTAAATTTGCACAATTGCGGAAGTTTCCCCCGAAGTAGTATTCTCAAATATATATTTTGACTATGATCCGTATTTAGCCGTGCTGTGCGAAATTATCAGAATGTTTATAATGTATATAGTATTCACATGTTACTTCGCACAGATTGTAGAAGTTTCCCTGGAGTGGCAAAACAAAAAAACAAATATATCTCTACTTCTTACTTTAGAGGTCTCAATATTAAAACCCATAACGCATTTATGACCAGTTTATATCCTACTGAAGCCTGTATCAAATATTTCTTTTACATACCAACATTACGTTATTTTGAAAATTATACCTAATGTTTAAAGTACTTCCGTAATGTACTAGAGATAATCACTCCGAGCGAACTTTTCTAGTCATGTCGTCTAACTATTCCAAAAGATATTAGAATTACGGGACTTAACTCCACTCTTAACCTGTCCGATTAACGTGCATTTTTGCAAGTTTGCAAATTTTCCCGCCAATTTTGTTTTTGGCTATATCTCCGGAACTAGTAGTCCAATTCGAATGCAGTTTTGTTTTTCTAAAACTAGATAAAATTTCCTACAAGGAAACATTTTTTTTTCTTGGGGCAAGTTGGGGCAAGTTGGGGGGCTTTCTCCTTGAAAAAATCTTAGTTATATATATGAATATATGTATGTATGCTATATATATATGTCTATTCGAATTTCATAATATTGTAAAAAAATATAAAGAATAATAAAAAAAAATATAAAAAAATATAACTCTACACATGTATTAAAAAAAAAAGAATATTTGGGCCTAGAATAACAATCCACAACTTTTTTTTATATTATTATGATATTTTTTATTTATTTTTTATTTTATTTCTCATCTTAATAGCTTTCGAAAAATACCCATATCACTAGGTTTATAATATATTAACTAACAATAATAATTTTTTATTTACAATTCGGCCTAGGCGTGACGATCGTCACGACTGTAATTCTACGGGGAATTCACCTCGCCATTGTATCTTTGGTGCGCGGGTCGAGTATGCACTTGTACGGTTTCATACTCTTCAATATAAAATTAATGAATAAAACCAGTGGTTCTTTTACAATTTAATATTAGGTATTTCCTAATTTCATCGCAGAACGCTCTACCTTCCTAATTAAATAACAAGGACATAACAGAAATCTTATGAAGGTAATGACATAATTATTTAGACCGGACCCTTATTGAACCTTTTGGGAGCTGTTTTTGTCGTTTAATTATTTCCATGATAAATATGTAATTAATTATCTCTTTGAGGGAAATCCATTGCTTAGGCATTTTAAGGAAGCTATTTTGAGCAAAAGCAAAATAAATATTCAATTTAACACATTATAAAGCTTTTTATTTTTAATAAGTGGATGGTTTTATATATAAGGTGACTTTTATTTATACAGCCAAACTCTTACTGAAGACTCGGTAAATGCTTAGTAACAAGGTTCGATGACCCTTTTTGTGAAATTCGTAAATGAATTTTTTCGTGTTTCTTACAAACGCAAGCCCAGCCCCGAGTCAATTACTATGAGGACGTCAATATTTTATTTTGAGAAATTAGCAAAAAGTGTTATCTATTCGTTTTACTGATCATTTACCAAGCCTCTGTACAAGTTTGGCTGTATAAATAAAAGTCACTATATAAGGCTGGTGCTCTATAAATATCTGCCACGGCTGCAATGGGAGACAGTATTGTGTATATAGATTGCAATAGTGAAGAAATGTTGTACCCCGGAATAGTTATATAAATTTGAGAAAAAAAAAATATTTACTTTCACAAACTATGCGCGATGTGTCGTTTCGTCAATGAAAATAATTCCTATCTCGTTCCAACTGATTTTCAGTTAATGATCTGCCTAATTTTACTTATACAACCTTAAAGACAATAAATGTAACCTACTTATAAAACAATTTGATTGTTTAGAAAAGCCACTGCATGCACTACAAAAATTTAAATTAATTCGAAAACAAACAAACAAACAAACAATTGCTTTACCAAAACTGTAATAATACCTCTACCAACGTTGAATAACTACTTCCGCACCAGAAACCTGCAGAGGTATAAATAATTAAAACCTCAACAGATTTCAAGCGTCAACGACGGTATCCTTGTGAAACGATATTTAAATATTTCATTTTCTTGTCTAAGCCATGGCCAGTCCAGTCATCATCACAGAACAGTTTAAAATAATAATGCTATTAAATTAAGTAATAAGTCGTAAGTAGTAAGAAAGTCGTTCTGTACATTGATTTTATTTTTACGAAATTTTAATTGAAATGGGTTAATAGCTACTGAGGCCAAAGCTAAAATTTTTAGAATTTTTGTCTCTCTGTCCGTCTGTCTGTATGTAAGTATGTTGCGTTTTAACTCGAAAACCACTTAACAGATTTGGATGCGGTTTTTAGGGTTCCGTAGTACCTAAAAGGTAAAAGGAACCTTTATGGTGAGACTCCGTTGTCCGTCCGTCCGTCCGTATGTCACAGCCTCATAACTTTGGCACCGTTAAAAGTGAAGATTTGAAATTTTCTACAAAAATAGCATTCACTTGCATACACAATAAAGTGTAAAAAAAAATTGAAAATTTTTAAGTTGTTCAAAATATTTCCAATGGAAAAGTGAGAAAAATAAAAAATAATATCCTAAAAAAACAATATGGGTACCAAATTGTAGATATTAAAGAGCTGATTATAAAAATATTACTATACTTTTATATTACTTTACTTTTACTATATTTACTGTCACAAATTTCGAGAAATCTTTGAAAAACGACAAAAAATACATGTCCCCCCTATTATTTCCGAAACTGGTGGACCGAAAAAAATGAAAAAAGTCCTGATTATAGTCTATTGCCCAATTACAGAAAAACTATAACGATTAAAAAAAAGTTGAAAACAAATGAGAAATATAAAAAAGTAAAATAAATAAAAAATATATTTTATAAAAATACAATACGGGTATCAAATTGTAGATATTAAAGAGCTTATTATAAGAATATATTCTTTTGCTTTATTAACTGGAACGAATTTCGAGAAATCTTTGAAAAACCACAAAAAATGCATGTCCCCCCCCTTATCTCCGAAATAGATGAATCGAAAAAAAATGAAAAAAATATGGTAATTTGGGATTATATAAAAATTACAGAAAAAATATAACGGTTGAGAAATTCACGATAGTAAATTGACAAAATGTAATTTTTCATCCTCGAGTTTTATTTCGAGTACGTTATAAAAATATTTGTGTCTGTCTTTTGTGGTACAATCAATTCTTTTTTAAGTTAACATAAAGAGTTAGTTATGGGCAAGATTTTAAATACTTTTTTCATGACTGTTTCTAAAAATGTTGAATTACGGAACCCTAGGTATGCGAGTCTGACTCGCACTTGACCGATTTTTATTTTATGATCATTGTAGTTACCCGGTCAGCACAAAGGATAAGGGGCGTTCATAAAATAACTCCCAAGTCGAAAACAGGGCAAAGATTAAATAAACATGGGCGGAGCGGCGGGCAAAGGCTGGTAATGTATAAAGTATATTTAAGAGGATTTAAAATATGGTTTGGAACTATTTATTTTGAATTGAAATATTGAAGCAAACGTGTTCATCATTTATTATAAAGATAGGGTTTTTTTTTTAATACACGGTTATTTGAAAAAATACTGTTATGGATATATTTTTATAAAAACTCATGGACATAAAATTAAATAAGTCAAATTATAGAGTATTAAAAATCCAGGTGGAAAAGTAACGAAGAAGAAAAGCTCAATTATGTGTCGGAACCGGATGTCAAATATTAATGTTCCCGTTAACGACAACCGAGTGAGCCGTGCCCATAGAGATAGCAGTATTAGTACTATGTCTACATAGTCATACAAATACATTGATACCAAAGTTTCATACCAATCAACCTTCAGGTTTATATAATAAATAACGATAAAAAGTAACAATATTGAGAAAGATAGAAAGAAATGTTGATGGTTGTGATTGTCGGTATTTGGTGGAACTATATACATCTTTGTTAAATAAGACACTTACTCCACAGAATTATAATTAAGCTTCAATACATCCGACCGGTTTCGCATATTCTAAGCATTATCTAGGGATTTATTAATAAAAATAACGACGACAACTTCGATCAAAAACAATATGTTAATATTTTTCTGGCCTTTATCGCGATGTTTTTGGAAAAACTGGGGACATACACCACTTTATATTAATTAGCCTAGAATTAATTTGATTGAATTGTTTCTCTTTTGCAAGTTATTATATTACTTACGAGCCTGCTCCGAAACGTTATTCATAATATCTAAGTATATAAAATAACGCGCAAAAGAGAAACAATTGAATCAAATAAATTTTAGGTCTTCATTTAAATGGCCAATATGGACTGGTGTATGTCCCTGATTTTTACAAAAACATCGCGGCAATTACAAGAAAATAATTTAAATAATGTTTCGCATCAAACTCAACACTCTTTACATGTTTCATGCGTGCGATCAAATAGAAATAAATAATTTATTTTTGACACTATACGTGGACACAAATAATGGTAATAAATATAGTTTCAATCTATATTACCATATAAATGGTGACTTTAATTTATGCAGCCAAATTCATACTGAAGACTCAGTAAGTGCTCAGTAACAAGGTTCAATGAGGCTTTTTGTGCAATTCGTAAATTATTCTTTTCATATTCCTTACAAACGCAAGCCCAGCCCCGAGTCAATTACGGACGTTTACGGATTTTATTTTGCGAAATTAGCAAAAAGTGTTATCGATCCGTGTTAATGATCACTTACCAAGCCCCTAGATGGGTTTGGCTGTATAAATTAAAGTCACCATATTTATGAATAAAAAATATATACATTTATTACATCGTAACGTTTATAATATTATTTACATTTATTTAACATAAATTAGGTATGTACATTTATCATTCAATAAGCTTTGTTAATTAAAAATTAAATACAACACATAAATATTATGTCTTTATAATCTAAATATTCTTAACAGTGGCTTATGAGCCACGTAGTAAACAAATTGTTAAATCTAAGTATGGTCATTGTATTATATCATTCGACTGTTTATTATATGTTGAAGAAGCCATGCAATAAACATTCTTACTAGACAAGTAACACACAACTCTTTATATCTTGTTTGATATTTACTGACTCCCGAATTCTCCGAGTCCTCGGATTTGACTACTCTACAGAAGTTGTTTTTTTCAGTTCGACATGCTACATAGATTTTGGGATTCATCTCACATTTTAGATTTGTTTTATATATATTCAAAGCTTTTAAGATGCTTTGACAAGTGCAATTGTCAAAAGTTTGTTGCTCGATTAGTTTTAGATGTTAACTCACATAAATTAAAGCCTTTAATCACGTGCGTAAATAAATAAATGTTGGTTCCATCCTATTCTAAATAAGTAAATAATAATAATATGGTCCGGCAGCCATCCAAAAGGCGGCGTCTATCCCTCTAAGTACTATCAGCCACCTCTATGGCCGTGTCACAGAGAAATGATCATAATCTGCTTCCTTGGGTTAACGCCATGAATTGAGTTCCACAGATTAAAGCATTATCGTATTTATACCTTACCAACAAGGGCTTTCGCGTGAGGTTCTCTTTAGTTTTATATAAGGTGAATTAAACACCACATAACTTTAACTATGACGTAGCAATAAGATAAAAGAACCTTAATTACTGCGTCACGTCTCTCTGTTACATTCTTAGAACTTACAGCCCAATAGGTGCACATAGATAAAATATTACAACAAAATATAATTATTATATAGAAAACATATCATGTTTTATGGTAAGCAAAGCAAGGGTATTTTTAAAAATATATTTTGTAAGCCACCAAAAATTTATTTAACTATGGAAAGATCCATAAAAATTATCGATATATGAATCGATGGCACTCACTGCAAATGTCAAAATGTAGACATGTATGTTTTCATGCGGAATCTGAAGAACGAGTGGTATTGGATTTTCACTCGTCAAATTAAAGGGGCGACGAGTTGAGAAAACCTAAATTACGTATCGTTCTAAAAATATGACGTTTACTTGATCACATATAGTCACTCCACTTTACATAGCGTAGCATTTATCAATTTATCATACTATAAACAAAAGTCAAACGACTGATATTGCGAGTGAAAAATCTCGTCATTGATTGTCTACAAAGAGACTTATCTTCATAATATTAAAATTATGGCATACTTTAATATCGTGCATATACAACGTGAAATTTAAGTCATTTTGTTAACGAAAACTGGTGATAGTACTCGTCCATATGAACAACTTTTACTAAGGGGCCAATCCTGAAATCGGGGAAAAAAAACATCACCTGTTTCATACATTTAGGTCGAGTAGGTATTTAACTTTTCTATGGGACAGCTGATATTTTTTTCACGATTTCAGGGTTGGCTCCATAGTAAAAGTTATTAATATGGACGAGTACTATCACCAGTTTTCGTTAGCAAAATGACTTAATTTCACGTTGTATACCAACAGAAATTTAAAACATATTTACTTCCAACATATTTATTATTTAAAATATAGTATATATTTTTCTAAATATTTTACGAATAGCTTTAAAAATAATAATGATTATTGAACCTGTGAAAAGTTATTCTAGGGTTGAATTTGGCCGTTTTGCTCCAAGAAACCCGTGATTTTACCTTGTAATTTACAATTTTTGGCATACGTTTTTTTCCACTGCTTAGAAGAGTGGCCTTGAGGATACAAGCATATTATTATCGCCTTTATTGCAATCGTAATACGTATGTTTACTTTAGTATTATATAATTTGATAGGAAGTCATTCAACATAGATTGGTAAATAATAACATAATTACACATTCAGTTTTAAGAGGTTGCATATGAACGTGACACGCAAGTTTATTAGTAGAAATAGTGTAGTCTGTCGATACAGCAGTCGTGTGAGGTGTGTGAAAAATGTTATCCGTGCCGTGGAAACTAACATTTATGTTTATTTCAACTTATCTGATAGAATCGAATGATGCAGCGCGCATACTAGCTGTGTTCCCAGTGCCTTCAATAAGTCACCAAGTGGTATTCAGATCTTTAACCCAAGAACTCGCAAGACGTGGTCATGAACTGATCATACTTACTCCGGATCCAGCGTTTACTAAAGGAAAAACACCAAAAAATATCAGGGAAATCGATCTTCACGACAAATCTTACGAAGTTTGGAGAGATCGTTTTGTGAATAATGTTGATGGAACTGCAAAATCAGCATTCAAAGTGATAGAATTTGGACTTAAAGCCTTTACAGAAATCTTGGAGAATCAGATTAATACAAAAGAAGTGCAAGACCTATTAAAAAGTGGACAACATTTTGATCTTATATTCATTGAAGCTATGGTCAGACCAGCGTTAGTATTTTCACATGTTTTCAAAGCACCTCTTATACAAGTAAGTTCTATGGGTGCTATATATCCTAACTATGAAACTGTGGGAGCTCCGTTGCATCCTATTTTATATCCGGAAGCAAGTCGACAGAGGCTCTACAACTTGTCTCTTTGGGAAAAAATTGATGGCATACATGAAGATTATAAATTAAGATCTCTACAGTGGTCTTTAGAAGAAACAGAGAATGCTATGATAAAGAGATGTTTTGGATCAAGTACACCCACTGTATCAGAATTGAGTAATAATGTTGATATGTTGTTTTTGAACGTAGATCCAATTTTTGAAGGGAATCGTCCCGTGCCACCAACTGTGATTTATATGGGCGGGCTACATCAGAAACCTCAACAGGATTTGCCAGCTGTGAGTACGCATAAATAATGTCGTTTGATGTTTTCAAAGATTTTGTACGTCATAGCACAGATTCTTGTTGCTAACTTGCAAAAATATGTTGTGCAACTGCACATTAATGCGACGAACCTTAAATCCAACGATATTTTTTATGCTATTTCATCATTTTCCAAAAAAAATAGCTATAAAATTTAATTCCATAAATATTTTACCTTAAATGCAAGCGATACAATACAATATATCATCTTGGTATATGCTGCCGCCAATTGGACGTAGGTAGTTAAGCAGAAAATACTCAACCTACTTTTGAGTTATTGTCATTTGAAGTTCAGACTGATATTCTTCAGTGATGGTGACATTTTTGGTATATTATATATTATTTATATATTACTCGTCAATGGAAAAATAAATTATGTTTTACTAAGATATGTCTGGTTGTTTTTTAATTGGATATTTCTTGAAAAGTTAATATTATGATTTTGAGTCCTTTCTACTAAATTGGTATTTTCATAACGTAGTTGTTATAATAATATCTCGAAAATGATCCAGCTGGTAATTTACAGTTTGAAAATATACGTAACCAGCTTTTGCCCGCGTTGTTTTATTTTTTGTGTAGTCCTATCGAATCTGTCAATATTTTTTGTACCCTTAGTTTTATAGTATGAACGTATATTACTGAGGGTGTTCGTTTTTAATATAGAGCTGATATAGATAATGGGGAGCCCTATTAGACCCCTGTGACAGACGGACAGATAGACGGACTGACGGACAGCGGAGGCTTAATAAGGTTCTTTTGACGCCCTTTGGGTACGAAACCCTGAAAGTATAAAGCTTTTGCCCGCGGCTCCGTCCATCCTGAAGGAGTAATAATCTTAAATAGCCTTTATCACATATTCAAAAATTCCTTTCTTTCTTACCATGTTATTTCAAAGTATTAATTTACTTTTATACATTTAACATTTTGTACTATAGCCGCTATCGGAAACCGAATTAGTTTATCTATTCGTATATTTTAAGGTGCCAGTGTCGTCTTAGAAACGTACTTAACAAATTTCAAGACATTAAAGTTCTATACGCCATATGAAATTAAAATTCAATATTTAATTAATACTAACATCACACATAAGTAATTAAAAATAATTTAAAACGAAAAATAAATTGGTTATAGAGTTGTTATCTTTATATATGTATGGGAAAGCACATGGGTGCGAATTCACTTTGGTTGTCTTGAGAACTGGATAGCTCAGTTGGTAGAGCAATCGCCTGGTAAGCGAGAGGTCCCGGGTTCACCAGTTCAGAGCTCCTCACGTCCAGTTTAACTTTTTTGCTTTTATATACCGCAATAATATAATGATAATTTGTTTTTTTATATTAAATATTTACCTGGCATTTGCATTCGTTTCAGGATCTTAAAGCCTATTTAGATGGATCAACACACGGTGTTATTTACATGAGTTTTGGAACAAATGTTAACCCTTCGCAGCTGCCTCCAGAAAGGATCCAGATATTCACCAAAGTATTCTCCAGATTACCTTATGATGTGCTATGGAAGTGGGATAAAGATGTCATGGTGGCTAAACCGGAGAATATCAGACTTTCTAAATGGCTACCACAATCCGATCTCTTACGTAAGTACACAATAATAATTGTATTGTAATAGTAGTATAATATAAATAGAATTTTATTACAATGTGTGTTAATACTCGTAACTTAATTTCTTAAGGTTATATCTTATCTTAACTACCGATTAATCAATCTCCATCTCCATCAGCCTGTTCCGTCCACTGCTGGACATAGGCCTTTCCAGGATTTCACCACTCTTGGCGGTCCTCCTGGAAGAAATGCCCATACTCACACACGCTGGGCAGGTGGGTTGGTGAGCGCGGTGCCGAAACCCTTGCACTAGTGACGCCACTGCCCGTCACCAGTCTGTTTTATATATGGCCCGGCAATTGGGGATGTAACGTGTGTTTTTTTTAGAGGTATAGAACTTTGAAATGGAATAAAACAAAGATGATTTTTTTTATTGATATGAAATTTATTTTATTCGAAAGACAACCTTCTGGAATTATAATTTAAATATGACTTCTGGCATATATCCGCCACGGCTGGCTCGGACGTAGTCTAATCTGGAGGTCCAATTTTCAATGACTTTTTCCAACATTTGTGGCCGTATATCGGCAATAACTCCCAGAATGTTGTCCTCCAAGTGGTCAATCGTTTCGGGCTTATCGGCGTAGACTTGCGACTTCACATATCCCCACAGAAAATAGTCAAGTGGCGTTAAATCGCAAAATCTTCCATAACGTGGATGGACACATATCCAATTCCTGTGCACGGTGGCGGATAGACTGATTCGGGTCTTCCTCTACGCTACGCTCTATAGCAGCAATGACTTCTTCTGTACGCACTGTACGACAACTCTGTGGATGCGTATTATCATTTAGAGTAAACGTGGTGCAAAAACGTTTCATAGTTAATTGAATTAATTGCTCTGATGGACGATTATGTTAACCGTAAATTGGACGTAATGCGCGATACGTCTTTCGAACAGAACCATGATTTTCAAAATAAATTTGCACAATTTGGAAGCATTGTACAGGCGTCAGTCTATTCATGTTGAAATGCCAAACCAAACTAAACATAAATCACTTTACAGCTGACAAAATGGCCGCCAGTTAAAAAAGTGTTGCCAACTTAAAGTTCTATACCTCTAAAAAAAACAGCCCTTTATATACCGCCATCCATCGGTCCCAGGCAATGGTGAGCCGCCTGGTTCTGCCTGAGAGCTGTTCTCTTACTCTCCCCCGAATAACTTCGGGAGGTTTGCGGGTAAGATGGTGGTACCTCCACAGTCGAGCCCGGCATCAGCTTTACCACCTGATGATTAATCAATAATAGTACATTCTGATACAAGTGAGCTGCGTTGGACATTACAGTCAAGGCGGGATGGAGCCGAGTGTGAAATGTCTAATTAATGCTCACGCGTTTCATACGACGTTTTTCAACACACTTGGGAAGAAAAATAATAAAATTTCACTGTGTTTTTTTCCACATAATCGAAAACACAGCTATGAACTAACAATTTTCTTTGAAAAATGGCGGCGGAGATTTTGTTTTCTGCGCAAATGGAAATAGATGCACTGACGCAAAAAGCCAAACAGCCAAATATTGCCAAACAGCCAAATATGAAATAATAACAAACTGAATATTTTTGTATTTACAACAAAAATTTGACTTAATTTTTTGATAAAAATAAATAATTTGATGAAATAAATAAAATTTATCATATTTCAACTGAGACATCATTTCTCAAGACATCCAAACTCTTTGCTAAGATAAAAAAAACGTATTGTAAAAAACACTAGTGCGATAATGTAAAGTAAAAAGTTTTATTATGACCCTAAGAACGCTGCAATAAGGGCCACTTATAAGCAAGTGTGTTGAAAACGTATATGTTAGCATACTCATTAATACAGTAGGCACTTGTATAAGTTTTGATTATATCACACTTCTATAAATGCTTTGGATAATAAAATAACCACTAGATTGAAACTATATGATTTGCATGTAAAAATGAAGGTGGGTTTCCAACACATCACATGGAACTAATTCGGAGTAAATCATAAAAACCTACATCGAAACAGAATAGTGATTTACAAAGGCTAACCTAACAACTACATGTTTGGTTGTCGTGACTTATTTATAACAGGCAATTTTACAAAAAATCTTTTATATAATACTTAATAAAAGTAAAGAATATAAGACTTTTTCGTCTTTTATTTTTATATCATATATATATTTTTTTAATTATGTATGTACATATAAGTTAGAGAACATATTGAAATAATATATTGAGATATATTTCGGCCATTACTATGGTCGGCATCAGTCAAACAAAATTAAAGTTAAATAAGGATTATGTGATAAATGTGTCTGCATTCTAAAAGGTAAACGCAGTTTTTTGTTTTGCATGAGCTATTTGGCTGTGCATGGTAGGTGTTGTGGAGTGATGAGTGTTGATGGCGGAAGTGGTGTTGATTATTGCACAGGTTTTGCAATTTTTTTTTCACACCACTTCCACCATCAACACTCATCACTCCACAAACACCTACCATGCACAGCCAAATAGCTCATGCAAAACAAAAAACTACGTTTACCTTCTAGAATGCAGACACTGTTCTGCATTCTACGTAGGAGAAACGAAAAACGCCCTCCACATCAGACTCAACCATCACCGACACACATCCGACTCAATTACTAATAACACTTTACCCATACCCGTCCACACCCGACTCCACAATCACACTTTCAACAATTGTTTCACCGCCCGAATCATCAAATCATTCACACCTCCATTAACAGATATTCAACTCCGCACCTGGGAAATGTCATACATATGGTCGCTTGGTGCCCACTATGACCCCGGTCTAAGCAGGCAATGTTAAATGCACAAATAGACATTTAGAGAAACTAGCACGAAATTCTTTACAATTAACTAATCCTTTTTTATCGTTTATACTTTTTTTATTCATCCATCAATCTGTCAATCAACATTATGCCTGTCAAATTTAATTTCGACTTCATACATTTATAACATAATCCTTATTTAATTTTAATTTTAATTTTGTTTCACTGATGCCTACCATAGTAATGGCCGAAATATATCTCAATATATATTATTTCAATGTGTTCTCTAACTTGTATGTACATACATAATTATGTAAAAATTGTGATTTTTGACCCTTGATGAAACATCCTTTATAAACATTTCAATAAATAAACACTCGCCGTTTCATTACTAATAATAAAGTAGTGAAAAAGTCGTGTCTGTGTACACTTAATATTTTTGCGAAATTTTAATTGAAATGGGTAGTTTACTAGTATTGTACTGAGGCCAAAACGATTTTTAGGGTTCCGTAGTCCGACAAGGAACCCTTATAGTTTCACCACGTCCGTCTCTCCGCAGCTTAGCTCAGAGACTATTACTACTAGAAAGTTGTAATTTAGTATGAGTATACCTATTAATCACGCCGACAAAACGGTAAAATAAAACTTTGAAAACATTTTTTAAGGGTACCGTAGCTTCACGTAAATTGGGGATTTTTTTTCTCATCTATCCCATAATGTGGGGTATTGTTAGATAGGCCGTTCAAAAACATTGTGGGTATGTCAAAACCATTTTTTGATTTAGGGATCCGTTGGCAAAAAGAGCAAAGCTTTAAAGTGCAATTTTTTCTTAAAATCAAGCGCCTCCCCTGCCGGCTAAACGGTTGTTTATAGATATGTGAAAAAACACAGAATAAGTACATATAGTGAATTTAAAATGAAACATATCACAGCTAAGTAGGCTATATAGGTTTACGAGTAAAGGTCGCGCCAAACTTTTAGCCCCCTCTAAACATGACAATGTATGGGCCGTTCTTCTAAATGTATGGGATTAGAAGTTTGGCGCGATCTGTATTTGTAGAATTTGAATTTTATATTATGACTAGCTTTTGCCCGTGGCTCCACCCGCGTGTTTTTCGGTTTAACGACATGCTTTTTTCAGGAATAAAAGTTAGAGTATAAGCTATATCTGTTCTAAATTTCATCCAAATCCGTTAAGCCGTTTCAGCGTGAAAAGGTAACAAACATACACACGCACACACACAGACAGATACACAAACTTTCGCATTTATAATTTTAGTGTGATGTGATGACTGATGAAAATATATTTGAAAAATATATTTATTGATTTAAAATTACATATTACACTATTAATTGGAACTCTGGCCATTAAGGTTGGCAGGAACCTGCCTGAGATTTAACGACCAGCGCTCTTCAAATAAATTGACACATTTTCTGAATTTGTTGTTGTGTACCGGCTAACGTTAAAAATTACAAAATATATAGATATATACTATTACGTAGAAGACATGATGTCAGTTGGTAGTAATAAAATCTGATTTTAATGATTTTTTGTAGTCTCTACGCTTCGATTTCAGGCGATAGCTTAAAGGGTAGAACCATTATTTTTTATTAATAAAAGTCAGAGGTGCAAATATCTAAGAGAAAACCGTATTCATTTGTTAATGTACGATTTCAGTTGTCAAACGTCTTTTCAACTAAGCAAATCAACCGGTTTGACAATTGAAGTCGTACGTTTTTGGCTGTCAAATGAACACGATTGTCATACCAAATTGTACCTCTACTTTATTGAATTTTTTATAGTCTCTTCCGTCAAAACTATCGACTGAAATCGTAACTGTGGTCACTATCCGCTATCCTATTTGTCTTTGAGACTTCTGGCCCAGGCATATGCTCGCAACAAGAAGCGAATGTCCCATTTCTATAGAAAACTGGTAAAGGTCATAGTATGATCTATAAACCAAAGACTCAAAGTCCTTGCCGAAAAGTCTCCTAATTTAGTTTTTTTTTGCAGTTCATCCAAAAATAAAATTGTTTATAACGCAAGGAGGCTTGCAATCCACCGACGAAGCCATTACTGCCGGTGTACCGCTCATAGCTTTCCCGATGCTCGGCGACCAATGGTACAATGCTGAGAAGTATGTGTACCATGATATTGGCATGAAGTTGGATTTGGAGACCATGACAGAAGACGTCTTGGAAAAATCTATCAAGTCTGTTATTGAAGATGATCGGTACGTTCAACTTTAAACACTTACTAGAATCTAGATCAACGTGGAAGGTGAATATTGTTTTAATAAAATATTGAAAGATAAAGTTATCTTTAATAATATTACAATCTACATTAAGTACACCGCTCATGTTATCAGACGTATAATATAGAAGCAGACCTAAAATTCATAATAAATATTTATCAAGTTATTAGATATGTCAGAAAAAATATTAATAATTTCCCGAGGCTTGGTGTGCACCACTCTGTTGAAACCAGTAACAAACATAAACTAGCTTTTCCAAAATTAAGACTTGACAAAGTAGGTATCTCTTTTGTAGGACATGGTATAAGATTTTACAATAAGCTTCCAGAGGAGGTCCTCAGTTTGCCTGAAAATAAGTTTAAACTATATATTAAGCAGGGACTACTTATGATAGCTTATTATAAAATCAATGATTATTTGGACGATAATGAAGCATGGTGTAATAAATAATAATAATAATCTTAATCAAAATTGTAATTCATAATTAGCATTTTGAATACTGTATGGTTCTTATAAAGGCTTAAAATTAATTAATATGTTAACTGACTTTGTTGTTAAAGACAATATGAGACGGGTTGACTAAGATACATTTTTTTTCGTGACTGCATCTTATATTTTTGTGCCTTTACTTAAGTAGGTATAATTTTTTTGTATATTTGTAATACGATTTTGTACATTTTTTATAAATGCATGTTTGCTAAGTTACTTGCCCTCCTTCTTAGCAATACTAATCGAATGGTGTGGATGGTTAGGCATTATATATATATAATATTTTTATTCCTATATTTCTCTATTTTATGCAGGTGTATAATTTTATTACGTTTTAGTAGCCTTAATATTTTTTGGATGTATTTTCCGTATTTATTTATCAACTTGTTTGTTCGTTGCATCATTTATATATAATATTTTTATTCCTAGATTTCTCTATTTTATGTAGGTGTATAATTAAATAAATAAATAAATAAATAATTAAATTTTAGTAGCCTTACCTAAATATTTTTTGTATGTATTTCCCATATTAGTATATATATGTATATTTTTATTCTTAAAGTATATATTGTAAAGATTAACTTTGACTTGTAGAAAGTATACTATATGCATCTATTTTACAAAATAAACATTTTGATTTGATTTGACGCATAAAGACGACGCGTGGCAATTTTAGCTCAGTGAACTTCGGGCTATTTTAAATATAAATATTGCTTGTTTCCAAACAAAATATAAACTAGAGACTAGTTTAGGAATTAACAAATATGTTCCAAGCATAAGCTAGCCAAAATAACCCATTTTTATACGTTTCTTCGTACCATGAAACCTAAATATAGCTTATTTTTTGTATGGAAACTTGCCACGCTATTTAATCCTTGACCTTTGGTCTGCTACTTAGTAATAATTATATATCTGTGGCTGAAAGAAGAGATTATTTATACCCACAGTACGTTCGCTCAAATAGTTTACACGCTTTGATTAACAGGTGGCATTGGCTACTTCAAACGCTATCTTTGGCAGCTCTTATTGTCGCTTTGTTTTATTGCCGCATATCCACTGTAATTATTTATATTTACACAGTAGCCAAAAAGGATCAAATATAATGACCACCAAATTAACTTTAAGATCCTATAAACTCCTATCAAAACAATAAGGAACACCAAAAAACAAAATATTGCAACTAATATTTAAATATTAGCACAGGAAAAGAAGGGGCTCATCGACAGCAAGCGTAGTTTGGGAAAATCGTTATTTTCAATAGAATAATCTGTTGAATAGAATTCAACAGAATGAGTACTTTCTTGGCAGTTTTTTTTTATCTTACCTTTAAGGTTTATTTATTTACTAGAAAATTGCATCCTTCAAAAATTTTTCTTGAAAAATATATGTGCCCATAAACGTACAAAAGCGGACGGAGTCGCCCTAATAAATAATAGCAATGGCGGGGGATTGAAATTGTGTGAGTGGACTTACTATGGATAATGATGTGAATGTGTCAGTGCCGGGCTTGTGCGTACACGCGAGTAGGCTAACTATAGGTGCTTCAGTTTTTGTTTAGCGAAATTGCTTCCGCCTTTTTTTGTACTTCCATGATGAGCACCTTCTTTTCCGGTGCCCTTCGAACGTGCTTGAAGTTTTGACGCTTCTGCAGGCTGTCGAGGCAGGTTATCATTATGTGTTAAAATCGCTAAGTTCTCTATTTCATGATTATATTTTAGATACCGTCACAATATCGCTCGGCTCAGTCAGCTCATGAAGAGCCAGCCTCAAAAACCCTTAGAACGTGCAGTGTGGTGGACAGAGTACGTCATTCGTCATCGTGGAGCTAAACATCTTCGGTCTCCAGCCGCTAACATATCCTGGACAGAATACCTCATGCTGGATGTGGTGGTTGTAATGATTGCAGCTTTTGTTGTATGTTTAGGCGTTATTGTGGTAGTAGGTAATGTGCTTTTGAAGGTGGTAGGGAAAGGTGCAAAGTTGAAAAAGAACTAGGTTAATTTTGTTAGGTACATACAGAATGCTAATTTGATAACCTTTTTCCTTTAAACAGGGTGTTACAACCATGAATATGGACAACTTTTACTATACGAGTAGTGACAATACGCAAATCGCGAAAAAAATACCTTTCATAGAAAAATTAAAAACCTACTTGACCAAAATGTATAAAACAGCAGTTTTTTCACATTATAAGGGTTGGCCTAATAGTAAAATACCCCGTTTTAAGGAAAAAGGTTATCATCTGAACAGCCTGTTTATTAACGGGTTTTACTAAATGTTGTGTAAGTTATGAAACCAATAAATAGACGTACAAAATAATGGACTGTATATCTATTATTTATTCCATGTCACAAGTATCTGTTTATGTACCTACACGTGAGTATAACCTATTTTTAAAGAGTGAAGTTAAGATTTGCTTAAAAACCAGACGTTAAACAGTGAATTCTCGTCAGTTATCTCGCCTATTAATAATAATACAGGGCTCGTTCATGTTACTATAAGTAAAAAAATAACTTACATATCCCCTATGTAACTTTGAAGACTTTCGTTTGTAATGGCTATTATACTGGAGACTCGGTAAATGGTCAGTGTTGAGGTTGTTCTTGAACAAGTATTAATAGAGGTACAAAAAATATTTTTCGTATTTCACTAATAGGGTCATGAACCTTGGTCCTTAGTACTTACCGAGTCTCAGTATGAATTTTCTATATAAACAAAAGTCACCTTATATACCAGTGGTCACTAAATGGCGGACCCCGGTCCGTATCCGGACCGTCCGTCGACCTATTTTGTGCGGACTCAGAAGAATCTGAGAATATCTATGTTCAGAGTAAAAATTACATTTTTCGCATTAGTTAATTACTTTATTTCTTTAATTAGATGTATCCTTATTAATAATATATTCTGATTTCTTTTGGTTCTATTTATTCATTCACATTTTAAATCTAGGTTGCTATTTATCGTCTAGCAAACGGACTAACGGACCGCAACAGATTTATTTTTGTTATAAACGGACCCGCAATAAAACTAATTGCTGATCCTTGTTGTATACGAACCTTAGACCATTTAACATGGGACCTGGCAAAGCAGGACTCTTAGTACTGAAATTATTCTGCCGTTTTCCACGGGAGGGGAGGCAAACACGCACAGCACACATTTACTCATTCACGCACACTCCTGCGACAAATTGATATGGTACACTAAATCAAAACTGCAACACAAACACAAAACGCGCACACAAGCAAACTTATATGAACAAATTGTTCATGTACTTTGGCAGAGGGGGATAAGTGCGCTTGCCTAGTCCCGTGACTAAGATACGAACGGAGCATTGGGCCGGACGGAGCACTAGTAATTTCATAATGACGTCATCGTCAGAGCGACAAGCGCGCGCTCCCGCCGCTGACCGTTTGAGATTTGGGTTTTGAAATGTGAATCTTTGAAAATGTCGATCGGAAACTAATACTCGTAAGTATTGGAGTTGATGCTCGTGATTGTTGGCACTTGGTGGAACTTTTGAAACATTTTTTGTTTGATAAACACTTGTACTTGTCCACTTATTTATATTAATTTCCCTTACCGGTTTCGCTGTTAAACCTTTGATAATGCTTTAACAGCGAAACCGGTAAGGGAAATTAATATAAATAAGTGGACAAGTACAAGTGTTTATCAAACAAAAAATGTCTCGTAAGTATTATTTTATGAAATTTTTGTATTCTAATCTTTAGCATCAAGCAAGGCTCTACATGGAGTTAGTTTCACAGGATTGCAATGATCAGAAGTTGTTTTTATTATTCTAATTTTGTCACGTAAATACCTATTTTAAATGCTTCAAAACTGTTTTCAAAGTCAACTTTATCACACTAGTGATTTATTTTTATTTATTGAAAAAAAGTTGCAAGTCTTGTGATCGTAGATAGACTTGACAGAAATGAGCTACGAACGCATCAAACTGAAAGTAGCATATTTCCGTCAAGTTTGCAACTTGCGTGCAAAGAAAAAGAACAAGAATGCCCACCTAAAGTTCATTTGTAGTATATTTATTGTTTGTTCGTTTCTTTATTTACATTTAATTTATTTACTCACACTATGCATAGAAAAAAGTAGTATGATACACGTGGGTTAGGGCAATAACAATAATAATACAATAATTCTGCTAAGACAGATGATAGGGGATTGAAAACAAATTACCGCACTTAAACCATAAACTACAATTGCGTTTTAATAGTTTATTGTATTACAGTTAGGGTAACCATCCGTTCGGATTAGTCCGGACTATTAGACTCTTGTCCGGACTCTGTCCGGATTTTGGGATATGAGTAATAAAACTACTTAAGTAATATCAAATAAGTCTCTAATCTTTATAACATCTTAATTATCTAAAAACAAAATATAAAATCTTCTTTAACAATCAACCTGAGATCAAACAATAAATTTTCTATTGCGAAAAGTCCGGATTTTTATCGAAATGTCAGGCTTTTTGTCAGGGCTCTTCAAATTCCTAAATGGTAACCCTATTTACAATACTATGCAACTACGCAGAAACTTGGATTTAAATTAGAGCTTTTTGCGATAGGTCGGACTAAAAAAAAAACAATTACTGGTTATTTTTAAAACAGGGTACTTAAATTAACTACATACACCTGTTAAAGTGCTCAGTCATGATATATTGCAGAAATTGACGCTTTACCACTTTTATGCCACTCCGCGAGGTATAGTAAGAACGAATCATGAATGAATGGAACGACCAAAGATAGTATCTACAGCACAATCACATGCAAATACTCACAGACAAGTGGATAACGTGTGTAATAATCACTAGATATGTAATTTACGTACTCGTAGATGTAATCGTTGCAAGTGGTACTAATAGATATAAGGCAAGTTTAATTCAAGGTTATTTTTTTAACGGTAAGTCAGTAGATGACGTAACAGTTATCGCTTAGTATAATTTAATTATACGTTCATATGGTAGAGGGCCTCTTTTACGTAGATTGAAATTTATAAGTATATTATATACGTATACAAACTTATGCCCGCGGCTCCAACCGTGTTTATAAAATTTACATCCCGTATAGCCTTTGTGTTGACCAGGGTCACTGCGATGATAATAAAACACCGCATCGGCTTGGGCGTCATTTTATAAACACCCCTTAAAGCTGTGTTGAACAGTCACTACGGTGATGATAAAAAAAAACCGTTGAGTGGTTCTCGAGTTAAAATGGAACATACAGATAGACAGACAGGCAAAAGTTCCAAAAATTGTGATATTGGCCTCGGTACAATACCAATAACCCAAATTATTTAAAATTTCGCAAAATATTCAATGTACAAACACGACTTTCTACTTTATTATTAGTATAGATATAGATTATTATAGATAAAAGCAACTTTAGTTTTTACCAGCAATTATGGCCATGCTGAACATTAAGTAAAGGGAACTTATTTTGTATTCCAATTTAATTAACAAGGAACATCAAGTTTGAGTGTGTAAAAACATGTCTGCTTATATGAAATATGCAAGAAATAGACAATCCATCCATCCATCAGCCTGTTTCGTCCACTGCTGGACATAGGCCTTTCCAGGATTTCGCCACTCTTGGCGGTCCTCCTGGAAGAAATGCCCATACTCACACACGCTGGGTAGGCGGGTTGGTGAGCGCGGTGCCGAAACCCTTGCACCAGTGACGCTGCTGCCCGTCACCAGTCTAATTTATATAAGGCCCGGCAATTGCGGATGGATATACCGCCATCCATCGGTCCCAGGCAATGGTGGGCCGCCTGGTTTTGCCTGAGAGCTGTCCTCTTGCTCTGCCCCGAATAACTTCGGGAGGATTTGCGAGTAAGATGGTGGTACCTCCACAGTCGAGCCCGGCATTAGCTCTACCACCTAGTGTAAATAAACTATGACACTAACACCTATTCTCGTGTAGCAAATATTAGATTTAGAGTTGCCATAACCTAAATCTTTTCATTGCAAAATAGGCTTTAACGCTGATGGATAAAAGTTAAATGAGCTTGTATTATTTTAGGTTTTTCAACTCTAAATTTAAGGTTTGCTGCACGAGAATAGGTCACAATACAATCCAAACTTTAACCTCTTATCTAGAAATCATCTCTATTCCAAGGTATGAAGAGTTTTCCCAAAAATCTTATTTCCGTACATACCAATGTAAGGTTAGCACCTTCTCCTTTAGCATCAAAGCTTACTCCATCGAGATGCGAAACGTTCTACCCGTCAAACATGTCTTTGTTGAGTTGCCGTCAAGAGCTCGCTGGCGTGCGCTTCACAGATAACTAGGGTCCTTCCTAACTGATATGCTTATAAAATGTACGCACTTACTTCTGATTCTGATTGCTTATGTTATTGGAAAAAAAAAACTTAATCCCTAACTGCACTTTTTAAACTTTTCAGTGCAGACTCCCCGATCAACTGACTTGCATAGTCTATGCTTCATAATTAACTTTAGAACCACTCAACTGACTTGGATGCAGTTTTCTTTGTTATCATTGTAGTGATCCTGGTTAACATTATAAGCTATAAGGGTTGTTAATAAAATTACATCCAAGCTATAAATAAGGCAGATATTGAATAAACGCGAGTGGAGCTGCAAATAAAAGGATAGTTTACCTATCTGTGGGTAAAACAAAGTCTGTGGGTAAATCAAAGTCAGTGGCAACCTTACAGGGAAGAGAACAAATTCGGTCGTTTATCGTTTGGTTGTACGTAAAGATATAGATTCAGAAACGCACGTATGCTCGAACGATCAACGATGGACCTAAGGACCTAATGGACACACTGAAAAAAAAAAGTAACTTGAACAGGATCTTGTTAACAGTAAACAACTATCTTACTTAACTCCATATGAGCGCAACAAGATGTCAAGTTCCTGTACTAACTAAACTTGTTTTCTTCATCATAAAAACATTGGAAACAACCAAAAAGTTGGTTAATATAGCCAAAAGAAGTTAGTTAATATAGCCAAAATTGACAAACAAGCCTCTTGATGGGAACCTATTTGTTTCAGTGCAATCTTCTCCAGCTGGTGAATAAAAAATAAAAACCAGCCAAGTGCGAGTCAGACTCGCGCACGAAGGGTTCCGTACCATTATAAAAACGGCGAAAAAATCATGTCTGTTGTATGGGAGTGCGCTGGTCCGACTCACATTTGGCTGGTTTAAGTATTTGCTGTTATAGCGGCAACAGAAATACATCATCTGTGAAAATTTCAACTGTCTAACTATCACGATTCATGAGATACAGCCTGGTGACAGACGGACAGACAGACAGACGAACGGACAGTGGAGCCTTAGTAATAGGGATCCCGTTGGTTACCCTTTGGGTGCGAAACCCCTAAAAACAGAAGACACTTTTCTAACAAAGTGTCATTCGAAGGTGGAACTAGAAAAGAAAAGGGTTCGTACTATGTGTCACGCAAGACTGGGCCAGCCGTGATTGGCCGGCTTATAGACACAGTGAATGCTAATTGGAGCCGTTTCCATACTAAACTGTGTCAACCACAGTTTTTCGTGGGGTAATTTTTCAGCACTAATCGGTCTTATACGTTTTTGTCTTTTGCTGTCTCAAGGCTGTCTCTAGGTTTAGGGCTACTTTTATACTCTGTGACGCCATTTCCATTAGAGTTGCAAAGTGCGACAAGATTTTATCACTTCCTATTGTATTGACATTATTACTATCAATATAACTAAATCATCCTGTTTAATTTCAACATAGCTATGAATTTACTCGTTTTATTTTATGTTTAAATTTTTTTCACCACCTGATAACCTCAAAATATTTCACTGCATTCATAGTCAACTTCATACAAAAAAATGTACTCCGTAGCTTTTCTGCAAACATTATATTTTGTGTAACTCTCCCTGCAACATCGAAGCTGTCCCGTGGACACAAATACCATTATTGTATCAAATTATAGTTTGTTGCTTGTCTCGCAACAGAAAGTTTGTTAATGTTTTCTACCGAGGGCATAGCGTCTATGATTAAATTAATAAATTAATCTGATCCTCTGCCGCATTTTTCCAGTGTCATACTTTCGAAATCTCGCCTTTAGAGAAGACTATTTACTCATATAAAATTGTGTAATGTTTGTTTTGGGAAGTACCCAGCAGCGTGTGATACCGCGCACTACCGCCCCTTGTAACGATACGCCCGAAATTGAAACTGTCGGTTCAACTCGACTCATTGTTGTGGATTTACTGAGTCTTGATTCACGCCCGTGTTAACTTGGAAACTATCGTGCGTTTATTTTGTTAGCAGGAGGCAGGTAAATTGGGGAAATTTCCCGGAATTCATGTAAATCTTCTTCAGAATCGATCTGGTTTCATTGGTTAATTCATTACTCAGTCTGTTTTTCTATCTACAAGAAGAACGAAAAGTTGCTCGGGCGATTTCAATATTTAGAATGTAAAATTATTTTGTTAATATAACTTTACATACATACATATATGTTCAGTTTTTAGGGTTCCGTAGTCCGAGACTATTAGTACTAGAAAACTGTAATTTAGTATGGGTATACATATTAAAAGTAAAAAATAAACTCGAAGAATATTTTTTAAGGCTATCTCCCACACACGTAAATTGGGGATGATTTTTTTTTCGTCTATGCCCAAATGTGGAGTATAGTTGAATAGGTCGTTCAAAAACATAATGGGTGTTTGAAAACCATTTCTTGATTAAGGAATCCGTTGGCGAAATATTAAGCTTTAAAGTGCTAATTTTTTTTAGAGTCAAGTGCCGACAAGTGCTGCCGGCTAAACGGTTGTCTATGGATATGTGAAAAAATTCACAAAAGTAGTATATACTATAATGAATTTAAAAGGAAAGCTATCACAGCTATGAAGGCTTTACAGGTTTACAAGTACAGGTCCTGGCAATTTTTTGTCCCCTTCAAACATTAAAATGTACGGGCTAATCTTCTAAATGTATGGGATTAGAAGTTTGGCGCGATCTGTATTAGTAGACCAACTTATTAAATGTACTGGGCAACTACGGAACCCTACACTGCGCGTGGCCCAACACGTATTTGGCTTGTTTTTTAATTTTACGAATTTAGTTAGGTCTGATAATAACTAATTTAACTTGAAACCCAATCAAAATTTTCAATGTTACCTAGCAATTTTGTGGACAAAGGAAATAGGATTACAACGCACCGGAAGTTAGTTAAAAGTTAGGGAGGAAGTTAGAGTGCTTCCGCATTTTGTATATATACAGTACCTGTACGTACACTGCTGAGTTTATATTCACCCGAATCTGGAGACATTGATTTACAATTCCATCCGGTATCTGCGGACTCCACCGAATTCAGGGACGTCCGCAGATTCGCAGACTCTATTACTCATATGTATCTATGGAATCAGCGTGATCTGATTGGTTAGATGGTGATGTTCGTTCATAAATCATGGCGAGTCCGCATTTTCATTGCGAAAATGACAATGTGTGTGGGTGTACAATTTGGCACGTCGCTGCTTAGTTCCATGTGTGTATTCCAGGGGGCAGCACTAACGCTTAAGTGTAAAAATGTTTACTGAGACCCAAATATGACGCATGTCTTTAGATTCGGGTTGGTGTGGTCCATGCTTGTGACTGTCGCTAAGGATCACATTACATTTTAATACTTTGGGTGGATGGAACGTTTTAAGAAAAAAATTGCAGGTTTCGTCACTTATAGCGATGAATTTTCTGATGAATTTTCTGTAAGGATAGAAAAGAAAAAAACTTACAAGTATTCGTTTTTGATTTTATTTAAAAGTAAGTTAGTATTAAACTTAATCTACTAAAATCTCTAAACTCCAAAACAGTAAATCCGGTGCTATTTTAGGGCTCAACAAAATCATCTAAGTAACCAGAAAAATAAAACACGATAGGACCGAAAAAATCTAGCCACGAGCTGTAAATGTACTAAGGGTCTGCATAACGATAACTGCAAAACTTCAAACGACCATGTCACATTGTATTACTTGGTGCATCGGTTTAAAAAAAAAAAAATTATTATACTTTGGAAAAGCATGTCTAATAAAAACGTTTTAGCTTTAAGTTTACTTGATAGAAGAAAAAACTACGAAGTTATCCCTACATGTTTTTCACGTTTCACGTTTTCTTTAGATCATAAACCTTGAAATTTATATATTAAAAATAAGTGATCAAATTAATTCGCAATTGTACCTAAGAATCTTTTAACAACTTCAACCAGAAGTCAAGTTATTTAACAAAACCTCAGCTTTCCATGAGCGCGTCTTTCTGCTTAGAGCGCACTATTTTTAACAAAAATGAAATGGCATGGTTTAGTTCTGATTGATCATAAATATTATATGAACCTCTTAACAATAGCAATCAATAATTTGTTAAGATTATAGAACAAATAGCTAATAGATACCATCATACAAAATAATTTATCAAAATAAAAAACATACCTATTTAAAATAAAAACTCGCATTTTAACACACCTTACAGGTATGAGCTTTTTATCAATAAAATAAAAAACAAAATAAACTGTCTTCTTAATCAACATAACGTACTAAAATCAATGCTAAAACTACTTATATTCAATCATAGGAAAGTGTCAACAGCTTTATCATTATTGAATATTCACAGCCATTGGCTCAGTCAAAAATACTATTTGGTAAAATACTTATCTAATTATTAGCCAATATTATTTTTTTTATTTTTCTGTATCATGTTGTGGACATAATATTTTATACAAAGGTCGGGTTCATTGCGGAGGCACACTTCACACTCTTGCTTGTTTGGGACTTTCTTTCTGATCCAAATATGGTCATCTGCCTACTAATAGCATCTTTTTCAGCATAAGTCCATGATACTTTTGTTGCTTTCTGGGTCTTTTTCACAGATTTGTGTTTGTTACGTGGTGTGTGTACGTCTGTTTCACTTTGTTCTGTATCATAAAAAACTTCAGACCTTCTTCTTTTTTTCACTGTTATCTTCTTAGCTCTATGAGTGCTATTTTTAGTGGAATTATTTCCCTCAATTGAATCTTCTGAATCCTTATGTAAATCGGGCTCTAATATTGCTATATTGCGAGGAGAATTTTCTGGATCAGAGTCATTGCAAGCATGTTCAATACTTGTACTTATATTATTAACGGTCATACAATCGAAATTTTTGCCTTTATTTTGAAGCAAATTTCCTGAATCTAGAGACAATAAAAGTTTCGAGTCTTTTGTTATTTGGACTGAGCTGTCAGGAAGACGATAGAACTCACGGTGGACACGAATGTCGTGTCCCATATAGGCTGCCAATTGATCCATTTCATTCTCTTTCAAGTTAAGTAACTGTGATGTAGTTGCCACTTGTTTCCTTAGTTTTGTCGAGGTGATTGATGTTGGATCTTTCAAATTGCAAGATAAAGCGAATTTTTTTAATTTTGTTGCGGAGCTTATAAACCCTTCGGTATTTATTTTTGGGAATAAGTAAATATTATCAGTTGGAACACCCACAGTATTTCTTGTTTCAACTAGGAAGTCGATTTGGGCTTTTAATTCATTTGTCAACAATATAGGTACATTTCGACCTTTTTTGCCTCCGGTTTCAAAACGTGTTAGATTTTTAGTTAAATGTTTTTCAACTTCGGTAAGGCTATTAAAAACTTCTTCACTCATGGGTCTTGTATCTCGATTTAAATATGTTTGCAAAAAAATGCGGTCTACTTCGCCTGGTCTTCTCCGGTTAAACAAAACCACCTGAGCTATTGTGATTTCGGACAGAAGAATCCAATCTGTTACATTTATCTTTTTACTTTGTAGAGATTTTATTAATTTTGATGCTTCGTCCTTCAGATAATTTGTCAGCTTATATATATCTTCAGCAACAGGTAGTACAACACTTTTGTTCCATTTTTTCGTATAAACTGTATTTAATGCATGGTTGGCAATTTTGGTAGTAACATTCATGTCTATTAAGTCGACAAAATCCGTTACGTCAGTTCTTTTTTAAATATTTCCATCCATTATTGCTTGTGTCTTTAAAATATCAGCACATGTTTTAACGTTACTTCTAAGCCTTAATGCCAACGAGGAATCCCATATGAATTGGTTCTTTCGTTATAGTTCGAAACTTTCTGCACGGCTGCTATGAAAGTTTCGAAATGTATTGGATTTATTAAACTTTTCAGATCATTTATAACATTGTTTATCTCTCTGGCAGTAAGTATCAGGCGTCCAAGTTGTCGCATTCTCTGAGCAACATATGATCTCAAGTGAGGGTAGTTTCTGTAACGAAAATGAAGATCTGAACCAAACCTTAAAATAGTTCTATCATTTCGGATGGTATGGTAGATTTTGTCTTGTGACATAGTAGATAAAACGTCATTCTTTAAATCCTCTGTAGCACCAAAGCCTACTGGAAACATGCCTGAACATTTAGAATGTCTTTTTTCCTGTCCTTGACTGCATCGCCTATAGTGAAGATAAAGATCTTTTTTAAGATAAAGACCCATGCACGATTTACATGGAGCGAACGACTCTAAATCTCGTCTCTTCTTTGATCTTTTTTTTGGTATCAAGCAACCGGAACCTGATTCAATCACAGTAGCATTAAAGGCATAGTTACCCAGTTGTCGTAATCTTTCAATTTTATTTTTTCGTTCTTTGGATCCCTTTGCAGTCGTAAAAACATAATCAGCAACTTCAATTTCACCAGGGTGCTGTGTTTCAAAATGATGGGGCAATTTTACAACCAATTTTTTACAATATAAGCATGCATGTTTTTTTTCAGGAGCCTTAACCTCATTTGGCATTTGGGTAACTACTTGTTCTTTTACGTCAGTTACCCCTTTTCACTTCACTTTCGTCTTTTTGGTAAATGACTTTCATCAAAAACAATTTTGTTTTTAATGCCATATTTATGTTCATTAGTCATTTGGAACAAAAAGTGTTCATTTCCACCAGTCTTTGCTCTCTGCTCCTTTATTTCTTCTTTTTTATTTAAATAAATTGTGTTTATATATTTGTTGTCCTAACGGTTTATCGTGTATTCATTTGACGTTTGTAATATTAGTTCTTTTGCGGTAATTTTTTTTTATCTTCGCCAGTATTTATCTTTTCTTTAGTTTCTCGTTCAGTTTTTTTTTTGTTGGACTTGTATTCTATACATTTTCTTGAATCATCGCTGTTGCATGAGTCTGGGATGTATTCACTTCCACTATCGGTAAATGGTTCGTTTGGGGAATCATATTCTGAACTTGTTTTTCGTAACTTTGTAGATTTTTTTTGTAAGTTAGAAGAATTTTCAGTCAATTTGGATTTTTCATCACTAACATTTTCTTTTTCTGAAGTATTTTTTGTAGTAGATGTAAATTTTAATGTTTCAAAGATATCACTGTCGGTGGAGGAGTCATTCGTTGGAAATACTTCCACTGTCATTACTACAGACACTTAAATCTGAAAAGAAACAAATACGTACCATTTCATTATTTTATATCTAAGGCCAAATTTTTAAACACTTTTTGTAAAATCCTATTAATACTTTAAATCCGAATGTTGTTTGCATAGCCCAATGGATGGTGGTTTATTTATAATAATAGCCAACATTACAGGCCAGCGGATTTTTTATCCAGGAAATCAGTCAGTTACGTGGCACTGCACAAATACCAGGTTAACACGAGCAAATAAATGTAACTTCATATATATCTGTAACTAGTTTATTCAAATAAGTTACTAAAGTAAACAAAATAAAACATGCATAAAAGAGTTTTCGAAATGTTTTATTTTATTTACTTTAATAACTTATTTGAATGAAAAGCTCACTGCAGCGATACATACATATATATTTCAAGTTTATAACTAGTTTAGTAACTAGACCTGTAAAACCTATATTTTATGTATCTATTTTACAAAATAAATGTGCAAAGTAATGTATACGTTTGTGTTACTCAGCAATAGTGTAGCTTTTTATTAGTGAAAGAATTTTTAGAATCGGTTTAGTAGTTCCAGAGATAAACCATTACATGCAAACAAACAAACAAACGAATATTTTTTTCTTCTTTATACCGGGTGTAATAGCAAAGGCAAGAATCCTTTAACGGTGTGTTAGTATGATCGGTAAAGATATTATTTTAAATACTGGGATCTCTATATAAAGTACCAGTACCTCATAATAAGACGATTTTCATTACTCAAAATACACTTATCGCGTGGACACCCTCGATGGTCGCTGGCCACTCGGATGAGGGGTGCAGGTTGCGGGGTGCAATTAGGTGTGTGGAGAGGCCGGTGAGCTGCGTAGCCATATCTTAGAAAAATGATTGAATTTTTGGTGAAAATTCAAGGTATGTTTTTTTTTCTCGTAATGACATCAGCATCGTGTATACTTTCATATCCTTAAGGGATTCTTGACTTTGTATTTACCCCCTGTATAATAGTGTGGATTCATTTTTATAAATTATAGTTTTGATTTTTTTGGTCATACTTGAGACGCGGTAAATGACCAAGGTTCAATTACCCTTTCTGTGAAATACGCAAAATAAAATTACGACTAATTGAGTCGAGTTTTGCTTAAACAAATATAGAGGCACAAACATTATTTTTTTCCTATTTCGCAAACAGGGTAATTGAATCTTGGTCCTGACTACTTACCGAATCTCCAGTGTGAATTTAGCTTTATAGACGAAAGGTGCCTATACATATATTTACCAAGTTCACTAGGATAAAGAAAACCGCATCTCAATCCATATTAAT
This sequence comes from Ypsolopha scabrella, assembly GCA_910592155.1. Lineage (NCBI taxonomy): Eukaryota > Metazoa > Arthropoda > Insecta > Lepidoptera > Ypsolophidae > Ypsolopha > Ypsolopha scabrella. The sequence continues at coordinate 8,979,955 of OU342969.1, forward strand.
GATTCTCGGGTTAAAACGGAACAAACAGATAAAAAAAATAAATTTTGTTTTAGCTTCGGTACAATACTAATGACGCAATTCATTAATAATTTTGAAAAATATTCAATATACAGACACGACTTTTATACTACTTTATTATTAGTATATATATTAACCCACCTTCTATTTGACTTGTTATTTTCTCGTACATTTTTTCCCGGAAATTTTCGGCCGATCCAGGTCCCGAAACTTGACTGTCTGAATCAAATTCGATTGACATAGCCTCTGGTGTCGTCGAAGTAGGCAAATCCTAAAAACTCGATAAGTGTTAGGATTCTACACCATAGCACATCGGGAGATTTCTATAGTAGTATAGGTAGTTCTCGATAGCCAGTTTAAATTTTCACGTCAGCAACCTTTTACTATTACTGAGACAGAGCTTTCTGACAGATAAACATCAAATTCTACTCTTTTAGTAAGAAACTATAACTTATGAATGTTGCACAAGATAAAAGTACATTTTACTGTTCTAATCAAAACCTGTAGGGTAAAACTTGTTAATTTAATCAAAGTACCTAAATGCTTTCAATACATACCTTAATCTGCCTGGCACCAGATTGAAAATCACTTTCTCGTTTTTCCATTGTGACATCAAACTGAAAGAAAATAGACACCATTTCACAACTTTGCTAATTGAAATAAACGTCAATAAAGTAAAATTAATATTTAAAGGGAAATAATTTGATTTTAACATCTAACTTACCGGCAGGTATTTAAACTTGTGTCGAACAGGTCCGTCGCAGTCGGCATCACTATGCTGTCTGTTGTGATTTGTGATGGCGCTCGGGTTCAAATTTTCAAGTAGTAACGTTCCAGATTCCAAAAATGTGTGACATAATTGCTAAACAAAATTGAACCTTATTGACTACACACTCCAATATCGGTGTGTATGACGTATATTGAGACCCGAGTATACGGACACCGTGTATTTTTGTTTGTACATTACCAATTTTAAGGACGTGTGTGTAATAATCTGTACATGGACACCTGATTCAAAGGACATTGGTGTTTTGAGGTTCTCTTAGACCCAAATCTGCGGACCAACCAAAAAGAGTGTGATTTGTTTATTGAGACCCAAATTTGAAGACAGTCCTTGAATATGGGAAGTCCTTAGATATGGGGTGTGTATAACACTCAGAAAAAAAGGAATAACCCGCAAAACAAGGAGAGTTAAATAACGCTGACTAGATAAATGTGCTCAGCATAGCCACTAGATGTCGCTGGTTACATCTAATTTTACGTAAATCTATTAGAAATAGGAAGTCCTTAGATTCGGGGGCCCTGGCAAGGTCCTTGAATTCACGCGGATACAGACAAGGGTGTGTGTGTGTGTGTACATACGCTACGTTGTCATGGAAAACGTACCAAAAAGCTATATTTTATAAAAGTTCTAATATTATGAAAGACTAGCCTTTGCCCGCGGCTCCACCCGAGTTTATTCAGTCTTTGCCCCGTTTTTGGCTTGGAAGTTTTTGTATGAACATCCCATATAGCCTATGTGTTGGCCAGGATCACTACGACGATAGTAAAAAACACGCATTCAAATCCGTTGAGTGGTTCTCAAGTTTAAAGCCTTTATTCAATCTTTTCCCCGTTTCCGGCTTGGGTGTTATTTTATGAACACTTCTTATAGCCTATGTGTTAACCAGGGTCACTATGATGATCACATTGAGTAGTTCTTGAGTTAAAACAGAACATACATACCGACAGACAGACTGACACATAGACAAAATTCTAAGAGTTGTGATTTTGGCTTCATTACAATACAAATAACCCATTTCATTTAAAATCTCGCGAAAATGTTTAACGACTTTTTCACTTCTTTATTACTAGTCTAGATAGCTTATTTTATTACAGACTCACACATGTAGGTTTGCCGGTGAGCTAGAGCGCTGGTACAGCGGCGAACTGTCAAAATGTGATTTTTCATATGAATGTGGAGTTATTTCCTCTACTTCGCGTGCAGCACTATAATCTTTACTCGGACGATTGGAAATGTCGAGCGAAAAAACGGCACGGCCGTACCATCCTTTTCTCGAAACAGTTCAGGCCATTTTCGACCTCCCTATAACTTCGTTGTGGATGAAACTAGAAGCCTGAATTTTCAGTAACCAAGCAGGCATTATGTAAACACGGTATATTTCAAAATTCATTCAATTTGAACCAGTAGTTTAAGAATTATAGCCAAAGTTATCAATCGCAAGTATAAGTTATATAGTCAAATTTTTTGTTTGATAAACACTTGTACTTGTCCACTTATTTATATTAATTTCCCTTACCGGTTTCGCTGTTAAAGCATTATCAAAGGTTTGTTTGGTTGTTACTAACAACTAACAACTAAACTAAACTGGTAAGGGAAATTAATATAAATACGTGGACAAGTACAAGTGTTTATCAAACAAAAAATGTTTCAAAAGTTCCACCAAGTGCCAACAATCACGAGCATCAACTCTACCTATATATAGTCAAAGTTTCTCAATTTTGTCACTCACTCACTGACTGACTCACTGACTGACCGATCATCAAAACTCTAAGGCACTTCTGGCAGACATAGAAGCTTCAAATTTGGAATAAAATTAGTGTTTAGTGCATAAATCAAGGAAAAACTAAAATATTTTGCAATTTCGGTCCAGTACTCTAGATACACTAACTGCATAAACAACTTTGTAATCCCAGGTAGGATTACAAAGTTACAGTTGTAAGTAGAAGGTACCGGAAAGGAAAAAAAGTAGGACTATCTACAAAAATAAATGAGACGCCATCAAAAACAAAACTTGTAAAAAAAAACAAGTCTCGCAACTTAGTTCTTCTACCGTAAAAAGTTGTGAGACCATATAAATCCAAGTCGGTTAATTTATTCAGTCCCTACTTAAGAGACCTTCTATCTTAAGTTATTACATAATTAGCTAGCCTAACATCATCTTATAGTGACCATATCAATATTAAAATCTTTAATGTTTAAAATAAATATATTGACTTAGCAATCGCACTAAATAATCTAATTTAATATACCTATATTACTTGTGAGGTACATTGTGTGTTCACGTGATGGCTATGTCAATCTCTTTATTTAAAACATAAAAGATTTTTAATATTGATATGTTCACTATAAGATGTTGTTAGTTTAGCTAATTAGTAATAACTTAAGACAGAAGGTCTCTTAAGTAGGGACTGAATAAATTGACCGACTTGGATTTATATGGATCTCACAACTTTTTACGGTAGAAGAACTAAGTTGCGAGACTTGTTTTTTTTACAAGTATTGTTTTTGATGGCATTCAAATATTTTCTAAACTGCATATTTAAGTACTTTTTGCACCAACTAAGTTAATCACGATAACGAAAAAAAACCGGCCAAGTGAGAGTCGGACTCGCGCACGAAGGGTTCCGTACCATTATCTATAAAAACGGCAAAAAATCACGTTTGTTGTATGGGAGACCCCTTTAATATTTATTTTATTCTTTTTTTTTAGTATTTGTTGTTATAGCGGCGAAAGAAATACATCATCCGTGAAAATTTCAACTGTCCAACTATCACGGTTCATGAGATAGCCTGGTGACAGACGGACAGACTAGTAATAGGGTCCCGTCGGTTACCCTTTGTGTACGGAACCCTAAAAAACACGGAGACAACATGAACATTCGCTATTTGTAAAATTTCTATGATTTTTATGTGGGGACCCCTAGAGCTTAAATTTTTGCTTTTCGACGCGATACAGGCGACACACGTATTCTATGAACATTTTAAACATTTTAACTAGTTACCTATTACGGCTGAAACTGTAGACCACTGTGACAAATGGACAGACAGACAAACGGCGGATTCTTAGAAATAGGATCCCGTTTTACACCCTTCGAGTACGGAACCCTAAAAATGTATGCGAAACAAAAACTTTTTCATTCAGGTAAGCAATTGACAACATTACAAATTATTAATAATTGGTACAAAACTAAAAACCATTTCGAGATATTGGCTTTCTAAGCATCATTATATTTTTTTCAGAATTGAATCATTATCAAATAAAGAGATTTTTTATAAAATTCAAAAGTTGGTAAAAACATGATTTTAAAAACAATTGCCTTTGCTTTCAAGTTCATTCCGTATTAAAAAAAACAACTGTCATGTGATTTTGACTGTTTGGTGACTGTTGACATTAACAGCGAACATAAACGAGCCAATTATTTTTTGAAATAATTCCATGCAATGGTCATCGAGTTTGAAATCCTCAGTTGCGACTTACGTTCTTTTAGAATAGCTTAATAAATATAATTTTCTTCAAAAAACCAGTTAATGGCTTTTATTTGTTAGTTTTTATTTTTAATAATCAACACGCATAAATAATATAAAGTAAAATGTGCTATATTACGACCCCTCAGTGGGGTCGTCATCAGGCGAATGGAAAATAAAATTATGACATATACATGGAACGTAAAAAACACTGACATCTATTAATAAACTTTTTAGAAAGGAGTTGTTAATAGCTGTTGTAGTTGCTCTGTTAGAATGAGTGAATAAGAAAAAAATAAAATAAGCAGTGAAAACGCACAATAAAAGAAAATATAAAATACGTAAGCTTTATTTTTACCCAGATTTTCAATAAAAACATTGAAAACATATGGTTACCTGAAATGAAATGTTGTCGATTGGCAAAAATCGTCATGACAATTAGTATTTTTTAAAGTTACTAATAGACTTATTAAAGTATTGAATTGCAAATGCAACAAATAAAGATATAACCATTTCGAGTTCACCACCCTGTTTTTATTTCTACGTTGCAAAGAATTCCATATATCGTATAATAATTCGGCCAAGTGCGAGTCGGACTCGCGCACAAAGGGTTCCGTACCACCCCATATTACGGGTATGGAACCCTAATAACAGTACATAACAAATGACCGCTCTTAAGATCTTAGCGCGTCTATCTTACCAATGAACCTCAGTGCAAAAAGGTTGACAAGCTCCCCTTCGCGTCATCTGTTACCTTAGTAAAAGCTGTTGAATATTTGACTGATGACTGTCAGGGGCCTTGGGTTTAACTTTTTTAGTTTTTATTATTTGTCGTTGTAGAGGCCATAGTAAGTAACACTATTAGTAATTCAAATTTTATAACTCTTACAGGGCATATACGTGTTCGGTCTGCTTGCAATTTGTGCCCGAAGAACGGCAATAGGGCTTACCACCCAACAAGTGTGTCCTGAGAAATTTGGAAAAACCTCTGACTGACACTCCCTCGGAATTCATGTCGTGACGATATTTATTAGTGCCGTAAAATAAACATTCTGCATTAGTTCCCATTTCGTTCACATGAACAGTTAAGGCGGTAACACTGTAGGTAGATATACTCGTATGGTTCATGAAGTGATGCGACAACGCGTGACTGTGAATAACACGGTGTAATATGTCAGCAAGCAACGTTTGATACAAGGCTGGCTCGGTGATTGATGGATTGTGGAAATATGGCGCGCAAATTACCTGATAAATTATGTTCAACACGGTAATTGAGATAACTCCTACTACACTACGGGTACAAAATACATACTATACCAGTAGTCAGTACCTAGTACTTAAGCAAACATATGTATGGCTTTGGTTTCCAAAACAATTTTTTTTAGGTTTCCATACCCGAAAGGTGCCAAACGGGACCCTGTTACTGAGCCTCCGCTATCTGTCTGTCTGTCCGTCTGTCACAGGAGTCTACAGCTTCAATTAAATAGGTAGAAACCCAAGTAACACACGAAGCAGTTTAACTAACCACACGTGGACTCAAATCGTGAAATCAAAGCCTGAGGTTTGTTTATTGAATTACAATAGTTCACTCAGAATCTACAAGGTGGCTAGTAGGACTACGGGACATTAATTACACTTTATTCTGTACATAAGCCCTACAATGATTCATAGAATTCCTTTAAAATGCTGTTTTACAACCTATGGAGGTTAACAATACCCTAAGCATTCTAAGCGAATTTTAAAAGTGGCAATAACCTAGTTGTAACAGTTGAACACATTGGGTCCACTGTAATGCTTGTATTTGCACAATTGAGCACATCGGGTCCACTGCCATGCTTGCATTTGCACAATTGAACACATCAGGTCCACTGTTATGCTTGCATTTTAATAGTGTAACCGTGAACCATTATAAATTTTCTAGTTCTACAAATGGATAATTGTAGACTGTTGTAATGCTAAATTGAAATTAATTCAACCGCCTACATTTTTTGGAGGTTCAGTAGTTGATAGACACTATATATGTAGGATGAAATTAAATCAACAGATCAAATTCATTCTGGAGTCTCGGTTAGTGATCAGGAACTAGATTCAGTAATCCTTTTGGCCAAATTCGAAAAATTATATTTTTTATAAAAAAAAATATACAACGTGAAATTTTAGTAATTTTGTTTACGAAAACAGGTGATAGTACTCATCCATATGAACAACTTTTACTATGAAGCCTACCATGAAATCGCGAAAAAAAAAACAGCTGTTTCATACATTTTGGTCGAGTAGGTATTTAACTTTCCTATGAAACAGCTGAATTTTTTTTCGCGATTTCAGTGTTGGCTTCATAATAAAAGTTGCTCATATGGACGAGTACTACCACCAGGTTTCGTTAGCAAAATAACTTAAATTTCACGTTATATATCTAATTTCACGAAAAGGGTAATTGAAGCTTGTTTCTGATCACTAACCAAGTCTGCAGTATGAATTTGGTCTGTTAAATTAAATCAACCAATTCATACTGCAGACTCGGTTAGTGATCAGGAACTAGGTTCAGTAATCATTTTGGCCAAATTCGGAAAATATATATTTTATATAAAAAAATGTGTATCGAATTTCAGCCAAAAGGGTAATTGAAGCTTGTTTTTGATCACTCAGTGAGTATTCAGTAGGAATTTGGTCAGTTAAATTGAATCAACCGACCAAATTCATACTGGAGATTCAGTTAGTGATCAGGAACTAGGTTCAGTAATCCTTTTGGCCAAACTCGAAAAATTTTTTTACGGAATTTCACCAAAAGGTTAATTGAAGCTTGTTTTTGATCCCTAATCGAGTCTCCAGTATAAATTTTTCACCGTAATTTCACCTAGTATGTGTACATTTTCAGGTAGAACTGTCAATATTTTTAATGGTGATGATTTCATAAAACGAAAAGTCGTATTTTTATCTTTAATCTTAAATGAATGTATTTTAGATTTAAATTTACTCGCTGCTTTATTTCCAGGAGAATTTAAACAGCAATAATAGTTATTATTTAGGGATTTCAATCTACTCAAACTGATCCCTAAAATCATGAACAATTACACAATCACGTAACAATGCCACCATTAAACCATTGGTGTTCATGTGAACCTCTAGAATTCCAGTTTACAGCTTGTGGCTGCATTAGGGTCTACACAAATTACCTTAAGCCAGCTCTACGCTGGACAATGAACCGTATGTGTATGTTTATGCAAAGCGAAGGGTTCAAGGGACTTATTAAAGGTTCACCAAGCTGTTTTAGAAACAACACCATTTTAAACAACGCCAAATTAAGCAATTATTAGGTATATTATGGGAATGTTAGAAAGGTAATTTCGATGTTATTGTTTGTTTTTTGTCTTATAATAATACAACTTGATAAAAAACTTCTTAGTAAAAGTTAAGAATACATACACTAATAATTTGTTACCTAAACATTTTTTTATAAAATTTTATTGGTCCGAAGAATATTAACAGATTTGATAGGACTATGAAGCCCCAGGTAAAAGTTCGTGGTATTACTCGTATAAAATGAAATGTCCTATTTATTAATGAATATTTTCTGACACCTGCAATACAGATCTTTTATACGGTCTAGCTCAGGTGCCTGGGATCTTTTAAATATTTGCGATAAACCCTTCTGATTTAACGAAGGTTTTCCTATCAAATCAAATCATCAATAAAAATTAAGTATGCTAGCCACTTCTTATTTTATTTTGTTTAAAGTGTTTTCGTATTACTAAAAAATATATACGTAAGTACAATTAATCATATTGAAATCCCTAACCAGCTCTTTTAATAATTTTTCAGGGGCGGTCCCATGCATAAAAAAACCGGACAAGTTCTAGTCGTACTTGCCCACCGAGGGCTCCGTTAAAGACTATATTTTTTCATGATTTAATTAAAAATGTATAGTTTTCAGATTTTTTCCTATATTTGTAGTATAATATGGTATTACTTGCCAAATTTCATAGTTCTAGGTCAACGGAAAATACCATATAAATTTCGATTCCCTTGAGAGTATCGAAATATACGTTATTTGCGGCATAAAATGCCGTATCTTTTTTAAAGTTAACTTAGAAGTTTGATTTTTTAACAGTATCATGGGACTGTAGACTCGAGTATATAGTTTTAATTTAAATCGATACTCCATGCGTTCCCGAGATAAAGGGTCTTGACAGACAGACGGACGGCCAGACAGACGACAAGGTGATCCTATAAGGGCTCCGTTTTTTCCTCTTGAGGTACGGACCTCTAAAATTAATTCGAAATCTTTTTTGTTTTAGTTTGGCACACGGGTTGTCATTGTCCGGAGTACAAATAAATTTTTATTATATTTTTTTTTCTCAAAATATCAAGAAATGGGTCCGTTGAAGCTGTCAGTTTTAGAGCACTTTTGTTACAATGTTTACTTCAAAAACTGAAATTGTTAGAATTTTGGAATCGGAATTCTATGTACTAAGGACCTTAGTCTGTATTTAAACAAAAAATCCTAAAAATGTCGATTCAGTTTAAAGGCTGTGAACAAAACAAACATACACAAAAAGACTCGCACTTGGCCGGTTTTTTGCATGTGCACGTAACTTCAGGCGTAAATGGACAGGTATTAACGAAACCACATAACCTACTGATCATACATAACAAATTTTCCCAAAGAAAAATACCCGTGAAAATTAATACTTTTTATAGCACACCGTGCGTAAAATGACCACTTTACCCACGCTGCGCTTGCGTAAAGTCGGCATTTTCCGCACTTTTGCTATAAAATATTATACGATACTCGTGCGAGAAACTTTTTCTCGACTCGTGTGATTGCAGCACTCACCTTCGGCTAGTGCCGCAAACTCACACTCGTCAGAAAACGTTTCATCGCTCTCGTATCGTAATGTACTATTTTTGATACCACCTCAAAGCCAAGCCTATAACAGCTCAAATACAAATAAAAAATAATATTATTATTATAATTATAATTTACTCGCAAATCCTCCCGAAGTTATTTGGGGGAGAGTAAGAGAACAGCTCTTAGGCAAAACCAGGCGGCCCACCATTGCCTGGGACCGATGCGATGGATGGCGGTTTATCCATCCCGATTTGCCGAGCCTTATATAAAACAGACTGGTGACGGGCAGCGGCGTCAGTGGTGCAAGAATTTCGGCACCGCGCTCACCAACCCGCCTGCCCAGCGTGCGTGAGTATGGGAATTTCTTCCAGGAGGACTGCCAAGAGTGGTGAAATCCTGGAAAGGCTTATGTCCAGCAGTGGACGAAACAGGCTGATGGATGGATGGAATTATAATTTTACAGATCTGCGAAAAGCAAAGCTTAATGTATATAGCATTGCTAAATAGAAACATCACAAAATATAGTAATAGTAAAACTAGAAACAGTGAAGTTGGTGCACTCAAATATTAAATAATGTGGGACAGGGTCCGGCAAAGCGTCCCATGAATTTAGATTGCAAGTTTATTCAAAGTTCAAATTTCATCTGAACGCATTCCCGTTCTGAATGTTATTGAGTGGTACATTGAGTTAGCCATTCATGTATGCGTAAAACCGTAGAGCTAGCATATATTTCATAGACGGCAATTCTGAGACATGCAAAAAATTGCAAAGATGGAAGGTGGGTGATTTTTAGAGCTTTTTATACAGAAATGTAACAAGATTACATAACTTTAAAGGAAATTTTAAAGAGAAAAAGCTTCGGTATCTCAGGTGGCAGAAAACTGGCCTCCTAATCTCAAGACCCAGATTCGATCTCCGGTCGGGCATGCACCAACGAGTTTTTTGGAATTTATGTGTATAGTTTTTGTGTTCTTATCTAATACTTACCACTTGCTGAACGGTTAGGAAACCAGCATGCCCTAAAAAGCGTATCATTGTACCCAAGTGGACTGTGACTTGCATTTCACAGTTCACACTCGGGAATAACTCTGACACCCCCTCGGGATTCATGACGTGATGATATGTTTGTTTTATGGAGATAGAAATAGTAGAATTACCTTCACACGGCATTTATAACGCGATAAACAAAGTCGTAGGAAAAATAAAGCGTGTAAAAAAATTTGCTAGAATAGTCGCCCTAGCCGCCATTTTTGTATAGCTTTCAAACTTTCAGATGTCAACTTGCCAGTTGGCATGGACGTATTACAACAGATGCCAGTTGGTTAATACCTCAGAACAATACTGGTTTCTATACTTGTTATTGTTCTGAGGTTAATCCATACTCGTATTTTTGTTCGAACCAACAAAACCAGTGTTTTGATAGTTTTTGACATTTTACTGTACTATCGTACAAATGTATTTTAAACTTCCTGACCGGTTTCGCCTTATGGCATTTTCAAAGGAATTATACTTAGATCTAAATTATAATGTTGTACATCGGTACAAATAATGATACCACTATTTTGTAATTATGTAAACAACATTATTACTATTACATTATTAATTAATACGAAGTACCTTTCCTAACATCCAGTATTGTAAAAGAATGTGACAAAAATCAACATTCTTCTACAATACTGGGTGTTAGGAAAGGTATTTCGTTCCTTAAAACCACGTGTACTATAGGTATAACAAGGTATGTTAAGCGTGATTAATTAAAAAAAATATAAAATATATATATATATTATTTAATTAAATTATTATCCCTTTCTCTTACGCGCCGCTATTTTGCAATTGTAAATCACCTATCTCTATCTATCTATTGCGTTCTGAATTAGGGTTGAACAATTTAATAAAAGTTTTTAAAATATACATACTTCATTTTTTTATAGATAATAAAAAAAATAAGCACGCTTAACATAGGTATTTTGTTATAGCTATACGAAGTACTTTTCCTAACACCCTATATTATATTCACGAAACTCCACCAGACAGCAAAGTATTTTATTTAAACAATCGCCAGTGAGTAACAAAAGGCGAGTTATCACGCTCACCGTCGCGCGTCACGCGTGATTGGGCAATACTCGCGTGTGATTGAACACTCAGGTGAATAACGTGATAAAGCTTACGTCAAATTTGTTCACTAGGACGCTTTACATTGCGCTTTTCACAAAGAATTACTGTTTGCTCCTGATAAACACGCGGCCCTTTGAATGTGTTGGCGATAGTTATTTTAGGCCGTAGGGATGAAGTTTTTGTTTAAACGTTTTTTGCGAGTTTTTATAATGACAAACAAACAAATATATACACATGTTTCTTACAAAGGTAGGCAGTTAATAATAATTACAATCACTACGATACTGACACGCTGCTTTTACTTTTTCAACATTTTAAAATTGATTCCGATTAAATTATGATTCTAAGCAAATTAATTCAGATAAAATTGGTGCATGTCCTCATGTAACGAATCGAAATCCAAGTTATTGAATTTTGGCGTTTTAAAGATAATTTGCCAAGTGTGAGTCGGACTCGAACAAAGGGTTTCGTAGCATGCCGCACAATATAATATAGATGCAGAACCCTAAAACATACATATCAACAATATACAGAGTGTATATGCAAAGTCAAGAATCCCTTTAGGGTATGAAAGTATACACGTTTCTGATGTCATTACAAGAAAAAAAAAATATACCTTGAATTTTCACCAAAACTTCCATCATTTTTCTAAGCTATGGCTACGCAGCTCACCGGCCGCCTGCCCACACACCTAATTGCACCCCGCAACCCACACCCCTCATCCGAGTGGCCAGCGACCAGTGAGGGTGTCCACGCGATTATTACGCGGACAGACACACAAAGCGACAGACATACAGACAGCGGAGGCTTTGTAATAGGGTCCCATCTGGCATCCTTCGGGTACCCTAAAATGGAGTAATATTAAGAAATATCTAACTAAATATTTAATATATTAACATTGTTTTTTTATTTTTTAAGTTAATTTTGTAGATGAATCTAGAATGAAAAACAATTCATTTATTTATATGCTTATAATTGAAGTAAGCCAAACTTATAAATATATTTATTGTGTTTCTCCGTATTATATATTGATTTATCTTATTAATTTGTTTTTGTAACTAAGTATTAATAATAATAAATTATACACAAATTCTTGTACTTTTATTCCACATATATTTATTTTTATTCTAACTTAGGCTACCGGTTTCGTATTACACATCATCGGGCCAACAAATTATTAATTATTTACATTACAGAAAGAAAACAAAAGAAAACATTTTTAACAATTTTTTTTAACATTTTTTTGTTAAAAATGTTTTCTTTCTGTAATGTAAATAATTAATAATTTGTTGGCCCGATGATGTGTAATACGAAACCGGTAGCCTAAGTTAGAATAAAAATAAATATATGTGGAATAAAAGTACAAGAATTTGTGTATAATTTATTCAAGATGATATTCCACCAAGAACCATCAATCGAATCCATCCAATATTAATAATAAACATACTCAGCAAATTAAATAGTTACACATTTTAACAAATGTCTTTTCTTCGGTCCGTCAAATAGACTATGATTTTTTGTAATTTTTCAAGATGTTAGCCAATAATGCCGATTCTGAAGGCTTTAATTTTAGTTTTAATGCTGTCAAAACTAAAATTTCTTCATTCCAGAATAGTTCTTTAGTATCGACAACAGAAGCTATATTACTTTGGAAAAATTTAAGTTTTGACAGCACTAAAACTAAAATTAAAGCCATCGGAATCAACTTTAATATCTACCTACACCTAAACTAATTTCTTAAAATAAACTGTTCGTATCTTATAATAAAACCTTTCTGCTCAAACCAATTATTTTGGTCTGAGCCTTTCTGTCGTCTTTCTTTTTCATATTGAATCTTGTGCATAAAAAAATGTAAGGTACGCATAAAAATCCAGCTCGTGTCTTGGCATAAATCAATCAAGGGGTGTCTGAATCCGGCCATAAACCAATTCTTTTATCAATGAAAGTCTCTATTTTAAGGAATATAATATCAAGTAACGTCGTTGGGCTCTGTTGACACTTCTGGTGATCTATCCTACCCCTAGATTATTTATCACTGAGTTCGTTGCTAACTGGTTGCCAAACGTCAAAAACTATATACCTACTATCGAATTCCGATTATCTAACTAAGCTAAGGATACGTTCGTGCTTAAAGTGACGTCACAGTTCTTAAACACTGAAGGTAATTTTGAAAGTTCAGTTTTTAGAGTTCCGTAGTCCGACAGAACCCGTATAGTTTCGCCATGTTAGTTTCGTCTGTCCGTCTGTCCACGGCTTAGCTCAAAGACTATTAGTACTAGAAAGCTATAATTTGGCATGGATATAAATATTAATCACGCCGACAAAATGGTAAAATAAAATCTTAAAAATATTTTTTTAATGGGTACCTCTAATACACGTAAGCTGAGGATGAATTTTTTTTCTCGTCTATCCCATAGTGTGAAGTATCGTTGGATAGGTCGTTCAAAAACATTGCAGGTGTGTGAAAACCATTTTTAGATTAAGGGATCCGTTGGTAGAATATGAAACTTTAAAGTGAAAATTTCAATTAGAGTGGAGCGTCCCCCCCTGCTGGCTAAACGATTGCTTATAGAAATATGAAAAAATTCACAGAAGGGATATATACGAGGGTCATGCCAAATGAAACAAGATATTCAAAAACTATATTATTTATTCTTTATTGTAGATATCAGACTTCTCAAAGTGCCTTGAGCACGTATACACTTTTTCATACGTCCAAACCATTTAGAAAATACCTCTGCCCACTCTTCTCTAGACACATCTGAAATCTCAAAATTATATGCAGCGAGTGCATCTTCTTTGCTTTCAAACCTCTTGCCTTTTAATTCTTCTTAAATTTTTGGAAACTTTGTAAAAATCGCAAGGTGCTAGGTCAGGGGAATATGGCGGGTGAGGTAGGATAGGCACATTTTTCGTATTGAAAAAGTCGAGTGGCAGACGTGTGCGCCGAGGCATTGTCGTGATGCCAGAGAAGCTGCCGGTTTCCTGACTTCGGCCACTTGTCACTCCAAGCTGACAGTACCTTTGGGGCGCAAACTGTCACGTACCATTCAGAGTTAACGGTTTTTTGATACTCTAACACCACAGTAGCAATATGACCTGTCTTGCAGAAAAATGAGGCGACCATTTGTTTCTGCATGCTTCGTGCACGGTGACATTTCGTGGGAGTTGGCTCATCATCAAAGCACCATACCGTCAACTGGCGCTTTGTTTCAGGATCGTAGTTATATAACCACGTTTCATCACCAGTCAGTATATCATAAACGATATTTTTCTCGCCGCCGTTGAATTTATCTATCATCAATTTACACCAATCCATCTCGAGAGGAAGGTGGTCGTGTATGATGGTCTGCATTGCTGCTGATCCAATGCCCACTCCTCGCTCGAGCTCTACCTATACATATGTAATTCGTCGATTTTCACGCAAAAGTTTTTCGATTGCTCGAACATTTTCTTGAGTGACCGCTGTTGGCGGCCGACCAGTCTTTGCCTCATCTTCAAAGCTTTCGCGTCCTCTTCTAAATTCAGCAAACCAATTATAAACTGTTGCGCGTGAACAAGCAGATTCACCAAAAGTAGTAACCAAAAGTTCAAAACATTCTTGAAACCTATTTATAGTATTTTAAAATTTCTTCGAGTGAGCTCCATTGCTACGAACGAATTCCCACCAAATTCTCACGGAAAAACAAAATTTCAAAAAAAAAATTCGAGTAAACGAATGTTTTATATTCAAAATTATTAGCTGATAACAGTTCTAACGAGCCAGTGATAAACCAATGAGTAAAGAGTATCTAACTTCTTTTGGCATGCCCCTCGTGTAATGTTATGTAACATAGGTTTTTAACCAACCAACGGCACATTTTTCATATTAAATTTATCCCAATAATCTGTTTAAGATCTATGTACTCAAATATTTTCCCTGTTTTTTGTACAATCTATATTGGTTGACACAATAAATAAAAAAATATCATATCAATATCATATGCCAATAAACGAATTTTATTATTATTATGTAGGTACACTTTTCAGTCACGGGCCCATAGGGACCCGGTCATTTGAAAGGCATTCATGGGGACGAAGCCAACATTGAAGATGCCTTAGTACCATTTAATCTAAATGTGAGATGGCCGCATGCATGGAGGCCTCTCTCTCAATGTACCATTGGAATACACTAACGGACAGTCCCCCATAGTTGCCAAACTATTGCCAGGAAGGAAGATTTGGAGTGAGCTATGTGGATGGGATGCTAAATGGGCCGGATAACAGGGCTATGGAGTGAGATAACGGACATCTGCCTCAAAAATCTCTCACAAATTTAAGTCTGGCAGATGATGACTTGCTGCATGATGACTACCCAGAAAGATAGCCGTTGTGGGCTCCCTATCTAGCCACCATGGGGCGGCCAGGGGGCAACACCATGTAAGCAGCTAAGGTTGTCGAGAGGTGAGTCTGCGGGGCGCAAGATCCTTATACAGTCAAGTGCCCCCGGCGTTATGACATTTTACACTTTCAACCTGGAGCATAGGTTCCGCTCTTGCGACTCCACTCTGACCAGCTAGTTAAGGCAAGCGCAGAGGCGGGGAGGTGTGTCACTGTGTGTAAGTGCATGTATGTGTGTTTCCCCTGGAGATAGGGTCCGAGGTGTCGCGACTCACCATCGGCTCGCCACAAGCCACCCTGCGGTGACTGCTTGCACTGTACGTACCAGAGAGCGAAGGGGTCGTCACACCCTGACGCCATCTGGACGCACCAGTGGGCGGTGGGGTCGTCACTTCCCTACTCCGTTATTATTATTATTATTAATGATTTTAAAAGGAAAACTATCACAGCTAAGTAGGCTTTACAGGTTTACGAATACAGGTCGCCCAAAACTTTTGGTCCCCTCTAATGTATGGGACTAGAAGTTTGGCGCGGTCTGTATTAGTAGACCAACTTATAAATTGTACCGGGCAACTACGGAACCCTACATTGCGCGTGGCCCGACACGCACTTGGCCAGTTTTTTATCTATGATTTTAGTTTTTAACAACCAGATGGCAACCGACACTTACATTATAGGCCCGTTGGTTATACTTTGGCTAGTGACGTCATTAATGATTTTATTTTAATACTCGCTTTTTACTAACCGTGGGAGGCGCGAACATCAGATGCCTAGTTTTCGATTGTAAGCTGTCAATATAAAAAGGGGGACTTTTTGCCGACGGTTTTTTACGTCCCAACGTGGGGCTGGGCCTTAATTCCTATGGGCATAGTTCGGGACAAATGCCTTTTAGGGCATCAAGGTTTACCACAGAGGTTCAGCAAATTGTAAGTAAGTACGTAAGGTGACTTTCGTTTATGGGATCAAATTCACACTGAAGACACGGTAGGTGGTCTGGACCAAGGGTACTTACCCCTGTTTGCGAATTAAGAAAATATTTTTTTTCTGTCTTCATACTTGTTCAAGAACAACCCGACTCAACTAGCATCCTATGTAATGTCTGAATTTATTTTGCATATTTAACAAAAAGGATCATTGAACCTTGGTCTTACTGAGTCTCCACTATGAATTTGGATATATAAACGAAAGTCACCTTATATAAGGCCCTACAATAGCAAGGGCAAATAGTTTTAGGGTAGATTGTATATTGCTAATTCATGACATGTAAAAAGAGTAAAAAAATATTTATGTATATTTTTTATTTTCCAGTACTAAGTGATTTAATCAACGGACTAAATGGTAATGGAAAAGAAATAAAAGGTCAATCAAAAATTAAAATAATAGCTCCAACGCTTTTCTCTTACACTTTTCTATCCCGCTCAGAAAACTCCCGATTTTGAGGTGTCTTTATTCATTATTTTGGAAATAAGAGGATGGATTTTTAATTATGACGGCCGTTTTATATAAAACTTCTTATGGCGTTTATTAAAGTATATTTTTATTGTCTAAAACCCAATATAACTCAAATGAAATCTTATTTTTATCATAGTTTAGGCCTATCTTTGCGATTTTATTGGATGCAGTAAAAGTAATCTTATATCGATAGCCGAAATAATAAGTTCAAAGAGTGAAATATAACATTTTTTTTTTCAAATGTAATTCTTGCAATTTCACGGTTTTTAATTTTGCAAAGAGACAATATCGGGATAACCAAACTTTTCAGACAATTTATTATTCTCGTAGTTGACTAAAGAACACAACGTTTAAAAAAGTCATCAGCGCCGCGCAGTTTAATTTTCAATAAACCGTAAATACTTTATGAGTTTCGACGTGAAGTGGACATCCTGAATTCCGGTTTACGTCGCATCCTGCCGGTCTAGACCAAGTCGATTAAACGTCTCCGGAATTTTCCGGGAAATTCCGTCGTGCGCCTTTTACCGGACACTGAGGTCTGGTATCTTACGCTGGCTGCACCCCAATTTCTGCTCTCTTATATTTTGGTATCAAGAATTTGAAACTACTATAGATGTTTTAGTTTGACGTCGAATATTTTATGTTGGGATATTCTACCTAACAATGCAATAACTTTTTAAACTTTATCTATACTAATAATAAAGTTGTAAAATAGTCCTGTCTGTACATTGAATTTACTTTCAAATTTTTCTAACTTAATTGGTTATAAGTATTGCACTGTAGCTAAAACTACCATATTACGATTTTATTTGGAATTTTTGTCTGTCTGTATTATGTTCTGTTTTAACTAGAGAACTACCGAACGGATTTGGATGCGGTTTGTTTTTATTATCACCATAGTGGTCCTGGTAAACATATAGGCTATAAAAGAGGTTAATAAAATAAAGCCCAAGGCGAAAACGAGGCAAAGATTGAAACAATGCCGGCAGAGCCGCGGGTAAAGGCTAGTCTCCAATATAACGGTGAAAACCTCAAATAAAATATAAAGAATAAGATTTAGTTGTTAAGGGGGGTTATTCCATTTTGTCCCTTTTCAAATTAATTTTAAACTGATAAATAGCGTTAATTAAATTTTGTAAAAAATAGATGTCATAATAGTTCACTCCTTGATCTTGATACTTCGGCCATTCGATACACGATTACTTACATTTTGCTCGATCCAATTAAATCACAAAAATAGGTCTGAGCTATGATCTAAATATCTTTTCATTTGTGCTATATTAAGTTTTGGACAATAAAATTTATACTAAAATAAACTTCGTGAAAAATGTGATATAAAACGGCGGTCATATTAAAAACCCATCTCTCTAATGCCAAAATGCTTCCGCTGAGCATGTGTAAAATGCAAGCGTTGGAGCAGGACAGATTTCTCTGGATAACCTCGCCTTAACACTTGCATATACATTTTGAAATAATTTAGGACTTTTATTACCAATTACTAATAGCACTAAAAAGCATAAGTTAAACAAAAAGTACGTATTTTTTATAAGTTATGTAACAGAAACTAATCAGGAATTTTAACGGGAATTGGTGAAACAGGCCTAAAGGCATTAACAATTCAATATCTATTTTAGGAAAGTATTTAAATCTCTGAACTTCCAATCCAGTTCCCGGAACGATAATCAAATACGGCAAACGCCAAGCGAGCGAACGGAAAAAGTACAAATAAAGTGAAAAAAAGAGGAAAAGTTAAAAATGTTTCGCACAACTCCGTGTTTGTTTACATACTCGCTATTCCGTACCGTCGAACTTTTGGCATGCTACGGGTTGATTTCCACTAACTTTGTGCATTTTTAGGGTTATGTAGTTTATTCAAAACGGAACCTTTACTGTGAGGGAATTCATGATTTACCCCAAAAATTTAGTTTTTTAATTTCCTGTTCATGAAAATATGGAATACAAATTTCAAAATGATATACTCGTATGTGCTTCTTCATGTCCTTACTCCAATTTTTGGGTTTCTTCTTTTAGAATTCAATTTAATTTCACTGCATTGAAACAATTTTGAACCATGTAGATAATTTTAAACTAAAAACAGTCTCGTTTATTGTTTAAGTATTCTTTTGCAATAAGAAATACATCAAGTGGAAGGATTTAGTATTGTCTAGTTTTTTACGGAAACAATATTTGCAACATAGTTTAAATATGCAAACATTGAAAAATAAAAACTGCCACAAGCTTATGTTACCTGTTTCGTCCACTGCTGGACATAGGCCTTTCCAAGATTTTGCCATTCTTGGCAGTCCTCCTGGAAGAAATGCCCATACTCACACACGCTGGACAGGCGGGTTGGTGGGCGCGGTGTCGAAACCTTTGGACCAGTGACGCCGCTGCCCGTCACCAGTCTGTTTCATATAAGGCCCGGCAGTTGGGGACGGATAATCCGCCATCATCAGGCAATGGTGGGCCGCCTGGTTTTGCCTAAGAGCTGTTCTCTTACTTTCCCCCGAATAACTTCGGGAGGATTTGCGAGTAAGATGGCGGTAGCCCGGCATCAGCTGTACCACCTTTATCAAATATATATTTTTTTATTAAGATACGTGGTGTGGAAATCACTGTGATGGGAATGTAGAATTTATGGGTATAGAGGAATTTGGAAACAAGGTAAAAGTCCTTTTAATGAACGCTCGTAAACAAGGTATAGGTGCTTTTGAAAAATCCCATTAATGTACGGAATCATCAGTGTATCACAGGCTTGCCCAGATTTTTGATCCGATACTTGGACTAAATATGGAGTTGATGCTCGTGATTGTTGGCACTTGGTGGAACTTTTGAAACATTTTTTGTTTGATAAACACTTGTACTTGTCCACTTATTTATATTAATTTCCCTTACCGGTTTCGCTGTTAAAGCATTATCAAAGGTTTGTTTGGTTGTTTACGTACAATATATGAATCTAATACAATATATGGACTAAATATATTGCCAATTAAAACTGTATAACATATGGAGCTACGAGTACGTACTGTGCTACCATGGATGTTTATATATGAATTTTTAATATTTTTTTAAAATAATCTGTAATGTACCGACAGTTTGGTGACAAGTACTACAACTTTTGGTGCGAAGTAATGTAATCGACAGACATGTTTTTTTTTTAAAGCTAAATTTACAATTTTCTAGCCTTGCATACTAGTCATTTTAAAATTTTTTGGGCCTTTGGGGAAAATGACATGTCCCCAAACTTTGAACAAGAATATTTATGAGCGTAAGTATCTCGTTTATTATTTCAAAATTCATTATTTTAAGAAGAAGTATAAATCTTCATGGCTTTATTTAAAAAATAATTGTTTCTTTTGAATTAATGCCAATTTTTATTGTTTTTTGAATTCTTGACTTTCCTTCTTCATACAAAAAATATCTGTCCGCCCATGCCTTCACAAGTTCAGACAGGATTTTCACAATTATTTCGAATCTTTTAAATAATCATAGACCCCTAATATCTCTGTGACTAAGTTATATTTGTGATATATATAAATAAAATATGCATATCTTTCAAAATAAATAAAATAGCAGCGGTTCTATACTTGTCCTGCTAAATTAACAATTTGGTTACAAACAGTTTTTATCGTGATTTCAAGATGATCCCCTATAAATTTTGAATGCAACTTAATGCTATAATGTTGGCAGAATTTACTCAATTCTGATTGGCTGATAGTAAACTGTCATGGTGTATGTCAGCCCGAATTGTCATCCATTTTATTCGTGTGTCCGTGTTTACAAGGCGTCACCAGTTTGTTAACGAAAAAAGAATATTATATTGTGTTTTTTTGGGAAACTTGTTATTTTTATGCAAGTGTGATTAAAGACAGCTATTTATAAGACATTTTTCTTATAATCTTACGCTGTTTCCTACTTGTGCGTTCTGTTGTCGCCTGGAAAATCAGTTTATATGTTTCGTTACGTTATAAAACTGTTCTGTGTAAAGCCAGGTGCATATTTTAGATTTAACCGACTACGTCAATAAAGACAAGTTATGCTTTTCTTGGTTTTATCTCAGCAGCTAGCAGTCAGTTATAATATAAGACACGTTAATACACGTGGGTACGCTGAACTACAATAATTTGTAGTAAAGCTAAATGACCGTAAAAGCCGATTCTGAGGGCTTTAATTTTAGTTTTAGTGACGTCGAAACATAAAATTGTCTACAGAATTTTAGCTTCTATTCCTTACTCTTAAATACAATTTTGCAATTAAGAAAATTTTGTTTTGACGGTACTAAAATTGAAATAAAAGCCTTCATAATCTGCTTTAATGTTAGCGAAAATAAATTATTAAATAAAATATGCCATTACAGTAAAAAAGGTAAATTAAAACATTAAATTTAATATAAATTAATTAATAAATAATAATAAGGTATATATTTATTCATAAATCGTGATACGAATGTGTACAGAATAAGTTTTTATAAATCTATCGGAAAAATGAAGCACTGAAGTTTACTACACCAAAACGTGAGGACGAGGACACTGTTCCTTATATTTCAATCGTTAAGACAGTAGATTTGCTCCAAATAAATGAAAACCCAATCGAATATATGTTGATGAATGATGAAGGTGACATTTATTTTGATTAAGAAAACAATAATTGAGTAAATGTCTTGTCTTGCCTATTTAAAGTTCCTATTAGATATGTAGGTATAGCTTCAAAATGATTGTTGTAACTGATTTTATTTTAAACCAAAATACTTTGGGTTTATATTTATTTGGATTATTGCGGTAAACTTATCTTGTAGAAATTTTGATTGAGTCTTTTATTTTAATTTGAGCCTTTGAGGTTTGTATGCTTAGTAAAGATATAAAACTCAATTTAATAAACATGTTGTTTGATTTTCAAGAGTTGTTTTATTTGTGATAAGGTAAAATAAGTCATGTTTTAGAAATTTATAAAAAATTTCGGCGGCGAACCTCTATATTGTAAATTTAAGCTTTATAATTACAATTTGGTTACTTTGGTCCAATAAACAACGATTTTGTTACAACAGTTTTCTAACAACAGTTTGGTAACGGCCCAAAAAAATTGAAATTGACTAGATATTATGAAACCTGTAAAAACTAAAGGGGTCGCCTGGCTCCGCTCCACTTCGCTCAACTCTCGAATTAATAATCACAAGCAACTTAACACGGTCGTCATGGCTCCTGTTTTAGACTTTTTGTTGGAAGTCAATCGTAAATTTCTTATTTCATAATTTACGACCAGGGGGGCTAGCATGGTGCCACTTTAACACTATTTTAAACCGCATTTGACATTTAATCCTATACATTTACTGTCATATTACTACTATTTACTAGGTGGTAGAGCTAATGCCAGGCTCGACTGTGGAGGTACCACCATCTTACTCGGAAATCCTCCTGAAGTTATTCGGGGGAGAGTAAGAGGACAGCTCTCAGACAAAAAAACCAGGCGGCCCACCATTGCCTGGGACCGAGGGATGGCGGTATATCCATCCCCAATTGCCGGGCCTTATATAAAACAGACTGGTGACGGGCAGCGGCGTCACTGGTGCAAGGGATTCGGCACCGCGCTCACCAACCCGCCTGCCCAACGTGTGTGAGTATGGGCATTTCTTCCAGGAGGACCGCCAAGAGTGGCGAAATCCTGGAAAGGCCTATGTCCGGCAGTGGACGAAACAGGCTGATGGATGGATGGATGGATTTACTGTCAAAATGGTGTTTAAAATGGTGTTGGCAACCATGTTAGACCTGCAGATCATAAAATGGTCAATTCTGCGATATGGGCACCACATTGACATTGTTTAGGAACAGTCTTCATGCTGTTATAACGATTTATGATAAAGTCAGAGCATAGGGGACATGGCAATCATAAATATATATTTCTTAATACAACTACTCAAAATATGATAGATTACGTGCCTGTTTAGCGTGCGTAAAATGACATATTTCGCACTCTTTCTTTTTGTTTTTACTACCTACTGACGCCATCTAGGGTAAACTGGCCACATCATTTAGTAAGTATAAAAACCTTTGTTTTACCAGATACTCTATAATAAGATGAGTATTTTCAAACTTTTATATTTTATTATTAAATAAAATTGTTAAATTGTAAGAGATGTTTTAAAAATTCAAATGATTTGATACGTCATAATTTATGTTATATTTTAACTACCTTAGAAATTATAGTTAAAAAGATTTTAGAAACAGACATTGGTCTTTGTAGTAAAGATTGGCGCCAACCAGACTGCGTGTTCTTCAGTCGACTTGTATCTGTTTTGATTTGCAACAAAATTGCTTTTATTTTATTATTTCATGTAATTTTTCGCAGGTGTATTAAAGAACGTTATCGGAGGTATAGTCATATCCTATCTCTACTATATAATGTCTTGAACAACCCTTCTTCCCCCAAATACCTAAAAGATAGGTTCAATTTTCGCACCGATATGAGCAAAAGGAATCTTCGGTCATGTCATGATCTTATGTTATCTTTCCCAACTCATTACACTGAACGTTACTCTAGGTCTTTCACAGTTGACGCTGTTCGACTTTGGAACGATCTTCCACTCTCTCTTAAAAGTCTTCCCTCAATTGCTTCCTTCAAATTTAACCTGAAGAAGCACTTTTTGTCCTCTCAGCAGTCTTAGCTACTAAATATGTATATATTGTAAGTATTTATGTAGTTTATCATATTCAAATTTATATATATAAATATATTATGTACTAATTTAGTACGGTATGTTAGTGTTTAGGGTGTTAGGTTAGGCATACTTTTAGGTTGGTAAGTGTATCTATCGTTATCTTATTTATAAACATATTTAATCTTTTGTACTGGAAATAATTTTCAGAGCCAAATTGTAAATATTTTCTCCATCAGCGTTTTTTTTGGTTGACTGGAAGAAATTTCTTTTAGAAATAAGTCCGCCTTTGCCATGTTTTTCTATAATGTGAATTGTATTTATCTGTGTTTTCCGTGCAGTAAAGTGTTTATTATTATTATTATTAACGTCGTTTGATACACGTGCGAAAGTGTTGATATTTCTCGTCCCGACTGTTTTTTGCCTCGACTGCGTCTTGGAAAAACAGTCAATCGTGACTCTAAAAATCAACCTTTTCGCACTTGCATAAAAATGTACAATTTTTCCCTATGGGCTTGCGGTTAATTTTTTTTAGAAAGCTTCGATTAGACCTAAGATGAAGTGCGCTGAAAACTTTATTTATAAGTAGCTTTTGCCCACCGTCACGCTCGCGTGGAAGTGCCTTTCATTCATTTTATTGTCGTCAATTTTCGGGTAAGCGTTAATTTTATAAAAAACTCTTATAGGGTATGGGTATATGTTGGCCAGGGTCATTAAGATCATATTAAAGAAAACGGCATCAAAATCCGTTGAGTGTGGTTCTCAAGTTAAAACGGGACAAACAGATGAAAATTCAAAAGAATTACCTAAGTTTTGGCCTCACATCAATACTAATAACCCATTTTAATTAAAATTTCGCATAGTATTATAATGTACAAACACGACTTTTTTACTCTTCTATCAGTAGTATAGAAGATATAGTAGATAGATATATACACACGTTTGTCACTTTACACAATCCTTGTTTTTAAAAGCAGTAATGATGAAAATTGTTTAATTAAAATGTATTTTCATAGCCTTGGGTCTGTTTACAAGCGCGCCCTACCCGCCCAGAGAACAAGTACAAACCGCCGCCGCCCGCCCAACTTCCGGCGATCTACCGACGTGCATGCTACTCAAAATATTGCATTTTATGAAGTTATTTTGCTTTTATTTTTGATTTTAATTTCTATGGATAATTGTAAAGTTTGGATTGTTTACCTAATACTAGTGAGGCTCGGCTTTCTCAGCCTAGGATAAACGAAATGCAGAGGAAAATGTTTGAAAATTTAGTACAATTCTTATGAAATGGTGATGTAAAAACTCACGCTTATTTTGTGTTTGTAATGAGTGTTCTGAATTGAGTGTGGGTAGCTTTATTCTTCAATTTCTTTTTCTTAATATCTATCTACATACATGAAATAATATATTTAATTACATATATATGACATGTCACTGTTTTTATATAGGTCAACACGACATTAAACTACTCGTAGTAACGAACAAAGACGTCACGTCGTATTGATTTTATTAGACCCAAAAACAAGTATTTATTTTTCAAATAAGGGCGAACGTACTTCTTATCGGATGTCTAGTTAAACCTACAAAATACTTGGTTTGGTTTTAGCCGTAAAGACTCTCTACAGTTCTGTTATCAATCTTTTAGAAATATAGCTTGAAAGTGAAGGTTTAAAAATTATGTCAGGTACTCGTTTTTACCGAATAAAAATAGTTCTCAGCCACAAACGATGTTCATCAATGCAAAACAGTGAAAACATACATAAAATTTTACAGTTTTATTTAAATTTTCATGCGTATACAAAATTAAAATAATTAATGATAATAAAAAAATAAAATAATTATCATCACGATACCATACAACGAACTCAATATCCCGAGCCAAAGACGCTTTTATACTTTGGCTTCTAAAATCTAAGCACTATCTAAAAGCTGGTTCAGGACGAGAAAATGTCAGGAGAGCACAATACAGTAACGTTGCATAATATGGCGTCTATTCAGCCAAAGTATTCGTTATGGTATTTGCTCCACCGCCAAGCGGGGCATACGTTTTTCGATATGACGTCTAACGTCAGGTGTTTATCTCGGAAAACTACTACGAAACTCACTCTTACTCCTCGCGACTTAGGAGCTAATTTCGATCACGTCGTCAAACAGGACTTTAGTCGTTTAAATGTCGTGTCAGTGAAAGCCCTTCCTTCTCGCGGCGGCGAGAGCAAACGCCGGGAAAGCAGACGACTTTCGCCACGTAGACAGAAGGGTGGTTTTTCCGCGTGTGGAGAATCATCTCACTTGCTCGCGGGCGGCGGGAGCTAGGCGGGCGGAGGGCGCAGCTTCCAGCGTCACTCACGTCTAAGTCCGCTGCACGGCTGATTGTCCGATCCTCTCCCGTAAACCCGCGTGCGATCGACGATCCTAACCGGCATCTGAGCGCTCAACTCCTCATTCGACCTTTCGAAGGTGTATCATCGTATCCCTTGATTCGTATCCGTAAGTTTAGCTGTAATTAAATTCGTATTCGTAATTGTATAAAAAGTTATCTTCTAGTGTAAAGACTAGGTTTTAAGACTTGAAGTTGTGTTGGTTGGACGTGGAGTGCCCAAGGTTTGAGGAACTCAAGTGGAAGTGAGGAGACGCGGGCGAGTTTGCCTTCATTTGCATCAGTCAAGTAAGTACCTGCAAGCTCTGCTATTTTTAAAGCTTCCTCAATTTTTTCCCTTTGATAGCCAGCTTTAATATTCATCGTAGCGTGATTGCTAAACAAACAGACTCGGGACTTTTCGTCATTATTACTTACTCTTCATATTTTTAAGATGATTTAGACGTCGTCGCGATTTTATTTTAAATAAGATACATTCGTGGATTTATTTCTCTTTGATGTCTACTTTACATGTACCTAACTCGAATTTCGATGTAATTTTTCATGTTTTTGTTTTTACTTTTCCGCAAAAGAAGGTTTTTAGGCCGGCCATCATGATTTATTCGAATTGGTTTAAATTATTTGGGTTTTATTTTTAGGCTTTATGATCCGACCGGCTTTTTATGATTTATTGGAAAATCTCTGTTTTTTATCATCAAAATTAGTTTCAGCTGCAGATACTGTCCAATGACTTATGTGATGGACACTACTATAAATGTTTTGATATGAATTTCGCAATTATGAAAATACAAGAAAAACTATGTACACAAAATATCAGTTACTTCATCATTAACGAAAATGCTAACAGTGAAGCATAAAAACGCTTTATTGCGAGTTGTAAGCTCTCTAGCCGTAAAACAAACAGGTAATTACCGCTTTTGCATAATTTCTAATGCAAGCAAGCAGTCCAAGCTTTCGGAAAATTTGCCATCTAAAGATATAAAATCTGCAACTTTACACCATTAAAAGGCTTCTTATTGCCCTTGTAATAGATGCTATTTTATCTAATCTCATGCCTATCGTCCTGTATCTAAGTCAATTTGGGTAAACGTATGTAAACAGCACGAAAGATCTGTGTTTACTTAGGATAGGAAGCCGAAGTCTTTAGACTACAGATAGATAAAGTTAACCTATTTACGCAGAAGAATTAGGTCTTGTTGCGAATGCTTTTGAAGTTGGAATAAATCACTTTTGACATTGGAATGAATGTCTATTATAGTATGAAGGTAGGTATTGTTCTTTATTAGTAAACATGAAATTATTAGGTCACGATGTGTCTGGAAATTAAATTGGAACTAGTGCCAATAATAATTGTATTTAATTTGAGAGACAATTGACAAAATTGTAGTATGCATTTATCGTCATTATACCTTCAAAATGACAAAAAGGCTTTTCTACTTTCATATACGAGGATACTCATATATTCATATGCCAGAGACTTCATAGCTCCGTCTGCTACGATTCTAACACACTTCTTTTGTTAAGCTTTTCAAATGAATGTAATTGTTGTTAGAACAATCATTAATAATATTTATGTTGTAATTACAAGTTGTTTTTATTTTTCAAATAATTTTACGAAAATTATCAAGGATTTGATATATTTAACTCGAATTTTTGTACTATTTAGATATTTTTTTCTTTATTCATACAAGGGTTGAAGCTTTTTGTAGTTTTTCGGGATTTTTTTGCAATACACGCACAACCTCGCTCTTTCAAATTAATTGGTTTGAGTTTATACATTTTCAACTAGCTTATGGTTTGTACATCGGTAAGCTAGGAGTCTAGTAACTAACCTAGCATTAACGCGACGACTTTACCAGTTTTATTCTTGTTATTAAGTGCAGAAAAGTGCATATTATTTCCTCAACTACGTAAAAGGTGGTTCGAGGGCAACGAGCTTAGGTTAAAAGAGAGTGAGTCAACTATTAGCATATGCAATATGTACCGAAACTCCTGGGGACAATCCACAGCGACTTGCAAACTTTGTACTCTCCTCATATTCTTTATGCATCTGTATAGCTAGAATAGATGACATGAATAGAGAAATTTTTTCTCTCGAAGAAACGTTTGACCAATGGACACGCAGGACGAGTCGTTTTATCGAGGCGATGATCATGTGATAAAGCTTACCTGCGTTTTCATTGGTCAAACGTTTCTTCGGGAGACAAAATTTCTCTATTATATTCGTCCATGTTAGCTATGCAGATGCAACATAAAAGTTGCACCACATAAAACGACTGTTCAACTGGGAGTCGTACTCATTGGCCAAAGGTTGGACGCACTATAAGTTTCCGGAATGAATATGAAAAAATACTATTAAAGGTACAAAATTAATTTCTTGTTTTTCAAAATAATCTCCCTTGGCGTCTATGCACTTTTTCATTGGATCAAACCAGTTTTGAAAACTTTTGTGCCACTCCCCTGTGGTGACCTCTGAAACGTGTTTTTCATACTCCTCGACAGCCTCTTCTGGTGATGAAAATCGTTGACCGCGTAATTGGTTCATAATTTTTGGAAACAGAAAAAAGTCACAAGGTGCCAGGTCGGGACTGTATGCAGGATGACTCATGAGTTCTACATTTTTCGTCTTTAAAAAGTCGTTTGTCTGTCTGGCCGTGTGAGAACTAGCATTGTCGTGGTGCAGGATGATACGGCGTTTACGGTTATTTTTACGGAGTTCGTCAATAACTTCCGGCAAACAAATGGTCGTGTACCAGTCACTATTCACGGTACGACGATTTTCTAAAGCAACAGTAGCCACGTGTCCAGTTTTATTAAAAAAAGAAGCAATCATCCGCTTAGATGCACTTTTCACGCGCGCCACTTTGCTTGGTTTCGGCTCATCTTGAAAGACCCATACGCTCGATTGCTGCTTTGTTTTGGGATCGTAGCAATAAATCCATGTTTCGTCACCTGTTACTATGTCCCACACCAAATTTGACGCACCTTCGTTGAATCTGGTAAGCATGGCACTGCACCAAGTGACGCGGTCCGTTTTTTGAGCCTCGGTCAAGTTGTGTGGGATCCACCGCGAGCACAGCTTTCTCACACCCAAATGTTTGTGTAGGATTGATTGTATTTAACTCATGCCTATTTCTAAGGATGCGCGAATTTCATGGTAGGTCACATGCCTGTCTGTTTCAATCATACGGCGCACAGCATCGATGTTTTTGTTGGTCACAGCGGTGGACGGCCGACCATCGCGAGATTCGTCACTGAGATTGATACGACCACGCTTGAATTCTGCAAACCAGCTATAAACAGTCGTCTTGCATGGTGCTTCATTGCCAAAAGCTGTTTCAAGCCGAGCGATGCTCTGTTGAGCTGTCAAATTACACTTAAAATCGTAGAAAATCATACTACGAAAATTTTCCCGAGTTAAATCCATGTTGATGCAGACACACAATTTTTTAAATGGCGCCACAAGGTAAAAACAAAAGACAGTCAGATGAAACAAACTGCATTCTACAGCCAAAGAGTTCTATTTTCAAATGTTGCAATAAATTTTTAAATATTGTTTATGTAAGTGGCCAGTTCCGGAAACTTTTAGTGTTACCTATGTAATACTTGAAAAACATATTGATGTATTTTACAGCAAGCACCAACTACAGTTCCAGTCTTGAACGCTTACAATTTTTTTTATCTTTTTGTATTTTATTTCTCTGAATTGAAAATCTTAAAACTTTATTTTAAATAATATTTTCCTCAGATGTTTTAAGAACGTTAAATCTGTTGGTTTTGCAGATAAGGCAGAGGGATTTTTTTTGCTGTATAGACAGGTGTTTTTGTGTTTTGCGTTGTTCAATCTCCGACTCTTGGGCACAGTGCAAGCTCTAGAGCTACAGGCGACAGTAGAGCCATAGGCGCTCATTAGTAGCATGTTTTAAGAGAAAGGGTGCTATAAGAAAGAAAGATTAGTAGTCGGTTCTTTTGTTCCTTATTAAGCCTTAACTACATATCCCTGTATGAATTGGCCGAACGCTTTCAAATCTTCTTTTACATATCGTCAAGAAATACATACCTAATAATCTCCAAGGACCCCCTTACTGTCACTAGGATGGAACAGTAAAAACTCGTACACTCTCTATTCAACGACGATCTTTACGTCCCAACATAAGAGGGTATTATATAGGTACGTACTGAGAGATCGTCATACTTCGGGCACAAATACACACGCCCATGTTGGTATAGTTACCTCATTTCCTTTTAAGTAGCTTTGTGTCCATTCTTCGGCATATATCTTTACGCACATTTCCATTAACTGGTCAAAAAAATTATTAGAAATTATTTATCAAAGAATACTATACATAGTTCAGAGTTTTAGATTGAAAACGCCTGCACTGATTTTTGTAAAATACATGACATGTCATTTTTGAAATATTGTCAACCCACTCAAATAATGGTATTTGTAATACTTAATATGTGTAGAATATATTAAAGGAATATAATTGAATAAAAAAATAAAGAAAATAAATATTATTGTTACATTAATAATATTTACATGAAATATATACAGTCATTATATTTTAGGTCGTCCCTTATTTTTGGAAGTATTAAGTTTTTAAACGCATACTCCTCTAATTTAGTTTAATATTTATTTTTTGTATTTTTAGATCAGTTACTATAAATAAATATTGCAAATACCACACATTTTATGATAATTTGTAATTCTCCCATAAAATAGAAAAATGCAAAATTCTTCATAAGTTTCCACGCAACTCGGTGTCTTATAATTGTTTTAGGACCAATTGAATAAAAGAGAGGGCATACATTCAATAACTTAAAAAATAAGGAAGTTCCAAATGTCATCTTCTTTTCTGCATATTGTTGCCAACTGTGGGACGTATGTGTCTTGAATTGCTCTCCTATTTGGTCTGTTTGCGGCGATTCTGGTCCAGGTCAGCCCTGCTGATATAATGTATAATATATATAATTAATTGAAAGAGGAATAAAAATTTCAGTTTAAAATTCAAAGTGAGAGGTAGTAGTTCTTTTCCGAGTCTTTTGAAGACTGGAAGGGAAGATGTTGTTCTTATAGATAGAGGAATATCATTCCTCAAACGGATGGCTTGTACTGAAAAGGAATTGTTATAGAAGGACAAAAAATGCGTTATATATTAATATAACAAATATAATAAACTGACTAGGAAATATTAAAAGTTACTTACTTGCTCATATTTGGGCGATTAGTTATGTTTATTGTTATTAATTTCTTCAGCAAAGCATTAGTGGAGTACAATCTAAATCAGAGCCCGCTTCTGAACTCTTTTTGTAATTTATTTGCACAAAATACTTTCAACTAAAATTTATAGAAACATAAATTCCCAGTTTTACGCAACTTTTTTTTTATTATTGCCAGCTGGGCCAAGGTATTTACCGCTATGCAGCCTTCTAGCCTTCATGGACAACGCCATCTAGAGGAACGCTATGTACTAAGAAAAAAAAACAACGAGAAAAACCTCCTTAGTCTTTTGTAAACATAGACACGGATAATATTAAAAAAGAAAACATTTGAAATATACTCTGTGAACATATGGTATGTAATGGATTGTCATACGAATTTCCTGGTGAGTTATTCAGATTTCCTGGACACTTTTGATAGCTCGCCAGGATGAAGTATTTTCTGGTAGGTCTTTACAGTATGTAATGATAATATTACAATGTATTTTTGAGAAAATGACATTTACATTTATTTCTTGTTAATATAAACATCATCAATCATCAATCAGTCGCATCCACCCAGTGGTGGGTATAGGCCTCTTCCTCACGCCATTTCCGTCGGTCTCTCGCCAGTCTCATCCATTGCCCACCAACAGGCCATCGGTCTACCTACTGAACGCTTTTCTGGCCTCGGCCGCCACTCTGATACTGCCCTAGTCCACCGTCCATCTTCCCGTCTAGCCAGATTCCCGCCCATCTCCACTTAAGAGCCCGGTCCACGACGACGACAACTTTGATGAAAAACAATATGTTAAACATTTTTCTAGCCTTTATCGCGATGTTTTTGGAAAAACTAGGGACATACACCACTTAGAAGAGGCCTAGAATTTATTTGATTGAATTGTTTCTCTTTTGCGAGATATTTTATTACTTACGAGCCCGCTCCAAATCGTTATTCATAATATCTAAGTATCAAAATAACGCCTAAAGGAGGAACAATTGAATCAAATAAATTTTAGGTCTTCATTTAGATGCTCAATATTGCCTATTAAATAACCCTTGTCTGCATGAACAACATTTTTCTAATAGGTTTTTATTTAATTATTTGCGATTATAGCCCACGCTTAGGCAGTTTAGGTGGAAATACGAACATATAGTGCAACAATTATGGACAATTAAATTTGCATAAAAAAAAACATTTTGTTTAAAAAAACATCGCGGCAATGACAGGAAAAATTATAATTATAATGCTTCGCATCAAACAGACGAAGTGATTCGTTTACCAACATCTTCGACTCGAGTTAGTTGTCGAATTTCGACGTTAGGTACACGATCCATAAGAGAGATGCCTAGCATGAGACGCTCCATAGCCTTCTGTGCCACTTTCTTTTTGTGGATACGAGCTCTGGTCAGCGTCCATGTTAATATAGTCAAAGAAAATTAATTTTAAACATTTCCAGGTGAAACAAAAATGGTTAGCATTATTCACCCTTATTTTAGGGTAGCAATTTAGACTGTATGATATTTTACTTAAGATGTCAGGTGATGATCACGATTAAGTGGCACATAATTTAATTTTCGAGGTGATGGATTGTTGCAGGGACAACGTTTTAAGAGAAAAGGCCGAATTTTACGCCGAAAAATAAAACCTTCCAGTATTTGTGTCTGTAGCTCACTTCCTTGTAATATTTTGGTGTAAACCCACATATGCTCACTCATACTAAACAAATATTATTTATTTAACATCAGAAATAACAAAATTGCCATTTCATCTTGCAGTAAAAGTGTCCTAAAATTAGAAGTGAAAACAATTTGAAAGATGATCATATTCCACAAAATATTTAGTTTGGGCGAAATTTATATTCATTTTTGGGCATACTTTTCATTCAATAACTGTCATTTTAAAATGTGTTCTGTTAACCATTACACAATCTACATTATAATAATCTTAATTAATTATTTTAGGACCATAGGGTTAAGAGCCTCAAAAAATAAATAACACTTGTCTGTATGAACAACATTTTTCCAATAGGTTTTTATTTAATTATTCGTGATTATAGCCTACGCTCAGGAAATTTAGATGGAAATACGAATATATTGTGCAAAACTTATGGACAATTAAATTTGCATTAAAAAAAGAAAATTTTTTGGGTAATTAATTATTTGAGTTTATTTTACTTCTTTGAATGGTATGGAATCTTTAGGACGCCGTCTCTCGCTTGATCGGTTTTTTTATTGAAAATACAGTCTAGTACAGTCTAAAACTACATTTTTTTAGGGTTACCCGAAGGGTGCCAAACGGGACCCTATTACTAAGACTCCGCTATCTGTCTGTCCGCCCGTTTGTCACAGGGGTCTACAGATTTAGCTACTACTACAGTCTACTATAACCCAAGGGGGGTAGCTCCCAAAAACCTCTAAAAAGTTGCATGTTTAACGTCATTTGTTTATACTTGTAGACGATAATATACAAGTTTTAACTTTGGTCAGATTGTTGTACATACTCTAAAGTAAAACCACAAATGGTAAAAATTTCGGTTCCAGTGCCGGAGCCGAATGTCAGTCGCTTCCATTTTAGCAACTTGTTGTGTGACACCTTGATGCTGCTATGACATCTATATTGTTGTAATTTACACACGTCTTAGGGTTCCGTACCCATTTTGTGTGGTGGTACGGAACCTTTTGTGCGCGAGTCCAACTCGCACTTGGCTAAATTTTTATATGTTCACAGAACTTCATGGTAAAAATAAAGAACTGCTATCCTAAGTAATCTGAATGTTTTTATTGGGTTGCGGTTTTGGTAATGACATCGAAAGGTTAGAAAGGATGAGGCAAAACAAAAAAAGTGTGCTTTTAATTGATTGAATAAAACATTGATTCACCTTATTTGACGTAAACAATATATTTATTTTGTTTCTTTTTTTATCTCAATGGGAGTAACACAAGAGCACAGATCTACATTTCAAATGCCTGAAGTCGTTCGCACGCCTCCTCGGTCCATGTTTCAACGTCCAGATGGACAAATATTTTTTTCAAATAATAAATATTTATAATGTGGTAATACAATTATACCGGTTTCTTTTTTAAGGTTCTGTACCTAAAGGAAGAGTAACCAACGGGACCCTATTACAAAGACTTCGCTGTCCGTCTGTCGCCAGGCTGTATCTCATGAAAGTTGATAGTTAGACAGTTGAAATTTTCACAGATGATGTATTTCTATTGCCGCTATGACAAAAAATACTAAAAAATAGAATAAAATAAATATTAAAGGGGGCTCCCAAACTACAAATGTGATTTCTTGCTCGTTTTTGCTAGATATTGATAACAGCAACAGGTAGACGCTTGAAATATTCACAGAATATTAAGTTTTATGTTCACTTTAAAAATAAATAATTGAATTAAAATAAAACAAATATTAAAGGGGGGCTCCCATGCAACAAACGTGTTTTTTTGCCGTTTTTATAGATAATGGTACGGAACCCTTCGTGCGCGAGTCCGACTCGCACTTGGCTGGTTTTTCTTATTTGAGGTGCTACTGTTTTAAAATATTCATAAAAACCGGCCAAGTGCGAGTTGGACTCGCGCACAAAGGGTTCCGTACCATAATTTATAAAAACGGCAAAAAAACACGTTTGTTGCATGGGAGCCCCCCTTTAATATTTGTTTTATTTTAATTCAATTATTTATTTTTAAAGTGAACATAAAACTTAATATTCTGTGAATATTTCAAGCGTCTACCTGTTGCTGTTATCAATATCTAGCAAAAACGAGCAAGAATAACTAATATTATAAATGCGAAAGTTTTTGTGTGTGCGTGTGTGTGTGTGTGTGTATGTTTGTTACTCTTTCAAGCTGAAATGGCTGACCGGATTTGGATGAAATTTAGAATGGATATAACTTATACCCTCACTTAACACATAGGCTACTTTTTATCCCGGAAAAAAGCATGTCATTAAACCGAATGACACACGGGCGGAGCCGCAGGCAAAAGCTAGTTATTTATGAAAATGGCAAAAAAATCATGTCTGTTGTATGAGAGTGCGCGGGTCCGACTCGCACTTAGCCGGTTTTACTATTTGTTATTATAGCGGCAACAGAAATACATCATCTGAAAATTTCAACAACTATCACGGTCTGGTGATAGGCGGACGGACGGACGGACGGACGGACAGACAGGCAGACAGACAGACAGACAGACAGACAGTGGAGCCTTAGTAATAGGGTCCCGTTGGTGACATTTTGGGTACGGAACCCTAAAAATGCCCAGCGACCTCATACATTTTGTCATAAGTCATATATGAAGTTCAACCTAGTTAGCGGGAATCAGGGGTTGACAGCGCCTTTATTTTTGACATTAAAAACTTCGGTATCGTCTGTACTTGACGAGCTTGTAATCAAAACAAACACATTTACA
The DNA here is from genome assembly GCA_910592155.1 of Ypsolopha scabrella. Taxonomy (NCBI): domain Eukaryota; kingdom Metazoa; phylum Arthropoda; class Insecta; order Lepidoptera; family Ypsolophidae; genus Ypsolopha; species Ypsolopha scabrella. Next base: position 9,015,658 of record OU342969.1, read on the forward strand.
TACCTAAAGGATTATTATTATATAAGTAAATACTGTATGTAGAAATAACAGCCACGCACAACTTCCGGCCATATCCGCTCTATGCTATCCTCCACAGGCTACCGCATTACTCTCGGTGGCAATAATTAAGGTGGGTTCCCGACGAATTTGCACAGTAAATTATTTCTTCGGCTACCCTCCAGAGAGTTATAGTACGAATATCCAACCCGGGCCATTGTTAATGATTGCCATTTGGATCTCAGAACGAATTAGATTACTTCAAGGCTTTTGCGCCTTATTATGTGTGTACAAGGTTCATGTAAGTTTACGGGTTAACTAAGTATATATAGGTATTATACTGGGTAGCGCAAAAGTAATGTCATGATTTGAATCGGCTGCTATTTTGTTATAAATGAAAAAAAAGAACGTGTTTTTTCATTTATAATAAAATGGCAGCCAACTCAAATCATGACATTACTTTTGCGCCAACCAGTATTTGTTTAGGTAACCCTTCTAGGTAAAATCGTACTTATATCGTGAATCTGGCAAGTATATTTTATTTGGCCGTGTAAACGGATCGTTATTTTCATTTTCTATTGTACCTTGAAGAATACAGAAAAACGGTTTTATAATATGGCGTCCATTAAATACATAAAAAGATTGGTATTAAATTTCAAACTCACGTCAGGTATAACATTATTACATTGTTATAAATTTAATAATGATTTCTGATTTATTTGTGAATTTAATGAATCTATGGTACCAATTAAGCAGGGTCTTATAACATACAACGTTGTAATAATGCAATAATATTTTCCTCGTCTTTCAAGGCCGGTCGCTTGAGAGAGGCTTGAGAGAGAAAATTATGATTTTCAGCAAATTGTTAACTCATAAGTGGGATCAACTGCCATTCACAGTTAAATAATTGTAAAAGCAATCTTAGAAATGTTCATACCTACAGTAAAATATTACAGTTTTATGAATTTCAGTAAGCTACAAACTATGAACTAGCAAAACAATTTCAACAATCATCCAAATACAAACTTCAAATACTAAGACAAAACCAAAACTAATTCACTAAAAGTATACTTATTTGTAAATGACCAATGAAACTGTATTACCCTATTCGGAATGTCGATTCCCGTACATTCCTCTCAGAAACAATTCCGCACCGGTAATCTTTACATTGACGCCTCCTCCATAAAACAGGCCCCTTAACAAGCAAAGCGTAAATCAGGACTGTCAACAAAATTGTAAACTCATCCCGAAAATAAAATAAATATGTCGCAAACTTCTTCCTTAAAGGGTCTTTATGGCTGAAATTATATACGCTTGGGGCCGCAAAAATGGAGACATATTCGACTAGTGGGATCTGGAGACGTATTGTGAGTCCAACGTATGCCCCGGGCTTCCTAGATGCTCCTCGATTTCTATTCATATTTTATACCCCATTACAGAGTGGAATAGTATGTTGTTTAATAGAAGTCGTGACCGCAATTCGGGGGTGGAAGAGAGTCGATTCAATGTGATACTAGTTTGGGTCGCCGAAGAAATTACTTGGTCGTGACATAATGCTATTATCAACAGGGCTGTTCGGATAGTAGCTAATGTCAAGGATATTTTTTCGAGTACTATTCTTTCTCCGACTGCTACTGCGTAAGTTTGAGTTCTTTATTATATTTTATAAGACTATGTTACGGATCAAGTTTTAATTTGACCTAGTTTTACGACTGGCGAGAAATTTTGTGTATTTTTTTATAAAGTTTTTGATTCTTATTATGATACCAAGCGCGTTTAATTAGAGCAATAACTGTAACAACAAAGCGTTAATGACACAAAATTAAGAGACCAACTTTTTCAAACGGATTGATTTAGGAGTAAATGAATAAAAATTAAATTCATATTTAAACGATTTTATGAGTACACCTCGCTGGATGCGTTCATCTTAAGCATATTTTTGAACAAATTGTACACGTAATCTTTTTCACTCGCAAAACTCCGTTACATTCATATTTTAAGGCGAAAATTCTGAAATAAAAATCAAGAAAATAACATAATTACATTTTCTTATTATTATGTATTTGACGGCATAAAAAATGATATAATGTGTTCCATAAACCATACTTATTATTTATAGTCAGCTCCGCAACTCGCAATAGGCCTGTTTTTAGTAGATTACGAAATGGCAAAAGTATATTATGCAACAATAAAAATTATTTGGCATCTACAGACCAACTTACCTTCATCTTATTTTGTTCTACGGGTATAAACATTACCTCTACAATTCAAAACCACTGCCAAACAAACTGTGTTTGAAGAACCAAAGGTCTTTACCTACCGTATTAGAATATTATAATCTAATATATTCGGATTACGATATTACGCTCTCAATTCAAAGTCAAACATGAGTTTGAGCATAGTTAATATGAAGAACCTTTGAAAATGTCAAAATACTCTAAATGGAATAACTGAACAGTGTAATTTTTTGCTTAGTAAATCGTGGTCACGGTGGCACAGTTTTATTTTTCCAACTCTCCTTTTTTCCCTTTGTTTAGCATCCTAATTAAGAACGCTTTTGAAAAGATGAACAATGTCTTGCTTTGCCTACTTTCCATTTGTTTTACTCTTTGCGTAGCCAAAGAAATGGATACTTATCAAAAATACGTTGCTTGAATAGAAATTATTGTTAACGGAATTAAGACAAATAAATTCATTAACAAAAGTTGTTTTTATATAATTAAATGAATAAAACATGATGTTTTGTTACTAATTTTTTAAGGGTAGTAATAAAAGCTCCGAAAAATAAATAAAAAATGAGGATGTTCAATTTATGAATGTTACTGCTTTAAATACTAAGTTACCGAAAACTTCGGTGCTAATAAATAAACTACCAACTACCGAAAACTACCGAATGAAATACTGAAAATTTCGAAAAATAATACTATTTCACCAGATGAAAATACATTTCAGTGAAAACTATTTGTCAGCTATTTTTGTCGTAGATCTCCGAATAAAAATTCAAAGTCGTCTGACCATATCATGAATTCTGTTAAAACTTAAGGAGTCACCTCGCTCCGCTCCGCTTCACTCGGCTCCCAGTATTTACATGTCAACCTAGCACGCTCTTCCTCGCTACGGTCGTCGTCGCACCAATTTTTTGACTCAGCAGGACATAGTATTTCTTTCGGAGGTTCATTATTTAAACAAGGCGGTCGTGAGGAATTTTACTTGGCTATTTTTTTATTATTTTGTCGGTAGATGTTACACAGTTAAAGTAGTATATTTTTCGGTAGCTAATTTTACCGTTGCTTAGATAGTATTACAGTGTGCAGCAGTTTTTCGGAGGCTTCATTATTATCCATTTTTTAATCCAATCTCTTAACACTTAAATCAGCTAACATTGTTAAGAAACTATACTATACGTAAAAATGTGCCTATTTATTATATTGCATATGTGTTCATTGCTATAGATTTGCTGTTTTATTTTCATACCTATCAATAGTATACTATTACATTTTTTCAGATTTTTCGGTTACATTCTTACAGAAATAGAGTTTGTACAAACATTTTTGCACATAAGGAAATCGATAAATTTGCAACGAAATAATTTAATACTCTTTGTTTTAAAATCCGTAGGTTTCGTCCATCAAATGACACCGTAACTGCTATGGAGCTTAAGAGGATAGGTTCTGAAAAACCATAATTTATTCTTCCTTGTTTGATGAATAATTATCAGATTTTTTCCTTGACCATCAGACCTTATTGTTAATGGAATTTCATGTTTCTAAGTCAACTAGAAGTCCCCTCTAGGTTTATTGGTGATCTAATTTTTATAAAATTGATAACGTGAAGGGCAATAACTTATTTTTTCATTTAGTTAGAAGCCCGTTTTTAGGGTTCCTTACCCAAAGGGTAACCAACGGGACCCTATTACTAAGACTCCGCTGTCCGTCCGTCCGTCCGTCTGTCACCAGTCTGTATCTCGTGAACCGTGATAGTTAGATGTTGCCGCTATAAAAACAAATACTAAAACCTGCCAAGTGCGAGTCGGATCCACGCACTCCCATACAACAGACATGTTTTTTTTCCATTTTTATAGATAATGCATGAACCGTGATAGTTAGATAGTTTAAATTTTCACAGATTATGTATTTTTGTTGCCGATATAACAACAAATACTAAAACCGGTCAAGAACGAGTCGGACCCGCGCACTCCCATACAACAAACATGATTTTTTTGCCGTTTATATTACATTATAAATATAAACAATAAAATTTTCTCAAGATATATTTAGGACCCTAACTGGGCCCGGCATCAGTTGAGTATCTCAACTTACACTAAAATAAAAATCAAAAAAGAATATTTTAGATTACGTGTGTATTATATTAATATAATGTTACATTAACAATAATTACTGACATTAACATAATATTGTAAGCAACGACGTACACAGGCAGGTTTTTTTACCGTGAATGCCCAGCTATAAATATTGCTCCCAAGCCCAAACCTTAACGCAGATGAAAATTTGTGGCTCAGGCGGGACATATTTTGTCGCGCATATTTTATAAACAAAATTATTTGGATACCTAAATTTGTCTCCTGATAAAAAAATAACGGAAGCTAAAAACAAAAAGCAATAAGAATGGATAACAAAGAAAATCTTCAGTAGCCACTATATCGGAACAAAGTTGTCATGATCTAAAGCGTAAATAAAATATAAAATATTAACGATTAGCAGTATAAAGAGTGACTTTTAAACTAACGACAATATTTTTTTAAAGAGCGAGCCCTTTGAAGAATTTCGTAAAATCCAAAGAAATCATGGTAACCCGAAGAGATAAAATAATTAGATCGCGCGAAGTTATTTTTATTATTGATCCCACTATTTTGGACTATTTTCAACTTTTTCCGTATGGGAATGGCTAGGATAACCATAAATTTATTTCCAAGTAATATTTTTTAATAATATTAAGACTTTTAATTTTAATTGTTGTTACATTTAAAATGTGTTCTACTGACGTTTCTTAATAACCTCTAAAATTATCGGGGTTTGATTGAAAGTCAGCCTGTATAAGTAAGTATGACTAGATTTTTTTTTACAAAGTTTATAAGCTTTGGTGCCTCAAATCATGACTAAATTATATCGTCATGGCATGGCCTAGGCTAATCGCTTTTGTGCTACAGGTTTGAGTTATTTTAGGAGAAATTTTCCTCTCTTTTGTTTCTTCTAAGAAACCATTAAAATTATATATAACTAGCATTTGTCCGCGGCTCCGCCCGCGTCGAAAAGATTTTCGTGGAAATAAGGAAAACAAAATTATATGATTTTTTGAACGACAATATGCAACGGTCACCGTGTTTTACCAAAGTGCTAATAAATACCAATCAAATAAGCCCAAAATCGAAGGGTCTGCTTTTTTCCATTGAGGAGATCCCGTACCCATATTCCAGTCCCATCAGCAGACCCTGGTCACCATGTTTTACCAAAGTGCTAATAAATACCAATCAAATAAGCCCAAACTCGACGGGTCTGCTGTTTTCCGTTGAGGAGATCCCGTAAGCATCTTCCAGTCCCATCATCAGACCCTGGTCACCATGTTTTACCAAAGTGCTAATAAATACCAATCAAATAAGCCCAAACTCGACGGGTCTGCTGTTTTCCGTTGAGGAGATCCTGTACCCATCTACCAGTCCCACCATCAGACCCTGGTCACCTATTTATTCTAAATATAATGTAAAAAAATAAAAAGTGAAAACAAATTTTACCACTCGGGGTTTGAACCCGCGGGACCCCTCCTGAATGTTTATTTAATTAAATTTTTTATTCAATATTCGGTTTTGGTAACATTTTACACCACAAATCCACATTTTCATCTGCAAGGAGACCCGTTACATACGTACGGACAGACGGCGGCGTCGCGGAACCCTTAAAACGTTACATAGTAATGTAATAACACAAATATTTTGTGATTATAATAACAGACACAACACGGAATACCTATTTAATTTTAGTCACTAATATGGCTTGACGGCTAAGGTAAATCTATATTTCAGTTTCCGTATTGAACTCAAAGTCAAATAAGACACTACTTATTATTTTTATATTTAAATTAATAATTGATTGCATTAAATTCCATCGCTGTTATAGTTGCTTTAGACAAAGAAAATACAGCCATGTTATATTTAGTAACTTGGTTACTCAATGCCATCTAGCGGATTGCATGTGCATTTCCTGCTCATCCCTGATTCTATTCAATGTACTCTGCATTCGTTTTTAAATGTCAGGGTGTTTGGTGCCCTTCTTCTTCTTCTAACATACAATTTTTTATTTATGACTTTTGTTAAACGTAGTTTTTACTAATTAGTCGTAATATAAGGTTTTATATATTGTTACTAAATTATAATTATTTATTCCACTGACGCCAGCCCCAAAGTAGGCCGAAATATGTCTTGAAAATATTTAATTTATTAACTTCTTGTTGTGTATTTAACTCAGTGAAAAGCTTACAAAAGCAAAATATTTATATTTATTTGATATTATTACAATGGAAAACCTTTTACATTTATAATATTAGTGTGATAGTGTGATTAAAGTTATCTGTAATGGTTATTTCATACCATAATAATTTACAAGCATTCGGTTTGTTTATTATTAAATACTAGCCTTTGCCCGAGGCTCCAACCACATTTTTTAAATTTTGGCCCCGTTTTCGGCTTGGGCGTTATGTTATGAACACCCCTTATAGCCTATGTTGAACAGGGTCACTATGGTCATAATTAAAAAAACCTCATCCAAATCCGTTGGATGGTTCTCGAGTTAAAACGGAACATACAGACAGACAGACTAAAATTCTAAAAACGGTTGTGTCGGCCTCAGTACGATACTAATAATCCATTTCATTTAAAATTTCGCAAAAGTATTCAATGTAGAGACACGACTTTTTCTATTTTAATATAGTATCTATATAGATAGATAATTATAGTTATCAGAATTGCTGTAGAGCTATTTTTGTTAGTAATTTCTTGAGAGATCTCTGCCTATCCCTCTGGGAGGCAGGCGTGTGTATAGGTATGAATTAATGGTATATATACCCGTAGTAAAGTGTATTTGCAAAAGATTAAAACTTAGAAACTGCAAATTTAACTTAAAAAATCCAACTTTACAGGAGAAACGAAAAACATTTTTTTTGCACAAACAAATACATTTTTTGCGAACCATTCACATTTCGTACACATAATCAAAATCTTATAGATAACATTCAGTTCTATTACTATGTATCTGTTCAGCCACTTCAAAACATACAATCTGAGAGATACCTATATAATTCAGAAACTGAACTAAACCAATCAACACCAAAAAAAAAACAATGCATCTAATTTTATTTGTCTACTTATTTAGAAAGATTAGAAATTACTAGGAAACTACGCTTCCTATGTTAAGAGAAGCCAGCAATGCCAGGCTCAAGCTGGTACCTGGACCTCAGGCTCAAGGTACAGAGAAACTTGTTATGAAAGCAGTTAGGTGTCACATCACAGTAGTAAGGCTTAGTTTTTCTCGTTAAACCTGTGCACTCGGCGTATAACTCGCCTTACTTGGATGATATCGGATTTACTATCTTTAATCCAGATTTTTTGTATTGTTATCTATTGGGGAGATAAACAAATGTTATTGGCTGAACAGAAAAATCAACGAGTCTTTATTTGCGTATATTAAGGTGTTGACTTATGAAATGTTAATTACTAAAATTATACATATTTGAATTTATTACCATGAGTGTTAAGAAAATTACTGCAATATACAAACACACAGTTTTTGAACCAATATATTCCTTTAGTAGTAAAGATAGTAAATGCCTTCTGCAAATGTTAACCGTTCCTACGATAAGTCAAAATTGTAGATTAAAGAAAATCAATTAATTACTTAATACCTTAACTATAAAAGTTACGAATTAACAATATATTCCTTTGATATTGATAGTAGTAAAGATAGTAACTAAATTTACCCTATAGGTAAATTCTTCCTTCTGAAAATGTTAACCGTGAATAAGATATGTCAAAATTCTAGATTAAAGAAATTCAATTAGTTACTTACTATCTTAGCTATAAAATTACGAATTTATAATAACCTAAGGATAAAACATATACTATGTATTATATAATATATATAATTTTGGTTTTCCCAGAGATTTGGTTAAACTTTAATTTCATCTTCGTGAGCTCCACAAATCTTTTGTAAGCATCCATTAGTTTGGATGCTAATCTTACACATTATTCCTCTCCCATAATATTATTATTACTAAATATTAAGGCTGGAACAACCGCAGATTTGGCAAAATTGAATTTATCGAATTGTGGCCTTAACTAAGCACTGGAAAATTCTGACAAACATATTTGTAATTAATAATTTTTTTAATTTTGGGTTGAATAAATAAAAAAAATTAAATCCTCACTCCAAAAATTTAGTCCTGATCTTACCAGTTTTTGACTTTTTATTTTACGACAACATTTAGGGCATGAATTCTATCAATGTAGTCTCGTATCGTTTGTCATTAAATATCAGGGAAAGGTAGTTCCGATTTTGGTAGCATTTCGTGGTTCATCAAAATTTGGCTCTAATGTTAATAAGAGTTACCCAATGCAACGTCAAAAAACGGAATATTATAATTATTTCATTCTGTAAACTAATTCGCTCGGAGACGAAATATGCGTTTAAAATGAATCCTTCAAACAAAAAACGTCTCATTACTTTCTACAAACGTGAGTTTGGTAACTTTATTTTCATGTTAGTTTAAAAACGTAATTATTATATTGTTTGGTGCAAAAATATTATAACTTTTCTTTTCGAAGCTTCTTTAATTTGTAAGAACTACTCGTATACCTATATGTCTGCATAAAATTCGTTAGTTTATCAATTCACTAGGTTGGGTTAGGTTAGTTTATAAGCTACCTTTTTGTTAGGTACCTAGCTTATAAACTAACCTAACCAAACCTGGTGAATTGATAAACTAACGAGTTTTATGCAGTATCACTAGTATATAAATAAACTTAGGACATGGAAGTTTATATGGACTCTTGTATTCACGCTATTCATGTTTTTTCGTCATTTTTGTACTTTCTATAGTCTCAGTCGAAATATTAAAACACCGGCTTTTAGTTAAAATAGAACATTAAAAATATAAATATAGAAAATAAACCGTCAAAGCAAAATACTGTACTCACGCTCAGAAATTTGAGCGTACAGTAGCGAATATAAATTCCAATATCTCAAATTTCCTACTATATACTATATTTTAATAATATATATTTTAGCTTAAAGCCGGTGTTTTAATTTGGTGCTTCAGTATTTATTTTGCTCATTCATAGACATTGAAATGCGTTATTTATGCAATTACCTTAAATTCTACTTTTCATACAGTTTTTAAATCTCAAATATTCCTTTGAGTCTCGAGTAATTGGGCAATTTTGGGAAATTAAGTCGTATAGTATTATATGTTAATAAACTGTTGACATATGAAAACGCTTCCCAGAAACCCATTAATGCAATAATCTGCGGTTAACAGCAGATTTGACACTTGCAATGACGGACGTTCAACAGAATGTCACATGGCTCGTTTAGCAACCCAAAATGTTTATCACATTGATTCAGTGGTTTATTCGTCAAGATTCAGTGTCAACAGCGTACGAGAATAATACTGTTTATTCTCTGATGTTTGCTTGGTATCTTACCCCCCTGTGAGGCCCTTTGAAAGCTCAATTATTTTATTAGCAATAGCCAGTAAGATCATGTTTTTATAGCGAAATCCATCGCTTTGAATACTCTAATTAAAAGGTGACTTTCGTTTATATAGCCAAATTCATACTGGAAACTCGGTAAGTGGTCAGGATTAAGTTTCAATTACCGTGTTTGCAAAATACGAAAAAAAAAATTGTCTCTATACCTATACTTGTTCAAGAACTCAATTAGTGTAGGTAGTCTAAATTAAATTTTGCATATTTCACTTACCGAGTCTCCAGTATGAATTTGGTTATATAAACGAAAGTCATCTTATATTCTTAGAGTGCATTACAAACTAGAAAAGATCAATTAGAAACAAACGTCAAGTAAGACAATAATTTGAAAAAAATCCTCGGTCCAGGATCTGAACCTGCAACCTCTTGCAATCACGACAAGCGCGCTACCGACTGCGCCACCGAGGTGCTTATCCTAGACCTTTGAATTTTTCCACCATATTTGTACACCGAATTTTCGTAACCATTTGATATATAATTAGCTAGTAAGGCACATACTGAATGCTCACAAGGGCGTTTTGTCATTTCTCGACTTGTTCTAGGAAACAGTTTTGAATACTGTCAAGAGGATTTTTTAAATTCTTTTTTTACTGAAATTGGTTTCTAATTGATCTTCTCTAGTTTTTAAAAGAACTCTTATAATATTTAGAATATCCAGTAACTTTCTGTTTTCTTTAATTCTTAAAAGAGACCAAAAAATATAAATTTAAAAAGCAAAAACAAAAACAAGACCATTCGCCACAGAAACTGTTGCTTTTAAAGAAAAAACCTCCCAGTCTGTGCAAACGGTACAAAACCGTTAGATGTAGTTTATAGCCCTATCCTGTGTCAACAACCTGACAAAGTCGACTTGAACAGGTTTCCGACGTCACACGACACTGGGAGCCGAGTGCGGAGTCTGAGAAGTAATCCAAGGAAAGCCCTTGATGCTCGGAAGTGTATGAAAAGAGCGCATCCAATATCCTTAGAGAAAGTGTGAAAATGGTGTGCGAAAAGTCATCCACGAGACCCCAAAATTGACTTATTTGGTAGAGCTTAGCCAAGAAATCGTGCCTCAAGTTTACCTGACATAGGTATGAAAAAAAAAAACATGTTATACATGTGTCAGGTAAAGTTGAGGCACGATTCCCTGGCCTAACTCTAGGAGTTTTGCGCCCGCAAACTCAAAGTCACTAGGAAGTTAAGTTAGTACGTTTCAGCATTAATACTTTTAGCATGTTAGGGACGGGTCGTTCGAAGTGCAGGCAGAGAGGCTTTACAAATGTCGCACTAGGCATTGCTATACCCACCAGAGTAATAAGCTCTTAATATTATGATGTCTGTGATATTGAATTCGGAACGAAAATAAAATATCGTGGGTTACAAGATTACATTTTACTGCCTTTACACTGCTACTCGAAAGGTTACATTAGTGATTGATTTGACGTTTTCGTTTTTTTGCATACGAAGAGCAGTATTATTAAAACCAGATACTATATTATGTTTCAAGAATAGGTAGGCTATGGGTGTATGAAATCTTGCTAGGAAATTAGTTATTTGTACATAGGTATGTATAAGGTTTATTTTTACGTGCCAAAAATACTAAAATTACTGAAATTACATAATTCCCGCTACGGTTTGTTAACTTATGCACTGCAAAATGTTTGTTTGTTCCATCCGTAGTGACATTTACAAAATGTTTCTGCGTCAGTTCTTATTTGGAACATTTATTTATGAGGATTTCACTCAAGATTTTGACCAGTAGTAAATTGTTTTTATTTTATTAAACTTAAATAAATTTATTTATAAAAATTAAAATCAAATAAATATACAGTTTAATGCACTATATTTTGACCCCTCAGTACGGTCGTCATCAGGTGAATGAAACATTTTATCATGAAAATCACTGAAATCTATTGACAATGAAACAGAATTATTTTTTTAAATTTCTATATAATACTTATGTATTTACTTCTAAAACTACTCGTGATAGGAATTGTTTGACCAGGTGTAGAAATATGTGTTTTATATGCTTTTAAAGAGGATTAGCTTTACAACAAAAAAAAAATGTTCAAGAGTGCAGTACACAGATAGAAAATAAACAAAAACTGTTTCAAATTCGGATCTTTTTGTTCTTTATTTTTCACTTAAAATTAGACTTTAGTAGAGTCTGTAATCAGAGCCCAGATAAAGGGTTATATTTTAAATTTCAACACCACAAAATGTATTCGCAAAAAATGAACCGAAATACCCAATTATATCTCCCGTCAATATAGAATCGGACTTCCTACGGGCCACTAAGTTATTTAATATGCACTCGTCCCGTCATTCCAAAATGCAATATTCGTGCTGTCCAGCCGGAACACGGCCTATTTTAAATCACTGCTTTTTAGAGTTGCGTTGTGAAAGCTACGTTTTGAAACTATTAATCCTTCTGTCAAAATCATAATCGTAAGTGTCAGATATAATAGCGGGTTTGAATGATTTTATCAGACAAATTCTAATGGATCCCAAAACTTTTGGTAATAAAATCAATAATAATGATGTATGTAATTAGCACGATTCTTCATTACTCCGAACGTTTGCATACTAAAAATTGTTCTGCTCCCTATAGTTAAGTACGAGCCTTTTTTCTGCCATTTTGTAGAACTAACTTTTCTTTTGTTGAAATTTTCCAATTGTTTTTCATTGATCTATGACTAATCAGGTGTTTTTATCACAAAATTATGGATTATTTTATTTTGATGTCATAGTAATTTAAAAGATACAAACAATAAAAAACAAAATTTAAGGCTATTATTTCAACTGATGTATTAACGGAAGTTGTGACGGAAATTACGGATCAAAACTACACTTTTATATTAGTTTTCGACTTATGGGAAAAGCCGCATTAATATCCGTTGAGTGGTTGTTTGAGTTTTATATTTGTACGATTTCCATGACAGCTCTAATTTGGGAAATATTGCTTCGTCAAATCAAAGTGTTCATCAACCAACGTAGAATAAACACTTAATTAACTGATTTAACCGTTGTTTGCACATAATTCGAATAATACCACCCAACGTAAAATCAACAAATTTAGAAGCTTAAGTTTGGTCTGTCTGGAAATCCTCTTTAATTTAATTGTATTTTATACTGCGAAAAAAAAAAGATTTTTGCCAGTCTCTGTGACCCAATCTAATCTTGTTACAGCCAAGAATGTAATCAAGTTTTTTTGTTTTAAATGCAACTTTTTCAAATATATGTGATTTTAAATCTCAGTTTTGAGTAAGTATATTTCTGATTCTATGTATATACTGGTAGGTAGGTAGAAAGATTACAGATTTCCTTCTGCTATGATCCCGACAAACCACTTTCGCTTCTTTATTGTCTTTATTTAAAACTTTTTACTCTATCATACATACATATACGCACGCTTGTCTCCCTGAAGGGTACGCAGGTACTACAAATTTCTATCTGCTTCCCTGACACACCTCGTTTGCCTCTTCTACATCTATCAGTCTAGCCATACAAGCTCTTCTATTCCGGGTACTTTTTACTTTGCCCTTCTTCAGTATGTCGACCAGAATTTGGTCGGCATACGTCCTTCCGGGGCGGCCTGGTCGATCTTCATCTTCCACTTGAGCAGCATAAATTCCTGTCGTCACTCTACATTCATTCATCTTCTCTATATGCCCAAACTACCGAAACATTCTTTTTTCTTTTCTAGTCACTATATCTTCTTTCAGGCCGCAACGATGTCGTATGTAGATATTTTTCACTCTGTTATTCAATGTCAAACCACCATACTCCGTAAGGAACGAATTTCCACCGCATTCACTCTAATTCGATGCTCGTTTTGAAACACTCAACATTCACTACCATACATAAACGTAGGAGCCAAAAATCGTGCCTTGCACTCCCACTCTGGATGCCCAGGAGTGCAGGTTTCACTTAATTTCCCGCATTTACCCTTTTTCAATGTGACCGTCACACTTTCCATCGCGCGTAAATAGACAACCCAGATAGACATATTCTTTAAATTTTTCCATTTCCTCATCACCGCTTCGTCCCTCTCTAGCGCCACCTTTGTTTTTCCTACGTTAATTTTCATTCCTTTTATTTCAAAGAAATCATCCATTATTACAAGCATTACCATATCTTGCAGCTCCGATAAAGCAAGGAGAACTGAATGTAATTTTGAAAGTTATATTTTTTCTAGGTTTTTGGTGGTGGGCAATCTGTTGGCAACCGATTCAATGATCTGTTGTTTGTGTGATCCTTTCGGTAAATGCCCAAATACCCAATGACATTGGAATCATTTGTGATACATACCTGAGTTTGTAAGGATGATAGTATAATTTATCAAATTATGTGAGTGTAGAATAAAATATAGGTTCCTAATTATTTAAGACCGATATACTAAAACAATTTTTAGAAAACCATGATAAATTGGTGATTAACGAAAAAGTGGTTTATACCTGCAATGAGATACTAAAATAGCAAATATTTCATTATTACTGGTATGTAGAAATAACGAACGAAGCTCGGAGTTCTCATTTCAGTACAAAATACCAAGAGAGTTTAATTACAAAAATGAGGCTTATTCTACATCCAATAATATTTAAAAGGAAAAATTTATAACATTACTATTATTTTTTAAACTTGCTATTCTTGCAACGTTTTTCAAACTTTGTTTATCGCGTGATGAATGGCGTGTGATGATAATTTTACTTACAATACGAGTAACTACCACAGAAGGTTTAGTAACTCCTTAAAGACTTGTAAAATAAATTATGAATCCGAAAAAAAGTTCGTTTGTTTAAAACTTACATACATTTCTATACCTACATATACAAAAAACTCTTAAAAATCACTTGTGTCAGAATTGCCGTTCTGAGTTTATATGGCGATGATGTAGCTCTATTACAAACTTATAAAGAATATGATTTTGCAGATGTATCTCATTCCTGTGCCAAACACTCTACAATTCAGTTCAAGCTCTTCATTTGTAAACGATATATTATTATGACTCTATAGATCTGTCAGTGTTTTAAGTTTTCTTTTTAATGTTTCTTGTATATGTTTGTAAGCTCAAATAAATAAAAATAAAGAATAAAATTAATAAACGATTTTTACGGCTATGAGAACTGACAATTGGCTGGCCTATCATACACCTCCATACAACGTTTAAAACGAGTAGCCTTTGTTAGATCATTTCCTTATTAAATTCCTTTCCGTAATACCGGTGATGTTCACAAAATAAGATCTTTTACATATTTCTTTGAGTTTTCGTACTTTCTGTCTTCGTTGTAATTGTATGCTTGAGATTTGTCGCATGCTTTCAGACTCAGGTTGTAGAGAATGTTAAAAATAGGAAGAAGTAATTTGTCGTCTAGTGAGTGCTGCAAAAGTGCCGAAGGAGAGTCCCTTATATTTAATATTATGTACAAAAAATAACTGACAAATATAAGAATTTCAACGGCTAATTCGTGATTCTAATTATCAAGACGTGTTATTAAAAATATTATATGACTACTACGGATAACAAGTAGGTTAAGTTGATGTTAAGTAATAATTGTTTATATTGTTGATATTTCATTCTATTAACTAAATTATTGAGTTTATACCTTTTGTCATTTACCTAGGGTTAGTAATGCAAGTGTATTATATGCTACCTGTGTATTTTTGTCGCAAAAATGTACTTTATCTTTTAATATAAAAGCCAAATAACCACAAAAAATGGTAGCAGGTAGGTAGGCAGGTGACAGGTAGCTCAACGAGAGTTGAGGCTAACAGTACACACAATATTTATTATAATTAATTTCTTGAATTAGGCTGATTATTTTATTTAAATCGAAGAAGGTTCTGATTATTGTGCTAGAAGTGTTCGCCTTATCTAAAAATACTCTTTATTTAATTCAATTATGATAAAATATTATTTTAATGACTTCTTGAGCCTTCCACTATAGTTACATGAATCATATATATCAACTTGATTCGTATGTAGACGACCACAGGTTGGTCGATATATATCGCTGTATCTAAATGTTTTTTTCATCAAACCTGTGGTTTTCGCCTCATCTCTTGTTGAGCGACCTATATCAACATTTGTGTCTAATGTTTCTTTATAAGTGCATAAATATTCCAGGAAACTACAAGACTACAACATATCTACGGATCCTTCTTTTTGCTTGCATGTAATGACATCTCGTATAGGTATGTAATGACGTTAATCTGCGGAACACCCAAGAAAGGCCAAGTCAAAAGTATTTATTTATTTATTTGGAACGCAAAGCCATAGAATTGTTAGTGGTCAAAAATTTCATATTAAGATAAATTAGGTAAAATGTTTCCCAACATTTTCAAAATTTAAGTTAAAATCAACAGCAGCATATCGCCACGACATGAATCCTCGAGGGGTGGCAGAGGTCTGGGGTTCAATCCCCGCGGTACACATTAATTGGTTTCTGGTCTGCGTGCTTTGGAAGGCACGTTGTTTGTCCATTTGTGCCCGAAGTATAGCAATAAGGCTCACTCACCACCCATCTTGTTTGGGACATAACATCTTTTTTTTACTATTTTCAACAAACTGTGTAAATTTGCAAAACTTAAACCATATGGTATCAATCATCTGATATACATAAGAACGTGTTATATATTTTTAGTGTGTGTAGTACTGCAACAGTATCAATTAGTGCCAAGAAAAATAATAAGAGCAAAAAGTTTAGTTATTTCTCGATCGAGTATTTTGGTTTTCTTTCGCCAGTTGTCATTCTTTATCGCGTAACTGCTGGCTGGTTCAAAACACAGCGTTTTTTAAGGTTCCAAAATTAAAGGGTAAGAAAGGAACCATTATGGTGAGACTCTGTTGTCCATTAGTGTATCTTAACAATTATAACTCTTAAACGAAAAGGAAAATACTTTTTTATTGTGCGTATTTTTTTAATACCATTTTGTTGTCATTAAATGTGGACAGTCAAAAGCGATGGACATTGCTTACAACAGTTATTGATGTTCAAACTAATGAATTGCTATAACAGAGATAACCGATATTACAGATAAACCAAAGAGAAGGAGCTGAAAATGCCCCACAAATCAAAACAAGGGTTATAATTTTGCCGGTCACTGGGGAGTTTTTATGAAACTGCTAACGAATTATAGCTTTCGACGAGAGAGATTGTGCTGCATTCACGAAATGAATGCTTTATACTGTACTGAATTCCCGGGATGATCCCGGACTGAATGTTCCAAAGGTTTCAACGGAGCTGCGGTCTTTTATTTTGATTCGTATTTTTAATTGGCCATTGATACGACAACGTTACGGATCTGAATAACAAAATATGTGGAGTAACGAAAAGGTTTGACTTATTTTATTTTTGGACTTGCCTACGTTTATTTAATCTCTGCCCCTTTTTTGGTTTTGGCGTTATTTTGTGAACAACCCATATAGCCTATGTGTGCGGTCACAACAATATCCATTAAAATGTGCAGGCACGGGTAAAAAAAAAATATCGTCATTTAATCAAATAATACGATTAAATGTCAAATGTTCTTTTCAAATAAAATGAATCTCTAAGACAATTTTTGTTTTCATTTCTGTAAAAAATTATGTTATTTTGAAATTAAATGTAGTTCCCACAAAATGCAAGATCCCAGGAACTTTCCCTTAGGCTATGATAAAAAAAAAACCTTTTAAATTTCAAGTTGAACCGATTTCCACTCATCGCAGGCGCTCATTGGAATCTTGCAGATGTTTACTTTAAAAGTTTCTTTTTATGAAGTTAAATAATATTACGTTTCAGTTTGGAATTAAGTTCTCATCACAGTTTTTACTTTGTCAATAGGAAACGATTTTCAGATAAGACGCATGGGGTAATTTTCGAGTTTAAATGTGGATGTTTTTAAAATTAAATATGATGCTCGTGTGAGCAAAACATTGGAAGATTTTGAAATGTGGTGTTGGTGAAGAATGGAAAGAATTAGTTGCATTAAAAAGAAAAGCAATGAAGACGTCCTGCAGATTGTATATGAAAAGCGAGATTTGATGAAGACCAAAGATAAAAGAAGGGGAAAGATGTTGAGACATCTGGTACGTACGACAGGACAATTTTCCTAAAAAAGTAATTGAAGGAAAAGTGGAGGGGAAAATAAAGAGAGGAAGGCCCAGGAGAACATTCATGGATCAAGTGAAAGAGAAAGTAAATGTCGTGTCCAAATACTTTCAACTTCTTGAAAAGTTTTAAATATCAGGCAACTACGTATGTTTTTATACAGGATAGGACTACACTTATGCTAAAAGTTCACTGTTGTTTTAGACAGCTTGTATCTGCGTAACTTGCTAAACTTCGCATTGTGCAGCCAGATTTTCTAATTTAAAGCTAAACAGATCGTTTGTTGGAAATAGTGGGAATAATTACATTCACCGACTGTTCTAACTTAGTAACTTAAACTAGAATTAACATAGGACAAATTTTGGTAAATTGTATGCTTTGGTCGTTAGAAACTGTTATTTAATTTAAATTTTAATACATTCATTTGGATATAAAATGGAATGAAAAAGATTTATTTATGCAATATGTAAGTACATTATGAGTTTATGTTACCTAAGTAATGTATAGAATACCAAAAACGTATAGGTTATGTATGAAATATTATTTATTTTATACTTTGCCTAGGTATTATATACAGTACCGAACGCGCAGGTGAACTGGTATTTCTGGGTGGTCATAAAAGAAATAAGCACGAAGGTCGGGTATGGCAAGTCACGCCTAACCTTAACCTACCGGTTCTCTTCTGCGCTGCAGAACTTCCAAAAAACTAATTTTGACTGCGAACTTAACTATTATCTCATTGATTAGGAATAACTTCATACTTTGCCGTCGGACCAGCAGGTACTCTATACAATCCCTATGATTTTATACATTGCCTAGGCAAAGTATGTAACGGACATAATTATTCATAATATTTGATAAATTGCCTGGACGCCCCAGGTATTCTATATATTACCTAGGTATTGTAAAGAATACCTGAATTACACAGATTGCCGGTGACATTTACACTTAATACACATCAATTTTGATTTAAAAGAAAACCATTCAAAACAAATATGATACGGGGAAATGCAATTTAAAAGAATACTGTAAGTTTAAAAATCTCGGCTAAGAAAAAAAATCGAATGATGCACTTTTGATTTTCATCAAAATCTCCTCGATTTCTTTGAGCGTTTCTGCTATTCCCTGTAATTTTGGATTTCACCATCTAGGCCCACTTAAAAAACGAAACCTGTATAGTTCAAACTTATTTTCTTACAAACTAAGGACCTCCTTTGGAAGTTTATTGCAAAATCTTATCATGTCCTACTAAAGATACTTTGGCAAGTCTGACTTTTGGACAAGCTAGTTTATGTTTATTTCTGGTTTCTATAGAGTGTTCCCCGCTGAGCTTCGGGAAAGTATTGATATTTTTCTGATGTATCTAATAACTTGGTAAATAAAGAATTCACAAGGAATTGTTTGTTAACCATTCATTTTCTATTTTTTTTTCTTTATGAATCCCGATGCTTTATGTTATGAACAGCCCGATATAGCTCTCTTTTCCAAAACAAACATAACGTCTATATCCGTGAACCTACCCCACAGCAACAAACCATATGACATAATTACATTCACTTAATAGTATCTCTACATAAGTAATTTGCCTCATGCATCTAACAGCGTATGCGGCTGAACTTAGTCTACCATATTAAGCCAAGCTTTCTTTTATCATTTATTACAATGACATTCTATAATATTTGATTTATAATAGAAGAACGGCTAAGAGTAAATTAAACTACAGCGCAGAATGTTCCGTACGTACTTAAAATACTGAATCGATGAATTTTGCAGTTAGCGGCATCAACAATTAATTACAATTCTAAGGCTATGACATACATACGAATAAACTTAGAACATTTACACAAACTAAAGTGAAGAAAGAGAACACACAAACAATAAAACAAAGACTCCGTCTTGTGAGCCAAGATGAGGCACAAGAGAAATCCCCGTTATCAATACATAAAAATATCATAATTTTTTTATACTTTTTTTCTATCATTAAGGATGAATAAATGACATCATGTAATCTATAAAATATAAGCGAATCCCCAGGCATTACTTTTAGAAGAACTAAACGGTATTACCCTATCTAACATGTCAAAATGGCATCGAAATGAGATTTTTCATGTGAACGGTGAACGTACAAAGCCCTTCGTCAGATGCAATCAGTGCGGTCAATACGTGATCGTTTGATTGCGACCAAAGACTGGCTTGCTGATGTTTCTGTGTATCAGCTAGCTAACAGACTGCCGCAGTTAATGTATTAATTTGGATTCGCTTCAATGTAAATATATATACAAACATGGACACCCACAATGATTAAAGTTAATACTTGCGATGTGTCTGACCCTCCGTGGCATAACTTCAAGAATGAGCTGATTAGCTGAAACAGGAAAAAAAAACTAAATCTCTAGAAAAAATATCAAAATGTCACATAAGGTGTCAAAAAAGGTCATTTTAACACATCTACATTAAGTGAAATTTGCAATTCTTTCTTTGCACAGACGTATAATGTAGTAGCAGACCTAACATTAATAATAAACGCATAGAGTCGACGCGTGGCAATTTCAGCTTGATTGAATTTAGCATGAACTCCGGGCTCTTTTAAATATAAATATAGCTTGTTTCCAAACAAAATATAATAATATACTGAGGATTAGTTTAGGAATTAACAAATATGTTCCAAGGATAAGCCAGCCAAAACAACGCATTTTTATACGTTTCTTCGTACCGTGACGCCTAAATGTAGCTTATTTTTTGTATGGAAACTTGCCACGCTATTTAATCCTTATGTTTGGTCTGCTACTTAGTAATAATTATATGTCTGTGTTTCTTTGTGATATCTGTTAGTTCATTTTTCACCTGAAACGTAAAAACAAAGAGGAGTCCTGCTTTAGGGTAAATGGAACGAATTCCTTAAGAGTTTTCCTGCAGACACTCTAACTACTTTGGGAGATTACAAATAACCACAAAAAGTAGGTATTCAAGTTGTGCAATAACTATCTTTAAGCCCGCCTCTTATGAGTGTTTATAGATTTGAATTAACATGGAAACTTTTACAAATCTAGACATTCATAAGAGATCGTAAATGTTGTGGATAATGCACAATGCAATGCAATGGGGCAGAGCAATATTTTACACATAAAGAATAAAATAGTTCTAGTTGTTTCCTTTTGGAAGAGCTTTGAAAATACATTATACTACTAACTTTATTAGCGGAAGCATGTTATAATAATTTTGGTGGTTCTATGTTATTTAGTGTGACACTTTTTCTGTATTTATTTAAATTCTCTCAATTCCAATTCAAATTCAAAATTTCAATTCAAATCTATAAACACTCATAAGTATGTGTGGGTAAAAAACGCTACGACCTGTATGCGAAAAACAGATAATAGCAACATTATACAAATAAGACAAGAAAGTGATTTCTCCAAAATTGTATGACTTTTATCTGTTTTGATCTTAATGAAGGGTTTACTAATTTTTAATAGGATTAAACCTTTTATCACATATTATATTAAAACTTTTTATATTCTTTGCTTTTACCACTTAACAAATTTGTTTGATAATGAACGCTCTCTGTACATCCTTTTAATTAACTATAATTCTTTTTGTTATTTATCAACTTTTTCCAACTCATTTCAACAATATTTTACAACATTACTATGTTCTTCGCCTGCGACAGATATTATACATTACTGTTTTATACACTATGTTTACCAGCTCATAGTATTATTGAACATCATTCACGATGTTTTATTGTTAAGTTCCCGACATAATTTTGTCTCTACAAGATATTTCTACAATATAAATGAAAAGTAGCCATGATCTTAACATTTACTACCAAAACTGTCGTGGTCTTCGAAGTAAGCTCAAAACATTACGCTGTAACATAATGAATAGTAATTATGATGTTCTGGTTCTCACTGAGACGTGGTTAATGGAAGGAATTTTTGACGCTGAGGTTGTTGGGGATGGATACACAGTATTTCGCAAAGACAGAAATCCACGCACCTCATCAAAAACTGATGGAGGTGGTGTGTTGGTCGCCGTCAAGAATAAGTTTAACGTCATACGCCGTCATGACTGGGAATCACCGTTAGTGGAAGAGATAGCGCTGTTATTTCCTTTCGGTACTGAAGGACTATTTTTGAATGCTTGTTATATACCGCCTGACTCTAAGAAGGATTTATATGACAGTCACCTTAATAAAATGTTTGATATTGGTGTTGAAATACCTGACTACAATATTGTCCTTATAGGTGATTATAATTTACCGGATATTAAGTGGAAGTTTTCATCCGATTATAATAATAATTCACATGGATCTCTAGACGATCCAGTTACAGGTTTTGAACGACTATTCGAAACCTTAATGTCATTCTTAAACCTATCACAATATAATAATCTAATCAATCAATTTGGACGATTACTTGACCTTGTTCTCTCCAATACAACATGTATTGTTTCACTTTGCGATGCACCTCTCTCAAAAGTTGATATTTATCACCCTCCTTTGACATTAACTTTACCTATTCCTATCACTACAAATTCTCTTCCAAATGTAGAAATTCCAAAATACAACTTTTTTAAAGCTAATTATGTCTCCATTAATTCCAAAATTTCCAAGATAGACTGGGTGAACGAACTTAGTGCCCTGACTATCGAAAATGCAGTCAATCGTTTTTATTGTATTATATACGAGATACTAAACGTTGATGTCCCTCTTGTTAAAACGAAGCCAGCCAAGTATCCTATTTGGTTCTCACGTGACTTAATTAGAGAGTTGAGAGCAAAAGAAAAGGCATGGATTCGCTGGAAAACTTATGGCTCTCTGTCTGATTACCAACGGTTTTCAACATATCGTTGTCGCGTAAAGGAATTGCTTAAAAGCTGTCATGTAACATATATAAAAAACGTTGAAGAGTTAACAAAGACTAACATCAAATCATTCTGGAAATACACATCTTCTCTGAAGAAAACAAATACTGGGTATCCATCTACAATGACATTTGAGGATCAATCTTCTCACAGTCCTTCCGATATATGTGAAATGTTTTCAAAGTACTTTTCTTCCGTTTTTGAACCAGTGGATCATGATGCTTATAACACAGATTTTATTGCTTTAAATGACGGCCCATCTTTGGCTACTCCTTTGTCTGAGATAAATCTTTTAGAGTCCGAAGTTGAAAAAGCCCTTCTTGATCTCGATAGCAATAAGGGCCTAGGGCCGGATAAAATAAGCTCATTCTTTCTAAAACATACAGCTTCTACAATCTGTGTTCCATTGACTTTGCTCTTTAACGTAAGTCTTCACGTTGGGATCATCCCTGCAAAATGGAAGATAGCTCATGTGACTCCTATTCATAAGGGAGGTGCTAAAAATCTTATTGAACATTACCGCCCCATTTCTCTCCTATCAATAATCCCCAAAGTATTTGAAATGTTAATTCACAACAAAGTATATCCTTACGTTGAACCACTTCTAGATACTCGTCAGCACGGATTTGTGAAATCAAAATCTACCGTTTCAAACCTTTTACCCTACACAAATTTTCTTTTTAAAGCTCTTGATGATGGTGTAGCTGTTGATTCAGTGTACACAGACTTCAGAAAAGCCTTTGATAAGGTGGATCATAAGCTTCTGCTGCAAAAGCTTTATTTTAATGGAATAAAGGGTAATTTGCTGCGATGGTTTTCATCTTACTTGTGCATGAGACAACAGGCTGTTGGTTTGAATGGGCATATTTCGTCCTACATTACTGTAACATCTGGAGTTCCCCAAGGCTCAATTATAGGGCCACTGCTTTTTATAATATTTATTAATGATATTACACTATGTTTTAAGTACTCTGAGTTTTTGATGTATGCAGATGATCTAAAAATATACAAACGTATAGATAACAATAATGATTGTCTGCAATTACAGGACGATCTAAACCGACTGTTTACTTACTGCATTGATAATAAAATCGTACTTGCTGAGAACAAATGCAAAGTAATGGCTTTCTCTAAGAAGAGGCATAAACACTGTTTTCCCTACAAGCTTGGGAATGACTCCTTGGAAGTTGTCAATCAAATACGTGACCTTGGCGTTTTATTTGACTCTAAATTGACATTTGACCTCCACATTGAAGATATCATAAAAAAAGCATATCGCATGCTAGGATTTATTCTTAGAGTAGCCAAATGCTTTAAAAACCCCCTCACATATATAATTTTGTATCAGAGTCTGGTGAGGTCAAAATTAGAATATGCCTCAGCAATATGGAATCCGGTGTTTGATATTTATGTTCGGAAGGTTGAAATGATCCAAAAAAGATTTGTACGTGCCTTGAACTATCGTCTTAATCACAGCCGTCTGTCCTACAGCGATCTTCTTGCCAAGTTTGGGCTTATGTCTCTTGCAGATCGCCGACATGTGACTGATTCAGTTATTCTTCGAAATATATGTGTTGGAGAATATAAATGTGCAGACCTCTTAAGTCAGATTAACTTCCAACTACCCAGTCTCCGTCATCGTAGTAATAGACCCAAATTTCTCTTTCATCTCAGAAGAACTAGAACTCAGAATGGAAAAAGAGCTCCGATACATCGTATGTGCAATTACTACAATGATAATGTTTTAAATATAGATTTCTTTAACTGCTCTCGTAACAGATATAAAAATAAAGTAAAGAAAGCGTTCATAGAAAAGAAAAAAAAAGGAAATAAAACAAAAGAAATAGGGTAAAGCAGAAATATATGTCTTATTCTTAGGTAAATATAAAATGTATCTTTTTCTTTATTAATTTTTAGTTTTAATGATTTTTTATTTTAAGTTTGCATGTGCATGCTGTGGGTTTTTTGCTTAGTCTGTATTTTTGGCTTTGGGTTTATAGCCAATATTGTCATAAACCATTTATCTTCTTCATCTGCTTCATTCTTATCTCTTATGTAATTTGTGAGAATGTTAAGGGAATAGATATACTTAAACTAATGTTATCACCATTGTTATTGTCAAACATGTATCTATTTCTGTTTTTTCTACTATCAAATAAATAAATAAATAAATAAATAAATAAATTCCTTTTGTTCCCAAACAAAATAAAGCAGTCGATTTTGGATCGGATTTAGATTATTAAGGAAGAATAAATTAAGTTTGCAAAATTGTTTTAATTACATTTGTTTTTTTATTGTAACTGTGCTTTTGTTTGTACTACCAGACCAGCGAACAAAAACGAGTTTTTAAGAACTTATTTATGTATAGTATTTGTATACAACGTGAAATTTAAGTCATTTTGTTAACGAAAACTGGTGATAGTACTCGTGCACATGAACAACTTTTACTACGAAGAAAACCCTGAAATCGCGAAAAAAAATCAGTTGCTTCATACATTTGGGTCGAGTAGGTACTTAACCTTTCTATCGAACAGCATATATTTTTTTCACGATTTCAGAGTTGGCCCCATAGTAAAAGTTGTTCATGTGGACGAGTACTATCACCAGTTTTCGTTAACAAAATGACTAAAATTTCACGTTGTATATAACTACTGAAATAAAGAAAAACTGCGAGGTAATTCTGCATTTTCTAATCAACGTGTATTTGTGCCCGAAGTATACTAAATTAACCAGTGGAATATACAGGTAATATTTCACAATGTGTCTCATTTTTATATTTCATATTTTTTATATTTATTTATTTTTTATTACGTGTATTTTTTTATTCCAAACACCAAACTTACCTTATTAGCAAACAAACACTTTTCGTACAACACTTTTGTTTCCGAAAAAGATTTACTAGGTGAAAAGCGCACCTACACAACATTAATCGCGATCCTCTGATCTTCCCGACGAAACACCCCTGACCTTTGGTTCAACAGCGAGTAGTGAAAAATGTTATCCTACATTTCTTAAGTCTTTTACCGTCAATTGTAGATTAAACATCGGCGTTTCTTTTTAAAACAAAAGCGACGAGTTCAGAAGCTTCTGTAACTACCTAGGTGAGCTGTTGTAAGAATTGTGTTTTTGTATTTTACTTTAATATAACGATTATGTCATAACTAATCGAGACGTCATGAGAAGATGTAACGGAAGGTCTCCTTCCAAAATATGCAAGAATTCCATATATTCGGCTCGATTTTTCGATTCGATTCGATTTAAATAAAATCAAATCATTTATTTTGTAATATAGCTATATAATTTATATTTATAACTTATGTTCACACTAATGTGAAAAAACTATTGTAAAAAAATTCGAGGAAATACAATAAAAAATAAAATTAAATAATACACTTACATAAATAAAAAGTATAGCAAATAATAAAATTATACAGGTATATGTAAATAAACAAATATAACAAATTTGCTAGATAATAAACTATAAATAAATATATGCCTAAATCCACTTATTCGATTAGCCTTGCTAAGAAGAAGGGCAAGAAACTTAGCAAGATTTTTCAATATTATTTACAAAGCATAGATAATCCGCAAAAAGCAATATATTTTTGTTACAAGCATACACACACTTAAAATCGCTAAACACCCACCCCGCGACAAGAAGGATAAATAAATAAATAAAACTACTTCATTTTTGTTTGTTTCAAAATGATCCCCCCCAAATGAAATCTTGAATCCGCCTTAGCTGCCGTATATTTTACGGAAGTCTCTGGACACTCAGGGCTGAATAATGGCCAACCGTATGCCAATGGATAGTTAAAAAAAGTATATAGAACGGATACAAAAGTCTATCTTCAGATAGCATTATTTTTTTTTATTTCTTATACGGTTCAAAGACCTAACCATTAAATATATTCTTAAGAGTCATAACTAAACTAAAGCAAAAACCTAATATCGCTGTTTGACTCCGAAGAAGTTGAACTAATTGCACAGAAACTATAGTCAGACGAAACCTTATTATACCTAGTCGGTGCTTAAATTCTGTCACAAACAAAATTGGCTATAAAATGAAAACTAGTCATGGTATTAAAAAAAAGTTTTTTTTTTTTTTAAGTTAATTTAATTAGCTTACATTAAACATAAAATTTATTCAAAATGATTGCCACCATTTTTCACACAAGCCTTCAATCTTCGCGGCCAATCATCAATAGCAGCACGGACCATATTCATGTCGATATCGGCCACTGCTTTAATCAATGATGACTTTAGGCTGCTCAAATTTTTGTACGGTTTAGAACAGACCTTCTCCTCCAATTCCTGCTAAATTTTGTAATCCAGTGGATTGAGGTCAGGGCTAGATGAGGGCCAATCTTGATGCCTTATTAGCTCGATATTCTGGCGCTCGAACCACTCCTGAGTTGTTTTGGCCTTATGAGCAGGTGCGGAGTCCTGTTGAAATACAAATGGCCGTCCTCCAAAGAGTGTCTGGGGCAGATCTTTTACTATGCGATCTAAAACCGTGTCTTGGTACACTTTTGCACTGGTATTGACACCTTTTTCACAAAAATGCACTTCTGTAGGGCCATAGTAGGACACTCCCAACCAAATCATGACTGATGATGGATGATGGCCGTGCTGCATTCTAGGAATGGCATTTTCAGCGGCCGCAGAGCTGGTAGCGTACACCCTGGCATTTTGTTTGTTGTATTTCTCTTCGATATTAAAAATTTTCCCGTCTGTAAACAGGATATCGCGGTGTCTGTTTCTTGCGTACCGCTCGCTTGGCTCGCATAGCTATCAGACGCGCGTCCAGAAGATGTCCACTCTTTTTTCGGTAAGCTCGTAGTCCCAGGTCTTCATTGAGTACTTTTTTTACGGTACTTCTGGTTAATCCCATCTCCTAAGCCATCAGTTTCTACTTGCGGACAGGATTTCTTGCAATACGCGCCTTGATTGCTTTGATGACCCCTGGAGTCCTAACGGAACGAGGTCTGCCAATTCTTTTCTCGTCATCGACACTAGATGTTTCATTGTATTCATATTCATATCGTTTATTTGCAAGATAACACCAAAAGTGGTATTAAAATCATTTTAAAATACATTAAACATCTTACAAATAAATAGATTAGTATTACATCATTACACAACCATGTTAACTTGTTATTTAATTGGTATAAATGTCCCTATATCAAAATTATAATGAAAAAAATAAATTCATACAATTATGTAATAATACAATATTAATTTTAAAATATGTCTGAATGTATGTCACAATAGGCACAATTAGTCAAATATAATTATGTCTACTTTACTGCTCAAAAAATTCAATTAATTTATAGTACGGTTTGTCCAATAAGTAAAGCTTTAGTTTTCTTTGGAAACTTTGGAGATGTTCGCTTTCTACAATATTTTCGCTCAGGTTATTGTAGATTTTGATGCCGGAATAAACGAAACTCCTATTAAAGGTATTATAATTTGGAAAAGAAGAAGTTAATTTATTATTGTTCCTTAAAAAATGTCCTTGAATATCACCAACAGTCTTGTGATTTTTATGGTTTTTATAAACATAGCTGCATGTGAGATGTACAGCGAAACTACCGTCAGTATTTTATGTTTGATGAACAGAGGTTTACAGTGTTCGTCATATTTTGCACCATCGATAATTCTAACAGCTTTTTTCTGAAGTTTTAATATACCTTCAATGTCCACGCAATTGCCCCAAACCTCGAGACCGTATCTAATTATACTTTCAAAGTATGCAAAATAGACCATTTTTAATGTGTCACACTTAGTTATATTAGCTAAGTTTTTCAGAGAAAAGCATGCACTTGCAAGTCTTTTTTTTACCATTCCTATATCAGGTTTCCAATTAAGTAAATTATCCATCTTTACACCTAAGAACTTTATAGATTCTGTTTTAGCTATTGGCAAGTTAAATTCAAAATCAGGACTATTTGTATGTCGTTTGTAATGAATATACAAGCTTTTATCGACATTAATTTTTAATTTATTTGCATTAAACCATTCACTTAGATTAGCCCAGCACTTTTTAACTTTAGTGTTAAGTTCTTCGTAGGAAGGTGCGCTTAATACAATACTGGTGTCATCGGCATATAGTAGATATGCTGTTCCATCTTGTCCGCGTTGTGGTAAGTCATTAATAAAAACTATGAACAAAAGGGGTCCTAAGACCGATCCCTGCGGAACACCTCTTTCTATTTGCTTCTCTTCTGAAATATCATAATTTTCATCGTTATTAATTTGAACATATTGCTTGCTGTACCTTTTGATGGTACGGTACACGAACCTCTTCGTGATTTTTAATTTTTGAAGCAAGTTGAATATCGTCTTCGGTGGATGGCCGCAACGATGCAATGCAATTACTGCTACTCGGTCCTCTTTGCGAGTCCACTCCATCGTAAAAAATGAATGAATGAAATTGTGATTTGGCAGATAATTGAAAATCTAACACCATTTCATTTTTTCCTAGGTGTTCAATTAAAAAAAAAATGGCCAGTGACAGTATTTAAGAACCGACTAGGTATATCGTGAAGGTGTTTATTAATAATTATAAAAATATACATCTTTCATGTTCAATTTATAAACTAGCTTTTACCGTGACTTTGTCTGCGCTGAGCACCTGCTAAATACTCGTATGTGACGTAAAAATTAAGGGATTTAATCCCGATTTTGTCTCTTTTCAAATTCATTTTCAACCAATAAATAGCGATGATTAAATTTTGTTAAAAATGTCTGTCATATTTCACTCTTTGATCTTAATATTTCGACCATTCGATACACGATTGCTTACATTTTCCTCGATCCAATTAAATCGCAAAGATAGGTTTAAACTATGATCTAAATTTTAATTTCGTTTGAGCTATATTAAGTTTTGGACAATAAAACTTATATTAACGTCGTAAAGTGTGATATAAAACGGCCGTTATATTAAAAACCATCCCCCTAATTACAAAATAATAAATAAAAACAACCGCAAGTTTTCTGAGCAGCCCGCTTCCGCTGAGCAGGATAAACATGTGTAAAACGTAAGCGTTGGAGCAGGACAGATTTCTCTGAATAACCTCGCCTTAAGAGAAATATGTATAGATGGATCACAGGTATACATAGATGCAAAGGAACAATAAAAATACTATTCAAATCCGTTTGGAAGGCTTAATGTGACTCACGGGTATAAAAACAGACAAATGGGCAGACATAGGTATAAGCCAAAGACCACTTACCCAGGTATAAACAGACAAACAGATAGAAAATATGTTTGATACTTTTTAATTATTTTAATTGGACTTAGGGGCCCCATGGAATCCAGTTCTGTTATTTTTTCTTGCACGGAAAAAACACGACTTACAATTTGATTATTTATTTATTTTGTACAGAAGACGCCAACTAAAACGAAAGGTAATAACATTTTCTCAAAAATACATTGTAACATTACCATTACATACTGTAAATACCTACCAGAAAATACTTCATCCTGGCGAGCTATTAAAAGTGTCCAGGAAATCTGAATAACTGTCCAGGAAATTCGTATGAAAATCCATTACATACCATATGTTCACAGAGTATATTTCATTTGTTTTCTTTTTAAAACTATCCGTGTCTATGTTTTTAAGAGACTAAGGAATCTGCCGATCATAAGGTTTTAAGCGTCCAATTTACAAAGAAAAATAAAATGAATTACAATGTCAATTACAATGTAGAAATGTTTGCTATATTTTATAACTGCAATGACAATAACAAAAATGGTACATAATTTTTATTGATCTTATAGGTACATTTAAAACCATTGAGTACAATAATAAAAATTGATAAAATTTAACCTCAATGAGCATTTTTCTCGTTGTACTTAATGTTCCGTACTCAAAGGGTAACCAACGGGACCCTATTACTAAGGCTCCGCTGTCCGTCCGTCCGTCTGTCTGTCTGTCACCAGGCTGTATCTCATGAACCGTGATAGTTATACAGTTTAAATTTTCACAGATGATGTATTTCTGTAGCCGCTATACCAACAAATACTAAAACCGGCCAAGTGCGAGTCGGACCTGCGCACTCCCATAAAACACACATGATTTTTTTGCTGTTTTTATAGATATTGGTACGGAACCCTTCGTGCGCGAGTCCGACTTGCACTTGGCCGGTTTTTTTTTTTTAGTTCTTAGCGTTTATCTAGATAGCGTTGTCCATGAAGAAGGCTGCATGGCGGTAAATACCTTTGCCCAGCTGGCAATGATAAAAAAAAGTTGCGTAAAAGCGGGAATTTATGTTGCTATAAATTAATTAAATTTATAGTATTTTTTTGTGTAGAAAGTATTTTGTGCAAATAAACTACAAAATGAGTTCAGAAACGGGCTCTGATATAGATTGTACTCCACTAATGCTTTGCAGATGAAATCAATAACAATAAACATGACTAATCACCCAAATATGAGCAAGTAAGTAACTTTTAATATTTCTTAGTCAGTTTATTTTATTTGATATAACTCATTATCATGAAAAATATGAAAATATCTCATTTTATTTTTGAAAACAGCACTATAATTGCTTCGACCATTAATTAGAATTCCCGGCCTCGTATATAAAAGTCCTCGCCCTACGGGCTCAGACTTTTAACTTACTCGTCGAGGATTGCTTATTTTCTGGTGTAAGCAGTAATGTACTATAAAAAATAACTTTATCTTACTTCAAATACTAAATCATTAAATTATAATCCACGTAAAATAAGACACAAAATAATTGCGTCTTATGTACTCACATATACAGAGGTAACACTAAAAGTTTCCGGAACTGGCCACTTACATAAACAATATTTAAAAATTTATTGCAACATTTAAAAATTTAACTCTTTGGCTGTAGAATGCAGTTTGTTTCATCTGACTGTCTTTTGTTTTTACCTTGTGGCGCCATTTAAAAAATTGTGTGTCTGCATCAACATGGATTTAACTCGATAAAATTTTCGTAGTATGATTTTCTACGATTTTAAGTGTAATTTGACAGCTCAACAGAGCATGAAAAGCAGAGCATTGAAACAGCTTTTGGCAATGAAGCACCATGCAAGACGACTGTTTATAGCTGGTTTGCAGAATTCAAGCGTGGTCGTATCAATCTCAGTGACGAATCTCGCGATGGTCGGCCGTCCACCGCTGTGACCAACAAAAACATCGATGCTGTGCGCCGTATGATTGAAACAGACAGGCATGTGACCTACCATGAAATTCGCGCATTCTTAGAAATAGGCATGAGTCAAATACAATCAATCCTACACAAACATTTGGGTGTGAGAAAGCTGTGCTCGCGGTGGATCCCACACAACTTGACCGAGGCTCAAAAAACGGACCGCGTCACTTGGTGCAGTGCCATGCTTACCAGATTCAACGAAGGTGCGTCAAATTTGGTGTGGGACATAGTAACAGGTGACGAAACATGGATTTATTGCTACGATCCCAAAACAAAGCAGCAATCGAGCGTATGGGTCTTTCAAGATGAGCCGAAACCAACCAAAGTGGCGCGCGTGAAAAGTGCATCTAAGCGGATGATTGCTTCTTTTTTTAATAAAACTGGACACGTGGCTACTGTTGCTTTAGAGAATCGTCGTACCGTGAATAGTGACTGGTTCACGACCATTTGTTTGCCGGAAGTTATTGACGAACTCCGTAAAAATAACCGTAAACGCCGTATCATCCTGCACCACGACAATGCTAGTTCTCACACGGCCAGACAGACAAACGACTTTTTGAAGACGAAAAATGTAGAACTCATGAGTCATCCTGCATACAGTCCCGACCTGGCACCTTGTGACTTTTTTCTGTTCCCAAAAATTAAGAACCAATTACGCGGTCAACGATTTTCATCACCAGAAGAGGCTGTCGAGGAGTATGAAAAACATGTTTCAGAGGTCACCACAGGGGAGTGGCACAAAAGTTTTCAAAACTGGTTTGATCGAATGAAAAAGTGCATAGACGCCAAGGGAGATTATTTTGAAAAACAATAAATTAATTTTGTACCTTTAATAGTATTTTTTCATATTCGTTCCGGAAACTTATAGTGCGTCCCACTACATACGTATTTGAAAATAAGGAAACTGATAATTTGATAAATTGTCACTCACGGACGTATAAGAAATAACATTTCGAAGCCCCACTTAGTGATATTATTTTCCTGGGAGCGAGTTTCAATTCCGGTAAGTTCCTAGTTCGTTGGATAATATCTCTATTTCAATTTGTGGTGTGAATGATGTGAGACGTGACTATAGGGAGCATCTTCATTGTTTTCTGAGAGAAACCTACCGGATTATTATCAATATTTTTAGGGTTCTTAAGAGGATATTCCTCGCAAAACCTCAATTTATTCTTCCTAGTTTGAATAATCTAGCAGTACTAGGCAACATGTTTTAAAAAAAAACAAGGTACTTCTGCCAATAGTATCATGCACACTCTTATCGTGACATAATCTTCTAAAGATATTCCAAAATGGAGAAAAAAAAACTCGTTTTTTTAAATGTCACTTCTTAAGCGCATCACATTTTTACTGAGACATTTATTATTGTGAACCATGGACAAACTTGATATTTAATTTGTCCACGTTGTGAACATAAATAATTAGATATACCAATATACAGGATGTAATCATGACGTGCTCCTTAAATTAAACTACATGCTCTACTGATCATCCTGAACCACTTCTATAGAAAAACATAGAGAAATAATAATTCACTTCCCTATACAAATACATTTTTAATACCTCCTTGCCATTTTCTGTGTTTTTTTTTTGTTTTTCCGGTTTTATCAAAAGTTTTTCTATGGAAGTGCTTCAGGTTGATCAGTATAGCATGTGGTTTAGTTTAATGAGCACGTCATGGTTACACTCTGTATATAATATATTAGATATTAGACATGTGAATATAAATACTAGATACATTAATAAAAAAATTCGGGTAACCTACTTTTGTCTATATCATCATAATATTATTATGTCTATTAATTTATAACACTAGTCCTTGCCACGGTTTGACACGTTATGGAATTTGTTAAATACCGATTACACGTACCCTGCCTACAGCAGATTTAGATACCTAAGTTTGTATATCTGGGGGCGCGTGCCCCCGCCAAGTCGAGCTGAAAAAGGCACGGCCGTATCATACTTTTCTCGATAAAATGTTTTCTGTCAGACACCTATATCAAAATAGAGTGTTACGAAACAGATAGAGATTTTGACTAGGGTTTCCCTTAAACCATCTTTTAGAATAAGTAAGTAAAATACAAAAAAAAAAACAATAATACCAAATACTTCCTATTCTTTGTTATTTATCAAAACATCAACGTCATTGTACCTGTTTTATCAGCTTTTAGAATTATAATCCTAATCCCGATAAGGAAGGATGTCGTCACGCTTGTTGTCTACAGCTAAGAACTAGAAATATATGGATATTAAATTCAAGTAGGTAAGCCTCTATATCAATTTGCGAATGACGTTTCGCGATGTGACAGCGAGCTTCGAGAGCCTTTCATTGTTTTCCGATGGAGCCAACTCGCTGAAGTAAATGTAGAGTTTGTAGAGCTACGAATGTTTGTAGATGTCGCCATAAAATAATGTAAACTGCTTTTTTGCACAAAAAAATGGATATTTCACGAAAAAGTGAGACTAAAACACGTAAGCTTTCAGCAGAAAGTCAAAAATAGGTGTGACGACAACCCAAGCGAAGGGGAGCGTGTTAGGCCGAGCAGGGCAGAGTGGAGCTCCCCTACCAGTTTTAACAGAAAATTGTTTCGTATGATCGCTTAATGACTGTATTAACAAAAATATAATATGAAAAAAATATTAATAGGGGAAATACGTACAAAAAATGAAGGTTGGGCTACTAAAATGTAATAAAATTATACACCTGCATAAAATAGAGAAATATAGGAATAAAAATAATATATATACTCAATGCAATAAACAATAAACAAAATGCATCAGAATTCTTACAAACATTGAACAAATGACCTCTTGTAGACCCTATTTTGTCAAGCATCAAATATTGACCCTAGTATGTATTTACATATTGGAGTCCTGTAAATTTGTCAGAAAGAACACTGATTTATACTCTTTTAAGGTGAACAATAAACGAAACAATCGAAATAAAAATCAAATAGATATACCACTAACAACCATGAAACTAGTGTCAACCAGTCCCCATCACATGCTGAGTAAAATATACAATCATCTGCCAAACTACCTAAAAAATATAGAAAAAAACACTTTGTTTATTAGTAACCTAAAAAAATTCCTCATAAAGAAATGCTATTACAATTTAACTGAATATTTTAATGACGATACAAAATCAGTACTTCAATAGCTCTTCTAAATGACTGAATAAATTTGTAATAAATTGTAATATTATTGTGAATAATTAATTAAAATTGAATAAAATATAACAATACTAACAAATTTACCATAGATCTAACTAAATGATTATGCTAACTAGTACTAACTTACTTGACCTAGGAATAATCTTTAATATTATGTACTTAAAAGGCAACCAGTTGCCCTCTCATGATTGCTATGCCCCAACAGGGCGTCACCTGTACTTTTATAAATAATAAGATCCCCTAAACTTGTGACATTGCAATAAATGATTTGAGTTTGAGTTTGAGTTTAAGTTGATAAATAAACTAAATTAACCATACATAAAAACAATGCCTAACCATCCGTCCATTCGATTAGTCTTGCTAAAATAGGGCAAGAAACTTGTATTTTGTATATTTTTATGTAATTTTATTATCTGTACCTTATGTACTACTCACTCATTGGACAGAGCATTCTAGCTTGGGTGGCAGGACCCACTATCTGTAACATTTGTTTTCATTAAGAAATTTTCATTTCATAATAGTATTGTATTCATGAAATATACTTTAAGTTTAATTTCAGTAACGTCTGTAAATAAAAAGACGTGTCTTTTTTCAATTTTCCTTTTTTTTCAAACATTTTTGTAACTTAATCTTTCTTATTGTATACACTTTTCTTATAAATACAAGACCACGGGATCTTCAAGTTCAATGTAAAATCTTAAAATATTTTGTGTATTATTATTCAACAAGCCACCAGAATACCGTAGTGGAGGTTGTTGAAAATTTCAGCATCAGCGTTCTAAGTGGAAATTTATCCAATAGCTCTGTCGGGTGACATAAGAGTGGGCTCCATCCAAATACTCCATCTGAGTAAGAGGCTCGGAAATTCTGTTTTCAAACTGACTGGTGAGTAAAGTAAAATATTTAAATTAAGTTATGTGACCACTACTCAAGGCCTTGCCTTCTATATTTCAAGGGATTTTGCTTCATAATGCTGAGTCAACTGATGGATTGATCAATGTAAAACACAGACATGTTTTTTCATACCCTTATTTCAGACCGTTTTAAAGACTGTTACCTAATTGGACATATTTCACTTAATACATATTTTGTTTGGTTTGAGTTTTATGTCTAAAATATCTGCTATACCAAGGAAAAACTCGTTTATTTTCCGATGTAAAGATAAAATACCTACACCGAATACTGTTTTCTAAAATCCAAAAAACCCTCGAAAATTCACTGATTATGTGTGCCGGCAGCACACGAAGCGAGCGTTCTTATGAAGTCTTTTTGACAATATACTTAAGTTCAAAATCACTTATTAGGTTTGCTGTGTCCCATGGGCCAGGCCTTAATTATCTTTGGAGTATGTATTGTTAGTATTGCGACTATCAAAACAAAACCTGTTATGAGCGAATCGGTCTCGCCGAATTACAGTTTCGAACCAATAGTCTACTGTGAGAAGTACCTAAAGACCGAATAAAACTTTTTTTAAATAAAGGAATCAAATCAAATCAAAATATTTATTTTGCAAAATAGATACATAAAGTATACTTTCTACAAGTCCAAGTTAATTTTAACAATATATATCTTTAGAACATGAAAAAATATATAATAATACGGGACATAAAATATACACCTGCATAAAATAGAGGAATCTAGGAATAAAAATTAAGAATCGCTGCCTCGAAAAAAAATGCAAAGTGAAGGCTGTTTTTTTTAGTTCGAGACAGTATAGTCCGCCAAAATAATCAAGAAAAATAGCGATATTAAGTGTGAATTTATATTAAATATTATTCACTAAAAATCTTGCAACATCCAACCTTTTCTTACACCGCACTATTTATAGTGAGCATATCTCTTCGCGGGCGGTAAGGTCAAAGGCTTAACTTATGAAGTGACTTCATTAGATTCAATTCGTTAAGAGGATATGACACGCTTTGAAAGGTCACTTTTATTCCATCGC
This sequence comes from Ypsolopha scabrella, assembly GCA_910592155.1. Taxonomy (NCBI): domain Eukaryota; kingdom Metazoa; phylum Arthropoda; class Insecta; order Lepidoptera; family Ypsolophidae; genus Ypsolopha; species Ypsolopha scabrella. The sequence goes on from OU342969.1 coordinate 9,052,669, forward strand.
AGTGCGAGAGGGACGGATTCCGGAAAAAAATAGTATAATGTCGGTTTGAAATTAATATAAAATGAACTAAAATAGCTATCAAAATTTCCAACTGAGAAAATTTTGATATTGTTAAAATCTATCTAATAAATATCGTTCAGTTCTGAATGTCATTTCCATTTGTCATACTATGAAAAAAAGTGTAGAAGAAAACCTCATTTCAATAATAATTTATATCGAGCGAAAATTACGCAATCGCATTTCTGTACTGCAGAAAACTAGAAAAAGGTTCCAAAAAATTTCTATCGAAATAGCCCCAACAGTAACTTTTGGGTACGTTTCAGAAATAACCTTATTTTTCAACTCCTGAGAAGCGTAAAAATTTATACAAAACCCATAAGTACTGGCCTTGTTTATCCAAATACTGTACGAGATTTCCTTTATGCGGTACTGGCGTTTAATACCTCGAATAAAATATGTTGGAACTTCAGGCTTTCCTGTTCATCCACAGAATGTTTATTAAAAATAGTATTTTTAGCTGGCTTCCAAAGAAGATGTTTTCTGTTCGACGTGTATATGTGTATGTTAGTTTGTAAGATTGTTTGTTGAGACGTCGGAAAATATAAATTACATTATTTAGCATTAGGCAAACCTAACCCAGGGGTAAAAATAAAATAATCCAATTCCAAAATTAGTTTCGAATCAATATTACAAGAAGTACCTAGTATCTAAAAGGAATGATGGCGTCATCACCGTAATATAAATCCTCTTACATTTAATATCCATCCATCCATCCGTCAGCCTGTTTCGTCCACTGCTGGACATAGGCCTTTCCAGGATTCGCCACTCTTGGCGCTCCTCCTGGAAGAAATGCCCATACTCACACACGCTGGGCAGGCGGGTTGGTGAGCGCGGTGCCGAAACCCTTGCACCAGTGACGCCGCTGCCCGTCACCAGTCTGTTTTATAATAATATATGGCTCGGCAATTAGGGATGGATATACCGCCATCCATCGGTCCCAGGCAATGGTGGGCCGCCTGGTTTTGCCTGAGAGCTGTTCTCTTACTCTCCCCCGAATAACTTCGGGAGGATTTGCGAGTAAGATGGTGGTACCTCCACAGTCGAGCCCGGCATCAGCTCTACCACCATTTAATATAAGGTACATTAAATGAAAGTACAGTTATTATCAAACATTTCCTTTTGTTCACTTATCCTGCATCGTCTTCAAATTAGGACTAAAAGGGAAGAAATATTATTTTATTCTACTTATTTATTTCTTTTGCTGCATAATTTCAAGAAGTCGACGTAAAACTTTTTGTGGTGACCTATAGGTTAGGGTATAAGTGAGGATAAAAACACCGACTTCTTGAGTTCCTGCAGAGGAGAAAAAGCCGATTAAACAGTGTTTTCTTCGTTTGTAGTTCATCTTTGAAGGTTGTTACTCAAATATTGTATTTTATTTAACCTAGGCAACCCACCTCCGAGTCCACTCTCTGTCTCCGTGAATGTGATACGCTGGGGTTCTCCAGCCAACAGGGATTCACGAATATTTAAAACACTTCTAAATATATGTTTTCCAAACACTATTTATTGAAATAACTTGAACTGTTACACAAATGGATCACTTTATTGCTTAACACACGGCAGCGTAACAACATAGTCAGAAAGCAATACTCGAATGCCCCAACATTCGTAACACCACTCCTTTTATACATCTGGTATGAATATCCCTTACCTACATAATACCATAGATCAAACTATGACTATTTACATGATATTGAATTAATAAATTAACAAGTAATAAATAAACGAGCAAGACAAATACTACGCTCAATAACTAAACAGTATTGTACTCGGCTGAGTTACAAACAAAACAATAAAGCGTCTTATTATCCCTCAAGGTATCATGACAAGGAAATGCTTTAATATTGGTAACAAATGGTATAACAGTAAGTCAAACCGGAAGTGCCAAATTCTTAGATGTAACAGTTGACTCTGGCATCAGGTGGGACGTGCACTTCAGCACCCTCTGCGGTGGTCTCGGCGGAGCCTGCTTCGCGCTGAGTCGACTAGCGGCGATACTACCGATGCATGCAACACGAAATTAATATTTTTAATTATTTCAATTTATGTGTTATGGCTTAGAATTCTGGGGCACTGCTGCCGAAAGGAATCGTGCATTTGTATTGCAAAAACGAGCAATAAGAATAATATCTCATGTTTCACTTGACACCCCCGAAACATTTAAAAATATTAACCTTACCATCGCAGTAATAGAGATGTTATTGCCAAATTTGTTAGAAATAACCTCGATCTATTTCATCACAATGTTATCAACATTCTCATTTAACCATAAATCATTTTGATCTCATCACACCGTTCTGTAGGTTACAAAACTCACAGAAATCTTTTTTGTTGTCGGTCCTAAAGTGATATAAAATTATGTAATAATACCACGTCATTTGAAAACAAACTTAAAAACCGGTCAAGTGCAAGTCAGACTCGCATACCTAGGGTTCCGTAATTCGACAGTTTTGAGAACAGTCAGGAAGAAGGTATTTAAAATCTTACCCATAACTGTTTTTCATAACTAAAATAAGAATTGATTGTACAGTGGAGCCCACATCAAGCTTAACACTTTCATTGTATAGGCTTCCCGTACAATGAGAGGTCAGCTTATACTCAATGTGTATAGCTTGATGTGGGCTCAAATGGACCTCAAAAGAGAAATTGAAATATTTGATGCAAAATTAAATTTTTGGCATTTGCTATAGGGAATTTTTCAATTGATATATTTTTTCTGTAATCTTTACGTAATCCAAAATTGCCATGATTTCTTTCATATTTTTTGGTTCATTTGTTTCGGAAATAAGGGGGAGGGGATATTCATTTCTTTGTAGTTTTTCAATGATTTCTCGAAATCGGTGCCAGTAAATATAGTAAAAGTATATATTTTTATAATCAGCTCTTTAATATCTACAATTAAATACCCACATTGTACTTTTATTAAAAAAAAAAATGTTTTTTTATATTTCTCATTTGTATTCAACTTTTTTTAAATCGCTTTAGATTTGCTGTTGGCCATGATGTTTTTTTTTATTTTTTTTTCGGCCTATTAGTTTTGGAAATAAGGGGGGGCGACATGCGATTTTTTAAAGATTTCTTGAAATCAGTCACGGTAAATATAGTAAAATAATATATTTTAAAATCAACTTTTTAAAATATACAATTTGATACCCATATTGCATTTATAGGATATTTTTTATTTTTTTTAACTCTTTTGTATTGGAAATATTTTAAACAATTTAATTATTTTTCTTACGGCGTATTATGTACGCAAGAAAATGCTATTTTTGTGGCAAATTTCAAGTCTTTATCTGTAACGGTGCAAAAGTTACGAGGCTGTGTCATACGGACGGACGGACGGACGGACGGAAAACGGAGTCTCACCATAAAGGTTCCTTTTACCTTTCAGGTACTATGGAACCCTAAAAACCATCTTTATGAACAGGCATTCTACAAGTTCAAGACTTTATGGAATAATAATACAATATAATATAATTAGTAAATACAGAAGATATAGATTTGCCAACGATTTTTACGCACCATAAACTTGTAAATGAACTTACTCGTAAACCAGGCAGTTCAGCATTTACTTGCTCATCTCAGATTGACTCGACAGAATATTAAATGATAATGATAAAATTATAATAAAATATATTAACAAACCGTGTTTTGTGAAGTAGTAAGTTGAAAATTACCCATTAGGGATCCGTTGCCTAATTAAAATGAGGATATAATATTTGCCAGGTTTCCCCGTTGTGGAAACAATTCTGTTGCTTTCATATAGATACAAAAACCTTTTAATTATAAAACATGTGAAGCTTGAAAAGCTCTGAAGGGAGGTAAGTGATCAGTTATACCCGATATATTTAAGCGCATGAGCTAGAAAAGCGAGCGAGGATGTTTACAGTTCGAGAGTGTAGGCGGGCTTGTTCGAACGAAGCTATGCGAGCTATGCTTGCTATTTCATTCTACATTCAACTTCGGATTATAGAGCACTGACTGACTGTTATTGGTTAGCCCAAACGTTCATATCCCGAGCTCGTACGGAACTAACCGAACACGGTGTGAGAGTCAAGCAAACAAGAGACAACATTCATGTTTTGAAAAAACTCAAGAATTATTTTGGTGGTTCCTATGATTTCTGGAGAAATATCCCAAAAATTGAATTGCCGAGCATTTTTTGGCCTTTCAGTCTGTTCAGGAACCCTAAGCCTTACGTCAACAAAACCCAATTTTAGGCTAATCAGGGAAATACATGTTAAGAGGGCTATAATTGCTGGTGACCTTCAAACCCACAAGTAAGGGCCGGTTTAATTCAGATGTTATTTGAATTAAAAAAATACATGATAAACTACAGAATATCTAGAATAAAGTACCTCGATTAGTATTTTGAATTTTTATTAAAAATGTTAAATAAATAAATACAAAAACGATAGCGATAGATGTTTAAGTTAGACAATAAGGCCCTGTTCATAGTAAAAAGTGGATAATATACGAGTAAACTAGCCTTAGAGAAAATTGCCTCGCAACTTGATACCCTCCAAATAAAATCATTTTTAATACACTTGCTTAAATTATGATAGATTACGTGCCTGTTTAGCGTGTATAAAATGGCATATTTCGCACACGTGCTTTTTGTTTTTACTGCTGACGCCATCTAGGGGTTTTACTTGTCGTTTTGTTGGTATTTCTGAATGTAACTGGATACACTAAAAACTGTTTAAGATGAGTATTTTCAAACTTTTCTATCATTATTAAGATATATATTATTTTATGTTTAATTGTAAAAAAATGTTTTAAAAATTTAAAATGATTTTAGACGTCATAATTTATATTCTATTTTAACTATCTTAGAACATATTATTAAAAAGATTTTAGAAAGAGACATTATTTGTCTTTGTAGTTAGATTGGCGCCAACCAGACACTGCGTTTCCTTCTGTCGAAATGTATCTGTTTTGCTGGTCTGCCAACAGAAATTACACTTACAAAAGTATATAGATAAGACAAACACAACATGTACGAGTGTATTCCCAATTATAGGTAAACACAGCATGTCTGTAGGACACTTAAATGCGCTCGAAGCGACCTAATAAAATCTAATTTAAAGAAATTTATAGAAAATTATACAGTATTAAGCGAAAAATTAAAAAAAAAACAAAAAATTGAGATTTAAAATATTGAAATTCTGTCGCAAAAAAAAAAACAAAAAAAAACTTGTATCTGTTATGTCATTAAGATAAAGCTGAAACAAATGACGTTAAAAAAATATATATTTTTTGTAATTTAGTTGTGTGGTTGGGTTTAATTTTCATTTTACTTTTACTGTTTTCCATGGTAGAGGCTATAGTAACAAGTATTCTGTGAAAATTTCAACTTTCTACCTATTACTTAAAAAAAATGTTTTTTTTTTAAATTTAATTGTGTGGTTGGATATAATTTTCATTTTATTTTTACTGTTTTCCGTGGTAGAGGCTATAGTAACAAGTATTCTGTGAAACTTTCAACTTTCTACCTATTACGGCTGAATCTGTAGACCCTGTAGACTGTGACGGACGGACAGACAGACAAACAGACATCGGAGGCTTAGTAATGGTTCCGTTGGGCACCCTTCGGGTACGGAACTCTATACAGGTTGGTGTCGATGTTAGGCTTTATGCAGTTGCCGTAAGGACATCCTTGTCTATGCAGAGAGGAGAATTGTTTTTATATTTGACACGTTCTAGCTTTACATTGGTTTTTAGATCGCTCTCTGTAGGACAAGTTGTGCTCTTTCCTAAATTCCGTAGCGTTGGCATCACCTCTTACCGCTCTTATTACTGTGTCATAGAGTTCAAAAGCCCAATTCCCTTAAAAGTGCATATTTGTATTTGGTGAAACTCCACTTTAATATCTACTCTTACTGCTAACTACATTTGCAATATTCATGTTACGGGTTGTGGCCACACAGACAACTTCAGTGGATTAAAAATGTGAGAGCCAGTTCTGATTTGATGTATTTTTTACGGTTTTACGGTAATATCTTTTTATAATACCGAATGCAAATAAAATATCTCCTTTTATTTGAATTTTGTAATAAAATGTTAAATATATTACTTTATAACCGCGACGTTGGACGTTAAGACGTTTAGACCCTTGGACGGTAGAGTGAGCTTGTTATCAATGACAAAGCATATTATGACATTAAAAGTATTGTTTTTATTATTATTTTTTATGGCGTTGGCAGTTACTTTAGGCGCCAGTTTTTACCAATATAAAGTACAATGTGACAGATTCAGATGCAGTTTAAGAGTATTGGGGTTGGGCTTGCCTAAGTAGAGAAAAAAAACGAATTTCACAAACAGGTCATCAAACCTTACTGAACACTTACCTATCATACTTTAGTTGGCTAGTTGACTGAAGTAATTTAATTTGGAAATAAGTCTGCCTTTACTGAGTCTGCAGTATGAATTTGGCCGCATAAATTAATATCACATTGTATGTGCCCCAACTTTAATTCCTACAAAACTGCTGATCCCATTTTCGGGAAGCGAATGTATAACGATGTGGTAGCAAAGTGCAAACAAACTGAACAAACACATTCATTAAGTCTAAATTAAGGCTGGCTTGGACAACATTCAAATATTTAAAAGTGCGTGTACAAGATAGAAAACCATATAACGCCCGAGAAAAGAAAATCACAAGCGTCGGATTTTGCTAAAATCATAATAATTTAGGAAATGACAAATTGAAAACATTCCCAAGTCGACGTACCCTTTGACTTTCCCTCTCGATTCTCCCTTGCCCGGATAAAGGCACTCAAAAAAAGAAAAATTACCCACCAATGATCCGCCAAAAAATCAAGCCTTAGCTCATCAATTTGGGCTTGATATGGAGTAAATTACTTACTTTGTGTGAGGACACATTAATCAATATAGATGATTAATGGTGCGGCGCCCGATCCCACGTTTGATGGATTAGCCCTCCATATGGTCCTGCATAATTTGTTAAGAGGCTCACCTGTGACCGAACTTTGTTCTATGGAATTGGAGGTTTTGATGTTATGATGCATTGGGCTATCTTACTGCATTTGTTGTGTAAATCGACGGCGTCACAGCAAATTCTAAATAGTTACCGCCGTAGTAGTATCAGAGCTAGTGACCATCAAAATAGAGTTTAAGCAATTCCGATTTCAGTCGATAGTTTTGACGGTAGAGATCATAAAATCGTAAAAATTTGATTTTCATCACTTACCGTCGAGACTGCAGACCTTAGCCAGGTCGCGTTTTGTGGCCATCTGCCGAACATGGAACTAACTAAATTCATGTAAATGTTATCGTTTAGGGAATTGTGTAATAAAATACCACAAGCATAATAAGGTACTGACTTTCGTTTATACAGCCAAATTTATACTGGAGACTCGGTAAGAAGTCAGGACCAAGGTTCATCACCCCGTTTGCGAAATACGAAAAATATTGTTTTGTGCCTCCATACTTGTTCAAGAACAACCTCGACTCAAAATTAAAAAAATCCAAAATATTTATTTTATAAAATAGATACATAGAGTAAACTTTTTACAGGTCAAAGTTAATCTTTACTAAAACAATAGAATATGAAAAAAATATATATGGAAAATACATGCAAAAATATTTAGGTTGGGCTACTATATCTGTGTATTTCACAAACTCATATTTGTGTATTTCACAACATTAAATTTAGAAGACGATTTATGAAGAGATAATAAAAAGTAAGGGGGGGTTAAGAATATTGACTGACGAATTTCGCCCTTCGTCCTGCCACATAGAGACTGCGCTTCCCCCACTATGACACTTTTTGCTCAAGATGTTTGCCGGCCTATGTTATAATTTATTTATTTTTTGCTCAAGACATTTGCCTACTTAATCGACAACGTAATCTAATGATTATAATCAAAATTTATATCAAAATATCCAAAAAATCAATTTATACTTTATGAGTGTACAATACGTAGAATTTAAGATTAACACATTAAATAGTTGTTTTCGCTTAAAATATTCGATTGAGCAAACAGGCACTAGGGTAACGAAATTGGATTGGACATAGAAATTTATACTTTGTAGGTACACCATTCGTAGAATTTAAGATTAACACATTAAAAAGTGGTTTTCGCTTAAAATATTCGACTGAGCAAACAGGCCCTAGGGTAACGAAATTGGATTGGACATTGGGTTATTTATAATAAATTTAATAAACCTTCGCCGAATTCAGATTTTGTGTACTTTAACTTACTAGAGCGGCAAAATTCTCCAAAGACCCCTTAGGGGTACGTGACATGAGTGTTAGGGGTCCACTTAGTTCACTCTTAACACATTTATATACTGAGTCCAAACATCAATATCCTTTTCATTAATTTAGTTTAAGTATTAGTGTTAATAATAATTAAGTATTAATGTAAAATAAACAATAAAAGTGACTTTTCATATTTTGTTTGACGGACCCTTCCGTGGAATCTTTGAAATTCTGAAAGTGGTCCATGGTTACAAAAAGTTCAAGAACCACTGATCTAAAGGTTGTACTAATAATAAAGTCAGATTATGTTTTTGTTGCGATATCCATCGATTTTGAGTAGATACTCTTAATATTATACTCTGCATTACAAACTGGAAAAGATTAATTGAAACAAATTTATGAAAAATTTAGAATATTTCCTCGGGGCAGAATTCCAACCTGCGAACTCTTAATATCAAGACAACTGTGCTACTGACTGCGCCACCAAGGTACTTATCCTAAACCGTTGAAATTTTCCACTGTAGGTATTTGTACAATGAATTTTTGTAACTATTTTATCTACCAGCTCTTAAGGCGCATGCTAAACGATCACGAGGGCGTTAGATTTAACGGCTCGTTATTAGGAAACAGATGGCGCTGTCGTCGCTACAATATGTGTTGCTTCAGACAGTTAAGAAATTCACAGTATTTGTAGCGAAATCCATCGCTTTTGAATCCATCCATCCATCAGCCCGTATTCGTCCACTGCTGGACATAAGCCTTTCCCGAATTTCGCCACTCATGTCGGTCCTCCGTCCTCCTCATCCAGCCGCCACCCACAACGTCCTTCAGGTCGTCGGTCCAGCGGGCCCAAGGTCCGCCTACACTACGCTTTGCTGTACGTGGTCTCCATTCTAAAGCCTTTCGGCCCCAACGGCCATCATGTCGGCGACAAATATGGCCTGCCCACTGCCACTTCAATTTACTGATTCTGCATGCAGGCTATGTCGGTTACTTTCGATCTCCGACGTATCTCCTCATTTCGGATTCTATCCATCAGAGAATGAACATTTTGAATACTCTATTATTATTAGAGTAAACTTAAAACTACGACTAAAACTCCTTGACTAGAAAAGATCAATTTGAAATAAAATTCAAAATAAGAATTTCTAAAAAAATAAAGCTTCTTTGCGAAAAAGCAGTTTTTGTCATCCTTCGACGACATATACTGTATATAGGCTGCATTGCGAAAAAGAGTGCCTAACTTTATCTTTCACAGAATCTAAAAGCTTTAAAACCATGTTACAGTTGTAAAGGACAAAATTCATATTCGAAACACAAACTAAAGTCTGAGCTCGTTGAAAACCCTAAAAGCCTGGACCGTTGCGGGAAAAAAATACAAGTGAAATACCTGAAACAAAACGTGGTAATCCGTTATTTTTATTGGACAAAAGAACTTTTTGCTCTAAACTTCCTACCTTTTGAAGATTTGTTGTGTGTTTTTAAGAAAGCGCCAGTAAGGTGAACGTACACGCTTGAAAATAATACGCATGAAGCGTATTCACAAATAAAACACATTTTTTTTTATCTTTCACTCATCACAGTTAAATTTTGCTTCAAAAATGTAATACTTTCCGATTGTTCCGGCGTTATTTTGCACCTAGGGACTTACTTATTTCCTATCTTCACTGGGGAGAAAAGGGCTGAAGTGAAGTGCCGCGCCATTCTTCACAAGCTTGGGCCAGCTCGAAGATGTCCGCCTATGGCAACCCCGAATGATCTAGTTCTCTATTCACTGTGTGTTGACAGGTCCCACGTGGTTCACCAAGTTTTCGTCTTCCTCTAGGATCTTACCAAATTCTTATTCAATTATAGAAAAATATATTGAAACTACTTGTATGTTGTTTCACTAATATCCACATATTTCACTTAAATATTTAACAACTTCAAGTATGTAGTTTCAATATTTTTCAATTATTGTGAAAATGTTCCATCAAGAAGTGACAACATACAGCATCAAATTTTTATTCAGTCAAGCAGCGGACGCGCAGAGACACTGGAGTTTCTTTATACGGGTTTATGTTACTTCCTGGATCCTTAAAAATAAGGTTTAAATAAGGGACCTTTTACATGACCTTTGGTAAAATTGTTAAGTTTTAAAAGCTCAAAGTAATTCCAAGAAACCGATAAAAGCGAGATTTTCAATATCGATAAAAAATACAGTCGAATTAAGAACCTCCTCCTTTTTTGAAGTCGTTTAAAAATTTGCCGATTTAACAGAAGTAAAAGCTTCCAGTCGAAAAGGCCACATTGCTTGACAAACTGGTAATTAAGTCCAGGGGGGCTATTATGTAACTCAGTGTCGGTTGCTAGCTATAGTTGCTATTCACCAACAACTTCCAAAATAACCTTTAATGGGTATTGAACTATTTACGAATTGTGAAGTTGTGAAGTCAGTCAAGTTATAGACGACAGGCACATGGTTTGGCAACTGAGTTTACGATACACAATCAGGGGGCTGGACGATAACTACTTATAGTCTGGGAGGTACCGTTTCAAATACAAAAGTCATAGTAAGCCGGCTGATATTGACATCGATCGTAGATCTCACATGACTGATCGATCTGTCAGCTGCTCAAATCAGCTGCTGCTGGGTTTGAAAGTTAGAGGTTGCGAAAGGGGAAAAAAAGTGAAATTACGCCGGCTGAAACTTTTCTCACAGATAGTTGACATCATACTGAGCTGAAAAAAAAATCGTCAGCTGACGCACCCGCGGTGGGTGTGGATGTGAGAGGTAGCGAAAGTGGTAAAAAAAAGTGATAGTAAGCCGGCTGAAACAACTATCTGTGAGAAAAGTTTCAGCCGGCGTACTATCACTTTTTTTTTTCACCACTTTCGCAACCTCTAACTCCCAAACCCACCGCGGGTGCGTCAGCTGACGATTTTTTTTCAGCTCAGTATGATGTCAACTATCTGTAAAAAAAGTTTCAGCCGGCGTACTATTCCTTTTTTTACCACTTTCGCATCCTCTCACATCCACACCCACTGCGGGTGTGTCAGCTGACGCTTGGTTCTGTTATCAGCCATTCCAGATCTATTGAAAAAGATGAAAACCAATCGGCGTAAAATCACTTCCTTAAATGCAAACAAGTTCATGCGAGCAGCTGACGCATTTTCCCGCCTCCACTATGTAGCTGACGATTTTTTTTAGCTTATTATGGCCTCAACTATATGTGAGAAAAGTTTCAGTCGGCGTACTATTACTTTTTTTTTACCACTTCCTCAGCCTCTCACACCCACACCCATCGTGGGAGCGCCAGCTGACGCTTGGTTCTGTTATTAGCCATTCCAGATCTATTGAAAAAGATGGAAATCAAGCAGCTTAAAATCACTACCTAAAATGTAACGCTACCGCCCTTGCTATTAATGGTCTGTGACTTAGCTTTACTGATTCTTTACATTTTTTTGGAAAATGTACCAGTTTAATCTAAAGAAATAAGTACGTATATTCGTATAAAATCAATATTTGTAACCTCTAAAAGCCACTGACTGCTTGAAACAAACTTATCTCTCAAATAATTTTCATTTTTCCCACACTATCCTGTCTCAACGCAACACTCTGTCAGATAACTCAGTGAACGAGTTCAATTCCAAAGCTAAGAAAACAAAATACATTGTCACGACATAAATCCCCGAATAGTGTCAGAGGTGTTTCGAGTATAGCCTGTAAAATGCTAGTCCTAGCATGATATATGGTAAACTCCATCACCGTACTTCGGTCACAAGAATGGACCCACACGGAGTCCGATCACAAATGTGCCCATACTTACGAGATTTGTACCGTGACCACCAGATTAGTAATCTAAAAGTTCCAACGACTAAACCACGTAGACAGTCTTCACCGTTTTGGCATTAATATTTGCAGCTGCAAACGATTTTTTATTTTTTTTCAATAAACATTTTGACTGTGACTAGTAAGAGTCATTAATTCCAGGTCAGGTGTGCGACGTCAACCGAAACGTCGGGAAAATCCATCTCCTGCCGTTTTACATCGGAAAACAATAGAATGCACTCGCACTGTTTACGACATACCGAATGACCCAGGTAGGGATGGGTCATTGGGAAATATCCTGTTGTTATTCCCATTCGAGAAAAAGCCCGAATATTTTCTTAAATCACTAAAATTTTTGATTTTTCCTATTTCATAAAAATAAAGCTAAACTCCAATATGGGTTTTTAACTGTTTACCCGTTTTGTCTCTCTCTTTGGGCTAGATTTGAAATTTGGCAGTTAGAAGAGACTTATAAACTTTTTTAAACTATGAACTCCTTTGAGCATTAAACGAATTTGGGCATCTACGCCCACTTTAAAAACTAATGATGACGTCACATATTTAAAAAAAACGTCAAACAGACATTATTTAAGACGTACTTCTAATTTTTTTTGCTTACTAAATTGTTAAATATAGAAGAAACTTAATTATATAAATTATTTGTGTAGATAACTAAATATAAAAATACCTATCCAATCTACAAACTACAAAAATAATAATAAAAATAAACTTTTAAAATTTTTGTTCAATCTGTTTGGTTTAGAATTTAGAAGTCAGATGTAGCCAACGTAGGCATGCCAGAAGGTTATAACTACGCCAGGGATGACTGATTTTAACAAGTTTTCATTTTTATTTTTGACTGCCTGGCCCGGGTGGTCAGTTGGAGGCATTTATGCAGCCTTAGGGCTTTGTCAGTATTACGGGTCAATAATATTCTTTGCGAAATTTGAAAAAATTTAGTTTTGACTTTTCATAGTATTAACTCCGGGCTTGCGTTTGCTTGCGTAGGTAGAAATATTCATTTTTTTTATAACCAAAAATTTACATTGAGCATTGATACTGACTGCTTATCGAGTGTTCAGTATGAAATTGGCTGCATAATTACTTGATCTCATTTTATTTGTCCCAAATATACGAGTAATAATGCCCTCGAGATTTTCTGGGAATAATCCCATATCTACTTTCAAGAGAACACGAAATAAAATTCTATCGGACTTTATGACATTTGCAACATTGTCACTGGATTCTATTGGACTGCTTTTAGGGCTTTGTCAGTATTACGGGTCAATAATATTCTTTGCGAAATTTGAAAAAATTTAGTTTTGACTTTTCATAGTATTAACTCCGGGCTTGCGTTTGCTTGCGTAGGAAGAAATATTCATTTTTTTTATAACCAAAAATTTACATTGAGCATTGATACTGACTGCTTATCGAGTGTTCAGTATGAAATTGGCTGCATAATTACTTGATCTCATTTTATTTGTCCCAAATATACGAGTAATAATGCCCTCGAGATTTTCTGGGAATAATCCCATATCTACTTTCAAGAGAACACGAAATAAAATTCTATCGGACTTTATGACATTTGCAACATTGTCACTGGATTCTATTGGACTGCTTTGACGTATTCTGCCTTTGTGACGTCAGTGGAATACAAATTTTACACTGCGTCCAATGCGTGATAAAGAATTTATCGGTGTTCCAGACGCTCCAAAGAGAGCCTAGTTTTGTCAGGGTCTGACGAACAGAGTTTTTCTCTTGTTATTAACTTATTTTTCGTTCACTTGGATAAAACAAATCGTTGTGAAATATAAGCGTTCCCTCAAAAAACTTTAACCTTTTTACAGAAACCGCATACCTACTTGTTTGTCAATTTACCTGTTTAATTTTATACACAATGGGCTTGCGCTTGGCAAATGATGGAAAGAATCAATGATACGCCGCATGGAATGCGCTCACCCAGGAAGTGGCAGAGTGTAAGGAGACGAGTGTGATCAGGGGCTACAAAATCTACGGAAGTCGGTAACGGACGAATAACTGATACTGTATTTGACCACTCTCCCGATACGGCGTATCATAAATATGTCATCATTCCAGAACACGACGACTCGCTTGGCATCATTATTCGAGTTTCGTCACGGGTAGTTCACCACCTGCTGAATTGATATGATTTGTCAGTTAGGTCTATCCAGGGTGGACAGACATAACTGGAGTAATGGGTTTGTACCTCAGTTGACGAACCTTGAGGGTGCCTGCACCTCTCCACGTTTGTCCAATCGAAGTACTGTTGCGAAGGACCTGAAATCTGATATGTGGATGTCGAATGAAATAGGGAATTTCAATATCAAATGGGTGTTTCATAATATCAAAAAGGTGCGGGTATATTCTCCAGCTAACGAGAAATTGCAAGTTCTATAAAATTCAATGAGTGAAATGTTGCCCGATTAATTTTTGCTTCTAAATACACAACTAAGAACATTGGGATATTTATTACGTTCTTTTGGAAAATGTCAGAGTTTTATTTCCATCGGTTAACAAAATCTATCGAATTTTAGACGTAAAATAAACAGTAATCATGTCAGCAAAAATATTTTAGCAACGTTTGGTGCGATTGAACAATATATAAAACTATATATAGGTAGTAAGAACAAGTAAAAATCTGTATTTTTTTAAATACTGGAAACCTTAAAGAAACCTTTTTTATACATCAAATGTTAAAGTTGCATTTCTTCCTATTACAATAAATTTTTGTTCAAATAAATGCTAAGCGTAAAAGGAAGAATTCCTTTGAATTCCCATTAAAGGTAGCTAATTTTACATTTTCATCACAATTTGTGGGTATGTAATAAATATCCATTCGTGGAATAACTTGAAAACGACTACAGTGATTGAGTTGAAATTTGGCACGCATTCTTACGAGTTAGAATGAACATTTCGATCTCTCTTAGTATGTATAACAAACGTAATAATAATACTGTACCTGATAAAAGTTCCCTTTTAAAAAGTGAAAATTTATCTCGAACAAAAAATGCCAATTTAAGAAGCCGGTCTGGATATTTCGTCTGTTTGATGCGAAGCATTATTTTAATTATTTTTCTTGTCATTGCCGCGATGTTTTTGTAAAAATCAGGGACATACACCAGGCCACCTTAATGAAGACTTAAAATTTATTTGATTTAATTGTTTCTCCCTTGCGCGTTATTTTGATAGTTGGATATTATGAGTAACGATTCAGAGCGGGCTCGTAAGTAATAAAATAACTAGCAAAAGAGAAACAATTTAATCAAATGAATTCTAGGCCTTTATTTAGACGGCCAATATGAAGTGGTGTATGTCCTTAGTTTTTAAAATATTTAACATATTCTAAATAAGAATTAAGTCTAAATTTTAATTTGCGTATTTCACGAAAAGAATATTTGAACCCTGGTCCTGACTATTCACCGAATCTCTAGTATGAATTTGGATTTATCTACCAAAGTCACCTTATATAAGTGAATGCTGTTGATATTTTTTATAATACTAATAGCATAATAAATATAATTTTCTTCAAAAAAAATTATTTTCCATTCGCCTGATGACGACCTCACTGAGGGGTCGAAATATAGCACATTTTACTTTATACTATTTCTGTGTATTCATTAATAAAAATAAAAACTAACATTTTACAATACTATAAATACGAGCTCTTGCCTGTGACTTTGATCCATTATAATCATACCCCTGCTAAGACGGTGTGCTTAAAATCTAGTCCAGGCAATAGTTTTGGTTTTAGGTATACTGTATTGTAATAGTTTAAAGCTTTACACTAAACTACAGAATAGTCAACAAAACCTATCAACTTGGTGGCTTATGTTTGGATTATTGCAATAATATGTTTTTACCTAACACAATCTTCGATTCTGGCCTCATCACCATCCCCTCAACGGTTGACAGTACATAACTCAAGATTGCGGAACTTATTTGTGTGCTGATTGCAGGTCATTACACGAAAATTTATCGTGCGTTCTAATAATAAGTATTATTACCTGAGTATAATTATATTTTTTTTGCGAGACAAGCCGTAAGGAAACCAGTTGACTTAAATTGATGAATCGTTTGTGAACAAGCGTCCTTACTGGTCTCTCAAACAAAGACAAACGGCTTGCTTCTAGATCAAAGTGATGGCTTTTGCTCGTTACATTCCCTTTTCTCTACTTTGACTGTTAGTGTAAGCTACTTTTATTTTTTGTTTCAATTTAAAACCGCTTTGGCTTTGCCAAAATAAACGTGAAGAGGTCAGGGATCAGCTGAAGCGTTTTCGTAGAAATTCAAGGCCCAAGTCTTACTAAATTTTGTGAAAGTTTCTCATTAGGTTTTATTTTCAAAAAGCTTTGATTACATTAGAACAATTTTATATGTCAAATACTCGTACACCCATTACTTTGTTCAAATTTGATAAGTCATGTTTATCTGATGTGTTTTTCTTTCTACCTTTCAGAGTAAAATGCAGATACAGTGCGAAAAACTCATTGCTGCATACTCATTATAACTTACCTTACTAAGCCAACCCCCCGTTTGCATTCAATTTTGTCTGCGTTATTTGTTTCAACTCTATCTTTAAAACGGTTAAAGTTTTCAATTGTACATTTAAAAAAAAAACAATAAGTAATAAAAATAAAGGTTTCGTACTCAGGGGGTCAAGAGTTGTTTTTTAGCCGATAAAATAGGCGTTTTTTGTCTCCTCTTTATTGCTATGGCATCTATATTGTTGTTATTTTTAGGGTTCCGTTTCTATATTGTGTGTTGGTACAGTACCTACCTACCCTTCGTGTGCGACCCGATTCGCACTTGTACGGTTTTTATTTCGTTTTATTTAATTAGCATTGTCTAACTAGTAGTTAATCTTAAGCATTGTTCGTAGTTTCATTCAACTACTCTTTAATTATAGGTAATACAAGTATTTATTAATAGGCATTTAGTAAATACACGAAGATTGATGAAACCTGATGAATACAAACTTTAGTAGGAAAAAAGTCACCATCAAAGATATTGTCGCTGTTCCTTATTGTTATTGCATATGGCATATGGTTAACAAAAATAATATCTATTTAACATGGTCTTACATTATCATGATCTTAAATTTAAAGTATGACAATTACAAAACTAAAATAAGTTATAAAACTGTTTAAACAAAAGGGAGACACTATTAGTACTTTTTAAGCCATACACCATAAAACATCAATTTTAGGTAAATTATCTGATTAAATGCGAATAAAATTAAAACCTGCCTCCATTTTGACACCTTTAATAAATACACCGACTTCAATAAATTAAACACATAAATTTAATGAATGGAAATTGACAAAAACACTAAAATTCACCTGTATCACAACTATCCACTAGCACACTCAGAAATAATCTAGGAGACTCGACTCGGATGTATGCCGCGTGATATCACACGGGCACATCATCTAGTGATTCAATGCACGGAGTCCAAAATTGAATCCAATACAAAAATTTCGATGTCCCTCAGCTTGGTCGAATTGCTCTTGACTAAGGTCAAGGTAGTAAGAATCAGTATATTTTAATAGGGGTAAAAAGAGTAGTTCGGCAAGAGCAGTCTTTGTAGCAATTGGAAGAAAGTTACAAAATCTTATGATCGAACCTGCAGAAGCGAACAATTTCCGACTGACCTCAACCAATTGGTAAATGATTGTCGATGAAAATGCCAATATTCTTAACTAAAAAGGATATTATGTTCCATCAAACAATATCTATGGTAAAGATTCCCATTCCACTCTCGACACTAAATACGGACTACCGATAATTATAATTTGATTGTTTGTAGGATTTACTTTGAGTCCATTGAGTGTGAGTGCTCCTATCCAAGATATGAACTAGATTATCATTAGTTTAATTAATGGCTGTAGGAAGATTCTTATGGCCAGCCAAAGTAAATTTGGATTTCCTCTGCATAAAGGTTGTAGGAAAAAAAAATGAGATCGGAAATATTATTCATGAAAATTACAAAAAGAAGTGGGCACAAACGTCACCTTCTGAAACTCCGGCAGTAGAGTCACGCCAATCGTTGGAGATATGTTGAGAAAACATATAATCGCCAGGGGACTGTCAAAGTCCACAGCATTAAAAGCTTTACCGAAATCTAGTAATTTCAGGACAGTTAGTTGACCTGAATCCATACCAAGCCGGATTTCATCAGTAATCTTGACTAAGGCTGAATTGGTACCATGACAAGGACTGAAATTGGACTAAAGTGGGGAATAAGGAGTTTATTAGTATTTTTTTTGTTTTAGTAAGGAAATGACTTAGTTGATAGAGGATTAGACATACAAGAACTTTGAATATTAATAGGATGATCAAGGCGTCTTTCCAAATAATAAGAAAATGTCTGAGGAGACGAATTTATTCAAGACTCTGCCCGCGTCTTATTCAGCTTAACGACATGCTTTTTTTTCCGGTAAAAAGTAGCCTATGTGTTAAGTCAGGGTATAAGCTATATCCATTCTAAATTTCATTCAAATCCGTTCAGCCGTTTCAGCATGAAAGAGTAACAAACATACACACACACACACACACACACAAACTTTCGCATTTATAATATTAGTGTGATGTGATAGTGTGATTAGTGTGATGTGATTTGTATTTGTAAATGAAGTGAAATGGATTTTTATTATACTAATTAGACACCTGATGTATGATAAAAACAAAGCCTTGTCTTATTTCATCACAAACGATTAGTAGCGCGCTAATTAGACACCTAATTTTTCAATGATATTGATATATCCTACAGGAACCATGCATTTTTCCGGGATAAAAAGTAGCCTATGAGTTAAGTTAGGTTATAAGCTATATCCATTCTAAATTTAATCCAAATCTGTTCAGCCGTTTCAGCGTGAAAGAGTAAAAAACATACTCACACACACACACACACACACACACAACACACACACACGCACAAACTTTCTCATTTATAATATTAGTAGGATATTAGTGATTAAAGCAGTTAAAATTGCCTTTTAAGTAGCGGTAATCTAACCAAAACCCCCTGATTAAGAGTTTGACATCCTACCGACTGAGCCAATGGCAATTAATCCGACTAATTAAATTTTGCTAACTTTGACTCAAAATTTGGTTCAGGAAAGGGTGACACGGTAAACGAAATTCAATCAAACTGCTCAAAATGTAATTGTTTTGTGGAAAATTTATAATGCTGTGAGCCTCGAGGTGTGAAATGTTTGCTCGTTCTTGTACTCGCATATATGCAAAATGGTTTTAGTGAGTGGTCGTCAGTTTAATGAGCTTCTTTACCCGGAGGGTCATCCGAGCCTGATTGAAACATATTTTATGCACGTAACATACCTTTTTGAACATGATATTATGCTCCGGTTAAAGTACCATTGCGATTAAGTAAAAATAAAAAAATATGTATGTAAGCGTAAGATTTATAATTTTACTAGGTTAGGGTTGTATGTAAGCAACTGGGAAAAAACGGATTTTAAAATCTTATGGTGACCTATATCCGACTTACCCTATGAGATGTTATAGCTTGAGGTCATTCATGAGAGCATACATACGCCGGAAAAAATTGAGTTGCTGATTTTACCTCGTCTGAAAATGAACCCTTGTCACACTAAAGCCACAGAACTGTGTATTAAATTGTGACAGAGGTCTCTGCTTCCGTCTGTATTTCTTCTGCTAGAGATGTACATATTTATACAAACATGCCTTGAATAACGAAAGATAATGCCGGTATTTAATTCTAAATTAAACCGGCCAAGCGTGTGTAGGGCCACGCGCAGTGTAGCGTTCCGTAGTTGCCCAGTATATTTTTTAAGTTTGTCTACTAAAACAGATCGCACCAAACTTTTAGTCCCATACATTTAGAGGAACGGCCCATACATTGTTGTGCTTAGATGGGATTGTTTGGCGCAACCTGTACTCGTAAACCTGTAAAACCTTCTTAGCTGTAATAATTTTCCTTTTAACTTACTCGTAATTATATATACTACTTCTGTGATTTTTAATACAGGCTGTAAATGCAAAGTCAAGAATCCCTTTATGGTATGAAAGTATATACGATTCTGATGTCATTACGAGAAAAAAATATATACCTTGAATTTTCACCAAAAATTCCATCATTTTTCTAAGCTATGGATACGCAGCTCACCAGCCTCCCCACACACCTAATTGCAACCCGCAACCCTCATCCCAGTGGCCAGCGATCAGTGAGGGTGTCCACGCGATTAGTGTATTTTGAGTAAAGAAAATCGTCTTATTATGAGGTACTTTATTTAGAGATCCCAGTATTTAAAATAATATCTTCACCGATCATACTTACACGCCCTTAAAGGATTTTTGCCTTTGCTTTTACACCCGGTGTATTCATAAACAACCTTTAGCCGGCAGGGGGGGCACTTGACTTTAACAAAAATTTGCACTTTAAAGCTTAATATTTCGCCAACGGATCCCTAAATCTAAAAATAGTTTTCATACATCCACAATGTTTTTAAACGACCTATGCGACTAGACAGACTAAGGAAACCTAAAAAGACTAGAAAATTGGTAAATTTCCAAGTTTTTATTAACTAGACAAGCTTTTCCTTTATTTAAAAGAAGCTATGGGCAAATTTCATTTTCAGTCTGGGTTTTCTAAAGTAAGTAAACGTAATTAATAAATCAATAATTATTATTATTGCAAAGCTTACAGTACCAAAAATGGGTTCTTTAAAAAATTACAGTGCCTCGGATTTTATTTCCTGTTATTAATTGTTGTATACTCCATTATAAATGTTTTTGGAATCTCTAGGTGCTATCACTTCTCCGCCTGCCCAGGCAGCGAAGTAACTTGCTTCTGACGCTATCTGGTACCCATCTTGGTTTTGGAAACAAAGGTAACTGAATTTGTTCATTGAATAAAAATTTGGGAAACGCGGAAATAAAAAAGGTCGTTTTTTAGGAACCCAGGGAACAACCCCTAATACCACCTGCCGTTTAAAATAATACGAGATTTAACACATTGTCATAAAATGCATCCCCGAGAGGATGGCTGGTGCGTTTCGGGACATGGACTGTAAATGGCAAGTCACATTCCACACTCTTACACCCACGTTTCACAGACGATTATTACGACCCAGCACGTACTTCAGGCACAAATATGGGCCCACACGTTATGTCTTC
Organism: Ypsolopha scabrella; assembly: GCA_910592155.1. Classification (NCBI taxonomy): domain Eukaryota; kingdom Metazoa; phylum Arthropoda; class Insecta; order Lepidoptera; family Ypsolophidae; genus Ypsolopha; species Ypsolopha scabrella. The sequence continues at coordinate 9,073,947 of OU342969.1, forward strand.
CGGCGTACGCACACTGAACACAAATGCCACAAAGGCGGTCAGATGTTAAAGTATTTTAATTTACAATTTCGTGTGTCCAAAGCCGACCTCTAGCGGTGTGGAAAGCAAACAGGCCACAAAGGTGGCTAATTTAGCAACAAGCAAGCTCTGAGCGTCACCATTAACTGCTAATCCATTTTAATGGCAACGGGCACGTTTGCTTGTTGCCGTAGTGCGATTGTCCACTGCCGTAATAATAGTTAGGGAGCCCGCGTACAAAAGTGCTGACGATCGGAAAAATTATGAGACTATGTGAAATTGATTGTTCACTCATAGTGAACAACGAATGGACCGTTAGCTGGCAGCTGGCAGTGGACGTAGATGTGTTAGGGGTTAAAGGTTTTTTTCAAAATGGAACAATTTTATGAACTTTGATATTTGGATATGATTAAGATTGTAGATAAATTCAGACAGCAGTGGGTGGAAAAGTCGTCAGCTGACACTGTAAAGGTGGTACACTGGTGGTTTATTCTACCATTGACGGTCCATTCGTTGTTCACTTATAGTGAGCAATCGATTTCACATTTTGTAATTTTTTTTCAGATCGTCAGCACTTATGTAAACGGTCTCCCTAACTATAAACGATTCAGTGCTGCGGGAAATTTGTGTTTGCTTATGCACTTATGAAACAGTTTGGCCCGGATATTTGTTTAGGATATTTCAAATGACGAGTTTTGACATATCGCCAAGTGCGGACGCCCGCAATCATTTTTTTGCCATGGAACATTGCGAATTCATTGATTGTTGAAAATTTTAATTTTGTAGCCCTTTGCTCACCGACGCGACGCCGCGAAAATGTTACAAATTGACGACAAGACGCGAAAATAGAGAGTTGTAGAGCGAGATGCAACATACGCGATAGAGGTGTCCATATCCATCCATCCAACAGCCTAGTTCGTCTACTGCTAGACATAGGCCTTTCCAAGATTTCGCCACTCTTGTCGTTCCTCCTGGAAGATACGCTCATACTCACACACGCTGGGCAGGTGGGTAGGTGAGCGCGGCGCCGAAACCCTCGCACCAGTGACGCCGCTGCTCGTCACCGGAAGTGCCTGGTTTAGAGTCGTCAGCATAGGTTGAGAGTTCAGTATTCAGCAGAAATATCACGGGTGCTTTTAGAAATTCTTTCACGGTGACATCCATCAGACTTTGGAACTCCCTACCGCATACGATTCGTGACTGTCCTACGATCAGCCTATTCAAGAAGAAGCTTAAAGAGCATTATTTATAAATATTTTTCCCTTTAAAATATATATTTATTTATTATTTATGCAGGTATATACACTGTATGTATTTATGTTTATATTTGGTATATACTAAATTCTTGTTTTAAACATATATTTATGAATACTTTTGTTATGTAGGTTTATGCCCATGTTTATATTACAGTATTTAAGTATGTTTGTTCTTTTTATATTTAAGTAATTATTAATTAATTTATTATGTAAGTATTTATTTAAAAGTTAGGTATATTTATGGTAGTTTTAAGTTCATATTATCTCCACATTTTTATTTTTTATATCACTTGTTTCTTTATGTGTGCACATTTGATCACACACTTTTAGTTAATATTTCCTTAGCACCTAGGTTTTGCTGGCAGAAATCTCTCTCAGAGATAAGCTCGCCTATAGCACGTTTAATGTATGACTGCTTGTACGTATAACTTTTCTGTGCAATAAAGAATATGAATATGAATATGAAATATTTTTACCTTGCATAGTAACACAGAACGATATCTTGACATCTCAGTCAAGTGAATGAAGTTTTTTTTTGTAGATGCCTATTCGTAAATGTAAAAATTTTATGGTAAAGACAGGCCACCTCATTTTGCATCAATCAGAACTGAACTCTATGACGTTTTTTATACGGCTCTGAGCCATGGCTGTTCCGACAATCGAAAAATGCGCGATCACGAAAAACTGAGCTTTTATATTCAAAATAAGAGTGGTAATTTTTCGTAATATGCCCTCTTAACAACCCGATGTGTATTTAAAGTGTTATAAAACGATAACATAAAATAAAATAACATATTTACTCAAGTATGCCGGTAGTTTTGTTGAAACTATTAAAAATTATATGTTAAATAGTTCGAAATAAAAGTAATTTTCAGTCTAAGATGTTTAACCAGGACTTATAGCTAACAAAGGATTGTTCTCGAAAACTAATCTGAAGTTATCTCAGTACAACAATTGCTCAAACTACTGAAAACTAACAGCAGTTGAGCCAATCAATAAACAACTCTGCTCCCACTTAATAAGAGTCAAGTTTTCTCGTGGTACGCGAACCTTCAAAGATCGTTCCAAGAACTTAACGACGGCTTATTGTTTGCCAACAAACCTGAACTAGAGGACTTTTATACCGAAATCCATAGATAAACCCAATTTGCCGTCAGGCCCGGTACACCCAAAAAAATTTGGTCGAGCAGACGTCCATCTTTCACACACTCACTAAGATTGTGACCGAACAAATTTTTTTTTCCACTTTGTAGTGGGGGCTACCCAAGATTCCACTGTTGACACCGACTTCTTAAACTAGAAGCAAACTTTTGCCTGTTCAATCATTGCTAGGCTTATAAGAAACTTACCCCTCACTTGTAATCAAGTATCTTATCTTGTAAACAAATCAATTTTATCTCTTTATATAATAATCTAGAATCCAAGATACATAAACTTACGGGATTATTTATCAAGTTTGTATGATTTGATTTGATTACAAAACTAGTTGTGAATTTTAATATGGATGAAAAGGTGGTATTGTGTGAAACCCTGGAGATGTGATATCAACTTGCCCATGATCTGCTTTTTGTAACCGTAGAGTACTGCCGGAACTATAATGCTTCCTTTTGGCTAAGGAATTAATACTTATATAAAAACCAATCGGAAGCGCTACCCACCATAATACAAACATACCTTTGATCTGGCGTAATTTTAAAAGTTAATATTAGTTGGCAAACCTTAAAGCATGGATAAAACCATATATTGGTTAAACAAATGTGGTTACGGATGACATTGAACCCTGAGTGAACTAAGTCCTGGTTTGCACAAGCATGAGCAAAATATAGTAAGAGATGAAACAATTTTCGTTTCAACAAACACGACTTAAGCCTGAAGCTTTAGTTACATGAAATCTAATGGTCAACTCAACCATTCTAGACTAACTAGTACACTCATACAATCGGCCACACTCAAAGCTATACCATTTTGTTAGATTATAAACCTTACGTGAATGAAATAAGAATTGCAATAGTATACCGAGAAGTAGAGACTTCAATAAAACACCGATCTGAGAGGTTGCAAACTCCGTCTCAACTGCATCTTGTTCTTTGTGTGAAAAGTTTTGATTAGTTTCGATAGCAATCTTCTGGCATATAGTTTCATTTGGGCAAAGATTTGTACGGAGTTGAGGATTTCAGTAACGGAACTAAGTAGCGATCTTTGTTTCATTGCAGACTCTTATATTGTTTGCTGTTTCTTCCACGGGGTAATAATACTTGCTAGATGCTCGTGAACTTTAAATGAAATAACGTCAAGCTGGATCATAATCTGCTTTTCTGCCAACTACTGGAAGCATAAGTGGTGTTTTTTTTTGCACAAATATTTTTGTGAAGTTGCATTGTATTACAAACAATTTGCTGTTAAACCTTTTCACCGGTCTCTATTTTTTATACTTTTGGGACAAATGTCAGAACAAATCATATGAAACTTTGTGAATCTTGTTGAAATTGTGGTTTACTGCTATAAAGAGCTATCTACCTAAGATTTTCATATAGACTGCGCGTTAGTTCCTTAGATGTTTCTACATCAGATTATTACAAATTTAATAATAGAAATTAAAAAAACCGGTCATGTGCGTGTCGGGCCACGCGCAATGTAGGGTTCCATAGTTGCCCGGTACATATAAGTCTACTAATACAGACTGCGCCAAACTTCTGGTCCCATACATTACAGGGGACCAAAAGTCTGGCGCGACCTGTACTCGTAAACCTGTAAAGCCTACTTAGCTCTGATAGTTTTCCTTTTAAATTCATTATGTATACTACTTCTGTGAATTTTTTCACATTTCTATAAACAACCGTTTAGCCAGCAGGGGGGGGGACGCTCCACTGTAACTAAAATTTTCACTTGAAAGCTTAATACTTCGCCAACGGATCCCTAAATCGATAAATGGTTTTCACACACCCACAATGTTTTTAAACGGCCTATTCAACGATACACCACACTAAAGGATAGACGAGAAAAGAAAATCATCCCCAGTTTACGTGTAGGAGAGGTACCCTTAAAAATGTTTTTTCAAGATTTTTTTTTACCAGTTTGTTGGCGTGATTAATATTTATATCCATAATTAATTGAAATAGGCGTTACCTTGCGGAAGTCCATGAGAAAGTTAGATGTATGAAAAAAAGGATATATGAATATAATTTGCAATATTCCGCTAAACAATTTTTGTCGTGCTATTCAAAATGCAGACTCGTGCAAACATAATACACGCAACAAGCAAGCAATACGGGCATAAAAGCAAAGCAATCTTAAATAACAAGCAAGAAAACTTATCAATTATAATCAACTTATATTGTAAATTATATTCATATATCCATAACTTATTTATATCCATGCCAAATTACAGCTTTCTAGTACTAATAGTCTCTGAGCTAAGCCGCGGACAGACGGACATGGCGAAAATATAAGGGTTCCTTGTCGGACTACGGAACCCTAAAAAGGGAGAACTTATATATGGCGTCCATTAAAAGTTTGTTATTTTACTTACTGTTTTACGCCAGTGAAAGCAACATTTTGCTAAACCTCTGTGAAATGTCATGTCTCGGGAGAACTATTTGGAAAAAAAGTGTTAAGTCTCTTAGTTTAGAAGAAAAAATTTAACTATTCATATATTATGTGCACTTGATGGTGTATGTTGCCACTTCTTGATGGAACATTGTAACATCACGGTAGCGTGATCGTCGTTTACAAGAATATATTAGTAGAACAGTGTATAAGAAGTTAAAATACTTTTTTATATTATTTAATTATACTATAAACTACATATATATGTATACTTAATTATGTTCTTTTGTTTCAGGTAAGATTCACAGTTTATTTCAACATTAATGGAGACAAGACTCATTGGTATAAAGGTAAAATACTACTTCATATGTTAAAATTTCAATTTCAGATTTCTAAATTAAGAATGAATATGTAAAAAACGTAAATGGTTAATTTTTTTTGATGAAAAAATATCAAAGAGTTTACCTCTAGTTTTGCAAAAATTTCTATTAGAATAGTGTAAACTAGTAACCAAAAAAAATTTGGTGAATAAAGCTTCAAGTAGCAACTTAATAAACTTAACTATATTTTATGAGCTAGGTACTTTATAAAAACTTATCTTTTCGTGATCGCGGGTTTCTCTGTCGTAACAGCCACGGTTCAAAATGGCAGGCGACGCCACGAAATTTTGGCGAAATAGATCTCTATTTTTTCAGTAATAAAAAATTATACGTAATTAGCAATTTATATACTAGATTAAGCATTTCATTGTCATCATTTTGCCCGAAGATTTAGTTGATTGATTAATTTTCATAGCAGAGAAAAAAATATTTAGAAAACCTCTTTTAAAACAGAGATTTCAATTTTACTGCCAAACGGGAGCGAATGAAGTCTCTAAGTTTTTTATTTAAATTAGTCTACAAATACACTACAATATGGCCGATTGGATTTATTAAATTACTTATAGTTGTCATTTTAAATGAAAAATACTGTTTTGCCGCATACGACCTTACGGCATAAGCTAGTTCGTGAGCGCATATTTAGTAAGTCCCCCTCACTCCACTCCCCTAAGGCGCCGATTTGAAATTAAAAGTTTATCAATGCCTCGCCTTAACTAATAACTGTTCAGGTGCGACTATGACTCGTAGGTTAAGAGGAAGTAACTTGACACTTCCAATCTATTAAACTCCATGTATCCAAAGAGTCCTATTAAGTTGGTGTAGTATTTCTTCTTCGATTATTCAATATCGATAATTTTTAGGTTTTATTTCTTAACGCATACTATAAGAATTTAATTTTTAATTACTAATTTACTAATTTCAAGTTTTAGTTAATTTAACTGAAAGTATTATAATATTTATTCAGAAAGGTCTACCGCGATATATTTTACCTTTTGTTTGAGAAAAGGCACCCGACGTTTCTGACGTTAACTGAAGTACCTATGTTTTCATGATGAGCGAGCCAATTTGTATGAAATTGATTACGTAAACGGCAATAACCTTTTTCGTCGATAGGTTAGAAGCCTGATTTTTTACAGCGTTATGGGGTCGTAGATTTCAACTTGATATCTCTTACGGGACCTGAGAAAAAGGGTCCTGACAGACGGACAGACAGACTGACGGACAACAAAGTTACCGTTTAAGAGTTCCGTTTTGTTATTTTAGGACCCTAAAGAGAAACGTCATAAAAAGGTAAGTTTTGATTCATGCAAAATGAGGTCCTCAATCTGATTTCTGTCTCTGCCTTACCCTTAAGAAAGTACTTTAGACGAAATTAATACAGCCCTGATAAAAGGTCCCCATGAGGCGTTTTTGAATAATAAAATGAAAAACAAGACCCTTTTAAGGTTTCCTCTTTCAATATCTCGTTCAAGAAATTAATTTAATTCTATAGACTTGAATTATTTCTGGGAATTAATCTTGTGCTGAAAAAATAAATAATAGTATAAGTATGAAAGAATAGATTTATTTAATATTTTAAATCATTTACTTTTATTATTTTACTAATTTGACTTATGGATCAATATAAATGATAAAGTAGTCTGCGTCATTTTGAATCAGTCGTAGTTTTTTTACAGAATTACATTTTCTTCATAGCTCACATTTTTGCAAGACTCTGTAAACAGATGTTTTTGGAATGGGGATACATAATATGTACGTACTTTCAATATAAATATGTAGGTAAGTACCTTGTACAGTTGACATGATGTTGATAAAGCCCAGTTTTGGTTGTCAAGTTAAAATAATCAGCTTGGTGGAAGCTTAAACTTTGCTTTTAGGATTTTGATTGTCGTTTGTCACTTCTCTAAGGGCTTATTTGCTTTAAAACAACGTACCAAACACACTATGTAAATTGTAGAGACCACAATTTAAACCTTATTTTTACGGATCTAAGGATTCCCTTAGAAAACTATTACTTATATTATGAATGTCTTAATATGTGACGGATAGGAAATAATAAAAAAAGACATGATATTGGTAAGTTTCTTCCCTTTTATTGAGATTTACACTTTATTTTACAATGTACATAATACATGTATCGCATGTTATTAAATTTTAAAGTGGATAATACAATAATAAATATAAATGCGAAAGTTTGTGTGGGTTGTGTATGTTTGTTACTCTTTCACGCTGAAACGGCTGAACGAATTTGGATGAAATTTAGAATGGGTAATATCTTATACCCTAACTTGACACATAGGCTACTTTTATCCCCGGGAAAAAGCATGTCGTTAAACCGAATAACACGCGGACGGAGCCGCGGGCAAAAGCTAGTAGTTAATAAATTATTAGTTGACCTGTCTGTTAGTGTCATAATGTCATATTGACAGAAACAGGTGAGGGGTGATACCTACCCATATACTTATATACGTAACGTATATAAATACTTATTTACTACGTAACGTTTTAAGTAACTCATTACTCATCACTCATGCCCATTCGATTAGTCTTGCTAAGAAGAAGGGCAAGAAACTTAGCAAGGTCATGTATTTTTTTTCATCATCATTATATTAATACAACTGTTCTTAAGTACGGAGATAGAAAGTACAGGACAAGAGAAAGTCGGATAATCGGGCCGAAAGTTGAGTTAAAAACAAATAATTAATAGATCTCTGTTCTATCACTCCTATCATCTCTTGCAGCCGGAATAAATTTTATATACTTATCAAAAAAATATAATTAAAAAAAAAAATACAACTTTTGTGTTGCAACAACTGTTGTTAGATCGTTAATTTATATTGAACACGGCCTTTTAAATAATCTGTGAACTTGACTATGTGACAATGTTTTGACGGATAGGTGAAAAATATTTGGAGGGATTGTTGTAAAATGATTTAAACAATAACATAATAATCTATATAGTGCAAAGAAAGGGGTTTTATTTCATCTACAATAATTAAGTTCATACAATATAATGAAGTTTGAGATGAATTAAATAAATTATTTAATTAAAGTCATCATCAGTGTGATGATAAGTAGAATTTGTGAATATTTGGAAGATAAAAATGCATGGTTAATTCATCTCAAACTCATTACAACTGTATGAACTTAATTATTGTTGATAGATTTAAGGATAAGATACATATATTATATCCTTTTAACATCTACCCATAAAACATTGACGGAATACCTATAAATGAAATAATTAATGGTTTAATTTAAACGGCTTTATTTTCAATATAATTTTAAAACTCCTTTATACTCGATTTCGAGTTATAATGAGATTGCAAACTGCTATTCAATCTCAAAAACATCAGGCTATTTCTAAGTCGATTATATTGCCAATAGGCAATTACTTTGCTAAAGTAAGATTTATTGAAATTTGTTACTGCGTATAATTGACAAAAAAAAAGTTTTTATTTATAACTACGGAAGGTTTTGATTCACGTGGGCTTAGAAAACAGGCAATCATTTTTCTCTTTACATGCGAGTACCTTGTGTACCTTGACAATATTTCCATTAGTGTAAATTAATGCTACTTAGGAATATAAAATCTAAGGTGATATTTATTTATGCAGCCAATTTCATACTCTAGGCTTGGTAAGTAACATTTTTTGCTAATTTCATAAAATACATTATTGATCTCCATAGTAGTTGACTCGGGACTGTGAAATGCACGTCACAGGCCACACTCGGCACACCCGCGTTTCACTGACGATTATTTCGTCCCTACGTGATGGGTGGTGAGCCTATCGCCGTTCTTCGGGCACAAATACACGCTTTTTAGGGCATGTAGGTTTCCTCACGATGTTTTCCGTTCAGCAAGTGGTAAGTATTAAATAAAAATCTCGATGTATCGAAAGTCAAATAGTAAAACTGAATATTAAACTATTAAATTTAAAGAGTTATTTTAGTGAAATATTATAATTACGGAATCCGCATACTTGAACAAACAATGGACCAACGTTTATATTGCATCTTAAATTCGGGTCAACCAAGAAGGCGGCTGTGGGGTTATCTATCAGCTGTCGCTTGCTCCCTGCGCACTCCTTCCTTCCTTTTCGATGCTCAGTTGTGACATTGTTCTTACGTCACGATCCTCCTCTCAATTTTTTTCCTCGAAATAAAAGTTGCCTCGTTCCGCTCCACTTTGCTCACCTCCACCATCAAAATCAATTGTGTCTGGAAAAAATAGGCCTTTCTGGTTCTGTCGGTCTTAATTCATGATCCCAAGCAACCTCGTCGTTGCACCTATTTTAGAATTTGTTGTTGAATTATTATACTATATTATTATATTAATTGTTAAATAAACTTGAACGTCTTCAGAACTTAGCTATGCGATTTATCTTTGGTCTTCGTAAATTTGATCACATCTCTCATTTTCGTAAGGAGTTAAAATGGTTGCCAATCCGTCTTCGCCGAAATTTTCATATCATATTATATATTATATTATATATTAACATAGTCAAGAATCCACTTTCCCCCGTTTACCTTTGTGAGCGTTTTGAATTTTTGATACTGGAACTACGTCAATTAAAACTCCAACACACAATACTGGTGCTTATGGTAATTCCTTTAATGTCCATGCAGTCAGACTTTGGAATGCTCTTCCTCATTTTATTCGCGACTGTCGTACTATCAGTTCTTTTAAGGAAATGCTGAAAGATCACTACCTCTCGCTTTCAGATTAAAAATCGTCGTCGTCCGTTTCACGGCCGTCACTTTACGGACGACGCTCTCTCTAAACTCTAAACTCGCCCGTGTGACATGTCGGTGCGTCAAGGTTCACGCGTTTTTGTTTGGAACTCAATTATTTCCTAAACTAAGGCTGTCCGCGGGTATGATTGTTGGGAAAAGTGGTTCAGTAGTGTTGGTAGAATATGTGGTTTCATTTAATGGTCGCACTCTATTTACAGCCGGTATATATATTTTATATTATTTTAGCTAGCGTTTAAATCTAAACTTAACTTAGTTATCCAACCTATTAGCCGTAACATATAATGTACATATATGTCAAATCCCTACATCAACACTATATTGAATAAACTAACATAATATTCGAGCAACCCGTCGGTACGTAAAATAAATTCCGTGCAAGCTATGATACTGGTTTACCCCAAACAAATATTGAACCAGCGTATTATGATCACATTTTCTTTTATAAACCCTTGCTATCGCTTTATCCAAAGTATAACACGGGGATACGAAAGGTTTTCTTTTATATTTCAGAAAAAAAAGGTAGCATATGTACGTCAGGATTATAGGAAGGTCTGATGGGCTTCGGAATGAAGAGTTTCGCTAAATATTTTATTTATATCAAAGCTTTAATGTACTTTTGTTTGAATTTCATTATATACAAGTGTGGGGTTTTTGGTCTGTCTGAGCTCTGTTTAACGGTTGAATAGCCGACAAAAGAATAAAGGATTCTTTTTTGCCTACTTTATTTGTTTCAGTAATTTTGAATACTTCTGAATTCTTTCGGAATTCTGCAGTCTTTTATAAAATAAAATACGTTCGATTTCAAATTGATATTTTATTAACCTAGGGTTTTGCTTGCGTCTTTGGCCGTTTAAATTTTATTCTCTTGTACTCTCAATGTATAGAGAACGGGCTGATTTTTAAAATAAATAGTAGTCTAATAATATTATCAATATTTACTGATATAAAAAGAAAATGCAAAAATTAAAAACAAGAAAAGCACTGAAATAAATATTTGGTTGCGTTATGATTTAAATGCGCCCTTATTACCACCTTAAATCTCCATGGCCACGTTTCTTCAAACAGTTATACTTATTAAATCAAATGCAAATTCCTACTTTTTATGGTCCCGTACTTCAAAATGAAGAAACTGAACCTAGAATCACATACAAATTAATAAACGCAAACATGAAATGACTGGTTTTCAATAATTATCGATGTAAGTATATTAAAAATCGTAATTGAGTCTTAAAAGAAAGTGTAAAATAATGCAGATATATGTATCTTAGAAGGACACGTGGTGTTAAGCGGGAAATCAAAATTAATATTTTTGTTAGCTTTTATTTGTGGAGAAGCCTGGAAACTCAATTTGTAGAGGATAGGAATAACCTATCAACAACACAGCTACACAGTACTTAAAGAAAATAACTTTTAAATTTAATTTTCTACTGACCTCAATAAAATATTTTGAAACAAAAGCTCTACTTACATATAAAATGATTGCCAATTAACGAATAAAATATTAAAAATGTTTTTATTTCTTAATAGCCCTTAAGAGGCTTGGCAATAACTTTGATATAAATTGATCCGACAAAATGACTTCGACGGTTTCATTAAGGACTTAAGGGATATTACAAATTTCGTCTTTTATCAGCGATTTTCGGAGAAATTCTGCTCGTTATTGTAAAGACGTTACGGCTGATTGTAAAAAAAAAATAAGAGCTTTGGGTTATGATTACCGACATGAGTCTTTTCCTCGTAGCTCTGCCCTCATTTTAGGTTTCTTATGTAACTAAACGTACAATAAAAACTTCTTTCTCTGACCATAGTGGTTATACAGACATAACCATTTTCCTTTATACAGATTGTTCCACTGATGAATAATATGGAGAATGTTTACTGCAGCCCTACCACTTATGTAGCGAAAAAAAAGTGCTGTTGGAAAAAGGAGTATTTGAAACGCTGTTTTTCCCAATCCAAAATCTAAAATTTCCCACTTCTGAAAATAATATCCGTTTTAAAAAATACCTTTTCACACCACCTGCTCGACAATGTCTAATTACATATCATGCAACCTCAATGTAAAGTTAAAGCATAATCTTTTAAGGGAAAGAAAGTTGTATGAAACTCTGTAGGGAAAGCGATTTGAATTTGGAACGTCAAATTTGTGTGGAAACTCGTGGAAAACTCCAAGTAAAAAAGTGCCCATATGGCATTGTAAAGAAGTATGTTCGAAAATCAAACTGGACATCATAAGTAGGACTAAAAAAAAAGTGCGTATACAAAGAATTTGAAACAAAAGACGCTGTTTGGTGCTGTGATTCTACTCCAGAGTTTATCAAAACAGACGCTTTAGAGATTATTAATAATCTACTACCGGAAAAATCAAAACACAATACGAAGAAGCATATGACGATTTTTTTCAATGGGGTACAACAAAAGAAGCTCTGCCTTTTTATTGTCTCGCAGAAGGTGTGAAAAATAGAGTATGCTCCTCTGGAATAAAGCCTGTCTTCGCCTTGGGCAGTTTCAACCCCTCGCTTCACTCAGAACTCTATAATAAAGAAAAGTTCTCTGCATCGAAAAAAAATGCAAAGTGAGGGCTGTTTTCCAGTTATAAAAACGTAGCCCGTCCAAACTCATTAAATAAAAATAACAATAATAATCCATCAATTCAAAAAAATATATCCAAAACATATTAATTTATCCAAAACATAGCAGAGCATTTTTTCCAGACGTGCTTGTGTAAAAATACCTAAATATTAAATTATCCATTTTTTTATTTACCGTACTACTCAACATTATCATTATCAACATTATCATTTATCTCTTTCGTTATGCGATGCATGCACTCGTAATGCGCCGGGTTGGTCACTCGGGTATACATTGAGGTACCCCAGCCATAAAAAGGAAATACGATGGAAGATTTTCTAAGCCCGCCTTTACGCTCTTACTTTTCATTAAAAGATATTCGTAGAGGTTTGAAAAACAAACCGCTTGAAAAAAAAGTAAAACAGTTTTTAAATTACTTTGACTCGAAATCACAAAAATCTTTACTTTAGCCTAGCTTTATCAAGTTCCAGTTATTTCCAGGGGTCACAAGTACGTTTTTCACCGACATATTATTTCAAACGAAATATATGTAAAGTGATCGTAGAATTAGGCATATTAAAATTTGCCTAGGCAGATCGTATACTGTTAAACCTAGGGGGATTGCTTTGCTCCGCTACGCTTTGCTCGGCTCCCCGATTTTTTTTCACATCTAAACCAAGCACACTCCTCTTCGCTCCGCTCATCGTCACACGTATATCTACGTAATTTGTGGTGAAAGATTTTTGATTTCATACTTTACGATCTGACGAAACAAATCATGACATGCCGAATTCTATGATTTGCCAACGACATACGGGCCCCGTTTAATCTGATTTAAAATATTCCCAAAATACGTCGTCGAAAATATCGTATAAGCAGATGGACACCGACCCATCCATAAGCGTTTCCATTTTTTAGAACTGTACACAATTAAAATCGGCCACATCATTCTCCATCTCTATGTGGTTATTTGACGGAAATGCTACACGCATTGCTTACCCTCACGTAACTATAGAGCTAGTACATAGATGGTATAGTTGTTACAGCCAGCAAGCCTGTGGTTTGCGGTCCGAACCGCAGGCAGCCGACTGAAACATGACGCCGATGTTGCGTCAATAGAACAAAAAAAAACTATCAAGTGCAAGTTAGACTAACGTGCCATGCCAAGGTTCCTTAAAAAAAACACAGAAAAATATTCTTTTAGGTACATACAGAGCCTATTACAAAAATATACCCATAGAGTTATGTTGTATTTATTTGTGATTAAATATAATGAGAGATCTTCAAAACACTAAAATTAATATCACCGTGTTGTTTCCTGATTCCGAAATCAATTAACCGAAAACTAGTGTCTAGACAGAACGGATTTTCAGTCACTGAATAGCAGAAAACCAGAAATAGTACTCGTTTAAGCGAGCAGCTATGAAGTAGTATGGAACCCTGAAGTAGCGAATACCATAATTAGTTTTTTTAAAGAAAATGATACGTATTGACCGAAATGTATGAAACAGGGCACTTTTTTTCCATGATATCAGAGGGTTGGTAAAAGTAAAAGTTAATTACCACCAGTTTTCAGCTTTCCAAATCCATCCGGTATAACAATAAGCTAAACATTTTTGTATAAAATACTACATGATTTGCTGCTAGGCTTGAACAAGCATTGACTTGGGATCAAAAGATATTTTTCGAATTTCACTTGAGAATAATTTTGTTTTGATTCCTTACTGAGTCTTAAGTATGAATTTGGCTCCTCTAATTGGCGGTTGGAAGCAGGCAGGCGATCTTTTTTCAATTTCCTTGTGATATATAAATTGCCAAGTTTAAACTTAAATTAATGTTTGTTAAAAATTAATTCTTACAATTCTTACAAATTAATCAAATTTCTATAATTGGTTCTCCAAAACTAGGTTCAAAACAAACCTAGATATAGTGCCAGCTCAAAATAAATATATACGAAACGAAAACCTGCTGCAAAATTTGTTTATTGGTTCTGGAGTTATATTTCTGTGGGTCCGGTGAATAACGGTTTAAGACGACTCTATTCCCTCGAACTCCCATACTAGCGCAGTTCGTTGATTATATTCTTATTTATAGGTACTTGCTTATTATATTTCCTTTTTCAACATATCCCATACAATATCCTTGACATGAAACTAAAACATTTATCAAAATCAAATACATACAAAAGTTACAAGCGTATAAAAGTCCTGGATTTTACACATATTTTGATGATTGTTTATGTACCGTAATGTCCTAGAAGCGAAACAACAAATCAAATAATTTAGTTTCGAGTTTTGGGATATTTCTCCTGAAATCATAGGACCCACCAAAACCATTCTGGAGTTTTTTCAAAACATGAATGTTGTCTCGCGTTAGCTTGCCTCCCACACCGTGTTTGGTTAGTTCCGTACGACGAGCTCGGGAAATGATCGTTCGGGCCAACCAAATGCAACCAATAATAGCCAGTCAGTGTCAGTCTATAATCCGAAGTTGGCGACCCCGTGCGCGACTGACTTCAAGCCGCTGACCGTGTTACGCTCAAAACAGCTCACAACGCGCAGTGGTCACTGTAAAACATTCGATTTAGGCCCAAAATGAGATTTTTTACCACTACAGAATAATCTAACTGGAGTTTCGATACCTTTAAAACACCGGTTATTTGTATACTGAAATATAACATTTGGTGTATCTATAATTAGGTCGATTACACGTTTCTTTTTTTTTACAAACTCGACTTAAATCACAATGCATTTAACAATGCATAGTAATGTAACTTAATTTTATCTACATGACCCTTTGATTTTGTATACGAAATGTGAATGGTTTGCAAAAAAATATTTGTTTGTGCAAAAATATTTGTTTTTCGGATCTCGTGTAAAGTTGGATTTTTTGGGTTTTTTATCATTTTTCACTGGAGAGACAGAATTAGTAATAGAATACTAAAATAATTCCATAACAACGACCTATCAAAGGTTCACTGCTCAGCTCCTGTTTGATGCAGCGTAAAAATATGGTGCATACAGAAAAGATTTTCAAGTAAGTTAGCGAGTAAAAAACTCCGTTAAAGTGCATTGAGTAGTTTAACCGGAATGTTTTAAATGTGCATCGTGCAATCGAAATGTTGTTCCAAGTTTTAAGTACTAGAAATTTACTGCTCTATATAAGCATGAATTATTAAAATCACCAAAAATATTTAGGCGACCTTGATTTGGCACTTTCAAATATTAATTGCACCTTACGAATTTCGTTAATATTCTTGAGTTAGTTTCTAATTTGTGAAGGAAACGAGAAGCCTTACAAACTATGTATTATATACTTGGTGCTCGTATACTGTGTCCTCTTACCACAACAATGTCGGCTTTCAAGCTTAGTGGCTATTATAACACCCTAACGAGTGCTGTTAGAACATTCAGGTTTTTCCTGTGCACATATTTTCCTGCTCCTCTTTAGCGCGTTAATAGTTGTTTTTCCCGGGAGCCTTGGCTAAGTGCAATTTATATTAATACCGTCATATTTTCACGTGTTGGTTACCCACATTTTCATATTCACCGCAACAGAAGGGCGGCCGAATTCAGCTTTTCGGGCAAATTTCGAGTTGTAGCCGAAAAAGTTTTTAAAATAAGGTACCACCTTTGTCGTATTGTTCGTTTGTCGTACAATTTTTTGAGGGAATAATCATTAAACTAATGATTTATCTATACTATATTAATATCAAAGTCATTTCTGTACATTGAGTAATTTTGCAAAATTTTTAATGAAATAGATTTTAAGGATTATTTTGAGGCCAAAACCAAAATGTTTGTCGGTCCGTCTGTCTGTATGATCCGTTTTAACTCGAGAGTCACTTGACGGATTTAGATGCGGTTGTCTTTTATCATCATTGTAGGGACTCTGGTCAACATAAAGGCTATAAGGATTGTTCATAAAATAACGTCCAAGCCGAAAACAAGGCAAAGATTGCATAAACGCCGGTGGAGCCGCGAGCAAGTGCTAGTTCATAATTAACCCTTCTTTGACTTATTACTATAAAAAAGCTAGTGTTTTTTTTTGCATTTTTTTCAAATTTATTTCTTACTTGGTAATTTTGTCCTCTGAACTTTACTTCTTTTTATTAAAACATTACGAGCATTGTCAATACTATTTGTATTACATTGCATTGAATAAAAGAGCTTACTACATATACTAAAACACTTCCTTAAAGGTGATGACAAAATTTCCTATTTCCTATTGCACATTTTGTTGTCTCTCTGGAATAATATAGAGTATGTAATTAGAGCATGTGGTTCCAGAAAAATCAGACATTCTAGTTTGCCAACATAGAAAAAAATTACTCAAATTTTCAATTCTACATTGGTGAACACCTTTGTTGCGTAAATAAATCATGGAAGAGCAGCATTAAATAAAGATACTGAAAAAGTGCGTCATGGTTATATCTTTCAAACGAAGTATTTCTCTATCCTCATATTTAACGTACGATAATCTCCTCACTCATTTCGGTTCTGCCATAAACATAATTTTCGGTTGCGGTCAGCCCCACACTAGGGTCCGCTCCCGAGGTAATGTGCGTACGCCGCACCTCCGTCATTTTGTTTGCGACCTGATTAAATTTGCACATGAAATTTGGTTTTATGGACTATGCCTTGAATTAACTTATGAGTGTTTTGATTTCATAGCTGATGAGGTTTATTCATATTTTAAAATTTTGTGCACATTTGAGTTACCATAAATATTTACTGTATAACACAGACAAAAAAAAATATTTTAGCGGTAATTTTGTTGGTATAATTGTTTGAAAATAGGATACAATGAAGTCAAACTTTTGATATAAGTAATGATGCAGTATTATACCTGTCCCGGTACTCCCAAATAGATTTAATCGACCGTTTATCGTACGAGCATAGGTCCATCCCTGACACACGCATTAAGAGTGTGATAGAGATGGATCTACGATCAAAAGATAATCGATCGAATTTTTTCACTTCGAAGTAGCACCTCCGGTCACCGTAAAAATCGGTCTCAGAGAATAAAACTATTATTCCGATATTATGTTATGCCCTCCGCCTTCCTCATCAAATAACACGATGTCAACGGTCCGTTTACTGTCACCATAAAAGCTGTTACGGAACCCATTTTTATATCACTTCCTTTAACATCATAGTCATCATCATCATAATATATCATTAGAAGACACAATATTTTTATCTATACATATCGCCATTACATATAAATACCCGAAAGTGTTTTCGAGTGTGGACGATTACAAGAATAATCAACACTCCTACACCCTCTTCTCACCGCCGATTTTTGCGTCCCAATGTGGAACCCACCTCCGTGCGCCAATTGAATGGCTTATCTGCACAGCGACCGTAGTCTTTAAATTTTAAACTTACTAAGCAGAACATGGGAGTAAGTTTGAAAGGCTGGGGTGGTTGAGGAGCCCAACGGAGCGTCATGAAGAATTATTTGAGTAAATAAAAGCTGGGAACACTGTCTCCCGGAAAAAAATTTGACAAGCGAAATTGGAAATGGATATAAATTATTAATAAATCCGGAACAATTAACTATTCAGAGTCCTTTACTTTAAAATTCAGAACGGTCAGAAAATTGTTTTTTGGAACACAATGCGATACCTTGTTGTGATAAATAAAAGTAAATGAGTTTTGCGCATAGCACGCTGCGTTTGATTTACTTTTTTGCATGAATGTTTTTGTCTTCAAAGACAAACATGTTTCATTTTTATAAAAATGAAAATGAACAATTACATACTGAAAGTAAGTAAAATATAATGAGAAATCCAGCGGTTCCTAGCCTGAGGGTAATTATCGCCGCCGAGGGTCTTAAATACCTATTTAACAGGGAATATAGCTAGGAAAGCCTCAATAAATAAGGACTTGTGAAAAAATAGTTCTTCAAAACATTTATAATTAAATAAAAAGTAAGCACTGAGTATAATTCATAGCTAAATGATAAAACTCTACGAAATCAACAAGGGCTAAAGACACGTTCTCAAATAATCAACTATTCATTTAATAAGACCAAAAAGGTTAGGAACCGCTCTGGTTTAGAGCAACACAGTTGCTCAAACCAAACCCGAGATTCTCAACTGAATCGTATCGTATATCAAGAATTCAACTAGCACCGCTTGCACAGCCTCATAAAGTCATAACTTTCAAATTGAATATGCCGAGTAATAGCAGACTCTTAACCGTTAGTTATATGGTCTCACCAGGCTGAGATTTTATAGCCTTTCTGTTCAGAGGTTCTGCAGCGACTAGTATTTCTTGGATTAGATTTGGTATAAAAAAGAAAAGTTATTGTTCTCCCCCTTCTTTACTTTTTACTTTAAAGTAAATAGATGTTTTGGCAATAAATGCTTTTTATAGTTTGAGTTACAAAGCAAAAATTTAATTTCTTAAAATACACACTTCCATTGTATATTTTCAACTTTTCAAGCTCCCCCGTTTGCGACGTCAGATGTGATATTCTTATTATTTTCTTTTGCTTGTGACTCTACCTATAACATCTGTATTTTAAAACAACGACATTACCAATCCCCATTTCTAAATTACTTTTAAATCCCTGCGCAATATTACTTGTCTGTCTCAAAATACCTATAAATACGTTTACAAGGGCTCCTGCTACGAAAGTATTAAGGGCCATAATAACCAAGTTCACAAGTTTAAATTCTCGTAGCGAGGTAAGAGCGAAATTAATTTTTCGGTCATAATAATTCCAAGCCCCATTGAACGTCCACTTTATGTTGAAATTTTATGGTGGTTCAAATAAATGTGTTACGCTTTCTTAAATTTCTTGTAAAATTTCTACCAAACCAAAGCATAATATAAGTTTTAAACTTGGGTAGCAAGAAAAATAAAAGTAATTGCAGCATAAATAAATTTAAAATAAATTTGATAATTTTTAATTATCACTGTAGCAACTCACAGTTCTCACTGTCTGTCTCATACATAATAGTCATTTTTTGCGCTTGACTGCTCCATTTTACTAATTGGCAGGTATACACCAATAATTCAAACATCATTATACTCATAAATCTTGTATGAAATTGAAGCCTAAAGCTCTCGAAATAAATCACAATTTCCAGTGCCGTGAAGAATTGAAAAGGTTATTAATTTTCAGCGCGAAGGTAGTGCTGGAGGCTTTTATTGAATGGCGGAAATCTTTCAAAAGGCATGAACTGCCTTTTTGTGCTTCGTCTCGATTTCCTCTTCTCCGCTTTTAATTCTGGGCTCCGTTCAGTTTGATCGCCGGGTGACACCTGCCTAACATGCCATCTTTTTTGCACGCGTTAATTTTGTATGTTTTATCCTGCTGTCAGTGTTAGAGGGGCGATCAAACTGAACGTATCCCTCCCTGGTGTAATACGATTTTCTGGTTCATTTACTATCGTTAGAACTACGTGTTTATATGTATGTATAGTTGAGACCACATCAAGCTATACACTTGCAGTACGTACGACATTAGCCCCTACAGAGAAGAATATAAGATAGGTACAAAGTCGATGTTATTTGATGATTGTTAACATCGATGTTAGTCGATGTTAACGGAGGCGATGTTATTTTTTAGCGTGTTGGTCTATCACAAACAGCGTTTGTGAATGTACAAGAAAGTAAGTAGGGTGGATATAGAAGGGATACTGCCTGCCCGTGTTAGTACGTTTGTGCACTGGCCCATCCGATCCGACACTGGATGACGGATACTTTCATTCAACATAATGTTAGGTGGTAGAGCTAATGCCGGGCTCGACTGTGGAGGTACCACCATCTTACTCAGAAATAATCCCGAAGTTATCCGGGGGAGAGTAAGAGGACAGCTCTCAGGCAAAAAAACCAGGCGGCCCACCATTGCCTGGGACCGATGGATGGTGGTATATCCATCCCCAATTGCCAGGCCTTATATAAAACAGACTGGTGACGGGCAGCGGCGTCACTGGTGCAAGGGTTTCGGCACCGCGCTCACCAACCCGCCTGCCCAGCATGTGTGAGTACGGGCATTTCTTCCAGGAGGACCGCCAAGAGTGGCGAAATCCTGGAAAGGCCTATGTCTAGCATTGGACGAAACAGACTGATGGATGGATGGAATGTTGAATAAACGTCACACGCCTGACATCCGAAGCCGGACTGGGTCTGTATAAAGACGTCTTAAACATTTTCTTGTATATTCTTAATTTTGAAAGTTCAACTTGTATTCAAAAATTATTTATTTTCATAAAAATAGGCTTTATCCTTCAAAATATTCTAACCCTCAATTATCTACGATAAGGTCCTTTAGTATGGTGTCCTATTAGAGGACACAGAACAACCTCCGTGATAGAACATTAAAATTTCTGACTTTATTCTCGAATTTATTTCTTTAGTAATACGGATGATAATTCTGTGAAATTTCGAAGGTAGGGCAATGTGAAGAGCTCTTTATCACTCAAGGGACGTAATCGTTTGTGAGATTAAATTAATTATGGCTTAGGCCGGGGTTTCGGGACACATTTTTGTGAGGATTCACGTGGCTGGCGGTTTTACACACACTTCGGAGGTGCGTTATTAATTTGTTACAGTAAAGTATAACATTTACCTCCTTATTTAAATTAATAAAAATTATAAAAAAGGAAAAGATAAAGGGAAAGGAAAAGTTTCTCTATCCAAAGTTTGTCTTTGATAGCTTTTTAGTGATAAGAGCGTCAATTGGTACCCTGCTTTTACTTTTGAAATGTCTCTGTAATTTGTAATCTGATGTGCAGAGAAAATGAATGAATGTGTCAAAGTATAATGTATTGTATTGGTATTACCGCATCACCGACGCGCTTTAAATCTTCTTCTTCAAGGTCGTATTCTTCGATGCTGTAGGTCGTGTCCGGATGCGAGGTTCGTTGCTATAGCTTCAGTTGTTTTTAGGGTTCCGTACCTTAAGAGGAAAAAACGGAGTCCTTATAGGATCACTTTGTTGTTCGTCTGTGTGTCCATCCGTCCGTCCGTCTGTCTGTCAAGACTTTTTATCTCGGGAACGTGTAAAGCTATCGAGTTGAAATTAAAATTGTGCACACAAATCTACAGTTCCTTTAATTTGTAAAAAAAAATTCTAAGTTAACGTAAAAAAAGATACGGCTGTAATGCCGCAAAAAACGTATATTTCGACACTCTCAAGGGAATCAAAATCTATGGCATTGTTCAATGCCGACATTATTGTACAGTGGTCTGCAGTTCAAGTTATATATTTTTATATTTCATTACTTATAGGATAAGACTACCACATAATTGCTACGGAGTAGCAACTGCTACGATCCCATTGTTTTCCCGCTACGGCGTAGTCCAAACGCAAATACGCGTCAGAAATAACGAGTTTGTTCACATAAAATAAAGTTATGTGGGAACAAAGTTTGATAACAAGGTTTTCAACTTTAGACAGAGTCCCAAAAACAGCAGCACTCATTACCCGAGGCAATATTTTAGGTACTTCTCAAGAGATTTGTGTCACATTATCGCAGCACTAAAACCTTGACACGTATTATACTTACAATAAGTGGACGCGGGCGGCACGTCCAGGGGGGCGGCAAATCTAGGGATCCATCACGTAATATTCAAAGTCATTGACATAATACCCACCCCACCTATAAGTATAATTACTATTTTCGTTTATTTTATATCGTTAACATCGCCATCTATTGGCATCCATTAAAACCAAAATACAATGCCAATTGCCAATTTCTGGGGATGTTCAGAATACTATAAGCGACAGTTATCGCCACACGGATACAAAATGTATTTAAATAGAATTACACAGAAATTAGTTTAAAAATAAGGGACAACTAATCAAAAACACATTTAAATAATAACTTATATCGTAACATCAACAAAAAGTTTCCCTCCGATGTCGACAAATAAATAAATAAACAAGATATCTTTAATTTCCCGGATATCCTGTCTCGGTAAAGGGAAAAGAGCGTTTCCACAAGCCAGAACATTAGGAGATTAAGTAATGTAGCTATAGTTTTAATTGTACATGAAGTTTTAGACAGCTTGGATACAAGAAAATTGATAAGCAGGGGCGGCATAATCGGTATTGCACACTGGCGTTCAAAGAGCTAGCGGCGGGCCTGGGAGTGTATTTTTGAATCATTCGAATTTCAATTCGCATACGAATCCGCATGATTCGCATACGAATACAATACTAATTTTAAGTTTTGGTATGCGAATCATGCGGATTCGTATGCGAATTGAAATTCGAATGATTCAAAAATACACTCCCTGGCCCCTACTTCTCCGCCATAGCCCCGCCAAATAAATTCATGCAAACATGTACAAAACGGTCAAGTTAATTTTAAACCCCCCGTTTCCTAATACTTACCCAATATTTTTTCAGACTTTAAACATAATTTTTCATTTTCATAATCACAATTTTGTTGTTTTGGGGAAGTTGTTTAGTGTGATCACTAGATTATTATGGTTTCTTTAATAGAGTACTGTTTATTCACAGCCGGTTTTATAATTTCTTCTCGCAATTACATTTTGGGGTGGTAGAGCTAATGCCGGGCTCGACTGTGGAGGTACCACCATCTTACTCGTAAATCCTCCCGAAGTTATTCAGGGGAGAGTAAGAGGACAGATCTCAGGCAAAAAAACCAGGCGGCCCACCATTGCCTGGGACCGATGGATGGCGGTATATCCATCCCCAATTGCCGGCCCTTATATAAATCAGACTGGTGACGGGCAGCGGTGTCACTGGTGCAAGGGTTTCGGTACCGCGCTCACCAACCCGCCTGCCCAGCGTGTGTGAGTATGGGCATTTCTTCCAGGAGGAACGCCAAGAGTGGCGAAATCCTTGAAAGGCCTATGTCCAGCAGTGGACGAAACAGGCTGATGGATGGATGGATGGATTACATCTTAGAAATTCCGTTTTAATGTTCCTTCGTATGTATTGTACATCCCGTCGGAAATATCTAGGTACCTCAGTTCACCAGCACAGGTAGGTAGAGACCCTGCGGGGGGGAGGTTTCTTATATAGGTACGTAGAGAGAGAAGTTCATAATTTACGTCTGCAGCTAAAAGATCCACCATTTGCGAATTGGCAACAAATTTTCCTGAAAGACGCGTTCATAATTAGCCACTCGAAACAAATTGCCAGGGTATGAATAACAAGCCTGCATCCTTGGTTGTTTGACTTTCTATATTTCTTGTTCAACTGAAAGAAGACTACAACTTTAGAGCTTATTTGTCTTAGTACAAAAATGGTAAAAATGGACAGATGTAATTATTTACGAGTATATATCTTTCTCGAAATTAATTAACAAGAAGAAATTGACTGTTTGTTTTTTGTTTTATTAAGAGCTGGTGGTTTCGTTTTATGGGCAGGTCAGTGGCGTGCATAGGATTATTAGGTAGGGTAGGCACAAAACTGTAAATTTGGAATTTATCCCATATAAGACTATGCTTCATTTTGCAAACGAAAAAATGCAGTAGCTACCTATAACAATATTATTAGCAACAACAATCTTAGACCACATCAAGCCGGACACTTGCTTGCAATACGAAATTAGCCCCTATAATAATAAATAATAATAATAAAATTTCTTTATTCCAGCCAGATTTACATAAAGACAATAAAAAACAGGCCATATTACACACAAAAAAACAATAAAAAACCAAACAATAATAAATCCAAAGAAAAAAGAAAACTAAAAATAATAAACTCTGTAGTACACCAAAGCTTGCGTGATACTGTCGCCACTTCTTATGCACGGGGCTCTGAGTCCACTCGGTGCAGCTATGTAAGATGGTGTTATTAGTGGCTTGGAGACGCGCGCGCATTGACGCTGACCGCGCACGTAGCAGCGCGGGGAATGATGGCGTGCGGCCCGCGGCGTGCATACCGCTCGCGCTGCAACGCCAAGGAAGATGGAATACTGCGCGGTAGGCGTTATTATACTGAACGCGCATCGCACTCAGTGCAGCTTTGGTGAAATTCGTCCAGTGTTCTACCGTGTATACATTGGCGCAGTAAGTCATGAATAGCAGGCGTTTAACCTCTGCGCTACATCTGTAGAACCTCCGGGCGATCATATTAGCCCGCACGCTCGTTGCTCGACGTTGAAGTTCAATGTCATCGCTGTCAGACAGGTCAATTCGCAGTGTATGTCCAAGATATGTCACCTTATCGACTCTGTGTAAGATCCTTCCGTTCAGTACTAGGGTTGGAACTATACTTGGAGTGTGAGCCAATTCAAACACCATGAAGACTGACTTGTCAGCATTATAAAGAAGGTCCTGTTCACGTTCATAGTTTTCACATACTGTAATAAGTAATACTCTCATAGCTGTGATGGAGGGTGCTAAGATCACCATATCATCAGCATAGCTGATGTTATTTATCATGGCACCATTCAAAGAGCAGCCCACTTTGGACTCGGTTAACTGCTTACAAAGATCGTCCATGTATAAATTGAAGAGGACTGGAGACATAGATCCTCCCTGTCTAGCGCCACATCTCAGAGGAACTGGTCGAGTGCAGCTAGTATTCCATTGTACATAGCTTTCCTGTTGCTCGTGCTATACTTTCAGAACGTCTATGATGTGACTGGAGACTCCTCGATCCTTCATCTTCCTCCACAACAAGCTGTGTGACACGCGATCGAATGCCTTGCTTAGATCTAGGAAGCATGCATATGTAGACGTCTTCCTTAATTTGTAGTATTGTGCAATTTGCTTCACTGTGTAGATAGCCGAACCAGTGGAACAGCCCGCTTTAAAGCCCATCTGTTCATTAGTACTTTGTAAGAGATCCCCAGTTAAGCAAAGCAAAATCGTCTCAAATATTCTGGCTGTAATTGTAGTGAGAGAAATCGGCCTATAGTTTTTAGAACAGCATTGGTCAACCTTTTTGTCCTTGGGTATTGGTGATACAAGTGTGCGTGTTACTTCCTCGGGCAGATACGACAATTTTAACATAGCTGTGAACAGTTGGGACAGGTACGAGGCTATATGTGGACCAGCATGTAAAATATGCTCAATACTAAGCCCGTCGTGACCAGGTGACTTGCCTCTGGGCATGTCCTTTAATATTCTTAGTACCGTCTTCACATCTACTTCGGGGCAAGTGTTGTCGTGGTTTGACTCATATTCATGCTGTACCGCAGTAGGGCTCGGTGCTTGTAATAAAGTCGTAGCAAGATGGTCCGCTATTTCTTCATTGGCAGTTTTACCATCTATGTGTTCTGGACGTGAGCTCCTGGCATTAGTTACCTGTCTTGTATGCGACCAAAATTTGGTAAAATTTTTCGTTTTCAAGGAAGTTGCTATCCTGTCCATCGCAACTTGATCTGCCTTACGCTGACATGTTTTTAAGTTACGTTGAAACACTCTTCGGTAGTGCTTTCTGTGGTCTGCCACCGGCCCATCGATGGGTTGCCTCTGCTTGTGCCACAGCTTCAACGCGTCTCGTGAAGCGGCGTATAACTCAGCTACGTTTTCATGCCAACCTGGCACTACCTTCATCTTTTTACGCGGTTTAGTTTGAAAGGCTGTCTTAGCTGATATCTGCATCGTTTCTACAAGAAAGCGATAACAAGAATCAATATCCTCGATAATCATATTCAAACTTGGGGGAAGTCGGTTGAGACTTCTAGAACACAGCTTGGTGTAATGAAATACGTTGCGTGGTGCGCGGGGTTTCCATGCAAATGCATTTAACTTGTCTTCTGAATTACATGCGATTTTTATCAATTCACCCGGATCCAAGGTCAAATATATAGGGCCACAGTGTAATCTACCTCTACTCCAGTTACAAGTTTTTCAACTCTGAGCAGAGCACGTGATCTAACCATGATGTAGTATTATGGGCGTCGCTCACATATGTGTAAGTGTCTGGAGGCAATAATTTTTTATCAATACATTGATAGCTATATTCTCGACAAAAGTCGACCAGCTCGGAACCGAACTCCGTCCGCCAATCTGCATTGAAGTCCCCGGCTACTATAAAGTTGCTAGTTTCACTTTCCTCTATGGTCGAGTTAATCGTGCTGAGACAGTCGCAAAACTCAGGTAAATTCTCTTCCAGGTTCCTTGGATCGTACGTTGGCATGTATACGCATATTACAAGTAGTTGGCTTGTAGCAGATAAGTGAATGTTCATGGCTGCTATTCGTGGATTGTTACAATCTACGCGGGAAACCCGTAGGTTTTTACGGTATAAAATTCAACAGCCTCCATATGGTCGACCCTTTAAACGTGCCAATACCATTGAATTCAGTGTGTAAGGAGTCCAAATAATCCAAGTCAAAAGGTATAAGCCAAGTTTCCTGCAGAAATACTAGGTCGTGGTTATCGCAGAGATCTTCTACAAATGTAGGAATCCTTTTTAAGGACCTACAATTCAGTGTTGTGATTCTTATTCGGTGTACAGCCATTTCAAGTATTAGGTTTAGGAACAGCCTCCTGTCGTGGCTCATGATAACTAAATACTATACTTAGAGGCCAAGGTAAATACTAAGTCTATAAAAGGTAAATACTAAGTCCAAACTGTCCGACTCGACGTGGTTGCTTCGAACAGGCGTTGCGTATTACAATGGGAATGTGTGCTTACTTGGCGCGAGCCGCGACATCATGGGAGTATAGTTATAGATGTACACATAGAGAATTGGCATCGAATTTTAGCTATGCGTGTTGCCACGGTAGCGAGCGCTGCAGGCAGGTAGGTATTTCAAAGAACGGCTGAAGCTTTCCTGATTATAATATTGAAATAGATGTGTGTACCTTCCTATATTTAATAGATAGTGGTCTAGTTAGCTAAGCCAAGCCTAAGGTAGGCATTGTGTATTTGCCTATATGAGATGCACGCCACTGGGGCAGGTAGCTTAGTGATAATTTTGTCGTTTCTTGCGCTTTTAAGTTATATGTAAAAATATAACTCATGTATGTTGTATACAGATTAGATTCTTATACGGGTGATAATCATTATCGTTTTCGTTGTCATCGTCATCATCATCATGATCATCGTCATCGTCATCCTTATTTCCTGTCGGGTAGTCATGTAGCCTGTCCTACTGGCGCCCGTACATACTTCAAAAACATTGGTAAAGTAGATCTTCAAACACAAAAGTAATGTTACTTTGTTTAGTTTCAATTGTATTTTTATTTATATTTTACTGTAACATTATATTACTTTTCATCTCGTAATACTATCATATCATTAACATGACGAAAGATGAATCGTAAATTCAAAAAAAGTTTTTTCTGAATGTGACGTACAAGTTTAGAACATGCCAAGATACGAAAAAAGAAGTATCCACTATAAAAAATAATAATTTTACATTTAATAAAAAATAATGGTTATGAATTACAATGAGGTAACCATAGATATCCCCTTACTATCGGTGCAAGAGCGAGACACAAGAGCTACATAGGTGACACTAAAATAGCACACTAAGTGAGTGCAAGACGAATTGCATTTTGTGCATTAGCTGCACTATATTTTCTAATTATCGTATTGTATTGTTCACTTGTAATCGTCAGTAGAGAGGGAATAGCGGTAGCATGAATCCTCTTAGCATCAATTACACAGGACTCGGGACGAATCCCCGTAATCCCAACACATCAAATATGAAATCAAAATTTGAATAATATTTAACATCTTCAAAGCCAACAGACCCCCGAAGTCTCTGTGTCACAGAACCAAAATTAGAACGCATGAAACCGGACACGGAGAATCAAATCCAATAAGGTCGGTTTTATTCAATAAGTGAGCAGCGACATACATCGTTGGGTCTTGGTAATCTAGTTTAAACAAGAGCCGCTTTCAAGGATTTCTGATTTGTTCACTGTGGCACCATAACATCCTTCGTGTACACATCTTTTGTGAGGAAAATTTTTATTGACATCGGTCGCATGTATTGAGATCTCAACACCATTAAATAAGCTGTTATTACAATCACTTTTAAACTACCGTTTAAATTCAACTATAACGTATACTATTCCAATTAAATCAAATTCTGCAAGTTCCATCGCTGATTCTAAGAGTTTAGTTTACCAAAGTCGTTGTAGAAGGTGATTGATGGTAAATAAAAATAAGCACAATATATCCCTACTCGGAAACTGAAACTGTAGGACTACCATGAGTTTTGCTTACTATACACGTTAACGTCTGCGTAAAATATTTATATGAGAAATTGTGAAGCGCCCCTACCAGCATTTCTCATACAAAATATTTTCGCAGACGGTAACGTGTATAGTAAGCAAAACTCATGGTAGGCCTACAGTTGTTTCCAAATTGTCAAGAAAGTTTATAAATAAACGTGTGGTATACATATGTAGTACATATATGTATAGATATAATACTATAATCACATGATAATTTTATTTGAAACGAGATGGATGTAGAGCTAGCAGTGTGTGTTATTAGCATCGACTTTAAAGGTTGTTGTCCACACAATTGCACTATTTTAAAACTGCGCAGTTTTTTTTTATTTATTTTTTTATAAAGGTGAAATACCACTCTCACTATAAAACATAGAGTCTATTAACTTGAGATTTGGTAAATAGGTTTTTAATATGGCGCGCACTCAATATTTTTTATAAATTTAAATTCTAATACAAGGTGTTTAGGAGGCTATGTGAATTTTATTTTGGCATTACCACTCTAAGCAAAAAAACTCGCAGTGCGAAAGTTGCAAATTTTATACTTAATTTCAGAATTCGTAATCATGGTCCCTATTTGAACCATGAACCTATTTATACATTTCTATGAATGCGCCGCGTTCGGGTCCTGCGGCACGCTTAGATCTGCGTCCACGTTAAGGCGGCTCGGTAGAGCTTCACCTTCCTCTTTCGCACCACTACCCTCAAAGACCCTCTCTATAAGCCCAAACTAAAACACCAAACAACCGAACTATAACCTTGAATTCGTAATCATGGTCCCTATTTGAACCATGAACCTATTTATACAATTCTATGAATGCGCCGCGTTCGGGTCCTGCGGCGCGCTTAGATCTGCGTCCACGTTAAGGCGGCTCGGTAGAGCTTCACCTTCCTCTTTCGCACCACTACCCTCAAAGACCCTCTCTATAAGCCCAAACTAAAACACCAAACAACCGAACTATAACCTTGAATTCGTAATCATGGTCCCTATTTGAACCATGAACCTATTTATACATTTCTATGAATGCGCCGCGTTCGGGTCCTGCGGCACGCTTAGATCTGCGTCCACGTTAAGGCGGCTCGGTAGAGCTTCACCTTCCTCTTTCGCACCACTACCCTCAAAGACCCTCTCTATAAGCCCAAACTAAAACACCAAACAACCGAACTATAACCTTGAATTCGTAATCATGGTCCCTATTTGAACCATGAACCTATTTATACATTTCTATGAATGCGCCGCGTTCGGGTCCTGCGGCACGCTTAGATCTGCGTCCACGTTAAGGCGGCTCGGTAGAGCTTCACCTTCCACTTTCGGACCACTACTCTCAAAGACCCTCTCTATAAGCCCAAACTAAAACACCAAACAACCAAACTATAACCTTGAATTGTGTTTAGAATTATGTAAAAATCATAACTGGCTTGCATAATATTTTAAAATAAATCAGTAGAATAAGTACAAGTAAATTATGCGCAATACTATAGAGATTAATTTTTTTATAATTTTATTTTATGGCACGTGTTGCAAAAAATTATTATTTTATTTTAAAAAGGTATATTTCCATTAATCTTACTACTGCAAGGAACCTTTTAATCGCGTCTTTGATGTGCTCTTTCTACATTTAATCATGTAGAAATCAACATCTGTCAATTTCGTAATATTTTGGAAACATTGAGCATATTATGCAGCAAACAAATAAGAATGGAAAGAAGTTCAAAGCTGTCAACAGCAAAAGCCATCCTTTATCTGAGGTGGATGAGGAAGAAACCCTTTCAATTTGTTCACAGGAAATCTTTGTGAGACGTATAACAAATCCCTCATATACATTAGGATGTTAATAGTATTTCCGTGTTCTTTTAAACGCGCTTTACTCTTAATTGTACCTATGAAGATCTTAATCATTCTTTAGTTTATTCCTTGAAAGTTGGGTTATAAACGAGCATTGCGAAATGTACAAATATAAAAGCAAAATACCACCACCTCACTCATTACAAAATATTCCGAACTAAAGAGCCTTCAAACTTCAACATTTCCTTATGCAACGTAGGCACCCATTATGAAAGGATTTTTAAAAACGTAATTCATTAATATACCTATACATTTATAGTAACTTTCAACAGATTCCTTATTTTACTTTACTCTTAAATATATATAAGTGCAAGTACAAGACTAATCAGTATAAAGGTTTTATATATATTTTTTAATTGTATAGGTATATTCGTTTTTCAAGTGGGCGTGGATGAAATAGCGAAATAATTTGAAAAGGGTCTCGTTGCCGATTTTGATAAAAACCAAAACTGCGTCATTAATTTCTTTCTATTAAGGTTCTGTCTTTTAGTTCCCGGCACAGTGTACGGTTTCTAAAACTTAAGCATTATGGAAACACAGTGTTTTTTTCAAACATCCGGTATAAAAGGGACAATAATCTAGTTTAATCTAGCTTGGATCCCGCTAATGTGACGTCATTGACCCATGTTCCTTTGTCGTGGTTTTTTGACGCATTTTTGGTACAAAATGAGGAAAAACAGCGGCAGCTTAGTTGATATAAATGTATTATACAGGTGAGTATTTATAAAAGTATATGTAAATAAACATTAAATAAAATAAAATTACATTAAATAAAATCGAATAATTAACTGATTTAACGTTTACACAATCAGCTTAAATTTAAAATAATATAATAAAACACTCTAGTAATTTATAAATTTTACACTAGATATATATTTATTTCTATTTGGATTCAAATTCGGGTTCCTAAGTATACGGTGTCTTACCGACTGAGCCACCGTGACTTCTCTTTAAACATATAAGAATACGGTGTCTTACCGAATGAGCCATCTAGACTCCGCTTTAAACATATAAGAATACGGTATCTTACAGACTGAGCCACCTCGACTCCGCTTTAAACATATATTATAAAAATACGGTGTTTTAACGACTGAGCCACCATGACTCCGCTTTAAACATATAAAATTACGGTGTCTAACTAACTATGCTACCGTGACTCCGCTTTAAACATATAAAATTACGGTGTCTAACTAACTAAGCTACCGCGACTCCGCTTTAAACATATAAAATTACGGTGTCTGACTAACTAAGCTACCGCGACTCCGCTTTAAACATATAAAATTACGGTGTCTAACTAACTAAGCTACCGCGACTCCGCTTTAAACATATAAAATTACGGTGTCTAACTAACTAAGCTACCGCGACTCCGCTTTCATTTAACATACCTATATTAGGAATAAGTAGTTTTGACATAGGTACATGACTTTATAGTCGCGCCTCGCCTAATATTGCAAGGGTATTGTCCTCGTGCATTTACTTTCTTGTAATTACTAATACTTTTAAAATCCAGTGATATCGGTTTTCATGCAAACTAGGTCATATGCAATTTTTTAATTTTATTTTGTATTAGCTTTTACCCGCGGCTTCACTCGCGTGGAAGTGTCTTTCGATGTTTGAGTAGTATCGATAGTTTTCGGCTTGGCGGTTATTTTATCAGCATCCTTTGTAGCCTATATATTGAATAGGGTCAGTAAGATGATAATAAAGAAAACCGCATCCAAATCGATTGAGTGATTCTCGAGTTAAAATGGAACAGCAGACAATAAAAAAAAATATGTTTTTGTCTCTGCACAATAATATAATTAACTATTTAATTTAAAATGTCGCAAAAAATATCGCTTTTAGTGATAAGACCGCCAATTCTACCCTGCTACTTGTTATTGTAGAAATAATAATATATATTTTTTTGTGTGCAATACAGAATATTGTGTTGTATTGTATTTATTGATCTAGATGAAGTTTAACAGATTTTAAAATTTCTCTACATGCAGGTTCTATAGAAAAAAAATCCGCTTGACCACTTTTCGCTCATTTCGCAATGGTAATTAGGAGTGAAAAGTGGGACAACGGCTATTACTTCGATGGTACACATAAGTAATACGCACGAGCCTTGTTCAATTTGATAATACAGTTTTACGACCAATTCCACAGAGTATTGAACATCGAAATACAGTCCGACCACATGTTGTAGAGACATTAGCTAATCAATAAACAACTCTAATACCCGTCAATAAAGCTTTACTGCTGGTGGTTGTTTTGGAAATTCCATTACTAATAATATCAATATAGAAACAACTCTTATGCGTTAATATTTCGTGGTTGGTAACGAGTTTTGTCTATGGACAAATATTAATTATTAATATAATATTTGATTTGATTTGATTTGAGACATCTTCAGGTCTTAAAAAATATGTATTATAATGTCAGATACGCAAAATGTCAATGTAAAAATTAAGATCCCTAAAGCACCTAACAAGACTTCTCACAAGACAGACTTTTTATGCGTTTTTGACCGTGCGACTTTCAATAAAGTTTATAACTCCACACCAAAAATAAAAGGCCGTCGCAAATAATATTGCTTCGGCACCATACCTCCGCAAAGTATGCATCGAAATATGAACCTTAAATTGTGTTCTATACCTTACATCAGATCATTTATTTGCAGTAAAGCCATACACAATTTATGCTCTAAGGCAAGCAAAAAAATTGACAGATAAAATGAAAATATACACTGAAAGATTATGGAAAAATATTAAAAGGTTATTTGAAATACAATGTGAGAAAATTTTAAACATTATTTTACTATTGTTTAACTAGCTTTTATCCGCGGCTTCACCCGCGTTGGATTAGTTTTTGTACACTATGGTTTGTATAAAATCTGTCAATATTTTTCGGACTGTTACCTACAGTAAACACAGCTGCTGAAATGTGTGTGTTATGCGCCTCTGTGTTTCCCATTTTGTATGTCTCTTTTATAGCTTTTCCATGGTAACTGATTTATGGTATAGAAAGTAGTTTTTGTCCTATTCTAGATTTAGAATTTTGTGCAAAGTTTCAGACCAAACGGATTAATAGGTACGGCGTGAAAGGGTGACACATCACCCTTCTGTAGAAACTTGAAACCTCATTTCCATCCCATAGGAACTGATTGATGGGTTAAAAAGTAGCTTATGTCCTATTCCAGAATTAGAACTACATTCATGCAAAATTTCAGCCCAATCGGTTCAGTAGTTACGGCGTGAAAGAGTGACAAACATCCATCCATCCATACATCCAAACTTTCGCATTTATAATATTACTGGGAGTGGGATAGGAAGGGGGATAGTGGGATTAAAAATTTAATGAATAGATCATAATTGTCAAAAATTACATTTTGCAAGTGCACGACGCGAGGTCCACCCGCACGGCCGTCCACTGGTACAAAAATGTCACATACGAGTACGCAACACGATTTTAAGCTCATATATCAATACTTTACTTTGGGGTGGTCTGGTGCCGATCCGTTGTTATGCGTTACGTCTGCGTAAGGCTTATCAAGGATTTTTATTAAATTTTAGTAACCTATATATTTTTCATGTATTTCCCGTATTATATACGTGACTTTCGTTTGTGTGTCGGGGTTCATGCTAGGGACTCGGTGGGTGGTTGGGGTTCGAGAGTTTGGTGACCTTGTTTGCGAAGCGCGAGAAATATTTTTTTTGTGCCTACACACTTGTTTGAGAACAACTTCGATTCAATTCAAGTCTGAATTTTATTTTGGGTATGTCGCGGAAGAGGTCATTGGCTCTTGGTCGTATCTGCTTGCCGGGTCTCCGGTGGGGGTTTGGCTGTGTAGACGAATCACCTAAAATTAAACATTAAATTTTTTTCATATATATTTTTTTTGTACATATTCTATATTTTTTTAAACACAAATTTTGACGTGTTCATAGAACGTGTACTTTATTTTATAAAAAAATATGTATAGAGAAACAAGTAAAAAATAATGATCGATATATATTTCGACCCACTTGTGGTCACAGTCGAAATAAATATCGATCATTATAATTTATTTGTTTCTCTTTACATATTTCCCATATAACTAACTATATTTAAAGGCTCGGGAAGTCACAAAAATAGTATTTATTTAATTATTTTATAAAATAAATAATTGTTTGAATTAACGAAATAACATTTACTGGTACATATATAAAACTAGGATATTGCACGTCAATAACGTTTTATACACCATCATACGTAATTTCATGATAATGGTTGTTGCGGTGATAAAATATGTGGTAAAAATAAAAGTTTTACCACCGAAACACTCAACTTGCATTTCAGAATGTATTCTATCTTCCCTGTCAGTATCCATCTATGCTGCGGTGCATTGCAGTAAATCATCTAATATTGATAGCGCCCGCCCCGGGCAATTGCGAGTTTACCTCTTGACCGTTAACCGTAACGCACGTGTCGGCCTAATTGGAGGATAAATTACTGATCGAATTTTGGTGAAATTAGGACGTTTGCGATTATATTTGACAGGTAATGAGGGTAGAAACGACATGGAAGTGTTTTGAATTAGTAAGTAACCGATAAAAAAAATAGACTGTTGCCTAGTATTTTGAAGGTAATGTAGCAACCAAAGTTGATACTTTTGGCTACAGTACCTACTCATATATTCAATTATTTATTTAACTACAGGCCCCGTCTAAATATGAATTTCAACAAACTTAGATAGGGGCGGGACCAAAATTTATTATCATAATATCGACTTCGATCCTATGTCAGCTGTGTTTGACTTCAAAATAGAATGTGTCTTTAATCCCTTGCGATGTTTTAAATTTGGA
This sequence comes from Ypsolopha scabrella, assembly GCA_910592155.1. Taxonomy (NCBI): domain Eukaryota; kingdom Metazoa; phylum Arthropoda; class Insecta; order Lepidoptera; family Ypsolophidae; genus Ypsolopha; species Ypsolopha scabrella. Next base: position 9,109,287 of record OU342969.1, read on the forward strand.
ATACATTGCACTTTCCAAGAAGTGGTACGGTCGACTATGCCAAATCTGTACGGATTCGATAACATTTGTAACCTTATAGCTATAGCGACATAAGTGTAGTATTGTTTGGAGAGGAAACGATAATTTTACACTCTTTCTGTGGGCAAGCTTTCCTGTGGCGCCGATATATTTTTTTTCAAAGTTTTCAGGTCATAAACCAAACGAATTTACGAATTATACTTAAAATCTGAAGCGTAAAAGTGATGTAATCTCTTATGTAAGAACGTTGAATAATAATAATAATAATACATGTATATGTTAAGTATCATTTATTTATTATTAAACTGCCCACTTAGGAGTTTTGACTGGTACTGTCATCCAGTTTTATTGATGAAGGGATTTCTAAAAGGGCTCAGAATTGTTTACAAAGCAGAAAAACAGGAACGAAGTTCTTTGATCTAGAAATATATTAAATTTTATTTATTCTATTTTTTTCCCACCTCATTTGCATCTTGAAACTTATTGACTCGGTTATTCCTACCTCTATGTTCTTCGCCATAGCAAAAAATGCAGTCATCAAGACATTAATTTTAGTTTGACAGGATTTTTTTCAGATTTGGCAAATACACGGGTATTTTGACGGGTAATAAAATAGAAAATTAATGTGTCTACGGGGGTGGAACATAAAATAATCTAGGCGGGAGAAGGAGCTGATTTAAAGGAAATCAGGGTTTTTGAACGGACAGTGAAGCGCGAGTCGGAGAGTGGAGTTGATCTCGAAGCGCGAACGGGTCGTCAAATCGCGGAATAAAACCTCGGAAGGAAATTGGTCTCTACGTCGCGCGCGGATCTCCGAATCTATTAGAACCAAAGTCCAAGCGTACGAGTCGCGTAACGCGTTATAAGAGTGTCGAGTATCGTGTACGTACATCGAAAGTGCGGATTTGCAATAAATAAAGCTTTCGTTATTTATATAGTTTGAAAGTGTTAACAGTGCGTCGGTGAAGTGCGTTCGTAATTGCGTAAAACTGAATTAGCTAATTTAAATTTTACCCGCAACGGTTTTCTCATGAAACTCAATAGAAACGAAATATAATTATTTCGCTATAGAGGCGGTGCGAAGATAGCGAGTGTATAATATTTATAAATATCAAGTATCTACATCAGAAATTTATTTATGTAACTCGTTTTATATTTATCCTTTATCCCTATAGCTATCTAGGTCCTGAAGGAGATTATATTATATTATTTTAGCTTTCCTTCGTCTGGCAGAGATACTCATATTTTGATCTAGTATAGACGGTCTGTGGAAATTACGAGAGTTTTTAGGTCAAAGGAGCCAGTAGAAACATTTCTTTCCTTTTTCCCTATATTTAGGTTTTCTTCATACAGGTGTTCCTTTTTCTTACAGCTTTTCTTTTTTTATAGGTAGATCAACGAGATCCAGGGCTGAAAATTTCCACATGACTGTTCTCAAACTTCTGTCTTTAGGTTTTATTTTAGAACCTTTTGTGAAAATGAAGTATTGTGTATATAATATTATTTTACGAACCAAGGGGTTTAGGAACGTAGAGTTTTTCCAAGGGTAAAGCATTTAGGTGTGTGACCGGGGTAGGTGTGCAGTTAGCTATGGAAGGAAGCCTTACTCTTTTGTTTGTGTCTGAAACCATAGCTGACCTAGTCGAGCAGGACTCCACTTGCCAGTATCTTGAAGAAGCTCTTCGTTCACCAGTCAAGCTTAGTAAGTTAGAAAACTTAAAACTGACTTGGCCAGGTCTTTAGGAGAGATGTGTGAAAATTGGTGATGTTTTGAAAGTTTTTTTTTTATAAATGAGTAAAATTCTAGGGACTTAGGGTTTAAATGGTAGTCTAGATTGGCGCTGGATTTTGTTTGGAAGCGTGTTATTCTGTGTAATACGTGGGAATGACTATTAAAGTTTGGCAGGGAGGTCGTTTTCTAAATCGTTAGGGCCCCCACTTCATTCTGGATTTGCAAAGAATCTCGAACCTTCAATATTCTTTATAAAATCATATATATATATATCCCTAATATTATACCTAACATACATACACAAAATAATTATATAACACATTATGTTTACACACTGAATTTATCTTCGGCTTACGTCAAATTTCGTATTTGCGCGGGTGTATATCATCTTTGTATCAAAGCGTGTCAAATTAAAGTGTTATGCGGTGATACGGTATGTAATAATAATAATACAGTGTAATTGTTGGAGTCCTGGGAGTTGCTGAAACCCGTTGTTCCTGAAAGAGCGGTTTTATCCAGCTAAGTCGCATGAAATACTTCACGCTTACGATTTTTCACCTTTTATTCGATAAATTCTGAATATGTGTACCTGTACCCATTTATTACGGCGTCCGGATCAAGATCCTATTTTTCTGTTTTTTTTTAACCGTTATGAATACAATGTAGAGGTCCTACCAAAGTAGATACTAATCACAAATTACTATGGCCATAATATTAAATAAATAAATATTTAAATATATAGATAAATATTTAAATAAATAAATAGATAAATAAATATATTAATAAATGACGAATAAGTACTCGCCAGAGTCTTATTTTGTTACAGTAAGGTCATGGGTTCTAATACCGGAGAGCACAATTGTGTTTTAAGTCTACGTGCTGCGGAAGGCACGTTAAGTTGTTGTTCCATACCTGTGCCCGAAGTACGCTGGTACATGTTGTTGTTCCATATTTGTAACCGCAGTACGATGGTACGTAATAATCGTATGTGAAACGTGGGTGTATGGAAAGTGAAAGGGTGTGCGTATTGGTAAAACCCTGAAACACCTCTGACGATGTATGTAGGTATAATATATCGCAGGATTATTAAAAAAAAACATAATTTGGCTTTGATCTCAGGACTTTGGCTCAGGTCCGGCAGATAGCATTTAAGGTGACAACTGAAGGATTTCTGGGTTGACATAAAAAAAAAACTGGCCAAGAGCGAGTCGGAATCACCCACGAAGGGTTTCGAACCATTATCTATAAAAACGGCGAAAAATCATTTCTGTTGTGTGGGAGTGCGGAGGTCCGACTCGCACTTGGCCGGTTTTAGTGTCTGCTGTCATAGCGGCAACAGAAATACATCATCTGTAAAAATGTCAACTGTCTAACTATCATGGTTTATGAGATACAGCCTGGTGACAGAGGGACAGACTGACGGACAGCGGGGTCTTAGTGATACCAATAGGTACATCAATTACCCCTTTTGTGAAATACGCAAAATAAAATAAAGACTTCCTAAACTAATTGAGTCGAGGTATTTAATTTGAGTCGAGGGTTTATAAACGAAAGTCACCCTGTATACTATTTAAATATGTCTGTGTAAAGATGATAATCGTACAAAAAGGTTTACCGTGGCGTCTGGCCATGTGAAAGCTTTAGTAAAAACGCTAGCATCTGAAAATACTTTCAGCGTCACATTGCCTCGTAGCAATTTTCACCGGCGCAAAAGGCAGCATAGAACGGGTTCGGGCAGGAGAATTTCCCATCCATATTTGATCAAGTTTACCCGCACTGCACACTTGTGTTGCCACAAAATGGTGTGCCACCGTTTTTAGGATTCCGTACCCAAAGTACAAAACGGATACCTATTAATGTCACTCTCAAATCTACTTTTTATATTGTTTTTATCATCTAAAATAAAGAAATGGGGGCCATCAAAGTTGTTAGTTTCAGAAAATGTTTGTTACGGTGTCTATTAAGGTCTGTTTTTGTACGAAGGAGGAAACTAACAGTTCGTGGCTCGTGGTAGTGGGAAATGCGCATTTAATTCCTATGGTGCATAAGCCATTTCACATTGACGCGAACTTTTTAAAAAAGGTTTCGTTATGACATCGTTACAAAATAATAATCCAAATCTATAATGAAGTTTCCAAAAATCATAAAAAATCAAGGAATTAAGTTTAAATCAATTGCATTGATCATTATTATTGCTCCATCTCTTTTAGACATACTAATACCAATTATTTTGAGTTATAATTTAAGATATTTTTTTATTTAATTAAATACTGGTATGTTGCCGATTTGAAACACAGCGCATTTAAGGGTTAATATATATGTATTTATATATACACATATAAATTACGTATTTATATATTCTTCAGTTTTTTTTTATTTGTCATCACGGTTCAGATCTCTTTTAGGCAAGCGTAGTAAATAATTTAAAAATAATATATTAATATATAAAAATAAAAAAAACATGATCCACATACTTGTTGATAGGACTGAAGGTAGCGCTTCATGCATCATAGAAGTTAAAAGCGCATTTCCCAACATCACGAACTGTCAGTTTCCTTCTTCGTGCAAAAACAGACAATAGTTAAAAATTCAATTACATACCTCTGGTTGGGAATCCGCAATTTCTGTATCCATCCATCCATCAGCCTGTTTCGTCCACTGCTGGACATAGGCCTTTTCAGGATTTTGCCACTCTTGGCGGTCCTTCTGGAAGAAATGCCCATACTCAAACACGTTGGACAGGCGGGTTGGTGAGCGCGGTGCCGAAACCCTTGCACCAGTGACGCCGCTGCTCGTCACCAGTCTGATTTACATAAGGCCCGGCAATTGGGGATGGATATACCGCCATCCATCGGTCACAGGCAATGGTGGGCCGCCTGGTTTTTTTGCCTGAGAGCTGTCCTCTTACTCTCTCCCGAATAACTTCGGGAGGATTTCCGAGTAAGATGGTGGTACCTCCACAGTCGAGCCCGGCATTAGCTCTACCACCTAACAAACTTTTCACCACCTTTCTGTATATTATGAACTATATACCATATTTAATGAAATAATACTGAAAAAATTCATTTGTATTATAGTTTTAAGGTAACGTACCCGGATACTTGATTAACTTAATTTTGCAGCTTCGTTTTATTAATTTTGTAATTTTTGTAAAAATAATGTATAAGTCATTTAAACTTATTTGAATGGTACGAAACCCTCAGAACGCGAGTGTTACTCGCACTTTACCGAATTTATTGAGTATTACGGTCCCATTCCTATCGGATTTTTGCGATAAAACATTTTTGTTTTGGTTCAGGTTTTGCATTTTTGCTAAACTGCAGGAAAGTCGCATTTTCGCAAAACACCCTAAGTACAAAATTATGTGCAGAAAAATTTCAAGATTTTTACGATACAAATTAAATTTGCTTGCCTATGTTCCTATGATGTTAGTTACAGGAATCAAAGAATGTATCTACCTCCTTGACAATTCTAATCACAAAAACAAAAACTTATATTCATAACGTATTTTAAAACAAAACAACGTATCTATATATAAATACGTTAATAGCTTTACGATAAGAAATTACTATAGATGGAAATCCAATGACCTACCTGAACAGCAAATGGAGGGAACATCGTATACTCGATTTCTCGTAATTACAAAGGACATGGAGATTCTATTGAGAGATCGGAAACCCACCTAGTTTGGAGCTTTGTCAAGACTATCTTTGTTGAGGAAACCTATCGGTTATTTATTACAAAGACAGATAATTCACCTATAAATGTACATATTATTCCAATATACATAAAATACCTCGCGACAACATGAATCCCCGAAGGATTATCAGGTTGTGTTACCGAGTATGGACTTTGAAATGCCCACATTTCTGGGTGGTTAGCTCTATGACCATACTTTGGACACGAAAACAGCTTAACGTGCCTTCCGAGTAACACAGACTGAACACAAAATGTGCTCTTACTGGATTTGACGTTCGTTCGACCACAAAGGCGATTATTTGAAATATTATTATGTTTCATATGTTTATGTATATTTGTATATGTTTTATAGAGGTAGCTGAAACTAATTTTGTATCAAATTAAATTTATATCACTGCGGTATAGAAAATCAGAAAGTAAATCTGGACGTGAGGAGCTCTGAACCGGGATATTTTTATATCATTTCGATGTCCACCACCGCAACCTAGACTTTTAACCGTGACTGCAAAAATGGAATCAATTTGCCTACGTTTTTTACTTTTGTGGTACAGAACATTAAAAAGGGAAAAACGTTCAAATCTTTGGAGGACATAAATAAGGAATGAAAAAAAAGGAATAAATCTTTACTCGGGCGTGGTTTGAACCAGGGGCCTTGTTGTTTAACTTCGACATCCATCGCAATCGCCTTCAAACGCACCGTGTTTGGCTGGAAATTACATCACACATCATTTTTAGCCAATCACAATATTGAAGTGAGACAATAAGAGGGCGGGAACCTCTTACGCACCAAGCAGACGTTTTGCCAACTGAGTCAGTCTTGTACGAAGGCAAGACGATACAGACAATAATAAACATCACAGAGTGATTTCTCAGCCCCGAAAACCCTACACAAATCCTTAGAGCCGTTTTTTTTAACCCGATTACAAGTATACAAATATTGCTCATTGGATTTTATGTATTTATAGTATTCGCGACTATTTCATATTATAATTTTTACCAAGCATGCACAGGGCCGTTTTCCTTAAAGTCGTACACAGTAAAAAATATGCGGGAAATATTTTCGTTTCAATATTGCCGGATAAAGGCAGAATATGTTTGTTATACCTTGAATTTACAGAAAACTCTATTAATCCCTAAAATAAGCAGTTCACGATTTTATAAAACATTTTTTTCCATTAGTTGGGTTTGCTTGACGATTCATTCCGTTAGCAACTAGCTTTGATGATAATAAATAACACAGGTATGTTTTATCATTTGTATTTTAATAGTTCTAGTTATTATACGGTATGAACGGTAACGGAAAGAAATTGTAAAGGTGCGTTTAGGGTGAAACATTTCGAGATTGTATGTTATCATTATTCTTCGTAGAAACAACCAAGGCAAATATAATCAAAATCTCTCTGATCCTTAGAAAATTTAGTGCAAAATCAGTTCCACGTATTTAATTAAGTCCGTTGTTGTATAAGTATGGGAACTTAATTTTTCATGCGGAACACTGCAGCTCACGAGAAACTAGAGTTCTTATTGACTTACTACTGGTATGTACCTTATTTAACTTATTATGTGACTGGTAAAGGATGCTTAGAAGACTCATTTTCTTTTTTTACTGGAGTAGGTATCATGAACATTGTCGTGGTTATTTTCCTTCATAAACAAAATATCATAAACTGATAGAAATGTGTAAAATATGTTACCATCGTTACAGTGTATATTTAGCCTTAGGCTTCCATTCCGAAACGTTTCTGTTCAGCTTCTACGTTACCATTACTTAAGTTTCGGAATGGAGGTAACAGTGTGCTCCCCATATCCACAAATCACTCAATATCTTTATATTTTGTAATTCAAAGAACTTGTTGCAATTTAAAATGGTTCTTAAAGAGTGGTCTGTGGTTTTTTACTATAGTTACTAGAGTGGTAATAGACTGTTATTAATAGTAGAAAAAGGGATAAAAATCTAAATGTTTGTTAACAGTGGTGAATTCCAAAATAAAATTATTTAAAGTTCTGGGACATTTTTTATGAAATTTTAAGCTCATTTTTTGCAAAAACACACTTCTCAAATTCTCCCACCAAACTAGGGGTATATTAATTACAGTGGAAAAGCAATGTATTTCAAACAAAATAATGATTAGTTACAGTTACAATTAACTTTCTAAACTTCTTGGCACTGCAACTCCGCCAATAAATCTTCTTCAGAACAACGAGGACCAACAAACATACTTGTCTTATTCAGATTTGTTATATTCCACCACCATTTACAACTGTCAAAATCAGTTTATTACAGCAACAAGCTTGAAACAAACTTGTGACGTCAACTGAAACTTGATTCCTCACATCACAGAACTTGGCGTTAACGCATAAACACTTTTAGCCAAGTTAGCGAGTTTCGTTCAACTTGGCAGGATGTGTTGTATTGTATCTTGGCGTCATGCAGTGGGAACGAATCTGAGGTTTATTAATTTAAACCAAGTCTTGTTCAAGTTAGTTTAGTTTGAGTGGTATCTATTTCAGTACTTGTATAAGTTTGGTTTCCCATTTGCTTTTCTTTGTTAATGTACGGGCAATATGTCTGCAAAGTAATTTATTACCACTTTAATTGATAAGTTTCCACAATCAATTCAATATTTCAACAACTTTTGTGACGTGTGGTAACTTCATATAAAAATGATATTGTTTTTTCATGGTAGTTGTAAAAGGCGACTAATGGAATATAAAAAGATATGCCAACAATCTATAAAGTAATATTTGTAGCATTGAGGGTCATAAGGTCATCGGATCTTAGCCCCGTCTGCAGAGATGACCTAGGCACCTATTTACTGGTGGTAGGCTTTGATAGTATACACTCATTCTTTCATTTTCGATTTCCGTAGATTTTTATGAAAGTGCCTAAAAAGAATGATCAACGCCTCGCCTTCTATCACTCTGCCAGTTTCTGAACGAGCACTCATCCTAAGTCTTATCCACGATTTCCATCAGGCGTGTTGATGGCCAAGAGTAAGTCCTTTGTGCGTAAAAAAAACGAGTAAATCCCTATTTCACCGACATCCAACAGTTACTGTGCCAACAAGAAAAATAAAAATAAAAATAAATATCAAATTGTAGGAGATTGATTTTCTAAATCCATTTTGTGAAATTCTCGGTTGACATCAAATAACATTATTTGCTCGCGAATCAAAGATGCTGAATTTAATAAAATCTGGACTAGACATTATTTTTTTACAAAATCATAACTAGGCTTTCACATTCCACGGCTTCCAAGCTTCGATAGTAAACTTGACTTAAAAATGTTTGTTTACTTTTAACAAGTAAAATATTTTAACACTAAGTACTTTTTGTAAGCAAAACACGATGGAAGCAGGTAATGAATATACTGAAACAAAGGGAAATAAGGGCCTCATTAGGCATTCAACTGCTGTACTTGCCTTGAAAATTATTTATATTACAGCCTTGATGAATGCTATCCCTCTTCATTTTCAACTGTCAACGCTCGCTGGTTTGAGTTTAGCGTCGGAATTGTTTTATATTTCCCTTTGTAGCTTCAATTCATATATTTGCCAAGTCAAAACATAAACTCACTAGGTATATGAAAAAAAATCTCAAGGTTATTCAAATTGAAAAATCTGGCTAGGTTGTACTTAGATGACGAATCAGACAACCACAGCAACAACCTTGAGCGCCGCTTATTCAAATTCTCAAATATGAAATCGGGGGTTACAGTCTGTTGCGAAGAAGCTGTACGATTACAGTGAAACTAGTCAGGCAAACTAACTAATATGTCGTCAGTAGCCGTTAATAATCGTGTGGCAGTGTCTTTTTTAAATAAAATTATTATTTCAGCTAGGCGGTTGTTTCAACAACAAAGCCATGTTGATCAGGATTCACTATGATGATCATTAGTAAAACCCCATCCAAATCCGTTGAGTTTTCCCAAATTAAAACAGGACTGACAGACACACAGAAAGACAAACATTGCAATAATTATAGTTTTATATATTTTCTGTGACCTCAGTAATTTCATTTAAAATTTCTCAATAACAATAATTTCGGTATAAAGGATAAGGTGACTTTGGTTTATATAGCCAAATTCATACTAGAGTCTCGGTAAGTGATCAGAAGTTCAGGATCAAGGTTCGATGACCCTTTCTGTGAAATATGCAAAATGGAATTCAGACTTCCTATGTACATATAGGGACACAAAACATTATTTTCAGTATTTTCGAACAGGGTCATTGAATCTTTATCCTGACCACTTACCTGACCTATATCAACCCAAGTTACCTTATAGATATTCGTATAGATTATGAAACCTCCTTCAGACAAACAAAGGAAAAAAAAATTCTCGCATTGTTGTTTTGTGTGCATCAAGTAACTCTGAATACGGGTTTTTCGCTAACATGTTTTTAATGACGAGTCAATTGACGACACTACGTAGGTAAGTTTTGTTGCAATTTCATACATTCAATAACGACCCCTGTTTTTTTAAACATAACATAACAACTACTGTTATTTGGTGGTCAAAATTCTGATTTCTGAAAAAATCATAAAGCGAAAAAAGTCGCCATCCTACGTAAACTTCACTTACTCTGACTTACTAGTACATCAATAGTTGTGGACCAAGTGATTAATGAGGGCATTATTTACAAGTGTCCATCTGGTAATCATAATTGCGCAATTTGATGATTTAAAATTCTTGTCCCAGTAAACTCGCGCGCTTTTTTATGTCTATGTGAAAAAAAGTACATTACTTGATAATTTGCTACTGCAATAAATAATAATAAATTGAGTAAATTACAATAAACAAACCTACGGAAAGTCAAAAAACAAACTGTCTGAAGCCTAATACAATAATTAAAAATGGAATTAGTTTTGTATGCGTTATGGGACACAACCTATCAGGAACTTTAACAGCAAGTGGTGAAAGAGGCCCATAAAGTATTCCAAAGCGATGGATTTCGCTATAAAAACAAAAACTACCTCTTGCATGACGTATGTATGAAACTACACATACTTAGGTATTAAAAACTCGTGTGATTATTATTAAATAGCTCGCCTGCCGATCGTTTTTGTAATTCGAACTCGTATTTAAAAACCTCCGTTATGCACTAGTTTCGTAAACTGCTAGTTAAGACTGAAATCGTAAATTTTCAAGTTTGTAATGCACTCTAAATAAAAGTATTCAAAGCGACAGATTTAGCTATAAATTTTACGAAATATCATTTCTTTTATCTTAATTTCCATTATTGCTAAAAAGCAGTAAAACAATCGTGTCTCGGCCCCATCTTACAAATTTACATACTCCTACGTACTATTTCAATTAAGAAATGAATTTGCAAAAAAAATATTATTTACTACCTTCTCTGTCTCTTTGCCTAAAATCTGAAGGTACGGATCAAAAAGTCCAAGTTTATGCTATTTGAGAATTTAATAACTAGGTACTACAGAGTGTTTGTGGTATAAGCTCGGATAATATAGGTACGGAGTTAGTAATCGTGAAACCAAGCAATTTGTAACTCTACCTTGAAGTGGTATACTATTTGGGTTTAGTATGTATTCACGTATCGGTATTTTGGGTTTGCGGTGAAATAAAGTAGTACTTACAAGAATTATGATTTTTTGTGAGTTCTGTCACTCAAGAAACTTTTTAATATGAAACGCGTTACAGTGTCGAAATGTCAATTAAAACTTGATTTGACCGTGGTTTATTTTTCTCAGAGAATTTTGTTTCCTCACACAGAAAATCTAATTGTTATTAACAACATAGTTATAAAAGTACCGTTTTGTTAAATTTACTTGAGTGAATTGTACAAGGTGATGGCTTTATTTCATCAACAAGCTTTTTCCCGCGGTTTCACCCTCGTTAAATTAGTTTTTGTGCACTCCTTTAAAATCGTCAATATTTTTCGGACTGTTACCTACAGTAAACACAGCTGGTGAAATTTGTGTGTTATGCGCCTCTGTTTCCCATTTTGTATGTCTCTTTTATAGCTTTTACATGGGAACTGATTTATGGGATAAAAAGTATCTATTTTTTGTTCTATTCTAGATCTAGAACTTTATTTCAGCCCAATCGGTTCAATAGGTGCGGCGTGAAAGGGTGACACATCACTTTTCTATAGAAACTTGTACCACATTGTCATCCCATGGGAACTGATTTATGGGATAAAAAGTAGCCTATGTATCTATTTCAGGTCTAGAACTATGTTCATGCAAAATTTCAGCCCAATCGGTTCAGTAGATATGGTGTGAAAGAGCAACAAACATCCATCCATCCATCTATCCATCCAAACTTTCGCATTTATAATATTAGTGGGATGGGATGGGATGGGATTCTTTTAACAAAGATTAGTTACATAATCTTAGCGACTATTTGTCTTACTACGAGCTCTTTAAAAAGTTACGTCAATGATAAAATAAGACCAAAAATAAGAAAATGGTATCTTAAACTCATTTTTAGATTTTTTGAGATATGCCTTTATGTAAAGAGGATAACGAATTATACGATACGGTAAATTATTATCGTGTGGTATCCTTAAATCGGTCGGACACCAGAACCATTTAAGATAGTACACGACCGACCAAGATTTTTAAGCATTACTAAACTGTTTCTCACCCAACAGTCTAGTTTCGTTATATTATTCGATGTGTTAACCCGTAGAGTCACAGTCGTGACGATCGTCACGCCTAGGCCGAATTATAAAAAAAATATATTATTGTTAGTTAATATATTTTATAGCACACCGTGCGTAAAATGACCGCTTTACGCACGCTGCGCTTGCTTAAAGTCGGCATTTTCCCCACTTGTGCTATAAAATATTATACGATACTCGTGCGAGAAACTTTTTCTCGACTCGTGTGATTGCAGCACTCACCTTGGGCTCGTGCCGCAAACTCACACTCGTCAGAAAACGTTTCATCGCTCTCGTATCTTAATGTACTAATAAACCTAGTGTTAAGGGTATTTTTCGAAAGATATTAGGAAGAGCAACAAAAAAAAAAAAATTATAATAATATAAAAAAAAGTTGTGGATTGTAATTCTAGGCCCAAATTTTCTTTTTTTTTATATATATGTATTGAGTTATATTTTTTTTATTTGTTTTTATTATTCTTTATATTTTTTTACAATATTATAAAATTTGAATAGACATATATATATATAGCAAACATACATATATTTATATATATAACTAAGAATTTACTAAAAAATTTATTAACTAAAAAATTTTTTTTCCTGTAGTAAATTTTATCTAGTTTTAGAAAAAAAAAACCGCATTAGAATTGGACAACTAGTTCCGGAGATATAGCCAAAAACAAAATTGGCGGGAAAATTTGCAAATTTGCAAAAATGCGCGTTTTCCAACGTGTACTCAAACTCAAATTTGAATTCAAATTGAAGTAATCACATTCCTACTTAAGGGAAGCGTATTGCACCGCTGATGTTATTGACGAACGTCAACAAACACCAGTACCTACGAGCGTCACGTTTTACCGCAACAGGCACAGGTCACCCGACATCGCACCCACCTCATCCGCACTTTGCCTACCTGTATTAGCAACAATGACACCTTAATCAAGGGTCAAGACAGGATTGCCTCGAGCAAAACCAAGCGCTGCTCCTCCGCCGTCAAACAATATACGACATGATTGACTCAACTATAGTATGTTGTTGGACCCGTGAGGCCTACTACCAACAGTGTGATACTAGGCTTCCATAAATATTATGGAAGTTAGATGCCCACAGTATTACATAGAGATATTGGGTACTCCGCTGACAATATTTCAACTGCAAAACGGATAAGCCGACAAATGGCAAATTGTTACTGGTAAACGGGAGTCTTGGGACGAAGTTGTGATGCGGCGCAGTCCCGTAGGATTCCACCACCGCAGTCTGTTTAGTGATTAGAGAACTACAGTATCGTTTGCAGGCATGTTTAATGTCATAAAAAGTTATAGTTGAGCTTTATTTGTGGGTTTCTCGAAAGTTTTAGGTTTACATTTAATAAAAGGAAGTTAAAATTATTGATAGTTCAAGTGAATTTATTTATTATACATGAAGAAAACATTTGTACTTTTTAACGAATTTTCCGTTTCATTCTACTCGTGCCCCTTTCCTTCGTTACGATTAATGAGAGGACTATTAATATAGGTAGTTTTTTAATACACCTGCTCAAAATATGATAGATAACGTGCCTGCTTAGCGTGCGTAAAATAACATATTTTGCACTCGTGCTTTTTGTTTTTACTACCTCCTGAAGCCGTTTAGGGGAAACTGGCCAAATCATTTAGTAAGTATGTAGACCTTTGTTTTACCAGATACTCTTAAGATGAGTATTTTCAAACTCTTCTATTTTATTATTAAATATACTATGTATGTTAAATTATAAAGATGTCCAAAAAATTCAAACGATTTGAGATTTCATAATTTATATTATATTTTAACTATCTTAGAAATTATTGTTAAAAAGATTTTAGAAAGAGATTTGTAGTACAGATTGGCGCCAACCAGATTGCGTGTTCTTCAGTCGACTTGTATCTGTTTTGATTTGCAACAAAATTGCTTTTATTTTATTATTTCATGTAATTATTCGCAGGTGTATTAAAAAACGTCGTTTGATACACGTGCGAAAGTGTTGATATATATTTCTCGTCTCGACAGAAAAGACAATCCTGACTCAACAATATCAACCTTTTCGCACTTGCATCAAAATGTACTATTAAATATATAAACCATGATTTAAACCTAATATGAGAATATAGGTCATCTTTTGCACTGACCGCAGCGTAGCTGAATCACCGTAAAACTCGTAAATGCAGCGCAGCATTTACGAGTAAAACGGAAATTTTGTTCGTAGCAACTACGTGCACTAATAAATGATTTGGTCAAGTGCAAGTCGGAGTCACACACAAAGGGTTCGGTGCCACCACACGAGACGGGTACGAAACCCTAAACATTGTGGTAAAAACAACAATATAGATGCCATAGCAACATCAAGGCGACAAAACAAGCCCCCTAAAATGAAAGCTCCTGACAACAATAGGCATGATGAAAATTTTTTTTTTATTAGTCCGTCTGTTAGATAATCAGAAAATATTGGGCACATATTTTTAATTTTTTCAATTAAACAAAAAATGATGAAGATATAGCCCGCTGAAGTTCCGCGTGACGTCACATCTAGGTACAATTTTACTTAGAAGTGACGTCATTATCCCCCACTCCCAATTTTTGACGCGCTTAATCTCTGTCATTTTTGATTGACAAAAGAAAAAATACGTGTCAAATATTTTTTGATTATCTAAATGATGGACTAAATAGAATAATATTTTTTTTACCATGTGTACAAGCCTATTCTGTTCGAAAAGAGTACGAAACCCAAATTTTTATATTTTTTTGTTTACTTTTGAGTCAAAATTTTTAAACAGACAAACGAACAAACATATAGCGAAGGCTTAGTAATAGGGTCCCGTTTGACACCCTTCGGGTACAGAACCCTACAAACTTGAATTTAAAACGCCCATTGTCTTATATACTTGTAATTAGTTTCGCGATTGAAATCGTCGCACAGACTACAATTTTGGTAACTTATAAATAACTTAATCTTATTATAATTTATATAATATAGCATGAAACTTTATTCTAACACTAGTAAGACTTCTTGTACGAGTTCCACTATTTAGAAAACTATAGCATTGCTTACGATAAAATCGTAATGTGGGTATTTTTTAAAAATATAAAAGAAATAATTACCAGTACATACAATCTTCGGGGATAAATACACGCTAAAAAAGTACTGTTATGTCTATGTGTGTGTGATGTTGCGTGGGGGCGTGTGTGAGGGTGTGTGTGTGTGTGTATGCTCGCCATTCTCACAAATCAGGCGATTTACCTTAAAATTGCTAAACGGATTTGAAAGGAGGTTTTTCTTATGTGTAGCTTCGTATTTTGGAAAAAACTTTAACCATTTTTTACAAGTTCTCATACCAATCTATACCGTTACTCGCCAGTTTTTTTGCTCCCTGCTGGCTGAAGCAGAGTCGGATGCGTTTGTGGATAGGATAAGACGCGTGATGAGTATACGGAGTGGGGAAGAGAATACTAGAAGAAAGTATATTAGGAAGTGCTTTGAATAATTTAATGTAACCATTTGGTGGTTAAGTTTGAATATTTTTAAAAACAAATTTAAATAAATTGACGATTTAGAACGAGAACCTCGTTAGCTCAGTTGTCAGAAGACTTGCCTTGTAAGCAGGGTCACTGGTTCAATTTATGGCCGGAAGAATTTTTTCAAAATGTTTACAATAAAGTCTGAATGTCTTATATTAACTATTTCCACTTGGTTTTCTTAAGCAATTAGAGTTTCTTTTTCTTTTATGCACCTTCTCTCCATTAGTGGAATATATTGAACCAAACAAAATGTAAATAAAATCGGCCAAGTGCAAGTCGGACTCGCGCATTATCCATAAAAAACAACAAAAAAATCATGTCTGTTGTATGGGAGCCCCCTTAAATATTTATTTTATTCTATTTCTTAGTATTTGTTGTTCCAGGGGCAACAGAAATACATCATCTGTGAAAATTTCAACTGTCATCTATCATGCTTCATGAGATACAGCCTGGTGACAGACGGACAGACGGAAAGACAGACAGACGGACAGACAGACAGACAGACGGACAGCGGAGTCATAGTAATAGGGTCCCGTTGGTTACCCTTTGGGTACGGAACTAAAACATGAAATGAGAACTACAAAGAAAACAATCACCTGATACCTCACGTCACGATTTACCTTGAGATTTTAATAGATTCGTACAGCGGCAGCGGCGTTGACAAACTTTCAAACGCAAAGCACACAGAATTACCTCAAAACATCCCTCTTATTATCCCTATAAACAAATTTCTAAGCGCCAAATTACCGCGTAAATAGTCGTTTACTCGTTCAACAGAGTGTATTTAGCGAAAATTGCCGATGCGAACGCGATCTGCTTGTAAATTAGCTGCTCAAAATTCTGTATACACAATTTATTCTCTAGTGTTGCTGTGGCGTGTCTTTGAAAGAAAATCTCAAAGGTTTTTTTGCATTACTGCTTCTGCAACGCATTTAATTCCTTGTATATTTTTTTAATTCAAAAGGAGAAAGTGGATTCCTTGTAACATTTCTAAGTCCGTCCATCTTCGGTCACTGCCACTTACTCTGGTATTGATGAAGTTGTCCACTTAAAAGACATTGTCATGAAGTTTACTCAAACTGGAATATAGGGTTCAAAGTATGGCGGGGAAAAATAATAGGTATTTGTTATTTATTTAATTCGTTGAGTACCACTTGAAAAGGTGTAATTTGAAAATTCTACAACTATTTATTGGCAGACTAAAACGTAGAAGAGCGTACAAATTAAACAGAAAACTACAGTGAAGCTCCAAACTTGAATACTATTTAAAGGGGTACTATTAATTAATTAACGTGCCGATAGAGGTATTCTCAGTATGCTTAACTCGTACTTTCCCGATTATATTTGTGTTCGTAATTGTGCAGCGAGATTAAAAAACAACAGTGATATTGAAACTATAAATAAGTGCAGAATAACTTATTATTTTGGGAAATTATGCACAAATCATATTTATGTAAAAGAGTAAACAATATCGTTTTAACTTATTTCAAGTAAATTTTATTGTAAAAAAAAACAATGGACCTGAATATGTAGAAATAAAATCAAGAAGAAATAAAATCAAATTTCGGCTCACTTACATTCAATACACTATGATATATTTTATACCCTTGGCGTAGGATACATATTTGTGCCTTTTGGCGTTGAAACCCTCGGGCCTTGGGGGCCGGGAGCGCGGCAGCTCTACAAAGAACTGTCGTCGAGATTGGTCGACGTTTCCGGAGATCCCAGGGCTGGCACATACCTCGGCAAAAGAATTGGCCTAGCAATTCAACGAGCCAATGCTGCCATTATCCTGGGTACTTTTCCACGTGACGACAGCGATTTCGGCTCAATTTTTTATCTAATTTAATTAAATAATTTTGCTAGGTAGTTTTAGTTTAGTTTATTTCGTAGAATAATTTAGTTTTTTTTAATTTGTTTATTTAAGTTTTGTTAATAATTAAAGAGTTGATTGTAACTAGAGACTCAGTAAGTGATCAGAAAAAAAATACACTTGCATATGTAAAAAATAAACGAATAAATATTATAAAATTCAAATGTGATAAGTAAATAAATTATGAATAAATAAATGCCTCCCTCCATCACTTGGATTGGTCTTGCAAAGAAGAAAGCTAAAAAACAAGATCATGTCTTTTCTATGTCGAAATTGAAACCAAAAGAAAAAATATATACCTATATACTAAATTTACGTTGCAGCACTAGCGCGCCACCCACTTTACTTCCGTGAGTAAATAAGTCTGAATTTGAGTTTAAATGCAATCAACTGCGCAGTTCTTTTCACCGTGCCCGTAGCGACTGGGAAATGCATTTGCCGTGTATCATTAATGAATATTCTTACATACTACAGCCTGCGCTTGGGACATCTCTTATCCGCTTTATCCACTTCGTAGCACTTTACGTATGAGTTACGTATGACAATAATTGAATTTAGTCCAGAAGAAGTCAAGGATAGAACGACGAAAAATGAAAACTTTTTAATATTTCCATAAAGCTCGAATCTTATTGAAGCCGAGATTCAAAAGAAAAAGATAATGAAGTGCAAAATAAAGCTAATTGTTCAGGGCGGTATCTTTGGAGCATAAAATTATACAAATTAAAGTGGTATTCAAACGCAAAACACGGATTATTGTTTCAATGGAGCGATGGAGGGTCCGTAAAAATTAATTCTAAATACAATTAAAACTTCTTTAGAAAGTTTTTGAGGAGGTATTAAAATGTCTTTTATCTTCGCTTTGGGATAGGAAGTGTGGTGAAGGAATGGAATATAATCAAGTTCATTCCTGAGATTGTTTTCCGGCATTTACCTTATTTAATCTCATATTCGTGAACCATTAATATCCCAATTAGTGTTTCCCGATTTGATTATTTTAAAAAGTAACAATAACGATAAGGCTATCGATAGCTCGATAGTACCGAAACTATCGATAGATATTCTATTTAAAATAATCATAGCTGTCGATGGTAGCTACTGGAATACTATCGATACCGATAGTATCGAATCATCAATACTATATTCATATTCTTTATTCATTCATATTCTTTATTGCACAGAAAAGTTATACGTACAAGCAGTCATAAATTAAACGTGCTATAGGCGAGCTTATCTCTGAGAGAGATTTCTGCCAGCAAAACCTAGGTGCTAAGGAAATATTAACTAAAAGTGTGTGATCAAATGTGCACACATAAAGAAACAAGTGATATAAAAAATAAAAATGTGGAGATAATATGAACTTAAAACTACCATAAATATACCTAACTTTTAAATAAATACTTACATAATAAATTAATTAATAATTACTTAAATATAAAAAGAACAAACACACTTAAATACTGTAATATAAACATGGGCATAAACCTACATAACAAAAGTATTCATAAATATATGTTTAAAACAAGAATTTAGTATATACCAAATATAAACATAAATACATACAGTGTATATACCTGCATAAATAATAAATAAATATATATTTTAAAGGGAAAAATATTACTAGTTAAAGTTGTAGGTGGTAGAGCTGATGCCGGGCTCGACTGTGGAGGTACCACCATCTTACTCGCAAATCCTCCCGAAGTTATTCGGGGGAGAGTAAAAGAACAGCTCTCAGGCAAAACCAGGTGGCCCACCATTGCCTGGGACCGATGGATGGCGGTATATCCATCCCCAATTGCCGTATAAAACAAACTAGTGACGGGCAGCGGCGTCACTGGTGCAAGGCTTTCGGCACCGCGCTCACCAACCGGCCTGCCCAGCTTGTGTGAGTATGGGCATTTCTTCCAGGAGGACCGCCAAGCGTAGACGAAACAGGCTGATGGGTGGGATGGAATTAAAGTAAGCAAAATTGTCTTAAGTATTATTACATTTCTGCTATGGATAGCATCGATACAATAGACAGCATTATCGATATGGTTATTTTTTTCAAGGTCATGGTGATGTCTATAGACTATTGACGGCTTCGATCTTCATGGTCTTTCAAGTTCCGATTAAATTCACAGATAAAATGTAAAAGAAGGGCAGTAAAAAAAAAAAACTTGTAAATTTGTACTTGTATTTGTTTCGCCTCTGAACTCCTTCGCTCTTAGCTACTAAAGGGCGAGTTTTTTAAAATAAGAAAGATGCGTAATTTTTCAAATGATGCCGACCCCAAAGTGGGCCGAAATATATTTCGCAAGCTACCATATTTATCGTTTTTTTTTATATGTAGCTTAAAGTGTTTAAACAAATGAAAAGCTTAGTATAGCGAAATATACCTATATTTATATATATACAATACATACACATATATATACATATATATTTATTTATTTCATGTAATTTTTCAACGAACTTACTACATTAAAAAACATTCTTTCTCTTTTGATAAACCATTTTTTTTAAGGCATCTTTATCTAGAAAAGTGCAGTTTTTTTTATCAATTCGCTTACGTATAAAATGGGACTTTCGTTTATACTTTCAAATTCATTCTGGAGACTCGGTAAGTGGTCAGGACCAAGTTTCAATGACCCTTTCTGTGAAATACGCAAAATGAAATTTAGACTTCCTATACCTACTAATTAAATAAAAACAAAATAAATTACATTCGAAAATTCATGCGGAAATGCTAATAATTCATTATGTCAAATTAACAAAATTATAAATTCATAAAATAAAAAATCATTATAAAATTCAAAACAAATTAGATTAAATGTCATTTTCAAGTTAATGACAAAATGAAATTTGCAAAAATGTCAAATTCATTTTAAGTCCTTTCAGAACATGGTAGGCCTCTCACTTATTCAGTGAGGGTCAAAAATTGTATTATGTTATGTAAAATAAAGGCTTTTATTATTATTATTATTATTATTATTATTATACCTACTAATAGAGTCGAGGTTGTTCTTGAACAGGTACAGAGGCATAAAAAATATTTTTGTGTTTCGCAAACAGGGTCATTGAACCTTGGTCCTGACTACTTACCAAGTCTCCAGTATGAATTTGGCTATGTAAACGAAAGTCACCTTATATTTACCACACGCCCTTTCAAGGAAAAGCAGTGGTGTTTTTTTTTACCCCTAATAACCAGTATATTGCAGAAATAGGACGCATACCGGCCGTAAAAACAGGGGTTAGTGTCAGTATGACTCCTATCGAGCCTTCGGCCTTATGCAAATGTAACGATAACCCGCCGTAAGGGCCTGTAAAGCTGCTATGTGCTCAGTTTTATGATACGATAAGTAGATTGCTAGTTCCAGGCCTTACCGTTTGTTTATTAATTTGGCATTAGTTTCATTTTTGATAACGGCTATGCATGAGAATTGAGGTTTCGACGTTGATTCTGATAAGACTCGCTTTTAGCTTTTATCCTACAACGGACAGCTAGCTAATTCCATCAGCCTCTTTCGTCCACTGCTGGACATAGGCCTTTCCAAGATTTCGTCACTCTTGGCGGTCCTCCTGGCAGAAATGCCCATACTCACAAACGCTGGGCAGGCGGGTTGGTGAGCGCGGTGCCGAAACCCTCTCACCAGTGACGCCGCTGCCCGTCACCGGTCTGTTTTATTAAGACTCGGCAATTGGGGATGGATATACCGCCATGGTAGGTGGTAGAGCTGATGCCGGGCTCGACTGTGGAGGTACCACCATCTTACTCGCAAACCCCCCGAAGTTATTCGGGGGAGAGTAAGAGAACAGCTCTCAGGCAAAACCAGGCAGCCCACCATTGCCTGGGATCGATGCTAGCTAATTACTTAATTTTTTTTTTCCCATTAATACACATGAGGCCGAAGGAATTTTCTTAGGGTTCCGTTTCTTAAAATAAGAAAATACGGAACCCATATACGATCACTTTGTTGTCCGTTTGTCTGTCCGTCTGTCTAGGCTATTTTTTTCGGGCTCCAGTAAAGATATCAATTTGAAACTAAAACCCCTTAGAGAAGTCAACGGCCGCATAGTGCTAGGGTGTGTCACTGACCCAAATTAGCAACTCGATTTGTGTCGGTACAAATATCGACGGAAAAGACTTTGGAATAACTTTTATATCAGCGCGGACGGCAAAGTGGCTGTTACGACGGTCGCTGCGTCTCCAAATAGCGCAAAATAGACGAAAATAGTACTTTTCGCATGGACGCGATTATTAATTCGAAAATTTCATTTGTGTAATATTTTAATTATCAAATTCTCTAGCCATTCGCGTTTTGCTCGAAAGTAAATAACGCCAATTTGAGGTGTAATGTATGAAATCTGAAAATATTTCTAACTTCAGTTCGAAAGCAGATATCTTATGGGATTCATAAATTACAAAATAATTGATTTGTGAAACTGCTTGGCAGTATATTGTAGATAAGTACAATATTTTTATTTATTTTTATGTCTGTACGGAAGCCGGTAAGGGCTTCGTACAGCATTTTGCTGGGGGACGCGCCGGCTTCTAACTTAACGCGTAAAAAACTTGTTAACCCTTACGTAATCAAGTTCATATAATTACCATGAAAATCTATAGGGTACGTTCAGTTCACTTATGAACTTAAAATTCCGTTCACAATTAGGTCTTATAGCATACGTCTACGGAAATACAAAAATAACTGATATTTAATTAATCAAGAAAAAATTAAGGTCCAACTTAATTAGACGCTTTGGATACATGTTGTGTATGTTTAATAGATCGTGTGTGTCAAGTTAGTTTGGGCCATTATAAAGGCTCGTAGAATATGTTTGTACTTAAAACGAATGTACTAAACTCTCAGAGCACGAGTTCTACTCAAACTTGACGAGTTTTTTATATCTCCTTAAATAATTGAAAATAATAATAATAAAGTAGTAAAAAAGTCGTGTCGCTACACATTTTTGCGAAATTTTAAATAAAATGGGTAACTAGTTAATTAGTATTGTACTGAGACAAAACTTTTTTTTATATTTTGTCTCTCAGTCTGTACCTTTGTTTGTATGTTCCGTTTTAACCCTTGTCGACATATGGTCACTTGGTGCGCACTACGGACCAGGACTCAATAAACAACATTGACAGACTAAGACTACTTACTGACACCAGACTCAGACCAGACTTAAGACCAGGGTGCCATAAAAAGCAGCGCCATCTTGCGATTTTCGGTACGTCTTATCCCTGGTATTCTAAACAAATATCGGGATGTTACGGCCGAAAATAGCAAGATGTTTAGGTTTCAACCAAAATTGTTTAGGTTTTCATTTTTTTTTTTTTGTTCTTTTTTTGTAAGAAAATAGGTTAATTATTCATAAGATTGTATATATTTTTATGTCATTAGATTTGTCATTTATTCTACTGATGCCGGCCCCAAAGTGGGCCGAAATATATTTCGAAAAAACAATATTTTGTTATTATTGTCTCAATATGAAGAAATGCTTTAAATAGCCAATAATATATATATTTTAATTTATAGGGTATAATGAGATATTTCTCGAAGATTGAAAGACACTTCCGGGAAGAAATCGTCTTCTGGGCATATTGGACTCCTGGATTACGTTTTAATTATGTTTTGGAAATATTAATATTCCAAAATCATAATTGTTATGCTGATTTAGTTATAGGAAATTTTCGAGCGTAAGAAATTGCCTGTGTCCAAACGGAAAGAAAAGATTTTTTAATAGATGGAAGTTATACATTTTTGCCCAACAATGGGATGAACTATAGTGATCATTTAAAATGAACATGTAAGTGAACAGGTGAAAAGTTAATAGATTTAATTATTTTTGATAACTGACATTTTCATGCAAGCTTGATGAATAAATTTTTACTTTTTTAAGCATGACATGTTTCCTTAATTTTATAACTTTTAATTGTTTCGTGTCTGTGTATCTTTGTGAAAATCTATAGTTTGGCTCGAATAAATAAAAAATAAATATACATTTTATCCATTAGTAACATTTTTATACATATCAGTGCACCCCGGGATTTACTAGGAAGATCGGCTACTTTAGCCATCTTCGGGTGCACCAGCGCCATACCGGCTAAGAGGGGAAGTAGTCGAAATGGCCGAAAACGGTCGGAGCAGATCACCATCATCATCATTGTCATCGTCATCGTGATCATTATACTCGAATTAATCTACCTTTTCGGTCAGCGATTTCAGTTTGAAAGTAAGTATTCAAACGATTTTATTTATATAAAATCTCTAGAGGCCGTGTGCAAAGCTTTGAACACCATTACACGGTACACCCATCCCTATGGATTTGCGCATGGTGGATGTCCTTGGAGCTAAATATCGTGAGTAGGTATTCGTATGTTTATTTTTAGGTGCCGGACGTACAGAATATTTTGCGTTTCAAACAATCAATCAGTTCTTTACTGTTGTCTGTGAGTATAAAGATCCAAGCCAGTGTGACCTTTCATTGGTGATCCTGCTAGCTGCTCGAATAAAAACTGCTTAAATCTGCTCAAATAAATAAAATGTTAGCAGTTATGCTGTCGAATAAACTCATAATTTGCACTGTATATTAAACACAACTCTGTTGACTAATTATATTATTTATGATAAGTACATTATGATACAAGTGAGCTTCGGCTCGGCTTGCAATCCCGCCTCGACTGTAATATCTAATGCTCACGCGTTTTATACGAAGTTTTTCAACACATTTACGAGGAAAAATTTCACTGTCTTTTTTTCCACATAATCGAAAACACAGCTAACTGACAATTTACTTTGAAAAATGGCGGCGGTGATTTTGTTTTTTGCGCAGATGAACATAGAGGCACGGACGCAAAAAGCCAAACAGCCAAATATTGCCAAACAGCCAAATATTAACAAACTGAATATTTTTGTATTTACAACAAAAATTTGTTGACAAAAATAAATTATTTGATGAAATTAAATGATTATTTTATTATATTTCAACTAAGACAGTCTATTTATTCGCAAAAACTTTACTATTTCTCAAGACATCAAAACTCTATGAAAAAATTTTGAAAAAAAGACTGTAATGTAAAAAACACTAGTGCGATAATGTAAAGTAAAAAGCACGCGTGTTTAATATGCTGCATTATGACCCTAAGAACGCTGCAATAAGGGCCACTTTATAAGCAAGTGTGTTGATAAAAGGAATTATATAAATATATACACTACACGAATCCCCAATGGGGGTATCAGAGGTGTTCCCGAGCGTGAACTGTGAAATGCTAGTCGCAGTCCATACCTGGTACACCCGCGTTTCACTGACGATTATTACGTCCGAACGTGATGGGTGAGCTCTATCGCCGTACTTCACACACAAATATGGACCCAAAAAATGTACACCTACGAGGTTTGAACCCGCGACGGCCAGGAGCTCAATAACGTTACTGAATAATCTGGGTATTGATTTTCGATCTTTAATTAACTTCTCGCACGAAAGTCCCCATATCTCGATACCAAGCTTTGATGTATTCAATCAACCCAGACCCTTTTATTGATAGATTCTATGGCGCTTGAAAATAACATTATCGAGCTGGCGGGCGGTCTAATGTCATTCACTATACTTATTGGTGGAAGTGTACAGGATATACTAAGGGTGCACAAGCAAAATCTCGCGCTCCAGTGTTAGGTATTTTCTTGCACGCAGGCAGTTTTGTGGCATACTCACATAAAAAATGTGATTTGCAGCGGTTATTTTACGACTAAACACAAATGTGTTTGCATTTAGCATAGCACAGCATTTTACTCGTACATATTTGTTAACTTCTAACGTAGTACCTTTTTGAATTTGAAAACTTTCAACACATTATTTGTTTTATTTACGCATTTGTAATTATTT
Source organism: Ypsolopha scabrella (assembly GCA_910592155.1). Taxonomy (NCBI): domain Eukaryota; kingdom Metazoa; phylum Arthropoda; class Insecta; order Lepidoptera; family Ypsolophidae; genus Ypsolopha; species Ypsolopha scabrella. The sequence continues at coordinate 9,134,632 of OU342969.1, forward strand.
ATTTACTTACTCGTAATGTAGTTTAGAACTTTAAGTTTTTTTTTTGTAATTTTAGTAACGGGGAGCATCAGTTAGTAAATGTCATATATTTATTTCATTGTTTTTTTATTTATATATATACGTATGTACACTTTTATATACAGGCAGAAAAAGAAATAATATTTTCGAAATATATTTCGACTCACTCGGGGTCGTCGTTATTATCGTTTATTTCGAAATTTTGTGATAAACATAATAAAAATTTAAAACGATTCAAACATCTTCAAACGCAGTTTAGATGATAGAGCAGCCTTAAGAGTTTTTAACATAGTACAAAGTGTTTTGGAAATTTATATGCTACTCGTTAAATGTCAAAAACATATATGTATCGAAGAGGCTACTTTACCTTTATAATACTGAACGATATAACCGATGTCCCTTACAACAATGTGGATAGATTGGAGCTTTTGATAAATGGTGGCGTTGAAAGCCCTGTTAGTGCCAATATTACGAGGAATGCGGAATGACATGGGTTGTTTAGTAGCTGTATAGTGGCCTTCTCAAAGCACTCACCAGATTGCTTGGGGTATCCACGTTAATAGCGTTAGTTAATATAATTCAATTTAAGGCGCTTTCAGGTTCCTGTATATATTATTGATTGATTAGTGATTTAATCATCTCCCTTTATAGTTTTCTTTTAAATACTGGTAAATTTTGTATCTTCTTCTTCTTTGTCCTTGTCTTTTTCCGTTACGTGGGGTCGGCTTTCTTAATCTTGAAGCGCCATTGATTTCTGTTGAACACTTGGTGTTCGCTAAGGTTCATATTTTTCATAATTATCCTTTTGGATAGTCGTTAACCAGGTAGCTTTTGGTCTATCGGGTGCCCCTTTTTCAGTAGCCATGGAAAGGCATTTTTTACGACATGATCTTATGGGCTTCGCATGACGTATTACATATTTATTTCCCGTATTGACATATTTTATTTCCCGTATTATTATATATTTTTTATATTCTAAAGATATATTATATTGTTAAAATTAACTTTTACTTGTAGAAAGTATACTTTATGTATCTATTTAGCAAAAATAAATATTTTGATTTTGTTTTTGATTTTGACGTGGTCGTGACTGGTAGTAATTGTATCCTGAATAAAAATAACAAGTTTAAAACACTGTAGAATCAGCTTGAAAATCTTTTACCTATTTCAATTGAATCTAGTGCCCTTTAAGGTTTCTGTTCTTCGATATTACCCCGAATCCCAAACTTAAATTTCGTAACGTTATATAATATCAAATAGTATCATTTCAACATCCATATTTAGCAACATACTAAATATATGTTACTATTTGCAACAAAATTGCTTTCAAAGAAACCCTCTGTATAGAGTTGCGGCCACATTTATGTTGGTTGCCAGTAAATGCAATGCTGAAGTCAAAACACGGCATTGCACTCAGAAAACGGAGAACGAACCGAGCTTGAATTAGCTAGGTCAGCAAAAAAAAATATATAATTAAACCACAGACGTGAAATAGGCCTAAATTCCCCGTTTCTAACGCAGCCGCTAAAACAATCTAGATATGGCTATAAAATAATACACCTAAGTTTTGGTCACAATTTTTCATGCAGTAAACGACTACTATTTTGCAAATTGGACCAACAATAAGTTTGAGTAAATTTTAACTACCTGATAGCTATGATTTATTAATTCTTTAAAAAAGTAATTTTTTTTAACTTTTAGAAACTCATTCTGCAAACGTAACCGTGACAGTATGTGTGGCTTAAATTAACCCACTAAATACATTTTTACCAAAACGTTTTCCGAGTGTGCCGCAGCGTAATAAATCTCTACGTCTTATTGAGAGGTTGCGAGGCGCCAATTCTAACCGCAATTTGTCGTTGCACCCACTATGTTGACTGACGTAAATTGACGTAACGTGTTATATAGCCAGGGCTTAAAAGGAGTAAAGTTATTGTGTTCCCTGGTATTCGTAGAAAACTCTATGGCGCATGAAGACGACCAACCAAAGTCGTACATTTTCAGTTAACATCTTTCAAATATAAAGCTTTATTTTGAATTTTTTTACCACTTGATACAAAAATACCTTAGCGATATTTTTTTCACTTTTAGTTCTAATTTTCACTACGTTGTGTTTTAACATTTTTAACGGAATAAAAATAAAAATGTATAACAAGTCTCATAATCTTGAATTATTGAAAAACTTGACAGATGCGACATTTATGAATGATGAAAAACGTATAAAAATGTGTCATGTCATGATTCATGATAAGATACCATACATAAGCATGATCGTAGCATATGGAAGTCTATAGTGTCCGCCCTTTGGAAATAAGGCGTGATTAAGTGTATGTAAAGATGGTAGAGCTGATGCCGGGCTCAACTGTGGTGGTACCGCCATCTTGCTCGCAAACCCCTCGAATTTATTCTGTTATAAAACAGACTAGAGACGGGCAGCGGCGTCACTGGTGCGAGGGTTCAAATTTATTGCTTTCCGCTGCCTGCCCAGCGTGTGTGAGTATGGGCCTTTCTTCCAATAGGACCACCAAGAGTGGCGAAATCTTGGAAAGGCCTATGTCCAGCACTAGACGACAACAGGCTGATAGATGAATGGATGGAGTGTATGTCACGTGAGTCTTGCAGGGATTAAAAAAGCTTTCAATACTTAATTTTATCTGCGATTACTTCATAGCATTCTAAATGTTACCTGCCTAAACTGCCGCTACCAAAACAATGCAAACAGACTAATAATAAACCAGAGGTAAAGTGTAATCCTCCAATCAGTAGTTGCCACTCAGTCAAGCGTCGAGCTGTGATTGGTTAATATTGAATACGACGTGGCAGTCCCTGTTTATGTTGAGCGCAATTACAGTTTCAATACAAAGCTAAATACCTAAATGCTAGTGTTAAATCGACTTTGAAACAATAATCGGCAAAATATTTGTGACAGAGCCATTTGAAACGTAAACGTTGACTCCAACTTCGAATCCTCACTTTGCTTAGGTATTTTACACCGAATACAGGATAACTTTTAATCTATCCCCAATGATCTAATCTTCATCTCTTCTCTCCTCTGAGTATATAAAAGGCAAACCTGACTGACTCATCTATCAACGCACAGCCGAAACTACTGAACGGATTTCCCTGATATTTGGCATGCAGATTTTTGTAATGACGTAGCCATCCGATAAGAAAGGATTTTTGAAAATTCACCCCCTCAGGGGGTGAACCGAACTCCACGCAGACAAAGTTGCGGGCAAAAGCTAGTAGGTTACAAAATAATAATGAACGAGTTCATCATAATTATTTAAATGTCGTTTCATTGAAAGATTTAAATGTTAGAACCACTTGAGTGTTTCCGTAAAATCACCGAAGTGATCTGAGTCAGTGCGGTAAGTGCGGGTGTGAGTTTTAACTAAATTAGCATAGTCTTATATGTGGCGTTGTAGTCAATCCTCAGTGTAATAATGATGTACGTGTTACAATTTTAGCCGTATTTTTTATATAATTGGACTAATATTTAAGTTGGTTCGTTAGCAAAATCATACACTATGTTTGCAAGTAATATTTTCTAAATACTACCCCCTAAAATTATTGGCGTTGCGTTCAGTCATCCTGTTATATCATAATTTAGAATAGCAAAAAAATAATATGTTATTTATGCTATATTTGAACCAACTTCTCTAGCAATATTGACATTATTATGAAGAATAGTAAACAGAATCTTAGATTTGAGACCTTGTTTGAAAAATAAACAATAATTTACTTAAGTACAATTAAGACCAAAATTTAACCTCAGAAACTTGAGCAATTATTCAGGCCATACAAGTACACAATTGAAAAAAATTCGTCAGAATCCGTAGATATTTTTAAGTGTGTAACGAAGACTGTAGCGTAAAACGATCATCAAGATTTCCTGTTTTATTTTACTTTTCAAAGCTTGGAAAAATGCGCTTCGAATAATTCCGTGGGTTTGTGTGTCGCATTCCGCCCAGAAACACAAGAGAAGTTCGAGCGAGGCACCCCATCAATTTTTACGTCACCCCCTGATTATTTGAGCTTCGTTTGCGCCAACCTCATTAGTGAAGTGAACGAAACGTTCACCTTGCTCTTATAATAGGCGTTTTGTGAAATCCATGCACGGCAAAATACTTAAGGCGCTACCTCGAAAATGTTACCGTTATTTGGAGTCCTGTACCATTTTCTAGAAAAAGCTACTAGATTCATACATTTATCTAACATTTTTGATATATTTTTCTAGAACTCAACGTGAAAAAAAGTTGTTGCCCTTTACATAATCAATTTCATACCAATTTGTACTTTTTTACGTATTTGTACTATTTTTCAGGTTCCAGCTGACTTAGAAACTTAAAATTTAGTTTACATTGAGATCTTCTAGCACACGTAGAGGGAAAAATAAAAAAAAAACCAATAATTAATTAGAGATATTGAAGACTTACTTAATTAGACTCCTTAGATACATACTCGTAGAGTTTAATTGATCGTAAGTGTCAAGTTAAGTTGTTCGTGCGTAACGGCACGGGAAATAAGATAAGTCAACGCAGGTAAAAAGAGCTCTAGGGCGTCAGTGGAAGGGATATGTTTGCGCATGGGGGTATAGTCGCGCACAAAAAGGCTCGAGTATAATATTGTTTGATTATGTAAGTAAAATATTTATTGTAAAATAACATCGGTATAACAGCTAATATACTGTAGGTGTTGATCTGGTCCACAACTTGCGTCACATGAATGTTAATATACCTACATGATGCTTATTAAAAAAAAAATGCATACAAAAACTAAATACTTCTATCAGCTTCGTTCCTCATGCAACAGTAAACATTGGAAATAATTTTTCTTTCTTTTCTCTGCAAACCCATCGTAACACAAAAACATTTCTGCGCGTGACTGTATTTTGATATCAACCGGACGTGGACACTGCGCCGTGAAGCGAACGAACCAATCGCGAGACAGCAAATCCACGCGTCAGGTATTTTCCCCGTCGCGGCCGCCCGCGCCACACCTCATATCTCCAATTCGGTCGGTAATTCGCTCACTGCACAGGTACGTCGCTCGGAGCTCTTTTTACCTGCGTAGACTTATACAGAACCCTCGGGGTACGAGTTCTACTCGCACTTGAATATATTTTTAAGGCGACATAGGTAGTAAAAATAGTATTTTTTTAAATAAGGGCCACAATACAATGGTTCTTACAAAAGCGTGTTACAAAGGAAGCCTTTTACAAGATGATAACAGAGCCCAAAACGTGATACTGAAAATTTTGCTGCATCGAAAAAAAATGCAAACTGAAGGCTGTTTTTTCAGTTAAAGACAGTAGTTCGTCCAAATAAGTAGGTATCTGTAACTCGTTGTGTCCAAACTAATAAAGTGAAAATTAAAATAATTACTGAACATATTGTTCTCACTAGAAAGTCTTCACATGTATTTTACAAAGTGGAAACTCAAGCTAAACGAGGCAAAGACTGAAGCTATCATATTTACCCGCCAACGTCAAGAACCTAAAAAGACACTTAAAATTGCTGAACACTCCATACCGTGGAACAAAACTGTACGATACCTTGGGGTTACTCTGGATAAAAAAGTTAATTGGACCAGTCATGTTACAACCGCGCGTAGGAAAGGTGTTATTGCTCTAAACTCACTTGGGAAAATCTTAAATCGTAGAACACAGCTCAGTCCTAACACGAAATTGCGTATTTATACCACCCTAGTTCGCCCATGCCTCACATATGCTGCTCCTGTATGGAGCAGTACTCGTAAATGCAATTATAAGTCATTGCAAGTCATCCAAAATAAAGCAGTAAAAATTGCATACAATACCCCGTTCAAAACAAATCTTCGCAAATTGCACGTCAAAATAAAACTACCTTTTTTAAAAAATTATATCTTGAAAATCACTCGCAATTTCTTTATAAAAAATTCAATTAATTCAAATAGCTTAATTTCTTCAATTGGCAAAACAAAAGCGAACGACCTGCCATATATCGACACGTATGGTACTTACAGACTGCCCCATCACTATTTGTTGTACTCGACCGACGACCGACGACGTCACACGGGCCGCCTGCGATCCGTAAAACTGGTTATCTTATATAGTAGCGGCCACTAACCACGGAGAATGGACTCGTGCGATAAGCAGCCGTTTCCCCTCTTTCGCCGTTGCTACATAGCCCTGCGCGGGTCGAGGCATATCGCACTATGCTCGTCACCGGCTAATAAGACATCTTGTTGATGGTTGTAGTTACAATTAATGTACCCTCACCCACAATTATTTTAATTATTATGTTCTTAATACGTTTATTTTGTATTTATAAGAACTAATTACTTAATGTTACTATCTATTTATTTATTTATTTATATATCTATACATATAGCTATAAAACGTGACTCACAACTGATGAGCTCGTACTTTTTATTAAATAAGTTTATGTTTAAGTTGATAGTATAATGTGAAATTGTAAATAGATTTATTTAAATACATATTTTATAAACTTTTAGAGGCGAAAACAGCCTGACAAAGTATAATTTATGATGATGTCGTATACATGTAGCTAAATTAAGAGCTATATGTAAGGTAAATGTATTTTTTTATGCTATTAATAAAGAACTTTGAAAATCAATCAATCACTGAACATATTGCACCTTAAATTTAATTATTTTGATAACCACTTTTTTTCATGATTCACCGAACTATTCGGACGGGCACTTTTTCAGATACCTATGTTTGTCTCTTTCGTTGTGCAATGGACATATTGCGCCTTAACAGTACCTGTTATAAAATTCACACATCACCTTTAGGTGGTAAAACCGAAACCCGGTGCAAAATGCACATCATAATATTGTTTTTCCTACTTTTGAATAAAAAGTGTGCAAAAATTTGTGTTTTTTTAGGAATAAGCGGAAATTGATTATTAATAATTAGGGTTTTACATTCAAATTCTATCATTTTATGATTTACATTTTGATTGCATTTGATTAACAAACTTAGAAGCGTATTTATTATGTATTGATTATTATATTATTAGAATGTAATCAAAATATGAGGCATAAAATAACATTATTTTAATGCGAGAACCCTACTACTGGTAAACAATTTTCGCTAATTGCTTTAAAACGCAATTTTTGCGTACTTTTTATTCAAAAGTAAAGAAAAACAATATTATGATGTGCATTATTTTGCACCGGGATTCGGTTTTACCACCTTAAGACTACCGTCTAAAAAAGAAAACGCTTGCCAAAGCCTCAGTGTCTGTCAATCTGTCTGTTTATCCTTTGTCAACCAGACTGAAAAGTCTGACAAGTGGAAAAACCCGCAGACCCACTTTTCACCCCTTATAGTTATAGTGAAAAAGGGTCAAAGATAATTCAAAATGTGACGTGAAACATTTTTGTATTTTGTACGTGGGAGGTCAATAGCCAATTATTTTTTTCAGCTGTAGCGTCTGAAGCAAAGGTAATAAAATAATACACTATTGAAACTAACAAAGCATAAATTATTCGGAAACTACATATAAAAAGTAAGCAGATATTTTACCGCTGAAGATGGATATAGTTAAACACCTTTTCTTCTGGCAACCACATAGAAATCCCTATCCTTGACCGCAATACTGTCTATTTCATATTGAAGCACGCATCTAGTCCCAATATTTAAATTTTCACTCAACTCCCCTTTATTTACATGTAAACCTTAAACGCTCCTCTTTGCTCTGCGTTGCTTTGCTTGTCGTCGCTTCGCTCGTCCTCGCACCTATTTTTACTTTTTGTTGAAAGACTTCTTTTTCGTTTAATATCTGCTCTTTTTTACAACATAATTCGGTTTTTCATGAACGGGCGGCTTTTTGCGAAAAACATTTTACGCCGTCAAACAGCGACATGGAGAAACTGTAAATATGGAATCAAAGAATAATTTAGACTCGATAATAAGTAATCGCAATAACCATGAAATTGTCTTAATTTAATACATATATTAATAAGTTTATTGATGTTTAATAGAACACAGATTTATTATTTTCTTTCGTTGCAGATTAATTTGGAAGTCGAAGAACAAACACAACAGCGGTAAGTAAATGGGTTTAATCGTGTCTAGCAGTTTATTTTTCGACATCATCGTTGTTTGTTTATTTGATGTACTCAGTAGACAAAAGTCTTTTCTACAACGCCTCAATATCACTCAAAGAAATCATATTCGTCCATTTTATTCACTTCACGACTTGAATTTCTTTTATATCCATGAACAAACGAGATTCGTATTTTTTTTCAAGTTTATCCTTCCCGAGTCTATACAAAAGTTCCCTTTTCACGGGTGACGTCACAGAGCGGAATTATTTATTTGCTACGTCAAGGAAAGTTGGTAAAAGTTTAGTTTTGGATGCGGGTACAATGTGAAAAGTAATTCTTTAGGGAGGTAGATTACTTCTCATTGACTGATGGGCATGTCTGATCGTGTTTACTTTCTATTCTCCAAAGAAGTAAGGGAGACTTCGAAAGAACATTATAAATACGTTTTGGGAGAAACGTTTTATCTAATTTGAAAATTGGACAAGTGCGAGTTGCGGTCACACAAATGATTCCGTACCAGTGGTAGTGTGGGTACAATTATTCTACGGAACCCTTAAACATATTATTCATGGTAAAATACCAACAATTTAGATGCCAAAGCAACATCAAGTCTTTAAAAAACAAAGCCTCTAAAATTCAAATTAGAATTTCAAATTCAAATTTACTTGCACCATAATGTTCGAAAGGTCTTAAATAACTTTAAGTATTGTATCAATTACGGACTCTGTCGGGCACAGCAAAGTAACATATAGCTAATAAAATAACACAATTATTATTATTCAGTTACCCACATACTTTTGGGATATAAAGGAACATATCCATCTTATATTTGAGTAAATATCATAAACATGGCATATATTTTGTGCTTAAAATGTAGGTAAATACAATTTCTCTCTTTTATATCTTTAAATCTTAATATTCTAGTTATTTAAGTATTCTTCAATTGTGTAGGGACGTTTTTGTATTAAATATGAATTTAGTTTGTTATTATAAGGGTTTGGTTCATTTTTTATAATTTGGTATAGTTTGTTAAATAGTCTTATTGCCATATAATATGGGCTACGGTTAGGCATTTGAATTCTAGATTGCGGGAAATTTAATCTTTCCATAAGACGTGTACTGATATTATGGGTATATTTGCTTGGGGAAATATTTGACGGTTTGTAAACACAAATAGACAGGTATCGTGTAGTATATATATTGCAGGAAGTGTCATAAGCTTATATTTTATGAAATATATTACGAGTACAGGTCGCGCCAAACTTTTAGCCCCCCTAAATGTATGGGACTTTGGCGCGTCTGTATTAGTAGACCAACTTGGAAAATGTACCGGGCAACTGTCGTGGCCCGACACGCACTTGGCCGGTTTTGGTGAATAGCAACCATAGATGGCAACCGACACTGAGTTACATATAGGCCCGCTAAATGACGTGGGTGGCGGCTGGATAAGGAGAACCGCCAAGAGTGGTGAAATCTGGGAAAGGCTTATTACCAGCAGACGAACACAGGCTGATGGATGGATAGATGGAAAACTTCATTAAACAACATTTTGAGGCCTTTTTAATAAGCTGAATCTGTTTCGTGCTACAAAACATAAACCGTATTTACGCTACAAAAAGCATTATTTTTATATGAATTTCTACTATAACTTATAGTTATAGCTTTGTAGAATGTCCCAGATTTACCAGGTAGAGGGCCCTAACAGTAACACGCAGTAACCTATTCGTCCGGATGGTATGTAACCGGCATGGACATTGCTATTACAGTCACGTATAAACTTACATGCCGGTCATAAGGTCAAGGGGCCCGACCCTTCGTCCGCTACTGTGGAGGTAAAGAAGGTACGGCTACTGAACTCACTACATTCAAGATATCAAACGATACCAGTATTAAATAAGAAACATTTCTTGAGTACAAAGCAGTGATTTTTGCTTTTTTCGTTTATTTTCTTCTTGTTTTTACAAAAATTTCGAGATTAATTAACATATATTTGGGAAAATGTCGAATATTTAATGGATCAACGCAATATTGTCGCTAGAAAACAGCTTTAGCTAGCTGTAAACTTGAATCTGATCAAACTGAAATAAAAACGTCACTTCGGGTTATGTTACAGCCCGTCGTAAACTTGAAATCTTGATGCTTCGGCATATTACTCATCTTTAGTCATAAAGATTACTTTGAAAGCCTGTTACGGAAAACAGATGCAATAACCCATACTATATTTCTTTATCATTTGGCCCAGTTTTCACCCTTTTATTTTCGCATATAGTGGACCCCTATATTTAGTCCGGTTATGCTTTTAGTTTGACACGTGTTGAGCACAAGGGAGTGGTTCATTCAGCCGGTCTTTGTAATTATATTATTTCTGTTCGTTAAACATGACGAGGTAATGATTTACGTGATATATCAAAGAAAGATAGAAATTGCAATTTCTTTCTACTTTAAAATAATAAATGTGCCGGCATTCACTACAAATTTGCTATTTGCTTGGACGCTGTTGAAGATCACTTTTACGCGAAAAAAAAGAAACTTTCATTGCGCAATTCATCGTCATCCATCGATCGGCCTGTGTCCGTCCACTTTACTGCAATTTAGTCATAGGTACAAGTACTCTGAAATCAAGTAAATCTAATAAGTTTTGCGGGTTTTGGATGTGCCTGATACTGATAGTGTATCCATGATAGAGTAAATAGCGGGGTAGCGTGCGTAGTGCCTGCGAACGAGATGGCCTCTCTAATCGACCAAATTTTTTTCATCTTTATGTTTTTATTTTACAAGTAGATTTTAGTAATTAGTTATAAGGTTGTATATAAAGTCCTACAACAATAAGTAAACATAATTCTAGGGTAGACCATGTAACTATTGTTAACCGATCACATTCAAGAAGAAAAGATTTTTTTGGTGGAATGTTTTTTTTTATCTTTTCAGTACAGTGGTTTAATCAGTTGACTTAATTTCTATGGAAAAGTAAAAAAAGAAAGCAAACTTTTTTTTTTGTTGTTGCCTATTAGCGATACACTATTATCTTGTACATTTTTGTCACTTTAAATTTTAATAACCTTATATATTTTCATGTCACAACAATGTAATTTATTCGACTGATACCGGCCCCAAAGTGAACTGAAATATACCTCGAAAATATAACATTTTCGTGGAATTTATTGTAAAAAAATAAGTAAAAAACAATAAAATTAAAATAAACTGTGTCAATTAAAATTTTAAATAGTGAAAGTCGGTTCTTAAATAAATTTTATGAGCATCTTAAGCTTTAATAAAATCCTTGTACACTAATCTAATAGGTTGTAGAATTGCTCCATTGTTAACTAGTTTTGGATATTACACCATCTTCAAAATATAAACAAGGGATCACAGAACCACAATGGAATTATTTACATCATGAAACAAGTGTTTAATTTAGCATCATAATTTACTCAAGTTTTGATACAATTTTTACATTCAAAATAAGAAAAAAACATTTTAGTAATTCAGAAACTGGGTCATAAAACTATGGTCTTGACAACTTATCATGTCTCCAGTATAAACGTAACAATTGCGAATCTCTGTTTTCCTGTTAATAAGTCTAAACACAATAGGACTGTTCTTAAAGTCGACAAGAGAGCAGTAGTGAATGACCTACAAAGGCAAGATTGGTCGGAAGTTCTGAGCCAGTCTGATGCATGCCTGAGTGCCCAGCTCTTCATGAATATAGTCAATGATGCCATCGCCAGGCATACAAAAACGGTAAATTTTTTTTAAAATAAATACGCTATAAAACCGTGGATTCCGCCTGGTCTTATCCGTTGTATGTTGCATAGGGATAGACTACACGCTAGAGCCCGTAAGGAGCCGAACAATGTCATTTTGAAAATATCGTACCACCGATACCGAAATACATGTAACAATTTACTTAAAAAGCTTAAGGAACGGTATAATTTTTTAAGTATAACAGAGAGTAAAGGTAACACCAAAACTATGTGGAAGACGATAAAAAGCATTTGTGATCTGAACAGAAGGAAAGACACTAGTAGTGAGCTTCTGAAAACAAAGCAAACTATAAGTGAATCACTCACATATTGTAACGAATACTTTGCTAAAGTTGGCCAGAGTCTTGCTAGTGATACATTGAAAGAATTAAACACTGACGAAACAGAACTAGCGAAACAAGTTAAAATTTCTGCAAACAACACAGTTAATTCCTTTTATTTGCAACCAACCGATGTAGTTGAAGTGGAATCAATAATAAAACAGATTAAAAGTGAGAGTGCTCCTGGTTTAGACGGCGTCACTAATGACCTCATAAAAGGTGTATCTATGTCAATATTGATTCCACTGACACATATATTCAATACCAGCATCTCAACTGGAATCTTTCCATCATGCTGGAAGACAGCTGCAGTAGTCCCCATCTTTAAAAGTGGAATTAAAACTCAACCCTCCGATTTCAGGCCAATTTCTTTGCTTTGTGCATTTTCTAAAATTCTAGAAAAAATTATTAATACACGGCTCATGCGTTATTTGGAGGTAAATAATTTATTATCTGTCGCCCAGTTTGGTTTTCGCCAAGGGATGTCGACAGAGGACGCTGTTACAAACCTTTTGCAAACAGTTAGCTCTGTGTTAGACGAAGGCAAGTCTTGCGTGGGCGCCTTTTTGGACTTGGCCAAGGCGTTTGATACTGTGTCTCCAACTATTCTGCTGCGTAAGCTCGAATGTCTGGGTGTTAGAGGAGTTCCACTAGAATGGTTCGCAAGTTACTTAAAGAGCCGAAAGCAATGTATTAAAATAGGGCAACACATTAGTAACTCTAGTTGTATTTCTTATGGCGTTCCTCAAGGTAGCATCCTTGGCCCAACCCTGTTTATCATCTACATTAACGACTTACTATAAATGTTTGGAGAAAAGGGCAACGTCGAGATATTCTGCTATGCTGATGATACCGCGATCATAGTACATGAAAAACAGTGGGATCTCACAATTCTTCGCACTGAAGAGTGCATGACGGATGTGTCAAGGTGGCTGAGAAGTAATCTGCTTACACTGAATACAGAAAAAAGTAAATTTGTATGTTTTTACAAAACATTAGCTTCTCAGCCACCACAACACCTAAAATCCCTTAAAATTCATGCTCAATTCCATGCTACCCAAAATTGCAACTGTCCAGAAATTAAAAGAGTCGATACAATTAAATATTTAGGGATCATACTTGACGAAAAACTTAATTTTAAAGCTCACATCTCAAGCCTCTCTGCTCGAATCAGAAAACTTATCCCAGTGATGAAGCGGATCCGACAAGGAGCTCCAATGGCCGTGATAAGACTGGTCTATATCAGCCTTTGCCAGTCTCTGCTTCTCTACTGCATTAAAGCTTGGGGAAATGCTTCAAAGACAATATTCATAACCGTAGAAAGAGCACAAAGATCAATACTCAAAGTATTACTTAAAAAACCATTTAGGTATCCGACTACCATTCTTTATCAGGAGTTCAAGGTACTAACAGTTCGCCAACTCTACATTTTGCGAGCCTCACTCACTCAACACCAGAAAACAATAACATCCATGCAGTACCCTTCATTGTTGAGTAGAAGAATTTACAGAGCTGTCGTCCCATCTGTAAAAACCGCTTTCGCTGGGCATTTCAGCAATGTTAGTTTTCCTTTTATTTATAACGCCATTTGCAAACTTACAGGCATTAAATCATCGTCAGTTAAGGAAACTAAGAGGACTGTAACAATTTATCTCTCCACATTGGATTACGACGCTACCGAAGCATTACTTCAACACCCCACATAGAGAGCCTATTAATTAATTAATTAATTAATTAATTATTTAACTATTTAATTATTTATTTATTAATTATTATTATCATTTATTTCCTTAATTATATCTATTTTATATAACACATATCTATTCTATCTATTAAACTAGTTTATTTATAAGTATACCTATGTACATTTATACATATTTTATACACACCTATACACACATTATAGTTTAATAATATAAATTTTAGTAGACATAATAATTTTCACTGTTTAAACAAGAAAATCTATCAAAACCCTTATAATAAGCTGGTAATCCTATTTCTGGATCCCGCGTGACAAGCTTGACTTAGTTTGGGGTCCACTGTAAAACGCAGACACTTATTTTCTCTCTTTGTTTGTTAGCCTAAGGATTTTATCTTGTTTTATAACATGTTTTAGTGTAAGTTTTTTCAAGTAAATAAAGAATTTGTATTTGTATTTATTTGTATTTGTATGAATTTGGCTACCTAAACGAAAGTCACCTTTTTATTGGAATAAGGTAAGGAAAGATAACTTTACCCTCTCTAAGAATGTCGACGCACAGTAAATTGTCTACAGACGCCGTACATATGCATCCGGATTACCTCTTGATTGAGATTACTATGTAAGGTTCCCTGGATGGACAGGAAACACCAACAAATATACCCTTGTATTTACATAATATATACCAACAGGTATGTTGTTGCAGTTCAATGATTTATAGTAGCATTTCTGAAGGGATTCATGAGGTCTTTGTGGTCACCCCCTTATTTTAATCTTGTTATCTTGTACTTAGCAAAATAGTGTTTTAATGTCAAGATTCTACAGATGTTAAACTAAGAAATTAAAGTTGCATCAAAGAAAACATAAGAGTACCTACTGTAGTTGTTAAAAATCCAATAAAAATTTATAATTTTATTTCACATTTTATGGGTATTTAATGGGTCCGATACATATGTGTTAGTTTCAAGTATGAAAATCTATACTAACTAATAATAAAGGAGTTAAAAAGGCGCGTCTGTACATGGAATATTTTTTCAAAACTACCTCTGTCTTCGCTTTAATCCTATTTAATTTTTTAAATACTTCCATTGTTTAGAATTTTCTTATTTTTGTCTTTCTGTCTGTCACTCTACACCCCTCTGTCACCCAAATGGTGCGGTTTTTGTAATTTATATATATTTATTTATTCATATTTTTTCTTTATTTAGGGGTGTTGATAAATAACGCCTAAACCGAAAACGGGGCAGAGATTGAATAAACGCGGGCGGAGCCGCTGGCGAAAAGCTGGTAATAAATGAAAAACCTTTATAAAATAATCTATTATTTAATCCATTGACTAAAACGAATAAACAAAGTGTATACCTGTTGAAATCGATTTAATATTTTATGTTGATTTATTTTTTCAGTAAGCTTAAATCGCTAAATGTAAAGAAAATATAAATATCTTCGGAAACTATTCACTTAGTTCGTAGATTTTTATTTTTATTTAAAATCCGGTGTATTCTATTAACCACCTTCGTGATATATATAGTCGTCTAAATCACTTGCATCATCAGTACACATTGGAACATTTTATTTATCGTATGAATTTGACTTGGGTTTGTTTCGGGGCTTTGTAAAGGACTTTCATGTAATATAACGTTACCCCTCTCAAATTACCATGAACTAAATTAATCATAAATTGTTGCCAATCGAAAACATCAAATATCTTCGTAAGTTTACAAACTATCTTCGGATAAGTAGGTATCTACCTAGGTAGCTCGTAAATATTTTAGTGAAAGGGGGGTTTTAGGTTTTGTATAGCTACAGTACAGAGTCGGGCATGGAAAGATAAATAGTATTGTACCGTCACTAGCCTAATAAAAACAGTCTCAAGATAGTACCGAAGATAGAAAATCGTATAGTCAAATATACAGCACCTGAGGGCCCTTTTAAGGCGACGCGCGCATTGGAAATTTTGGAAATTCCAAACCGACCTTGACTCGAAGTCCGTCAAAACAAACCGAAGTTGAGACTAAGACAGACGATGACAGGCGAATTATATATTAGTTATGCTATAGTTTACTACTTACATGTTTTATTATTTATTTTAATGGTATTGCTCTTCGGGAAAAGTCATATTTCCTTACGCTTTCTATACAATCCATAACAGATAGAGCTCGTCCGGTCTGTCGCCATGTAAACATGTCGGTCTGTACAATTTGCATCAGGTAAGATAACGAGTGTGATTATAGTCTCATACGGCATAACATTTTCTCTTTTTTGGAGCGTCAACAAAAAACGAAGCTCGAACAAGTATATTCACACCTGCTTTAAAGCTAATTGCAGATAGCATCAATAGCGCCTCGACCCGAATTTCCTTCAAAATCTGTCAAAGCTTAACAAAAATCATAAAAATTCCAAATCTTTTTCTTTGTGATTGTAATGAAAAATAAATGTATGGTTTTCGGTTTTTAGCTGTAAGAGCAAAGGATTTTTTACAATCCGAAAGATGCTTAACAACTAAATACTCAAAATATTTGTATAATATTTTAAAGTCCGCGTCACCTTCTAATATTTTATTAGTTGGAGTTTGAATACAGACCTTACAAACGACCTACCTCATTTGAATGTCATATTTTGCTGTAAACATAAATGACTTGACTTTATTATTAAAATGCATTACAAACTAGAAGAGATCAATAAGAAACAATATATTATAATGCGCTCTAAAATAGTATTTATAGTATTCCAAACGGATTTCGTAATAGAAACATGCACTTGACAAATGTTTCTTTTTATTAGTGGGCTTGGGACAGTCATGGCGATAATACAAAGTTAGTATTGTTCAACAATGATGTTGGCGGTCAAGACCTGAGGTGCAATAGGCATGATGACTAAACAAATTTTATTAGTCCGTCAGTTAGATTATCAGAAAATATTGGACACGTACTTTTCCTTTTTAAATTAATGATGAAGTAATAGCCGGCTGAAGTTCCGCGTGACGTCACATCTAGGTACAATTTTACTTAGAAGTAACGCCATTTTCCCCCACTCCCAAACTTTGACGCGCTTTATCTCTGTCATTTTTCGTTTGATTGACAAAATAAAAAATACGTGTCCAATATTTTTTGATAATCTAAATGACTGACTAAATAGAATAATACTTTGTTTACCCCGTGTACAAGCCTAGCCAATCGTATTAAAATTAACTGTCATGTGGCTATTCGGCTTAGCAAATAAGCCCGTTTGACAATTTAAATCGTATGTTTTTGGTTGTCAATAACAAAACAAGACAATTGTAATCATTTGGTAGCCAAAAATATGCGATCTTAATTGTCAAACAGACTAATTTGCTAAGCCGAATAGCCATATGACAATAAATTTGAATACCATTGGCTTACATAATAATAAACAATTGCACCTCAGAACCGGCCAAGTGACTGGTATAGTAAGCCAGTCCACTGAACCACCCATAGTGTAAACCTAGCCTGAGGGTCAAGCCAAATTGAAGGCTTATGAATCATAAATTTGCGGTGGCTGACCGCAACGTGTCGAGTTATGTTGTCGTATTACGTGTCAAAGGAAAAGAGAAAATGTTTGCTACACCTAGCACTGCACTATCCTTTGGTGGGATCTGTTTTAATAAACCTGGTGGTTTATTTATTTTGTCCTGTCTTACGCGGTATTTTCTTGTTTTCTTCACATAGTTTGTATATTACTTGTGGTATAATGTCTGTAAGGATAAGTGCAAAGTAATAATAATGTGTGCAAAACAAATTAATTAGCGTAATAATAGCCACACCAACGAGTTATAGATTTCGTCGTAGAGGCACATAGTTTTCACGTTCAACTTTAACGTCCCGACATAAAATGGTACATAAATTCGCCGTAGTTCGGGAAAAAATACAACCGCAAATTTTGTTTTCTCAGCATGAAGATAGTGTAAAGAATGCGCATGAGTTTTTAGGATACGAGATCCAGAAAAATTATTTGTGAACGCTTGACCTTCTGATTGAGAGTCCATTACTATTACCCTGTCTACTGAGCTATCGCCACAAATAAAACAATAAGACGTTATTACCGCTACATCATTATAAAATTCCTAAATAAAAGTAAATGAACTAGTAACCTACTCAAAAGTTTATCGACTCCTTTGTTAGCCTTAGCACCAGACCGCACAAACTACTGTCTCCTAAATGAACAGTAATGTCTACTATCCCCGTTAATACCAATAAAATCCTAAAACACAATTTACAGCGGCGGTGGCTGCAAATTGGTAACATGTTCCGCGCCATTAAGCTACTTAACGGTATTGGGTAGAAATGGTAGAATCTTCGGCGGTCCCGGGCGAGGCTCGGTTCGAATTTCGATCGCGCTGTGACCGCAACACAATATCTTTTCGCACTACTTCCCTATTCCCTATCCTTGTTGCTTGTTTAGAAGTGGCAAGTTGCTTGCGCGAGTCTAAGCTTTATGTGAGTCATGTTGTATTTCACGTAATATTCCTGATCACTTTTTTTAATACATGGAGCACGAAAGGAAATGTAGGCCAGAGGTTTTTTTTCCAGTACATTTTGTTAGTGAATAACGTAAAAAAGATATCGTCACCAACGAGTTATATAGATTTCGTCGTAGAGGCACATAGTTTTCACGTTCAACTTTAACGACCCGACATAAAATGGTACATAAATTTATCACCGTAGTTCGGGAAAAAATACAAACGCAAATTTTGTTTTCTAAGCATGAAGATAGTGTAAAGAATGCGCATGAGTTTTTGAATGTTGGTGCATCTCCAAGGGGTTGTCAGAGATGTTTCCGAACATGGACTTTAAAATGCAACTTACAGTCCAAACTCATACAATAATGTAATAGATTATGAGCCCCATCACAGTGTTTCTGGCACAAATACACGGTTTTTAATGCATACTGTTTGGTAGGTACGCTGGAATGTTACTTCAACAGTCAACAACAACAACAACAACAATACAGCTTTATTTGTACACCAAAAAAAAAGGAAACAAAAAATAATGTAACACTTAATGTAACATATTGGGTAAATACAAACAGGCGGCCTTATCGCTTAAAGCGATCTCTTCCAGACAACCTTTGGGTGGAAGAAACTGGTCAAGAGGATAACTCATATGGTGGTGTACTAAATTTGTGTATAGGTAATATATATATAAATATATTGAAAGATATATAAATGTATATTAATAGATATATACATACATATTGGTAAATATATATTGTTATTGTTATGAGTCAACAACTCGTACTCCATCTTTTCACCGACGACCATACATCCCAGCATGATGGGTCATAAGTCCTATTGCCATAATTCATGCACAAATATTGACCCACAGCTTATCGCAGCCTTCTGCAGCACGCAGACCGAACACATTGTGTCTACCTATATAAGGTGACTTTGTGTAGCCAAATTTATACTGGAGACTCGGTAAGTGGTCAAGAACAAGGTTCAATGCCCTGTCTGTTAAATACGCAAAATAAAATTTTGACTAATTGAGTCGAGGTTGTTCTTGAACAAGTATATACTAGAGGCACAAAAAAAATTTTTTGTGTTTAGAAAAAAGTGTAATTGATTCTTAGTCCTGACTACTTACCAAGTCTCAAAAAAAAAAAGTCACCTTAAATTTACACCCCACAAACAACACTAGACTAATAAACTCCAGTCAATGATATTTTTTCCCAGAAACAATATTTTAAAATTCTTGCAGAAAACTGTGTGCTGAATCCAAATATGAACTCAGATTTATTCTATCAGGTCTGAGTCTTTGTGAAATCAACTTTAAGTATTGAAATTTTACGTTTCTTTAATGCTTCTGAACAATATTTTTACTTAATACAAATGTATTTTATAAATTTATTTTTCATCATTACATGACCTAAATTGATTTTTCAATGACTTATGAAGGTGAAAATAACAGAATTCGCAAGTGAACCTTAATTTTCAAAATCAATAATATTGTGTGAGAGCTTGGGTGTGATTGTTTTGAGACATTAAATAAAAAACTAGGCTTGGTTAAGTGAATCTTTTTATCATCTTTCAAAAAGAATTACTGAGAAGAAGTATTATTGGAAATTAAATCCGAAAAACTAACTGTGCTAAGCGTAAAGCCCCACCAGAATTAACAAAAACACGAGTTTTTTGAAAATTCAGTCTAACTTAGAGAAATATTACGACGTGATAGAGAAAATCAGTATTCATATTCGGATTCAGCATACAAATTTTAATAATTCATTTCTGAGACAGACAATTCCTGCAATTTTGTTGACCAGTTAATTTTTATTTAATTAAAATGAACATTATTCTTACAAGTAAACTTGAAAGCTCTGCTGAACGATCCACTAAACTGGGGAAAATAAAAGCTACTAATCGGCGCTGCACTAATGGCTCTGTTTATACACTCTTCTTCTCTTTCTCTTTTTTCTACGTTTTTAATACTGAGCGCTTGTGAGAGATGTTTAGTTGCCAGGTTTTAGTTCGAAGCAGAACAACACTGAGGCACTTCGATTTGAGAATAATACTACGAAAATAAATTTGTTTTCAGAACGTATTTCAACTGATAAGTGGGCGATGTATGAGTTTTCATATAAGCATCGCATCGTTCACTATTTAAGCATCACATGCTCCATACGTGTTGCACGCAACGAATTTTAGTACAAAATCCATCCAACCTCTCATCAGGCCCGGGACTACAGACACAGGCTTAGTGAATGTAGAATTTTAAATGCAAAAATTGCCAATTTCATTGTAATTTTTTTTGGCACACGTGGGCCCCAGCCGTCGTATGTCTAGGGGCCCCTGGATCTCTAAGTTCAGGTCTGGATACAACCGTTACATCTTATATGTCAAATCTTTAGTCAATCACAGAGGAAGCAATCAATGGCCAGAGAAAATAATTCGTGTCAATGGCGGCGCATACTCACACGAGGTCATTTCAACATTTTAAGGGTTCCGTAGTCCGACAAGGAACCCTTATAGTTTCACCATGTCCGTCTGTCCACGCCTTAGCTCAGAGACTATTAGTACTAGAAAGCTGTAATTTGGCATGGGTATACATAATTATTAATTACGCCGAAAAATCGGAAAAAAACCTCGAAAAATATTTTTTAAGGGTATCTATCTCCCATCCACGTAAATAGGGGATGATTTTTTTTTGTCTATCCCATAATGTGGGGTATCGTTGAATTGGTCGTTTAAAAACATTATGGGTGTGACGAAACCATTTTTCGATTTAGGGATACGTTGGTGGAATATTAAGCTTTAAAGTGCTAATTGCTTCTGCTGGCTAAACGGTTGTTTATGAATATGGGGAAAAATTCACAGAAGTAGTATATATAATGAAGTTAAAATGAAAACTATCACAGCTAAGCAGGCCTTACAGGTTTACGAGTACAGATCGCGCCAAACTTTTAGTCCCCTCTAAACACGACATTGTATGGGCCTTTTTTCGGGAGACCGACTTCCGAGCGGACTAGAAGTATGGCGCGATTTACAGCCAGGAACACAGATCCGTGCGGTCTATAATGCCTGAATGCAGTTTCAGGTGTGACTAAGAATCTTGCCATTGCAATCTTAACCCGATGCACTAGGATGCATTGCACTCAAAATGCACTTGAATTTTTTCACTACAAACGGTGGTTGCGAGCCTCCGGGCTTGCTCCTGGATAAGTTCTAGACATAAATCTCTGCAAAAGACTTGCAGGTGTTGCACAAAAGTAAGAAAATCACAGCTGCATAGCTCATGAAGCCCACGGCGCAAAACTTAGACTTCTAGTAACGTAACGTCGATCCTAGGCTAGCTAGGCTTCCTTAATCTAGAAACGTTCGTGACGAATGTAGAGATCATGTCACGTTTTTTTTTGTATGTGTATGTGTGTGTGTGTGTGTGTGTGTGTGTGTGTCTAGTTAGTGTACGAACATTTTATTTATTTACATTATAAAGCTGTGTGTCATCCGTCACCGTCTTGCCCGCCGGACTCTCAGACGGCGAAAGCAGCAGCAAATATGTTAGCGAAAAGCGTTTTCACACTTTACTTTTGTTCTGTGGTCGTAGCAACGAAATTAACCCAAATACTTTATCTTGGGTTTTTCATAATAACTCCACGGGTGGATTAGCACGTCATTTCGTGATTCACAAAGTGCTTTTCCTCGTTATAAACGACCCGTCGTAAAATGAAACGATCACTAAAAGTCGCCTGAAAATATGTGGCAAATACATGCAATGTCGTAACGGGGAATTCCAGTGAATTTCAGCCAAGCTTGCGGAAAGTACCGTGGGCGTGAAATTATGACTGCGGCGCGCCCGTAGTGTCGCTACGGGGGCGCCGTACAAACGGTACGCAAATGTGTGCAAAATACATGCAATGTCGTAATGGGGAACTCCAGTGAATCTACGGGCGCGTCGCTAGGCGAGCACCCGCTGTGTAACGTACGACAGTACTTTCGTATGGTTTTTTCTTCAAAGATAGCACAGTCTTCTAGTAACTTCTAGTTACTTCTTACTTAGGGACTTCTAGTAACGTAACGTCGTTCCTAGGCTAGTGTCAGCTTCTACACAACAATCTAACGTACCTGAGCAAAGCTCACCTGCTCGTAGACCTTTGCTACGGACATTCCTTAATCTTGAAACGTTCGTGACGAATGTAGAGATCATACCACGTTTGTATGTGTATATGTGTGTGTATGTCTATAGTTATCGTACACGTACACGTATGTTGCATAGGTAAGATAGTATGACGTGAACATGTCTTTACTACGTTTACTACGACCGTCGTCATGTAGCAGTCAGCATGTCAGCAATGATAGTATAACGTTAGGGTGCCGGAGCAGCAAGCGCAAGTACGAACGTCTGATATATGCACTCTGTATGCTGCAATGCGCCGCAACGCTCGAGACACATCGATGGTGTAATGTTGCATAAACATTATTTACATTATGAAAGCTGTGTGTTATCCGTCACCGTTCTGCTCGGACCCTCGGACGGCGAGATGTTTCGCTATGTTAGCGAAAAGCGTTGTCAAACTTTACTTTTGTGTAGCAACCAAATAATCCCAAATACCTTATCTTCGGTTTTATAAAAACTAGCACGGGTTCGTTGCTACGTAATTTCGTGATTCCCGAAGTATTTTTCCTTGTTAGCCAAACGATTAAACCCATAGGTATAGGTCAAATAATTATTTGACTTATCGACCCGTTGTAATGAGGATAACGATCACTAAAAGGTATGTATCGCTAGGCATGACCATGTGTGGCAAAGCCGAATGATGTCATTGGGAATTCGACAGAATTTCAGCCAAGTTTGCGTCATGTGTGTAGTTAATTAAACATTATCGCTGCGTCCCGTTGCTATATGCGCACCTTTGAAAACAAAATCACGGCAGGACTTTTGTATGTTGCGACGTGTTCGCTGATGGGCCCCAAGCCGCTGTCGATAAGCCTGAGTAAAATACATGGTTTTTTCTTCAAAGATAGCACAGTCGCCGCACCTCATTCCATTGTGTGACCGCGAGCTCCATGCAGCGTTGGAGAGTCACGTGCGTCGCGGTTTTATCGGTAGCTCGGTGGTACGTACGGCCAAGACGGAGTTACACCTGGTCGGCGTGCAAGTTAATCTTGTACGGAGTTTGAAAAAGTTAGCATGTCAAAACGTATGCACTTTGTATTAGCTGCATTAGGTACAAACCCAACTTTAGTTTAAAAACAAACGGTATGATAACATTTATTTAGTTATGGCATAAAAATATGGTGAAATTTCCGTTGACGTCAGGGTTTCAGCCAAACCACAGAAATAGTTGCCTATTATTACAATGGTATCGGCATTATTTCTGATGGGTGACGCAAAAGTATAAACCGCTCGCGATTTAACCACAATTATTTATTAATTTTAATTCAGGATTATTTCATAAATGCCTAATCAATTTTCGTTACATTGCTTCATTGGATCGTTCACGTCACAGGCGATGATATCAGCAGGCCCCTATATAATGGGCCCAAATTATCCTTGATATTCATAAGCTCATCGACAGCCAACGTGCCAAGTGACCCGTGACTCGTGACTCTCCGTGCTATATGTAAGTATTGAATATTTAAATTAATTATTTTGTGCATTTTTATACTTCTCTCGTGCATTCTTTCCAGGGATAAAGCGCCTGTTTTATGACTGAATTTAATATTTTATTTCTTTTCATTCGCAGCCACTAAACTATAAAATGAAGGCGGCCGTCATCTGCGTGGCTATGATGTTCGTCCTGATGTCGGAGGCGAGGCCTGATGCCAGGCCTGAGGTGCCTCCGCACGTTGCTGCTGTGAGTATATCATTTCTACAAACTGCTATCAACGACCCATCCAAGTTTCTTATTACCGTTGGAAGTTTTAAGCAAAGAGTTTGTCGTATGCCCCAACCCTCAGAACGTCTTGTAAGCTTCAACGAAATTAATGTTAATTTTTCTATTTACAGATGACTGATCCGACCAGGTCCCGCCGCAGCGCCGAAGCTGCGGGCCCTCACCACGTCGTCAAGAAGTGGGAGGCCATCGGGACCCGGATGGGTTTCCCAAACGGCCCAGACGAGAACCAATACTGGTGGTATGAGGCGTCATAGAACCAGTATTGGTTTAGTCTGGGTGGCAAGGTGTCAAGTCGACACCGGGCAACTGCCCCCGGCATTGTGGCGTTATATCTATATATATGCGAAGACAATGCCGGGGGCAACTGCCCGGGGTCGACTTGACACCCTGCCGTCTGGGTCAGGGGGTTTTTTTTTTAAATAAAATTTCTTATAAAGTATTTCTTGGTATCATTGACGTAGATAAGCTGACGTAGGTATCCCAACTGTCGTATATACCTGGCTGCGAGCTTAGGTTACCATCGGTCTGCTAGGCTACATGCACATGTAATGTGCATCGGACCGATGTGCAGATATAGACGTCACGCTGCAACTTGTGCAACAGATACTGCACTCTAATAGGTCGAGCATAACGGCTTGGGAGTTAGCACCATTGCATGATAGAACTGTGTCTCCTGAGTTCAAAAATACCACTCCCCGCTCCCCCCGACCCTTAACTTTGGAGTTATAGGCCGTACGGACTTGTGTCATTGGGTGTATATTAGTAGACCAACTTATAAAATGTACTGGGAAAATACGGAACCCTGTACTGTCCGTGGCCCAGCACGCACTAGGCTGGTTTTTATTTTTATTGGTTCGGCCAAATAAGCATTAAACCTGTCATGAAAAATAACCAATTAGTAATATATACATGAAATATTAAAAAACTTTATATTCTATAATGTAAAATCAAAAAATCCTTTCTTAAAAAAAATTATCTGGAAGTCCTAAACATGCCTCTCATACGAGCAAATAAATAAGTATCCACCTCAATAAAAATAAATGAACAACCAACCTCAGTCAGTTAAATACCAAATCCATGAAAAGTTTGTTTTCCGTTTGTCCTACTTTCGTTTCGGTTTCGGTCTCCCTTAGAACTTATCTTGCTACAGTAATGGAAATTGATAGATTTCTTTGAATTGTTTGAAAATTATGGAGCAGACTCGTAGATCCCGTAGCGATTCTCGATTGATTTTTCATTATGAAATACGACGTCACGTAGTAAGTATAGGCCCACCTTTTGTATGGAAAATAACAACAATGTAAGGCCACATAGAGTTGTTGTTTAAAAATCCATACAGTTGTCCAACGAAGACGTTCGGACGGAGCGGTTGTGCGGGGCTTGCGGGGTGAGGCTCCGAACTGCTTGTCCAAAAATAGAGAATAGTGGTTTATAATTTTACGAATTGGCAGTTGGCTTAGGGTGGCTTAAATTGATTGTTCAGAGAGCTAAGTGCAAGTTGCCAATCGCATAATTTTACTACCGCGTGAATCGAGTTAAGCCAGGTCTCCAGCGCGTGTTTTGTTCTACACATTATACAAAAACGTATACAGAAAATATTGTTTCGTTACAAATACATACATTACTCACGCCTTTCTCCCAGAGGAGTAGGCAGAGCCTACAGATTTCCGTCTGCTACGATCCTGTCATACTTCTTTTGCTTCTTCTACATTCATCAATCTAATCATACAAGCTTTTCTATTCCGGGTTGTTCGTTACACATTTTTGTTGATAAGGGTCTCCTGCATGGATATCAGCAAAGATGTGTAGCGAAACAATGTTTTGTGTGGACGTTTTTGTATAGTATGTAGGACAAAACACGCGCTGGAGACCCGGCATAACTCGATTCACGCGGTAGTAAAGTTATTCGATTGTCAACTTGCACTAACTCTCAGTCAATGATTATGTCCAACGAGAATTGCAAAGTACACACAATAACATGGTTGCTCCGGGCCTCGCTCACAAAGGAAAAACTTGTGATTGTTTTTAATATTTTTGAATATAAGTATTAAATAAATGTGGACGCGACAATATTTAAATATCAATTAGGTTTTTCTAGTGAAGTTGTGTCATTATTGTGCATTACTTTGTAAATGATCCTCCACAACAACAGTAACTATAAAGCGTAGTGCGACATATCACATTTATAAATTTTTAATTTTTTCAAAAATAATAAAAACGATAATAAGTTTTGCGTTTATGACAACCCTCTTTACAAAGAAATATACGTGTCGTTTTCTTATCATAAATACTATATTAGTACATCTTTGTTAAATAAAACACTTCTACTTGTCCACAGAATTATAATTAATCTTTAATGCACCCGACCGCTTTCGCTTATAAGCATTATCTAGGGCTTTAGTTCTATTTTATTTAGTATAGGAATTGTGCCAATAAGTTATATACGAATCTGTTAAGAGTAGAATTTGAAAACCTAATGGTTCGATCCCAAGCCACTGGAACTTTTTGTCTATTCATAGACTCAGAAAAGAGATCCCAACATTCTCAACCAAGGAAAAGTAACAACTACGCCGTCTTGATAAAGATCAAATTGACGGTAGACTTAACTTTGTTGCATATTTCTTGTTCCAAACTTGGTCCATCTCATGAGTGGTTGGAGTTCATTTATCAAGTCACTGGCTATTTTGCTAATATGGTTGAGTACGGTCCACTTGGGCCTGTCACACCATTTTAACATCAGAATATTAGTAAAATTTCATGTATATGCAATAGTCAATAAACGAAAGAGGATGTGGTTAAATTTTCGGAACAAATTATCAATTTATCTGTTTACCTCTAGGAGCCTGTTAGAGGTGTTTCCAAGTGTGTGCTGTTACTGGAACAAATTATGTCTATTTTCCTTCACTGACGGTTTCTACGTCCCAACGGCATAGAGAATGAGCCTTACCGTTGTATTTTGGGCCCAAATATATACTTTTTAGAGAATGCAAGTCTTCCTTAACCGTTCGGTAATAAGGCCTTACCCCTGGTGCACGATAATCTTACTGATCGATTTTGAACTTCAGTATGTTGTCAGAAAGTCTACATTAGAATGCTCGCTTCGCGCGCTGCCGGCACGTGATATCAGTGAATTTTCGAGGTTTTTCTGGATTTTACGAGAAAGCATTTGATGTAGGGTTTTTTCACCTGACATCGGAAAATAAAGCATGTTTTCTTGCTATAACCGTAATTTCAGACATAAAACTCAAGCCGTTTAGATATTAAACGAATGAATAACTTAAAAAGGTATCTTTTTCAAAAATAATATCTATCAAGTGAAATGTGTCCAATTAGCTAACCAACCTGATAACGGAAAGACAAAGGTCTGAAAAAACATGTGTCTAAGTTTTACATTGCGTTGCTATAGTGCTTATTTGTTCGAACGACCACTTTGACCGAAAATAACTTTTGAATGAAGTCGTGTTAAGGATCCCATTCCAGACACATTGACGTATTTTTTTTTTTAAAAGGCGTGATTCTTTTTTTGTTTTAAATATTTGAAAATATTTTGGACCACAAACAAGAATTTCAAATTTTGTGCTTAATTGTTCAAAGACCTGAGACCTTGACCAATCGTGCAAATGAAACTCGAGAGCATGCTAAGTTGTTCAATCCCCGCTCATTCAGCCAATCACAGCACGTCATTCTCATGACGTAGTTCCGCCATATTGTTTGTTTATGACTCTTAGAATGAAGTAACACGTGATTTGTGAAGCTCCAACTTGTTTAATCTCAACTTTAAGTTCAATGTCCAGCATCGCAGTTTTCATTTTGCATTTTTTTCTATGTCCAGCGACAAACTTAAATATTTAGGTGAATTCTTGTGTTTTTTGTAATATTTTGAATTTTCCAGCTTAAGCTTGAGCCAATCTATAGGTGATAGGTGCAAGTTTGGAAAATTTTGTTCAGATAAGTAGTTGACTCAGCATATTGAAACAAAAACCATTGAAAGACCAAAGGCAAGCCCTTAAGTGTACAAATACTATAGAGAATTCCAAAAAACGGGTCTGTTTTTGTTCTATGCGCAGGATTTGAGCCCGAAACTCAAGATGGAGAGACAAGCATCTTATGAACTATAAGTAAGCTGCCGCTCCTTTTTGATTTGTACACCGAGAAAAAATTCTGGTTTCATTAACCTGATTATAGCTAATTTTAACAGAAACATTGTACTATATGTGACGTCATATACTCATTGTTCAGTTTGTTGAACAATCTAGTTACAACAAACAGCTTTGTTTTGTTTAAGATAATTCAGATTAACTTGACTTAATCCTTTTCTAATTAACCAGAATTTTATTCACAATACGATCTGGCAATATTGTAAAAAAAAATCTCGGTGTATGATTAAAATGAAATGTGTTATATTGCCTAAATTAAATTTATTATATTACCTAAATGAAATGTGGGCTTGATGTTATATAAAATAAACAATCACGGTACGTTCCGTTTGTTTAAATTTGAAATGTGAGCACGATGAAACTTTCCATTTCATGAGGGGTTAAATTAAATTAGCTCACTATTTGAAATTACAAATACGTGTAACCCTTCTCGCACAGATTCAATAACTCACAATCCAATTAGAGCTGATTCACTTTGACAAGTTCAGTGTGACGGAAAAGGAGTAGTAGGTAGTAATAATTCAGGATGTCATATCTAAAAACAGTAGATCGGGAGCCAAGAGCGAAGATTTTACCTAAGGCGCATAGGCAAGCCAGTGTCTTAGTATAAAATTTGAGAACCCATTTCTTTGTTGTTTTTCGTTATAGACCAAAGTATAAGACCTCTATAATCTGGTACTGATAATTTATAAGGCACCATTTTGACAAAATTGTTAAAAGATACTGATTTTGTTTTAAATATATTTCCGCTGGTCACATTTACATACAAAGTTGTTTTCTTGCCTTAAATTGTACCTTTACCAAAATTTTATATTTCAGCCAGACAGTGACTTTGTAAATGACTGTATTAAACTACAATAGAGATTTTAAACTTTAGTCTATAACAAAAAACAACAGAGAAACGGGTTATCAAATTTTGTACTACGACGTTGGCATGCCTGTGAAAGAATGTTACAGCTTAGGTGGTGGTCGTGGCGAATGACAAGAATGAAAGTTTTCGATTGACCCTAATTGCGAGTACGCTTAGTAACAACTGAATCTCCGTTATCTATATTAGCGTTCTAGACAAGCTGGTGTGTTCTTTTCATTCAAATATCTAGTAAAATTTTGGCGCTTTGCTCTCGATTTACAGTACGAGGGATCCGTACGAGCGACTCCGCGAAGTGTCCGCTTGTTAGAGACAAACGCGTGGGATTTAGCACCGGACTGTAGATTCAAACAAAATTCAACCAAATTGAATTTTTCAAGTGAGCGTCAATGGTCAAATTCAAAACTAAAAGCGAACATGTACGAGTTTAACGCTATACATGTACTTGCTTAGGTACAAATATAAACTGACCAATATATGGTTTTTATTAATGTAGGCTTAATTCTATAGTGCCAGTTTCTAAATGAAGTAAATCTCCCTAAGCGATACTTATAGTTTTTCATAGCTAAGAACCACTTAACTTGAAATTCTCAGATGTGTAATCGGGTCTTAGTCGATAAACCATCGAAGCCATAAAAACCATAATTTGTTCATTAGCTTTAAAAGGATTAAATTAACATGCATTGAAGTGAAATTCAACTATTACATTTGAATTGACGTCTTAATCATGTATAATATATTGTATAGCTATATAATAATTAAACATCGTTCGTTCATTGAATCATTGAATACCCATCACTCTGGGATGTAATAATCATCGATGAAACGTGGGTATACGAGTATCAGAGTAACACCTTTAAGACCCCTTTGGAGATCCACGTCGTGATGATTTAAAGATACATTGAAAGCAAAACAATACGAAGTAAAGATTTAACCAGTTATCACTATAAGGGTGAAAACTGGCGTCTAGTCCCATCGATTTAGCAAAGGATCCGGGACTTCGCTCTTCAATATTTCCATTCGATATTCCATTGAGTTTCGTCAACATTGGGCGTGACATTTATCCGATGGTAAACTCTACGCGACTGCGAACTTCACTTTTGTATAAAAAGTGTGTTTTGGGACTTTATTGGCTTACTTTTTAGGGTTCCGTAGTCAACAAGGAACCCTTATGAGTTTGCCATTCCATCTGTATGTCTGTCTGTCCGCAGCTCAGCTTAGGTTAGCTTAGTTTAGAGACTTTTAAGTACTAGGAAGCTGTAATTTGGCATATTACATATTCATCACGCAGAAAAGGTGGTAAAATAAAATCTCGAAACAATTTTTTCGTGTTATCGCCCCCACCCTTAAAGTGGATTCAAGGATCCGTTTGCGAAATATTAAGCTTTTTAAAGCGTGTGTATACTTTTTGTGCAGGATAATTTACAAGGTAATGTATAAAAACTTTGTAAGAAAATCTTAAATAGCATTAAACTATTGTCTCGTAGTGCCAAACCTATTTATTTAAGATTAAAAAAAAGAAAATAACACAATCATAATTCGTGCGTTCAGGACACCGGAGCAACCAACTTAAACAAAAATGATATCATATGAACACGCTATATACCATCACACCCTGCTTTCACCCTTCTGAAAATGATTTTACTGAGTACTTATGGATTGGATTTATTTGCTAAGAAGCCGAAAAGTAATAGAAATAGAAAGGGGAGTAATAGAACGAAAATCAAAAATCAAGTTTGGGAAATAATGGAGTTCCAAACAAAAATGCGTGAACCCTACGTGCACCGACATACGGGCAAGTTTAGAGAGAGCGTCGTCCGTGAAACCTGAAGCTGTCTACGGACGACGCTCTCTCTAAACTCGCCCGTATGTCGGTATAAGGGTGCCCGCGGGTATGATTCTTGGGAAAAGTGGTTCAGTAGGGTCGGTAGAATATGTGGTTGCATTTAATGGTAGCAGTCTATTTACGCCCGGTATACAATACACGTACCTACTTAATCGTTTATGTGGAAAAAGGAACGCTACGTCCAATAGAAGATAAACTGAGAGTTGAAGAACAAAGGTTTAAATCAACAGGATTTGAAAATTAAAAACCCGCCACAATTATAAAAGTACTAGCTTTTGCCCGCGGCTGCGCCCGCGTGTAATTCGGTTTAACGACATGCTTTTTTCCGGGATAAAAGTAACCTATATGTTAAGTTGGGGTATAAGCTATATCCATTCTAAATTTCATCTAAATCCGTCCAGCCGTTTCAGCGTGAAAGGGTAACAAAGATACACATACACAAACTTTCGCATTTATAATATTAGTGTGAAGTGTGATGAGATAACGAAGCCTTGTCTTATTGCACCTCAAACGATTATGGACGCGCTAATTAGACACCTGATTTTTCAATGAAATTGATCTATCCTACAGGAACCATGCCTTTTTCCGGGATAAAAAGTAGCCTATGTGTTAAGTTAGGGTATAAGCTATATTCATTCTAAATTTCATCTAAATCCGTTCAGCCGTTTCCGCGTGAAAGAGTAACACACACACGCACAAACTTTCGCATCTAAAATATTAGTAGGATTTTTCAATTTTTTTATTAGATCTTTCTTTGTTCATATAGATGTTTTTGTTGTTCATTTGTCTGCTTTTGTAAGCGAAACTTTAATTTCCCTCCCCTCCGTCCTTCCCCTTTAGATCCGCGCCTCGAGTGAGGAATTATTTAAGTATGTCTGAAGTCCTTTGCAACTAGACTACATATTTAGTTAATTCTAAACTAATCTAGTTTAGCCAGAAACAAAATTAGGCTAGTCATCTTTAAGTCCTATAAAGTTTCGTTAGTCATTTTGTTATATGAAAATATCAGCTTATATTTTTTAAATGTTGATGATTGTTGTAGTTTGGAATTATTTTTTTACATACATACATACGTACATACACTAACGCCTATCTCGCAAAGGGGTTGGAAAATAACACAGATTTCCATTATAATTTAGACACACCATATAGAGGGTGTATTATTGACAGCGTGCTCAGAAAATTAAACCACATGCTATTTCGTTTAATGACTTTTTATAGAACTTGGCAAGGACCCTAACAAACTTTCTTTTAAAACAAGTGAAGAACATTGTACATTATTGCAGTAATGGCATAAGTCTCGGCACCCAATTTGATCTCATAATTTCTTTTATGGCGAAGCCGACAATCCTGCACTGCCTTTATATTGAACTCGGTCCCTTTTTTAGGGTTTCGTAGTCCAACAAGGGACCCTTTAATTTCGCCATGTCCGTCTGTCCGTCCGTCTGTCCGCGGCTTACCTCAGAGGCTATTAGTACTAGAAAGCTGTCATTTGGTACAGGTATACATATTAATTACGCCGACAAAAAATGTAACAAAAATGTCGAAAACTTTTTTAAGGGTGTCCCCCCATACTCTTAAATTGGGGATGATTTTTTTTTCGTCTATTCCACAGTGTGGGGTATTGTTGGATAGGTCGTTCAAAAACATTAAAGGTGTGTGAAAACCATTTTTCTATTTAGGGCTCCGTCGGCGAAATATTAAGCTTTAAAGTGCTAATTTTTGTTAGAGTCAAGTGTCCCCCCCCCCCCACGGCTAGCTAAACGGTTGCTTATGAATATGTGGAAAAATTCACAGAAGTAGTATATATAATGAAGTTATAAAAAAGGAAAACTATCGCACCCAAGTAGGCTTTACAGGTTTACAAGTACAGGTCGCGCCAAACTTTTAGTCCCCTCTAAACACGACAATGTATGGGCCGTTCTTCGGGAGACCGACTTCCGAGCGGACTAGATCTTTGGCGCGATCTGTAGTAGTAGATTAACTTATAAAATGTACTGGGCCTGCGTGGCTGGCTATTACATTTATGTTTTTGGTGGGATTATATTAACGCCGCTTCATTAGGACGACCTAAGAACGACACTCGCCTTGACAATGCCGAAATGGTTTCAGTGAAACAGTAGGCAAATAGTTAACAATAAAACCTAATACGTGAGTATTAAAGCCTGTATTTAATAATAATGTCCTACACATTGTTATTACTGAATAAATCCTTAACTAATTTATAATTTCTCCTAATAATGGAACCGAAGTGAGTTTTGAAATTTCTAAACAATTTACGTACACTTCCGGGAAGAGCTACTCGTAAACTTGTCCTGAATTCGTAACGATGTCAAAATAACAGTAACTTCTGTTTTAAGTTATTTTGTAATTAAAACTAATTTTATTGGATGTCAAACATTATACTTTTTACCTGCAGAAATATCAAATCTGTAATGGTGCAAACTAGTTTTGATATATAAGGTGAATTTTGGTCGTATAGCTAAACTAATACTGGAGACTCAGTAAATGATCAGGAACAAGATTCAGTTACCATTTTGGCGAAATAATAAAAGTATTTTTTGTGCCTCTATACTTGTTCAAGAGCAATCTCGACTCAATTGGTACAGGAACTTGGGCCTTGTTCCTGACCACTTACTGAGTCTCCAGTATGAATTTGGGTATATATGAGAGCAACCTTATAATGTAAGCCAATATGTTTTGTTTTGTGTTTAAAAATAAAATTTGTACAAAAAAAAAGCTAAATGGCTGATTATTTCTTCAAAACATCAGTATAAACCACAGACGTCTAATATAGTAGCAGACCTACAAACCTAACATTAATAATAAATGCATAGAATCGACGCGTGGCAATTTTAGCTCAGTGAACTTCGGTGCTTTTTAAATATATATTGGTTGTTTTCAAACAAAATATATACTGGAGATTAGTTTAGGAATTAAAAAATATGTTCCAAGCACAAGCCAGCCAAAACAACCCATTTTTATACGTTCCTTCGTACCATAAAGCCTAAATGTAGCTTATTTTTTGTATGGAAACTTGCCACGCTATTTATTCCTTGTTTGGTCTGCTACTTAGTAATAATTATATGTGTGTGTTATAAATTCAAAAATGGAAGTAATGTAACCCGCACGCATGTGTACCTACCCAATGGCAGTTATGATTATAGCTCAATTAGTTTAATCTTGAACTTTAGCTGACTTTGCATAACTAATTTTACACTCTATGTATGTACCATCAAATAAATTCCCGCTGACCCACTAATCGCACTTTTTACTATTGTAATACGGGTGATAAGTGGGCTTGCGGATTTTTCTTTGTTAATACTATGAGTAATAGACGACACTATACAACAATGTCTTGTACTCCACGTTTTTGTTTCCTAACAAGCTATGCCGTAGGCCGTGTGGACCTCTTCAGACATGGTTCCAGTGTGTCACGACTAATAGACACGCGCTAATCAATAATTGTCTTTACAGCTATAGTAAATAGGAGCTATTTAGGTTTGTGCTCATAACTCCTTCGGTAGATATGTTTATTTTATAAAATTATGTTTAAAATTTGCGCGGCTTCTTTAATGAACAGAAACCGTGTAAGTTGACTTTCATTATGTGTTCGAACGTTTTGTAAAATGTTTTTCGTGTTTAAATTAATATGTAGCAATAAATATCAGTATCTCTGTTCCACCTCTGTGGTCTGGTGGTTCGACCATTAATCCGAAATCAATTCTATGAGCACATTTGTTTTTGGTTTACGTTCTTCGGAAGGCATGTTAAGGCGCAATATGTCCAGCGTACAAAGAAAGGGTTAAACATTATTATTAGAGTGCATTACAAACTAGAAAAGATAGATGTAAGATACGATGTATGATAAATGTAAGACAAGATTTGAAATAAATCCTCGGGCCAGGATTCGAATCTGCGACCCCTTTACATTTGTTTCTAATTTAACTTTTCTAGTTTTTAATTCACTCTAATAATAATATTCCAAAGCGATGGATTTCGCAATAAAAACATTATCTTACACATACATATCTGAAAAAGTGCGCGGCCCCGCGTAGTGCGTGCAGTGGATCAAGAAAAGGTTGGATATTGCTGTCTTTTAGTGAATAGTATTAAATAGAAATACACAAGAGCGCGTTCAAAAAAACGCGTTTGTATGTTTACAACAGATTATTGTTATTTTATCTGTATGTATTAGCTTGGAATATCTACTGTTCTGAACTGAAAAAACGGCCTTCACTTTGCAATTTTTTTCGATGCAGCGAATTTATTTCTATCACGTTTTGGGATCTGTCGGAAAAAGCCCCATTTATAAGAATTTTTCTTCAGAACCCTATCTATTGTAGTATGTAAGTAATCATTTTCATTTTTTTTACTGCCCATGTCATCTTAAGCTGTGTACCCATATTTGAGCCCGAAGTACGATGAATGATGCACCACCCATTAATGCTGGGACGGAATAATCGTTGGTGAAACGTGTGCAGTGTACAAAGAGTGTGAACTGTAAACGAGTTAGAAGTCACAGTTTGTACTCGGAAATTCTCTGATTCATTTATATAAGGGACATAAATTTATGCAGCCAAATGCATACTGTGCTTTGTGACTGATTAGTATCACAAATGGATAACACTTATTGTTAATTTCGCAAAATGTTGACCTACCACAGTAGTTGAGTCGCGGGTAGGGTTGCTTTTAAAGAGAACACGAAAAAAAACATTTACGAATTTCACAAAAAGGGTCCTTGAATCCTGATACTTAGCACTTACCGCGTCTTCTGTATTAATTTGAATAAATTAATGTCACCTCGTATATTTTATTAAACTATATTTTATTAAACTAACTAGCTTTTGCCCGCGGTTTCACTCGCGTTTAATTAGTTTTTGTGTACTCATATAAAATCTGTCAATATTAAATAAATAAAACTAAAAAAAAAAAATTTATTTCGGACAACTTATTTTTCGGACTGTTACCTACAGCAAACACAGCTGGTGAAATGTGTGTGTTATGCGCCTCTGTTTCCCATTTTGTGTGTCTCTTTTATAGTTTTTCCATGGGAACAAAGGGAAAAAGTAGTTTTTGTCCTATTCAAAGTCTAGAACTACATTTATGCTAAATTTCAGCCTAATCGGTTCCATAAGCATGGCGTGCAAGGGTGACACATCACCTTCCTATAGAAATTTGAAAGCTCATTTTCATCTTATGGGAACTGATTTATGGGATAAAAAGTAGCCTATGTCCTATTCCAGGTCTAGAACTACATTCAAGTAAAATTTCAGCCCAATCGGTTCAGTAGTTACGACGTGAAAGAGTAACAAACATCCATCCATCCATCCATCCATCCATCCATACATCCAAACTTTCGCATTTATAATATCAGTGGGAGTGGGATTCCGGATTCTACCTGGCATACTTAACAACTTTCATTACGAGTGAACTGAAAAAAATGAACCTACTCAACTGCCCATGCAAAATTTAGTTATTTAAAATTAGTAAGGAACAGTGTTTTACACACAGTACTTTTTTTTGAGGAGTTTTGCCGGTATTTTCGGTAAATATATCAGCATATTTTTTGAAAAATCGGTAAAATACAATTTTGTCTCTCGAAGAAACGTTTAACCAATGGAAACGCAGGTATGTTTTATCACGTGATCATCGCCTCGATAAAACGACTCGTCCTCCGTGTCTATTGGTCAAATGTTTCTTAGAGAGACAAAATGTATCTATTCGTATCATCTATGATGCTGAGTAGGTGGTAGAGCTGATGCTGGGCCCGACTGTGGAGGTACAACCATCTTACTCGCAAATCCTCCCGAAGTTATTCGGGGGAGAGTAAGAGAACAGATCTCAGACAAAACCAGGCGGCCCACCATTGCCTGGGACCGATGGATGGCGGTATATCCATCCCCAATTGCCGGGCCTCATATAAAATAGACTAGTTACGGGCAGCAGCGTCACTGGTGCAAGGGCTTCGGCACCGCGCTCACCAACCCGCCTGCCCAGCGTGTGTGAGTATGGGCATTTCTTACAGGAGGACCGCCAAGAATGGCGAAATACTGGAAAGGCCTATGTCCAGCAGTGGACGAAACAGGCTGATGGATGGATGGATGGATGATGCTGAAACTTTTCTGAGATCTCATAGTATCCCGTATCTGATTTTCGATTGGATTTTACGTCCCGACAAATTGGAATCAAGATCTCTGTAAACAACCCAAAATCAGTGTCAGAGCCCGAGCTACTCTTAAGTATGTGTATTTGATCACGTAAGTAGGTATTACGTACTCGAGTACATACGTAAATTCACTTTGACTTAAATAAACAGTTTCAACACGCTACGTTTGCTTCGCAAACTCAATTATCGCTTACTTTTGCTGAATAAATTCAATGTTTAACTATGTTTTTAGCGCTTCCCGCATTAAAAATTGTCAGGTTATAAAACTATTTAAACCACGTAATGTACACAACTTGTAAAAAAAAACAAGTCTCGCAACTAAATTCTTCTACCGTAAAAAGTTGTGAGGTTCATGTAAATCCAAGTCGGTTAATTTATTCAGTCCCTACTTAAGGGAGCTTCTGTCTTAAGTTATTACATAATTAGCTAACCTAACAACATCTTATAGTGACCATATCAATATTAAAAATCTTTAATGTTTTAAATAAATAGATTGACTTGGTCATCGCTTGAAAACACAATGTATCTCACAAGTAATACATATTTATATTAAATTAGATTGTTTAGTATTGTAGCAAATGGAAAGCAGTAAGGTAAAGCTCGATTAGACAAAGTCCGAAGCAGTCAGAACAGAGCTTGTAGAAAAAAGATGCGAAAGAGGTGTGTCTAAATTATAATGGAAATCTGTGTTATTTTCCAACCCCTTTGCGAGACAGGCGTTAGTGTATGTACGTATGTATGTATGTAAAAAAATAATTCCAAACTACAACAATCATCAACATTTAAAAAATATAAGCTGATATTTTCATATAACAAAATGACTAACGAAACTTTATAGGACTTAAAGGTGACTAGCCTAATTTTGTTTCTGGCTAAACTAGATTAGTTTAGAATTAACTAAATATGTAGTCTAGTTGCAAAGGACTTCAGACATACTTAAATAATTCCTCGCTCGAGGCGCTAATCTAAAGGAGAAGGACGGAGGGGAGGGAAATTAAAGTTTCGCTTACAAAAGCAGACAACTGAACAACAAAAACATCTATATGAACAACGAAAGATCTAATAAAAAAATTAAAAAATCCTACTAATATTTTAGATGCGAAAGTTTGTGCGTGTGTGTGTTACTCTTTCACGCTGAAACGGGTGAACGGATTTAGATGAAATTTAGAATGAATATAGCTTATACCCTAACTCAACACATAGGCTACTTTTTATCCCGGAAAAAGGCATGGTTCCTGTAGGAAGCGCAGCCATAATCGTTTGAGGTGCAATAAGACAAGGCTTCGTTATCTCATCACACTTCACACTAATATTATAAATGCGAATGTTTGTGTGTGTGTGTGTGTTTATGTGTGTGTGTGTGTGTGTCTGTATGTTTGTTACCCTTTCACGCTGAAACGGCTGGACGGATTTAGATGAAATATAGAATGGATATAGCTTATACCCCAACTTAACATATAGGTTACTTTTATCCCGGAAAAAAGCATGTCGTTAAACCGAATTACACGCAGGTGCAGTCGCGGGCAAAAGCTAGTACTTTTATAATTGTCGCTGGTTTTTAATTTTCAAATCCTGTTGATTTAAACCTTTGTATCTAACCTTTGTTCTTCAACTCTCAGTTTATCTTCTATTGGACGAAGCGTTCCTTTGTCCACATAAACGATTAAGTAGGTACGTGTATTGTATACCGGGCGTAAATAGACTGCTACCATTAAATGCAACCACATATTCTACCGACCCTACTGAACCACTTTTCCCAAGAATCATACCCGCGGGCACCCTTATACCGACATACGGGCGAGTTTAGAGAGAGCGTCGTCCGTAGACAGCTTCAGGTTTCACGGACGACGCTCTCTCTAAACTTGCCCGTATGTCGGTGCACGTAGGGTTCACGCATTTTTGTTTGGAACTCAATCATTTCCCAAACTTGATTTTTGATTTTCGTTCTATTACTCTTCTTTAGTCAACCCCTTTCTATTTCTATTACTTTTCTTCAATGTACAGACACAGCGGTCTCTACTGTTTTAATGTATTGATTGATTACCTTAATTCTTTGCTCGAACATTTAGCAAACGTTCATGTGCTGAGATATGATTTACAGCCTCTGAGTTTTAAGACGATAGATAGAATAACTAATTTAGTATTCCCAGTTTGAAGAATCTAACAATTCTACAAGTTCAAAAAAATAAGTACTTCTGCCAGGAATTTAATGCACTCACTTATGATAAACCGAATCTTCTAAAGTTATTCCAATATTAAGAAAAAAAAAAAACAAATATGGCTCTATGAAAATTTTTTCATGTCAATTTTGAACAAAACCTCAAAAATATTATCTATGGATGAAGACAGACT
Organism: Ypsolopha scabrella; assembly: GCA_910592155.1. NCBI lineage: Eukaryota > Metazoa > Arthropoda > Insecta > Lepidoptera > Ypsolophidae > Ypsolopha > Ypsolopha scabrella. Next base: position 9,174,236 of record OU342969.1, read on the forward strand.
TCCATCCAGACTTCCAGACATAGGCCTTTCCAGGATTTTGCCACTCTTGGCGGTCCTCCTGGAAGAAATGCCCATAATCACACGTGCTGGGCAGGCGGGTTGGTGAGCGCAGTGCCGAAACCCCTCCACCAGTGACGCAGCTGCCCGTCACCAGTCTGTTTCAGTGTCACTCGTCAACACAAAATGATTTAGTTCTTTGTGCATATCATACTACGTGAATTCTTAATTTCTAAAAATTTTTTTTTTTCCTTGGTTGGGCCTAGTTTTCTACGCTACAAGGCAACTTCAGTAGAAATTTGTGTTTGTGAATGTCATTTATTTTTTTTGGGCTCCGTACCCAAAGGGTAGTTAACGGGATCCTATTACTAAGGCTCCGCTGTCCGTTTGCCACCAGGCTGTATCTTATGAACCGTAATAGTTAGACGTTGAAATTTTCACTGATGATGTATTTCTGTTGCTGCTATAACAACAAATACTAAAACCGGCCAAGTGCGAGTCTCCCATACAACAGACATGATTTTTTGCCACTTTTATAGATAATGGTACGGACCCCTTCGTGCGCGAGTCCGACTTGCACTTGGCCGGTTTTTTATAAGTATAAATAAATGTTGTATTTTTCATTTTATAATAGAATTATTTTCCCAAGACCCCTCTTAATCCGAGACCTTTTTAAAAAGGATAAAGTGAAGAAATTCAAATAAAAAATTCTCGACATAATACAAATCATAAAAATATTAACGTTTTATTTAATTTCAAAGTTCAGAGAGCCAAGGACGAAGTGCTCAAATTAAAATTTCTCTCTGATTATAATGGGCCGGCCTATTAATTGTTAATGAGTAGGTACCAGCAAGATTCTTATTTGTACTTTGTGTCTGAAAGCAATTATTCTGTCCGTATATAGGTATGCTTGAAGGAAAATAATGGAAGGTAAAACAAAACTGTGCCCCTAGCACGCAACCCAGATACAACGTCTTTTCCCCCTACGCAAGACACGCTGACAAACGTAGTACAGTCAAGAAGGCGAGACCAGAGAATTTCGTTTGTGTGTGCACGCACACCTACAGAGGAAAGCGGCTTGGAGCGCGGAACGTCTGCTAGACCGGTCCATCGCACAACGAAACCGATAACCATATCTGAAAAACCGGCCAAGTGCAAGTCGGATCTGCACACTCCCATACAACAGACATGATTTTGCCAAGTGCGAGTTGGACTCGCGTACGAAGGTACCATTATCTATAAAAACGGCAAAAAAATCATGTCTGTTGTATGGGTGTGTGCAGATCCGACTTGCACTTGGCCGGTTTTGGTATTTTTTGTTTTAGCGGCAACATAAATACATCATCTGTGAAAATTTCAACTGTCTAACTATCACGGTTCATGAGATACAGCCTGGTGGCAGACGACAGACGGACAGACAGACCGACAGACAGACAGACGGACATCGGAGTCTTAGTAATAATTAGGGTACGGAACCCTAAAAAGTGCGCGGCCGAGTAGTGCGGTGAATCAAGATAATAGTTTTATATGTTTACAACAGTAATTATTGTTATTTTTACTTTGATTGTTTGGACGGACTAAGTGAAAAAACAGCCTTCACTTTTCTTTAACTTTTTTCGATCCCGTTTTGGTTTCTATTATCGTCTTAGGAAAGGCCTCATTATAGAATATGTTTTTTTTTCAGAACCTTATCTATTGTACTGTGTAAGTTGTATTGTTTTAAAATCTCATTCTTGACAACCTATGTCATCCTAAAGCCGGTTACGCCCGGCGCGTGGCATTGCCCTACCGCGAACTCTCCGCATTTCATTTCATCTATTAAATTAACACGCGTTTAGTCGTTTAGTTTTTGTTTTTTTTTACACATTAGTAAAATATGTTAAGTACTAGCTTTTTCCTGCGGCTCCGCTCCCGTGTTATTCATGCTTTTTCCGGGATAAAAGTAACCTATGTATTAAGTTGGGGTATAAGCTATATCCATTCTAAATTTCATCCAAATCTGTCCAGCCGTTTCAGCGTGAAAGAGTAACAAACATACACACACAAACAAACTTTCGCATTTATAATATTAGTGTGAACTGTGATGAGATAATATAGCCTTGTCTTATTTCACCACAAACGATTAGGGCCACGCTAATTGGACACCTGATTTTTCAATGATATTGATCTATCCTACAGGAACCATGCACTTTTTCAGAATAAAAAGTAGCCTATGTGTTAAGTTAGGTTATAAGCTATATCCATTCTAAATTTCATCCAAATCAGTTCAGCCGTTTCAGCGTGAAAGAGTAACAAACACACACACATACACATGCACAAACTTTCGCATTTATAATATTAGTGTGATACAAAAACCATTGGGCAGGCAAAAATGTGAGGGTCGAGACACCGCTATTGTTATCTGTTCAAGCAAGTCATCATAAACATAGGTGATACATCGGTGAGAGTAAAGTTCAAGTTGATGAAGATGTCGGGTGTTGAAGAAATATAAAATTCTCTATTTGTAATTTTTGGTCTGACTGTACATTTGGGGATCACTCACATTGTACTCACACTCACCGGTTGCGTGCTAGGGTTACTGTAAAGACACACGGCCATGTGCTAAGTGTTCGCAGGCGAGATGAGAACTGTCATGGTACACCGTTAAAGAGTACTTCCACCTTAATGTGCATGTTCTGTCATTTAGATAAACTTACATACATTTTTTATTTCTTACATTTTTTATCTCTCAATTAATCATTATTCATACGCTAAGTGTCCTAAAAATAATATCAAAATGACGCTTTTGATTAAAACTTAACCATCGTATAATAGGTATTAAAGCCGATTCTGTAGGCTTTAATTTTAATTTTAGTGCTGTCAAAACTTAAATTTTTCCGAAGTAATATAGCTTCTGTTGTAACTATTTTCGAAAAAAAAAAATTGGTTTTGACAGCACTAAAACTAAAATTAAAGCCTTCAAATTGGCTTTATTATCAGCTCAGTTTAGACACGAAAAAAACAAAATCACCATTTCAACGGAACGACAGTGTTTTTTTGCGATTTAAGGTTTGCCTTCACCATAAAAATTCATCCTAAACACGAGTACTATCTCTAGTTTTCGGATTTCCAGCTAAAAATCCTTCATGTATAATTTATTATTCAAACAAATCAAACTCTCGCCTCAACAAAATCAATTTCTAAAAGTGTAAAAACGGAAAAAAGTTGTGTACAAAGCCGCTCGCGGTAATCGATGTTTTTGAATATTGTGAAGAGGCGTCTAAAGTGAAAATATGTTACCAGAGGTCTTTGCCAACTCAAAGATTGTTTGTGGCGCTAAGTGGTTTCCTAAATACCGTCACGATTTAAAACTTTTCTTTAGAGTCGACGCAATGAGCGTGAATTGTCTCTTGTTGTGAATTTCTCACCATAACCAAGAGAGTTAATATATATATATAGATTTGTTTTTCGTAAAAATACCGAAGTGCTTATCGAGGCATGCTTCTCAAGATAAATGTTGACATTTGTTCGAAATTCAAATCTTTATCGCACACAAAACAAGAAGGTTCAATCAGAAACCAATCGAATGAATTCGAATAATAGCCCGATGTTTGCGCTCTCGCTTGTCCAATAATTTCTAAACACCCGACTAGTTTCCCGTCAAAATATCGTCTACATTTCTACCACAACGGTTAAAATACCAAGCTGATCAAAAAGCACCTGTATAACTTTAGAATAAAATCCAAGCCAAGCGCCTCTAAATCTTGGTTCGTATTACCACACAGACGATTCATGTAGGTAAAGCCTCAGTGTGAGTCAACCAGGTTATTGATTTATGGCGTCGGGATTTATGCCTACCTTTTTACTCTTAATCAAAACTACGTCAGGGTGAGCAGGATAGACGTAACCTGGTAGCAAACTACCCACGTGGCTAAAGTACCTCCGCAAAAGAAAGTCGACCTGATATGCTGGTTGGCTACAAGTCTACAACTGATACAATTATTTGTGGTGAATTTAATTTTCAAAGCAAATTTAAAGCTTGAACTAATTTAAATTTGGCTTTGAAAAATCCGTCTTTCTTTAAAATTCACAATACTTAATTTTGGCTTCACATACAATAAGGCAAATAATAATTTCTGCAATGCCGGATGAACAAAAAAATTTGACCATCATTTCTTATCGTAGCTGGCTCTCCAGATTAATTTTATATTTTTATGTAAAGTTTCAATTTTAGGTGAATTTGTCTTAAAAGTCTATGTACCTATTTATGTATACCCCCATACTCAATAAAGTTTGCTGAAAGAAATCTTTTTTCGAGAAAAGTTTGTTTCATTACAGCTACATTTTACTCTCCTTTCTTACTTTTTTAAAACAAAGAACAGAAAAAAGCATTATTAATGCGACAGTAAAAGCTACCTCTGAAAACCTTTCTGTTCTGTTGAGTTGCAGGTGCAGTTGAAAAAAACATTTTTCTTTGGTCTACAGAAGAATATTTTAGGATTGAGTAGAGTATTCTTGGCTCTTCGTTTAAGTGCACTAGGTTTGGTTGAAGATAGCTTAGAGAGAAAGACATAAATAGAGTTAAAAACAGGTAACAGGCTAGTTCTGTTAAATACCAACGCATATTGAAACCAAAAAGGTCATTTCCCAAGTACAAAAAACGATTTTGTTGAGCACAAAAACAATTAATTTTCTGGCAGTAAGCTCTGTTACCAGTCGACTCTTACCTCGAATACCCCAAGGCGATAAAACAATTGCCTGCAAAACAAAAATAAAATGGCTCTGATTTGTTAACCACAGTCCAATAAAAGCTCGAAAATGGGAACACTAGAACAAACTTAATGATTATTTTTATATTAAAAATGTAAATCTGAAATCCAGTTCGAAATTATTCCACCCAATGATGCGAAAGAGTGCAAAACAGTTCAATATGAAATATACTGACATTATTTATTTAATGACTGTGTTCAGTTTAATAACCGACCAAGTGCGTGTCGGACCACGCGTAGTGTAGGGTTCCGTAGTTTACCAGTACATTTATAAGTTGGTCTACTAATACAGATCGCGCCAAATTTCTAGTCCACTCGGAAGTTGCTCTCACAAAGACAGGCCATTTTTTTTGAAATTGACCTTTTTTATTGTTGGCCTTTTGGCCTTTACAATTTGCCGTGGTTTACAGAGGGAACAGAGAGTTGAGATTGTCGTGTTTGGAGGCGATTAAAAGTTTGGCGCGGCCTGTACTCGTAAATCTGTAAAGCCTACTTAACTGTGATTCATTATATATACTACTTGTGTGCATTTTTCACATATCCATAAGCAACCGTTTAGCTACAGTTTTCCTTTTAAATTCATTATACACTACTTGTGTGCATTTTTTCACATATCCACAAACAACCGTTTAGCCGGCAGGGGGGCACACTTGACTCTAACAAAAATTTTTCCTTTAAATTCGTCAACGGATCCCTACATCAAAAAATTGTTTTTACACACCCACAATGTTGCTGAACGACCTATCTCTATCACTATGGGATAAATGAGAAACGTAATTAATATGTATACTCATGCCAAATTACAGCTTTCTATTACTAATAGTCTCTGAGCTAAGCCACGGACAAATGGACATGGCGAAACTATAAGGGTTCTTTGTTGGACTACGAACCCTAAAAATGCACATTCGTATTATACAAAATGTATTTTTCAGTGGATGAGACTTTAACGTGGCTTTGTTAAAATCATATATATAAATAAATGTATGTAGGGTTGTTCGACCAAGGGAAAAATATAAGTAAAGTCCATGGGCATCCTAAAAGGAAAAAATATAGTTCAAAAATACCTGTGTTGGTTTGTCCCCGTGTGTATGGTCGTGATTCACATTTAAACTGAACAGATTTGGATGGGATTTTAAGTGTTGTGTATCATGTCCCAGAAGTATGTAAGGCTTAAAATTATCAGAATACTGTTTGTAGAACCCAAGTTATGTTAATAGATTTTCCTTTCCTTTTGAACATGTGTCAAGTTATGATAACTATTCCCTTTCAAGCTTAAATCAACATTAAATTTTATCAAAGTTACGAGTATCAAGTACCTATATAATATCAAAATCACCTAAATAGACTGACAAAGGAATTAAATAGAAATTACTCTCCCATACCTAACAAGAAATATCCCTATTTACCTGAATAATATAACTTTTAACTCAGACATGTTTTTGATAAGGCATCAGTTGTCAGAAACCTTTGGAAACAATTTCAGGAGGCACAATTTAAAATTCTTAACAACTTAGGTATGCCCGATACTCGCTTCATTTCACAAACTTCCTATTCTCGTAAGTTCTGGGGAGCATTAAATTTTCACGAAATTGCTTTCAAACTTTTCTCGGAATAAGCTTCAGTCTCGATTTTCGGAGGTACAGTTTTGGTAAAATAGTTCGTTTAGACGCCCATGCGTAGGGTTTGTCATACAAAAATATTTATTTTTATATTAAAGATGAGGAAGAGGGAAAAAATATCAAATTTGTTTATTTTAAAACAATAAAATAATTATTAAAATCGGCTGTATTAAGGTGGATGGTCCAAAGCCGATCTCCATAGAAACCTATCGGAACCAACATCCACGACAAAAGCATTATAATTTCATTCTGTTAATTTCTTCTACACGTTCCATCAATTCTACACCCGTGAATAAAATGATTTTAATATCAAATTTTGCGGTTTAAAAAATGTCTGGAAAGTATTAAATAGCAAAACTTTTTTTTGTGAAACGATTGATAATTCGTGGGTGTAGAATTGATGGAACGTGTAAATAAGTAACACAATTAAATGATAATGCTTTTGTCAAGGTTGTTGGTTCCGACAAATTGTATGGAGAGCGGCTTTGGACCATCCCCCTTAAGACTTAAAATTATGCAAAATGAGGAGCCAATTGCGTAAGAATCAATATCTACAACGGGGCTACAATAATAATGTATAAAATATAATAATTTTGCATCTACCTATATACATATAGGTACGTAAATGTAAACATAGAAATCTAATAACGGGCAAACACGAAATTATTTCCATATCCTGACTTTATGAAACCCTGACAAATCGGGAAATTAAAAATCCTTTAAATAACTTATAGGTAAGCCAGACGCTCCATTTTCGGCTCACTTTGTCAGCGTGTCAGAATTTAAAATGAGGATTCCGTATTTACCGTAAGCGAGAATTATCTGGCTGGATGTGTTCGTTTATAGACCTGGCCAGAGGAGGTTTAATAATTCAACACTGCAATGCTTTTACAGAAAGCTGTCCGCGTCAATCCTAATTTGGCGCCGATAGAGCTCCCGATTTGGAGAGTCGTAGTAGTAGAAAGTCTACTTTAAAACAAAATTCTGCTTCGAATTGTTCTGTTGCACCTAGTAAATTGGTTGTTTTGCAGTTTTTAGGGTTTCATCGAACAAACATTTAAGCGAAACCTGGATGTTTGTTGTGACATATGTTGTTGCCAACTTAGCTACTTTATAGCTAAATTTAACTGTTTTTAGTGTCAAACAGCTACAATTTAATGAAATTTCTTAGCTTCATTCAAATTATGTTTTTATTGTTCTTTGCTAAAAGAAGCACTACAAAAAATATGTACTAATACTGTACTCCAAATCAGGGAAAACAGCTAAACAAGATGTGTTTACAGAAACCCAGCCATTGGCATCATCCTTTTCGATCGGTTTGTATTTTTTTTGCAACATGCGTACATTATTTGTAACATTTCTTAATAATAAATATTTAAGAAACAATCTACTGTTTTAAATACTCCTGTGGTTGAATTAATATAACAAAACAATTATTGTTATAATTGCTATCTTATAGTTTACCTATCTAGAAACACTTGTTACTTCTAGCAACGTTATTTGGTGAAAAAATCGGGAATCTAGCAACTTTTCCCAAAATATCTAGCTACTGTGTAAAGCTACACACTGATGGAAATAACGATAAAATCTAATTGAGCTTAAAATTTCCATCCATCCATCCATCCATCCATCAGCTCGTGTTCGTCCATTGCTGGACATAGGCCTTTCCCAAATTTCGCCACTCATGTCGGTCCTCCGTCCTCCTCATCCAGCCGCCCCCCGCAACGTCCTTCAGGTCGTCGGTCCAGCGGGCAAGAGGTCGTCCTACACTACGCTTTGCTGTACGTGGTCTCCATTCTTAAGCCTTTCGGCCCCAACGGCCATCATGTCGGCGACAAATATGGCCTGCCCACTGCCACTTCAACTTACTGATACTGCAGGCTATGTCGGTTACTTTAGATCTCCGACGGATCTCCTCATTTCGGATTCTATCCATCAGAGATACCCCAAGCATAGCCCGCTCCATAGCTCGCTGAGTGATCTTAAACCGGTGGATCAGACCCTTTGTAAGAGACCACGTCTCAGCGCCATACGTCATCACAGGAAGGACGCACTGGTCGAAAACCTTAGCCTTTAAGCACTAAGGTATTGACGACGTAAATATGTGACGCAATTTTCCGAATGCTGCCCAACCCAAGCATATTCTTCTGTTAGCCTCGGCGTCGAAGTTGTTTTTATCCAGCTGTATGACTTGACCCAGATAAACATATTTTTGAACAACTTCGATGCTGACATTGTCGACGGTTATTGACCCTTGGATGACGTGACAGTTGGACATGACCTTAGTCTTATCCAAATTCATCCGCAGGCCCACTCGTCTCGAAGAATCGCCAAGGCCGCGCATCATTTCCTCTAGTTCCTGCAGCGATTCCGCCATTATGACGATGTCATCGGCAAAGCGAAGATGTGAAATGTACTCTCCCTTTACATTTATGCCTCGTCCATTCCAGTCTAGTGTTTTAAAGACGTCCTCCAGCGCGGTGGTAAACAGTTTTGGAGAAATAACATCTCCCTGTCTCACGCTGCGCTGAAGATGTATCGGTCTTGTTTGTACACCCTGTACTTGGACGGACATCGTAGCGGAGTCATACAGACACTTCAACAACTCCACGTAACGCCAGTCAACTTGGCAACGCTGCAACAAAACAAACTGCTGCTTAAAATTTACTGTTGTCTTAACCGAGAGATTTAGATCAGCGAAAAAAACATCAAAGAATCAATATTTTATTTTATAGAACAATTATCTTTGGCTGATAAAGCTAAGTTGACTAGAAAATACCGAGTCAATTACTATTAAAATTTATTAGTACAATGACTCTTTTTACAAAATACGAACATTATTTTTTGACATGTTCAAGACTAATCCAAATCAAATCAAATCAAACATTAATTACGAGAAGTATAAATACAAATTTTATAATTTAGCAAAAATGATATTAATCTTTTATTTATTATCAACCAAGTTTCATGTATGGGCTGCATAAATCAGTACAAGTATAGTACCTTTTGTAAAAATAAATAAGCATAATTTATTCGCACAGAGTCAGTCAACTAATTCGTTGACGAGTTACTCAAAACTTGGTGAGTTCATCTCTGACACCACAAGTTTATGCAAATGCACCAGCAATGAAGTTCAAGATGCAATCTGCCATCTCTCACACGTTTGCGTAACTTCGTGATATCACTAACTTACGTTATATAGTGTTTATGATAATATTATTGTTTCTGTTCGTATGAGTCTTTGGTAGAAAGTTTAGTTTCGCTTTTTGATTTTTTTATCACTCTTTGTGTTGAAAGATGTTATAGGTATTTTTGTAGTTTTCTTTTCATTAATATGAAATCTCTATAGCCCACCCATTTGTAAATTATGCAGCGTATCGACAAATGTCAGAAAAATCTGCATGTGCTTGTTATACAATGTACGAGATCTGTTGATATTTTCAATAAAACTAGAGTAAGTTGACATCATAAATACTGTGATTACGGATGGGACTTACTTGTTTGGAGGCACAGGTTGAGCTTTCGATGAGATTATGACTCATCGCCATTAGGACTCCTCTGGAGTCTAGGCGTGCACGGCGTTCGTTTGGGTACTGGCTTTCCTTACCGCCTTCGCCACCACTCGTCTTTCTGCCCTTTGACAGCAATATTTCCAGTGTCATAACCAGGCTTGACCGGACTTTTGATGCAGTTTTTACCACTTGCACAGTTAAACGAGTGAAAATCGTATCTGTAATTAATTACAATATTTTTGTTGTTTTTTTTGTCTGCTGAGGTCTGCTAGCCCTATTGAGCTGAAATTTGGCAAGTATGAATTAATTTGCTCTGTTTTTTTTCCTAAAGTAAATTTCTCTTTATGATCAATGACGTGTGAGCTTTAATATCATGCCAATTATCTTCTTCCATCCAGCTTAAGAGATTTGTTTTTCTCATCTAGCAATAGTTACTCTCATATCTATGGTTCAAGTCTAATTCTAGCATCAACTATTGGGGAATATAAGGCTTACCCACTTTTTTCGCATTACTATGGCAACAAGGGAGAAGAGAGGGCCTGCGCAACTATTTCCGATACTGAGCATCATCAGTTCCCCTGGACATTATGGAACAAAAACCGGCCAAGTGCGCGTCGGGCCACGCGAAGTGTAGGGTTCCGTAATTGCCCGGTACATTTTCCAAGTTGGTCAACTAATACAGATCGCGCCAAACTTCTAGTCTTATAAATTTAAATTATTGTGTTTAGAGGGGATTGTTTGGTGCGACAGGTACACGAGGTACACTTGACTCTAACAAAAAATAGCACTTTAAAGCTTAATATTTCTTCAACGGATCCCTAAATTGACAAATAGTTTGCACATACCCATAATGTTTTTGAATGTCCTATCCAACGATACCTTACACAACGGGATGGACGAGAAAAAAAAAATCATCCCCAATTTACGTGTATAGGAGATGCCCCTAGAAAATATTTTTTTACCATTTTGTTGGCGTAATTAATTTGTATACCCATTCTAATAGTCTCTGAGCTTAGCCGCGGACAGACGGACAGACGGTCATGGTGAAACTATAAGGGTTCCTTGTCGGACTACGGAACCCTAAAAAGAAGAAAGCGTAGTAAACAGGGGGCTTAAAAACCAAAACGCCATTTTCAAATACTGCAAATATGTAGTGGTTCAAAGATATATTAAATATATATGGGTCAGGATACTGATCGACCAACTTATTTATAAGAGTGCATGCTTTCTCAGGCTGGAAAACGAAGGATTCGTAGCGCTTGCTACGCCGTACCAAATATGAAACGCGAACGCGCTACACAACAAAATGAACCTTTATTGTATATTTCAACAACCATAACAAGATAACCACCGCTATTCATCCAATGTTTTATTACAAAGAACTTCTTAACAGCATTTATTTACGTTTAATGTAAGTTCACAAAAGTTTCGTTTCTAATTTGAATAATTTCTATTTACACTTATAAATTAAAGCAGGGTGAAACGACTTGGGTGAATGAGCGTTTAGATTTTAGATAATAAAGTAAATTGTTTGTTAACTGAGCTCTCTTGGAAACTTTACAGATGGAGATTGGAGTTATAGACTAAACTAATTAAGGTTTTGTCAACATTTCAGTTATTATAGTTACATGATCTATGAAAAAACTGTTACTGTTTGAGCGTAAAATGTTTCATATACTTTATTGTACTCAAAACATATATTTAATTTAGAGTTTCTTCTAGCAAACATGGAATGACAAATTTCAAATATTTGAATTCAAATTTATCTGTTTTAAATTATGCAACATAACTGATTGGAATCTTAATCGTTACCATGATACGAGTATATTCTTAAACTAAAGCACTTACTTTGAAACACTCGCTAACGTTCCCTTGCAAACTTTCAAACAAAAAAGAAGTAATAATAAATCGGTCAAATTGCACCTTCAGATTTCCACTTGTTTCGGTCTCTTCAGAATTCTTTAGGCAGTGTCAGGTTAACATCACGAGAGGACTGCCAAAACCACTTGTCGCGGTTTTTTGATCAGAAGCCCCAGAATTTCTATAGCAATGAGATCATGTCCCTACCTACAAGATGGCAGAAAGTTATCGAACAAAATGGCACCTACATACTTTAGTTAAATGTAAATAAACTTTCTGAAAAAATGTTTTGAATTTTCATAAAAAATGCGAAGAATTTTTTTCCCCAACCTATAACCAAATTCTTACTGGAGACTCGGTAAGTGGTCAGGACTATGTTTTTTATTTCGCAAAAGGGTCATTGAACCTTGGTTCTGACCGTTACTGAGTCTTCAGTATCAATTTGGCTATATTATTATATATAAACGAAAGTCACCTTATATGTAGTAAGTACCCACTTTTTACAGTGAGGCATTGGGTCTAGAGAATGAAAACAATGTTCTTCAAAACTTTAGTTATGATAGATTTTTTTTTGTTTTCTTACACAATATTAATGTGTATCTCCTTGCGATTAATAAATCTTCAAATGTGAAAAATAAAAATATATTTCCAAATATTTTATTAAATTTAATTCAGCCAAACACTTTTTAGGGTTCTCAAAAGATAAAAAACGGAACCCTTGTAGGATCACTTTCTTGTCCGTCTGTCCGTCTGTCTGTCAAGACCCTTTATCTGAAAAACGCGTGGAGGTATCGAATTGAAATTAAAATCATATACTCACTTAAGACTTCTACAGTTTCTTAAAGCTGTGAAAAAATTAAAAAATATTTTAGTTAACTTAAAAAAAAAATACGACCGGTTATGCCACGAAAACGTATACTTGAACACTCTCAAGGAAATTGAGATTTATAGGGTATTTCCCGTTGACCTAGAATTATGAAATTTAGCAAGTAATACCGTCTAATAACTACAAATATAGTAAAAAATCCTAAAATACATTTGTAATTTAATCATGAAAAAATCATTGAGGTTAAACAACGGTATGCGCGGTCATATCGTTCCGCGGTCACCGCGGTCGGAAATCTTTTTGTATATTTTACAAAACTTTTACTAATTTGTTCGGAACCCTCGGTGGGCGGGTCCGGTTTTTTTATTTGTTTTATTTCCTTGTATTACACTGAGATTTTTGTGACCTTACCTTCTTGAATTAAATGTGTATAATATATCTATATTGTTAACAAAGCTATAAAAATAAAACTTATCTTAATTACATGCAAACTGAAAGTTGAAAATGCTCACATCCAAATTTCATTCAACTGTAAGATTTTCCGCGTCAATTCGATAAACGTACGTGAAACGTTTTTGCAAATAGAAGGACCATTATCCCTTGGCAAATGTTAAATGAAATCCGTCTCCGACCCTTAACTTAAGGCCATTAATAAATCAGATTGCGCAATCTAGATTTAACGGTGCAAATTAAAAATCAATACCAGCGACCCTCGAGGCAAAGTATGAAATTATTGTTGGCGCAAAAGTGTGGGACAAAACTGATGCAATGTACATAAAGAAATAAAATATGGAGGACTTTATTCTGTTGTCTGTTTATATGCAGCAATAATTAAAAACAACGAAGAATGTTAATGTGGTATCCTTTGTTGCCAATACTTTTTTTGGTTTCGTTAGTATCTTGCGCGTATACAAAGTGAAACTTTTCAGTGTTAAATTAATACAATAATAATGAGTTTAAAAAATCCTGTTTCACATTACATTTGTACATTAAATGGTATTAATAAACACCTAGAATATGCAATTATTATGTTTCATGAACCAGAAAATGTTTGGTACCAAATATACTTAATAATCTCCCGAACGATGTTAGAAACAATACCTTTATAAAAAAGCAGTGTCTGCGTATAATTTTACGAAATTTTAATTGAAATAGATGTTGGTTACTGAGGCCAAACCTGCATGTTTTAGAATTGTTGTCTATCTATATGTTCCGTAGTAACTCGAGAACCGCTTAACGGATTTAGATGCGGTTTTCTTTAATATCATCGCAGTTATTAACCTGTTCAATATATTCGTACGTATGGGCTGCAAAGGTATTAATAAAATTGTCACTAAGTTGAATATATAAATTAATTCATTTATTGAAACAAACTTCAACGCAAGTGAAGCCACGGGCAAAAGCTATCACACTAACATTATAATTGCGAAAGTTTGTGTGTGTGTGTGTGTGTGTGTGTGTGTATGTTTGTTACTCTTTCACGCTGAAACGGCTGGACCGATTTGGATGAAATTCAGAATGGCTATAGCTTATACCCTAACTTAACACATAGATTACTTTTTATCCCGGAAAAAAGTATGCCGTTAAACCAAATAACACGCGGGCGGAGCCGCGGGAAAAAGCTAGTATTATATAAAGATCAAGTTTACAATGAAACGCTTGTCCCAATTAATAAATAAACAGTCAGGTATTTAGACACTCAGATCCATTCCAATATTCATGTTTACTATTGGCGTTTGAGGAATGGAGGAACTGGTTCTTGCTAAGAGAGGGTACCTTGCCAATTAACTTTCTTGCAGTTTGGCGGTGTAGTGGTATTATGGTGTTGTATTTATATGAATAAACATCTCACTCTTCTCTTTTATGTAAAGTGAATGTATAATATCTTTCTACCGCACTCCCAAACTTATAATGCGCATACGAATCTTCGCCACTGCTCGGCAAAGTTCATATTTCCCTACACTTTCTATAGAAGCAGTAAGGTCACGTGGTACGTCCGGTCGCTCGGCTATAGATTTCTTTGCGCATTATAACTTTGGGAGCACTGTACATCAAGTGGCCCCGTGTATTTTTATCAATATTTAAGATTCGCAAACCGTTTCGGGGAACAGCTTTTAACTGTTTTTAATGGATAGATTTCAAAATAAATTGGTATTATTTTTTATAAAATTGATAATATTTCGAATTATATTTAAATTGATATATTTATTCCAAAAAGCAGACAAATGTAGCACATTGAAATTGAATAATTTGGCCAAGTGCGAGTCGGACTCGCGCACAAGGTTCCCTATCTTCACACAATACGGGTACAATTTATGAACACCCCGTGTTGACCAGGGTAACTACGATGATGATAAAAAAACCGCATCCAAATCCATTGAAAGGTTCTCGAGTTAAAACGGTACATACATACAACAGACAGACATACAAACAGACAAAAATTCTAAAAATTGTGGTTTTGTCCTCAGTACAATATATATATATATATAAATAGTACCAATTTTTATCATATCAAATTAATTCAATTATCTGGCACTACCCTTGAACTCTCCACATAACTAAAGGTTAACTGTCAGAGAATGCTAATTAGCATTAAGTTCGCCTTTGTGTATTGTATATTTTGTATGCAATAAAGAATTTACATACATACAATATAAATAACCCATTTGATTTAAAATTTCGCGAAAATATTCTATGTACGGAAACGAATTGTTTACTATTTTATTATTTGTAGAGATATACGTAGATTAGATATGAACATTTTCCAACCGGTTTCGGAAATTAATCCATCTTCCCTGTGATCAGATCGTAATATAATATTATTCCCCAAGCCTTAAACGAACATCGTTTGTCTCACCTTCTGCACTGTATAAACTATACATTATTTCTCAGTATAAGTTCTCAGTTGTGATTTATCTGCTTGAAAGCACAAGCCTCTCCTTCACTGAAAAGTGAAGAAGTAATAATAACTTTCTAGTAAATTTATCATGAAAAAAAATCCCCTATACCTTGGTTATTTGTCATTCATGCACTTATTTTTGAAACGGATAAAGCTATGAACTTGACATATTAAATTGTTTTAAAAAGTTTGTCTCCAAAACATTTTGTTTATAAGGGGCCCAAAAGTAAAAATAAAATATTCAAAGTGTCTTTTGAAAGGATTCTCGGGGATTATAAAACAATTTTTATTAATTCAAATTCAAATTTAAGAAGTTTATTTGTGAGATAGATACGTAAAGTATACTTTTTACGGGTCAAAGATTAATCTTTATAAAACAGTAGGGATATGATTTAAAATACGGGAAATAGATAAAAGAAAATATTTAGGTTGGGCTAGTAAAATACACCTGCAGAAGAATAAAAAAAAAAGGAATAAAAATATTATATTTACATAATGCAATGAACAAATAAGCTGATATTGATTTTTCATTAATGATTTTCTGAGTATTTCGAGAAAATGTGTGTAAAACTTTGTTGCCCCTTCATTTCTCAAAACATGCAACCGAAAAACTGAAAATATATGGCATGTTTATTAAACAGAGAAACTATCTATAGGGATGATCTCAACATCAATATTATTTATTTAAGTTAGAAAACGTATAGTACGGAACCGTTTTCTCGTGCGTTAGACTCGCACTTGCCTGGTTTTTCACCCGCTTGTAAATAGATACAGACGATAATTTTAGATTTTATTGAAGACAAGACGTTTTGGAGTTAAATCACTTTTTGTGTTATATGATAAGTTAACAATAAACAAATGATTTCTTGCTTTTTTATAATTAAGATGACTGTTAATAGAAAACATCTAAGTCTCATTTAGATATTTTTAATCAAATCCTACTCAAACCAATTATAATATAGTCAAAGGTGGCTTGGAGTTGTCCCAGGTTTTTCTAAGTAATACAGTTTTGTAAAGAGAAAAAAATCTATGATTTTGGAAAAGATTCAAATTACGAATGTGTTCAAAGAAATTAAATTGGAAAATTACGTCGCCAACATGACGTATTTGTATTTCTGTTGTTTTATTTTCATTTAAATATTCTGCTTATATAAACAAAATTGTAATGACTTCTTGAATGGGTTTCCTTTTTGTCCTGGATTTATACATTTATTTATTGGTTTTTGTTAAAGATAAATGTATGATATTGCTTCCATATTTCAGTTACTTACGTGTATTATGGAACTAGGCTTCGATTTCATAAATATGGGAGATAAAAATAACAATTTTGATTTTGGTTATAAATAAAATAATAATATGTTTATTTGTCTTCAATTTAAATCCACACACAAAAAAAGTTAACAAAGCAGTGAATAAATTGAAATTAAATAAGAAAACATAGACATAAATTAATTTATTGAAGACAAAAAGGCTGAAGTTTCGGCATGTTGTTGTTAGACATGCAAACAGCTAACGATTTTCAAAGTTTAAAAAATATGAACCTCCCATTATTATTTTATTGAAAAAAAAAGATTGCTAGGAATGTATTTATGCAAAAAGTAAAACATAAACATTTAGGAGAAAAGTAGTTCAATAACCACACTACAGTATACATCGAGTACCAACCAATCTCTTTAAGGTCGGTTTTTATTTTATCCGATTACATCTTATTTTCGTAATATCTGAAAATTGAAAAGAAATTTTATTATTTACTAACTTTTGCCCGCGACTGAAGTGTCTTCAGTCTTTGAGTAGTGTCAAAAGTTTTCGGCTTCGTGGTTACTTTGTCCTCACCCCATATATCCGATATATTGACTAGGGTCACAACGATGATTATAAAGAAAACTGCGTCAAATCCTTTGAGTGATTCTGGAGTTAAAACGGAACATGCATGCAGACAAACAGCAGACAGATAAAACACTAAAAATTTTAGTTTTCGTCTCAGTACAATACTAATTTTACTGGAACTACTGCATAAACCCACATAAACCACGGTATAAAATAGCCAAAAAGATTTATTGAAACAATTCAGTGATGTACATTTTTTCTCAGATAGAATCCGACTGTCAAGTCGACATAAATCAAAGATAACTTCAAATGTCGAACGAGTAAAATAGACAAGGAGGTTCTACGACACTAATGACCCATTTCCTTGAAAATTTTACAACAATATTCATTAAACAGACACGACTTTCTTATTTCTTTAACTGGGGTCCGTGACATGTGTGCCAGGGGTAAATATAGGTATTTATTATACTGAGTCCAAACAACGGTGTCGTTTCATTAACTTACTTTTCGATATAATTCAATGAAGTATTAATGTGAAGTCACCAATAAAAGTGATATTAAAATATGTTTTATTTTCTTTTCCCAAAATTTTCTTCGCCAGGGGTTCGTGGAATCTTTGAAATTGTAAAAGTGGTCTGTGGATACAAAAAGTTCAAGAACCACTAGTCTAGATATATGAGTGATTTTCCTAAGAAGGTCTACAACGCCCTGATTTTTTTTTCTTTTTGTATGCCTAATAAATAATACAAAATCATTATCCGTTAAGCCACGACACAATCTCCCGCTTCTATTATCCGAATAATATTTTTCGGTTCCCGGTTCCAAATGTGGGGTTTCGTAGCACCCCCTTAGCTGAAAGAGGGTAAGATCAAAAGACCACTTTAGAGGCTTTAGAGGAGTCCGTTTGCAAAAGGCATGTACCTACATATTGTACCTTACGACTCGACGCCAGTGTAAGATGATCTTTTAGAACTCTCAATACCTCCCTTAACTCCGTGAGCAAAGACCTTTAAATTTTTCATTTATCTTCGAGGTATTCACGAGAGAATTCTTACGATCACTCCGCTTTTAAGGCAATGGAATCTGCTCCGCTCCAATATTTATACTTTATACTTTTAGTTCTGAGAGACTACCTACATATAATAATTTGGCCAAGTGCGAGTCATACTAGCGTACGATGGGTTCCGAACGACCCCACAATACGGGTAGGGAACCCTAATTTTTTTTTTATGGATCTACCAACAATAAAAATTTCAAAGCAACATCAAGGCTACAAAAAACAAGGCGCTGAAATGGTAGCGCCTGGCAAAAAAATTGCGCCATCTCCGTACGGAACCTTACTTTTTATTATTTTTTAATTTACTAAAGAGTTTATTCTACAACTTCACCTCCTGTCTTTAAGTAACAGCCAAAATAAATAACGTTTAAATAATGCAACTTTTTCAAGATTTCTTGTATGGGGACCACATTGAAATATTTTTTTTGGTATTTTATTATTTGTCGTAATAGAGGACATAGTAACATGTAGTCAGTGAAAATTTCAACTTTTTATCTATTACGGTTGAATAATTTGCATCAAGATACAAAGTAAATAATTTATATTTTAAAAACTGCTAATGTTAGATTACATCATTTTGTATTTTATATCAAGTTTACACTTAACTCTCATAAGTTTTATATTGTTTTTATTTTATTTTATACATTTATTGCATAGTTTCTTTTTAGTAAATGGGACTTGACTTAATAACTTTTTAATTCTACAATATATAAGTACCCCTAGAACCACTGATATGGCCCACATCATTCGATCGTATAATTGATAACGTGAAAATATCAAAATCTGTTGTTTATAAATGTATTTATATGATCGTACTTTTAGTGCCTGGAGATGTCGATACAACGAAGAAACCAGTCGCAAACATTTGAAAGGTAATAGATTTGTTGAAATGAGTACCAAGTAGGTATTTTAACATACATGATGATGGCGTTCCCTCAAGAAGTTACCACGTTCGCCATCAACTCCAATTAAGGAATCTTTTATCGTATTTTTTAAAGACGAGGATCTACTCTTTTCTGGGCACAGGTGTAGAAAAGTAACAAAAAAGTTGTTAATGTTTTTTATAGCATATATGTTTGAACATATATTTTCGACATATATTGTCGAAAACTTCAACTGACTACCTACACCGGTTAAAGCTGTAGACCCCTGTGACAGAAGACAGACGGACAAATAGCGGAAGTTTAGTAATAGGATCCCCTTTCGTGTATAGAAACCTAAAAACCTACGTGTGTATTACTTTAGAATATAATAACACTTTTCACACAGTTTCCTGATAGACTCCTCAATTTGTGAGTAAACCTATAGACAACACGAAACCCTCAAGAAATTCAACCACAGTTTTAACATTATATCCTGTTGCCTGTTCCCCGGTTCCCGATATCAGATTTTGATTCGCAAATAACTTTTTACCGCACCTTCAAGCAAACAAAGGATGAATGCAAACAGAGACACACCCGCGTTCAAATATCCACAAACTCTTGTCTAGATTGTTTTATCCCAACTATGAACTTATAAATCGGGATTGTGTAGAGTTCCAGCGAGGTTTTTAAAGTTAGAAATAGATTTGTCAGAGTACGCTGTACTTTCCCGTTTGAATTTTCAGGAAACATTTTTAAGTTTATTTTTAACAAACTTCAATAAAGGAAGTTTATTTCATCGGGTGGATATGTTATACCATATTATACCATCAAAACATCTAACATGAGCTCTTGGTGCAACTTTACACAAAGACTTGTTCCGCCGTTTACAAAATTTATGTTTGATACGTGTTTGAAATAATTTTGTTTGGAAATCTCAATAAGTTTAATTGTTTTTTTTATAATATTGACTTCCATTTGGAGAAACAATTAAAAAGGCTTGTTTTAAGTTACAAA
Source organism: Ypsolopha scabrella (assembly GCA_910592155.1). Lineage (NCBI taxonomy): Eukaryota > Metazoa > Arthropoda > Insecta > Lepidoptera > Ypsolophidae > Ypsolopha > Ypsolopha scabrella. The sequence goes on from OU342969.1 coordinate 9,194,458, forward strand.
TATTTTATTTAAATATTTATTTTATTTTTGTATAAAGTTAAATACTTTTGAGTGCAAATGGAAGTTGGCTTTGCTATTTATGTTTTTATTAAGATATAACGTTTTAGGTAACATTCTGGATCAGTTTTACTTAGATCAATTACAATAAATTACCATTACTACTTAAGATGTATCATTTTGTAAACTCTCGGAGCATTTGAGCATTCACTCGTACACACTTATCATAACTTGTACCCTGAAGTCATGTTGGCATCAGTGGTTGTCAAACTTTTGCTGTCATGTTGTTTGTCAGTCAGATTTTTCAAAATTATTTGATAAATTATGTATTATTATTGCCAAAGCCGTTGAAAAATAGTGCAAAAGAGATTGTGTTGAAGGTACGCCTTTTGTGAAAGAGAAAATGCAAACAATTCACCGTGATTCCACTCTATCAGGTTCGATCTCGTGTCAGTGCCATGACGGGTTAGTAACATGGGGATACCAGCTTTAAACATAAAGCCAATTTTATGGGCAAATATTAATTAGCTATTAGCACTTACTTTTGCAGGCATATCGGAAAAAAGCGTTCACATTAAGTCGCCTGGAAATAATCGTCAAAAACGTAACAAACGGGAGCTCGGGAGAAATAAAAAATACCGTTTTAGTACAGAGATACATCTATAGATATTCATACCATTAGATCATACGTATTGTTTGCAAAATACAAATAAATAATTGATAATTTTTATTTTTTCATTCTGTACATTTTATTTTCATGAAAGAGTAGTCTAATTAATTTATAAAAAAACGCAGTTAAGTAAATATTATGAATGTGTAGTAGGGTGAATGCTACGTGAGGCATTGGCAACATTATATGCAGTGCTACCATTTCCTAAGCCAGGGGACTTCTTAAAGTGAATGGTCCGTAGGTATTCAAATCATATTCGTTTTTTTTTATGAACATCATAAAAACGGATTCGAAATTCAAAAAACACGAATACTAGAGAGAGCACAAACGCCTTATGTAAGCCTGATATGATACTAGTGTCTCACAAGCATGCTTAAATGCTTATCTCATGCTAGCCACAAGTGTTACGTAATCCACAGGTAATCTAGGAGAGAAACTGGAATCCTTCCCAGTTTCAGAAAGCCCCTTAGCTTAATCGAACATTAGCTTAAAGTCAAGTTAGCATGTATTCCATCTTGCTTATTATTATAATGAGTACAGCAACTTTCCAGACTTACTTACATGCAGAACTAAAATGAGTTTCGTACGTGCATAATCACTTTATAAAGCTATTAAATTCTCAGTTTCGGCACGGCAACTAATTTTGTAAAGACGATGCTTAGTAAACGGCTGTGAAAGTTTCAAATTGTAGTACGACTACTTATAAGAAAGTACTATATGGTGACTTTGGTTGATATGGCCAAATTCATACTGCAGCCTCAGTTAGTGGCTGGGATCAAGGTGCAATGACCCTTTCTGTGAAATATGCAAAATAAAATGTGGACTTCCTATACTGATTGAGTCGAGGTTGTTCTTGAACAAGTACATACTTATAGGGGCACAAAGAAATTATTTTCGTATTTCCTAAACAGGGTCATTGAATCTTAGTCCTGACCACTTACCGAGTCTTTAGTATGAATTTGGCTATATCAACCAAAATCACGATATAATCTCGAAATAAGCTCGTATAGGCAATTGCGTAGTACCAGCCTTTAGTCATATTTTCGTTCGATTTTGCAGAAATTTATGAGGATACTGATTACAGCTCGCCTGTTTTCACTCTCCCACTTTTAGAGCGTATGTCCTCCATCCTCGGTCGTATCATTGCTTGTATTATGAGTTTCAAAACTTTTTCCCACTTTTAAAAAACATTGATTACATTTAGGATTTATTGCGAAATCCTTCGCTTTTTAGAAACGCAAAATATTCGTTGTAGGTACTTAAAATTTGTTTCTTATTTATCTTTTCTATCTTGTAATGCTCTACTGTATTTAGAACTATCTTTTGCCCGCGGCTTCGACCACGTTAATTTATTTTTTCCCATTAATGGCCAAAGGGAACTGTCCATCCAAAGGGAACAACAAACTATAGCCTAGGTCCAAGTGAAAATTGTTACCACTGCAATAGTTAAAGAATTTTTTAAAAGAGATTAGTAATTTCAATGATTACCAGCATGAATTTAATTAATAACTTTGTCGCTAGGGAACTGCCCGTATCCACGGTACAAAGAAGCAAACCATAGTTTATATTAATGTAAAAATTGAAACATTACAAAAGTAAAATTTATTGTTTGTATTAAGATAGTTTAGCTATTTATTTTATATGGTACTATTATTGACTAAGAAATATTTTAACTATATGGAGTTATAAATGAAAGTAAAATGATTTTCAATGTCGGTTCTATAATTATTATCACTGACTATGTCCTTAGGAAATTTCTAGTCCCCAACGAAAAAATTAAAGGTCCAATTATAAAGTCTAATCATTACAACAGTAGAAACATTTCGAAATCGATTCAGAAATTCTAAAGATTACCTGCGCGAATTTATTAACTCAAACTCAAACTCAAACTCAAACGTTTATTGCAATCTAAGTGTGTACAGATTTTATGTATTTTTGGCGCTTATAACTTAGATGCCTATTATAGGCGTTGCAAATTTGTAACACAACTTAAAGTTAACATAAAAACTTAACTATCGACACAATACAGTCGATTCTAAAGGCTCCAACTCTAGCTTACTGCTGTCAAAACTAAAAAAAAATCCATTGTATTATAGCTTCTGTTGTTGACACTAAAGAGCTATTTTGGAATGACGAAGATTTCGTTTTGACAACACCAAAACCAAAACCAAAGCCTTCAAAATCGGCTTTATTATAGACATAAAATTTTCGTATAATATAAATAAAAATGAATTTACAACATATAGTATAACATTTGAATATATATATATTTTACATTCTAATATAGCATAACTATGATATCGTGTTAAAGGTGGACAAAAACAGAAAAAAAATAAATTAAAAAGGGCACATTAACTATCATAAATTATTCTGTTAAGAAATCCTCAACCGAGTAGTAGCATTTTTTTACTAGAAATATTCTTATCCTTTTAGAGAAAATGTGTTCTTTAATTTCCGATTTTATTTCTGCGGGTATTTTATTATAAGTTTTTATTGCCATGTGGTATGGGCTATTGTTAAGCATTTTTATGCGAGACAATGGCAAGTGTAATTTTTCTTTATTCCGGGTATTATGATTGTGCGTGTCTTTAACCTGTTTGAAATGCTTCATGTTCTTGAAAACAAACATACATACATCATGTATATAAATACATGGAAGGGTTAGAAGGTTGAATTTTATAAAATAATCTTTACAACTTGTTCTGGAGTCCACATGAGCAAGGATTCGAATGCAACGTTTTTGAAGTATAAATAGCTGATCAGCGTCTACGCTGATGCCCCATAACATTACTCCATACCTGAGCCAGGAGCTAGCGAAAGCGTGATATGCTGACAGCGCTGTTTCAGTGTTTGTGTTATTCTCAATGTTTTTAAGCGCATAGGTGAATGACGATAATTTAGATTTGACTTTTTTTATATGACTTTTCCAGTTGAGGTGCGTATCTATATTTATACCTAAGAGGCAGAATTGATTTACAGATTCAAGTTTTGTATTTCTGATTTGTAAATTAATGTCAAGGCTGGGTTTCTGAAATGGACGGAATTGCATTGTCTTGGTTTTTTTATAATTTATGCTAAGGTTGTGATCGTCTAACCAGTTTTTAACAGTAAGAAGGTTTTGTTTCATCAACATTTCTGCGTCCGAGTCATCATCACATTTTATAAGCAATGATATATCATCTGCGAAGAGAACTGTAAGTGTTGTTTCTTTGTTAAGCACTTTAGGTAAGTCGTTAATATAAATAAGAAATAATATGCATCCGAGGACACTGCCTTGAGGTATAGAACATATTAAGTTTCTTTCTTCCGACCTAACATTTTCTATTATATTTGATACATTGTTGAAAAATTCTACTTGTACAATTTGTTTTCTATTTTCGAGATAAGAAGAAAACCACGAAAAAGCTGGACCTCGAATTCCTGATCCGTATAGTTTAGATAATAGTATTTTATATGAGACTTTATCGTAGGCTTTCGTCATATCCAATAATATGCCGAGTGCACACTTTTTATCGTTTATGTAGGTCAGTGCAGCTTGAATGTATTTATATACTGCAATTGTTGTCGATCTTGATTTTCTAAACCCGTTTTGGCTGTCATCGAATATTGTGTATTTTTCAAAAAAGTAATATAAGCGGTTTGACATGGCCTTTTCAAAAACTTTTGAAAATGTTATTAGCAAGGCAATTGGTCGATAGTGGTCTGGTATTTGTTCATCGTCTTTTTTATGGACAGGTTTGATCAGCGATATTTTTAATAAATCAGGAAAAAAATAATTTTAATAATTAAATAGCTATGTCCCTAGAAAACAGCCCGTAATCATGTAACAAACAACAGTCTTTGTCCAAGTGAAGATGTAACCATTACACCAGAGAAATAATAAAAAAAATCGGTTTCATTGTTTTACTGACCATAACCCCAGGGAAATATTTGAGGTATATAAAATCGCTTTTTTTATACAGCCAATCTCATACTGGAGGCTTGGTAGGTGATCAGTTACACGGATCGATAACACTTTTTGCAAATTTCGCAGAATAAAATCTTGACGTCCCATAGTAATTGACTCGGGGCTAGACTTGCGTTTGTAAGGAACACGAAAAAGAATAAGTTACGAATTTCCCAAAACGGGTTATCGAACCTTCTTACCGAGCACTTACCGAGTCTTTAGTAAGGATTTGGCTGCATAAATTAAAGTCATTTTATATATAATTTAAAGTTTCGATTGTCGGCACTCAGTGAAAGTTCAAAAACATCATGATTAAATACACTTATACAAGTTTCACAGGTTTATTTTACATTAAAACTCCCGACCGGTTTCGGTTATATAATACAACATTTTCAAGGGATTTGGTAGATACGACGATTATCCTCATGACATGACATGACCGTTGTATAGTTTTATACATCTACTGATATGTGTTAAATAAGTATTTTAAGTGTAAATCGTTTATGGTTCGTCGTATCAACCAAATCCCTTGAAAATGGTGTGTTAACCGAAACCGGTCGTGAGTTATATTCAATACATATAATAAAACAGTGGAAACGACTGTGTCTGTACATTGAAGAAAAGTAATAGAAATAGAAAGGGGGTGACTAAAGAAGAGTAATAGAACAGAAATCAACGATTTTTAGAATTCTTTTCTGCCTGTCTATCTGTTTCTTCACGCACATCTCTTAAACTACTGAACGGATTTTAATGTAGTTTCCACAGCTGTACAGAACTTAATTTGTAATAGAATATAGGCTTTATTTCATTCAAATAGGATCTCGGAAAAAAGTTATCATCATTTAAACATTTTTGGAATTTACTTTTCTAGTGGTAGTAATTAAATGTTATGGAGCAAATAATAATTCCCGAACGTTTGTAAAATTTGGTTAGAATACAGACCCTTCGATTTTGGGCTTATTTGATTGGTATTTATTAGCACTTTGGTAAAACATGGTGACCAAGGTCTGCTGATGGGACCGGAAGGTGGGTACAGGATCTTCTCAACGAACAACAGCAGACCCTTCGAGTTTTGACTTATCTCATTGGTCTTTACTAGCGCTTTGGTAAAACATGGTGAACGTTGCATATAGTTGTTCAAAAAATTATATTCTTTTGTTTTCCCTATTTCCACGAAAATCTCTCTAGTGTAAAATAAACCTGTGAAACTAGTTCAAGTGTATTTATTTGATCATGATGAAATATTTGAGGCTTTTGCCCAATTGAAGGGTCTAGCTATCACAACAGTGAAAGATTTTTTTAAATAGGATCATAGTTCCGGAGATTACTCCCTACATCCAAAGTCAAAAACTTTTAATCTTTATATCGGTGTAGATGTAGATCATAAACATATTAACGTCTATTGTAAGAAAACATTTTCTATGTAGAGCCTGCAATCCGACGTGTTTAATAAAAAGTTTTCACATAAAGCTATGGTTGCTTAGCGGAGTTTTCATCTTTACATTTATTACACTTAGTGAGTAATGTGTGTTATTCGGCGATGTGAAAACGCGACGGGCAGACAGATGTGGCTGTGTGCAAAACATTTACGGAAATAGGGCATGTTTGACCTCCCCACACGTTCCGTTCCCTGTAAAATGTTTTGATGCAAAAGTTAATTAACAAAGCGGAATGTTTTCTCTCTATTTTACTCGCGCCTCTCCGGTCATCATAACGACACTTTCGTGAAATACTAAGCATTTAATTCCGCGAACATTTACGTTTCAAAGTTTTGCTGCGTAGTTTGAAAACGAGCTTCAGAACGTACATGCACTTTATAAAAGCTTATGAGGACAATCTGAAACGTACGTAATGAAAAGGCGTGTTTTATATTGTGCTTTATTTTTAAATTTCATGAACTGTAAAGGCGGCTTATTTACTGGACTATACCACGTGTAAATAGACTGCTACCATTAAATGGAACCACGTATTCTACCGACCCTATTGAACCACTCTTCCCAAGAACCATACCCGCGGACCCCCTTAGTTTGGGAAATAATTGAGTTCAAACAAAAATGCGCAAAGGAAACCTTCTTTCTAAAAGTGGTCATGGTCTATGAAGAACTGAAGACTGAACAGATAGCGATGAAACTTTGATGAGACAATCGTCTTTGAATCCAGACGAAACTGTGATAGAAATCAATGTCTATATTTTAAACACTTCTCGACTTATCCATCGCAATGAGATAACAAATTAATAATATATCATTGTGGTATATTTCTATACCACTCATCTTAAACATTTAAAAAAGAAATTAACATTACCTATATAATTTCGGTTTGAAAATACGCAAAAGTAAATCTGGATGTGAGGAGCTCTGAAACGGGATTTGAACCCGGGACCGCTCGCTTACCGGGTGATTGCTCTACCAACTGAGCTATCCAGTTCTCAACACAACCTGCGAATTTACATGGTAAAATCAGACGACTTTTACGTCTTTATATAGGTTCCATGGTACCTAGCATGGTAGACCATATCGAGCTTTGACAGCTCGATATACCACTGTCTGTCCCTCTTTAGGTAGATCAACAGAGTGAGACAGCACTGCATCAAGTGCTATCGAGCTTTGTAAATGACCCTGAATAACAACTTTTTAAAAAACTATTCCGTAATGATAAAATGTTAATTTGTTGACTATAAACACGCTTTAAAATTGTTATGCAGGATCGTTTATAAAGTACATAATTCATAAAATAATACATATTTCCTATAAAATCCTTATTTTTGCATACTGGCACTATAAACCACATTTATTTAATATCACTTATTTAAAAATAAGAAAAACAACTGTTGTGCGTTTGGGAACGAGACCCAGAGCAACCACCTTAAGATAGAAGAATGTATAAAATTATATTTATTATTTTCAATATCTACTCAATGCGCTTTAAACAATGACGGCAGTGGCAGGAAAATAAATAAAAACACATATTTTTCATGTATAGGAAGACGGGAACTCCATTGGAACTCCCGATAAAATACCTAAGTAAATTAATTTTTTAACTACATAAAAATATAGGCAGTTACTTTTAAAAGCTTCTTTCTTTTATTTTTTTAATATTTAAAAGGGCATAAACATTTGATTTAAATTAACACTAATTTTGTTTTACTAACCATGAATATCTAATAATGGAATTAGTAGCGTCTTGCACAACATTTTTACTGTAATTTCTTAACTAATCTGAATCAGTGCGTCGGTAAACCAGTTCCGACGTTCCGTTTTACGTGTTCAGCGAGTTTTTTTGTTTCGTACAAGAAAAGTTGCGTGAATTGAACCGGATATGTCACAACAAGGAAATAAATAAAAAACTCTTCCTCCTTCTCGTCTCAGTATTTAGTTTGGTTTTAATTTTGTATTGAAAATAAATTTAATGAACGAAAACACCACAAATTGATCTTCGGGAAGATTATAAAATAAATTACTTCTCACGTAATAGTGTAATTGGATTTTATTTTTTATTTTTACTCACGAGCTCTCATTTGAGCTTTACGAGCTAGGGACCCGTGACATACGGATGGACAGACAGATAGCAGATTAACAATAATAGGGTTCCGCTTTGCCCTCTGGGTACGACACTCTATAAATATAACAATGCAATTATATTAAGCTACGTACATTTATGTACATACGTATCATTATGCAACTATGCAATTCTACACAAGCTGTAGATTCCATTGGAGCCATCCTGCTTGTTTGTAGTTTCTTGTATGATACCATTGGCTCTCAAACTGTAGCTGCGTCGCATAGAGTTGAAAGGTAACAAAAAAAAACCATTAGAACATTAAATGCCTACTCAGCCGAAATGTATAGAAAAGCTGTTTTTCTTTTCGCGATTTCAGCTTGGTTCAAGGTGAATTTAGATAATATAGCCAAATTCATATAGAAGACTCAGTAAGGTCAAGGTTAAATACACAAAATATAATTTAGACTTCTTATACTAATTGAGTCGAGTTTGTTCTTGAACAAGTATCAACTAAAGTCACTTAAGTATATAACTATACGTTTCTGTTACATACTGTATATTGATTTTTGTGAACTCCTTCGTCCCGGATGTTTTATCTCGCATACCATTTGGTACATACGAGTTAAAGCATCCAAGACAATAGAGATAACATGCATATAGTATTGATGTATGGGTACTTTATCAATCAAACTGAATAAAATCATAATTATTTGCTGTAATTTGCCTGGCTGGGATACGAGTATTATTATATACGTATATTATTACAATTAATAATTACGTTTTTGTGCATGAAAATTATAAAAAAATGAATTTTCGATGTAAGAATGTGGAGAAAATTGATTTTTTATTTATTCAAATGACGACGATTTTAAGTGGTTCTAAGCGAATTTCCGGCAAATTGTTCATTTATATATTGTCATAGGTAGATTAATTATTCTAAGGTGAATTTGATTGATTACTACCAAATACACCCTGGAGACATTATCAAGTGATCAGTTACAAGGTTTCATGAATATTCGTGTAAATAAAAAAGGGTTTACATAATGTAAGACTGGGTCAAATATTACACAAATTTACAAAAAAGGTCCTTGTTCCAAAATTATTTGGCAAATTTAACTCAACAATCCAAATTTTCAATAAAAGCACTAGTTCAATTGGTATAAATTAAGTTAGTACATTACACTTCAATGGTGAGGCTTCAAATGATGGGCTCGTAGGGTCGAGCCGCGAAACTTATTTTCAAAGAAATATCTTCACGGCTGGTCGATGTTTTGGGGGACCCAAGGGCTCGGCTGGGGCACACCTCGGGCAGAGCGTATTAGTCTAGCAATTCAACGAGGGAATGCTTTTGGAGACCCTGCCAATCAATGACGATTACGAGAAAACATTTTATTTAAAAAAATCGTTGGACTGGAGGGATATTTATTAGGTTTTCAATTGTCTTTATTCTAGTTTGAGTTAATTTAATTTGAAATATTTTTAAGTTTTTTCTTGTTTCTCTTAATAAATATAACAATTGTGGTAGGAGGACACTGGATTTTAAATTTTGAGACCTGATTTAGAATTCTGCTGGCTAAATTTATTTATGTGCTAGTGTTTCTATACTTACCACTTCCGGACGGTAAAGAAAACACTGAAGTAAACCATCCATTCATTCATCAGCCTGCCATCATCCACTGCTGGACATGGGCCTTTCCAATATTTCGCCACACTTGGCGGTCCTCCGTCCTCCTCATCCAGCCGCCCCACCCGAAACATCCCTTAGATCGTCGGTCCAGCGGGCACGAGTTCGGTCTACGAGGTAAACCTGCATGCCTCAAAAAACATGTATTCGGGGATTAAGCTCACTGCTTTTCATGTTGGGACGCTAAAATCGTAAGTAAAAAGAGGCTGATACGAGTGTATCGTTATAATTACAGTCCACACTCGAAAACACCTTTTACACGCTCTGGGATACATGTCGTAACGATAAGTTCATTTTTCAAAAAGTTTGAGATCCGTTTTCTAAGCAAGAAGCTCATATTGTATGGGCATCTTAGTTACAACGCTCTATAGACAAATGTAATGCAACTAATAAAGTTGAGTGTTTAAAGACAAATTTTCAAGTATAGTAAATGTTGTTTATACACTTGTACAATTTCCGTCAATGTGGCTGTATTTTTTTCTTTCACGCCATATGTACTAAACTAATTGAGCTGAAATATTGCACAAATGTAGTTTTGAAAATGAATAGGACTTGATAAACTTTTTTTATGCGATAAAGCAGTTTTCATGGGATTGCAATAATAATAAATAAATAATAATGGGGTGTCAAGTTTCTATATAAAAGTGATCTCTGTTACTCCTTTAAGCCGTAACTGAACAGATTGAGCTGAAAATTTGCAGCACCTATTAGCTACTTTTCAGCTTATAAATTGGTTCCCATTAAATATAAGAAAAATACTTCGATCGGAAACGTGGAGGCTTTACATGGAGATCAAATAAATAATCACAAGAATATAGGTACAAAAAACTCAGAACCAGAGTCAGGTAAAATAAGTACGATTACATGAATCGTCCAAAAAATATTGACAGATTCGATAGGACTACACAAACAAAAACTAAATCAACGCGGCCAAAGCCGGAGGCAAAAGCTAGTTATTAGATATTTTGACAAAGCGGGAACTTTAAATGAAAAACAAATCACATACGTTCTTCTCAGGACTATAAAACTTGTATTCGGCTTTAGTTCCAATTTTTTCCAACTGAACAGATAAGATGGTTGCACTGTTTAAGTATAGCAATATCATAATGTATGTTTTATGTTCTGCGTGACAGGTACAGCGCTAGAATTTCTCTGGACGTCTATTTATATCTCACACGTCCCGCTAGCACGTAGCGTAGCTTGGTGATGCACAGTTGGCAATTTACTTAAGCTAAGCAAGCGCGTAATTTTCACGAGTGCTTTTAAACATGTCCGAATTACCTTTAGTTGGGCATTTTAGTTTTCGTTGTTAGACACTTTTACCATGTAGTTGTGATGTCAATAATGTAAACTGATTTGGTGTGTTTTGTTAAATAATATGAACAATTTTTAGGGTTCCGTACCCGAAGGGTGCCAAACGGGACCCCATTACTAAGCCTCCGCTGACTATCTGTCTCTCTCCGTCTGCTTCAGGGGTCTACAGCTTCAACCGTAATAGGTAGCCAGTTGAAAATTTCACAGAATACGTGTTATTATGGCCTCTATCAAAGCAAAAATAAATTGTAAGCCAAATCCTATACAAAAACCCTTTAAAAATTATCTTTACCATACATAGAAGTCTTAACTGAAGTCAAATTGTTGTACATACTCTAAAGTAAAAGAACAAATTATAAAAAAAGGGTTCTGTAATCTCAGGATGCCGACCGACTTGTCTGTCAGGAGCTTCCATTTTAGCACCTTGTTTTTGTCGCCTTAGCATCTATGTTGTTGTTATGTGCCAAAATGTTTTAAGAGTTCAGTACTCGTATTGTGTGGTGGCAAGGAACTCTTAGTGCACGAGACCGATACGCACTTGCCCAAATTTTAATTTTCTATTTCGGAACTAGTAACTCGAAAATTGCTGAGTTAATTGAACTGAATTTTTTCATGTTAATGAATAAGTTGTGAACTTATTCATTAACATGAAAAATGACATTATTATCTTGCAACTTCGTAGAATATAACCTTTTTCCTTTAACGGGGTGTTCTACCCATCAATATGAACAAATTTTACTATGGGGTCAACCCTGAACTCGCGAAAATAAAATGAGCTGTTCCATAGAAACGTTAAATACCTACTCTAACTAAATGTATGAAAGAGCTGATTTTGTTTTCGTGGTTTCAAGGTTGGCCCCATAGTAAAAGTTGTTCATATTTATGGGTAGAACACCTCGTTTCAAGGAAAAAGGTTATCATCTTAACACCCAGTATAAGTGCAGGTTAGGTCACAATTAACAGCACTTTCGGCATAAGGTCATACAGTCTGGCAATTACCTTATGAAAACATAATAATGTAGACTGCTGTCTGGATGTCATGGAGCTAAAATGACACATACCGCACAATAATTTATTAATGGAGGCAGAGTGCAGCATTACAGCGCTGATGGAGCAATCTACCGAACAAGATAGCTTTAATGCGGTAAATTAAAAATCGATAAGCTACGAGTTCGCTTTTACACCCCATTACGCGGCCAGATTGAGGTGTTTTTGTTTAAAGTTGTGTTTAATTTCATAATTTAAATATCTAAATTAATTGGAATCCGAGAAAAACATCACCTTTATAGTAGGGTGATTCAAATTTTAATTGTATTACGGGCCACCCCCTCAATGTATTCTATGTAGCTAAAAACAAATAAAGTATATTTTTCATATTTTTTCTAAGAAATTTAGGAGTCGCTGCCTCAGTTTTAAAAGTTTAAACCTCCATACATCGAGGGTTTTTTTCAACAGATACTAAAAATAATGAATATTGCATTTTAAACTTTCTGTACTTCAGAGCCTGTTTTTTTGTCAAAGTAGAGCTAAATTTTGGCAAAATGGGAGTATATTCGTGTTATGTGCTGTTTTTTAAACTTCCAAGGGTGATGCACAGATATTTTTTTTGGAATGTAAAATTTTTCATTATCTTCGTTCAAAAAGCATAAAACCTGCATGATTAAAAAAAATTTAGCTACATAAATAAGTGGCTCGGGCAAAATAAAAATAGCCTAGACAATGTTTTTATGAAATACCTAGGAAAATCTGAAAGTGTACATAATATTTGCAATAAGTTCTCTACTATGTTTACTCAAGAAATAATTAATATTAAACACAATTGTAATTTTTAGACAGAGATTCATGTGTAAGCAAAAGTGATGTGTCGTTCCATTTTAAAAAAGTTTGTTCCAGACAGGTAGAGAAAATAATAGACAATTTACAGTGTGAAAAAGATCCCAGCAGCGATAAAATAAGGGTACAAGACTTAAAATATGTCAAAACCGATGTAAGTAAAATATTAGCTAAGTTTATTAACCTATGCATATCTCATAGCACTTATCCAAATGAACTGAAGAGGGCGCTGATAAGACCCATCTACAAACAGGGAAGTCATATGGACTATGCTAATTATAGGCCAATAGCTATTCTGTCAGTACATAGTCAATAAGATCATGGAGAAGGTTGTCGTGGGTCAGGTAAGCTCATTTCTGGAGTGACACGATATAATATCGGACTCGCAGCACGGCTTTAGGCGCGGGCGCAGCACGGCCACCGCACTGGCCCGGTTCACCGACTGTGTCAACACTTATCTCAACAATGGGGAGCACGTTCTCGCTGTTTTTATAGTTTTTAAAAAGGCGTTTGAAACCCTTGATCCACGGAGGAATGCGGAATTAGTGGTCCTACGAGCCAGTGGTTCCGTAACTACCTCACAGGCAGAACCCTTAGGACAACGGTGGGCGGGACAGTGAGGTCCGAGGTGCGCGTCAGACTGGGTGTGCCGACTGGCTCAGTGTACGGTCCAGTCGGCTATATCATGCATGTAAACAACGTTATTAATATTAACGTTGTTCCAAAATGTGATGTATTTATGTGTGCCGAAGATATGTGTTTGTTGTTCTCTGGTAGGGATTTGGGCACAATACAAAATAATATACAAACAGACTTTGATATTATTACAGAATGGGCCCACGACAACGCCATAATATTAAATATGAATAAAACCAAATATATGGATATATATTCCCCCTATAACAAAAACGCAAAAGCTATAGTGATTCACCAGTCAATATTATTGGCCACACATGAATGTTTGCATGCTGACTATCACAACTGCCATTGTATAAAAAGTAGTTGACCGTTTTAAATACCTCTGATTACTTATAGATAGTAACTTTAACTGGAAACCACATATCAACGAAACATGTAATAGACTAAGATCCGTCCTGGGCAGGTTCTATCATTTAAGTAAAATAATAAATAAACGCACTCTGTATACCGTGTATTACGCCCTTGCAGACACCCTGTTTAGATATAGTTTGAGCTGCTATGGCCTTACTTTTAAGACATATTTAGATAAAATAAAACAATTACAGGTTATATTAATAAAATATTTAGCTGATAAGAAAAGAAAGGATAGTTGTGATGGAGAGTATGACAAATTGTTTGACTCATGCCGAATACTTCCAGTTCATTCTATCTGATTGCTATGGAGACATATTACTCCGAAGACCATAAAACCCTGGTAAAACACCGCTATTGTACAAGATCAGCCAACAATACAAAATATATCCAGCCAACGGCAAATAATTACTACGGAGAAAGGACAAGAAGATACTTAACCCATAAAATATGTAACGATATCCCAATTTTAAGAGCTGCTGAAAAATGTTATAAGCCTACAATAAAATTTAAATTCAAAATATTTGTTTTTATAAATAAATGTGGTAAGCCTGTACTGTAGCTAAATATTGTAAGTACTTGTTATTTTATATCTAAGAGCTCATCTGCCAACAAACTGTTATTCAGTTTGGCACAAAAAAATTGTATTAGAAGTAAGTTTTCCTGTTAAATAAATTTCTTAAAAAAAAAACAAGAAGCACCTCATAATCTCCGTATCATAAAAATGTTAATAGATAAAACATACTTACGCTAAGTCAGACCGCAAATAACCACATAAAAAATTGTACTACGCATAATTTAAAAGACTACAATGAGCTGCAACCTAGGATTCCAGTAAAAATAACAAGTTTTGTAGACTTTATACTAGTTTATACTAGAAGTTGTTCTTACCGGGTTTAAAGATTAACAGTCTTACCTCATTTACTACCAGCATACTTTCACATTAATTCTCCATCGTCGAACCATGTCGAGCAAACTTTAATAACGAACTTTATAATAAATTTGTGATTTTCTTGGTACGTTCAATATTTGTAGTACGGAACTATGTAAGTTTTGAATCTCCTTCGCAAAAATAGGCTTCTAGAATTTAAAAAGAAATTCCTTTTGTGTTTTAGTTGGTAGGAGTTCTAGAAATTTTCATCAACTTTTCTGAATTAAATTGAATAAATCAAGTGATATACAACATTTAGACAGTCATTTTAGGTTAAAACAACATTGCTTACATTTTTTAAATATTTTTTGTTTAATATTTTTAATTTATTGCTTTATTTTGTATAATTGTCCAAAAATAATTAAAGTGGAGGGGAGCTATCTTTTATTAGTATAAGCATGGGTCTTGGATGAATTTACCACCGTCCAAGGCATGGGTACATAGACAAACATAGAGATGCATTGTGATGAAATTGACTCTAAAATAAACTAATACAAGAATAAATTTATTTTAATCAAATATTAAGCAATTATTATTTTACCAAACATATCCCTACGAAACAAAATGCTCTAATGACAAGTCTGAGTGATGCTGCACGTAGCCCTTCAAGATCAAAGTAAAGTCATGTTTATATTGAATAAAAAATAAAACATTTTTATTCGGATAAATATGATTATTTTTCTACGCTGAGCTACTTAAAACTTTGCTAACGCAAAAATAAAAGACTTTTTAGCCATTTAGAGATGGAATGTGTTTTATTGTTATTTTATACCTATGTGAAGTTTTTAACGTGAATATTATTTATTTATGTCTTAAAGTCAATTAAACTAGAAGTTGGAAGAAAAATCTTTCTTTAACCCTTTGAGTTATTATTCGTAGATTTATACTTGCATGGGGCAACATCATGGCGTTGAAGTAGTATACATACATGTTACAAAAAAGAATGTATGCGTTATTGTAAATGCTGGTTTCTTCGATAGTTGTGTGCCTCTCTTCAAAAAATATCGAATTTTTCCTCCACTATGTATGTATGTATGTAATTTTTCAATTATGTAGAGTAAAAACGCGAGAGTTTTAAGTTCTTTAAAGATCGTACAAATGGACATGGTAGAACTCAATTGGACATGCTCCGTCAGCCAGCCTTGTCAATCTTTTATGTGCAGAAAAAACGTATTTAATATGTGTATCAAGACATAGAACAACCTACCAGCTGATCTGAAGCCATTAGAAGTAAAACCTTTCAAAACAAAACTGACAAATTGGCTACTAGAGCACAGTTTTTATAATACAGGTAATTTTCTAGCTTTTAATTTTTATCTATTTAATTTTAACAATGTAGACATAGTAAATCTGAACGCTAAGATTTTATACTATGAAAAATAATAATTATGTTCATGTCTGTTAAGGTTAAATACCGAGACATACCATTTTATGTTATCACATTGAATGTGTATTCTGGCAAATAAATATATTTACATTTGGATTATTAAATTACGTGATAACGAAACTTAAGTTTGTTTATTTATTTAAAGTAAGATAATAAATATATTTTCTTTCAACCCAGTCATTGGCTTCTCATTTTTATTATTTATTAAGAAAATTAAAGCAATACTCAGTAAAATACGCTATACCTATTTACCCCTATATTTATTAAATAAAAACTGTAAAATTGTATGCTTTAAGCGTAGCGTTCAACATTGCCATATCCTGTTTCATTCGCAATTCCGCAATCATTGCAATTAAATTTTAGTGCTTTAGTTGAAAATGAACGAATAAACGAACATTTCATAGTACTAGTACAGATTCTCATTCGCGTCAAGTTGATGTGCTTAAAAAAAAAGATAAACGTTCCCTTGTATGCAAGCCAATGTTATTCGAATTTATTGCCTAGAAATGACGCCAAAAAAGCAAAGTACGTTAAAATAATATATAAAGCAAACTTACGGGAGCTGTCATACTACACGTGCCTTGAAAATGCCAAAATTGTGTCGTTGGTTTGTAATTAACAACAACATTACGTGAAAAATCGATTTCAAATATTTTAGTAGGCTTAAGCTACAGCTATAGTGAGAATTACTGCGACTTCGTGTTTTGTCGGCTAAGTTCGTTTTATCCTTATATTTTTGACATGCGCATAAAATTTAATATTTAGTTGTCATAAAGCGTCATTAAAAAAATACGATTATTCATAGATTTCGCGAATGGCGAAGTCGCAATATACTCACTAGACCTGTATTATGGAATTATTCAATAAATATCAGATCAAGCTTCAATGTGATTGCATGCTTACACTCACACACTGACATCGAGACTTTACTGTGCATGTGTATCCATGTGTTATTCTCACGTCTGAGTCTTCGTTCTCATGGCACGGAAATGAGGGAACTCTACTTTTTCCGCGTTTCGCTTGAAAATTCTATGTAATTGATATTGCGTCTGGCGAGATGTTTCAATGGGCATGTTTTTTTTTACTATATAATAGGGAGTAGAAGCGTTTTGCGGGATATTTTACGTTGGATATTTGAGTGTTTTTTTTATATATATATATAATATGGAGCACATACAGCTTTTATACTTAATACAATATGGAGAGATGAACACAAATAAACTTAAATAGTCTCACAGGTAGCACTAAAGTAGATTACATTGATCTTAGGAGAACAGATATTTAGATAAATATATAATATAGGTTACATTAAATGCTTTAAATTATTAAAGTTTTTTTTCATGGATTTTATCTATAACTGAAAAGTTAACTTGGTTGACTGACGTGTTGACAAAAATCATCAACAAAAAGTTTTACCATTTCACTACGCTTGGAGTAGAATAAGTCGATTTTATCAGTAACTGAATTGAATCCTGACTTTTTTTAGTTTTATACATTTTTAATCTTTTAATTAAAGACGATCGTCACGAGCGCAACAATTAGTTGTGGGCGTGACCAAATGTAATTATATTTAATTTCGCTATTATATGCACGCTCGATAAAACTTGCGTACATCCGCGCCGATTTCGTCGCAGGCACAAAATTGAAAACGGTGTCAGCAGAAACAAAATTTGGGCAATACTGTGAAGGTTTTCTAACAAATTATTAAGTAAAATTAATCGTGATTACATTTTCGATGCGAATTTAGTATTAATTGAAATAGGCGTTACCTTGCGGAAGTCCATCACTAAGTAAAGGATATATGAATATAATTTGCAATATTCCGCTAAACAATTCTTGTCGTGCTATTCAAAATGCAGACTCGTGCACCGCCCGCCCGCCCGCATAAAAACATGCAACAAGCAAGCGATACAAGCAAAGCAATCTTAAATAACAAGCAAGAAAACTTATCGACATTATTCAGAGGCGAAACACGTGTCGATAAGTTTTCTTGCTTGTTATTTAAGATTGCTTTGCTTGTATTGCTTGCTTGTTGCATGTTTTTATGCGGGCGGGCGGGCGGTGCACGAGTCTGCATTTTGAATAGCACGACAAGAATTGTTTAGCGGAATATTGCAAATTATATTCATATATCCTTTACTTAGTGAATTTAGTAGTTTTTATTTAATCTAAAAAATTGAAACACATTCGTCTAACTTTCGTTAAAAACCGTGAAAATAACGTTTTTAGGGGTTTAGTTAATTCCAATTTAGATAGTGTCAATGAACTCAGCCTAAAATATTATGAAAACATTCCATAGACGCCTCACAATTTTGTGTTTGCGTTTGTGTGGAGGTTAGCAGGTGATGGCTGTCCTTAGAAACGTAACAAGTATAAGATTAGGCAGACCATGAACGGTGTATTAATGTAAATGTAAATATATTAGAGTGTATAACTAGAAAAGATTTAATAGAAACAAAGGAAGGGTATGATGGATAAGCTAAGAAAATTTACCCCAATATTACGAAAAAAAAAACTATATAAGGCGACTTTAATTTATGCAGCCACATTCTTACTGAAGACTCGGTAACAGTAACAAGGTTCGATGACCTTTTTTGTGTAATTAGTAAATTATTCTTTTCGTGTCCCCCACAAACGTAAACCCAGCCCCGAGTCAATTGCTATGGGACGTCAAAATTTTATTTTGCGAAATTAGCAATAAGTGTTATCGATTCGTGTTACTGATAACTTACCGAGGCTCCAGTATGAGTTTGGTTGGATAAATTAAGGTCACCTTATTTATTTATTTATTTATCATCATTTTATTAAAATACCGGACATTAACTTAACGCTACAATAAATTAAAAGTAAAAATTACTACGTTTTCTTCACGAAAAAATCGACAAGACAAACTGAGGTCAAAATGTTTTTTTTTTGAAAATTGTAGTGTAATTCCAGGATAGTGGGATAGTTGCTCAAATTTTAAAATCTCGCACTGCCAGAGTAGACAAACCCGTGACGTAATGATTTGAAAGCGTACCCCTTTCCTTTCCCACCTAAGTGCATCGGCGACAATCCAGATTCATGTACGTGGCTTGTGAAAAAAAAAACGTTTCGCGCCAATTTCTGTTTCACCCAAATAATTCAGTAAAGTGCAAAGTACGAGTAATTTCTGTATTTTTAAAAGAAGTGGGAAGTATGTTGTTTTTTTGTTACTATTTGTTCAGCCTTGCATGGTTAGTACGTTTTTCTTGATTTTGTGTGTTTATTTCTAATTTCTAAGTAGTCCGTCACATGTACCTAAACAGCGGACTGTAAAAATGTCCCACAATCTTTTCAATTCATTCAAACTCACGAGCCATGTTGGCAGCTATTCATACGGAATGTGTATGCGCTTGAAAGAGGTTTTCTCTTCACACACCTAATCCTAAAGTTGAAAATTTTTATATTTTCATGGAAGTCTTACCTTAGTTTCTTTTTTATTTCCGATTTCTCGTGAAAGTACGGAACACAAATGTTTTTTCTCGGCTATTAGATGGTCGAAAATTATATTACTCGTTATTATACATATAGAACATATAGGTACTTTATAAAATAATAAAACATTACTAGATTAGAATAAAAAACCTGATTATGACTCTTAATACCATTTATAAATCATTATAGAATAGTAAACTGGATGACTTCACTATTCCATACTCAGATCTAGATCTTACACTAAGTGGCTATATACTTTCAATACTGTGCTTAGTATTTTCCTTAAGGGTCTCCTTAATTCTAATTTATTGACTCATGACCATTATTGATTATACCTCATGAATATAAATATTCAATATACTTTTAATCTTCTAACAATTAAATTACTTTTTAAAAAGTATGAATTTCATGAAAAAATCGATTTTGTTTCTAAATTTTGAAACCGATTAAAACGACACTTTCAGACGTAGATATATAATATATATATTTTTTAAGTTAGGGTCCTAATGGAATTTCGAAATAAGTAAAGATTTGCGTGCGCAGCTGATTAGAGCAGGATAGACAATTGAACAACAAAAGCGTTAAAGCAGGAATGAAGTCTAACACAATTAAGCTCCTTTACTCTTTGATATCCGAAACAAATAAAACATTTGTTAGGGTTCCTTTGATTTTGAATAAAAAATATGTTTAGTAGCCTTTTCAACTTACGAACAGGTAAGTGGCATTACGGCCCTATATTATTATTATTAAGTTTACCTAAGTACCGGCAAAGCTAGATAACTTTCGGCAAAGCATTGTGCTATATGATTTGTAATCAGCTTAATCGATTTTTACCACATATTTGACGTAATTTTCAATAAAAAAATAATTGGCAAATTTTCCGTACTTTCATTCATTTAATTTTGGCCGAACGTTCAAGTTTCAGAAAGAGCGCGAACTCTCCACGTCTATACCTGTACCACCAAATTTCTCTGTTAGTGCTTACTGCTTTGTAATACGAGCGAATATTTTACGGTTGTTAAGAATGAGAGTTTTGCAGAGTGTCGCCGTGAGCCACATCTCAACCGGTGTTGCCACTACGACCTCCTTTTTTACCTTAATTTAAAAAGTAACAAGCACTAGCCCTTCAATGGCTGATGCACAGAGTGTGGGTTAACAAACTTAGAACCAAATTATTGAAATAAATATGATTTCAATTAAATGTTTATTTATGAAAGAATTACCAATATAATTTTAGAAAGACTTACCCCGCGCCGCGATATTTTGGAAGTTTGGAATCAGCTCAGTGCACCTTACCGAAAATGTCCAAACCCTACGTCAAAATCAGGGTTTTAGATATCAAAAATATGTTTTTTACTGATCATGTTAAATTTAAGTTTATAAGGATAATTTTATTATCAGCTAAATATCTAAATAAATATTAATGTAAGTAATTATGTTACTTGTTTCTTAGATATTGTAGCACGTCACATGGACACGTTTTATTACTTTTTGTGACGTAACTACGTTTTTTTTATAGACAATAATCACAATTTTTTTGTTATTATGGACAAGACACAGTTTTTTACTGTCCATGGAGGTTTAGGTCGATATTTCGATGAGATTATGACTGATAATCATCAGGACTCTACGGGGGTACAGGTGGTCGCGGCGTTCGGTCTCGTCCTGGCTTCCAACTGGTTGACAATAATCGCCATTAAAAGCACTAGATTTATCCGAAAGAGTGACAAAAATTGACTTCGCGTCATTTTGATATGTTTTGTTTTACAAAAGATTCATTTTTATTCATGAGTTAAAATGATGGTTGCCAAAATTCGTCCAAAAAACGCGTATGTTAAAAAGCGCTCGATTCATCCAAAAAAGTTCAAAGGTAGCAACACCGGTCTCAACATTTGTATAGTGAGCCTCTCAACTCTCGGCTTTATGCCATCCATCCTGGAGAATACTTGACACGGCATCCGATGTGAAACACTGTTATGTTTCTACACCCTCCTGGGATTTGATGTTTGTTGTGCCCTACCTTGTATTAATAAAGCTTAAAATATTACAAATGATGTAGGCACGGACTTCTGTGGATGTAGGTTTTAGGGTTACGTCACAAAATGGAAATCCAAATGCGAAACTTCAGTTCTGTCTGTTTGTCTGCAGCATTACTCAATAACAACTGTGCTAAGTAAGTTAAAATTTGGCATGTACTTGGTGAACTAATTTAAAATTCCGAGGAACGTACGAAATACCTTCGATGCCGATAAATTTTGGATATTTTGAAAATATGTGTGACGTATAAAACAAATCTTTGAAACAGATTACTTATCTGCATCTGTAGTGACAAAATCTGTACATTGTTTTCAATGTAATTTAACCAGTTCAGATATCGACTTTTGATAACATTCCTCATAAAATTTGCCTTTTTTTACTCTACTACACGTTTTAATGATTCAAATTTCATAAAACTATTACTGATTAAGAATAAGGTCAGAGGTGCAATTGTGTAAGAGCATGGTATTCAATAGACGGCTTAGAACGTACGATTTCTATTTTCAAACAGCTATACAGCTAAGAAAATTTGCCTGTTTGATGATTGAAGCCGTACGTTTTGGGCTGCCAAATGAATACAATTTTCTTACGAAATTCCACAACAGAACCTTGAAAAAAACCCGTACACCATTTACGACGTAAGCAATGAGGGTTGCCAAGTTCGTAAAAAAAAAACAATAATTATTACAACAAATCCAATTCCACTCAAACTGAGGAGTACGTACAAAAGAACCAAGTTTTCTTGTTTAATATTTCTAACCTAATAATTCAACCATAAAAGAACACACTCCACGGTAACTGAGCAAAAAAAAAACGAAGAGGCAAAAAGTTCGCAAAACATCTCGAAGATTTCTCCAAAAACTTTCTCTGTGCTATGAAATTAAGTGGGGCAAACAATTCCTGTCATTGTATTATGTATGCTTGGCTTACGGTTTGACAATCTTTGCCCTCAAAGGATAAAGTTTTACCCCTGCCTACTCTCGGATATTAAAAACTTCCGAACGAATTCAATAAGCTTTTGATGTAATTGATTTTCTTTTGCTTTTGATATTTTTGACAGTCGATAAAGTTACTTGATAAGGCTTTAGATCACCGTGTTAATTGCGGTGAAATTAATATTGAATTTTGAGTTTCGATATTTTGTTAACAGATGTTTAAGGCGATTGCTGTCTTAATATTAATTATTAATTTGAAACTGATGGACAATTTCAAAGGAACGTAACGACCTTTTTCATTTTGATCCCTAAGAATAAAAAACCGCAAGGAACGTCCTTTTAGCTAGAGTGACCCACTCAAGCTCTATCTTCCACTTGCGCGTCATAAATTACCAAACTAGCAAGATAATGAAGAAGGGCAATGACAAAAATACACGAAATAAAAGAGCTTGTATGACTAGATTGATGGATGTCGAAGTGGATCTAGCGTATCGGGATCGTAGCAGATGGAAACCTGTAGTTTCTGCGTACCCGCGGAAGACAGGGGTGAGTATGTTCATGTGTTTTAAAAGGTTTGTTTGCAATTAGATAATCTTTTTTTGACGCGGTTTTAATAACTATCTAAAGCAATGATAATCAAACGTTGATAAAAAAACAAAATTAAGTAGCTTTAATTTAAATAATAAAATTACAACCGTATACCTAGGAAAAACAGAACAACCCCAACTCCCTTTTAATTAATTCACTGTAAAGAAAATATATAAATAATAATAAAATAATATCAGAGAAATAAGGAATCATGTAAAAAGTGGTAAATTTTTAAAATAATATTTATGGAATTACAAAAGTCATAGAAAAACAATTGTACACTCATATAGAAGAGCATGTAGTTTAATTTATTATTTATTACATATGAAACTTAGGGTTTAATTTTTATTGTTAGATTTGGTATGATACGTACATTATTTACAATTAAACACTTTTGTTAACATTCACGACAAATATATAATTTTACAAATAAATAACACAATATCTCTTATCGAAAGGGCAGCTCAACAAGATCACATCCTGATTGCAAGTGATTGAATCATCGATCTCAAAAAGATACGATATTTTTTAACCCACTGTCAATGCGCGTCAAAAAAGTGCGATAAATTCGCTTGAAAGTTTTAATTTGTCTTTATGCACAAACAATTAGAGTACTGATCGACTCGGACAAGTTATATTTCATCTCCTTCGTAGGCTCATTCGCACGTCTCGAGCGGCTCTCAAAAAGTGTGACCGACTTGCGGGTGATCGATCAAACGATTGAATCATTTTGATTCAATGGATCAAGAGCGGCCCAAGTATAAATCATCGACCAACACAGTCTTAAACTCAACCAGACTATTAATTAATTTGATGGTTTTTCGTTTTTACCAATCTATAGTTATAAATACATTTATCAATAAATCGACTCGAAAAAGTTGAACGCTCAAACAGCAGTTGCTCAAGTTGGCTAGAAATCAATTGTGTCGCGGTATTTCGGTCTCTCTGTGCTGGTAGGGTTGCCATATTTTAAGAGTTATTGTTGTAGTTGTAATTAATTTAATTTTATTAAAAGTAAATACATACATCATACGTATACTGACGCCTGTCTCCCAGATGGGTAGGCAGAGACCACAGATTTCCATCTGCTACGATTCTGATACACCTCTTTTGCTTGTTCTACATCTATCAATCTAATCATACAAGCTCTTCTATTCCAGGTACTTTTTACTTTGCCTATCTTCGGTATAAATGTAAATATTAATTACCTAAAAAGTAAATATTTGTATCCATAGACCATATAATATCCGTAGTGGACTATGTAAATGATTTTTTCACCCCCAATTTATAAGATAATAATTGCGGTTTAAGTTATAGGTAATACAAATGTCCACGGGAAAAGTATTATTATCTCATAAATTTTAAAACTCTGAAAATAAAGAAGAGTTCCTGAGCAATTTCATAAATGTAAAATGTAGTAAATTCCCTAAAAACCCTTCGATCATCAATATACAACTAGATGACGGGTCAGCACGTAAAAAGCGGCCCGAAAAATAACAGCCCGCTTGCAGAGTGAGCTCTTATTTGAATTTAGTTCGTTAGTGCCAGCGCCAAGGTTGAAACGTGTAACAATGCCTCTATGTGCTCTAAAAACTCCCGTAATAACCCTAGAAATAAAGGTAGTGGTGATGGAATAACGTACTTTCGGTAAGTAAATATCAATAGTTTCTATTTTTCATCATTTCATCTGTAAATGGCATGGTGTTTTTAATAAAATGTTTCTAAGCCAACGCACGCGCCAACTTCACAAACATTGGCTCCAATTTGCTTAGAAGATAGTGTTTTGAAAGATTGAACTCAAAATTTACTTTAACCTTTTTAGCGTCAAACGCGCGCAGTCTGCGCTTTTGATTTTGCAGTCCGGTAGTGTCCAAAGCTTAGACTGCGCGCGTATGACGTTCCGGTTTTCACAGCCAAGTTTTGTTCTACGAAATTAAGCGCATAGTTGTACTACAAAAACAAAACGTTTCGTTATACTGTTGGCAATCAGTTGGTGTAATGTGATTGGTCGAAATCTATGGTGTGAAGTCGAAATTAAAGAAATTGTCGACAAAATCAGCGGTGGTCGGCCATTTTTGTTTCTGCTGCGAAGTGAAGAGTGTGTTCGTTCAGTGTAATTATTTGTTGTTTTTGAAGGTAATAGTGATATTTACATAAAAATAATTCATGTAGTAACCGCGTAATATATTAGGGAGTGTTCTAATGATATTTCATTGTTTGTGAAATATGAGAATCAGTGAATATGAATCAAATTGTGTGGTGATGTAGTGAAAATGTGAAAATTTTTGTGAATGTGAAGTGCAATCAACGAAAATGTCTATTCATCTTTATTTTTGAGGTAATTGGTATACATATTCTTTTTAGTTATTTAATTGCGCGTCTTCTGATATATAACACAATGCTTAAAATATAACCTAACACAAAATACATGGATTTCTAAACCCGGTCGGCAGGAAGAATTCCTTCGATTTCTAGCTGGACATTCTGGCCTACCGAGAATGGCTTGTAGGCGGACATTGAAAAGGTTAAGTATGAAATATTAAATTTGGATTTTCAATTAACCGTTCCGGACTCGATCGTCCCTTGCCATCTTGTGTGACGTAATGTTAGATGTGAATACTTACAAGAACAATACTGCACCTTATTTGTAAGCGCTTAAAGTTTCAAATAGGTTGAATTTACAAAAGGTTTAGGATGTTTCTGCGTAAATAGTAGTTTTAGATATAACTATAAAGGTATATACAGCCGGTGCCAATATATCACTTTGTTTTTGTTCTTGACCCGTCGTCATCTTGTTGTACATTGATGATCGAAGCCACTACCCTGAATGAAATACATACTATTGTAGAAACAAAACAAACATAACATATCTTCACGACATGAATCCCCAAAGGGGGTGATGGAGGTGTTTCCAAGTGTAAACGGTGAAATACAAGTCAAAGTCCACACCCGGCGCACCTTCGTTTCACCGACGATTTTTACGGATAAACAAAATTAAATTAAATGTCTTAAAAATTGCAACATGCCATATTTAATGGCAGGTTAATCAAATATTGGCTTTTATGTTGCTATACCCTAGGGAACTTATAGATAACACAATGTTTCAGGTAGAAAGAAGTCAGCAAAAGTATTATTTCGGTACCATTACCATAACAGTACCATTACTGTTACAGTACCATTATGACAATGTTTAAGTAGTAGACTACAATTTTAGCATCCTGACACAAAGCAACACAATTTGAGATTGGGTTGCAAATTGAGGCAACCCAATCTCAAATTTTATGGTAATGAGGCCAGGATTGAAGGTCATGCTGTCAACTTTTAAGTAATGCCCTGCAAACAGCGCACTTGCACAAAGTGTTTGCCGATATCTCGAGTTATGGTCATCCGTTTAGGAGATCTGTTATGATGAGGTCAAGGTCAAGAGGATATATGCCAATTTTCAAATAACACCCTGCAATCATTATTTTAGTACAAAGCGTTTGCCTCAATATCGAGTGATATGCTGCCTTCCGTTGAGGAGTTCCACTGCCTATCTCTAAGACCATAATCAGATCATGAGCAAACTAAAACGAGACCTCCCTGGAAGTAAACTATTCTCAACTAAATAAAATTCAAATCTCTTTACCAAAAAATACCAAAAAAAAAAACTGGCTAAGTGCGAGTCAGACTCGCGCACGAAGGGTTCCGTATATACTATTATCTATAAAAACGGCAAAAACTCATGTCTGTTGTATGGGAGTGCGCGGGGCCGACTCGCACTTGGCTGGTTTAAGTATTTGTTGTTATAGCGGCAACAGAAATACGCGCTTCCAACTCATTTATCTGTAAATTATAAAGGTTCAAAATAAACCCTCTAGCTTTATTGAAATCTATAAAACTGAATCACTGATAGAACATAAACCGTAAACAGAAAAATTTTTTTAGTTCCCAAATTTGATTGAATTGTTAACCTACGCGAGGCAACATGTGACTGACAATAGACCATACATATTCCCAGCGGTAAATAATTAACATAAAGCTATGTACCCCCAGCTTCGTAGAGCGTGGCCTCTGTCACCGGACTATTAGTGCTTCTTTTGACGGTCGATATCTTTTTTTTAAATTATGAACCATGACAAAAGTAAAAAAACATGTATTTTTTATCCCGAATATAGAAAAGTTACCTTTGTCATAGCTAGGGAGTTCAGTTTTGACCTGTATACATATAATCAAATAAATCACAAAGAAACCGAAAGGACAAGACATATTATGATGTGCTATAAAATAAAAAAATTGGTACAATTTATCAAATCTATATTTATTTAGTCACTCCAGCTCGCTAAATAGTCATTATTATTATTAAATCTCTGCAATAATAAAGGAACTTTACTAAATTATATCACAGGCAAATCAGACTACTTACACACAGTAGTCTTTTTCACCATGAGGATAAATTTAAGTGAACGTAAAAGTTTTAGTTCATTTGTTTATATTTTTTTTGTAAAAATCTTTACACTTTAGGCCAATCATAAATGGAATACTAGTTTTCTAGTTAGGTTTTAGAAAAAAAATCTCAGACTTTCATACCATTACCGTAAAACTAGGAAGATTTTTTCCAGCAAATCATCATGAAAGATTAATTCATTTTTTTTTTACCTAATTTCATCAAATATAATATAATAAAAGAAATAAACATGATTAAAAATATTTTATAATCTGCACATTTAAGTTTAATTTAAGAGTCTTCTTTGACACATTATTTTTTGATAGTAAGATCGTGAGTAACTACGTCACTGGAGTAGTGATTTGAGTCCCGCGGCGAAAAAACAGAGTGCGTAAATTTTAATGTCTCGCCAACGAAACGGCCCCGCGTGGTTTGAATTATACTATTAAAGCAAAATATAAACAATTTAATTTTTTTTACCGAAATGGGAGAACTGGTTCCACGGCTTTCGGAACCGGTTCTACGGATACCTCTGAGGTTCCGAGATACCCGGGTATACCTAGGTGCAGGCCCTAGTGGTGAGCCCAATCGTCGTACTTTAGGCATAAATATGGACACACAGCGTAACGTTCCTTCTGTAGCATGAAGACCGAACACAGTGTTTGGGATTTGATCTTGTGATCTCCGGATTGAAGGTCGAGAAGTATGAACCACCAAACAGAGGCGGCCAAGCATCAAGTTATACTTATTTTAACAATATTTAAAAAAAAAAATTTACTATGAGTTCTATCAAATTGAACGCCAACGTTATACACGACAAAACGTCAACCAAAATGTCCGTTAAAACCCCCAGCGTGGTGACCCTACGCAAAGATAAGAGCAAGCGTGTCTCACTCGAGCGGAGCGTGCGACTAACAATACGCTTCCGCCGATGACGCCGGCCGGCCGGTGCGGTCGTCGCCCACGTTTCTACGTCAAGACTAGCCGCATGAGTTTAAGAACTGTGGTCCTTATTGCCATAGTCTAAGAGTTTGAGTATCTTGGTGGAGGTGTAATAAATATTTGATACGCTTTTTTGTCGTTGTTTTGCAATGCATGCAATGCATTCACCTAATGTAGGGTTGAAAGGTTAATCCGAGATTATATTGCTGTTACGGTCGGATCTCATAAATATTGTTTTCATCTCAAACTAGCTTCTTCGATTTCTGGTTATTCAACTCCCGCCTGCTATCCAAAAGGGTAGGCAAAATTTACAGATACAACTCTATCGTTGAAGTTTTGAAAATTTTCGTAATTGGTTTTTTGAACATTTAATTCAGACCTTTTGTTCAAAAAATTATACCTATATAGAAGGTCCTACTAATCAAAGTGAAAAAAATTTAACAGATGATAGAGTATAAAATATTTATAAATATAAATATTTTTTTCTCTTCCCAGTACAAAGTGGTTCAATCAGCTGACTAAATTTCTATGGAAAAGTAAAAAAAAAGGTAGCACAAAAATTTTTTTTTTCTTTGGGATGTGGTCTATTAGGAATACTCTATCATCTATTAAATTTTTTTCACTTTGAATTGTGGGACCGAATATATATATATATACCTCATTTAATAAATCATAAATATATTTATGTATCCATATAAATCTTATTTTTGTCGGAATCAATGTAATAAAATATAAAATAAAATTGTACATTACTTAGGTCACAAATGGTAGAAATGGTGCTTAAAATGGTAGAATGACGGGGATGATTGACAAAAAACAATGTTACTTAAAAATCAGAAGGTTTTGAAACAGATGTCTTTCTTGCTTGCATTTTGTGGAGATATGTAGATAAGGTTGAAAAGGACGAAATAAAAACTTCTACAGTTAACCGTGAACAGTTGAAATTTCAAGCGATATGATAAATTCTCCCAGGTTTTGCGAAACATCTAGAATTGGTTAATAATAACCCTAGAAAGCAGGGCGATTCTCCAGAGATTTTCTTTACGAGCTCGCTGTTCAGCTTATAGCTGGTTTATTGCAATAACTTTTCTTGAAACATTGTAAGTGTACCTACCCAACGAACTACTCTACCTACCTTTCAACATACTTTAAGTATGTAGTTACATACTCGGAGCAATTACATAGGTACCTGCTGAAAATCATGGCAAAATTACGAACGACGCATCAAAGTTTTCATTAGAATCAACGGGCTACAACTAAAAATTACCACCAATTAGTACGATATTCGCACAGTTTTACGGGTCATTTCCTTAATAAGAAGTTTTAGCCTGAATGAAATAACTCAATAATAAAAGAATTTATGCGACTTTTTACTCCTAAGCATATCTTTCTTCCAGTAGCTGTCAAACAGTAGTTTTCTCGACCCTGCCAGAGAATATAAAGTATTGTTACTATCTTACTTATATTATTACTTGTATTATCACTCGCTGCGTTCCGGAACAGACTTTTAACACTCAGTCTTTATTTTCGCATTTTTTTTCAGAAACTTTATCAGACAAATGAGTCACCTTTGTTGTGTGATACCAAACATATGGCGGAATCCTGAAAATAAAACACTACTTACCCAATAGCGAGACTTATTTAATATCTATGATAGGAACGCAAACAAATAAATATATTTTGTGCACCTTTGAGTCATGAAAGGTAGTAAATATGGCATTACAATGCCAAATGCTACAGGACATATTGGAAGGCAAATACATAAGGTGCAATACTGGTGCTTTATAGAGACATCACAGGCTGGCAGGGTTCCAAAAAGAATGCACACTCAACCTCACGCTACGTATATCAATTGCAGTTCCTGTAACGGGTGCGTAAGGTCTATAATCCAAGCAGAAGGTAAAACTCGAGCATGGGCCGTTGCACATTGTACGAGTAAACGAATGGCGTTCCCGTTACGTTTTCAATCACTGATATATGTTTTACGCAAATGTATAGCGCTGTTCGTTCTACTTCAATCATAAAATATTCAAAGAATCGCCCAAGGTAAACAGACTTCTTTTTAGGGTTCCGTACCTCAAGAGGAAAAAACTGAGCCCTATAGGACCACTTTGTTGTCCGTATGTCTGTTCGTCTGTCCGTCCATCCGTCAGTCCGTCCGTCTGTCTGTCATGCATGACCCTTTATCTCGGGAATGCGTGGAGGAATCGAGTTGAAATTAAAACCATATACACTCAAGTCTACAGTCCCTTGAAGCTGTGAAAAAAAGATACGGCCGTTTATACCACAAGAAATGTATATTTCAACACTCTCAAGGGAATCAACATTTATAGGGTATTTTCCGTTGACTTAGAACTATGAAATTTGGCAAGTAATACCGTCTTATGCTACAAGTATAGGAAAAAATCTGAAAACTATACATTTGTAATAAAATAATAAAAAATATAGTCTATAACGGAACCCTCGGTGGGCGAGTCCGACTCGCACTTTTATTAACGTAATGACAGACCTAACATTTTTGCAAGTTGATATTTCTTTAGCAAATAATAACAAAAAATCTGTGGCGTAGTCGTAGAAACTCGCCTGCCGTGAGTTCATTCCCCGCGGGCCACATTCAATTGTGCTCGGTCTGCGTGCTTCGGAAGGCATGGTCACCGACCGCCCATCACGTTTGGGACGTAGTTATCGTCGGTGAAAAGCGGGTGTGCCAATTCTGATATTCAGGGATTCATGTCTTACCGATTTGTTTAAATCTAATAATAACTTGGATTTTCACAGAGAACATTCTCCAACCTTTGACATTGTGTGCTCTTTGTTCCTTTAAAAGGGTTGGTAAAAGGTTTTAGTCACAATGGAATTTAACGAAAATCTATTAAACATCTTACTTAACCATACAATACAATGTAAGTATTAAGCAAAACGAAATACAAATATTCGCAACCATTACGATATTACCCCATCCATTTGCCTCCAAGAACATTTCTACGAAGAAAGCTTAATAATTTACAAGAACAGAGATAAAGCACTAGTGTTTTATGTCATATTCAATATGGCTTCATGAATTCCTTAGTCGCTCTCACACGATGTAGTATAAATCTTTGCTACTGTCTCCGTCTATGATGTTCTAAATACGAAAGTACCCGTTCAATAATAGACTATGAATTTCTAATACTATTTCGGTACGTAGCGAGACGTAAGCTTGCCAGCAAGGGGAGGGGAGGGGGGTTTCATGTCTGAAAGCGTATGATATTATTGCCAAAATAATAACGTCGAGACTCTAGGCAACGTCCTGTCTTGCATGTAGGGTTAAAACGTATACATGTGTGTAGTTATGTAGATACGTATGTCCTTGAAGGATGGATACAGGTGGGTTGAAACTTGAAATATGGTTTACGTTTTCGTCCGCCCTCGACAAGGTTTTGGAATATTCAGTAAAACAGGTAAATTCTGGAGTTAACTTGAGACAGTGCCTTCCTGAAACTAAATATCTTTGACGTGACATGGCAGGTAACATATAACGAGTACAAGTTTCCACGCAAGACTGCAGAATGTAGTTGCTTAAGCAATTAATTTTGGAAAAACAAGTAGTTTTAAATGGGTTCTAAAGAGGTGAGGTAGTAGTTCGCACAACAAAATTGCAGTTGTAAAATTCCTTCCATTATTTGTAAACTTCAAGCAGTAACCCAACCTCCACCATCTTTAATTTCCCCATTTCAATGAGAACTTACTCGGCGCAGTAACTACTAACGACTTTACTTTTATAGACTGTGAAACCAGTAAACTGACATTTAGGAGAACGTAACCCTGGCGCATAAGTTCGAAATTAAACTTGCCAATATAGTATATGCCTCACATGCTACTTGTCTTGTGACAACGTTCTTATGACTTTCTTTTAAGCACTAAAGTGCCTTAATCTACGAGAGAACTTACGCAGCGCGATGTTTGAGAGTTTAATCGTTGGACAGGTGTGTTTGACGGTGCCAAAACTCGGTTAAATACCCCCCCTACCTCTTTATCCGACCCCTTCCCCTCTGTCTTCCTTCTATATTTATTGTCCTTACCTTTGAAGTAAATAGTGCGTCAACTGTGTTTGTTAATTCGATTAGGTGTTTCGTAATTTAATGTGAACTTTAACTCGCTTTGATATAAAGGAATATTATTTAATAATTTGTTTTCAGAGTATGTAAATAAACACTTGAAGGTAGTAGAAATATGATTAAATGTTTATTTTTCTCCTTATTTGTGTTTCATATTTTGTTTTTAAACCTCTACCTTTATATATCACGAGATTCAAAAAAATCTTTAGATTTTATATTACAATAGTTTAACTCAGAAGTATTTTGTATAAAACTTTAATTTTTCTAAACCTTAATTCACATGTTGTTTTCTCTGTGAAAACAAAATCCCCCATACAAAGTATCCGGAGTACTTGAAAAGTAAAACGTTAACGCAATAATGCAACAATAACATTAAATTGTTTTTGCTTACTTATCCTTTAGACGTACTAAATTGTATTTCCGTATAAACTGACTAAAAGCAAACAATTACGTGACACAAAGAAAAAAATACCTCCCGCCAATTTTACACGACGACACGCGACGGCGGCGGAAAAGTAACACATTATGCTTCCTCGTGTTGAATTTGAGCATTTTAACAGGGAAATACATACGTGTACGTCAGAAATGAGTTGACGCGCTTCATTCCCCGACTTCCCGGCCTGTCAGACACAAAATGGGGCGAAGGCCTGCCTTTTGTACTTGAAGGCTTTGTGTGCAAAGTAAGCTTACTCCTACCAACGCATCTGAGCTATGATGAAACTTGCCAGACATTGCTTTTAAAGCCCGCTTTATGTCCCGAATTAAAACTTTACGGGGAAAATTAAACGTCTGAAAAAACGCTTTCTTTAGTGGTCGTACTTAGTATAGGCGTTGGCGTAGTATTTGGGCGTGCATAATGTGTACCAAGGATTATTTATGTTTGCTGGTTGGGCTTCTTATTGTTCTTGGTAGTCTTGTGATCATTTGTTACTCTGTGACATTAATAGTGTGCTATGTCACTGTTGTAGGTTCAATACCTGTATTTTTAACATTTTATTTATTAGGGCTGCGTACTCGAAGGGTGCCAAACGGGACCCCTTTGGTGTGTCTGTCTGTCCGTCCATCTGTCACAAGGGTCTACAGCATCAGCTGTAATAGGTAGAAAGTTAACATTTTTTAATTGTTTGAAAAAAAAAAGAAACCATACAACAAACCTTAAAACAATACATTATTTGTTACAGCTCTATCTAAAAGTCGGTAATGCAGATTTTTTTATTTGCACACATTATTGTACATACTCTAAAGTGAAACAACAAATATAACAACAAGGTAAACAATTATTCCAAAAATGTGTATAAGACCAGTCTCGAGGTATTTTATATTTTGTATTTCACAATGTTTTTTTTGCTGTAACAGCCAAACGAAGTCGTTTATTCTTTCGCTAGAAATTATGGA
Source organism: Ypsolopha scabrella (assembly GCA_910592155.1). Taxonomy (NCBI): domain Eukaryota; kingdom Metazoa; phylum Arthropoda; class Insecta; order Lepidoptera; family Ypsolophidae; genus Ypsolopha; species Ypsolopha scabrella. The sequence continues at coordinate 9,228,647 of OU342969.1, forward strand.
CAATAACACCACACATTATCGCTTTATTTGCGGAAAAATTAAAGTATGTTATTTAACAAATTTTCATATTGCCCTTGATTTTGTAATCCCGAATTGCAGAAAATATTTTGTGGAATAGTAACAAGAAGAAAACAAAAGACGATTTTCTGGTATCAGAGGTATTGCATCAAGTGCGATTAAGTGATTTAAACTTGCAATTCCATATTTATAAACTAGGGTATGTGCAAAGTAGTTCCAAATAAAGAATTCTCAAACAAACAGATTCAGAATTATGAAACTCCCTCTTAGCATAAACAGATGTATGTAACATCATACTACTGAAATCCAGTTAATCCTCAACTGCATTTGCTTATACGAACGAGAGAAGATGCATGACTGAAAATTGGCTATTTCATGTCGGTTTGCGACAAATTCTAGCATTATTTGTTAAACAAGCGTAAATCGTATGTATGCAGATTTTGATTTCCCCACGGATTCCGGATTGAACTGCAAAATGGGAATTAAAGAAATAAATCATTTGTTCTCTGTAAGCGAGCAGCTTTCTACAAGTACCTTCGTTGATATTGGTATATGAGTGACGATCTACTTCTACTTAGCATACTGAACATCTTTTATTTAAGACTATTAAATCAAAATGAAAAATCTCAAAACAATATTTTAATAATACTTTCTACGGGAGGTTCCAAGGAGACATAGAACTAAAGAAAGAACATTTATGGAGAATGATGTGTAGATCAATGTTTTGTCGTTTACGATTTTGTTTTTAAGATTTATGATTTTTGATTCATACCTTATGTTTGTACTACTAAATATCTTAATTATTTTTATCTAACCTCATATCGTAAAATCCTCATTACGAACTCGAAACTAACGGCATAATGAAAAATATTTTTGATGAAGGTCTCTACAAAAATAAAAATTATAGTATAAGACTCCGAACAACATAATGCTATAAAAAATCTTTTTCTGAGATTACAGTACATGTGATACAAACTAAGAAGGCAAAGGGAACTTAACCCAAACAGCCATGTCTGAGGTTTAATATCAAATACCAATGAGGTTATTATAATAATATCCTCTAACACGTATAGTCTGTCAAAAAAGTGTTGAAATGAAAATGAAACTTTAATGAATTTTATTGGACTTTAAACGTTCAAGTAGTATAATTTAGGTAATACATTTATGAAATAACAACGCGGTTAACTCGATTTAACAGATTTTGTACTTATTTGTTTGGTGTAATCAGGCGAAAGAAAAATAGTTTCTTCAATATTCATTTCAACACTTTTTTGACAGACTATACTAGCAGCGGCCTGAGAAAGGAGGTCACAATTTCATTTTATTTGCGGCCTGCATAGTCTATGGCTGCCGGCGCGCGCAACGCGTACACAGCGTGGTGGACTGTTGGATTTTAGCACCACAGCTTACGTGGAAATTATTATTTACGGTGGTTTTAAGAGTCAAACCAAAAGTATTATTTTGCCCTAAAATTACTAACAGCAGTGATGGTGATGATAATTTGACTCCACCTGACATTCTGAAAATAACGACGGAAATTACGAACACTTTTAGAACGAGCTTCTACAAGAAAAATCAAAAATGGCTAACGACAAATTTTATCAAGATTATTATGACTATAGGTTGTTAGGCATGATTTTAGATAAAGTAGTGTATGAAACTATACATAACTAGGTATTAAAACACTCGTCGTGTTCTATTAAAAAACTCGCTTTCAACTCGTTTTTTAAACTGGCACTCGTGTTTTTAATAACCTTTTTAATGTACAGTTTCATAAACTACTATTATCGTATGGGTATTTTATTAATTTATGCTGTGAGGGATCTATCGGTTATTCTTACCACTTTCTAGGGGAACACGTGCAGGGATTCTTAAAGTAATTGAAGACCTGATTACAAAGACGACCTTTGTCAAATTATCTATTATAGGTTCAGATTCAGGTTTATTCAGATAATAATTTCATTTGATTGTAATGACATTGGTTGTTCTTAGTCATCAATATGATATGAAATATGTATAAGTTAGTTTGTATGACTTTTTATTAAAGTATTTGTTGTGTTAGTTTTTTTAAAGCACCTTCGCGTTTTTCCCACAACGATTCCACCCAAAAAATATCTAGAAGAAGTCGCTTTAAGCGATGAGGCCACCAATTGTTACCTTTTTTTTACAGGTGTGATATTTACCTATATGAATTTTGGTAATAAGGTGCACAACCAAGAGTTTTTTTTGTTCAATCTTATGGGCACAAGCAACAACCGTCTCTCTTTATTGACAATAATAGCCGGGACCAACGGCTTAATGTACTTTCTGAGGCATGAAAACTGGACACAAAATGTGCCTGTGTGGGATTTGAATCCGCAACTAAGCTCAAACTTGACCACTAAACCTCACAGGTTTGTTGTTTTCCAATCCAAAACCGAGCAAGCCGTGCAGCGCAACTTCCATCAGAATTACTTTACTACCATAGTCTTTAATTACTTTTTAATAGGTTCAATACTTTTCACCTTTTAATTGTTTTAATGGGGGCCACAAATAATTCTTATAAAAATCAATAGTTAGCTGACAAAAATACGAAAAAAGTATTTGACAAAAGCTCGCAAAATGTCACATTTCGAAGATTTAAGCAACCTAAGTTTTACCCGGATCGTTTTACTGGGAACTAAATTCTTATGTCACACCGTGCGTGCTGCTTAGAGACGTGACACGTTCTAATAACGTGTTATTTCTGACGTTACCAGTACAAATTTGGTTGCTTATATCTTCAGAACGTGACACTTTAATAGGTTATGATATAGTTTTGTTTTGTTTGTATTGATGTCAGCAATTTATTTTTGTAACAAATATCCGTGGCCGCAATTTCCAAAAAAAAGTGGCGAAAAGTCAGGAGAGGCCAAAATCTTTAAGCCCCTTTACTTTATATAGCCAAAAAAAATCCAAGATAGGTATAGTTTTAGTCATAATGAAACTGCAAAATTTATTTTTTCTTGGATATTTGATCAATTATGTTTTGTGTTCCCAACCATGTTCAAGTCAACTCCAAGTTGCTTAGTATAGAAGCCAAAGTATATTCGTAAGGCAAAAGGTTGTTGGCCTCTAGTCAATTACAACCCGTTACTACAAGGTATCTACATATATGATATCGTTGTGAAATCAATATAGTATATTGCGTCAAATTACGTACAAGATTGATTGATATGTACCTTCATGTGTATATTATAACGACAACAGTATGTACCTAGCTAGAGAGTATGTTTGGTTAGCATTTACCGCATCTCAAATTCAATATGCTGGCCTGTTTAGGTTTAGATGTAAATAGGAAACGTTTGTGCTTACCGACCAAGGGTAATAATAATAAATGTATTTATTCCAGACGAGGTCCATATTACATTATTTATATTCATATAAGAACATTTACAAATAAAAATAGATAATTTATTCTTTAGTCTGATTCATTATCCTTTCATAATTAAATTAATTCCTTTCTAAATTTCATTATTGACCCACCATTGCCTGGGACTGATGGATGGCGGTATATCCATCCCTAATTGCCAGGCCTTAAAACAGACTAGTGACGGGCAGCGGCGTCACTGGTGCAAGGGTTTCGGCACCGCGCTCACCAACCCGCCTGCCCAGCGTGTGTGAGTATGGGCATTTCTTCTAGGGGGACCGCCAAGAGTGGTGAAATCCTGGAAAGGCCTATGTCCAGCAGTGGACGAAACAGGCTGATGGATCGATGGTCATTCTGACTTATTCATTAGTCATTAATAATGACGAACGATGTTCAATTGACTTTTAGACATTCATAAACCTTCGAACTAATGTTATCAAACCAAATTAAGCTGGTACATTAAACCTTATTAATCTGCAACCAACGGATGTCGAATATTTTTCAGTCCTTTATTTTACGTATACTATTTTCCACCCAAAGGTTGTATGGAATAAATCGCTCTAAGTGATAATAAGACCCTTCTGCGAAAACATTGCTTGTTATTTTACGGTGAACAACAAAGATATACATAAATACATACGTATGTGACGTTATGTTACGTATTACTTATGATCAAGGTAAACAAATGTGTCGTCATGTTTTTCAATAAAGAGAAAATGGAAACTATTTGTGAGAAATACGACAAATTTAATTTAATACAAAAAAAGCAAGACCAAATCAACTTCCTAAATTGACATACTTACCGACATACAAACTACCCCCATATAACAATAACTATAGAACTCGCACGTGGGAGAACATGCTCCCAAATATATTAAATAAACTACCACGTCATATTATAAGTCAGTTGAGTCGTAATCCGCACAAAATAAAAAGTATTCTTATCTTAATATTACGTAGATTCATTAAATAAGTGTAACTAATTGTAAGATGTTGAGCGCTTGCAGCGACACATAAACCTCTTTTGGTTTCAGTCAGCTGTCACAGTTAAAAATTTGTAAAATTATATTGTTTTTAATCAATAAATGCATTAAAAAATTGTGAAATGATAGCCTTGAAATCTATAGTCTAATATATGAAAGAAATATAGACATAGATTTCAAAGCTATCATTTCACACATAACGACACATTTGTTTACTCACCGTATTTGAATATTTTTGAGGCAAAAACCACAAATTTTGGAATTTTTGTCTGTTTGTAAGTTCCGTTTTACCACTTAACGGATTTGGATGCGGTTTTTAGGGTTCCGTTCTACCTGAAATGTAAAAGGAACCTTTATGGTGAGACTCCGTTGTCCGTCCGTCCGTATGTCACAGACTCATAACTTTAGCACCGTTAAAGATAGAGACTTGAAATTTTACACAAAAATGGCATTCACTTGCATACATAACACGGTATAAAAAAATTGAAAAGTTTTAAATTGCTCAAAATATTTCCAATACAAACGAGAGAAAAATGAAAAAAATATCTTAAAAATACAGTATGGGTATCAAATTGTAGATATTAAAGAGCTTATTATAAAAATACATCCTCAGCCAGCTGAGTTTAAGAATAAATAAGTAGCCTACAGTGCTGTGACTGACAGACAACCCATCCATCCATCAGCCTGTTTCGTCCACTGCTGGACATAGGCCTTTCCAGGATTTCGCCACTCTTGGCGGTCCTCCTGGAAGAAATTCCCATACTCACACACGCTGGGCAGGCGGGTTGGTGAGCGCGGTGCCGAAACCAGTCTGCTTCATATAAGGCTCGGCAGTTGGGGATGGATAAACCGCCATCCATCGGTCCCAGGCAATGGTGGGCCGCCTGGTTTTGCCTAAGAGCTGTTCTCTTACTCTCCCCTGAATAACTTCGGGGGGGTTTGCGAGTAAGATGGTGGTACCTCCACAGTCGAGCCCGGCATCAGCTCTACCACCTACTCAGCATCATAGATGATACGAATAGATACATTTTGTCTCTCGAAGAAACGTCTTACCAATGGACACGGAGGACGAGTCGTTTTGTCGAGGCGATGATCACGTGATAAAACTTACCTGCGTTCCCAAAACTGTCGAATTACGGAACCCTAGGTATGCGAGTCGAGTTATCGCACCTGAACGTTTTTTTTAATATCATTGTAGTGACCCTGTTAAACATATTATTATAGTCTATAAGGGGTTATGTTGGAATATATGTACAAAAATAAATCTACGTTATTTCAACACAATATTCTATCTCTTTTTAACTTGTGAATATTAGTTTTTATGCACGAGCCCCCAAACAACCACTTGACTAAAATCCCTTGCATATTTGAGTTTATACTGCTCCCTTAGCTCCACCCGAAATCGCACGCGTATTCATTACACACCTCTCGTAGTAAAATAACGATAAATAAATATGATAATTGTTTATATCGTTAACTGTGCTTTTTACTGAAATGCCTATAAATTTTAACAAAGGGGTGTTGATAAAATAACGCCCAAGCCGAAAACGAAGCTGAGATCGAACAAATGCGGGCAGAACCACGGGCAAAAGGCTAAATTTAAAACTTTATAAAGATGACGACGACGTTATGAGGATGGAATGATAAATGGGCCGATAACAGGGCTATGGAGTGAGATAACGAACATCTGCCTCAAGAATCTCTCACAAATTTAGGTCTGGCAGACGATGACTCGCCGCCAGCTAGATGGGCCCACCAAGCAGTCACTGAATGGCGACAAGCAGGCAACATTAGTGCGAACGGCTAAAGGGTGTAGAGACGTAGTGTGCACCGGTTTCACCATCGCGAGTCACTAGTAGCGCGACTCGGAGCGGGTTTCCCCGTTATTACACAGATTGAGCACTTCCACCCTTTCGAGCATATAGGTCTGACGCTCCACTCTGGACGACCAATGCAGGCAAGCCAGAGGCGGGGACGAGATGTTGTTGTCCCCTGGATACCTCAGGTCCGTGGTGTCGCTACTCACCAACAGCTCGCCACAAGCTGCCCTGTGGTTAGCCAGGGTGTTGAGAAGTGTGGCCCCGGTTTCTGGATCACGGATAAAATCCGGTCAGCCGTTCTCCGCTATTACGCCATTAGACACTTCCACCCTCGAGCTGAGAAGCTCTAACACTCCACTCTGGACAGCCAATGAAGGCAAGCCAGAGTCGGGGACGTAATGCTGTCGTCCCCTGGAGTACTCGGGTCCGTGGTGTCGCTACTCACCAACAGCTTGCCACGATCTGCCCTGTGGTTAGCCAGGGTGTTGAGAAGTGTGGCCCCGGTTTCTGAATCACGGATAAAATCCGGTCAGCCGTTCTCCGCTATTACGCCATTAGACACTTCCACCCTCGAGCTGAGAAGCTCTAACACTCCACTCTGGACAGCCAATGAAGGCAAGCCAGAGTCGGGGACGTAATGCTGTCGTCCCCTGGAGTACTCGGGTCCGTGGTGTAGCTACTCACCAACAGCTTGCCAAGATCTGCCCTGTGGTTAGCCAGGGTGTTGAGAAGTGTGGCCCTGGTTTCTGGATCACGGATAAAATCTGGTCAGCCGTTCTCCGCTATTGCGCCATTAGACACTTCCACCCTCGAGCTGAGAAGCTCTAACACTCCACTCTGGACAGCCAATGAAGGCAAGCCAGAGTCGGGGACGTAAAGCTGTCGTCCCCTGGAGTACTCGGGTCCGTGGTGTCGCTACTCACCAACAGCTTGCCACGATCTGCCTTGTGGTTAGCCAGGGTGTTGAGAAGTGTGGCCCCGGTTTCTGAATCACGGATAAAATCCGGTCAGCCGTTCTCCGCTATTACGCCATTAGACACTTCCACCCTCGAGCTGAGAAGCTCTAACACTCCACTCTGGACAGCCAATGAAGGCAAGCCAGAGTCGGGGACGTAATGCTGTCGTCCCCTGGAGTACTCGGGTCCGTGGTGTCGCTTCTCACCAACAGCTCGCCAAAGCTGCTCTGTTATTATTACTAGTGACAACTTTGTTATTGTGAAACTACGGAAAATATTTAAAATAAAAGTGAAGTTAAAAATCTTTAAAGTTATGCTTCACAAAAATTTACAATAAATTATTCAAACAAAAGAAAAATATATGCACAAAATCTTCATTACTATAATACAGATAGACCACAAGCAACGATAAATGAATTGATGTGCTATAATTAATAAAATACTATAATCATTATTATTTATAATTTATAATAATATCGCTTGACGCTCTACAACGCCCTACAAACGAAAGGTGATGCGGGCGGGCGAGCCCGAGCCGAGACTTACAATTTGCATTTGGGCCGACAGCGCCCCAAACACCCACAATTCTAATGAGCAAACTTTCTGGACCCCAGCAATAAAATCTAGAATTTCACATCAGCCCAACCTTCCGGTATCGTTTTAATTATTTAAACCGGCATTTTATGTTGGTAAACTGTATTCATGACATTGTAACGTATAAAGGGTAATATTTATAATACTAGTAGGTTAATTTATGAAAACATAACATTTACAAGGCTTTTAACTTTGGGATTTTCTAAAATACGAAGGTACGTTAAGGTGCTTAGTTCCAAAAGTTTGACATTAAAGATGACATACAAACCTCGACGATGGTAATTTGACATTTTGACACCTATTTTAGTTTACATTCGATTAGAGTGAGTAACAAAATATTTTAGTTTATTTTGCTTTTTTTTGGAACCCTTTCCTCTCCCGCTGTGTGCCTTTTGGCATTTAGTAACGGTGACCATTGAAAGCGTGACATATCCACTTTAGGGTCGATTTTTCAGACTTAGAACGAAATCACAAGATACAATAACATGAAAAAACCTCTAAGGGTTTAAGCGGTGTATACTATTGTAATATTTGTACAACTATCAGTGTGTGAAATAAATAAATAAATAAATAAAAAAAACTTCTATCTAAAACCAATGTATACGACTAATATACTATAGGCAAAAACTCTTATTAGTCTTATTTAGTTGCTTCATAATAATTCAATTTTCTATACTGGTAAATTCTTAATGATGGAGGTACATACCCACAGCCCGTATCTAACTACGTGCCACTGAAAAAAGTTCAGTTGTTCCACTATTCGTTCCTGTAGCAGAAGTAATAAGAGCAAAAGTGGGTCGGCACATTTTCCTCCATACCACGTTAGACTTTAATATTATAAAAGAGAATCCATTATAGAAAAATATTTACATGACGAGTACAAGTATACCATAAAGGTAAAGCCACGTGAAGGGAAGGGATCACAGAGATAGTACGAGCAGTGATCCCAATTTAGCGCTATCAGCGCTAGATATCTAGCAGAATTTGCACTTTGCTTACCCTGAAATACAATATCATTGCAAAATATACATCTTCTCGCTTCTTGGCTACTTCGTCCAAGTTGAATGGCATGTTTGATCATTGCATTAGTCTGGTGAAAAAATTGCGTTATTTAATTTTGGGTGCTAAATAACCGATCTTCTAACAAATAGTATTGTTCTCTGTTGTAAAACAAATTTAGCAAACAGCTATGAACGTCTAATGACTAATATTTCAGCAACCAATTTATATCACAACATATAATTGGATTTCTGACTTAGAATATGTATAGAATATGATTTTCTCGTACCAAATATTATTGTAAAAGGAAAAATGAAAAAAGACATGTTTGCTAAGTTTCTTGCCCTTCTTCTTAGTAATACTAATCGAACGGTGCAGATGATTGGGCATTATTTTTATTTATGGTTTATTTATTTTATTTTTCAACACATTTGTTCATTGCATTATGTTTATATAATATTTTTATTCCTATATTTCTCTATTTTATGCAGGTGTATAACTTTATTACATTTTAGTAGCCCAACTTAAATATTTCTGTATTTATTTCCCGTATTTATTTATCAACTTATTTGTACATTGCATTATATATAAAAGTTTTATTCTAAGATTTCTCTATTTTATGCAGGTGTATAATTACATTTTAGTAGCCCAACCTAAATATTTTTTATATGTATTTCGCTTACTAGTATATATTTTATATTGTTAAAATTCAATAAATATTATTTTATTTGACTACTAGAGTCTTTAGTTTAATGATGTTTAATATTAAATATATGTAAATAAAAAATCTTTCAAATTACTCGATATATATTTCGAGCCGCTTGTGGTCGTCGTCAGTCGAATGTAAAAAGTATTTGACATTTGTCTATATATAAATAAATTGAAATTGACTTTTTTATCATTGTAAAATCTCTTTAGACAACTTAATTCTAAACTAAGCTAAAACAAAGTTCGACCGGGCAGCCCCAGAAGTACATATGTCGACTAAATTTGTGGCATACCGAGGAAGGGCAAAGTCAAAAGTGCCAGAAGCAGAAATAGGTTCTGTGAAAAGATTGATCGATGTTGAAAGGATCGTTAGGATTATTAGTTTGCGAGAAAGGAGTGATAGGATTTTTGAAGGGTTGTGAGGGAAGATGTATGTATGTGTGGGAAATTATGAAGATGGTTGATTATTGAATGTGTGTGCTGTGTCTGTCTGTTGGTGAATGTTGTCTGTTCAGTCCTGGTCCGTAATGGGCACCAAGTGAAGTTGTCTAAAGAGATTTTATAATAAAAAAATCAATGTCAATTTATTTATATTGAGACAAATATCAAATACTTTCTTTATATTGTAAATATTAACTTTGACTTGTAGAAAGTATACTTTATGTATCTACTTTATAAAATAAATATTTTGTTCTGATTTGATTTGAGAATCCCGTTTACAATCATACACTTAGCCTCCAAAACTGTGCTAAGAAAAAAGCAAAAAATTGCACCTGTTTTTCTGATTTTTTCGGTTGTTGTACATTAATATCGAAACACAAACAACACATTTTCATACAGCACGGCTAAAGTTCACAATTATTTTTTGATAGAAATGTATGGGATCTCAAAGTTATTCTAGGTGTTATAAAACGAAAACTGGTGATTGTACTCGTTGATTCGAGTAAGTTTTACGGCGGAAGCAACCCTTAAGTCGCTAAAAGAAAAGGTCTATTCCATAGAAAAGTTAAATACCTACTCGATCGAAATGTATAAAACACAATTTCCATGGTGTATTTGTCGTGGCCATATCTAGAATTGACCATATCATGAATTGCCGTTGCATCTATTTTTGACTTATTGTTGACTAAACATTTCGTGAATTTAAACAGTGAATTTAGGGGTTTAGTAGTCAAGTTGCCGCTATTTTCATTAGAAATTAAAAAAATTTAGAATGCTCTTAGCCAATGTCAGAGTTAAATTTTTATTCGCACAAATTTGGAAGCTGTATAAAAAAATATTGTAGCTGTTCTATTAAATCGGTCGCTGAATCAGTAATTTAGAGGTTCATTATGTAATCGTTTAGATAGAAAAACCGCTTTTTTTACTGGATGCTTCTTTTATAATTGTCTGTTGGTCATAAAAATAGGAATTAGTCTATTAGAAGCGTTATTTTTTTCCCATTCAATGTATTATATTTATGTATATTAGATGTCAAGACTTGTCATAAAAATATTCTAATAGCAATATTCCTCTTAATTTTTATCAGATGCATGATTAAATTATGTTGTTAAAAAAACCTAACGTGGGGCCTATTATTCCGAAAACTTTGCAAACGTAGCGCTTTTTTTCGCATAAATCCATTTTCGTGGAAGAGATGGCTACTTTGAATACGAGCTCCTTTTCCAAAAGCAACATTATTATAAAGGGGAAGGAAACCCACGCATTCTGTACGTTACGCGTAGTGCGTTTTGAAAACGAATCCCTGTTGTGCCAGCGCCTTTACACGGACTTGAGTACCTATTTCATGTCCTTAGTGCGCCTCTCTCTACCCGAAAATCTTGTTTTAAGCTGACTTCAAATAAAGATACTTAATGTAATGAATATTTATAAGATTGATCTTACAAATTTAGTTGCATTATTATTTTCTTTTAAATATGAATGTTACGGGTAATGCTAGAAAATGGGTAAAGCTAGGTCTGCTCAACTCTGGTTGGGTAATGTTAGATGTTGAGGGGTTGCCTCTTTCTGCTCCGTTTCGCTCGGCTCTGATCATAAGTGAAAAACTTTGCCAAAGAAACATCGCAAACAAAAACAAAATTTCACTTGCTTGTACAAAATTACAATGGGTTCTTAAAGGGTCTGATTTTAATTATTTATTTATCATATCACATTATCAATTAAACATTTAATGAAAGTTTAGATATGTTCACATAACGTTAATCATCAATCACAGTTGGTATTAGTATAAGAGGCCACAACGGATTGATTAAAATATAGTTTGGACGACTGATAGGTATACTTACCATCAATAATGTGTAGGTAACTTATGTGAATGCGATGGGGCTGGTCTTGGTAACTGAAGTTGGTGTCTTTCGTAGCTACAGCCGTTTAAACACGTGTTATTGTTTAGTAAACTAAACTATAATTTGGATAACTGATTCAAGCATAGTATAATATTATGCACAGTAGCATACGCGCACTATTAGTTTTTTCTTTACATTATTTGTTTACCTTACCTACCTTAAAACCGGTAATACGTGCGAGTTACAAATTTGGTTTGACATTAATTTGGACATTCTTTAAAGTAAAATAACATATAAATTTGGGTTCAGTAGTCAGAAGGTGCCAAATTTTGTCAGGTGCTTCATTTTAGCGCCTTGTTTTTTGTTCCCTTGATGTTTCTTTGGCGACTACCTATATAAGGTGACTTTAATTTAGACAGCCAAATTCTTACTGAAGACTCAGAAAGTGCCCAGTAACAAGGCTCGATGACCTTTTTTTGAAATTCGTAAATTATTGTTTTCAACAATTATTGTAACATTCATATTTAAAAGAAAATAACAATGCAACTAAATTCGTGAGATCAATCTTATAAATGTTCCTTACAAACGCATGTCCAACCCCGAGTCAATTACTATGGGACCTCAAGATTTTATTTTGCGATATTAGCAAAACGTGATATCGATCCGTGTTATCGATCCGTGTTACTGATCACTTCTTGAGCCTTCAGTATGAGTTTGGCTGTAAATTAAAGTCACCTTATATATTACTGTTATTCACTTTAAAGTTTTTAGGGTTTCAAACACGGATTACCAGAGGTTTCTTTAAAAAATTAGTCCACACCATAACAATGCGTTACTTCTGAAATACTAGCAGTAAAAATCCATTCAAATCCATTCAGTCGTTCTAAAGTGAATTGCAACTGACACAAAAACAAAAACCTCTGTTTGTTTTATTAATTTTTGATACCCCATAGAAAAAAAAAAACTAATTTTTCCCTATTACATCCGATTACATTTTTAATGGACATCAACAATTCGAAATGCGTGCGAAAACTGAATAAGAAATGTAACAGCGAATAGCCCACTTTAGCTGTAACAAATTCCACTCATCAAAATGCCCCCGTGGAAATAGCAACCCGTGACTTTAACAAAGAACGGGTATAACAAATAGTACTGTCAAGTGTTGTGTTTATGTTCCGTGCGGTTTGGGTGGCCATTAAAGTGGTAATGTGTAATTCGGTTAGAGGGACGGTTTAAATTCTTTGAATTGACACGGGCAGATTTTAGTGGCCTATTTGGAGGGAGTGTTTGTTTTTGACTTTTCTCAGAAGTTTACAAAATATTAATTGATCAGAAAGGAGAATATTCATTTGTGAACACGGGTGTAAATATTAGAACATTATGATATTTAATTGGGAATGAGCGCCTTGTATGGCATCTACATTTATATGAGGTGGCTTTCGTTTATGTATCCAAATTCATAGTGGAGACTCGGTAAGTAGTTAGGACTAAGGTTATATGACCCCTACTGTGAAATACTCAAAATAAAATGTAGCCTTTCGATACCTACTAACTGATTCGAAGTTGTTAATGAACAAGTATAGAGGCACAAACAATATTTTTCGTATTTCGCAAACAGGATTATTTAACCTTAGTTATGACCCAGTCTCCAGTATGAATTTGGCTGTATAAACGAAAGTCACCTTATTTAACTATAAGTAACTTATAATAAAGTAGTGAAAAAGTCGTATCTGCATATTGAACATTTTTGCAATTTTTTTATTGGAATGTGTTATTAGTATTGTACTTAGGCCAAAACTATTTTTTTTAGAATAAAACATGTACTTACCGTTTTCACTCGAGAAACATTCAACAGATTTGAATGCTGTTTCCTTTATTAATATCGTAGTAATCCTTTTCAATATAATAGGCTACGAGTATAAGGGGTGTTGATAAAGTAACCACCAAGCCGAAAACTGACGATACTACTAAAAGATTAAAAGACACTTCTACGCAAGCGAAACTGTGGGCAAAGGCTAGTAATATATATCATCGAGTTTTCAAAAACGCAGAGGAAAGTACGCTAGCGTTAGATCGGTGAAAAAAGTTATGAAGAGTATTTTTTCCCCAAATTTGAACCTTCAATGTCTCAATAAATAAAAATAACAAAGTATCCGATCAGATATCAAAGTCATTTGATATCTAGTTGACCTATTATCTCTGAGATCCCGTTACTGTCACACTGTAAATGGACTGAGGAGCAATATAAAGTGAAAAGACGGGTGCTTCTGAACTGTCCCTCAATATTTTACCCTCCTTATACCGCCATGACAAAGCACAACCGCGCGGTCGCATTGACAATAAATGACACTACGAATATCGACGGAAACTACAATGACATAACGTTCATATCAGCGTGTATGGCCATCAAGTGGCTGCGTCTCTGATAGTGCGAAATAAGAGATTTTCACATGTACGCGATTGTTCGATTGAAAAATCCTTTATAACGGTTCTAGTTATCAAGTTTACCAATTAAGGAAGGTATACTTTAATTGAAGCGAGTAAGCCATTAACATTAACTAATCTAAAACACCATTCGTTTGAATTATTTTCAAATTAAAAGTTTTTTGATACGAAAAATAAAGCTCCATGATTACGTTAGAGTAGAGAACTTGTACACATATTTTCTTAAGCTTTTTGGTACAGCTACAACCGAGGAATAGGCTTTAGAAAGTATTCATTCGACGGTAGAGATATACTACGATAACAATTCCCTCCCCTAACACAATCCAAATCGGTGCGTGCTGTCAATGTCCGTTAATGTCCATCTCAGCATGGACGCATGCGTTTTAAAACACTTTCACAAATACGTTCAACCGATTCGGATCGTGGAGGAGAGGAACTTGTTAGAGAGATTCCTTACATTGAACAAAAATAAAGTTTGGCATTCTCAGTTTAGATGAAAATAAATATTAAAATTTCATGATAGTATTTACTTCGTACTCTATAAAATAAGAAGATAATAAAAAAAAGTGCTGCAAGTTTTTATGGTGACTTCAAAAAAAAAACTGGGATTTCAATAAAATGTCTTCATTGCCGAATTCTCAATATCGTCATTTAATTAGAGACATAATAATGACCAAACGTATTTCAGAACTCTAGTAACAAACACATCAAAAAATATTATAGGTATAAAGAAAACAGTTTTCCGATACGATTTATAGATATTCTGCACTACGTAAAAAGCGTAGTAATAAACGTAGTAAAAACAGGTAATGAGAGCGAGATAGACTGTTAAAAACAAAGGCGTTAGAACAGAACCTTTTCCAACGAGCGGCGACCCATAAGTAACGCAACGCTGTTACCGTTAGTGGCTCGGAAATCACGTAAAACCCTTGATTATAGCTGCTACTAAAAGTCACTAAGCCTTGACTGGCTGAACGACTTCTACGTCAGATTAAATACTTAAATCACTTACCAAACAATACGAAGAAATACAAAATTAAATCTAATACCTGAAAGCTCAGCCTGAAAGGGTAAGTAGATTCAGGAATTTATACTTCGAGCTAAAAAGTACCATCAATTGAATTTGCATATTACTAATGTTCTTGCTAATCTATAGTTTGCTATAATCCTATAAACCTCGGGTCAACAAGTACGACAAGTTAAAATTTATTAATTTATTTATTATACTTAATGTAAGCGTCACGGATAATGTTAGACGAATGGATAAACCTACATAGGTTATACTTCAAGTTACCTGGGAATGCTTAAAATTATCCAAGGTCTTTGGGTAAAGTCTTAAGATTCGAAAAATCTAAATTATTGTTGGGTAATGTTGGATTATTAACATGAAAATAAAATATATTGGGCAAGTGCGAGTCGGACTCGCGCACAAAAGGTTCCGTATCACAACACAATAATAAGAATAAGATATTTATTCACCATATAACAATGTCCGTTATAAAAGGTTTGTCAATAAAGGTTTGTAATTTATAAAAATTTACATAAAATAATGGCTTAAATTAAAAATAAATTAAAAATGTCATAATTAAAAATAAATTTATATTTTAACTGTATAATCAGAAAATGAACATGTCTTTAGCTTTAAATTCAAGAACTCATTAATTGAGTAAAACGGTTTATTTTCCAAAAAACGTTTCACCCTCGTTTTAAACTCCAAGAGCGGCAACTTTGAAATAGCTGTAGGTATTTTATTAAACATAATTAATTTAATATATTTTCCTTGTTTTTGCGTCTTTTTTAGTCTAGTTTTTGGTGTTATGAATTTCTCTTTATTTCTTGTATTATATCTGTAAATGTCCATTTTTTTAGGTAAATTGTCTTTTTGTAAATAAGTTTCGATCAAAGAGTTGTAAATAAATAATGAAATTACGGTCATAATTTTGTCTCTTTTAAAATAACTTCGTACAGACGTACGTTTGTGTAGCCCGTTTATAATTCTTATTGCCCTTTTTTGAGAAATTAGGACTCGTTTTATATCAGCTCCATTTCCCCATACTGTGATAGCGTAATTTATAATAGATTCAATGTAGGCATAATAAACAGCAATGAGGGTTTTTCTGTTAACAAGAGACTTTAATTTTAGTAAAGCGTAGTTTGCGCTTGCTAGTTCTTTGCAGACTTTATTAATGTGGGCCGAGTGAGTCAGAGTGTAATCTATGATATAACCTAAGGAAGTAAGGAAGGAACCTTAGCATGAATAAAGTCATTTTTATTTTTTCTAGCTTTATAGGACATAATAATACTTTTGTCATTATTTAAAATAATACCATTAGCTTCAAACCATTCTTTCAGTTTCTCCAAGATTAATTTGGTTTTTTGTTCGATACCTAATAAACTACTATCCTTTATACCCACATGAGTATCGTCAGCAAATAAGGAAACGAAAGCCCATTCTGGTAGAGAGCTAGCCAAGTCATTTATATAGATAAGAAATAATACCGGTCCCAGAACTGATCCTTGTGGAACTCCTATGTCATTTATTTCGTAAGATGAGAACTGACCATTAATGAAGACTGCTTGCTTCCTATTACGTAGGTATGACTCCAAAAGGTTTAGCTCTACGTCTGAAAATCCGTAGTGCTTTAACTTATGCAGGAGGATGTCGTGCCTCAAGCAATCGAATGCCTTAGAGAGATCACAGAACACACTAGAGCATTTCTGTGATCCATCCAATGCCTCCAATACAAAATATACCACATTTCTAATGGCCATTTCGGTTGATTTGTCCTTACGAAAACCAAATTGTGTAGAAACAAATAGATTGTTATCTTCAAAGTGCTGCACTATTCTTCTTTTAATTGCTTTCTCTAAGATTTTAGAAATGACAGGTAGCAAGTAAGGAACCCCAAAAACGTTATAAAAAGAACAATATTGATACCATAGTAACATAAAGGCGTCAAAAAAGCCGCTAAAAAGATAGCGCCTGTCAAATAGTTCGGCATCCTTTGAGTAAGAACCCTAATTTTCATTATTTATCATTTTAATTTAGAGTATGTTTAACAATCTGACCAAATTTGAAACTTGTATATATTATCGTCTTCAAGATAGAGCTGAAACAAATGACCGTGAAAAATTGCATTTTGTCATGTATCGGCATTTCTTCTATAGGCATTTCTTCACTCCTTCTTCCAGGAGGACCACCAAGAATGGCAAAATGTTGGAAAGGCCTATATCCAGCAGTGGACGAAACGGGCTGATGGATGGATAGATGGATGGAATATGAATTCCGGGCAAAAATGATATCGAAATCGCATAGCAAAATCAGATATTCCATACATGTATATAGTACTTATTTTAGAACAGTAGTTTTTTATGAATTATATTCCATGGTCAAACAGCATGGGTAGTACTTGGAAGAGCCCTGAAAGACGCCGAAAGCGTCAGATAGCACACGTCGACTTACAAGAGACGCTTTCTCTGAAACGCGACTCTGTGAGTGACAGCGGGAGCTTAATAATAAATCTGGAAAACAACCGGAAAAATTGATGTAGCTGGTTTTCTTTTTGCTTTGGGGTTTGCATGTGTTATAAGACGGGGAGCATGTGTTATGATTATGATTATATGTACGTGATATAAGATGCCTGTCTGTGATAATAGTGTTTCCCGGGATTAGGAAAAAATATTACATTAGCTTAGAACCACAGAAAATTGCATAAAAAGAGTACATAGTAATTTGATATTAATAAGAATGTCGTACAATCGGCCTTTTTGTTAACAGTTTTAAAAGGTACACCGAGAAAAAAAGGTTTCTGGTTTCATTAACCTGATTATAAGTGATCCGGTAGTATCCTAGTATCCTGGGTACTCTTCCACGAGACGACAGCGACTTCCGCTCGATTTTTCACGTAACTTTAATATATAATTTTATCACATAGTTTTGCTAGGTAATTTTAGTTTAGTTTATTTTATAGGATAATTTAGTTTTTAAATTAGTTTATTTAAATTTAATGTACTTAAATTGTTGTTGAATTCAAATATCACATTGAAAACAAGCTAATTTAAACAGAAATATTGTACTATATGTGACGTCTATATTCATTGTTAAGTTTACTTGAACAAGCTAGTTACAACAAACAGCTTTGTTTTGCTTACGATAATTTAAGTAAGCTTGACTTAGTTATGTTCTTAATAACCAGGATTTTATTCACAATACGCTTTGGTATTATAATTTAAAAAAAAATCTCGATTTATGACGCCGAAATAAGAACTACTAATTGGTAGCCTGTTAGGCGTTATTATTCTGGCGTCCGTGCGTAAATTTTTGTGCTTAAATAAAATAGTGCGAGTAAAACGGGCCGCACCTGAGTGTAGGGTTGCCGCCTCCTGTCCGTTTGGTTTCGGGAGATAGACCGTCTCAAATTTAACAAATAAAGTTTATCATATTTAATTTTGTTTCAGACTTTATACACAACAACAACCACGTCCTAACCTAAGAGTATTTCGAATGGATTATACATTCCAGTTTAAAACTGACAAACGTCTGCTATTGTTTCTTTTCAGGTTCTTCATAAAAAATATGTTTTTTTTTTCTTCGTCCTTAACAAAGATTTTATACATAAAATAAACTTAAAGCCGGCTTTCAAACAATTTTTTATTGGATCCGACATATTTGACCGCCAATTTAAAATTCCGGGAGAATTTTTATTATTACTTCCGGGAGGCGGGAGATTTTTATTTTCAGGATCCAAATCCGGGAGTTTCCCGGATATCCAGGACAGGTGGCAACTTTTCCTGCGCTTCTATCAAAATTCATACAAAAGTCCCATCGAAAATGTAATCTAGATAAATTTTAATCAATTATATGTTTGGAAACCTTCACAGTAATGCCAAAATTTTGTTTCTCCCTGACACATGTTTTCAATTTTGTGCCCGCGACGAAATCGGTGCGATTGTATTACTTTCGCAATTTTCATCGAGCGTGCACGTAATAGCGAAATGAAAAAGGATTAATCACGTCCACGATTTAGTTACAGCGCTCATCATGACCAACCTTAAAAGCTGCCTACAACAAAAACACGTTTGTACTAACGAAACTCTTTGCTGAACAAAATAGGATTTTACCTACGAGTAGCAAAACGTATAATATACAACATAATATGTATTTACTTTTGGCTTTGAGACTAATAAAAATCTTTTCATCTTCGAGAAAACGATTCAAAGTTGTATCAGACCACAACATCGATTGAACCACTATTAAATTTCTGCAAGCCAGCGCTGCGGTAAAAAAAACTAAAATAACATCAAAGTTTCGAAGTCACTTGTGTGCTACTGGACCAGATGAAACTAACACTAAGTGCGATTGACCGCGACACGACAAATCACTTAGTTGGCTTCCCTGGTTCATTTTGAGTGTTTCTTTAGACCACTGGTTTCTTAGCTCTTTTTTGAGGGGACTGCGAAAAACTCCCGACCTTTGAACAAGGATAATTTTTTTATGGAGTTAGAATTTATTGTTTAAAGCAATTCTTACACATTTGA
Organism: Ypsolopha scabrella; assembly: GCA_910592155.1. NCBI lineage: Eukaryota > Metazoa > Arthropoda > Insecta > Lepidoptera > Ypsolophidae > Ypsolopha > Ypsolopha scabrella. The sequence continues at coordinate 9,248,381 of OU342969.1, forward strand.
TATCGCACATGAATGTAACTTGTAGTAGCTTAGACGTACTCGTTTTTTCGAAAGTGCACAACTTTTTGCAATGAGGTTATTTATTATTATACTCGTATGTGATTCGTTTTTTGGTATTAGCTTGCATGGCAGCGTCCCAGCTGGGGAAAAAATGTAGGAAAATTTGCCGTTACCGTTAAGGTCTAACTAGAGAGCTAAGATGATATATTTAAATTTATAAATAATTTTCCAAGTAATTTGAGCCTTTTTTATGTCATACTGTAAGTATTAACGGACGATTTACACACGAGTAGTAAAACTCTTCCTTATAGTAGAGTTGATGCTCGTGATTGTTGGCACTTGGTGGAACTTTTGAAACATTTTTTGTTTGATAAACACTTGTACTTGTCCACTTATTTATATTAATTTCCCTTACCGGTTTCGCTGTTAAAGCAAACCTTTGATAATGCTTTAACAGCGAAACCGGTAAGGGAAATTAATATAAATAAGTGGACAAGTACAAGTGTTTATCAAACAAAAAATCTTCCTTATAGTATTTCACTATTAAGAAAGGGTTTCCATTTTTAACAAAACCCTTAGCCTTGTAATTATTTTTCAGGTCTGGGTTGAACGAGTGAATTATATAATGCATTACTTTTAAAATTTAGACTTCAAGACAAATAATTTAACAGGAATTCCTTGAGCTCTGCATTTGCAGAAGCAGCAATAAGCTACAGGATTTAAACTTTTTCGCGAAAAGGTGCTCTATTTAAATATAGTCTAAGCCCTTACAGAAGAAGTTTGCTTTCTGTTTTAAAACTTTATTCTTTCTCTTTCCAGATCATTCTTTACCGGGTTTGGAGTTTCTCATCAAGCTACAGGTAAGTTTTATTTATCTGAGGTTTTGTTGGCTTCTATTTTTATTTATTTAGTACTAGCTTTTGCCCGTGGCTTCGATCGCGTAGAAGTGCCTTTCCGATAAAACTATTATCGACAGGTTCCGACTTGGCGGTTATTTTATCAACATCCCTTTTAGCTTATGTGTTGACGAGGATCACTACAAAGATAATAAAAAGCCGGCCAAGTGTGAGTCGGACTCGCGCACGAAGGGTTCCATACCATTATCTATAAAAATGGCAAAAAAATCATGTCTGTTGTATGGGAGTGCCGACTCGCACTTGGCCGGTTTTAGTATTTGTTGTTATAGCGCCAACAGAAATACATCATCTGTGAAAATCATCATCTGTGGTGACAGACGGACAGACGCACAGCGGAGTCTCAGTAATAGGGTCCCGTTGGTTACCCTTTGGGTACGGAACCCTAAAAAACCTCAGTCAAATCCGTTGAGTGGTTTTCGAGGGTAAACAAACACAGACAGACAGAGAGACAGACAAAAATTTTAAAATTTTTTAGAAAAGTTTTAGTTTGTGCCTCAGTAAAATACTAATATAACCCATTCCATTCAAAATTTCGCAAAAATATTTAATGGAGACGTTTTTTAAAACTTTACTTTTATTATATATAGATATATGAATCATTTGAGTAAACACTCAAGTCTCAAACAGCAAGGACTTCTTGGCTAAGTTAATATTTAATACATATTAATAAATAAATTAAATACATATCTATAATTAAATACAAACAGCTTCAAAATTTAAACTCCATGTTTCTAAAAACATTTTTTTTACTGACATTTGTAGTAACGTATTAATAAAGTTTAACAGGTAATCATTAAAAGTTTTAAAAATGTTTTAGATCAACTTGTGTAGGATGTCACTTATACCCACGAAAAGCGTCGCTTTATATTCATACATGCGTACATAACTTAACATCATACCAGGTGTAAATAGAGTGCTAGCATTAAAAGAAATCACATATTCTACCGACCCAATCATACCTACGGACACCCTTAGTTTGGGAAATAATTGAGTTCCAAACAAAAATGCGTGAACCCTAACGCACCAACATACGGGCGAGTTTAGAGAGAGCGTCGTCCGTGAAACCTCTGTTACCTTGCACCGTTCTGAAATATACCTTGCTCCTACGAGACAAAGTCTTTGAGTTACAGTTGAATATCTTTTTCTCTGAAGGATTGCGCGGTTTTTTTTTTTAATAATTGCTCAGTATGACCAGTAGAGTATGTGGTTTTATTTAATGATCGCACTCTATTTACATTCTGTATAAGTAAATAACGAGCTCATGCCGAATACAACGAGTCGCTTGGCGGCATGGTTTCTTCTACTAAAGGCGAGGTTATTCAGAGAAATGTTTTCTAACCGGCTTAGGAGCGGGTCGTCCAGAAAACTCGGGATTTCGAGGTGTTTTTAATTTGGAATTAAGAGGATGTCTTTTAATATGACGGCCGTTTTAGATCACATTTCTTACGACGTTCATTTTAATGTATGTTTTAGTGTCTAAAACTCTAATGACATAACCCCAATGAAACGGCATTTGTATCATAGTTTCGGCCTATCTTTGCGATTTTATTGGAAGCAGTTAAATGCAAGTAATCTTATATCGAAAGGCCGAAATTTTAAGTTCAAGGAATGATATGTAACATATATTTTCTTCAAATGTAATGATTACAATTTTATGGTATAAAATGAATTTGCAAAGAGACAATATTGGGAAATTAAAGGGGGGGGCCTTAATAGATCTTAAGAACGTGCAATTTCTTCAAAACAATAAATGTCACAATTTTCTTTGTCTGTAACATCAACATAATAAATTAATGAGAAGAAATACCTCGTAACCTCAGCTTGTCATGTCTGGGTACAAAATATATCTCATATTACGCCAAAACATTGGTAGAAGCCACGGTACCGACGTTAATTTAAGGGGCCATTTACCTTATTACGTCTCAGACGATTTTCTAACGAGCGCCGTGTCTACCTGGTAGTGTTGCCAACCTATGATTTAACATTATACTTGCGGCTTCTAAGCAAGCACTATGTTTATAGGAGGGTATGATCAGAACTTGTACGTCATTCTCGGGTTGAAGTTCACGAAAGAAATCCTTTTGTATGTATTTAGTGCTACACAATAAAAGTATTTTGACAAGGGAGTTCTTTCTTGACTTGATCTGCGCATTTGTTGACACAGTTGCGCTGCCATGACCGACATAATATTAGCCGCCATTAATTCCTTCCTCTTCGATTTAATAAAGAGGTGGCTTAAGAAGTATGCACTTAAATATATTAATTTACGGTTGCAACTCTGACACAACCCGCTGTTTTTTTAAGTCTCAAAATCTATTGTTTACAGCTTGTTTAATTTATTTGTATAAAAACAAGCACATAACAAATAAAAAACATAATTTTGAATTAATAATTTCCCACAATACAATTGCAAATTTATGGAAAACCTTAAATGTATGAGAAACCCAACATGATTTAAAAAGAAACAAAAAGTAGAGGTGGGAAATGAAAAATAATATTTTAGGCCAAAGTTATTAATAATAAAATAATACTTTTTACAAATTCTAATACAAGCCTAGCGTGATCTTGGCTACGGTGACCACCGCCTAAGCTAATAATGATTAACCATCATAATTTGACCAGTCCAGAACAGATTTCCTTGAAAATCTTGTCTCAGCCATAACTTTGACTTAGATATCGTATAGTGCTAATTTAAAGCCTATTTATAATAAGTCAGCAGTCAAATCTCTTCAGCATTTTTATGGGTAAATTGCAAGCATGCAGACTGATATACAGACAGGTATGCACACATCTGTATTTATTATAGCGCCACTTAGATGACCAATCTCACTTTGTTCGTTTCGTAAACAAGCACACTCGTGTTCCAATGGCTCTCATTATGTCACAGTTGCATAAAATACTATTTACTATTGCTGGGGTCGAAGATTTTTTTTGTTCTTTTAACAGAAACCCAAAATTAAAGAGGGGGCAATCCTATGATTTATTAATGAAACTCTTGTCGGACTTTTATTTTTATTTAAGATGTAGTAAAAGATGAGATAAGTGTGAACTCTCATACCACAATAGATAGGGTTCTGAAAATAAAACACGTTATAAATGAGGCCTTTTCCAGGACGATAACAAAGCCCAAAACGTGACACAGAAAAATTCGCTGCATCGAAAAAAAATGCAATGTGAAGGCTGTTTTTTCAGTTCAAAACCACAGACGTGTAATATTAGCAGACCCAACATTAATAATAAACGCATAGAGCTGACGCGTGGCAATTCTAGCGCAGTGAACTGTGGGTTCTTTTAAACAAAAATATTGCTTGTTTCCAAACAAAATATATACTAGAGATTAGTTTAGGAATTAACAAATATGTTCCAAGCATAAGCCAGCCAAAAAAACCCATTTTAATACGTTTCTTCGTACCATGAAGCCTAAATGTAGCTTATTTTTTGTATAGAAACTTGCCACGCTATTTAATCCTTATGTTTGGTCTGCTACTTAGTAATAATTATATGTCTGTATTCAAAACGAAATTCCGTTCAAACTAATTAAGTAAAAATAGCAATAATGACTGTTGGAAAAATATCTAAAATATGGAAACGCGTTTTTTTTAAGTAAAAACAGCTATCTAATTTAAAAACAGCAATGTCGAAACTTTTCTTGATTCACCGCACTACTCGGCCGCGCACTTTTTCAGATGTTTATCTCTTTAGTATTGCGATGGACATATTGCGCCTTAAACTCATTTATTTTTTGTATCTTTCTCTTATTTCCATGAGATTTTAATTTATATTTTTAAGGTACTGTTTTTGAAATTTAGATAGAGTTGGCAACACTGCTCGTTGGGATGCTGCGAATAATATATTATTTATCGCATGTATGTATGTATGAAGTCTGATATTTATTGTGCTCACTCATTAAGAGGTCAGGTTTTGTTTCAGCTATGGAGGGGTAAATTTATTTAAGGTCCATGCTTTGTTTATGTGTGAGGAGCTGCGAGTTCTATATAATAAATATGAATGGCGGGTATTTAAATAGGAGTAGGAATAATTACTGATAAATAGAGCTGTACTCAAGATTGTCTTTCAAACGTCTGGGTTTCGTCAGTATGGAAATAATTGCACAAGGAAAACGATTAAAAACATTTTCCTTTGATTTTCCGAGAATTTGCACCTCCGTGGTGAATTTAGGCTCCGTTTTTACCAACGTGCAAAATTTGAGCTCGCTTTTCACCTCCGAGCTGAATTTGGGCTCCATAGTTGAGTAATGCCGTGCACAGGGAAACAAACAGACGGACAGACAGACTAGCAAACTGACGGACAAACGAAACTTCGCTATTTTGAGCTCAAAAAAACGTCAACGTTAAAGTGTCTCTACTTGAAAATACTACACTTTATAATATCCATCCATCAGCCTGTTTCGTCCACTGCTGGACATAGGCCTTTCCAGGATTTCACCATGCTTGGCGGTCCTCCTGGAAGAAATGCCCATACTCACACACGCCCGTCACCAGTCTGTTTTATATAAGGCCCGGCAAATGGGGATGGATATACCGCCATCCATCGGTCCCAGGCAATGGTGGGCCGCCTGGTTTTGCCTGAGAACTGTCCTCTTACTCTCCCCCGAATAACTTCGGGAGGATTTGCGAGTAAGATGGTGGTATCTCCACAGTCGAGCCCGGCATCAGCTCTACCACCTTCTTTATAATATACCGAGTGTAAATAGAGTGCGACCTTTAAATAAAACCAAATACCCTACTGATCATAGTTAACAACTATTCGAAAAAAAAACCGCGCAAATCTTCAGAGAAAAAGATATTCAAATGTAACTCAAAGACTTTATCTCGTAGGAGGAAGGTCTATTTTAGAACGCTGCACACGGAACAGCTGTTTCACGGACGACGCTCTCTCTAAACTCGCCCGTATGGTGGTGCGTTAGTGTTCACGTATTTTATTTGGAACTCAATTATTTCCCAAACTAAGGGTGTCTGTGGATATGTTTCTTGGGAAAAGTGGTTCAGTATGGTCGTTAGAATATGAGGTTTCATTTAATGGTAGCAGTCTATTTACACCCGGTATATACTCGTATTTTTAAGATGAATTTTACTAGTGAGATTATCGTTTCCACGCAGTTCACGGTAAGTTTTTGTTAGGTTGATTGTAAACTAACCTAACCAAACGATATTATAAAAGTATTGGATTTTCAAATCTCACGCTGACATATTTGAAAATAAAAATGTATATGTAGACCGTGATATACATATATGTGATACTAATATGTTACCGGTCGAACCTGATTTTAAGACAAACTAAGTAGTTTGGCATCCTTTTGCCCGGAAGAGAGCCGTTAGGTTAGGTTAAAAGGCTTGGTATGACGACTCGTGCCACGTAGCAACGCGTCACTATACGTGATAATTTTTTATGATAACCCAGAACCATTTTGGCTTAATGGTGTATAATAGGTACCTAACTTCGCTTTGCATGATCCTGTTTCATAACAACAAATACTGCAACAATCACTCTGAAATTAATATATAATAAAGTTGAGGACTAATTTTATGTAAATGCTGTTGTGAAAACTTGATTCCATTAAATTTTTTCGATAGAAAAAAAATACAAAGTTACCTCCAAACAATAAACCGATAGCATTCAATGAATACTTGAAATTTGATCTGAAATTTTGCATAATATAACTGATATTACTATAAAGCAGACTGTTCCATAAAAATGAAAAAAACCATCAGTGTAACCGCGATTTCAAAATAACTGCTGTACAGTCAGTGACGGGAGAGCGTATGGTCTATAACTTCACAATTAAGCATCTAGGCAAGGCAAGGGTGATATTTTCGTATTCAGTGATAAAGGTATTACAGTGCATAGGGATCAAATGCATTTTCAAAAATTTCCACCTGTTATATGTATGTGCCACCTTGAAGGTGCTATGAATATGGGTGAAGTAACAGGTAACATGACATGCTGAGGCTGCAGCATCAGCATCCAAGCTTGGGCCGAATTATCAGAAACCTACAGCTCACGTTCTCACAGAACGTGACACTTAGAACGCCTAGAACAAACATACTCCTTGTAGAATTATCTGCTTATCGTTAACATGCAGCGTTCACCTGTGCATCTCGTAGGCCATGCACCGCTTGCCACTTTTGCACAATGTAAGCATGACGATGGACTGCAGCGCAGCATTCATAGTGGGCACTCACAAGACCCACTAATGCTAGAATCAAAGTTAATTTTCCAACAGGACTACTAAAGTGTGATGATACCTATAACTGCAGCCAGCAACCGGGACATGGGATGACGTGGTCGCAGAATTGTTTTTTACACAAGTTGAATTTCCCAAGTCGCTTGCTTATCTCAAAGTCGCCCAGTAACCAGACCGCTACTTTGTTGGGTAAAACCCAATAAATTCTGTTTATACTTTATGTGTTATCAGTACATTCGGTCAAGCGTCGCATACTAGTTGTTTTAACCTACTAGAACTGCATCCGATCTGCATCGTTGTCGTTGTTAAGGCATGCTCTTATCACGCACACAATGCCGTATGTACCTGGAAGGTACAAACTTTTGAACTGGTTTTCACGATGAGTCTCCAGCATTCCTATTATGGACTGCCTAGGTAAGACAATGCGTCTGGTACAGCAATTAAACATTGTTTACGATGTACCAAATTGATAGCGTAAACTCCCGACCTTCAGGTATGGTAGCGCAGGATCATTTATTTCCATCTATTTATAGAAAGTCTGGCTGAAATGAGCGGTTACATCAGCGTCGCCGCGGATAACCCGTGGGTTAGGTCACGGGAATTCCGAATTGCTTTGTTACCCCTATATCGTTGCATTTTATCCTGTTTCACAATCTACTGGCTCGGTATAAATTGATTTGCGCCCAGTCGATAGCGACACACACTGAACGGCGCACGTTCACGGAGGAATATTATTTAGACCGAGAAGCCCCGTGACATCGAGAACTCAACATGACGTCCCAAGAAGATCAAGAGTATCAAGACAGAGAACTTACTTTTCCGGTGGACACCTTCACGTTGCGCGGGCCTGCTATACCCGGCAAGGCCCCTTTCAGCCCTGGCGAATTCATGCAGTTTCACCAAGCATATACACAGTTTGCTCGGTCAATCCGAAACCTAGACTTGACTTTTCTTAATGGAAAGGCATGCACCGTCCGCTACAGCTTTGATGCAACGAGGCCGGAAGAGGATCGCCTGCTGATAAATTGGGACTGGCTCGTGGCCCTATTTTGGAAGCCGCCGCAGGGTAAAAGAGATTTTGTGAGGCTGCCTAAGATAGTGAAGTTCGTCGAGAAAAAGCTTCGTTTTCAGAAGTGCAAGGCGGTTGCCGGCGACACCTGCACCTGTGACAAGAATCCACATAAAGTGGTATCTCCTGGAAGCGAGTGCACGAACGAACTCCACTGGCATCATTTCTGTACCGCGCACGTCTCTGCGTGGTTGACTAATTATATGGTGCCGGCGATTCTTCTTAAAGAATCTAAAGAGATGTTTCATGCGATGATTGCAAAAGTGCATCGAGACAATCCAGCCATCTTGGAATTTTATTCCACGGGTGAAAGTACGCACACACAATTGTTGCTTGACTCGGCTCGCAGTATTGGTGGTTCCGGCTCTGGTGCAGCCGCATCTCGATGGTGTTAATAGTGTGAATAGTCTGCATTAGTCTAAAGTAGCAGTAGTAGTAGTAGTAGTAGTAGTAGTAGTAAATAGATTGAAATAAATAGTTGTGTTCAATATGTCTACTTTTATTTGTTTTATTCCTATTAGTAGTGTAGAATGATGGAGAGTTGTGCAGGTAAGGTATTGAGACCGTTCCCTCTTACGTTGCTCCAAGTTCGTAGTTTCCTTCATGACAACTCTGTGTTAGATACAATCAAGTCAAGCTTGGACGGCACTAGCAGAGGTAACGGCTAGGTAACGTGCTACTAGCAGCCACATAGCACGTCACACCACTATCACTTACAGTTGTGAGTTGCAAGGCGTGATGATAAGAGTTACGTGCACATGGGATGCAAAGCTCCGCTATCACAAACAATGCTTATCATATGTCTTGAGCAAGGCCTGAATGTGCATTCGCTTACTGAGTACGTGTACTTGCGACGTTTAGCCGCGGAGCAGACCATACAGGAATGTGAGACGTCTAAATAACGTTTTTCTTAAGGTGGTTCATGATTAGTATCTACGCATAAGCCGCAAACAGTATAATGTGTAGACATACACGTAGACGTAGATTTCCCGATAATACGCCGCAAGACGTGGCGCACTTTAGTTTAAATATAGAACAAACCATGTGTCACTCTTCAGAATATAGGTAATATGTTACGAGTGCGAGATCGTTATCAAAACATTGTTATTGGGTGCCTTGAGACAGTTAGTCGGGCTCAGCGTCTTACGATAACCTAGGATCAGTTGGCACTAGCTACGAATTCTTGAGGAAAACCCAACGCTAAATATACTTTATGATAAGTATTCATCTTTAATATAAATAGCAGATCTTCAGTCCCAAATCACTTTCGGTTACTGAACGTTACGAACGTGCCCACTTCTTTGCCGTCTTTATTGAGCTAAGGAAAGATAAACGTAAAACAATGTCCGCACCGGCAAAAGCAAGCTGTTCCAAACGATTGCTGATAGAGTTGAACGTGAAGACTTTCGAAGCGACATTCTACAATGGAAAAAAGCTGAGCATCGAGTACCTTTTCCATTCCGAAGTTATGGGAGAAGAATGTCTGCAAGTAGGCCTCAACAGCTTGAAACCACTGTTCGGAGGTATCATACCTCCCGGTATACCTCAGTTCACCCATATCTCGGAACTCTCCAATTTCCTCCGGCTTATCAACATGGATGACTGTTCACACGGTGACTACGCTTCTTGCGCGTGTCGGCACAAGATCGAACCAGGTCAAAAGCATTCCGACTACCGTTGTCGAGATAATCACTGGCATCACTACTGCACGGGACACGTCCATCAGTGGCTGCAGTTCTACCTGGAACGTGCGATTCTGTTGAAAGAATCTCGGAAGCACTACCAGTACCGCGTGAGCGAAGTGCACGGGCCAGTCACCGGCTTTTATTATTCATGCGGCGAGATGGCAACTGCAGAATATTGGCTAAGGTGGGCTTGGACGAGTATTTTGTGGCGGCGTGTATGATAAAACCTGATGAGTTAGCGTAGACGACTACTGTGACATAAGCATGTGTTTAATACACCTTACTTATATTTAAGATTTGTCATTTCATAGCTTACAGGATTTGTTAGACTTTATTTTGCCTGAAATGTTAGGGTATACTATCACAGATACCTTACCTAGAAACTATGTAACGTGTGCACCGTACCTACCTATCGCTGCATAGCATGTCACTGTGCACCTATAATCCTCTTACAAAGTGTAGTGACTAGTCTTGACATTTATGAGGAGGTACACGCAAGCTTGGCATTCGTTGCTAAGCTGACATGCACTTTGAAATGAAATAATCATGTATTAGGAACGAGTTTTTTATTTTTAACAATAAATACTATTATAAATTAACGGAGGAATGAGTTTTTTATTTTTAACAATAATTACTATTATAAATTATCACATATATACGATTAGGTTGTGTTACTTCGGCCTGTTGTGTGTCCCACGCCACGACGCCTGCTGCCGTAAAGCTTCTGCATACCGCAAGAGGTGCTCCTCAAGTTTCCGCTGCTCTTCCCGGTTACGCTTTCTTTCTTGACGCTCCTGCTCTTGTCTCTTCCACTCTGCTTGTTGGTCCTCCCAACGTTGCTCGGCGGCTCGACGAGCGGCTTCTCCAGATCTTCCATTATTATTGCTTCCCCACATGGTGATTATATGTCGAGGGTCAATAGTATGCTGACTATATAACTCCTGGCGATTGTGTCGAGGATATGTGTCCGACTGATTGGTTGTATAGGGCTTTCCTTCAATTTATACTAATTCGAAACCTACCTAATAAGGACTGGTTGGAATTCCATAACTATCGGGAATTTATTTGTGGTTTGATTATCTCGCTGAAATAAGGATAATTAAAACGTACTAACCGCATGGTGTAACGTAGTAACGAAAAATTAATTATTTATAACTGAAAAAGGAAAAATGACGTCCATAATTCATACAGTTTTATATTTTATTAAGCGAGTGATGTCATAGACTGCGTTAACTTTCCCGTTAGGTTATGCAATCATGCTCCAGTTGCGCAATATGGAAAAAAATATGTAGGTAATATTCAGAAGCTGCTGGTGACATGCTGAGCATGCATGGAGTCTTGCTACGTGACCTGCAGTCGTACTTGACCGTGTGATGTTCTCTGGAGGTTTGGTTACGCCAAGCTATTCCACTAAAGCGTTGCAGCGTGCACTCATGTCCTCAGAAAAGTTTACGAAGCAAGCTCGAGAGACTTGAGTTTATATTGAAACTTTCATTTACACCATCGTTAGGTAATGAACAGTTGAATACCTCCATACGTGTACTTGTGGTTTACCGTAGGTATGACGTCAAACCTTATCGGACAATGGTGTATTGTTTTATTTTCCCGAACTATGAATAATTTTATAAATTCAAATGACCGGATAATATCAATTAATTAAGCCCGATAACCTATTTAATTGAAGCAAGAGAAACTTAAATAAGTATCGTTTAACTTCAGCGATAACGGCGTTATCGCCGTCACGGTTGGTTGCTCTAATGTTATAGCAATATGCTTGATATGGATATTGCTCCTTACAACGAAGGTGAAACTTACAGGTTGACAGTAAAGAGTTTTTATGCTTGCATTCGCAGGCACCTAAGGTTATAGGTGCTTGAATCGAGAACTCATGGTCTCATAGCAAAACCTAGAACTGCTCCAACAGTCATACTTCTCCCGAGTCTACTTTGCATTGAAGTCGTGTCTACACTGCATACAATAGTATCACCCTCCCCTTCTCCTCGCACACCGTTTTTGATTTTCGCCCCGCACGCTCTTGTGTCCCCTACTGTATTTGCGTGCGCGGCATCTGATTAGAGTAGAATAGACATTTAAAAAGCAGAAGCGTTAGAGCAGGACTGCGAATTGAGGTATTATGGACCCAAACTAGATTGTCCATAAATCGAGTATGTGTTAAAACAAAAAAAATCAACTGAATATTTTCAATTTACGGTGTCATCGATAAAGGGGTTTTAGTTTACGGACCCCTAAAATATTGTATTACGTGCGAGTACATGATAAATCTTTGTAATAATGACTTTCATTATCTTACTTGTATAGTTAGTAAGCAATTATTATTATTTAGCTCCGGTATATTCTGCCAAAATTATCAAGAGCAATTTTCTCCCCCTCTCAGTTCAAATCGCCCTAAGCACGCCTTTTAGCAGTTTCTTGTCGAACTTGTCAACAAGTTTGAGATATTGTAAAATAATTGACAGAATCCTAGAGATGTTTCTTTACCTTCCTTCATCTCGCTGATTTGGCTAGAAACTGTCAAAAGGGACACATAGAAGTGCACGGTTTTCAGCGTTCAGTATCCAAAAAATAAAAAGGAACCATTGTCGTAAGACACCGTCGCAGAAGTCAAAACCAGAGGACTCCGCAGTCCATCCACTCGTCCGTCTGCCTGAAAGGATGACACGGCCTCATAAATTATGAAATTTTGAACAAAAATTACATTAACTGTAAAAATTTTAATTTTGACGAACTTTAATTTTGCTCCAAATGTAGATCGGTAGCGTAATTAGGAGCAAAAAAAAATGTTTTCCGAAACATCTTTAAAGAGATGATTTAAATAATTTTGCTAAGTGTGATTCGGACTCGCATACAAAGGGTTCCCTACCACTACAAAATGAGGTTACGCAACTTTTAAAATAGTATGGTAAATAACAACAATATATTTGTAGATGCTATAGCAATATCAAGGCTACAAAAAACAAGACGCTAAAATGGTAGCGCCTGATGGAAAAAATGGCACCGTCTGCGTACGGAACCCTACTTTTTATTATCTTTTGTTTTACTTTTATTCTTTTTTATTCTGTTTTATGGAACCCTACTTTTTATTATTTTTGTTTTACAGGAAAAAATCCTACAATCTTACTAAATTTAAAACTTGTTTGTATTTCTTTAAGTTAGATTCAAAACAAATAATGCAACTTTTTTGAGGTATCTTGTATGGGCACATAAATTATTTTTTAAATATTTTATTATTTGTCGTGATAGAGGCCGTAGTATCACATATTCTGCGAAAATTCCAATTATTTACCTATTACGGTTGAAGCTGTAGACCCCTGTGACAGACGGACAGACAGACAACGGAGGCTTAGTTATACCGTCCCGTTTGACACCATTTAGGTTCCAAAAAGAGACCTTTGTTCACAGATTTTGCGGAGTCTTTATTTAAACAACTGCAATAAAATAACCATGATTTATATATGTATGGACTTTTAAAAGAATACAACGTTGTTATACATAACCGGAATACCGAAAAGTTAGGTCCAGTCGTACATCACTAAAATAAATGACTTGACAGATTGGAGTCTCGTTCAAGACGGTTTCCAAGTTAAATGGCAAATTATGATGGATCGGGAACCCTTGTCAGAACATATTGGGGCTCTGACGAGCATTCTTGTTATATTGTTACTGACACTTACGAGTAAAGAGAGAGTTTATAATACTCTGTGGAATAGAAGGAGGGTGCTAACTTAACATCAATAAGCCTTTTTTTAGGTTATATTTACGTGTTTGTTTTGTTCAAGCACGTCATCAGTCAAAAGAGTTTCAATACTTCTACACTTTAAAATTGAAAGGACAAAATTTTATTAAAATAAAAAACCGGCCAAGTGCGTGTCAGGCCAAGCGCAGTATAGAATTCCGTAGTTGCCCAGTACATTTTATAAGTTGGTCTACTAAAACAGATCGTGCCAAACTTCTAGTCCAAAACATTTACAAGAACGGCCCATACATTGTCGTGTTTAGAGGAGACTAAAAGTTTGGTGCGACCTGTACTCGTAGCCTGTAAAGCCTACTTAGCTCTGATAGTTTTCCTTTTAAATTCATTATATATTATACTTTTATGATTTTTTTCATATATCCATAAACAACCGTTTAGCCGGCAGGGGGGGGACACTTGACTCTAACAAAAATTAGCACTTTGAAGCTTAATATTTCGCTAACGGATCCTCAAATCGAAAAATGGTTTTCACACACCAACAATGTTTTTGAACGACACCTCACACTATGGGATAGATGAGGAAAAAAAATTATCCCAAATTTACGTGTAAATCAATTCATGATTTTATTTTACCGTTTTGTCAGCGTAATTAATATGTACCTATATACTCATGCTAAATTACAGCTTTGTAGTAGTAATAGTCTCTGAGCTAAGCCGCGGACAGACGGACATGGCGAAACCATTAGGGTTCCTTGTCGTACTTTTTTTTTTTTTTTGTATTTTTTTATTTTCAAAATCTTAATCTAGGTACATAATATGCACAATCAACAAAAACCCGTAGGGTTTATCAGTGATTGTGGAGGCCGGTACTTATATTTAATTATTATTATAGCAATAGGCAAGCATATATCATCTATCACTGTTTTGTTTTGTTTTTCAGAATTCTTTATTAAATAAAAAAACAACAAGTAGCACACAACAAGACACTGTCAAGTAGGTACTTAAACTAATTTAGGAGTTACTCCGTAGGCTTATACGCCTCTTAAAGCTTATAACATGAGTATAATAGAATTTTACACATAATTAACTACATACAAAAAATCACAATACATTAATATATGAACCTTTTGTGAAGGTTTCAATTTGTGGCCTCACGTAACTTAAACTAAACAAAAAACTTTGATATCACTATATCATAAAAAGCTACAACAATATTTAGGGTATCTTCATAACAAAATATGTAAATTATTTTTGCATTGGGCAAGCATAGCAACTCTCTATGATAAGAATTATTTAACAAACCTAATAATTCATATTTCATAATACAAAATGGACTCTATGTCGTATGAGTAAGAATTATAAACGTACAAGTCGGTCTAGTTAAGTTTGTAGCAACTTTTAGTCAGCCCTCAGCACGTAGTGATGGGGCAACCGATAACGGTTGTAACTATCGACGTAAGGTAAGTTTCGTAGTCTTGATCTACCTATAGATGACACTAATGAGTTAGAATGATAAGGATTCTTATAAATGTAGAAATTTTTGGTTATTTTAATAATAAATTCTTTTAGTGTAGGAAAATTAATTCTTTCGTGAAGCAATTTCAAATTTGTTAAAAAGGGAGTGTTGTGCGATATTTTAAGGGCTTTGTTTTGGATAATCTGTAGTTTATTATAATTTGTCTCACACGTGCTACTCCATACCGGTGCAGCGTATGTTAGACAGGGTCGAATGAGAGTTGAATATATATTTAATTTTGTTTTAGGACTTAGTTTCGTGCGCCTATTGAAGATAGGGCTAAGTGCATTCATAGCCTTAATACTTTTATTACGAAGTGACTCGATATGTGAGGTCCAGTTTACCTTATCGTCAATACGGACACCTAAGTATTTTACACTCTTCTTCCACGGAATGAAGTAGTTATTTATAACTAGTTTGCGATTGGGGGTTTGACGTTTACGAGTTATTAGGATTGCTTCTGTCTTTGACTCATTTAATTTCAGTTTCCATTTATTAAAGTAGGTGCATAGTAGTTCAATGGACAGCTGCAGTCGATCAATTACTAAATCAATGTCCGAGCATGACGTAAAACAGGTAGTGTCATCAGCAAAACAAGCCAATTGCGTTCTCGGTTGCTTAGGAACATCGTTGACATAAACCAAGAATAAAGTAGGCCCTAATACTGATCCCTGCGGGACACCTGCAGGTACTTGGAAGAAGTCAGAAGTATCGTTCCCTATATGTACACGATACCTACGACTTTCGAGATAAGATTTGATGATTCGAACTAAGTCTAGGGGCACATCATTGGAAATGAGCTTATGAAGAAGACCTTCATGCCATACGGTGTCGAAGGCTTTTTCGATATCGAGCAGAAACATGCCCGTCGTCTCCTTAAGATTTAATTTATGTGCTAAGTGTTCACTAACTCGCGCTAGTTGTTGAACGGTCGAGTGTTGGCGTCGAAAACCAAACTGTTCGTTAATAAACAAGTGCTCGAGGAATCTAAGTAGGCGATCTCTAATTAAACGCTCAAATAGTTTACCTAGACATGGTAGCAAGCTTATAGGACGATAATGTGCAGGAATTGAACTATCCTTACCAGGTTTCTTCAACGCTATGACCTTTGCTAATTTCCAACATGTTGGAAAGTATCCTAACAGCAGGCAAGTATTGAATATTTTGGTTAGTTTGACAATGCATTTTTGAGGCAAGTTCTTTAAAAGTGAATTATGAATTTCGTCCACGCCCGGAGATTTGCGTCGCTTTAAATTTCTTAATATTTTCCAAATTTCATGTGGACGAATAGCATGATTTAGTGTTGGATTTGAAAAATCATTTAACCGGTTCATAGAATCTTGTACATTCTTGGAAATTCCTTCGTCGTTCCAGTCCAGTGTCAGGTGCATGTTTTCGTTAAATGCGGAAGCTAAGACATTACATTGGTCTCTTCTATTTACCGTAGAAGTGCCATCAGATTTGAGTAAAGGTGGGATTTCCACAGGCTTATTTCGAAGCGACTTTACGGTTCTCCATAAATCCGCTTTTGCATTATCAACTTTTTGCATTTTTGCATCCCAATCTATCATCTATCACTACGGAACCCTAAAACTTGAGCCCGCCAACACCAGAGTGGCCTATCTTTTCTACTCACAATCAAAATCAATATTGTGTCTAGAAAAAATAGGCCACTCTGACAGCCTCAATCGTTTGTATCTGATTGTCATAATCACTTCTATTTTATTTTGTTATGATTAGGTAAAGATTTCTAATCTTCATTGAGCAATTTATGAAAGTAGATTCTAAAAGCTTTAGTTTTAGTTTTATTGCAGTCAAAACTTATTTTTTTCCAAAGTCATAAAATGAAGCTTCTATTGTTGACACTAAAGAACTATTTTGAAAGGAAGAAAATGTTGTTATGACAGCACTAAAACTAAAATTAAAGCCTCCAGATTCGGCTTTATTCTTGATGTTTAATTAACTGTAGCGCTTGGTACATTGAATGATAGATTCTCTTCAGTTCTTCAGTATTTGTTTATATATTCTAGATCTTTACATATTACTGAACACGTTCACGGTGAAGCTCTCCAAATCAATCTGTACTGGAACTCAGCTCGTTTCTTTGTCTTTTTACTAGACATCGTTTAATTTTTAGAATATTTTGATAAATCTATCAATACGACGTACAAATGTTCATAAAGATTACCGATTGCCAACCAATAACGAGCCCAAAATGTTCTATAATCTAATCATATGAGCTCCTACACTACAGTACCTACCTATTAATCTTCCTATGAGTAATTAAAAAAAACTCTTAGATTTTGTCTCAGTTTCATACACAATAATTAACATTATTTTTGTTAGATTAAAGAGTATAGCTATGCAAAATAAGTTGTATTTTTGTGTATATGTTTTATTTACATTTTAAGCAGCAATTTTATGTATTGACAAATAAATAAGTTAACAAATAATAAAGTAAAAGTGACACCTGCACCTGTTAACAAAGTGGACTTTTTCTAAATAAATAAGTTTATCTATCGGACGATATTTGTCTACCACCTAGCAGCTCATCCGTTAGATAACCTCATTTATTTAGAAAAAGTTCACTTTGTTAACAGGTGGCACTTTTACTTTTTTATTTATTTCTCAATTATTTGTTCCATTCGACTGATGACGGCCCATACCACGGGCCGAAATATGGCGAGTAATTAGTAATTACAAATACCTATTTATATATTTTTTCAATATTAAAATAAATAATAAGGCTTGAAAAAATTTAAATATACATTTATTTTAATGTTATGTTTTATAGGTTTTCAATTATTAAAAAGTAAGGTAGTAAATAAGCGAAAATGTTAGCAAATTGCCGTTTTGTAAAATATGAATGAATCGTTGGAATTTCTTAGTAAAATACCTTTAGTCAAAACAGTATTATATCATCTTTCGTCTATACAACTTAAATAAACAAAATGTATGCTCAAATTTTAGTAGATTGTTAATATTTTTGGCAACATGACTTATATCTAAGCCCTTTCACAAGAAACAAATCCATCTTTTAAGTAAATAAATGTTGATACCGTTGCTTGTTGGAATTGGGGAACTTTGAATAGATAATGAACAGGAATAGTGGAATAATTTCGTGGAATAATTCAAGTGATTTTCTGTTAATTATGTAATGGGAACCTTACAATTTTACAAATGTGAACAGGTATGTTACTTTTCAGGGTTCCGTACCCAAAGGGCAAAACAGAGCTCTATTAATGTCTTACAGATTTGAAATTGGCATATTCTGTGTAGAATATTGACCCAAATCCAAATTATGAATTGAAAATAAGGGTTCCAGTGAGTAGAGTACAAATGATATTTCTACCTTTTTTAACTCCATAAATAAATGGGCGGCCATGAAAGATGCCAGTTTTAGACCACTTTTGTGCCGGGTCTATCTCAAAAACCCTAAAATAGTAATTTGTAATTTTACGTATATTATGTAAAAACTAAAATCACTGAAAACGCCAATTTTTATTAAAGGTTTTGGGTCACTTGCTCGAATACTCAACCAACTTAATTTTTAAGTTTTGTTTCATACATTTTGTAGGTAATGTAGGTAATGATAGAGATTTATTGAGTTTTTTATGACTATGCAACGAGCAAGTGTATCAAATTTCGACGAATCCTGTTATTAGGAAAATCCTACAAATGGCCTAGCTTCCAATAGGCAAGTATTACTAGACTGTCTCTTATTCCATCCAATTAGGTTCACTACAATTATTTTCGTTACAAAAGCTGGCAAAAATAACGAAGCCCATTATGTAATGTATTTATTCCACAAACGAATTTCAGAGAAATTATAAAGGAACATGAAATGTGTATAAAGCTTAAAATAAATGGAAGTTTTGCTTTTCATCCTAAAAGCCGGAATTGTTGTTTTGGAATTAAAACAGACCAATTCTTTCAGACTTATCCCGGCCGGCCGTCTCTAAACAATAATATTGCGGTGTATCTTACTACCTTAGGATCTTTGCCTTTGTTTTACTTTACTTTCGCCAAGAAAACATAATCATAAAAGAACTTACTTGAACTTTTGTATAATTTTGCGATGAAAAGTCGGTGATATTGATGTTCCTTGTATGTACATAATTTTTTGTATCAATAGTTTTCCTCTTGAAAATCTAGTCGCTTAAACAACTTTGCAAGTAGCAAGTAAGGTGGTGATTGTTTGAATATAACTCAATACACAGTTGAGCCCGGTATCAGCTCTACCACCTGCTATATAATTATTTATATATATTTTTGTAATATTTATGTCTAATATTTTCCCCCGAAGTCAATCTATTTCGGTATCTACATACTTCAGTTTGTTTTAACAGATAAACAAAGATCGAAACTATTTTTAATTATGTGCCAGTTTATTGACTATCCATACTAAATCCTAAGACAACGGCCAGATTTAACGGCGTTTCTAGCAGTATCGTCGTCGTTAATTATTATAGAGCTGTATTCATACAATTAGTTCTAGTTCGTGTCAAGTGTCTTTGTGCGACGTATCTGAATCTTCCTGGATCCGTTCTCTTCGTAAATTATGAAGAACTTTTATTTTTTTTCATCCAATTTGGAATATTGCAATTTAATATTTTTTAAGCCGTTGCAATACGCATGTAGTTTGAAATTATGCCTCAATGCGCAAGGTAAACTCGTACTTGCCGTTTTTTTGCGCCGTATTTAACTGATCGATACGACGACGACTGTATGTATCGCTAAAAGCACGGATTTTCATAATTTTATTGCTCTCTTTATCGGTTCTACCAATTGGCGGGTAACCAAAAAGCGGGTAATTTGATGGAAAATCGAAGTAGCAGTTAAAACCGGATATTGTGATTAGTTACAGTAAAGTCTTGACTTTTTGCACATGGATCAATGCTTCCACTATACGTATATTACAATAAATTTTTGACCAGGAATTGATTTCCCCTCTAAATACATGTACAATATTAGTTTTAAATCGTTGGGTAGGCCCGACGCCCCAATGCAATCGATTGTTCTGATTGGTAGGAAAAATATAAATATTTCAAACGTTTGTTCAATTGAGCATACTTTCATTGATTATGCATACAAAACAATTAAAACAATAGAAAATAACCGATTTTTGGGTAGTCTATATTTGGAAGCAGGTAAAACCAGGTATTTTTAATGGGTAAAGGTAAAATTTGTATAGGTATCGGGCCGCCCAGCCTCCTGATTCTGTATCGTAAAATCAGTTGCCAACCGAGTGCTCACCGTCGAAAACATACATATACTATCGAATTCCGCTTATATAAGGATCCCACTTGAAATGCATCACTATTCGTAACGTAGTTCAATACCCATTGAATGTTCATTTTTATCTGTTTTTGATGAATAGCAACCGATTCAAAGATACTTCATAGACCGCTGGTCTCTATTGGCCGTGAATCGTGCACCTGCGTTCGATGCGAGATAGTATTAGTTCGTTTTTAATATTTATATTTCGTAGTATATATACCTATAATATTACATTATCTAAAACTTAAATAACAAAAAAAACTACCTACCGATTCTAAATTCTAAATTCGTAGCGGGGGCGATGAGTCCTGCACTGACTCTCCGTGATCGTGAGTATTGTGCACTTCCCCCCGGTCAGTCAGCCCAGCCAGGACAGCTCCTTGAAGTAGAGCCGAACAGCTTCAGCATGCTGACATAAGAACTGGTCCAGTGAAGGGAAGGTGGAGCTCGTCGCTATCCCTGCCTTTCGTCTTGTATCTTCGGTTGCAGAGCAATAGAGCAGCACATGCTCCACTGTCTCTTCCTCTAAAAGGCAACCTCTGCATAGAGGGCTATCGGTACCACCTGTATTGAAAAGGTGCTTATTTAAGTTACAGTGTCCAGTTATGATACCTACCATGTCCCGCAGGTCGGATCGTTTTAATTTTAGTAAGTATCGGGTAACCTTACCGTTTGAATTCGGCATCATTAGTCGTGACAGTCTACAGTCTTTTCGTTCTGCCCATTTACTGTTGTGTACAGTCAGAGTGTGTTTCCGCAATTCTCCTCTGATAGCTTCTGCTGATGGTCGACACAAGTTGATACCCTGAGTCGTTACCTTCATATGAGATGCTAGTTTAGCAAGAGAGTCTGCTTGTTCGTTACCTTTATTTCCGTTGTGTGCTTTGGTCCAGCATAGCTTTACCTTGCACAAGGTTGACAGGTTTTGCAGTTGTGTATGGCAATCTGCAATAATTTTCGATCTACTTACAGGTTTGCTTAGTGCTGATAGTGTAGCCGCACTGTCTGTAGTTATTGTAACCTCTTCTATATCGCACGGTCTGCTTGTGCAAATCGCGATCGCAGCCTTAGCTGCTAGGAGTATACCTGCTGTCTCGGTTTGGAAAACCGTTGTTATCTTGTTGAGTGGGACTGATTTACCTAGCCCTAGTTCAGGTGAGACGTAGCTGCAACCAGCACCACCGTTCGTGTTTTTAGAGCCGTCAGTGTAAAAATTCAGTACCTTATGATTAGAGCTTGGCGCTTCTTGATAAAGTATCTCGTATCTTCTATCCATAACGTAGGTTTTTGGTGTTCTATCAGTCCCATTGGCTGCCTCCGGAACAACCTCTAAAGCTCGTTCAAGTATTTGGCAGTGATGGGTTTTTATATTGTTACCTTTCCATTGGCCAGTGGACTTTACCC
The DNA here is from genome assembly GCA_910592155.1 of Ypsolopha scabrella. NCBI lineage: Eukaryota > Metazoa > Arthropoda > Insecta > Lepidoptera > Ypsolophidae > Ypsolopha > Ypsolopha scabrella. The sequence goes on from OU342969.1 coordinate 9,270,169, forward strand.
GAAGGGCTGCGACCATCGCCTCCTGCTGGATGTGCAGGTGCGGCGGTGTGAGTCCTAGTAGTATGTCCAATGCTGCGGAGGGTGTCGATCTCATGCATCCGCTGATTAGTGTGCATGCTTGTCTTTGTAGTTGTTGCAGTTTGTTCTCAGTTGTTATTAACTTCGTTCTTGGCCACCACACCAAGGCTCCGTAAGTTAGAACCGGTCTTACCACTACTGTGTACAGCCATCTGCATAGTTTGGGTGTAAGTCCCCAGTCCCTGCCTACAGCTCTCCTACACTGCCATAGCGTATTGGTTGCTTTTTTTGTTATGTGGTCCACCTGCTTCCCCCACAGTAGTTTCTCATCAAGCCAAATCCCAAGGTATTTCACCTCCTTACTGAGAGTTAGCTGTGTGCCAAATAATGTGGGAAGTTTTAGTTGACTTAACTTTTTCTTTTTGGTGAATAAGATAAGTTCAGTTTTCTGTGGGTTTACGGATAGATTATGCTTACCACACCAGGTCTCGACTTTTCGCAACGCTGATTGCATCTTGCTGCACAGCGTTCCCTCAAAGAGACCCGATATCATAATGACCAAGTCATCTGCATAGCCCACCGTACAAAAACCATCCTTGTTTAGCTCTATGAGAAGATCATTGATAACCGCTACCCAGAGCAGTGGTGACAGCACTCCTCCTTGAGGGCACCCCCTTGTCACCTGGCAGCGTGTACGCTCTGATGTTTCGATGTATGCGGCGCGTTTGCTAAGCATATTGGTGACCCATTTTATCACTAGCTCGTGTACACCGTGCTCCTCGAGCCCGTGAACTATGCTAGGGAATGTGGTTTTATCAAACGATGTCGATGAAGGTTGCAAGGCAGGACTGCTTCGCCTCTATAGCTGTTTCTGCTTTGTGTACTACCTGATGCAAGGCAGTTTCTGTGGATTTGCCTGGTAGATAGGCATGCTGGTTCTGATGAGGTGGCCGCTCTTTTAGTGGTCCTTCTCGTACGTACCTGTCGCAGAGTCTTTCAAGAGTTTTGAGTAAAAACGGTGAGAGACTGATCGGTCTGTACGCCTTAGGTTGTGTATAGTCGTCCTTACCAGGCTTGGGGAGAAAGACTACTTTAACTTCCCTCCAGGAGGTGGGGATGCATTTCCAGGCAAGACTGCTCCTGAATATTTCCACAAGGTGTTTCATAATATATTCCAAGGACCATTGCATAAGAGCAGGGAAGATGCCGTCGCCTCCCGCTGATTTGTATGGAAGGAATGTACTTACCGCCCATTTGATTCTTTCCTCCGTGACTATGGACTCCGCTAGTTCCCAGTCCTCCTTCGAGGATACCTTCCTCCTACCGATATAAATATCTAAAAAAGAGATATAAATCAATATTGAACTATAATGTTAAATATAGTGTTAATATATATTTTTTATTGTATACTATTCCAATGCTGGTGGTAGTATAAATAATAAAATATAGCTAAAGTTATGGCTTTTTTAATGGGAATGCGGCTTTTTGAGTTATGTGTCATTTTTAAATTAACTGATTGTACGAGAAACTGACTCACCACAATCCCAGATATTAGTTTCTTTATCCGGTCCACAAAGTGTCATCTAGTTTCATTAGTTATTGTCCAAAATACGAGTGAATTCCCTTTTTATGGAGTGCACTCGCGGGACAGTCGCCTTAAGACAATAAAAACTTGGTACTGGAATTAAATTAAGACATCCATTGTTATATCGTTGTTAAGAATATAACTTTCATTAAAAAGTACTTTCCTTCTCAAATATTAATTACGCGCTTTATAGAATAATAAAGTCTTATTACGAAGCAAACGCTGTGGTTCATTAAACTTTTTTTTTGCATTGCTGGTCTTTAATTATCCGTTGTCTTTGTTCGTGGTGACGAGCGTTGTAGCGCTTATTACTTTGTTTTCCATTATTTTTTTAATAATTCCAAATTATTTTAAGAAATAACAGGGGAACTTCCGTAGCATCAGTAATTTGTCCATTACAGATTTCCGTAGATTTTTGCGAAAGGCCTAAGAGTGATGAACGCCTCGCCTTCTGTTACTCTCCCAGTTGCTGGGCGAAGGCTCTTCATCATAGGTATAATCGACGCTCTTTATCAAGCGTGGTAATGGCCAAGCATGCATTTACCTTGTAAAGGGTTAAAAAAAGATATCATACTTTATGGTTTTTACTCGTTTTTGCCCGGGTTTGATATTAATGCTATTAAATTTGTAGAAAATACACCATTCACCCTAATTACGAGTACCTACAAGGTAATTTAATTCAAAGATGGAATTTCAGTTCAACTTGGTATTCTGTAAACTTTATTTAGAAAAAGAAAACGTAAGAAGATATTAGATTTATACAGAAAAAATGTAAAAAGTCTGAATATTTTCATGTCCTAAACTCTGTAAAACAATCTTTCTTTGCTGAAAATTCTTACTTTACCTTATCTTTGTTCAACAAAATCTGTTCTTACAAACTGTTAACCTGATAACCTCTTAATTTTGTTGATGTAAATAGTTTAGGGTCTCATGAATGTCAAATTGAAGTGTGTTAAAATTATTTTTGGGGTTCCGTAGTCAGACATGGAACCCTTATAGTTTCGCCGTGTCCGTCTGTCCGTCTCTCCGTCTGTCCGCGGCTTAGTTCAGAGACTACCAGTACTAGAAAGATGTAATTTAGTATGGGTATACAGTACATATCAATTACGCCAAAAAAGTGGGAAAAAAAAATCTCGAAAAAATGTTTTTTAATTGTATCTCCCATACACGTAAATTGGGGGTGAATTTTTTTTTCTCGTCTATCTTCTGGTGTGGGGTATCGTTGGATGGGTCGTTTAAAAACAGAAACAAAAACGACTTCTGCCCAAATTTGTTTTTTTTGTCATTAAGGATAGCGTTACAATAGTACTTGAAGTTTGGCTTATCAGTTAGTATCAAATCCCCTGAAAACACCCCAAAAAATTTATACAAATTCAAGGTTTGGAATCAAAACCCACTAAAACACACTATGTGACAAATAAAAGCCCCTATAAAGTGATTGCCCAATATCAGCTCTTGATTTCGAACACGTGACTATGCAAACTATAATTATGGCAATTTTTGTTGTGCGGTGTAGATCTGTGTTTGTTATTTTAAAGATTTAATGAGTAAAAACTATATAATTTAATGAAATTTCTGAAATAATGTGATCCAAATATGTCAAGGAAGCGAACTGTATGTATGTATTTGGTTATTTGTATGTATGTATTTGTGTATTTAAGTATGTATTTGTATTTAGTATATTTATAATTATATTATAGATTTAGAACTAACTTAGAATGTACATATGCACTGATGTGAATTTCTTCAATAAAAATGTTTTATATTTTCCCAAGGTTGACTGGAAGAAATTCCTTTTAGGAATAAGTCCGCCCTTGCCTTCTGTCTGTTCTTTGTATATTTGTAAATATCTTGTTCTGTGTGCAATAAAGTGTTTATTCATTCATTCATTCATTCATTCACTGTAAATAAAACAACCTGGAAACGTGAAATTCTACGCGAAAAACGGTACGAGTTTGGCTCTTTGTAAATAGCATTGTCTCATGCGAAAAAGGTATTATTCAGTATGACGCCAGCAGACAGCGTGTGGTGTGGTAATGTAGGTAGTGCAGTTTGCACTATCAGTATTTTCTCATCGTCTTGGAAAATTGTGTTTTATTACATTATCTTACTACGTCACTTGTAATGATAGGATTACCTATTAATGTTCTTAATGTTTTTTTTAAATGAAAGAATAGATCCACCCTTAGCCAAACAGGGGCAATAAAGTGTAGTGTATTGTGCATAGTTTATATTTATTTTCCACGTAAGAACTTTTATTATATTCCTACACGACACTGCACAACACTCAACAGTCAATTTTCCGCCATCTTGCGGTACCACGCCACAGATAATTCGACTTCTTTCTAAATTCCAGCCTATTTTTTTTGAACCGGCTGTTTTCATTGCACATTTATAACCTGTGGGACCATTTAAAACAAACCACAGACCAATTCTAAAACGAGGGCACACACCATAATATGACAAAAAAAAAAGAAAAAACATAATATGGCAAGTAAAATGTTACGGCTGCAAAATTTTGCCATAATATGGCGTAAAACGCCTCAAAGGATGCACCTAAGAATATTTTGAAAATCACATCTATCGTTCCTAGTTTGTTTTTGGTGCATAACATCTTCCTCGATTTAATATTTTTCGATTGCAAAACCCACTAAAATCTGTTGTGTTACTATCAAATTCCTCTAATTTTAAAAGTGAGTTTCATAAACCGCTAAAATAAATGTAAAAAGCTATGCATCTTTGTTTTAACTAGAGTTGTGATGCTGAATAGTGATTTTTATGTATTTTCATATTCTGTAGGCCCATTTCGTATTAAAAAGCTCTCTGTATTTCTGATATTAAACATTTGACAAGTTTTTACTTGTTTGTGACGACTAAGTAAAAACTGTTTTAGGGGGTTCTGAAACTACACGACTCCGTATTGAGTTGGTCGCTTGCACGTTACCAAAACGAATTACGTTGTTATGACGGTTAAAATTGTGTCATCTAAATTAGCCCAACGTGTGTCGGCACAAATATCGACGGAAATGACATTGTAATAACGTTCATATCAGTGCGCACAGCAAAGTGCTGTTACGACGATCGTTGCGACTTCGAATGGCGCAAAATTTGAGAAAATAATACTTTCCACATGGACGCGTTGGACGGAAAAATATTTTTTTAATCTATTGTACTAAGCTATTATTGACTTAAATTTTAAAACAAGAACTATGAAAATCAAGCGTTTTTAATCCAACTCAATTTTTTTATCCAGAATATGAATGATTTTGCGTAATGAATTCATATAGTTTTAAAGGTTACAGTTTAATTTGTGTTTTATTAATTTACAAGAACTTACCATATCAAAATGCGTTCACACAGCATTAGCTCAAAGTACGTTTGGTTACAACATTAATACAAACTAAACAATAATCAACCAATATTTTTTTCTGAAATTATTCTTGTACCGCTTTGGCTACTCATTTTCAGTAACTAGAGGCTATTTTCATTACACACTCGGGAGAATCGCCTTAAAATAGGAAGCTTGAAATACATTCGATCGTATGTCTGACGGACTTTTAATCTATTGATGAATTACTCTTCACTCCAAACATTATTAAGACAAAATTGCTTTCCCGCGATCAAGAACTTAATTGAACTGTCTTCTATGAGGAAAGCAAGGTGTTAATGGACGCAAATTCGTCAATTTATATGCGCATCAGGCGCCTTTGTCGGGCGTAATTATTGCGAACGCGGTTAAAGTGTTAACAGCTTTGAAAATTTCATTAGTTTTCTGAAACTACGAGTATTTGCAAACGACACGTTAGTAAGTAATGCTGTGCTGCCGTCTTGAAATGCTGAAAAATATAATTAGAAATAATAATTTTCCTCACACACATGATCATTATCAGATTGAAAAAATATTTGGATTTACGCTGAAAATACTAAACCTAACCTATCGGCTTATTAAGTATGCAAGACGAAACTTTTCTTCATTTTGTAATGAACGCTGAGAAAGTTAACTTACAGCATATTTTATTACAATAAGCTTCTTACAGAGAGTATTACCCTCGTGTTTTTATTTTATTGTCATACCCAGAAAAATACAAAATTTTCCGAAGTATATTATTGGCCAGAAAAATATAGTAATTTATTGATTGGATGCAGAGAACAAAACAGCAATAAAAAAATCGGTGTTTCTAAAGACTGTCTTTCTCCGCTATGCATTTGTGAAGCTTACACTTCTTGACTAAAAGTTATTGACACTAGAAGCTATGGGTAAAATGCTATTTGAACAAGATTTCGAGATCAACCTATTTCGAAAAGCTGAACCCGAAATTTCCCGGAAACCGATTCAAAGTTCTGAGTTCTGCCTACGTTTCAGATTCAGGTAGTAGAACTACATAACATTTGCCAAAATTAAATGGGTCACAGGATAGGATTGCAGCTTGTTACGTCATTGATATTTGACATGTGGTTTCAGCTACATTTTGAATGCGGCTACAATTTTGATATTTTAACTGGTTAAAACAACTCTTTGATAAAGTTTGCTACATCTGTTAAGGGCTATTTTGACATAATCAATATTCACTTGAGAGTAAGTACATAATTAAAACAGTCTGTACATTATGCTAAACAAAACAATGTAAAATCTGGGACCCGGGACGCACAAGGAAGCTTCATAGGGCCAAAGTATACACTTTAAGGGCCTACTTCTTGTGTATAGAAAAAGGGAAAACCGAAACGAAATAAAGGACTTGTTAAGATTATGGCAAGCAAACGTGTTCAAGTAGCAAGCCGTGATCCCTCATAATAAGTACTGAACCCTGAGGTTGCTCTTCTCCGTTATCTAATCGTATGTATCTTTTACCTTTACGTTCCGGATTTCTTTTATACATTTTACAGCAAATTGAATAGATATCGATTTTCTTCTAAAGGATAACTTGAATTTATGGATTTCGTCATAATATAATGGTAATGAAGTTCACAGATTGTATTGTAGTTAAAACAATTTAACCGATAAACTCTAATAAAATTAAAATACATCGTCAGGACTTGAATCCCCGAGGGGCGTCAAAAGTTTCCGAGTATTGAGTGTGAAACAAAGGTTACATTTCACACTCGTACACCCACTATTCGCTGATTGCGGGCACAGATATGGGCCAACAGCTTAACGATATAGGTACAAAGATAACGATAATATCGTTACATATTATGTACTTACATAATTACAATGAATGAGCGTTGGCTTCTATGTGAGTACGATATGTGGGGATAAAAACTTCTATACACTTCGATACAGTGAGGACAACGAGTCATAACATATATGCCGATGTCGCTTAAGGCGCAAGCCACATAGAAACGGTGCGGGCGCGCCCTCAGCGCACCTCCTCTATCTGTTTTGCACCACGTCCCTCTCCTACATTAAGACTACATTTTGTATGAAAGAACATTCGAAAGGCATCGAGACGGCACGCCATGGTTGCGGCGCAGGCACGCTGCGGGTGCACCGAAGGCGCACCGCCGGCGCGCACCCCCGTCACCTCGCCCACATCTTGTCAGATCAAAACATTGAGCTCTAAATACTTCGGGGTACGTCCATGGATCAAAATCAAACACTCGCCGGTAGCGCTCCGGTAGCACGCCGGTAGCGCGCCAGTCGAACGCCGGGATTACTACTGCTGGTGACCTTGGGTGCATGGGTCTCACTCTGTCACACAACTCTTCCCGTCTCTATCGTTTGAAGGGGAATCAAGCTGCGATCACGCTCAAATAAACCTAATATAATATAAATAATTACATTTATCACACTTCACACTATCACACTAATATTTTAAATGCGAAAGTTTGTGTGAGGGTGTGTGTGTGTGTGTAAAAATTCAAATAGTAATCTAAAATTTTATAAACCACAGCTGAATATGTGATAACTTCTGTATTTTCTCGCGTATTTGATGAGAAACGGATGATACCCAGCTTTTGTTTTTGTTTTTTGTAGTTAGGCCTATTAATTATTATGGCTTTAAAATGATAAAATATGTCAAAACTAAAGGTATGGTGTCTTAAAATAAAGACCAAAGTATGTTAATGCAGAGTTTCAATTTCCCAAATAGGCAGTTTGCAGCGTCTTCGACGTTGTAAAATATCGAATTTCACATTTTGACAGGAATATTCATCTTGAAACTAAGGAAAATACGAGATCCTCTGATCCCATAAGAAGAAAAAAACAAGAATTTACAAATGTAATATAGGTGAAGAAATAAAGAAAATCAGACTTAGCCGTTAGCCGTTAGTGCATTGAGATCTAGAAAAAAAAAGAATTTGAAAAACTTGGCTTATACGGCAGCGTATTATTAATAATTTATAAAAACGCTATATATAAAAACGCAGAAGAAAAATAAATATGAATGTGAGGAGCTTTGAACTTAGAGATTTGAATTCGGAACCTCTCGCTTACCGGGCGGCGATTGCTCTACCAACTAAGCTATGCAGGTCTCAACACAACTCGCGAATTTATCCATGTGTTTTTTCGATACGGCAATAATATGTATAGTATAGAGACCCACTTTACAGTTAGCCACATGGCTGTATGGCCATAATATCTTTGCCTAGCCTAAAAAAAATGTATGAAGAAATAAAAAATGAAAATTTCACTCTTTGATAAAAAAGAGCAACAAAAAGAGCAATGACAAAAACATTATAACGCGTCTAAAGCCGATAACCAGCATACGTCTAACCCGCCATCCCGCGATTCCGCAAGATAGACATATTAAAATCTCATTGGTATAAAAACAGCGTCCCCGCCCCCCGCCGTAACCAAACGCTCATCGTGCGGGATTGCCATCTCATTACGGAGTGGGGATCTGATATTCTGCCGCACGTGACTAAAGGAAATTGAAATCTCTATCGGTTAATCGAAATATCGAATGGATTTTTAATAAATATTATATCCTTGGTTTGTAGCAAAATTTCAGATGGGCTGATTAAGCGGATATTCTCGCGATTTGATTTTATATATATATTTTTTTTAACATGAATTCTTGATGACACTTGACTAACATTTATCCTTAACATTTTTAAACTAAACATACTATAAGTACCTACACACAGCGCGCGAGTTGAATGCAGATATGAAGAATGTACTATATACATGTATACACACACAGCCGTTATCTCTACGCACACAGCACTATACTGCAGGCGTGCGAGGGAGGTGTGCGGACGCCGAGGGGATGTGCTCCCACCCTTCACTTCAGCCCCTGACTGCATTCAACTTACGCGCTATCTGTACATACATATACTCAAAACTATCTGCGAGAGAAATAGGCAGAGATGACAGAACTACATCTGCTACTGTTCTGACACATCTCTTTCTATTTTTCCTTTCATGGAGTCATACATGCTGTTTTTGGCCTTTCTCTATGTTGCCAATAGTAAAGCGTACATTCTTTTAGTGTGGCCCCGTTCAGCTGTTCTATGAAACATAATTTATTTGTACAAATGTATCAAGAAAAATAAGGTTAAAAGGGGAAACATTTAAAGATTTTACGGGAAAACTTCAAAGAATAGTTTATTTTTTGGTTGTGCAGTGGAGCCCGCATCAAGCTATACACATTGAGTATAAGCTGACCTCTCATTGTACGGAAAGCCAATACAATGAGAGGACAGCTTATACTGAAAGGTTTAGCTTGATGTGGGCTCCACTGTACAAGGTAAAATAAGTGTTCATGTCTACTTATTAAAAATCACACTAATATTATAAATGCGAAATTGTGTGTGTATGTTTGTTACTCTTTCACGCAGAAACGGTTGGACGGATTTAGATGAAATTTAGAATGGATATAGCTCATACCCTAACTCAACACATGGGCTACTTTTTATCCCGGAAAAAAGCATATCGTTGAACCGAATAACACGCGTTTCATAAATAATCATAACTGTAGAACTTTCAGGCCATCTGGTCACGCACTAGTCATAAAAGTTTCTGGTAAAGACACCCTGAAGTCCTTTTATCAGAACTTTTAGAGTGCATACTCAGCTTGACTTTTGAGTGAGATAAAACGTTAGGTAATAAGTTTTACGTGATATCATTGTGCTTATCGTTATACGTTTTTAAATGTGAGATATATCAAGAATTAAATGTGAGTTTTAAAATTTTAATTTAACAAATAATAGTATTTAATTTCGAACCTATTAATAGATTACTGAAGTACAGAATCGAGATTGAAAAACTTACATTCCATATAAATAATAATTGAAATGATGTCTTTAAACACACTCTTTTTCATAGTTTGACAAATGTGGTTTATTCGGGAGATCTTTCAAAGAACATTCAACTCTATTCACAGCCATAATAGTTTGAATGAACTAAAAACTCTATGTAATAGAACTTAAAATAATAATATAAGACTAAAATAAACATATATAAACTAAACCATTTACAATAAACGAGAACGTTTGACAAATAAGAATACCATCAATATTATATACAATACTATATCATACATGTATTATATATAATATTATATCTACGTTTTTGAGATTGGAAATTCTGTTTTATAAATAAATAAAAAACTCGAATTTTTCTTTTACTCTTATTTTTTAACCATAGTTTGTCATGTCAAATAAGAATCCATATAACCCTCAAAGAGAGAAATAATTGGTAAATTCTTATGGAAGTGACTAAAGGACTGCAGCGGTCCTTTGATTTTTAAAATTATTGAACCGTACATCATTATCTTGCTGTTGAAATATCTTCCTTAGCACGAACTAATAAAGTTCAATTTGCAATGTACAGTTCGGTAAGGGAAGCGATCCTTTAATTTTATAAATTATTGAACCGTAAGTCATCGGAAAGTGTTCGAAAAATGTTTTTTTCTGCATATCGTGAATTTTGTTCAAACTACGGGGGTCGTCTAGCTCCGCTCCGCTTCGCTCGGTCCCTAATATATACTTACATGTCAACCTAATCGCTCCTCCTCGCTTCGCTCGTCGTCGCAACCTATCCCTAGCGATCCAATAAAATTAAAACTAAGGAAGCTGCTAACGGCTATTTAGTCACTTTCAATTCTTATCGATTACCGAATTGAAAATTGTATGGCATCGAAATTGCCTTATTTTAAATAATCCCCAGGTCACACCTCCATAACATAATAAATGTTAACAGTGGAACCGGGTAAGTAGTCGCAGGCAATAGCGAAATATTACTCATTCAATTTATCGCTTTTTCCTGCCTGCTTTCATGTTACATTTTCTGTTTGAAAACTAGACGGAGTTTCGTTAACCAAAAACTAAAGCACCCATTGTAAGTCTACACCCGCGTACCGACGAACCCGGCACGCACACATTCACATCATAGTTAGTCTATTTTCCACAGTAAGTCCACTCACACACTTGTAAATCGCCGCCATTGCTATGCTTCGATTGTTGCTTAGCGATTGTTTTTTTTTGACGTAACATAAGAAATTAATGTTTGGATTACGGAAAACTGTTTGCATTATGTTAATGATACATCAGCTTGAAAATTCAATTAATGGCGAGCTGTATTTATCGTGAACACAGCTGGATCAATGAGGAGTAATGAAATTTACGCTCAGTATGATTCCAAACAAGATACGAATAATTTGTTTTGAAATCGAAATTACGCTATCAATTCGGCAATAAGAGTTTTCTTTTTTTCTTACTTCTATAGGTATTTCTTAATTATTTAATCAAATACCTTGTACTAAACGATACGTTATTGTCTATGGGCATTCAAGTTAATATCCATTATTTCCCGCTTCTATTTACTTCTTTTGTAGCAGGTGACCAAAGTAAAACATTTGTATAGGCTTTTTGAAAAAAAAATTACTTTGAGAATATTACATATCATGTCCAATAAGTCATGTCACAAAAACAATACAACTTTACTTATCACTCAAAACTTGACCTCTCCTGCGCTCGGCCTTAGACCTTAAATGCGCAATCCCGTTTTCTACGAAATAGAAAATAGTGACAGAAAAATACAAAAAAAAATGAAAACTGATTAAAGGGGGTTTTTTAGAATACAAACCAAAAATATTTTGTATATAATTTGCTATACAATAAGCAATTTTAAATTTTTACTTTTTAGGGTTCCGTACCTGAAGACGAAAAAACGGAGCCCTTATAGGATCACTTTGTTGTCCGCCTGTGTGTCAAGGCCCTTTATCTCGGGAACTCGTCCCCCAAGCCTTTACATTATATATACCTCTAATCGAGTTGAAATTGTCCCTTGAAGCTCTGAAAAAATTAAACTTCTAACATAACGTAAAACGGATACGGCCGTTTATGCTGCAAAAACGTATATTTCGACACTCTCAATAGAATTAAAATTTATAGGGTATTTCCCGTTGACCTAAAACTATGAAATTTGGCAAGTTATATCGTCTTATACTACAAGTATAGGGAAAAATCTGAAACAAAATAAAATTAAATCATCAAAAAAATATAGTCTTTAACGGAACCCTTGGCGGGTGAGTCCGACTCGCACTTGTCCGGTTTTTTATTAATGTACCTATAAGTACATATAAAACTTAAATCTTTTTATTATTACATTAAACTAACGCTCGGTAAAACCTATTATTAATTTAGATTAGATAAGATAAGATAAGCATTTATTTGTCACCACAACACAAAATACATGACATGACAAAATAAAAGACTCAACTCTAACAAATTTTTAACACTGAGACGCAGTACATTAAAACTTAATTAATGACACACACAGCCATGTAACATAATGTATCATCTGTCGTGGCAAAAAAAGGGCTCTAAACTCAGCATGTGCTGCAATGTACACAGTACAAACTGCAGCGCTGTTATTCGGCCAGAACCTAATAGTGGTGACGCACGAACACAAATAACGGTGCAAGAGTTCTACATACATAATATTTATGATTAGAAAATAATTAATAATTTAAATTCCAGTATATATGTTTACTTGATAATGAATATATTTGTTGTATAAATAATAAATACGGCAAATATTATAAATAAGTCTCAATCTAGATAAACAATATAATCCACAAATGCTTAGCTAATTACCTAGGCATGAGCCTTGAAATGTATTTTATATATTTAAGCAAAAATGTTATCTATAGTAAAAACAACTGAAACCTTAGATCTCTACTATTTAAGTTCAAGTTCAAGTTCAAGTTCTTTATTGCATTTGCCATATACACAGATGTTGGTAGTACAATGACACCCTGTTTGGGTACAGCAACATAGCTTAAAATTACATATACATTCTTAATTAACTTAATATCTATATAAAATACCAACTAGGCCTTAGGTGTAATAACATTAGTTGTACCTATCACTACAAAACAACATTCTAAACTTAGGTTTATATTACACAATCTTGGGGTGTAAATTAACCCTAGGTACCTAGCTTAATAATAATAAAATTAAATTATTTAATACTGAAGCTCAGTCAAAGTTTATCATTCTGGTATTCAGTAATGCTATAGTAGCATTTCTTGATAAGGAATTGTTTCAGCTCTTTTACAAATTTTAAATAGTTTGTTTCGGATTTTAAACAGGTCGGTAATTTATTATAAATTTTAATTGACATAACAAACGGACTAGTGGAATGACTGGTGAGGTTGGAGGTAGGTAACATCAATCTGTTTTTATGTCGCAATGAATAGTTTATAGGTATGTCATGCCGTGTTGTGTAAAAATTTGGGTGGTTTTTAACAAATTTACATACCTCTAAGATATATATACAGGGCAGGGTCAAAATTTTAAGATTAGTAAAATGTGGTTTGCAGCTATCTGTATCCTTAATGTTAACTAGTATGCGAATGAGTTTTTTTTGCTTTATAAAGAGAGATGGCGCGTCTGTACTATTTCCCCACATGATTATTCCGTAGGTGAACCACGAGTAAGCGTATGCGTAGTAAGTTGTAAGAGCAGATTGTAAGTCGGTGGATTTTTTTATTTCCATAAGAGCGTATATAAATCTGGCTATTTTATTCCTAATTTTTTGAATGTGTGGTTTCCAGTTTATGTGTGTATCTATTTCTAAGCCAAGTAAGGTAAAATTATTTACTGTTTCCAATTTAATGGAGTTAAATGAAAAATCTATTTTAAGGGGGGTTTTTTGGTGCGGGTGAAAAGTTATTATTTTTGTTTTATTAAAATTTATCTCTAGATTATGTTTATTCATCCAATCGTTTATATTATAGAATAATGAGTTCAGGTTTTGATCCATGTTGATATTGTTATCACATGCCATTAACACCGACATATCATCTGCAAACAGAACACACGTTTTGTTGATAGTTTTTGGCAAATCATTAATATATAGTATAAATAGCAAGCATCCAATAACACTTCCTTGGGGAATAGAGGCATTTATTGTTTCATATTCTGATCGTACGTTTGTTATTTCATTTGTAGTATTGTTATAAGATTCTATTTCTACTATTTGCTGTCTATTTTCTAAGTATGAACTGAACCATTTGTAGCAATTTCCACGTATTCCTATGGAATAAAGTTTATTCAGTAAGAATTTGTGTTGTACTTTATCATAGGCTTTTGTCATATCTAATAATACTCCAACTCCATATTTTTTCTCATTTATAGTATTGAGAACCTCTTGAATATATTTGTACACTGCCAGGATCGTAGACCTTTTTTTTCGAAATCCGTTTTGGCTGTCATGGAAGATGTTATATTTTTCACAAAAATTGTATACTCGATTGCACATAGCTTTTTCGAATATTTTGGATAACGTAGGCAATTGTGAAATCGGCCTATAGTTATCTGGGTCTGTTTTTTCTCCTTTTTTATAAATAGGTTTTATAATTGCAATCTTAAGTAAGTCTGGAAATGTGCCTTCATCAAAAGATTGATTAATTAAAATACATAAGGGTAGAGATAGTTCATCAGAGCACTGTCTAATAAGACTTGGAGGGAATTCGTCAATACCATGACTGGTTTTATTTTTTAGATTTCTAATTAGTTTATTGACTTCTTGATAGTTCACAGGGCGCAAAAACATTGTATTGTCGGTGGAGGAGAGTACTGGTGGGTAGTGAGTCCCTGAACTTGTTGTTCGGTGACCTATTGATGTAAAATAGTTATTGAAAGTGTTTGCTATGATGTCAGGTTTTGAAATGGGGGTATTATTTATCAATAATGTTATATTGCTTTTTTGCTTTTCTTTTTTTTTATTTGTACGTTCATTTATTATATTCCATACAGTTTTCATTTTATTATTAGATTTACTCATTCTGTATTTATAGTTGAGCTTCTTGGCAGTGATTATTGTCTTTTTTAGTATTTTTGCGTAGCTTTTATAATGTTTTTTAAGTATTTTATTCCTTGTTTTTTGAGATATTATTTTGAGCATTCTTTTATGGTGACAAGATTGTTTTATTCCAGTGGTTAGCCAGTATTTCTTATTTTTTGCTTTAATTTTTATTTTTCGTTTAGGCATGCATTTATTTAATATTTGCTGTAGTATATCATTAAAATTCCCGTAGTTTTCATTAACTGAGTTATTTGGTGAAATTACTGTTTGCCATTCAACGTTTTGTAATTCTGTTTTGAATTTTTGTATATTAACGTCATTATATAATCTCCTATGGGTGTGCCAGTTAGTTTTATTTTTTTGGGGTGGTATATTAAGGTGTATAACGGTGCCCTTATGATAAGAAAACCCTAACTCTTCTACAGACGTGTAAAATTTATTTCTATCCATATTTGTAAATATCAGATCTAAGCAAGTAGATGAGGTTGGTGTAATATGTGTAGATTCTTTGATATATTGACTTAATTTATATTCCAACATAAGCTCTATAAATTTATTTGTCTTAACATTATTTTTCAGCACATTTGTATTGAAGTCACCTCCTATGATTATATTTGACTTTAAGTATTTGAGATTAATAAGGTTGAGAATTTTTTCAAGTTGGTTATAAAACACTGTCTCTTTTTTTCCATTCCAGTACATAACAATTAAAAGAATATTTTCTTCAGCTAGTTCTACAGCACACACTTCTACAACATATTCAACCGATAAGTTAGATATCTCTTTAATTTCTGTTAGGTGTATGTTTTTGTTTGCAAGGATGCACACTCCGCCGCCTCTTCGAGTTGTTCTGCTGAATGATGCCGCTACTTTGTATCCAGTGAAGTCTATGAGGTCTTGCTTTCCAGGAGATAGCCAAGTTTCAGAAATGCAGAGTATTTGATATGTTGGGTTTTGTTCAAGGAAGGTTTCGAGACTTTCTTGTTTATTAAATAGGCTTTGAAAATTTGGAAATAATATATTAAATTCTTTTTTAGTTACGAAATGTATTGTTTGTGCTATTTGCTGGATTTTGAGAGTCGTTTATTTTAGTATCTTCGATATTTTGTTCAATTCTGTTTATTATAAGCTTATTGTTTTTGATAACTGCATGCTTTCCATTTTTTCTTGCATTTTTCATCATATCCTGCATTAATCTTCTTTTATTTCTTCCAGCTTCATCCAGGTACTCAGAGACATATAAACCAGTATTCTTCAAGTAAGAAGCGTTGTCCAGTATGTATTTTGCCGTTTTTTTACTTATTAATTCCACCATTATAGGTCGGCGATATGATCCTCTCTTTCCTATGCGATTTATAAATTCAATATGTCCCGAGATGTCAATATTATATAGATCTCTGAATATATTTTCTATTTGATCCATCAATATATACTCCTCTTCGTACTGCACCTCGTTCAGCCCAAACAGAACAAATTTTTTGCTGTTGTCGCACTGACAATTTTTTACTTGAGTCGAAGTTGGGTGGTTTGTGATTTTACCTGAAATTTGTTGTAGCTCATAGTCTAACTTATCTCTTTTTTCTTGCATATTTTGTATTTGTTTCTCCATTTTACTAACACGAGACAACGTATTAGTTTGAGTAGATTCCAATTTAATGAATTTTTGTAAGAAGTTTTCTTCCAACTTTTTGATAGATTCAGCGAATTTATCTTCTATTGATGCGGCTATTTTTGCTATTATGTTTTCCTGCATTGAATTTAGCTTTTTGTCCAACAGATCGCCAAGTTTTTCGAGGTCGGGAGACATTTTGTCAGAGTCATCTTGAAGTGTGTCCCCTGGTATGCTTCGGTCAGAGTCTGACTCATAGTTTGAACGTTCTTGTTGCAGGCTTCTGACGGGAGTGGAATCATTTTTAGGTCTCCTTGTTATAGTTTGGCATTGTGGACATAACCAGTTAAAATCATAACATTGCGGGTTTTTTTTGTATTGTACCGTGGTGATCCCCAAGCATTTATAGTGGTACGCACCTTTACACGAGCAGCAACTTATTCGTTCTGAAATGACCACTGCTTTCTTGCAGGCTTTACATGACATGGTAACTTGCAGTTTAGTAAACAGATAATCGTAGCTTGTAGTACGCTCTCGTAGCTTGGCGTAGCACGTTTAAAATTCTACGCTTAAGCACGATGTGGATCTAGTCCACCCTCTGTTGGCTGTATCAAATACTAATGGCAATTTAGTATAGTAGTTCAGCGTAGCTACGGTGTGTATGGCATGCAGCGCGCAAGCAAGCCGTTTACTGGCACGATAATTAGTACGGCGTGTTTCTCACAGATGTCGCTGTATAAACTGAAAACCGTAAATTTCGGTTTTTTCAGTGTGGCGCAGCACTATGTTCACTCCACTGATTTTCTAGTAACTTATTACAATGATTATTGCACTTGTCTATAACATGTAATCAAACACACGAAAATTATTATAACAATGTAGGTATTTTGATATTCCTTTGTTTGTTTCACTATTTTATGTCGTAATTACTGAATAGCACGAAAACTAACGAAATAACACTGATGGAGTATCTTCAACAAATGGATATTATGGACGTAACACTAGAACTTCAAAATTTTGCTTCTTTATATTACTATTTAAAATAACAATTGGAGTGACTCCAATAATAAGTAATATAATAAGTAATATTATGCACTTACAAACCAAGTACAGGTTGATCGGCTTTATTGTTTTTGAGTTACGTCAACATTAACTGTCCACATATTATAAGGTTATACCGACAAAAAAGTCGAACAAACACCAAAATACTTGTGTGGTTTTCTGTTTTTCAACCTATCCCAAAAAAGAAACCTCTTATTCTTCTGCTCTCGTAAAATATGTATTGGTACATTTTGTTCCGAAATCAAAGAACATTGAAACAATAACTCAAAGCGAAGAGAACACTGAGCGGGACGTTGCATAAATTGAATTTTTTAAAATATCTCTGGAAAGTCATTACTCCCGTAGATGTAGGCGAACAGTACACCGTCTACATCAGGTAAACCGAAATTATTCCACTACTATTATCTTTAAACTATTAGACTGTAAAATAATAAAAAGCTGGAAAAATACCCATCCATCCATCCATCAGCTTGTTTCGAAAGATCCGTTTATTCAAGTGCCACAACACACACGATAAAATACAATTTTAATTAACATAAAAAATGCTAAAATAAATGCAAACAAACATCAATATGTAGGTAAACGTGTAAGGTCATCTGTCGTGGCAATAAAAAGGACCCTAACTCAGCATATGCTACGGGTGTTAACAGTAACATCCCGCAGCGCTGTTATTCTGCTAGTCCCTGTAATTGATAAACGAACACGGAAATAGCGCGCGGTACCGGGATAAAATAGATGTAGGTATGAATGTAATATAATAAATAAATAGTTGTACTTTTAATGTTTGTATTGTATAGGTATATATTGAATATTATTATTTTATTTGGGCTGATAAATACAAAAGAAAAATTTTAAATTTGTGCATTAATCTTATACAAGAAATAATTGAGCGAAGTTATATGTATAAAAGACGTGTGTTTTGTTTTTTAAACTGGCTGGCGAGTATTATTGCAAAGATAGGAGATACATTTTGAATTTTGATTTAAAATTGGTCTTACATTTCAAAATACGTAAAGGGGATGGAATTTTGATAATAATAATTGTTAATATAATAATATGTCGACGCAATTAATATGTTAGATAAAACAAAAGCATAGATTCGGTACCGCGCTTCTCATGCGCGGCACTGCAAATATAGGCCCAATGGGCCTGTTTTGTGTACCTTGGTGTAGCTGGTCTCGCTTGCGCCACTGTCGAAGCTCGTCGCTCTATCTCTGTCATTCGGTGGCACTTGTTTAAAAAAAGAGTTCCATTTTCCAGTTGACGATATAAGAACGTGCCGTATCTATACCCTTTGTTATATCAATGGTATACCCATGCCAAATATTACAGCGTTACTTATAGTACTAAGAGTTACTGAGCAAATACGCAGACAGGCAGACAGAAGGACGGACGTGGCGAAACTATAAGGGTTCCGTTGACTACGGAACCCTAAAAATTGATATTTTCATGACATCAGTGCAAGACTTCAGAAAATCTTTTCAGGATAATATCCCTAACGGTCTTCTCCACCCAGTTATAGTGGTTATAAAATGTTATTACCGCAGATGATGGAATATAAATATTAGATTTTGTACCCAATATGGCGGTCTTAACCATAATTGGTTTTCTCTGCCAACTTACGGATTTAATAGAATATTACTTTCATAGTAAATTATTTACGAGGCTGATATTATTGCTGCTATATTTTGGAGTGGATTAAATTTTTATTTATTATTTAAATTGAATTCGATGGTAAGAGTAACTTCTTGTGTGTCCATTACGTTCCTTTTGACCGCGTCTGTGGCCGAGGGGAAGAGCGCTTGTTTGCTAACCCAGAGGGTTCCATCCTCGCGGTGCGCATTTATTTGTCTTCGGTCCAAGTGCTTCGGTCAGATGGTCGGTTCATTTGCGCTTGAAGTACGACGATAGGGCACACCCATTACAGTGCAGAAGGTGAGACTGTAGAATTGCGATTGTGTACGTGCACACCATTGACATTGTGGAAAAAAACTCATAGCAGTCCAGGCAAGGTCCGTTTTAAAAAAAATATGTTTTGACTTTTATCTTATTCTTATTTTGTTACGATGCATACTTTATGTTTCCATGATTTTTCAAAAATAGACCTTGCCTGCACTGCTATAAGAGTTGTGTTCCACAATGCCAATGGTGTGCACCCACAGAATCGAAATTCTACAGTCTCACCTTCTGCACTGTACGTCTGGGACGTAATAATCAGTGGTCGGCGTAGGTAGTGCTATTTGGGGTGAATGACCTCAAACATTAAGAATAATTTCGCTACTATGGTGACCCTCTGTCCTCCTCATCCATCCCAACCCGCAACGTCCTTCAGGTCGTCGGTCAAGCGGGCACGAGGTCACCTTACGCTACGCTTTGCTGTACGTGGGTCTCCATTCTAACGCCTTTTGGCCCCAGCGGCCATCATGTCAGAGACAGATATGGCCTGCCCAGTGCCCACTGCCACTTCAACTTTTGGATTCGGCAGGCATGTCGGTAATTTTCTATCTCCGACTGATCTCCTCGTTTTGGATTTTATGCATTAGAGATATTCTAAGCATAGCTCGCTACGCAGTAGCATTATGATTTTTCTTTTATTGTTATTTGTTAGAAAAACGTATGCTTAAAATCAAAATTAAATATGTTAAATTTAATTTGATGATGGACGACATAATTTCCTTAAATTGCTCTTACATAATTTCTTTGCAACTTTGTATTTTCAGCTAGAGCGAATTTTCTCATGATACCTCTTGTTTGACAACTTTTACTCGCCTCATATCCTTACTTTAAGAGGCCTGGGGTAATTCCTCTCGTTGTAGTTCCGCTCTAATTTTAATTCATCATATTTCAAGAAGATTATGATTTAATGACAACTTCGATGCTTATTATAATAATTGGAGTCTCATTAAAATACACATCTGTAGTTTTTCAAGAGAAAATTATAAAAATTGATCAATTGTCACATCATGCATCTATTACATTAAACCATATTTATTTTATTTTTTAATATTTTGGCCCTGGCTGAAAATCAGCGTCGTAAGTTCATAGAGCTTGCGGAAAATGCTGAGCTTTTGTTGTTACAATCGTTATAATATATTTACGTTTCATTATTTTCATTACTTTTCTGTTTTCTTTGTTTTTTTTTTTTTGGTTTTTGTATACTTAATGTTTTTTATTTTCTCTTTTTGTAATTTGTTTTTGTATGTGTGTAGCGACTAATAAAGATTTTCTTTCTAAATACGTAAATATGGGTAACGGAATTTCTATTCATTCAATGCGTTAAGTTTACAATTCATCAGGGATTATCTTATTTTAAATGATAAAGATAATTTTGAAATGCTCAGCTTAGTATTCCTAAATAAATGTTTACCCAAAAAATGTTGCCAGATTGAATAAAGCTGCTGAAGTACCCTTTAATTTATTGTACTCGTGAAATAGCGCCCTGAAAATCAATGCAGCGCGCGAAAGTTATTTATCTTTCGTTTCACCTCATTTTCTTTGTTAAATAGTGTCAATAAAGGCTATTATTATGTTTCAGCTAATTTATAAGGTTCTTTGTGAAACGTGATTGGAAATTGTTTTTGTTTGCCTCGGTGCTACAGCGATGGGTTGGCGTGGCAGCGTATAATACCTACGTGTATTTATTATTATTGCTGTATACTTAATGACTGAAACAAGATATTGATCCAAGACTTAATTTTAGTCTTTAAGGTGGTAACGGGGGATCTTGGTGCGAAATGCACATCATAATTTTGTTTTCCTTATTTTTGGATAAAAAGTTTGCAATAAATGCGTTTTATAGCAATTCGCGCAAACCGCTTGTTAATAGTTAGGTGATCACATGAAAATTGTTCAATTTTATGCGTTATATTTTAGCTGCATTACATTACAACTGTAAATACGCTTTTAAATTTGTTAATGTAATGCAAACATAATGCAATTCATTAAAGTACGTAAATTTTTGTGAAGACTTTATTATTAATAAACTATTTCCGCAAGTTGCTTCAAAACACATTTATATCATGCCTTTTATTCAAAAGTAAGGAAAACAATATTATGATGTGCATTTTGTACCGAGGTAAAAAGTTACTCCTTTAATGCTGATTTATTTCTATTCAAAAACACGAACACTTTAGTTTTAAACTCAAAAGCTCAACTCTATTTAAAGCTAAAGCGATTTTAAATTAGCTTCGTGAGATTATGCTAGGAATTTTCTCTAAGAAGTAACAAGATAATCTCAGAACTCATTTTTAAAGGAAGAGTTTTGAGAAGATTATTCATAATTATTCAATCAGGATCACATTAAATGGTTCTTTTGGGAAATGAAGTGGGTATCCCGAAGTCATCCCGGGAAACAGTTACCGGGAAAACTCATTATCGCTGAGCCCGAGGCGGAGTCTCATAGCCACACCGAAAATTGAAAATCTTGAATAATGGAACAATTAAATTATGCACCGGTATTAGTATACACCATTTACGAGGATTAAGAAATAAATTGATTGCTCAGAAAAGTGCGCAGACATTCCTTTAAACTGAGAAGTTAAGATATTTCTTGTTTTATTTTACTTCTGCAATCAAATATTGCTATAAATTTTAATTGTACTGAAACTAACGGAGAAAATATATTTTTGTTTATTACAGCTGCATATTACTTACAATAATGAACACACAGTAAAGAAAAATGTCAATAGTTACGTAATTTTTTCTCCACCAAAATGGTCGAAAGACAGTATGTTCACAAAAAAATGATTTTTACCAGTGACGCTTATTAAAATTATGCATAGAAGGCTAAAAAAAAATTCGTAAAGAAACTATTTCTACCAATGACGCTAACCATTTTATTTTATCCAAGCGAACTTGCAAGATTCAAAGGCATAATTTTTTTTGGGGTTTACACCAAAATTTAGTTCCAGCAAAAGTAGAAACACACACAACGCAGTCGTTCTTTAAGTAAATAAACAGTAACTATATGCATTAAACAAAGTAGCGGGACGCGACGTCGCTCCCCTTAATTGAATCTGAAAAATATTGCCCTCCACCTCTGGACACTTTCCAGGAATTTTTTTATTATCAGGTTACATCTGTCTTGAGTTACCCAACCTTTGGCCGCGTTAGCATTTTGTGACTAGTTTGTAATTCAGTTGGTTTAGCTGCAGTTTTGTTGAAGGATAAAGTTCTTTACTTTGCTAAAAGACTGATTTTATACCCTAGTAGAGCACTGTAAAATAAAATGTAAAACTAAATGTAAAAATTACAACTAATTTTGAATAGTAATTTATGTACCTTACTACTTAATAAATAGAAAATCTAACAGTTAATAGAATAAACTCCATTCATAAAGTTATAGTAATGAACTATATTTCAAAACGTTACTGCTAAATTTAAAAATGTTTAGTTTAGTGGTAACTAATTAAGGTATTGATTTACAGTTCGATAAACATACTTATTTAAGAGCTACATGGTGGACAAAAAAATCGACTCAAGCATTGTTATCCTACATTCAAGGAAATAACCCAATCTTACCAGCATAAACTTACATAATATGTATGTATTTCATTTTAAAGGTATAGGCCTCCCCCTTTGCTATACAGGCTGTAATTTTTTTAAAGAGATTATTGCAATAAATACTTAAATAATCAAAGAGACCAAAAATGAAAAAAAAAATTTTTTTGCGTCATCATTCATTTATTCATTAAAAAAGTTCAACATAAGTACTTCATGTCCCCAACCGCGCCTAGCCCTTATAACTGCTTGCAGCCGGTTTTTCATTGACCTTGTAAGTTTTTTGACTACTGTCTGTGGAATGGCATCCCATTCTTCCGTCATCGCAATCTTCAAGTCACTGACTGACGCAGAAGCTGGATTTCGCTTTCTTACTCTTCTCTTAATCTCATCCCACATTTGCTCAATGGGATTTAGGTCGGGGCTTTGCGCTGGCCAGTCCAATGTGGGTATCCCCACCTCGGTTACGTATTGCCGCACCGTTGCAGCAACATGTGGACTCGCATTATCGCGCATTAAGACGAAGCTATCGCCGATATATCCTGCATAGGGCTCGGCACGTTGCTGTAGAATATCTTCAATATACCGGTGAGCAATTAAACCACGCCTACCGGTCCCGTCATTCCCAAAAACCAAGTCGGTCTTTGCATCCAACGAAATGGCAGGCATATCAGATACCATAGCAGATCCACCTCCGTTTCAGTAATGCAGCACTGCGCGTAGCGTTCCCCAGGCCTTCTGTAGACCCGTGATCTTCCATCGTTGCCATGCAAGCACATTCGGGACTAGTCTGGGAACAAAATGGAGCGCCATTGATCCAAGGTCCAGTTTACGTGTTCTCGGGCAAATTGAAGTCGCGCTTGCCGATGAGCTGTGGTCAGTTGGGGCCCGGTCGCTGGTCTTTTTGGTGTCAAGTTGGCTTTCTTTAGTCTTCTAGCGATCGTTCGCCGACTAACAGCCCGATCTCGTACTTGTCTAAGTTCTTGTTGGATCTCAACTGCGGTCTTGTGACGATTTCTTAGAGAACTTGAAACAATGAAGCGGTCATCTTGGTCAGAAGTGCATCTTCTTCTGCCAGACCGTGGCCTCCGAATGACGCCGCCGGTCTCCACAAAGCCCCTGAAGACTCTGGAGACAGCTGATTGGCTTAGGTGTAATTCTGCAGCCACGCTTCGTTGGTTTCGCCCTATTCGCAATAGAGCAAAGCCCTTGAGTGGCCTCTAATGACGTGGTGTCCATTTTCGGATGACGTAATCACTGGGTAATTAGGGTGGTGTTAACAGGTTGAAAATCCGTAAGCAAGTGAGGAAAAAAAATGTTGCATACCCTTTTAACGGGATAAAAGGCACGTAACGCGTACGTATCTATCAGAGTTAAAAACTGTTCAAATACGGTAAATGAATTTCACATCTGTATAGCGAATACTTTTAAACCAAAATTCATTTATTTAAAGGCTATACCTTTAAAATGATATATGTATTGCATATGTTTATGTTTTTATGATTGGGTTATTCCCTTGAATGTAAGACAACAATGCTTAAGTGGATTTTTTTGTCCACCAGTAAACATATAACCGTATATAAAGTTATTTGCGCTAGTGATATTAACACTTCCTCTGCCCGTAACGTATGAGCCCAGTTTATTCTTCCGAAGAATCACCACCCCCGGACAATAACGTGCATAGGTCTACAAACAAAGCGGGAAAACTACAGATTTGTAGCGCTTACTACGCCGTAGCAAACAAAGGGGCGCGAATACTGTGAAGATTTTACGGATACAACTTTTGTGTAAATTTGAAAAATAACAGGTATTGGCAAAAACGCCATTCTAAAATAAACTTTCGTAATGAAATGAAATGAATACAAACATACTTTAATAAGATAATTTATTTTAAAAGAGGAAAAATACACTATATTAAAATAGGTTTTGGGTTTTCTTGTATTTGTACCTACACGTACATAAACTAAAATAAAAGTACTCGTATATTTTGTATACAATTATGTATATACGATATTATAATAATAGCTACCCATATACTAAATACTAATACGTTACATATATAAATACATGCCTAACTCCACCCATTCGATTAGTCTTGCTAAGAAGAAGGGCAAGAAACTTAGCAAGATCATGTCCTTTTTTTTCAATCATCATTATATTTATATACAACAGTATTTTAGTAAAGAGATAGAAGGTACAGGACAAGAGAAAGTCAGATAATCAGGCCAAAAGTTGAGTTAAATAATATTAAAAATATTAATCCTCCTGTTCTATCACCCCTATCATCTCTTACGGTCGGAATAAATTTTATATAGTTTACCAAGCTGTCGAACTTAATAACTGTGCGTCAAGTTATTCGCCAACTTCAGCCACAGATACGACCAGTTGTTGCTCTAACTTTGCAAATAATTAAGCCATATTTTTATTGCCGAGCAACTTCGCGCAACAGCACTTTATCAACCGTCCACTAGGTTTAACAGACTCCAAGCCGTGCACGCACAAAAATTTTCACATAAATTAGTCTCGGTCGAAAGTTTCATGAATACCAGCTCTATTGTCTCTTTATTATTAAAATTTCCCGCCGCGAGGGCACGGAGTTTTTAAATGAGCCCCCCAAGTTTCGCGACGGTGTTTGGTCTCAGGTACAAACAAACAGACTTCGGTTCGGGCTAATGTAAAAAGTTTCACGTACCGCCTGAACGCTGTTTTGTTTAGTTTGAAACGTTGACGAACTGCTTGGGGATTATGGCTTTATTTGTGTCGCGCGGGATCACAACTTATAAGGCTTAACTTGTTTTTATTGGATTTGGAATGGCAAATTTGAAATGTTTCACCGCAATTTATTATTTTTGGTTGTTGTCTTAACCCTCTTAATCCATCCATCTATCCAACAGCCTGTTTCGTCCACTGCTGGATATAGACCTTTCCAAGATTTCGCTACTCTTGGTGGTACTCCTGGAAGAAATGCCTAAACTCACACACGCTGGGCAGGCGGGTTGGTGAGCGCGGTGCCGAAACCCTCGCACCAGTGACGCCACTGCTCGTCACCAGTCTGTTTTATATAAGGCCCGGCAATTTAGGATGGATATACCGCTATTCATCGGTCCCAGGCAATCGTGAGGGCACCACCAGGCACCTTAGTACCCTCTTAATACTCACTCAAAACATTACAATAACACAAATTTACTAAAAAAGCCTAATTAACATTAAACTATTGTCGTGTAATGCTATAAAAATAACATTTATTTAATACTGTTTATTCATGAACAAGTAAAACAATATTAAGTTATGCGTTTGAGACATCATTTCAAAAAAGCTTGTTTTGATAGCATATACGTATTTTCAAAATGTAACGTGTTTCATCCCTATTTTTTTTTTCAGATGTTTCAGTTAAAATTTCTGCATTTGATGCTTAATATGTCCAGCCAAAGTAACAACTAAAAATGGAGCCAAAACTCTTTTTGGTATCGTATTTGGGTCCCAGAAAAATACTTACAGTATTTCCGTCGCTTGTGGCTTAGGTCCCCTAGGGAAACTGAAATATTAAATTATTCACGCAGGTAAAGCAACGGGCGGCCTCTGGTTAAAATTAATGAAAAGAACGCACGTGTCATGTGGCATATTAATCATGTACAAGGATAATTACTTCCCAGTAATACTGTGAAGTAATTCACAATACTAGTGCATAGAGCATTTCACTCTTTAAAGCGCCTCCAGAACTTCCTGCCTTTTAAAACTAAAATTTCCCTTGCGCAATCTCTACTTCTTCCATTGATCGACTATGCCGATGTCAGTTTCCTTGATGCCAACGAAGAGTTACTAAATAAGCTCGAGCGCCTGCAAAATCTGGCTATTCGTTTTATATATGGCTTACGTAAATTCGACCATGTCTCCCTTTTCCGCAAAGAACTTAAATGGCTACCTATCCGTCAACGTCGTGATTTCCATATTCTCACTCAGCTTTTCAGTACTCTCACTAATCCTCGCTCCCCTTCTTATATTCGTGAACGATTCGTACCACTGCATTTTTCTAGAGACAGGCCGGTTCGGACACGTACTGTCTCTCTACTTAAAACTCCAGTGCACAAATCATGTGCTTTCGGCCAGTCCTTTAATGTCGTGGCTATCAGATTGTGGAACTCACTTCCCCAAAACATCCGTGACTGTCCAACAATTGGTATTTTTAAAAAAAAGACTAAAAGAGCACTATCTTTCTCTTCCATAAGTGAATTTGTATAGTATGTAAGTGTGTACGTACATAATGTACACGCTATATGTATGTATATTATTATCTATATCTATTGTTTATGCAAAGATTCATGTATGTAATAGAATGTAGTTATGCTGTTTATGTATATGTAGGGATATATATATATATATATCTCTGATAAATAAAAAAAATCATAATAAATTAATAAGTAGACATACGTGTACACAAAACTACGCATCACACTATTAAATTAAAATTTCAATACACATATATATATATATCTATAAAATTTCAATACATATATATATATATATCTATATATATGTATTAAATTCTATAAAATTTCAATACATATATATATATATATCTATATATATGTATTGAAATTTTAATTTAATAGTGTGATGCGTAGTTTTGTGTACACGTATGTCTACTTATTAATTTATTATGATTTTTTTTATTTATCAGAGGGGTTTGCTGGAAGAAATCTCTACTTAGAGATAAGCTCGCCTGTGTACATCCTATTTCTAACCTCAGTTGTAATTATATTTATGTGTACAATAAAGTATAAAGTATAAAGTATAATTACTTCCCATACCAGTAGTAAAAAATTCGTGTTTGTTCGTTAAATATTTTATAAATGAAATGTGTTATTATTATTGTATTGAAGCCAAAATTGCCATCTATAGAATATTTTCATGTATGTTTCGTTTTAACTCGAGAACCACTTAATGGATTTGGATGCGGTTTTCTTTATTGTCATTGTAGTGACCCTGTTCAACATATGATGGTGTTGATCTTATAAGGGCCAAGCCGAAAACGAGGCAGAGATTGTATAAACGCGGGCGGAACGGACAAATATAATTAGTCTGTAACATAACGGCCTAAGTGTAAAAAGAAGGCGTAAAAATCTGGAATTAAAGTTAAATCCAAATAAAAAGTAGGGACACCAGCGCGTCACCCTGACCAAAAAGAGCTTTAAGTACGATCATATAAAACCTCACTTCGAATAAAATCTGTTAGTCATACGAAACTGTATAATATATCATTGCTCTTATGACATCGACAGTCAATGCAGGGTTCAAGAAGTTAATTGAAGGAAGCCAACTTCCGCACAAAATAATGACGCCAAAAAGTATTACAACTGTAGTGCAAAAACGAAACAAAATGGACCAAAAATCTAAAAGGCTTCAAAGAAAAGTAAGCCACACAAAGACATAGCGTACACAATATTCCAGTGCTGATAAAACTGTAAGTATCTCTTTAAAATTAATATACAGGGGTAGTATTGTCTTTTGGAGTGTGGCCAACGGTTCGCGAGTCGGCAATATTTTTTAAATTCAATTTCGTGAAGCCGCAAGCTTCGGGCCCAGGCTCCACTGTCAGCTTAATGTACACCTGGTGTTCATTTGAATGAGATATCTACTTGTGCAAAATTTATGTATCGAAATATCCCAGATAAAGTTGCTTTTGAGTAGTTTTGACCCCAGATTACAACGGGCTTTTGCATTTATAGGCTTTGGAAGTTTTCAGTGCAGGAAACGTAAGGAGCAACAAGAGGATTTTCTCGACTCCGGTCTTTGTACTTGCTTTCTTTTGCCTACAAACCCCCATTATTGATGAAGAAAACTCTTTGTCCTGCTCTATTGAGGGCAAAAACCTATTCGCTAATGAAACTATTGAGCTTAGAAGTAGTACAGAATGACAAAGTAGCAGGATACCGGACGCTCAATATTCAGACCCGGGTGTGAACACTGTTAGTCAGACCTGCACGAATAAAGTTTTTGGATTAACATATTATGCATAGCATTAAGTTTAATTTTATTTAACATTAAAATGTATTTTAATTAATTTTGAGATTACAATAAATTATAGTAAAATTATAATAGATTAACATTCTAAAAAACTTAAAAAACAAAATTATCATCATCATCATCATCAATACTTTATTGCACAAAAATAAGTACAAAAAGGCGGACTTAATGCATAAATTATAAAAATAAAAATAAATGTTGTTATTATTGAAAGGATTCCTTTTGCTTCGAATAATTCAGAAGATGACAAAAAATAACACATTTTAGTGTGTTAAGACCTTAAATAACATTACAAAACTTAACTAAAAATAATCTTAAGTAAAGAACCTAACAAATATAACCTAAAAATTTAAATATTTATAACAAATAAAAAATGCTGGCCAGATCGCTACCATCGTTGGGAAGGGTGCCCAAAAGGCTGGCAGCGTTACCACGTTGAATGGCCAAACTTATTTTTTGGGCAAAGTAGCTTCCAGCCCTTCGGTCACCTGAAGCGTCGACCAAACGCGATGAAATTTCTTTATAAAGTTGTCGCGCTTCTTGACCCCACGGCCCAAGAGTTTCAACAGCAAAAGGCACAAATATGAAGCCCTCGCCAAGGGCTCCATACATGCGCCTTTTTACACCTTCTGCTTTTTCGGCTGCCGCGCCTGCCTTTGTTGCGGTCACTTGGACATGGGACTGTGCCAATGTGTCAACGCATGTTGCGTCCCATATCAGTGAACGCCCGTTTTTCCAAGGAATGAGCGTCATTCCGTCGGGCCGCCTGCCGTCGTCACGTGCTATGCCTTTTGGCTCTAATATAGCCGGCACACTCGCACTGGCAAGGGCCCGACGAATGACGTCATTCAAGGCTGCATGGCGCGGCAGACGTCCAGCACTATACTGACAAGATAGGCCGTGGTGGCCCAATTGGTCGACACTGTGTCCACAACGGCAGCGATGTGGCTCATTTATTTTAGCTCCTATTCTCAGACCGACTGCCAGGCTGAAAGTAGTCCTCTCCAGTAGTGTCCCGATGTTGGCAGATGGTAATGCATTTAACCAATATCCCGATTCTGGCTCGCTAGTTGCTAGAAGACGGGCTCGCTCCGCAGGGTTTATTGAAGTTTCCAGTAGGTTCGTTTGAACCTGACTGCAGAGCGGCCCGTCCCAAAGCTTTTGCGAAGCCAGGTTAATCGGGACACTTTCGTCGGGACCGGCGATTGTACACCAAACGTCCCTGGCCTCCGTCAAGCACGCGACCTCAACACCACCAAGTGATGGGTTTATTATTCGATTGAAGAGGTCGATCGTGCTATAGGCTGAGGACAGGAAGGCTGGTAGTGCTACGCTGCTTATTTTTCGAATACCCAGACCTCCACATCTGATAGGAAGTGTTGCCTGGGTCCAATTCCTTTCTTCAAACGAGCAATTTAAGATTTCTGTTAAAGTCGACTGAATTACGTCATCTAAAAGTGTGAGTAAATTTTGATGTTTCCAAATGGTTGTGCAGCGTAGAACATATGTAAATTTTGGAACAAAGAGGCAATATCTAATTATGAAATAGGCCATATGGGGATTTATTTGTATTAGACGTCTAGATGATTCTTCAAATTTAGATATTTGTTCTTCAATGAAACCAGAAATTGAATCATCTAGAACCGGAGCACCCAGAAGGCGAAGTGAATCGTTGTCGATTATTTTTATATTTGGAGCTAGATCATTGAATTTTGCCAACACATTATTATGTTCTTGGGGTGGCAGAATTCCGCTCAAATAAAGCTCACACTTTGAGAAATTTAGTTCTAAGCCAATAGTTTTAAACTTATTTATAATGTTTTCGAGGTCTAAAAGTACTGAGCTTGCATCACCTCCGAGTGTTCCGTCGTCCAAGTACCAGACATTAAATTTTGAATTTAGGTCTGCGATGTGTGGATGTATAGCCAAACTAAAAATCGCCGGTCCGAGAGGGTCGCCTTGCTGGCAACCAACCGAGGAGTGTATTAAATGGTTCTTGTAAATCAGTTTCGATGGGTGACTGTAGCACTGCCATAGATAGTTGTATATTGTTGGGATGTTTTCTTTGATCTGTGACAGCAAGGCACCCCTGTCGACTGAGTTAAACGCATTCCTAACATCTACCTTCAGCAGCACCTCACCTCCGCCGTGTGTCAGGAAGGTGCGAGCCGCATGCATAGCGGCTTCACATCCTCCCTTGGTCCCAAAACCAAGTTGGATCGGTTCAAATTTATTGGATAGGTCGGGTAAGATGTGTCTGCAACATATTTTTGAGACTACACGGCGGATAGTGTTCCCAACAGCAATTGGCCTGATGCCGCCGTCTTTCTTTTTAAGGGCACATAAACTGGCACCGTAAAGAATATCAATTATATCTTCTGTCACTTTGCCGGAGAGCATCAGGTTGACAAGGTGCGTTACTTGCTCCAGCAGTGTCCGGCCGGCTTCTCCAGTTGTACCGCAGATGAGGTCTTTATAATGTTGGGGGGTTAATCCATCGAGACCGCCAGCCGAACCATTTCTGAAGGAAGAAATCGCAACTTGTACCTCTTCTGCTGTAGCTTCAGGAGTTCGTGCATTGGCATCAGGCGCATCAGGCAGTTGGGTAGTCACTGCTGGAGGCGGATGTTTTGACTGCAGGGAGGCTAAAGTCTCTGGTGTGTCAGGTGCGACAGCGTCATCGGAAAACAGTAGCTGAGCGGCTCCCTTGATGTCCCCGTCGTTAACTTTTGATTCAATTTTTTTACAGATGTTATATGCTTGATTTCTTTTATCACTCAAGTTATTTTGACTTAAGTCTATTGGGTTTTTACAATTATCTTTTATTTTTTGGGTGAGGGAGCCACCTTTGTCTCTGCCTCTTTGAACATGAAGTGTTCGATAGGAAAATGTAAGAAACAACTCCCAACTATTTCTATCGTTGTTCTCTATTACCTTTCTAATGCAGGATGACAGAGAAGATGCCACTGAGTGTCTAGCTCCTCTTGGGATTCTTTTTACTGTGGGAATTGAATCTTTATAGATACTAATCTCTGACCAGAATGGGGAAGGTGAAGATGTGGATGCAGAACTTACTGAGTTTTTTGAAGATGTTTCTATATTTTTGTGCGATTTTCCAAAATGTATTTTTAGTCCTCTCTGTCCTTTAAAACGTCTGGGCACGGGGCAGTCTGGACATAAAACGCGGTCCGGTGATGCTGTCGCCGAGGTCTGGCTACTGGAGGAAGGGCCACCGGTCTGAGACATGAAAAGGTGATGCCTGCTACCAATTGAAAAACAATTATTATAACAAATAAATTCGACAATGTATGTACATACATATAAAGAACGATAATAATAGTTTGTAATGTAAGAGGCCTAAAAATAAACTAACCTATAAACAAAATTTATCCATTATCTACTATATAAAAACAAAACCAATTATAGAAAATAAAAGAACGTGTCCAGCTGAACCAGTCTGGAGTAAGAAAACCTTCACATAGTGTCTTTCGTAGAAAGCCTTACATAAATGAAGTAGGCTTCGTTGTCAGCCGCCGGCTGGAGGCACATGCTGAGCGACCGGAGGTGCTGTATATCACAGATTTCGTTCCACAGCAGCAGCAGCAGCCGCCGGGTGACGAATATATCAAATTGTTAGTGGGTATCAGTTGATGTTGATTGGTTTTTCGTGTCTCTCCTTTTAGTTTACACCTTGTAAAACCCGACGAAGATCCAAAAATTCAAAAATATCTATTTTAACTTCCTGATTGTTTAAATTTTATTGAAAATATATTTGATATTTAATTACTTGTAAATAATTTATTATGTTGTCCAGAAACATACGGTGATTCTTAAGATAAATATAAATAATAATTTTTCAGGAAAATTTTGGTGTTGACAGTCTGACAGT
The DNA here is from genome assembly GCA_910592155.1 of Ypsolopha scabrella. Classification (NCBI taxonomy): domain Eukaryota; kingdom Metazoa; phylum Arthropoda; class Insecta; order Lepidoptera; family Ypsolophidae; genus Ypsolopha; species Ypsolopha scabrella. Next base: position 9,303,110 of record OU342969.1, read on the forward strand.
TGACAGTTTACTTTTTTTTTTAAAATAAATTAAATATAAGACTTTATTTAAGTCGTCGATCCAAATACTATACTATACTATACCCGGCTCTGTACATAAAACAGTCGGCACGTTAAGGTGGTAAAGCAGAATCTCTGTGCAAAATGCACATCATAATATTGATTTCCTTACTTTTGAATAAAAAGTGTGCAAAAATTGCGTTTTACAGCAATTAGCTGAAATTGATTAGTAATATTTAAGTTTTCACATTCAAATTATATCATTTTATGATTTGCATTTTGATTGCATTCGATTAACAAACTTAAAAGCGTATTAGTCGGTGTAATCCAATGTAATCAAAATGTAAGGCATAAAATAACATAATTTTAATCCGAGAACCCTATTATTAGTAATCAATTTCTGATAATTGCTTTAAAACGCAATTTTTGCATACTTTTTACTCAAAATTATGGAAAACAATTTTATGATGTGTATTTTGCACCAAGATTCGGTTTTACCACCTTAACGGTTGCAAGGGCCCTTCGAATGACGTCATTTCATTAAAAGCTGCATAGTATTTGTGAACTTAGTACTTACTTACCTGAACGGTAAAAAAAACAGCGAGGTCAACTTGTATGACTTAAAAAGGATGTGTTTATGCCCGAAGTACGGTGACTGTTCCACTGAGAGATCACATTCCCTACTCAGAAATACTTTCGGGGATATATATAATCAACTAGTCTTTGCTCGTGGCTCCGCCCGCGTTTATTAAATCTCTGCCCCGTTTTCGGCTTTCATGATTTTCGCCTTTCTCACACACAGAATAAAACACATGTCAAATACCATTTAAGACGTCAATATGGTCTACACACTATCTGACTAGAGTGGCAACCACACACAACCGATACATTCAACATAACAATAAAGATATGACGACGCAATTGAGCACGCGTCGCACAGCCACTTTCGTGGCTCTGCGCATTCAGGGGTTTTTAAAAAAAGCCACTTTTAAGCTCATGCGCACGTGGGCGGTTATTGTCTATATCTTGACCAGGGTTACTACGAAAATAATAATTTAAAAAAACCGGACAAGTGCGAGTTGGACTCGCCCACCGAGGTTTCCGTACAAATTATAAATATTTTATGACATTTAATTAATTACATTTTTCATGATTTAATTGGGTACAAATGTATAGTTTTTTTAACAGCACAATAAAGCACCGTCTTTAAGATACAGCTGAACCAAATTACGTCCAATTTTTTTAATGCTTATTGTATGGGGAGAACTATTGGTTTTCCATTTATTTTTATTTTTATTATTTGCTACGTTAGAAGCTATAGTAACACGTATTCTGTGAAAATTTCAACTTTATACCTATTAGGTCTGAAGCTATAGACCCCTGTAACTAACGGACGGACAGCAACAGAAGATAGACAGCGGTCCCGTTTGGCACCCTTCGGGTACGGAACCCTAAAAACCGCATCCAAATCCGTTGAGCGGTTCTCAAGTTAAAACGGAACATACATACATACATACAGACCGCCAAATTTAAAAAAAATTATAGTTTTGGCTTCAGTACCACACTAATAATAAATAATCCATTTCATTTAAAATTTCCCAAAAATATTAAATCTACAGACACGAACGATTTACTAGTTTACTATCAGTATACTGCCCTCTTACGGAGAACTGCGGCATCTATATATGAAGTTCATACGCAGATGCCGCAGTTCTCCATGAAGGCAGTACAGTGCGCGCAAAGTTATAATGCGCATAGAAATCTATAGCCGAGCGACCAAACGTACCACGTGACCTTACTGCTTGTATAGAAAGTGTAGAGAAATACGAACTTTGCCGAGCAGTGGCGATGATTCGTATGCGCATTATAAGTTTGGGAGTGTAGATGTCCCTCCTAATACAGGTTTTTTTTATCTTAAAAGGAGGGTCCAAAGTACTTTTAAATTTCTTGTGAATAAATAAATAAATTTTGTATTTTGTATTGTATTGTATGTATATCAAGACAACAGTTACGTTTCGTATTTCTCTACTTTGTAAACATAAAACATTGCAGCTTCAGTTTTTAGCAACCAGAGTGCAACAATCCTATTAAAGGGCACCACAGCACGTCGACCCGATGAAAGCCGCCTTAATTACAACTTCCAACTCCAGTGAGGGCAGTTGAAAAATAAACTATTATATTCCGAAAGCACTGGTTTTGTTTTTCATTTTCTATTTTTGGTTTTTTACACCTGGCAGGTAAGCTACTCTATTTTTACTACTAAAAGAGCAAATTAGTCTTTGGCGGCTCTTTAAATTGACCTAGATATAATATATTGATTTAGAAAAACAAGAAATACGGGTTAAACATTTAAACATAATGACTCAACCACCAACGCTTTACTATGTTATTTGGTAGTTAACTTTTTTTTGACACAGCTATAAAGCAACTCGTCAGTTTTTTGAAAATTCTGTAATGAAAATTGTGTATAAGTAATACAAGTTTCAAGGAATATATTGAAAAATATCAAAATTAATTTACTTTGGTTCAAGTGCGAGTCGGATTCGTGCACAAAGGGTTTTGTACCATCACACAATACTTAAACGAAACCATAAAAACACAATAACAACAATATGGATGCTATAGCAACATTGAGGTGACAAAAACACGGCGCTAGGGCTTTAGTATATCAAGACAAGATATAAGACCTGAAAAAAATGAAATTAAATATTAATAAAACTCATTTCATAGGTTATGTAAAGTACCACTGACTGCGTCTCGGCAAAAAAAGTCAGTCGTGACTCTAAATGTCAACACTTTCGCACGTGTATCAATCGACGTTTTTTTTTCTAAATCAATATATTATACAGATTAGATTTGACATGTAAAACGTATACTCTGTGTATCTATTTTACAAATAAACAATTTGAATTTGAACGTTTTTTAATACAACTGCGAAAAATTACATGAAATAATAAAATAAAAGCAACTTTGTTGCAAATCAAAATAGATACAAGTCGACAGAAGAAAACGCAGTTTCGTTGGCGCCAATCTAAGTTCTAAGGTAGTTAAAATAGAATATAAATTATGACGTCCTAAAATCGTTTTGAATTTTTAAAACATCTTTTACAATTTAACATATATAATATGTGTATTTAATCACATATAAAAGTTTGAAAATACTCATCTTAAACAGTTTTTAATGTATCCGGATCCAGTAACTTTCAGAAAATGCCAACAAAACAAAGAAAAAAGATAAAATGTTTGCGTTGCCTGGCAACGCTTTAAATGCATAGGGTTGACAAACATTTTGCAAAAATTGCAACAAGTATTGAAATTTGAAAAGTGAAGATAATGGTGAGTTTTCGTAGTTTTATACTAGATTTAATTTAAAAAAATGCCGATTGATATTAAACATGTTAACCGTGTATGAAAAGATTACATCTAAAATTTACAATTGCGTTCCGTTTCGCGAACCGGTTATTAAACATAAATCAACATTTTCTGATTTTGGTTTTTTTATTTTCTTTGGTCCTGCGTAGACCTGTAGGTAATAGATAAACCTGTCGTAAAAAATGGATTCTAAAACGCGATTTCATACTACCGATATTTTATTTCTTGAAAAGACCAAAAAGAGCATTGAAAAATCGACATAATGAATCGAGTTGTAGGACAGACCCTCAAGCTTTGCTATAAGGGCTTTTGTCATCCTAGGTCTCATCGACTCATTTCATCATTATGGGGTCAAGAGTAAACCCATTTAATGTAAAAAGAAACTCGTCAAATGCGAGTAGGACTCGTGCCCTGAGGGTTCCGAAATTACCGTTTTAAAACACAAACTTATCCTAATTAATTGAAATAGGCGTTACCTTGCGGAAGTCCATCACTAAGTTATGGATATATGATAATAAATTGCAATATTCCGCTAAATAAGCGGAATATTGCAAATTATATTCATATATCAATAACAAACTTATCCCACGAGGTGATTTAGATGACCAATACGATCTATTATACTCTATGTATCCATAGAGTCTAATTAAGTTGATTCTTCATTTACTTCTTGAATAATTAAATATCGATAATTTTCTGATTTTTAGAGTTCCGTACCTCAGAGGAAAAAACGGAGCCCTTTATAGGATCACTTTGTTGTCCGTCTGTCTGTCTGTCCGTCCGTTCGTCCATCTGTCTGTCAAAACCTATATCTCGCGAGGTATTGTGTTGAAATTAAAAGCATATACTCAGGTCTACAGTCCCTTGAAGCTGTGTGCCCGTACTTCGTCTCAGTTCGTTGTTCTTATGTATTAAATTTAAAAAACTATGTCTTAATACTACTTACTTGTACGCAAATAAATATATAATAGTGTATAAAAACAGACATGTACCGAGAGTATAGCCGATAAACTGCTCCGCAGTTTAGCTTCAATATTTTGCAAACAAAAATCTGTATGTCTTTTGCTGAATAAATAATCTATCTATCTAAAAAATCAAACTTCTAAGTTAACGTAAAAAAAAAAAACAAACGACCGTTTATGCCGCAAAAAAACGTGTATTTCGACACTCTCGAGGGAATCAAACTTTATAGGGTATTTTCCGTTGACCTAGAAATATGAAATTTGATAAGTAATACCGTCTTATACAACAAGTATAGAGAAAAGTCTGAAAACTATACATTTCTAATTAAATGATAAAAAATAATAGTCTTTAACGGAACCCTCGGTGGGCAAGTCCGACTCGAACTTGTCCGGCTTTTCCTATACGTGTGCAATATTATGAATGGAATTTTAAGTTTCTAAGTCAACTAGAAGTACCCTATAAGTTTTCATGGTGAGCCAATTTGTATGAAATTAAAGGGCAATAGCTTTTTTTACGTTGAGTTAGAGGCTTGTTTTCTTAACAGCACAATAAAGCACCAACGGGGCCCAAAAGAAAATGACTTGACAGACAGACAGACGGACACACATGGACAAAATTTATATTTTGAAATAAAATGGACAAATTTTATATTTTCCCTAAAATCATAGAAATATACTTCATAGAGACAATAAAAGTTATTATATAAACGAAATCTTATTACAAGCTTAATAGATTATAATTATAAAATATAATGATTAGTAAATATATTGTATATATATACCTATAGGTATGTACATATATTGTTTAGGTACTTACCACTTGCTAAACAGTGAAGGAAAACATCGTGAGGAAACTTGCATGCCCTAAAAAGCGTCTATTCACTCACCACCAATCACGTTGGGACGTAAAAGTCGTCGGTGAAACACGGGTGTGCCAAGTGTGGACTGTGACTTGCATTTCACAATTCACACCCGGAACACCTTTGACACTCACTTGGGGATTCATGTCGTGGTGATATATATATATATATTTATTTATATTAAATTATAATACTCAAAATCGGATGTTCTTCCTTGTATATTAGAAACACAAAGATAAAGAAAGAACACTTTCCAAACCACAAGTTACAAGATTCAAGATGTGTACTCAGGTATTCCCCTTGAACAAACTACACAAGATCAATATTTTCAGGCCGGGTGTTTCGATTGAAACGTTTTGAATAGGACCATAGAGACAGCAAATTACGGTATTTCTAGAGGTATACTACGTGTAACTGAATATCTCAAATGTAATTAAACAACTCTACTTACCATACCGAATACCTTAAAAACATAGCCGCGGAAATATTTACTGTGATCTTTATATGACCAATATATTTTTGTCATTAAGGGCCCATAATACATCAATTCGCAGTCCTGCTCTAACGCTTCTGCTTTTTAACTGTCTATCCTACTCTAATTAGATGCCGCGCACGCAAAACATCAGTTATTTTTAAAGAGAAAAGTTGTTTTTAATTTATATAAAAAACAGCTAGCGAAATTTCCTATTACCAAAATCTAAATATTGTTAAAACCCATCTAATGAAATATGCTTCAGCTTCTTCTTAGTTTGTTGATCGGATTTCATGAAATTTGGCAGGCGATTATATAAGAAAAAAATAATTTTTAAGTTTGAACATGAGCCAAATCGGTCTAGCGCAAATTGGGCGAGCGTGAGTTCAAAGTTCGGGGTGAACTACTAGTTATACTAATTTTACGAACTCGTAGGTTCTCGTTGAAATATTTTTGTAGTGTAGCTTCTCAATGAAATATTTTAGTGGTGTCACCAGTCTATTGACAACAGTATATAGGTAGATAGATACAGTTCTCATGTATAGACGAACTAAAACATAAGATCGTGCGTTGATTCTCTTTACTTTCCACGACGACGAAGACGCCAACTTGTTTTGAACCACAGTATCTAGGAAATTTTGGTATCGAGGTATTTGTATGGTTATGTAGCTCTTGAAACATTCCGGTATCTCTTTGAGTACGACACAATAGGGCAGGTTGATATCGCCCAAGTTTACTTAGGACGTGGACCCATTCACTTCCATCAATCTGGTACAACTCCGTTATTGTTAATCTACCTTGTAGAAAAACGTCCTAAATTCACGTTCTTTCTCCTATTTTCAACTCTATTATCAAGTAGTTAAGTTATGTTTTCCATGTAGTTTATCAATTCACATTGCACTTCGTACACTCAAGGTTCAAGAGAATTCGTTTCAAAAAGAATACGATTGCCTAAAATTCCCAGTAAATAATCTTTTTAACGTCACTCTGAATGTTTTCAATTTGAATTCGATGTTTATGAAACAGTTTTGTATTTTCAAAGGAATTTGATTGCTGTTACTTATTTTTGTTCGTTTACACGATTCCATTGTCATTCAAGTTTTTTCGCTTAAGAAAATAAAATTTGCTGTGCTGTTATCAATAAAAATAAAATCTTTTATTAAATAGCGTACGCTGCTTATTTTAAAGTTAAAAATCAAGTTTATCATTTTAATGCAGATTTAATTCAAGATTTAAAAATAAAATCCTCTCTCTCTATAATTATAAAAAATATTGGGGCTATTCATGGCAAACTCGTTCAGTTATCGTGGAGCGAGATCATGTACCTTATAATCATTCTCGTATTGCCTATAACAAGGCCACGCCAAATATTTTACCTTCAAATTCTCTACCTTTCAAGAGTACTAAAACAGCGATTCCATCAAAGACAAAAAAGTTTCATAAGTAAAGGATAGAGATATAAAAAGGTCATTTATTTTAGCGTTCGGATTTCAATAGAAGTTAGCACTACCGTCTAGTTTTAAACTTCTTGAGCGCCATCGTGCCTTGTAAAATAAGACATAAATAAACAACATTTGGTTAATTGTAAGGTTAAATAAAACTCGAAATTCTTGCTTCTTGTTACTCGTAGTCAAGTTCATCATTTTATATATCGATTCAGAATATTCATAACAGCTTATCACATATTCATGTACTCGTATGCGGCAAAATTCAATTCACTTTATAAGCAATCACGGCTTTTCACATTTATACAAGCGTTTTTATTGCCGTTTATATTTACAAAATGTACAGAACCAATTCGAAGTACAAGCCAAGCGGAAATGTTGGATATGACGAAAAAAAATTTGATCTACGCAAGCGGGACACAAATGTAGTTAATTTCGTTCACAATAGAATTTATCAATTTGTACAGAATTTCTTTTTTTAAACGGATTTTCTCTGAAAGGATCCCTTTCAATTTACACACCCCTGCGGGCCTGAAAAGGTTATTTATTGAGTCTTTATGTTCTTAGTACAATAAATTCGTTAACGGTGTTTCTTTTTATATTATTGCACCATATTCATGTAATTTTAAATGTTCAAAAGACTTGTTTCATATTTACTTTGTTCGTAAATTGAGGCGCTGAACGCAAAAGTGACCCATGTATCTTTTTATTATTTATTATGATAAATTTATAATAAAAAATGTCAAAATGACAAATGTGAGTTACACTACTATTGCGCTTTGCCAGCATCTCGAGATGCTGAGCTAAAAAGTGGTGTAGGTAACACATATTTATCATTTTAAATTATTTAATGATAAAATATGCATAAGTAAATACCTCCAAAATGGTAATGTGGGTTACATCCCTATTTCGCTCAGCGCCTCAAATATATTTCTGCTAAAAAAAAACATCGAAGCATGACTTAGGTCGTGCCTGCCTCAGCTTTTACGTGGAACCCTGTATCTTTTTGTGATATCGCCAGTGTATGGATTTTTAAACGGTGATATTAGACTATGAGGGCGTAGTTGGTAACTTTGACTTATCAAGTACCGGCATGACAAATTTACTGTTCGAAGCACGACAAAAAGTAATTCTTAAATAAGCTGGCCAAACTTGGCGAAACCTGGCAGGTTGTGTACAAGTACAGTCATGAAAAAAGTGAATCAACAATCAATAGTATCCACATTCCAGTTATCCTTAGGGCATCAAATGCCAAAAATGAACTATGTTCATATCTCGATTAGTATGGATAGAAAAACATTTCCGGCTGAGAGTCGGCTTAGCAGTTTCGTCTGTCCCACTAATTTTAGGGTCCCGTGTGAAGGTATATTTTATATTTCCAAGCATGCAACCAATGTCATATTGTGGCCTTGACCAACCTATTAGGAAATCCCTTAGTCTGACATAATTCGGTCTTGCCGTTCTTTCAGTTGGAACAATTTGATGTTTTGTTTTTCATTACTGCCCTCTACCTGTGAGCTTTCAACAAGGTCAGCTAGCTTTTTTAAGAGTTTCTTTTTGTCCTGCTTCCTAACTCATCCATCCATTCGTCTACTCTTGGCGGTCCTCCTGGAAGAAATGCCCATACACACACGCTGGGCAGGCGGGTTGGTGAGCGCGGTGCCGAAGCCCTTGCATCAGTGACGCCGCTGCCCGTCACCAGTCTGTTTTATATTAGGCCCGGCAATTGGGGATGGATATACCGCCATCCATCGGTCCCAGGCAATGGTGGGCCGCCTGGTTTTGCCTGAGAGCTGTTCTCTTACTCTCCCCCGAATAACTTCGGGAGGATTTGCGAGTAAGATGGTGGTACCTCCACAGTCGAGCCCGGCATCAGCTCTGCCACCTATTGATATAGTGGTACCAATAACTAAGTCATAGTAAAAACAGACTAGTAAGCTATCTTCACAGAGATATACTCCGCGTGGCTTAAAGATATGTGTGCGATCCACTGAGAGCCTGTACGTATGAACCACTGCACGCACATGAAAATATGCCACAGTTGCGCTTACGTACGCCGCGCTACAAAACAGATGGGTATTTTGAGACCGCGCGCCGTTAGTCGCATCGCCGCAAAATAAATTGAGAACCTTGCAGCAATAGGCATTTAAGCCTCGCACGGAGTTGTTCTACTATTCTGTTTTTACTACGACTCAGTCATGATGGTACTCGATGAGTTAAGGTTACCGACAATGCTCTCCTGGTCTATATCGCCATGCCACTCTCGTGCTCGTATGCTGTAGTATGTTTACAGTGCGCTTGCTGACATGCGAACCGTCGTTATTTTCCAACTGTTATAATTTTCCTTTATTCTGTAACTCCTGACTAGATTTGCATTTGCACTTATGTTGTGAAATGGTAATGCGCTACCCTTTGTACGCGAATCCTACCCGCAGTAGGTATTTTTTTACTATAAAATACTAAGGCCTTATACGACACGCTTATTGGTTCATTAAAATTAATGAAAATAATATGAAACGAAAATGAACCATGAGCGTGTCGTAGACAGCCTCTGTCCTTTATTAAAAAAAATAGACTCTAGGGATTCGATCAAAACTGGATCTCTTCCGAGGTCTTATAGGGTCATAATTTTGTCATATCCATGGTTTAGATTTTTCATTATATTTGAATAAATGAATAGATTTATATTATTCAAAAATATCATCACAATACGCTATTAACTTGTTTTAGGTGCGGTATTGACATTTTATTTCGACCGACCTAACCAGCTAGAAAGACAATTTCAAATAAAAAGTTCATAATTTAAGGGGGAACGTTTCGAGCTCGGTGCAAAATGCAAAACTTATGATTGTTTTTCTTACTATTGCATAAAAAGTACTAAATAAATGTGATATATGGCATTTCGCGACCATTGTTTAGTGTCAATTAGGATTTTCTACCAAAATTTTGTAATTTTATGTATTACGTTGTAAATGAATGGGCATACAAACTTAAAACACGCTTTTATGTTTGTATACCCATTCATTCACAACGTAATTCATTAATTAACGCAATTCTGCTAAAAACCCCTCATAATTACTCAACAATAGTCGCAAAATAAGATGAAACTATTTTATTTCATAAATTTTATTTTAAAATAAGGTAAACAAACTTATGTTATGCACTTTGCACTGAGCTCGAAACGTTACCCCTTAAGGGCGATTGCACATGAACAAAGTACACGTATGTCAGCAAGGTGCCGCGCCATCGCGCAGCCTGGCCCGCGTGCGATAGTGCTTAATCAAAATTTCAATTAAATTTTCGTAATACCTTTCGTCGAACTCCACTCCAGGGAGCGAGAAAATTAATTATTACCCTCTGAATATGTTTTAATTCCATTACCAAGGTTACGATGTGAATTACATATCGTCACGACATTTAAGGTGACTTTCATTTATACAGCCAAATTCATACTGGAGACACTGGTCAAGACCTAGGCCCAGTGACCCTGTTCACAAAATGTGAATAATATTTTTTGTGCCCCTATACCTTCTTGTTCAAGAACAACCTAGACTGAATAAGTATGGGATGTCAACATTTTATTTAGCGTATTTCACAGAAAGGGTAATTGTTATAGTTTAGATTTATATCCATCCATCCATCCATCAGCCTTTTTCGTCCACTGCTGGACATAGGCCTTTCCAGGATTTCGCCACTCCTGGCGGTTCTCCTGGAAGAAATGCCCATACTCACACACGCTGGGCAGGCGGGTTGGTGAGCGCGGTGCCGAAACCCTTGCACCAGTGACGCCGCTGCCCGTCACTAGTCTGTTTTTATAAGGCTTGGCAAATGGGGATGGATATCCCAGGCAATGGTGGGCCACCTGGTTTTGCCTAAGAGCTGTTCTCTTACTCTCCCCCGAATAACTTCGGGAGGATTTGCGAGTAAGATGGTGGTACCTCCACAGTCGAGCCCGGCATCAGCTCTACCACCTAACCAATTAGATTTATATAATTCCTTTAAAATGAAATAAAGGCGAAACCGGTCAGGAAGTAAATAATAAATTTGTGGAATAGTAATTTTCTGTTCATTATGTTTTTAAAGTTCCACCAAATGCCAACAAGCAATAGTATCCACATTCGAAAGTCATCTTATATACCCCCGAGGGTGCGTTAGAGGGGTAATAATATTAATAATAAATACTTTATTGCATGAAAAAATCACTTCAAAACATAAAATAACAAGGCCACGGTGGATTTATTTCTTAAAGAAATTTCTTGCAATCGACCAAAACCAAAAATATAGAAAATATTTACAAATTTGTATTAAATTAATTCACGTGCAATATTGTGCAATGAATGATATTTACACAAAATATAAACCTTACTAGCTTTTGCCCGTGGCTCCACCCGTGTGTTATTCGGTTTAACGACATGCTTTTTTCCGAGATAAAAAGTATCCTATGTGCTAAGTTGGGATATAAGCTAAATCCATTCTAAATTTCATCCAAATCCGTCCTGCCGTTTCAGCGTGAAAGAGTAACAAACAAACACACACACACACACACAAAGTTTCGCATTTATAATATTAGTGTGATACTTACAATATATATGTAAGTACATATTAGTAGCTAGGGCTGCTGAGAGAACAAAAATTCAAATTCCATTTGAAATTAGCAGTTGAGGGAAGACTTTTAAGAGAGTGTGGAAGGTCGGACAGCGTCGACTGTGAAAGATCCAGAGTAACGTTCAGTCTCGGACGAACAAACCAACTGGACAGGCCACCAACAGGCCAACCCCTCTGCCAAAGGTATGAACTCGGCGGGCATACCGGTTATATAAAAACGATAGGTGTCCATATATGTGAATGTGATTGTGTGCGTTTAGTTTAAGCTAGTGTTTGAGTATTTTGTAGTGTGCGTGCATCGCTACGCTGTCTCGTCCCCCACCGAAAATGACGGACTTTTTTGCATAGAAATAAGTGCGTGGCTCCACTCCAGTAGGTTTTCTCCTCCGAGCGTTCAGTATAATGAGTTGGGATGGATGACATAAGATCATGACAAAGCTGAAGACTCCTTTTGCTCATATCAGTGCAAGACTGAACTTATCTTTTATCTTTATTACTTATCACTGTTGAAACTCGTATGATTTTTACATCCATATAATAGGGAATGAGCTTGATATATTTACAAAGTGAGTGACTTACGTTTATATGGCCAAATTCATACATGGAGCACGCTAGTCCGGCCGATTTCGAACCCAGGTCTTTTGAACTACGCTAGTATGTTATTTCAATCATTTGAATTCCTGATTTTACAGGTTCTACAGCGTTTTCAGTGATGCACAAATTTATTGCGGTTCCAACTTTGTGTGCAATTAATTAACAAAGCTAACAGTAAACGCTTTTTATGACGAAGCAAAACTGTTTTTATTAGTTGTAAACTGCAGAGCTTAACTTTATGAACTAAATATAAAAAATAGCTTTTCATGTCCAAATCATTTTAAAAGCGTACCTACAGCAATTTATACAATGTGAAAAAGTACCTACCTGAAAAGATTTTTCTTTAATTATTTCTTTGTACATTATTTTCGATAGCTATATTCGATATTGCTTATTTCTTTAACATATTTCTGTTTATTTTTGACTGGCGCCATTTACATTATGAGTACCTATTGAAAACTTATCAAAAGTTAAAGTTTACAGATGTATTGTTTGGTATATCATGGGATTGGTCGAAGGAACTTTCAGGCAATTTATTTTAAATCCTTTACGAAGGAAAAACCATGGCAAAAAAAGTTCATATACATAGTACGGATGGAAAATACTGCATGAAAATCGATAATTAGGCAGTAAAACCTAATTTACACTTTCGGCTTTTTAGGGTTCTGTAGGTACAAAAATAACCTTTATCGTGAGACTCTGGTGTCCGTATATGTCATAACTTTAGCACCGTTAAAGATGAAGACATGAAATTTGCCACAAAAATAGCATTTACTTGCTTACATAATACGGTACAAAAAAAATTAAAAATTTGAAATAGTTCAAAATGTTTCCAATAAAAAAGAGAGAAAAATAAAAAATAAATCTTAAAACTACAATATGGGTACCAAATTATAGATATTAAGGAGCTGATTATAAAAATGTATACTTTTGTTATATTTACTGGCACCGATTTCGAGAAATCTTTGAAAAACCACAAAAAATGCATGTCCCCCCCTTATTTCTGAAACAGGTAGACCAAAAAAAAAGAAAAAATTAAGATTATAGGCCATACAGGAAAAATATATAGGCTGAGAAATTCACGATAGCAAAATTGAATTTTTCATTCACGAGCTTTATTTCATGTACAGCATAAAATATTTGAGTCTCTTTTTTGTGGTGTAATCAATTCTTTTTTTAATTTATCACAAACAGTCAAAATGGGCAAGATTTTAAATACCTTCTTCCTGGCTGTTCCCAAAACCGTCGAATTACGGAACCCTAGGTATGCGAGCCTGACTCACACTTGACCGTTTTTTTTGGTAGCGTAATATTACCTGAGCCTGCAACTCCACCTCGGTGTTATGTAAAGTTTACAGGAAACATATTAAGGTCGAGAAGTTTGTCCCAAATTTCAAGATAGCAAAAGTTTGCAATTAATTAGTACAGTAAATACTATGAGTCGCAGAAGCAGATGTAAGAGTTTTGAGAGCCACTTAGAAATGAGCAATCTTGTCGCTGCGTTGTCCTGCCCGTGGTACGTGTTATTTTCGTCTTGCTCGCACACAAGCTCGTCAACTGAGCAAACTCTCAGGCGGGTTGTACAGTTTCACCATCTTATCTATTCATGCAACATGGCGTCGCTAGTATATAGTTTAAAAAACTTTCACGAAACTAGACCGAATTACCTTTTTAATGGTACCAAATATGCTTTTTTAATAAACACTTATTAGTTATAATAAGCCAGGAAAAAAGCGCGTCGGTAAAGTTGACTAACAATTTTTTACCGATTTGCGCTAGTGATTAGGTGACAATACTAAAGTATACAATAGTTATAATCGACACAAAAACCACGGGTTAAAATAAGACAAAACGACCACCGATTACCTAAAAAACAAGGAAATATGGAATGGAATACGGAATCACAAACATAATTTTCATATCATTTATAAATTGTCATCACTGGGTGCGTTTCAGTACAGTAAAAACATAGGTACATTCGACTTTACTTCCATTTTTGTCCACCTGAACAAACAAGATGGTGGTACTCTACCAACACAACACCAAAAATTATAAAAATGATAGTCGACGTTGGTTGGTTAAGCAACGTGAAATTTAAGTAATTTTGTTAACGAAAACTGGGGATAGTACTCGTCCATATGAACAACTTTTACTATGAAGCCAACCCTGAAATCGTGAAAAATTTTTTAGCTATTTCATACATTTCGGTCGAGTAGGTATTTAACTTTTTTATGAAACAGCTGATATTTTTTTCACGATTTCAGGATTGGTTCCATAGTAAAACTTGTTCATGTGGACGAGTACTCTCACCAGTTTTCGTTTGCAAAATGACTTAAATTTCACGTTGTATACAGAAGGTGACTTTAATTTTTACATCAAAATCCTTACCCAAGACTCAGTGAGTGCTCAGTAACAAGGTTCGATGACTCTTTTGTGAAATTCGAAAATTATTCTTTTCGTGTTCCTTACTAACCAAGCCCAGCCCCGAGTCAATTATTATGGGACGTCAAGATTTTATTAGAAATATAAATAAACATAGATATTGTGCGAAATCAGCAAAAAGTGTTATGGATCTGTGTTACTGATCACTTACCAAGCGTCCAGTCTGAGTTTGGCGGTATAAATCAAAGTCACCTTATATATTCTTAGTAATGTAAGACAGTATTGTAGGTACTTGTATTGTATTCCTCAGACAGCACGCTGGAGATTAGGTACTAGGTAGAAACCTAGACTGAACGTTATTGTTGACAAAGCCTTTTTTAAAATCAACGTTTGTGTTCGATATACAAGCTTTATGTTTGTGCCCGAAGTACGGCGATAGAGCTTGAACTTCACTCTCCCTACTTGGAAGAACCTATAAAACCCTCTGGAGGATTCATGTCGTGAAAATGTATTTTGTTTATATTTTTTTAGTTGTCTTATGCTGATTGGCATCCTATAGAATTTAGTTCATTGCTTGAGAGTAAAAAAAAACAAGGCAGGCAACCAAGGCATCCATTACTTTTGATAATATTTCGATCCGTGCTTCTGAATATAATAACCAGAAATTCTTGTTTTCTTTCTCTGGCAGCAGTGGTGGAAAATAATGGGCTTATATTTTTAGATTATCGATATTTTACAGAATTTTAGGTAAAGACAAATATATTATTTTATACGATGTGCCATAAATATATAAATATAAATCTCCTAAAAATGTGTATTACTTTTCTGCTCGATAGAACAAGTGGTTAAGGGTGCTCTTGCAAAGTCTCGTACTCCAGTGTTAGCCTAGTTAGGTATTCTCTTGCACGCAGGCAGGTTGTGATTTGAAGCGATACGTTACGACTAAACACAAATGTGTTTGCATTTAACATAGCATAGCATTTTCCTAATATTGTTTATTTATTTATTTTATTTTATTTAGTTTTAATAAGGAAAACATACAGTATATAATATAAAACATACAGGATAAGAACACATTAAACAAAACATAGACCAAAAAGGTTTTCACAGACTAATAGAACATAATAACACATCAATAATTTATGCATTTACCTTTCGCTACAAACACTAAGGCGCGATCAAATTAAAATAATAGTTTTGACACTGTCACAGTATAGGTAACAACAGTAGTTTAACTAGGCGGTGTCCTTGAAATCAATACCTACGGCCGCTAGGCACCTAAACACATCCTAGGGCTGCCAACTGACTGTTTACGTATTTGAGAATGCTATATTATTATTAGAAAAGTTGTATTTAAGCAACCATATAATGTTTTCAGTAATCCCATCGTCAGGTTTTATCCCCTAATTTCTTTTTTCATTATTTCTTTACGTCAAAGAACTCTCGCTTTTGAGCCTAAACGGTCTGACTATTACGTCACATTCCCATTTCTCAAAATTGATTTTCAAAAAATAATTTCGTTATAAAATATACCAGCTGAAAGTTAAAGAACAGTATGTATCTTCATGATTTAGCCTATATTTTCAGAAAAAATTATACAAAAGGGCCTGTTACGATTTATGGCTGGTTCGAATTATCATACGCATATAGTCGGTGCTGAAATTCTGTCACAAACAAAATTGGCTGTAAAATGAAAACTAGTCATGATATACAAAAAAAGATTTTTTTTAAAAAAAGGTCATTTAATTTGCTTTCAATAAACACAAAATTTATTCAAAATGATTGCTACCATTTTTCACACAAGCCTTCAATCTTCGCGGCCAATCATCAACAGCAGCACGGACCATATTCATGTATATCGGCCACTGCTTTAATCAATGATGACTTTAGGCTGCTCAAATTTTTGTGAGGTTTAGAACAGACCTTCTCCTCTAATTCCTGCCAAATTTTGTAATCCAGTGGATTGAGTTCAGGGCTAGATGAGGGCCAATCTTGATGCCTTATTAGCTCGATATTCTGGCGCTCGAACCACTCCTGAGTTGTTTTGGCCTTATGAGCAGGTGCGGAGTCCTGTTGAAACACAAATGGCCGTCCTCCAAAGAGTGTCTGGGGCAGATCTTTTACTATGCGATCTAAAACCGTGTCTTGGTACACTTTTGCACTGGTTTTGACACCTTTTTCACAAAAATGCACTTCAGTAGGGCCATAGTAGGACACTCCCAACCAAATCATGACTGATGATGGATGATGGCCGTGCTGCACTCTAGGAATGGCATTTCCAGCGCCTACAGAGCTGGTAGCGTACACCCTGTCATTTTGTTTGTTGTACTTCTCTTCGATATTAAAAATTTTCTCGTCTGTAAACAGGATATCGCGGTGTCTGTTTCTTGCGTACCGCTTTAGCAAAACTTTGCATTTTTTGGCTCTCATAGCTATCAGACGCGCGTTCAAAAGATGTCCACTCTTTTTTCTGCAAGCTCGTAGTCCCAGGTCTTCATTGAGTACTTTTTTACGGTACTTCTGGTTAATCCCATCTCCAAAGCCATCAGTTTCTGCTTGCGGACGGGATTTCTTGCAATACGCGCCTTGATTGCTTTGATGACCCCTGGAGTCCTAACGGAACGAGGTCTGCCAGTTCTTTTCTCGTCATCGACACTAGAGGTTTCATTGTACCTCTTGATGGTACGGTACACGAACCACTTCGTGATTTTTAATTTTTTAAGCAAGTTGAATATCGTCTTCGGTGGATGGCCGCAACGATGCAATGCAATTACTGCTACTCGGTCCACTCTGCGAGTCCACTCCATCGTAAAAAATGAATGAATGTAATTGTGATTTAGCAGATTATTAATCATAAAATATTTGAAAATCGAACACCATTTCATTTTTTTTTCTAGGTTATCTATTTTTAAAATAAATGGCCAGTGACAGTATTTAAGAACCGACTAGGTAATATGGACCAAGGGCCTGAAATAAATAAAGAAATGAGCGTATAAATGATTATATATGTGAAAAAAAACAAAAACACTATGGCAATCTTCCCAACACTAATACATTTTAAATAAACACGTATTAAAATTTACCACAGAACCCTCAATCGCCAAAAGTATAACAGTCTGTTATACTTCCTCGCATAGGTTTGTCTCTTTCATCCGGAACCGAAACGGATGCATAGATCCCAGCCTAATTGTAGTAAACCTTGAGAGAACCGACAAAAGCGACCTCCCAGAGTCGGTCCTCAATTAAAACTTAGTTCGAATCAGTCGTCGCGTCGCGAGTTTATTTTTTCATTCGTATAAATGATCTGAGGAGAAAGTTAAGCAAGGAGGCTAAAGACTGAGTTTTCCGCTAACACCATTTGTCTTAGTAGATAGAGCTAACTGGTACTTGGTGGCCATGCTTACATGGACAACCTCTTCGACTCTAAGCTTGCGATGATACGGCTGGTTTTGGACAAACCTATTCGTCAATTCACGGTCGGCTGCCACTGACTAATAGGCCCCGAGAAACGCTGTAATTTAGAAAAACGATTCGTGGAATGAAAATAAATATACAGGCTGTTTGGAAAACTAAATGCTTGAGAGTGCTGGTCAGTGATGATATTAATTACTTTATGAAAGTGTCTTGGTTAAATAGGAAAAAATATAAACATACCGGGTGTAAATAGACTGCTACCATTAAATGAAACCACATATTCTACTGACCCTACTTAACCACTTTTCCCAAGAATCATACCCGCGGCCACCCTTAGTTTGGGAAATAATTGAGTTCCAAACAATAATGTGTGAGCCCTAACGCACCGACATACGGGCGAGTATTGAGAGAACGTCGTGCGTGAAACAGCTGTTCCGGTGTAGCGTTCTAAAATAGACCTTCCTCCTACGAGATAAAGTCTTTGAGTTACAGTTGAATACCTTTTTCTCTAAAAATTTGCGCGGGTTTATTATTCGAATAGTTGTTCAGTATGATCAGTAGAGTATGTGGTTTTATTTAATGGTCGCACTGAATATACACCCTATATATCATGTGTTTACTAATTTCCTTAGTTAAATTAAAAATAGATAAATATACAATATAAAAATTACGTAGTTACAATCAGGTGGCCTTATAGCTTATAGCAATCCCTTCCGGACAACCTTTAGGTGGAAGTAGCTGGTTTAAAAATAAATGGACGACAAGACGGTGCACTAATTTTGAATAACTTAATAGGTACAGAAATGATACATACGCGAATATATTAAAGGTATATCAATAAATAAAAAGATAAATAAATTACATTTTATAGATAAACAACATTAAAAATACAAATAAATAAATTTAATATATAAGAATTTAGATAGTTCAGTATTCAAAGTGTGAGGTCTCTTACCAGTCATTTGAAGACAAAAGATGCTCTTCTTATATATAGAGGAAGATCATTCTAAAACGCTGGCTTGTACTGAAAAATAATTGTTATAGAAGTACGATGAATGCATTCTGGTACCCAGGGGATTTTGAGAAGACCGTAAAATACGGTCAATATGCACGAGTACGATGAAGAAACCGAAAGCGAGCTTGAGACACAATGAGTTTGAAACACAATAGAAAGAACAATGAAATTACGTCTATGCGCGTTATTTGTCCCGAAATGTTACTACGGGGTCTGTCATGAAATGAAAACTCTTATTAAAAGCGTGCATGTATTTCTGTTCTTCTATCTGTCTGTTCGCGATATATTGACATTTATATTGAAATTTATATGATTTATATTATAACACAAGAACCCTTGGGCCAATTTACTTTATTTTATAAATTTTGGTATGTATACAGATATCTGGAGATCTCTGTTTTTAAACTATTCCAACGATTATCACGCTGCAATAAAACTGCCAATAAGTATAAGTACCATATTATTATAGACTTATAGCTTGTGTTGTATTAGAGAGTATGTGAGACACAGTGAGAAATACAAAGTTTTTCTACAAACTTTCTTTTTATTTACATATCTAGCCTAGTTTATCTAGACAAACCGGATAAGTCAGTGTTCGCCCGTGACGCTACAGGGACACGGGGGCGGGCTTGCGTTGTATTAGAGAGTGTGTGAATCACAGTGAGAAATACAAAGTTTTTCTAAAAACTTTCTTTTTATTTACATATCTAGCCTAGTTTATCTAGACAAACCGGATAAGTCAGTGTTCGCCCGTGACGCTACAGGGACACGGGGGCGGGCTTGCGTTGTATTAGAGAGTGTGTGAATCACAGTGAGAAATACAAAGTTTTTCTAAAAACTTACTTTTTTATTTACATATCCAGCACAGTTTATAGGCAACCCGGATAAGTCAGTTTTCGCCCGTAACGTTACAGGGAGTGTATTTTTGAATCATTCGATTTTCAATTCACATACGAATCCGCATGATTCGCAATCATAAAATACTAATTTTAAGTTTTCGTATGCGAATCATGCGGATTCATATGCGAATTGAAATCCTAATGATTCAAAAATACGCTCCCAGGGACGCGGAGGCGGGCTTGTGTTGTATTTATTCGACTGATGACGACTCCACTGAAGGAGTCGAAATATTTCGTTAGTTTTTGTATTTTTTTAGTAACTGTGTTTTAAATATTATAAAACTACAATAATTTAGAGAGTGTGTGAGACACAGTGAGAAATGCACACTCCCACAAACCTGCCCCACGTGGTTCCCTTTGTCGTCATTTCCCGCGTCCCTATAAACGCTGGCAAAGACTAACTTATCCGGTTTGCCTATAGACTAGACTAGGTTTGTAAATATAAGTAAGTATTACAAAAAACTTTGTAGTAAGTTAGTTTACGACGGATATTTCACAGAAGTGTTTCATATTACTCCAAGAGATGTTTCGGCATCAAAATTGAAACACCATCAAAATCCACTTAAGGAGCCCCACTCTGAATCAAAGTGAACAGTACTTACATAAGAATACAGTAAATATAACATACTATCTAAGGGCCCTCACCACAAATCAGCTCAGGAGCGCAATCAACGAAGGGGAACGGACATACAAAGCTGTTTTATTGGTTTGTTCGCAAACACTCAGCACAAGTGGTTTGCTTAGAGCCCGCAATTAGACCAAGCGATGCTGCTAAGTGGATTGATTAGATTCTTTACAGCCTCTTAAATCTTCGATAACAAAAAACTTTGGGGACTTTCTTCTTATTTTGTGAGTTTCTTAAGAAATCACCCTTTTTTGCCTAAACGTATTCACGCCGGTCAATTCTTTAAACATCTGAAGGTAATTTTATTCTAGTTCGTCGCTAATAGTAACTCCCTATTGTACACCAACCACCCCATAGTTAAATTTGAGTTTGATTGGAAAAAATATATATTTTAGAATATATTAATCATAAACAAACATTTTTCTGTTATTAAGTCCAAGTTTACTCGTACTTTAATGTGTTTTCTCAAGTTATTTTGCAATATTTCGCATAAGGGTGTCATAAATTGATAAAACCGGTTGCAAAATAACTTTTAGATTAGTATACTACAACTTTCTACACTCATGATGTCGTTCCACCGAGAAGTGACAAATTTCATTAAGGGGCTTCAGAAGCTAAACTGCGTTTAAGAAAGTTTTTGACTGGCTTCAAACTTTTTTTAAGAATATGACTAAATTTCAAAATAAATGTTTGACATTTTATGATTTAGGTTCCGTAATTACGAAAATAAAAATCCTTAAAATTTTAACCTAATAAAACTAATTGTTTCTGAACATTAGTAACCGACTTTCTATAAAATTGCATAATGCTAGAATTGAAATTTCCTTTCCAAATCAACCTTTTCAAACTAAGCACAGAGATATAATTACGTAATATATTAATATTGTAGATGTTGAGAGATTTGAGAATGGGAAGATGTACCTATATTGCATTAATATGTATATTATAGTTATCTATAAATATACCCATACGTTACTTATTTAAATACATGCCTTACTCCGCCCTTTTTTAATATGATCATGAGTTGTTTTCTTTCGCGCTTACCATTGTTCGGCATATAAATTACTCACTAATTGTAACTTTGTTTTTGTTCCAGATTTCAAACGTCGCACTAAACTTTTCTGCAGGTAAGCATACAGTTATGCCTTAGATATGCGTTTCTGCCAAATTTGCAATACCTACTATGTGGAGGTTCTCTTTTACTTTGCAAGATAGCCGTTTATACATTAAGATAAATAAAATGAGAGTTTCGTTTTTCTAGCAGATCTCGAGGAAGGATTGAACGTAGAAGTGATTGATATGCTGAAATTCATACAGAGCACTATACGTGACCTTTAACGCGGTTTTGTCTTCCCATACGGTTAACTTGAGCAAGTGCAAGGAAAGATTTTTTTTCTACTGGTATAGGTACTACATATTATAAATAATTTGGCTGCATCAGTATCCTACTTCCTACTAATATTATAAATGCGAAAGCTTGTGCGTGTGTGTGTGTGTGTGTGTATGTTTGTTACTCTTCCACGCTGAAACGGCTGAACGGATTTGGATGAAATTTAGAATGGATATAGCTTATACCCTAACTTAACACATATGCTACTTTTTATCCTGGAAAAATGCATGGTTTCTGTAGGATAGATCAATATCATTGAAAAATCTGGTGTCTAATTAGCGCGGTCATATCGTTTGTGGTTAAATAAGACAATGCTTTGTTATTTAATACATCAGGTGTCTAATTAGCACGGAGTGTGTATGTTTGTTACTCTTTCACGCTGAAACGGCTGGATGGATTTGGATGAAATTTAGAATGGATATAGCTTATACGCCAACTTAACAAATAAGTTACTTTTTATCCCGGAAAAAAGCATGTCGTTAAACCGAATAACACGCGGGCGGAGCCGTGGGCAAAAGCTAGTCTACCATAAATACCACTATTTAAAGAATTTGGCCGGCATTCGATGAAAATTCAAGTCACAATCGAAAACATGACCTTTTTTCTTGTTTTACACTAACTTTTTACATAAAAACAACGCCTTATTAAAAATTATAAATACATTTTTAAATACTTTCGTAGCCAAAAAGCATTTATTTACAAAGAAAGGAGCGATTGCAAACGAGAAATTATTCAATTGCAATGACGCTGTTATTTTTACGCTAATTAAACAAACCGAGGTTTACGTAACGCTCTGCTAAATGAATTTCGATTACAGTGCAAAAATTTTACGTACAAATAAGGTTTAACATTAATTAATTTTGGTTAATATATATCCACCTTTTAGGGTAGCCAAATAAATTGCGCGGTGTGATATGCAGTGCGATGCTAATGCTACGCCTTTGTACGAGATGCGACGCGTGCGCCGTGCGATGTGCTCGCACCACCTCGCTTACGCCAAAGAATATAAACGACTAACTTTTACCCGCGGCTTCGTCCACGTTGTTAGTTTTTGGGTAGTCCTAACCAATCTGTTAACATGAGTATTTATCGGACCAAAATATTATACGTAGTACGTTACTGATTTTACTATTGGTTTTCATGAAAATAATTTTATAACATTCGATAACATAAATTTCATAATATTACAACAGTGAAATATTGTTCAATATAGTTAGTTTCAATAGTAATTAATGACTTTCTCCTAGGAAACTGTGCATTCTCAGAGAACAAGCTATAACCTATGTCTACGTGAAGAGACAAACCATTCAAATAGTGAAAGATTTTTTAAAATATGTTCAGTATAGCTCCATAGATAACCCGGGCTAATTTAATTATTAAATATGTCCTTAAGGAATCGCTAGTATCCCGGGAACAAACTATAGCCTATGACCAAGTGAAGATCTAACTAACCATTACAACAGTATAATTTTCAAAATCGATTCTATAGTTATTAATGACTATGTCCCTAGGGAACTGCCTGTCCATCTCCAGGGAAAGAACTATAGCATACGAGTATAAACAAGTAAAGAGTCGAACCATTACAATAGTGGAATAGTTATTTAAATCGGTTTAGTGGTTCTAGACATTACCCGCGCAAATATATAGGTAATTAATGACCATGTCCGCAGTTTTCCAAGGAACTGCATCTCCCCAGGAAACTAACTATAGCTAATGTTAGTCAGCGATAGTATAGCATATATTTTTTTTTTTTGAATCGGTTCAATAGTTCCAGAGTGTAGTTCTTACGCATACAAACGAATTTTGCCTCTTTATATAATAGTACAGATGAGTTATGCCAATTTTACGTCATTTTTAACGATCACTAGAGTTTGGCCAGGCAATCGTGCCTCAACTTTACCTAATAGAGGAGTAAAAAAGAATTCCATACCCGTTACATGTAAATTTGAGGCACCATTCCCTAGCCAAAATCTATGTGAAGATGCGACTCTTACCCCCCCTGGTCTACCTATATGCATGAAACTGGAGAGTCGCGTTAATGCTCCTGGTTGGCCAGTTGGTTTATTTCCACCGGCGACAAAGTTTACCAGCAAAGTGAGCTTTAGTGTCGCTATGTGCGTCTTTGTACACAGTTGCACTAACAAACTTTGCACTCTGCTTTATGCAAACACTTAGTCGATGTGATGTATGTAATGCGTTAGGATTACTTGATGTGCTTTCTGCAATGTCCTCTCGTATTCGTACAAATACCTGCTGAAGTTCACTTTGAAACTCTTAGAGAAGTGTAGGCCAAGGTTACGAAATAATTTAAAATGTAAACAAATTAAACGGGCCAAAGGCCTCGATGTATTACGATCTAGCTTATGCCCATAGCTTCGCCCGCGTGGTTATCATTTTGTCGCTATATATTTTAAAAGTGACAGATGTGACGAAAGTGAGTGATGACGAAAATTACACATGTCATATCACAACGGATAATATATAATGTATAAATTTGAAAATTAGTACAATTTTATATTTTATATTATATTGAAATGTAGATTGCTTAACTGTGGGTAAAACTAAACTAGTCGGTTTCTGTTATTAGTACATGTACATTTATTTGATATATATCTTATTTACACTACCTTTACCTTATCCTCTATTTAACATTATTTTCCACCCAAAGGCTATTTGGAAGAAATGACTTTAAGCTATCAGACTGCACATTATGTACTATTTGTAAAAAAAAGAAACATTTTTTCTTCCGATTCACATTAAAAATCATTTATTTTATGGTATGTTATGTGACAGATGGCAAAGGTGACATAAGTCAAAAGCGACAATGTCAAAAGTGACATATTTCGAAACTGACAGACAACAAAAGTTTCCAGAAAACTTCAGATAATTTTTCTGGAATAAAAAGTATCCTATGTCCTTCTCCGACCGCCGTTATTTCAGCGAAATCCGTTCAGTAGTTTCAGCGTGAGAGAGCTACAAATAAACAAACAATCTCACTTTCGCATTTATGATATTAATTGGATTTGGATATCGTTTATTAAAAACGTAACGATTTTATACGTGTGAAATCACCAGGGGTGAATTTAATTAACATTAAATTAAACCATAGTATTTATTTTCCCAAAGAAAGAGTTTCTTTTTGAATTATCCTTTAAATAACTACTGCAGATGAAAGATATTTTTTGCGTGGTTATATCTCTTGTTCAGTATTGTTAGTAGACTGTATTGTACAATCCCTAGTCTCCAGTTAATCTAAAACAGAAATACCAAACACACCTAAACCTTTACTTGTCAAAGTTGGCTTGTTTACTTCTAAACAGAAGTTACAAAAGTAACTTTGCTAAGACCGCTTTCTAACTCTGGTAATATTGTTTTACAGGTTAATCTCGGTTTAGTTTTAACATTCTGACAAAGTTTTAATTGCAAAAACAATAAACTATCAATAAAATTTCTTATTTAAATATTGTATTATCTGTATACAGACAGTCGTTGCGGGGACTTCAATTTACGTATTGATTGATTGATTGATTATGAATAAAAACATTTTCACATGTTATTATTACTAACTTTTGCTCATGGCTTCGCTCGCGTGCAAGTGTCTTTTAAATCAATGTATCTATTAAATCTATAATTGACAGTTTTCAGCTTGGCGGTTAAGATATCAACACCTTTATAGCCTATATGTAGAACAGGGCCACTACAATAATAATAATCCGTTCAGTTGTTCTCGAGTTAAAACGGAACATACATAAATACAGACGAAGAGACGGAAGAAATTTAATAAAATTGTTTTGATCTGATACCAATAACTCATTTCATGTAAAATTTCCCGGAAATATGCTATGTACACAACATTTTACTAGTTTATTATTAGTATAATTAATGTAGACACTCTAATATAAAAGTAATCCATCCATCCATCAGCCTGTTCCGTCCACTGCTGGACATAGGCCTTTCCAGGATTTCGCCACTCTTGGCAGTCCTCCTGGAAGAAATGCCCATACTCACACACGCTGGGCAGGCGGGTTGGTGAGCGCGGTGCTGAAACCTTTGCACTAGTGACGCCGCTGCCCGTCACTAGTCTGTTTTATATAAGGCCCGACAATTGGGGATGGATATACCGCCATCGGGCCCAGGCAATGGTGGCCACCTGGTTTTGCCTGAGAGCTGTTCTCTTACTCTCCCCGAATAACTTCGGGAGGATTTGCGAGTAAGATGGTGGTACCTCCACAGTCGAGCCCGGCATCAGCTCTACCACCTAATATAAAAGTAATATACTACATAAAATAATTCCTACTCGTATTTCACTATTCCATCTTTTAAAATATCAGAAGAAAATTCCAACTAATATTAAAACTTTTAAAAAGTCTTTGTGTAAAGCTAGTTCAGAGTAAAAAGCTCTGCTCAATCTAATCAAATTACCTTGGGATATAAAATATAATGAATACTAGATGGAATATTTCACTTGGCCATCGTTGGTAAAACTTGCGCAAGATTTCCCCTGATGCCACGGGATCTCCATATTAAAACTTATAATCGCTAGAATTTTCCATTTATATCAGCTGCATTTTCTGGTGCAAGCCTCGACATGTGAAGAGTGAGAGTAATATTGCTAAGTTTCTTGTTTATCTACTTTCTAGTAAAATATGTGAAATGTTTACAACATCTTTACTTTATGTGACGTGTCTCTATACTAATAATAAAGTAGTAAAAAAGTCGTGTAAGTAAGTCTATGTAAGTACATTGAATATAAATTGGTTAATATTAGTATTGTATTGAGGCCAAAACTAAAATGTTTAGAATTTGTGTCTGTCTATCTGTCTGTATGTATGTTCCGTTTTAACTCGAGAACCACTCAACGCATTTGAATGTGGTTTTTTATTATCATCGTATTGGCCCTGGTCAATATATAGGCTATAAGGGGTGTTCATAAAATAACCAACGAGCCGAAAACGGGGCAGAGATTGAAAAAAAACGCGGACGGTGCCACAGGCAAAGGCTAGTTTGAAATAAAAATGTTCTAGTGTATGACGCGATTCGTGAAGAATGAAAATATAATTCATCTTTCCATAAAAAGTAGACTAATCATTAAATTTAGCCTATGCAAATTTGTTTTTCATTTATAAAATTATCGTTCAATAGATTAGTAAAAGTTGCCCTAAATCTCGTTCCCAAACGCAAAATCTACAACAACTTTTAATTTTTAAATAAAAATTATTCAATAAATACAAAGTTATATATTTTCAATTTCGTTTTATTTAAGATTAGGTGTTTTATCATTTAATTACTTATTCCCCTTTTTAAACGTAAAATATATCCCCTAATCAAATTGATTTCGTTTACGGGAATTGGAGTCTCTTTTTAGTAAGAATACCGGTAATAAGAGGCTCCGCTTTTCTATAGCTAACAGATACTTAGATTATATAAGTAAGAGTGACTTAAGGAAAAACTTATAATAATATGGAAAAAAACAAAATTCTAAAACAAAAAGTATAACTAGAAAAAAGCTTATATGTATTTCTAAGGCCTCTAAATTAAATGTGTTATAGAGAGTGTAAATGAATGAGTGTTTATGTGTGAGGGAGAGACAAAGTGTGAGTGAAAGTATGTGTATATGTTGTGTATAAAAATGAAGCGAAAGGGATTTTATTTGTGCACTCAAGTGAAAGAGTGATAGTCATTATTGTAGAATGTTTTATTCCACAAATTAAATGTAATTTCGTGTAGACAGGTAGATAATGAGCTTGTAAATGTTGTAGATTTTAGAAGTTATAATATTTTATATTCATATATATTGACAAGTGAATGAAGTGTTATTTGTTTAATAATTCGTAAATATATAAAGAAAATTGTTTTAAAGTAGATAATTAGCATAAAGTACAAATAAGTATAGACCAACCTAACTGACACTAGATTATAGTCGCGTAGTGCCTTAAACCACATTTATTGAATGCATTTTATTTAAAACTACGAGACGAAATCATACATTATGCGTTTGGGATTGAGACCACCTTACTGCTTCTGGGCACTTCAGAAATAAAACCTTCAAAATTATATCATGAAATCCAATTAAAAATCTAATCTAGTGGAAAATAACGACAAAACTTTACTAAAAAGTTCACAAAAGCCTACTTTTAGCTAAAAATTAAAATGAAGTTCATGCAAAAAATACTTTCGCTCATATGCCACCTGCATGAGAACACTAGGTGCTTACTTCATAAATAACAAAACGCTTTTATACCTGGCAGTTTCTTTCGTTCGCATAGAAATTTTAAACTCTTATGCAATTTTCCGCTTAGACTACCGACTATGTCGTTTATGTCGCTTTACATCGTTTGAAAATGAAAAAATAAGCTTGACCACAGTTACTAAACAAAATGTTTTGATTTGAATTATTATTTTGAACACGGTGAAAATGCATTCCATGAATTTGTGCTTTGAAATTGAATAATAGAGTTAAAAATGTTGACATACTGGATCAATGCGGTCTGAAAGAAGAGTTAGTAATAGAATAGAAAAAGAATGCTCCGGTAGTTTGAACATGTAAAGGATGAATATATGTATGAGTATAAGTTGGAGATAAAGTTCGACCGGACCGTCCTGAAAGGACGTTATTCCAAATAAATAGGCGATATACTGAAGAAGGGCAAAGTTAAAAGTAACCGTAAAAGGAAGAGGTGGTGGGCTAGTCGACTAGGTTGAGGCGGAAAGAGTGCGTGAGTCAGGATCGGAGGAGATGGAAATCTGTAATCTCTGCCTACCCCCATGAAAGACAGGCGTGATGGCTTATGATTGCATGTTGTCGAAACTTTCTCGATACAATATAAATTAACTATGCTTCTGATGCTATTGACATTTTCAGCTAAGGCAAGTAAAAATTTATTACAAAACCGAATATCCAATAACGCAGGAAAAATATTACATTTGATTATACTTAAATAATGCCGTATTTGGCAAGCTTTTCTTTTTCATCCTCGAAAAAAGGAAACAAAATATTTTACCCCAGGTGGACTTTTTATCCCCACCGTTTTAATATACAAGTGAATTTTCCCTCAAATCCCGACCACGGAGCCTTACAACGGATTATGCTTCAGTAACAAAACTTAGCATGAACACGCCAAAAACCAGTTAAGAACTTTCCACGATGACAATTTTGTCTGAAACCAAAAACCTTGCGACAGGAAGGTGGTTCGAAATTAGAGGTCACAGGCCGACACACAATTCGGGGTCTATCCGCTGCCCAGATCGGACATAGAGCGGAAAATCCGGGTGAATTTAAGATGCAGTGCAAGCTACCCCAACCGACCGCGGACGCCAGCCGTAACGGAAACTACCGCTAATTAGTTAGGTATTTTCACG
Source organism: Ypsolopha scabrella (assembly GCA_910592155.1). Taxonomy (NCBI): domain Eukaryota; kingdom Metazoa; phylum Arthropoda; class Insecta; order Lepidoptera; family Ypsolophidae; genus Ypsolopha; species Ypsolopha scabrella. Next base: position 9,332,503 of record OU342969.1, read on the forward strand.
CGAAAACTTCAATTAATTCCGTCACAGCCACCAGAGCGGCCTCGCTGGCCTTTTCGCGTAAAAGTCAAAAGAGCCGCGAAAATCGGAAGTAAGTAATGAAATTTCCGCCGCCGATTCAGTTGGAAACTTTGTGGTTTCTTTCTTGTTGTTCTATGAACTTACTACAAATTATTTAAGGAAATAAGCGAAGTGACAAATTGTCGGGGGAGTTGAAAATAAATACGGATGTTGAGCTATTTAAATCACATTCACCAAACATATTTTATGATATCTATTTAATAATTTCACATTTAATAATATGAAATATTTTAATAGCATATTTTCTGTTTTAACAATAATGTAGTAAATAATATATTTTTCCTTTCGGCATATATTGGAAACAAAACAGTGACAGTCGTAAAACTAAACTGAAAAATGTAAAAATGTACTGAAAAAGAAGTGAACTGTGAAAATTCGACACGACTCGCATCGAAGCCGCGGACGTTGGGATAATCTCATTGAAAGATTTGATTTTCCGCCAAATTAGATAAAAGTAATGAAATACGCCCCGGGATTTTGTCAGAATCGGAGAGAGAGAATTGAAAGAAAATTTGCGAGGGACACTGATTTCGTCAACGCGAGCAGTCTGTAAGCTTGACCTTAAGACAATTTGACTAAGTAATTCTTTTGATATGTCGGTAATAAACCTCACTTCTCTACACCTATTGATATGTTCATTAACTTATACAGGATGTGTAAATTTCATTATATACTTCCATAAAGGGCACACTTAGTGTCTTTTTAATTGTCAACACGTTTGGAAAAACAACTTTTTTATTATTTTTTCTATAGAATTTAATCGTACAGTTTATAAACAGACTAGCTTTTGCCCGCGGCTCCGCCCGCGTGTTATTCGGTTTAACGACATGCTTCTTTCCGGGATAAAAAGTAACCTATGTGTTAAGTTGGGGTATAAGCTATATCCTAATCTAAATTTCATCCAAATCCGTCCAGCCGTTTCAGCGTGAAAGAGTAACAAACATACACGCACACACACACAAACTTTCGCATTTATAATATTAGTGCGAAGTGTGATGAGATAACATAGCCTTGTCTTATTACCCCACAAACGATTGAGGAACGCGCTAATTAGACACCTGATGTATGAAATAACAAAGCCTTGTCTTATTTCACCACAAACGATATATACCGCGCTAATAAGACACCTGATTTTTCAATGATATTGATCTATCCTACAGGAACCATGCATTTTTCCGGGATAAAAAGTAGCCTTTGTGTTAAGTTAGGGTATAAGCTATATACATTCTAAATTTCATCCAAATCTGTTCAGCCGTTTCAGCGTGAAAGAGTAACAAACATACACACACACGCACAAACTTTCGCATTTATAATATTAGTAGGATAGGATGTATTAAAAAGTAAAAAATAAGTTCGCAACACAAATTCAAAGTATAGTAACGGGTTTCGAAAGAAGAAATCTAGACGCACAAGCAAAGAGCTACGAGTATAAGTTCGACTTCACGGTTTTATCTAAATTAAACATTTTGCACTCCATCTCGATTCTCGACTGTGAGAATCATCTTGGCAGGTGAATAAATTCTAATAACTTGTTAACAATATAGACCATTTTGGCCTGAAATTCGCGACAGAAGTGAACATTTCATTCAATATCAATGCGCTTTGGTGAACTGAAACTGAAGGTCAATAAAAATGAACGATATCTTATAGGGAAACTGGCCAGTCTAATTTTAAAAATAATTTTATGTCAAAAGCTATAAACAGATCTGTCATAGATATAGTGCGCATAGAAATCTCCACCACTAAAGACTCAGATGAAGAACCTAGCTATAAAAGTCGCCGTCAATGGAAATTGTGGACTATGTAAACAAACCGCTTTCTCAATTTTTCTCAAGGTTCTGTCACGGAGTCTCACTGAACATTATTCCAAATCATGAAGCATCAAGTCCCACCTGCCATTCGCTGTATTTCATCATGAAATATTCAATAATCACCAGTTAATTACGGAAAATCATAGAATCAATAGTCGATTCTGTACTGCGTCGAGATTGCTGTCATATTTTTTTCTCATCGAATCTGTATTGTCTTAATAATATAAACCTATTTTATTCGTGATGCTATTTGTAATTAACGTGGGCGATTTGACTAGCGATTCATCAGAATATTTTAGCGATGAATCAAATAAAGAAAATTAATTAAGCACCTAACATATTTAATCACATACCCATCTCTAGATAGTTCACCTATTCATAGACAAAGACAACATGGCGCTTTGTTTACATAGTCCACAATTTCTATTGACGGCGACTTTAGATAAGCTTTGATCGATTTTCAAATTTAGTTTCGGCTCTAGCATTGAAAGGGGGCATAAATTTTTGATTCTGCAAATATGGTTAATGTCAGGTGTTCCTAAGAAGTGTTGTTATTTGTTTGTAGGTATATTTTGATAACTAAATTAATTTCTTGTACTTTTTTTATATTGACCCAACTCAACTTGCCATCAAACCTAAGCTCCAAATTGCCCCGATAGCTTTGAAGTACGGCATACAAATTCACCAAAAGGATTGAGCGAACGGTCAGTCTTGCTCTTTCTCTCTTTCGCCAAATGAAAGAGGGCGGCAGGTCAGGCCTTGTTTCGTTCCTAACTTTGTACGCAGCAAAACCTTAATATCTTTACGTAGAAACAGGAACACACTCGAGAGTCCTGCAAAACATATGAAAATCAAATAAATCTGTTTCGGGACCCTAGCTCGTCATCCAGTAACAACATTACTGTACATCTTCGCCTTTATATCAAGCGCATTAAGTTGAAAATTGGTTGGTAAGTGTGTACCAGCCTGTACAGGTATCGCAGGAATGACGCACTTTCGTATTCAATTTGCAAACGTATTAGTATGGTTGATGTGATTTATTTATCGTGTTTCAATAATAGGAATATATTCGTATCCTCTGTAAAAGGTTTCGTAAATGCGGAAATATGAGTAACTATGATCTATCTTCTTATCGCACTGACTATATACATACACATACTACTTACATGCGATTTTTAGTAGCGACGCCACGTGCTTTAAAACTGGAAAATGTCACAGGTAATGTTATTTTCACACCTCCACATACTTTACTGAAAGTATTGAACACATACACTAAAGGAAAAATTGAACTACTCTCTAAAAAAAATACTGAGTATTTGTTTGTAGAGAGCAGTTCATTTGTAAGTATTTATTTATTTAAAAAAGTGTAACCCTATAGCCTGTTGTACTCCGATCAAATTTCGCGTAACAATTAACGAACAATATGTAATTAATAACAGTTGGTCCTTTCTCAAGGTTAAATGTTAAAAAATGACGTTTGCAAACCAGGTACATACGAAGCCTACCAAAAGACTTTTAAAATGGACGTTAAATGGTTACAGTAGTTGAAAAATCTATTTCACCACGCTACAAGCTGCAAGGTACCTCTATCTGTAAAGCAAGCCAATACAACTAGATACTTCGCACACACTCATCCCAGCGACGGATCAGATCAATGTAAAGTCAACTCTATTACATCGTAGTACGAATACAGAGCAGATACTGTCGGAGTATTCTGTGACACACGTTCCACTAGCAAAAGGCAATAGGCCACTTGCGACGCCAAATATTTGCCCAATAATTGCAGATCTTCAACGCGAGAGGAATAAATTGTCGATCATGGGACTTCTGTCACTTTATCGATTAGTTGGAGCTTTTTAGTGCTAATACACTCAGTCATCATTTGAAGACGTTTTTGAATCGTTTTAAACTTTTATTATTCAAATGATGCTCACCGTAACTATAAAAACCGGCCAAGTGCGAGTCGGACTCGCGCACGAAGAGTTTCGTACCATTATCTATAAAAACGGCAAAAAAATCATGTCTGTTGTATGGGAGTGCGCATGTGCGACTAGGACTTAGCCGGTTTTAGTATTTGTTGTTATAGCGGCAATAGAAATACATTATCTGTGAAAATTTCAACTGTCTAACTATCACGGTTCATGAGATACAGCCTGGTGACAGACGGACAGCGAAGTAATAGTAATAGGGTCCCGTTGGTTACCTTTTGGGTACGGAACCCTAAAAACGAAAAACCTTAAAACTTTTCTCTACATTGAGTAAATAAATAATTACAAATGCATAAATAAAACGAATAATGTGTTTAAACTTTTCAGATTCAAACAGGGACTACGTTAAATGTTAAACACACATACGAGCTATTAAAAAATCTACAATAATGAAATCTCAAAGTTGAAATTGAAATTGTCAGTTTTTCTTTCACGAAAACCAAGGTTTTCATTTCACTTGTCATCGGCAAATCGAGGATGTGAAATGTACTCTCTATTTACGTTTGTGCCTCGTCCATTCCAGTCTAGTGTTTTAAAGACGTCCTCCAGCGCGGCGGTAAACAGTTTTGGGGAAATAACATCTCACTGGGCTTACCTAAATTTAATTAAATAATTATCTATTATAAATAAATAAATATATAAGGATAAACAATCAATGTAATGCAATAAATACAATAAATTTGACAAAATATTTAAACTGTTAATAAATACAATTACGTTAAATATGTTAATATTACGCCTAATAACTCGGCTGATTCGATTAGTCTTGCTAAGTTTCTTAGCAAGGTCATATTTTTATATTAATTTTCCTTTTTTTTTATTATTTTTGTAACAAAATTAGACTTATGTTATACTTAGGTATTTTAGATACTAAAGTGATGAAGAATACAAGACAAGGAATTTATAAGGAGAAAAATATACATTTCTGTCCCATATACGAGTATCACCTTTTTCAGTCCGTTTATCAATTAATTCAATTTCAAAGACAATAATACAGCCAAAAATGTGATAGAAAAATTCGCTACATCGAAAAAAATTGCAAAGTGAAGACTGTTTTTTCAGTTGAAAACAGTAGTCCGTGCAAACTAATCGTACTTCCTACTAATATTATAAATGCGAAAGTTTGTGCGTGTGTTAGTGTGTGTGTGTGTGTGTATGTTTGTTACTCTTTCACGCTGAAGCGGCTATACGGATTTAGATAAAATTTAGAATGGATATATATTATTCACTAACTTAACACATAGGCTTCTTTTTATCCCGGAAATATGCATGGTTTCTGTAGGATAGATCAATATCATTAAAATCAGGTGTCTAATTAGCGCGGTCCTTATCCGTTTGTGGCGAAATAAGACAAGGCTATGTTATTTCATACATATTAATAGTAAACCAAAATATTAATCCTAGATAGATGAAAAAACCGGCCAAGTGCGAGTCAGACTCGCGCACGAAGGGTTCCGTACTACTTATCACACTAATATTATAAATGAGTGTGTAAAGTTTGTTGTGTGTGCGTGTGTGTGAGGGTGTGTGTGTGTGTGTGTGCGTGTGTGTGTTGGGTGTTTTTATGTTTGTTACTCTTTCACGCAGACGGATTTGGATGAAATTTAGAATGGATATAGCTTATACCCTAACTTAACGTTAAACCGAATAAGACGCGGGCTGAGCCGCGGGCAAAAGCTAGTAAAGTAATAATAGCAATAACTACATGTAAAAACGCGTTTTTAACTCTCTCGTGTGTATATATGTTACCAGCAATCTGTATAATCCGGTATTGCATACAATACCTAGGTAATGTATACGATGCCAAAAAGGTTATGGTAGGTAATGTATGAAATATTATTTATTTAGTACTTGGCCTAGGTATTGTATACAGTACCGAAATTAGCAAGTAATGTGTATAAAAGACGTGAGCGGGAGCGGGAAATTAATTAGAGCATGTATTTAAATGATCCTTTATGAACAAAGCTTAGCCTTTTGGTTAAATAGTATTTCTGGGTGGTCATAAAAAATAACTACGAAGGTTATGTATGGCGGTCGCGTCACCACCCTACCTAACCTTCTAACCTTAACCTACCGGTTCTCTTCTGCGCTGCAGAACTTCCAGAAAACTAATTTTGACTGCGAACTTAATATTATCCCATTGATTAGTAATAAATTTACACTTTGCCGATGGACCAGCAGTTACTCTATACAATGCCTAGGAATTGTATACATTGCCTAGGTAAGGTATGTAACGAACAATAATATTCATAATATTTCATACATTACCCGGACGCCCCAGGCATTGTATAATATACATTGTATACAATACCTGAATTATACAGATTGCCAGTAACATGTACATTAAATATTAAAGCCGATTCTGAAGGCTTTAATTTTAGTTTAAATCTTTTCCAGTTTTTCCGAAGTAAATTTTGTTCTGCTTCTGTCTTCTGTTGTTGACACTAAAGAACTACACTTGACAGCACTAAAACTGAAATCAAAGCCTTCAGAATCGGCTTTATTATTCACTTAAACATCAATATCCAACCTTTTCTTGATTCACTGCACCACCCGGACGCGCACTTTTTCAGATATGTCTATCTCTTTCGTTGTGTGATGGACATATAGCGCCTTAATGCACTTGTAGGTATAAAATGTTTTAAATGCCTCTAAAAATGAAAGCAATAACAGTTTCCTTTGCACACTTTATTGCGATTTTTTTAAAGACCAGCGGGTTGATAAATTTATTCAAGCTCACGCTATCTTTTTACGGAACTGATAAAATTTCATCGTAGAATACTTTGATGAAGGTGTTTTGCGTGCTCGAGGGAACTTTGTATATATTTTTTGTATTGGTTTACCTTAAGCCTTAAATAACTTAGAAGTTAGCGCTGGCCTATGCCAGTAATCGGGGTAAACTAGATACTAATAGAGAAGTCTAGTAACCTAAAAGGTTTTTGAAAGAACATAAAGAAACATCATACTGTGGATTAAAATAGAAGAAATACAGAGTCACTAATCCAAGGCTCTAGAATTAATGAAATGTATAGTTCTTTCTATCCATTATGTGCGACACGCGGTCAGATAACAAGGTTCGCGCGTGCTAGTGGAATGAAAGAACTATATGTTGTTCTATAACTATACTAATAATAAAGTAGTAAAAAAGTCGAGTCTATACATTCAATATTTTCGCGAACTTTTAAATGAAATGGGTCATTAGTATTATACAGAGGCCATAACACAATTTTTAGAATTTTTCGTCTCTTTGTATGTATTATTTATTCCGTTTTAACTCGAGTACCACTCAATAGATTTGGATGCGGTTTTTTTATTATCATCGTAGTGACCCTAGTCAACATATGGGCTATGAGGGATGTTCATAAAATAACACTTAAGCCGAACGCAGGGCAAAGATTGAATAAATGCGGGTGAAGGCGCGGGTAGAGGCTAGTAATACTTTAAATAGACATATTTAAATTGACACATCAACAAAAAAAAAGACATGATCTTGTTAAGTTTCTTACCATTATTTTTAGCAATATTAATCAAATGAAAGGATATATCTATTTATAGTTTATTTATCAATTAACTTATTCATTCATTGCATTATGTAGGTATATACAATATTTTAATTTTTTACTTTTGTTAGTATATATTTGGTTAGGCATTATATTTATTTATGGTCTATTACGTTTATTTATTAATTGCATTATGTATAATAATATTCTTATTCCAATAAGTCTTTATTTTATGCATATGTATAACTTTAGTAGCCCAACTTAATCCCAGTTTTTTTTATATATTTCCCATATTAAAATAGTTTAATCATATAATAGGTGATTTATTAATGTGTTAAGACCTTAAATAACATTACAAAATATTAATTAATTATAAATAATTAATAATTTTTATTATTATTATTTATTAATTATTATTATTATATAATATTAATTGTATAAAGATTAGATTGGACATGTAAAAGGTATACTTTATGTATCTATTTTACAAATAAACATTTTGAATCTTTGAATCTTATGGACGCATTACTTTTCTTTCATCAAATTCACCAGCCATCCCATCTTTTTTATTGCATTAAGGCATTATTATTACTAAGGAATTTTGATCGAATTATTCATAATACTCGTAGAATCCGACTAAAACAACTGTGGTCGATGATCTAGCATGTGCGGAATGTTTTTTTTTAAATCTAAAGTTGGCTTGTGAATATGTAAAATTATCTAAGTTGCTGCTTAGAAAGTATAGAGATGACAAGACAAGAGCGGCAGACACAGCAAAGCTGCAGTCACATGCCGCGTCGCATTCAAAGACCACCTTAACATGTCTCATTTTAGATCAAAAGAAAATAATGGAAACCTATTTTAGTTTGAAGAAATTCGTCCATTTGCAAGAAGAAATGTATTGGTAGGTCCTTAGATATTTCAGACGGGTTGTAAACGTTGACTCAAGTTGACTGGAATGCTGGATTCGAAATAACATTGGAACGTCTTTTAGCTGAGGAATCTCCTTGCTGACGCTACTCGAATTGCTCTCATTTTTGTTCAACGGCAAATTTATATAACATCGTCGACAATTCAGTACAGCTCTGATTTAAAAATCGTTGGAATAATAAATTCAAGTTGATAAACAAGTTATTCATCAATAACAAACGCTCGCCTATCGAACGTAAATATTTTCAGGAGTTACATTTTGTTTCGTCATTTTGCAATAAAGGAAACATACCAAATCCAATCCAAAGAAACTTTGCATAGTTGAAGTGGATACTAAAGTCTTTGTTCAGAACTTGTACGTCACTTCCAGAACGACTTTTTTACCGAAAGATTATTTGATTTCTGATTATAAATACCTATATATTACCTTTTTAAATCGTTCATTATTTGTTTTTATTTATTATTCATGACAAGTTAATTCTTATCTGATAAGAATAATAAAAAAATACCTCGTAAGCAAATGTGCCGCCACCACTGACATGTTTATTTATTTATTTTTACTATGAATACAAACAGTCACAGGTTTATATATAACAAGCTTTTTCCCGCGGCTCCACCCGCGTTTTATTCGGTTTAACGACATGCTTTTTTCTGGGATAAAAAGTAGCCTAGGTGTTAAGTTATGGTATAAGCTATATCCATTATAAATTTCATCCAAATCCGTCCAGCTGTTTCAGCGTGAAAGAGTAAAAGAGTAACAAACATACAAACACACCCTCACACACACCCTCACACGCACACACACACAAACTTTCGCATTTATAATATTGGTGTGAAGTGTGCTATATAACGTGTTTTTTTTAGAGGTATAGAACTTTGAAATGGAATAAAACAAAGATGATTTTTTTTAGTGATATGAAATTTATTTTATTCGAAAGACAATCTTCTGGCATTATAATTTAAATATGACTTCTGGCATATGTCTGCCACGGCTGGCTCGGACGTAGTCTAATCTGGAGGTCCAATTTTCGATGACTTTTTCCAGCATTTGTGGCTGTATATCGGCAATAACTCGCCGAATATTGTCCTGCAAGTGGTCAATCGTTTCGGGCTTATCGGCGTAGACTTGCGACTTCACATATCCCCACAGAAAATAGTCAAGTGGCGTTAAATCGCACGATCTTGGAGGCCAATTCACGGGTCCGAAACGTGAAACTATGCGGTTACCAAACGTTTCCTTCAATAAATTAATTGTGGCACGAGCTGTGTGACATGTTGCGCCGTCTTGTTGAAACCACAACTCCTGCACATCATGGTTATTCAATTGATGAACGAAAAAAGTCTACGCCGATATAAAATACTATACCTCTAAAAAAAACACCCTTTAGTACGGAACCCTTCGTGCGCAGGTCCCGACTCGCGCTTGGCCGGTTTTTTCATTTATCTAGGATTTATATTTTGGTTAGGTGGTAGAGCTAATGCCTGGCTTGACTGTGGAGGTACCACCATCTTACTCGGAAATGCTCCCGAAGTTACTAGGGGGAGAGTAAGAGGACAGCTCTCAGGCAAAAAAACCAGGCGGCCCACCATTGCCTGGGACCGATGGATGGCGGTATATCCATCCCCAATTGCCGGGCCTTATATAAATCAGACTGGTGACGGGCAGCGGCGTCACTGGTGCAAGGGTTTCGGCACCGCGCTCACCAACCCGCCTGCCCAGCGTGTGTGAGTATGGGCATTTCTTCCAGGAGGACCGCCAAGAGTGGCGAAATCCTGGAAAGGCCTATGTCCAGCAGTGGACGAAACAGGCTGATGGATGGATTATATTTTGGTTTACTATTAATATCTATGAAATAACATAGCCTTGTCTTAAATCACCACAAACGATCAGGGACCGTGCTAATTAGACACCCGATGTATGAAATAACAAAGCCTTGTCTTAATTAACCACAAATGATTATTTACCGCGGTAATTAGACACCTAATTTGTCAATGATATTGATCTATTCTACGGCAACCATGCATTTTTACGAGATAAAAAGTAGCCTTTGTGTTAAGTTAGGGGATAAGCTATATCCATTCTAAATTTCATCCAAATCCGTTCAGCCATTTCAGCGTGAAAGAGTAACAAACATACACACACACACACACACACACGCACAAACTTTCGCATTTGTAATATTAGTGTGATAATAAATATTTTAGATTTATAAAAGCTTTTTCATTGTTTTTTATTAATATATATACATATATGTATGTACACTTTTATACATAGGCAAAAAAAGAAATATTATTTTCGAAATATATTTTGACCTACTCGGGTTCGTAGTCAGTCGAATATGGAACAATAGATAAATATAACCATAGATATAAAAAAAATGACAGACCTAGATCTATTTTCTTAACCTATTTGTCTTCTTGCTCTCGTCTGAAATGCTTGTGTAAAACAAAAAAAGAAAAGATGAAGTTTATATATCTTAACATATCTTAATTTATATTGAAGACCTATAGTACCAAAAATATTTTGACATATTAATATATTAATATTATGACATCTAGGGCCGCTATTGATTCGTGCTTCTGTGATTGAGTAAAGAGTAGATCATGTATCGTTAACTGATCATCACATTCAAAAAGAAAATATTTTTTTCGATTAAATAATTTGTTCTCTTCCCAGTACAAACTAGTTCAATCAGCTGAATAAATTTCTATGGGAAGATTATCTCGCACAAAAACTGTTTGCAAGTGGTCTTTTAGGAATACTCTATCATCCGAGAATTTTTTTTCACTTTGAATTGTAGGACCTTATATAACTTACGGTATTATCTGTGCTTACGGTTATATTTTTGAACAACACTCATGTTTACCTTTAGGGTAATTCCAAGATAGATGCCGCAGTGGGATAGTTGCCCCAATGTCAAAATTTCACACATCCCGAAAAGTGGAAAAACCCGTGACACAATTATTTGAAAGTGCACCCCTTTCCCACCTCAGTGCATCGACGACGTCTCAGAATCATCACGTGGCTCCCGTAATAAAAAGAAACATTTGCTGCCAATTTCTATTTCACCCAAATAATTCAATAGTGTACCAAGTATCTTCTGTATCTATTAATATAAATAGTAAGTAATTTGTTTTTATGTTATAATTTGTTCAGTCATGTATTGTTAGTACGTTTTTGATTATTTTGAGTGTTTATGTATATTTTTTTTCAAAGGCATCTGTTTTTTTTATAAAAAGTAGATATTTTTTTATGTTTGTATCCCACGTAGTTTTGTTTCTAATATTTTTACTAGCATCTAAGTTATTTGCAAGATCGTGATGTCACGTAAATATTAATGAAAATCTGTCGTTCAACAGCGAACAGTTACCTGGACTAAAGAAGATCTAGCTGTAGCTATAGAAGAATTCATGAAATGATGTAATGGGATTTAATGAAATATAATGGACTTTCGGTACCCCGTCAAGAATGCTCTAAAGATGTTTAATAATAGAGTTGATGCTTGTGATTGTTGGTACTTGGTTGGTTGGTACTTTTGATACATTTTTGATTGAAAAACACTTGTACTTGTACGTAAACAAACAAAAAACCTTTGATAATGCTATAACAGCGAAACCGGTAAGGGAAATAATATAAATAAGTGGACAAGTACAAGTGTTTTTCAATCAAAAATGTTTAATAATAGTTTAACCTGAAAATTTAGTATTTTTTTAAATACTTTTACCTATTTCATCAATGGGGTCTCAATACCACAACTGAGGCATCTATCCCAAAAAAATGGGTTATAAGAAATTCAATTATAGCATAATTAAGAATGTTTTCTTATTAAGAATAGCAAATAAACAATAGAAATTATCTATATAAATAATGAATCACTATGCTTCTAATTAAAAGAAATACAGATGAAAATTGAAATGCTGGGCATTTATTCTGGACTAACCCTACAATAAATATCTTTTTCCGTGAAAGTAATTAAATTATAACTCAATAGCTTTTGCCCGCGGCTCCGCCCGCGTCGAAGAGATTTTCGTAAAAATAAGGAAAACAAAAGAATATGATTTTTTGAACGACTATATGCAACGGACAACTTGTTTAAACAAGGCGCTAATAAAAACCACAAATAAGTCCAAACTCGAAGGGTCTGCATTTGCCCGTTGAGGAGATCCCGTACCCATCTTATAGTCCCATCACCAGATCCTGGTCACCATGTTTTACCAAAGTGCTAATATAGACAAATCAAATAAGCCCAAACTCGAAGGGTTTGCTGTTTTCCGTTGAGGAGATCCCGTACCCATCTTCCAGTTCTATCATCAGACCCTGGTCACCATGTTTTACCAAAGTGCTAATAAAGACCAATCAATAAGTCCAAACTCGAAGGGTTTGCTGTTGTCCGTTGAGGAGATCCCGTACCCATCTTCCAGTCCAATCATCAGACCCTGGTTACTATGCACTTTAGCAAAGTGCCAAGAAGTGTGTCAGGATCGTTGCAGATGGAAATCTGTTGACAGATTAAACTGATACAGTTTTCTCGTATGGGAAAAAATCAATACATTAACCTGGCTTTAATCACTTTTTAAGCTAAATATTAGCAAGAGGTGTGTCCGGGTCGTTGTAGATGTTAATCTGTAGTCAGATTAAAGTAATAATTTTTGCCGTATGGGAAAAAAATCATTACCTAAATCATAGTATTTAATGTATCTATGCTTAAACCTGGCTGTAGTCACTTTCTCAAGCTTAATATTAGCAAAAGGTGTGTCAGGATCGTTGTAGATGGAAATCTACGTCAGATTAAACTGATTAATTTTGCCATATGGGAAGAAATCACTACTCAAACCACAGTATTTGATGTATCTATGCTTAAACCTGGCTGTAGTCAATTTTTCAAGCTTAACATTAGCAAGAGGTCAGGTCATTGTAGATAGATATCTTTAGTCAGATTAAACTGATACAGTTTTCTTGTATGAAAAAACAACCAGTTTTATCACGTATAACTAACCATTTGGCCAGGGCACGTCGATAAAGCAGCTAAGCAGCGTTTTTTCTCCCGACATGGTTCACAAATACTGAATTTTCAAACTGAAAACTTTCTATTATTTTAATAAAATATAGTCTATGTTACTCACCAATAGAGTAGATTTTTATTATCGGTTCAGTAGTTCCAAAGTTTACCTCAAACATACAAACAAACAAACGAACAAATTTTTCCTCTTTATATAATAGTGTAGAAGTGTAGATGTAGATTACTTGGTTCAATAGCTATATCAAACGTTGATATTAATATCGAAATTTACATTGACAACACACAGAATTGAATAGCGATACTTGTGAAAAACACTATGGGGAAAAATAATTGGACTTGTCTCTTTGCTCGGTGCGGTTGTGCTTGACGACCTGTCTATAACTATGGGCAATCCATCCATCCATCCATCAGCCTGTGTTCGTCCACTGCTGGATATAGGCCTTTCCCAAATTTCGCCACTCATGTCGGTCCTCCGTCCTCCTCATCCAGCCGCCCCCCGCAACGTCCTTCAGGTCGTCGGTCCAGCGGGCATGAAGTCGGCTTACACTATGCTTTGCTTTTGCGTGGTCTCCATTCTAGAGCCTTTCGGCCCCAACGGCCATCATCTCGGCGACAAATATGGCCTGCCCACTGCCACTTCAACTTACTGATTCTGCAGGCTATGTCGGTTACCTTCGATCTCCGACGGATCTCCTCGTTTCGGATTCTATCCATCAGAGATACCCCAAGCATAGCCCGCTCCATAGCTCGCTGAGCGACCTTAAATCGGTGGATCAGGCCCTTTGTAAGAGACCACGTCTCAGCGCCATAAGTCATCACAGGAAGGACGCACTGGTTGAACATCTTAGCCTTTAAGCACTGCGGTATTGACGACGTAAATATGTGACGCAACTTTCCGAATGCTGCCCAACCCAAGCATATTCTTCTGTCAGCCTCGGCGTCGAAGTTGTTTTTATCCAGCTGTATGACTTTACCCAGATAAACATATTTCTGAACAACTTCGATGCTGACATTGTCGACGGTTAGTGGCCCTTGGATGACGTGACAGTTGGACATGACGTTAGTCTTCTCCAAATTCATCCGCAGGCCCACTCGTCTCGAAGAATCGCTAAGGCCACGCACCATTACCTCCAGTTCCTGCAGCGATTCCGCCATTAGCACGATGTCATCGGCAAAGCGAAGATGTGAAATGTACTCTCCGTTTACGTTTATGACTCGTCCATTCCAGTCTAGTGTTTTAAAGACGTCCTCCAGCGCGGCGGTAAACAGTTTTGGGGAAATAACATCTCCCTGTCTCACGCCGCGCTGAAGATGTATCGGTCTTGTTTGTACACCCTATAATGGGCAATTATCGTATCAAAATAAAAGTACGCGATTTAATTCGTAAAACTTTTCTAAATAAATTTATCTCGGAAAGTTCTCCGAAAAAGCTAGCGCCACAGACTTGAAAAATGGCAAACACCACCCATATATGCACATTCCTCTGTACCCTGCATACAGTTTAATATTTTATTTTCTCAGAAGATGTTTCTTCGGCTATGTTTTCTTTGAATTCCGAAAGTCTTTGTAAAATGGCATTTTCAGGAGTGTTTATAATATAAACGAGCGTTATTCGTGCTCCAACCATCTCAAACTACAATCACAGCAAAAATAACAAATGTCTAGAGAAAATACATCGTTTGTAAACATGCTCGGCTGCGGTATTACGAACTATGTATCATTGAATGTTGTAGTTTCTACGCGGTGGGACTTGCAAGTTCTGTTTTGAATTGGTCTCATCTAAATCATTTTAAAAATCAAATTAACATTATATCATTTCGGTTTGGAAATACACAAAAGTAAATCTGGTTGTGAGGAGCTATAAACCGGGATTCGAAACCGGAACCTCTTGCAGTTGACATGAACATTATATATTAAGTTATTAAATGAAAACGCACATACATCTTTAATATTTACTTAGCTTCGTTTATTTTAATTGTTATACTAATCTTTCTTTATTATGATCACCATACCTTTTTCATTTAGCTCAACGATGTCGTAAATAGACGAAACTAGTCGCAATTACGTGAATAAATATATGTAGTAGAACTTGTACAAGAAGACTTTTATTAGTGCCATATTGTTTAGTTAAGTTTCTGTTTGGTTAGCCTTTTCACTAAATCTGTTGGGCTCATAGGACTTTGTTCGACAGATACTAAAAGTTTTGTTATGTTTCAGGACCCTAGAGTAAATTTGCTTCAAAGCAGCCCTTTGAAACTGAAAATTTGAAGCATGAGAGTTGCGATACGACAGTAACTACATTCTCGGTTTTGTTAAGGTGGTTACGGAGGATCTCGGTGCAAAATGCACATCATATTGTTTTTCTTACTTTTGAACAAAAAGTTTGCAATAAATGCGTTTTATAGCAATTCGCGCAAACTGCTTGTTAATAGTTAGGTGATCACATGAATATTTTAGCTGCATTACATTACAACTGTAAAAACGCTTTTAAGTTTGTTAATGTAATGCAAACAAAATGTAATATATTAAAGTACGTAATTTTTTTGTGAAGACTTCATTATTAATAAACTATTTCCGCAAGTTGCTATAAAACACATATATTGCATACTTTTTATTCAAAGGTAAGGAAAACAATATTATGATGTGCATTTTGTATCGAGGTAAAAAGTTACCCCCTTAATGGTAAACGAAACTCGCACAGTGCAATCGCGCGCCATATTTCTTTGTTACGGTGAACGAAATTTTATACAAATAAAAAACACAAATTGGAACGTTATCAGTGTTAACATTTTAAGGCGAGGTTATCCAGAGAAATCTGTCCTGCTCCAACGCTTTTATTTTGCATATGTTTATCTTGCTCAGCGGAAGCGGGCCGCTCAGAAAACTCGCGGTTTCGATGTGATTTTATTTATTATTTCAAGTCCAACTCTCACTTGGCCAAAATATTTTGTACGTCCAAACTAGGTCATCGTTAGTAAATAGCGTCAGCCCCCATATCTAGCCTTGAATCTCCTAATCACATAAGAAAGAATTATGTCATATATTCGAATATATTCAATATCTCAACCTGCGAGCGGGAAATAATTTGTAAGGGCTAAAAATGTACAGTCCTATAGTTCAAGCTCCCGATTTGTAAACGATTTAAATAGCTATGACGCCGGAATAAGAACTAAAAACAGATAGCCAGTCATGCTGACGTACGTACATAAATAAAAATAGTCTGGCCAAGTGCGAGTCAGACTCGCGCATAAAGGGTTCTGTACCTACGGGTTCGGAATCATAAAATCATTAACCGTAAAAAAGACCCACAGATAACACTTTAATTTCGAATAAGAAGACAGCCGTTTATAAAATGGCAAACTGATTTCCACGTAATCTGTGCCGGTTTAGTTTTAAAAGAGAAAGTTTGGATCGCCCGCTCGTCCGGGGCGCTGAATCGAATTAGCATTTAGTAGGCATCTAAACAAGTGCCACCCAAGGGACTGATCGGACCCCATGCCTCATGTTTATTTAGCAGACCCTAGAAAGGATGTGGCCATTAATACGCATAGCTTAAAGAATTTGCATCGCTAATTTGCCGCTTAAAAGCTTGCGATCCGCGTGAATTCACTGGTATCAGTTTCATAGTACCTAAATCTATACATATAATAAAGTAGTAAAAAATTGTCTGTACATTGAAATTTTTTTTTAAGTTTAATTGAAATGAGTTTTAGTTTTGTATTGAAGCCAAAACTTCTGTTTTTAGAATTTTTGACTGCCTGTCATTTTGTATGTATAAGTCGAGAACCACTCAACGGATATGGATGCGTTTTTTTTTTAATTATCAGCGTTGTGGCCCAGCCCTCTTATTGTCTAACTTCAATATCCATCGCTAAAACCTTCAAAAGCGTCGTGATTGGTCATAAATGATGTGTGATGTAATTTCTAGCCAATCACGGCGCGTTTGAAGGTGATTGCGATGGATGTCGAAGTTAGACAATAAGGCCCCTGGTCAACATATAGGCCATAAAGCTGTTAAAAAATAACCACCAAGCTGAAAACTGTCGATACTTTTCAAGGATTGAAAGAGCGAAGCTGCGGGGAAAGACTAGTCACGAATAAAAGCTTGTTAAATGGACATACATTTCTTTTCTCTCTTCGTTACACGACGAAAATTAAAGATCTTAGTAAAAAAGGTGACATTAATTTATGCAACCAAATTCATACTAGAGGCTTGGTAAGTGATCAGGATGAGTATCAAGTAAAGGTAACATAACAACTTTTGCTAATTTTATTTTGCAACATAAAATATGACACGAGGCTGGGCTCGCGTTTATAGAGAAAAAAATTGCCATCTTAATACGAATTTCACAAAAAGAGCCTTCGGACCTTGATACTGAGCACATATCTATTCTTCAGTATGAATTCGGAAAGATAAATTAATAAAAATGTACATAAATTGACAGTTTATTGTAATAATTATTATTAGTTTTAAGAACTTGAAGTTTTTACAACTCATTCTAATTTAATTAATAAAAAATTATGCTAACAATTTATTACAATTATAGTTCGCTACAAATACATAAAAGAACTGTTACTAATTAGAATTATTTTTTATGTCTTCTGGTGCAACATAACTTAGACTCCATGTAATATTAGCCAAGTTATTACCTATGTTGGACAAATAAATATTTCAGAATATTTTAGTGATTCAAAAAACATGTTTACCGAAGGAACACAATTATTACATTCAACACGGCTACCCTACACAAGAGTAGATCAGTTCGCATGTCGACCAGCTGTCATAAAATATCATAAGCGGGTTTCATTATTTCACCTATTCCAACAGCAACATTATCTGGAATGGCAGTTTGCGACACTGACAAGTGTTTCCGTGAGTGTCTGGCGTTACGCTTAACAATGGCTACCCTACATCTCCCCACTATCGTATTCCTGCCTCTTTTCATGCTGTGATTTGTAAAGTTTTCCTGTCGTCCTAGTTTGCGTACTATCAATAGGTACTATCATAACTTACTATCTTAACGTTGTCATTGGGCCGGTGATTGCTTTGACGTCCTGTTTTAGTAAGGTGTAGAAAAATTGGTTAACCTTTAGCTTAATTTCCAGGATAATGATATACGTGCGCCCAAAGTTATAATGCGCATAGAAATCTATAGCCGAGCGACCAAACGTACCACGTGACCTTACTACTTGTATAGAAAGTGTAGGGAAATATGAACTTTGCCGAGCAGTGGCGAAGATTCATATGCGCATTATAAGTTTGGGAGTACTGTTCTACTTTTTAACCTACTATCATAACGTTGTCATTAGGCCGTCGATTGCTTCGACGTCCTGTTTTAGTTAAGTGGAAAATAATTGGTTAACCTTTAGTTTAATTCCCAGGATAACTATAAACTACTTTTTAACTTTTTAAATTCAAATATAACATCAGGAAAACCGGCTTCTAGCCTCGGCTCTAAAGTTATGATTATGACTAAAGTGTTTTTTTTTATATATAAACCGATACGAAGTCGTTTTATAAGGAAGCTGTCTTCAGGGCACCGACATTGTCTGAAAGGAAATGAAAACACGAGGAGGTAATTCATGTTTGCGGTTCGCAAGTCGTAGATGGAAATGGAGGAGATAAGTTTCAAATCGCACAGACAAAGTTTCCTCATTACTATACAAACAAACGAGTTCATAATTATTTGTTGTCCCCGAGCAGAGTGTAATACAACTTTTATTGAAACAACACGGACAAATTATGAAGTGCACCTCAACAATTGTGTTAATAACTAATTTGCTTTTCATTATTTTGTAATCATTTAGAAATTTTTCATTTGTTTTATTTCTCTTTGTAATGACCGCGACCTCATGTTGGCTTACCTTTGTTATTTTTTTTTTCATATATTTTAACATTGCTAAAAATTACAACAATGTAAACTCCAACGAACTCTCCTTAAAAACCGCATATTGTTGTAAAAAAATTAATATTTCGTAGATACAACAGCATTGTTTATTGTTCGAAAACTAGACGCCCGAGTGAACTTGCTGATAAGTTATTTAAACCAGCCATATTTCGCTGGAAGTTTGAAGTTCTCAAGAACAAGGGAGCGGTGCGTTTTGGTAACTTTAACATATCGTACATAATTACGTATTTACCTACAGTCTAGGATGTAATGTAACTAATAGCTTCAACTGTATTTCCTGACTTAAGTTTATATGATGAAAAATAGAGCAACAACGCTAAAAGTTTGGTAGCTTTTTTACTGGCAAGGCATAAAGAAAATGCTTGTTTTGCAAATTTAAAAAATAAACAATAAATATTTGAAAATTCACCAAGTAATACAATGTTTCAAGTGTTCCATCAAGAGCCTACAACAACAAGTATCAATTTCTGTTAGTTTTTAATTCCACTTGTGAGATTAAAATTTCACGGTGCATAGTAAAATTATTAACTAATAGATTTTACAATATCACGCTGACTTATACACCGTCACGACACGAACCCCCGAGGGAGTGTCAGAGGCGTTTTCGATAATGGACTGAAATGCAAGTCACAGTTAACACATGTACACAAATTTCACCGACGGTTTTATTACGCTCTAGTGTGATGGGTGGTGAGCCACAAATATGCATCCACAATATTAAGAATGGACCGAAATAAAAAGATTCATAGAATCGAACTAGATAGCGCTAGTTAGGGCACGGTGGAAAAAGTTACGTAAAAATGCAACATAACGTGAAACTTGCTAAACCAGATACATTTTCCACTTTACTCATAGCGACATCGCTTCCAAGTAATTCTCTCAGTTCCGAGGTGCAGGTAAGTCAGTGTAAGCAAGTAAGCCACTCAATATTGGAAGCTCGTAACTTTATAAGTCAATCTGTGAAACTAGTAATTCTGGTATTTGCACCTCTACCTACTAACTCATTCAGTTCAATGGTAAATTTATCTGTTAGATAAGTTAATAAAACGTGGATACTGGCGGAAATAGATCTTCGAAGTGCGATAAATATGAATTTTACTCTTAATTTGCTCTCAGGCAACTAATGTTCGGTACTCCACCGCACAGCTAAGTAACGAAAAACTCATCATATGTCACCAAAACATACGTTGTTTAAGTAACCATAAAACACCGCATCTAGAATTATTTTTACAAAATGACCTAAATTGTAACATATTATGTCTAACAGAACATTGGTTGAAACAAAATGAACTTAAATACATAACTTTCACTTCATTTGAACTAGCTTCAAATTATTGTAGAACAAATATTGTACATGGTGGCTCAGCCATCTTTGTGAAGTGTAATATTCCTTACATACAAAGATCCGATTTAAATGATCTTTCTTTAGAACACGCCTGTGAAATATCAGCAATAGAAATGCATAAACCTAATATAATAATTATATGCATCTATCATTCAGGTAACTCATGCTTCAATACTTTTTTAAACACTTTTGAATCGTTGTTAGTCAAACTGCAAAATAACAACAAAAAAGTAGTTATAGTGGGCGATTTTAACGTGGATTTCCTTACAAATAATCCACAAAAGCGCTCAGTTAATGACTTAATACAATCATATAATTTTACACAAAATGTCCTTTTCCCAACCCATATAAATACATGTATAGACCATGTGTATACTAATTTTGCCTCGGCTGATACTTGTTTGGCAATATCATCATCCACAGCTTGTGTAAAAGCTAAAATATCTGATCACGATGGCCAAATAATAACCTTTCAGGAGTTAGTGGAGTCAGAGAGATTTTATACATCTCGTCTCTTCTCTAAAAGTAATTTTCAGAACTTTACTAGTTTCTTATCATCCATTGACTGGAACGAAATAAAATTTAAATACAATAACGACCAAATTGCACTTTTGAGCTCAATTATCAACATTATACAAAATGGAGTCAACATATGCTTTCCCTATAAAAAACGCTTAAATAAAAAACACACATTAAAATGTCCGTGGTTAACAAATGACATTATCGCACAAAAACAGTTACTTGATAACTTACTTTCCCATCTTGGAACATTTCCTGACTTAATTCACTTAATTAATTTAATTATATCCTTATCATTCCAACTTGAACAAAATCTGACAAACGCTCAATCTGACTACTACTCTGAAAAAATTCGTAACAGTAACAATGGACAAAAAACAATGTGGAAAATTGTTAACGAATACACAGGTCGTAACGGTAATAAAAGTCAAGATAGCTTATTATTACTCAACGACACCGATGGACAACAGTACACTTCTATAGAAAATCTAGCAACTAGCATAAATAACTTTTTCTTATCAGCAGCTAGCACAGTGCATGCCCCCCCAGCCTGTGCGGAGCGTGCCTACCAACTACTGTGCCGCTGTCAAACACCTAGTGACTCATCCGTCCGATTACCATTATTTACTGATAAGGAAGTTCACCTTATTGTGACTAAGTATATTGCATGTAAAAATACCTGTGATATTTTTGATGCATCAACTAAAATATTTAAAGTTGCTCTTCCATTTCTACTTACTTTTCTGACCGAGATATTTAATCATCTCATTAGACAAGGTCAATATCCAAAGGTACTGAAATGTGCAAAAGTCGTCCCTGTACACAAGGGTAAAGGTCCTAAAAATGACTTAAAGTTCTATAGACCGATCGCGGTCATACCTACCGTTGCTAAAATCTTCGAAGTGGGCATAACCGAAAGATTATATAACTACCTTGAATGTAATAACAAACTCAGCGAAAAACAATACGCGTACAGGAAAGGTAGATCTTGCGTCTCGGTTATCAGAGAGGTGGTTTGGAAAATTTTACAAGCAAAAGAAAACCACAAACATGTAGCTATTCTCATATGTGACATGACCCGCGCATTTGACCTTTGCGACCATCAAGTACTTGCTCGTAAATTTGAACATATGGGAATTAGAGGCCCCGCCCTTAATCTGGTAAAAGACTTCCTTCACGAAAGACAGCAACAAGTAGCACTAAATAATGGACAAATAAAGTCAACACAAAACACATCTAAAATAGGCGTACCTCAGGGGTCAGCCCTTGCAAACTTATCGTTCTTAGTTCAAGTCAATGACCTCCCCGACGCTGTAAATGGAGATATGTATATCTTTGCTGATGACGCATGCGATATTTTAACAGGTGACTGCACACCCAACCTAGAAATTGAAATCTATAGAGATATATCTAGCCTACAAAACTGGTTTAATGTGAACGGTTTGGTTCTAAACCTATCAAAAACTCAGTTACTTTATTTCAACCTAGGGGGCCCCCCTCCTAGACCTCTATCAATTAATATAAATTGTGACACTCTGAAGCAGATAAAACATACAAAATTCCTAGGCATAATAGTGGACTCTGCTCTCACTTGGGAACCTCACATCTCAGCGCTTTGTGGAAGACTGAGCGGAGCTTGTTTCGCTCTCCGTCGTCTGTCCGTAATACTCCCAACTAAAGAAGTACGCTCTTGCTACTTCTCACTTTTCCACTCGGTGCTGTGCTATGGGTTGGAGCTCTGGGGAGATGCTGCCGAGTGTAAACGTCCTTTCATACTGCAAAAAAGGGCTATCAGAATACTTTCTCATGTACCTCTAGACGAACACGCTAAACCTTTATTTATAAAGCTGAAAATTTTAACCATGACTTCACAATACATCTACAACGTTTCAAAGTTTGTAAGAGAAAACCCAGTTACTTTTCCTACAAAAGCATCTTTCCAATCCTACCTAACCCGCCACTCTAATAAACTCCATATACCTAAACATAAATTATCTAAATCCACAAAGTCCGTCTATATAGCAGGATCAAAAATATACAATGCGCTTCCTGATGCAATCAAATCTTGTAAAGAAACCACAACATTCCTAACTAAACTAAGAGCATGGCTAATTGAAAAATCGTTCTATAGTGTTAAGGAATATTACACTTCAACAAATACAAAATAAACTAAAAATTAATTAAATTTAAATTTCAGAAAATAATGTAAAATGTAAAATACTATAATCATAATGAATATAATTTGTTAAAGATTTAAATGTTAAGTATAATATTTTTAACGTTAAGTATAATTTATTGTAATAAAATAACGAATGTCATATCATATAACCTGACCTAACAATTGACCTGTAAATAATTTTATTTATTAATAAATTGAGTTTGAGTTTGAGTTTGAGTACCACAATTTTTAGGTAGCAATATATTAATAACTTTTATATTTTTTGTGTATTGCGGTGTTTTCAAACAAAATTAACGAGTACCCTTATCGGTTTTCAATTGCAATTGAAGAACAATAGCATATGTCGTTCTAAGTTGTTCCAAGAGAACAGGTTAAAGCAAGATCGATCCCAATTGATATTTTCTCTGAATATAATTATAACTTCAAAGGTTTAGGGATAAGTTAAGAGATTGAAACCTTTCTTGTTTTCCGACCTCTTTGTTTCAGGAGTCCATTTTCGTCAAAAGTAAAAGTTACTCAAAAGTTAATGTATTCTGGAATACTTTCAAGATGACTGGAACCTTTGCTTTATTAAATCTAAATCTATTTATACTGGATCCTCCAAATTTTTTGATTGCGTATATTATTATTATTTAGTTTTTGTTACGTATCTTTTTTTTAAATCGTTATTAAATAACAAATTAAGTTTACTTAAATTATCAAGTGAGTTGTTCCAAAGCAAAAAAAGGGTTATCTTCTCAAAATAATGCCAAAAGTACGTCCTTACATTGTTAAGGGGGGCTTAACCCATTTTGTACCTTTTCAAATTCA
Source organism: Ypsolopha scabrella (assembly GCA_910592155.1). Lineage (NCBI taxonomy): Eukaryota > Metazoa > Arthropoda > Insecta > Lepidoptera > Ypsolophidae > Ypsolopha > Ypsolopha scabrella. The sequence goes on from OU342969.1 coordinate 9,356,593, forward strand.
TTTTAAACCGATAAATAGCAATGATAAAGTTTTGTTAAAAATATGTGTCATATTTCACTCTTTCATATTGATATTTCAGCCATTTTATGCACGATTACTTACATTTTGTTTGATCCAATTAAATCGCAAAGATCTAAACTATGATTTAAATATTATTTCATTTGAGGTGTCTTAAGTTTTGGACAATAAAACTTATATTTAAATAAACATCGTAAAAATGTGATATAAAATAGCCGTCATATTAAAAACCCATCCCTCTTATTCCAAAATTATAAATAAAAACACCTCGAAACCGCGGGTTTTCTGAGCGGCCTGCTTCCGCTGAGCAGAATAAACATGTGCAAAATGAAAGCGTTGGAGCAGGACAGATTTCTCTGGATAACCTCGCCTTAAAGTGCCTCTATACTATATTACTAACCTTTGTCCGCAACTTTATTTGCGTGGGTTTTGGATATAAATTTGAGTCAGATTTTCTCATAGAAACTAAACATCCCATCTGGTAAAACGATTTTTCTTACAAAAGTCCACCTTTTCGGGAGTTGATTTTCAAAAAATAATTTCTTGGTGCGCCCCTGATCCTACAACAAATGTTTAATTTTCTCCTTCCATGAGTTTTAAGTCAGTCAAGTTTAAGTTAATAAACACACGGAGTACTCTTTTATTAAAAACGTTTGTACCCCATTTTCTCACCTTTAGGGGTGATTGATTTTTAAAATTACCTGAATAAATGTAGATAACAATGAGTATACATGCCATTCATTAATTATTCACTAAAACAGTTTTCTCTATCTTACTGAGATTAATTACCACGTAATAATCTTTTTCTCTCGGCTCCTCGAGCTTAAAGAAAGATCCAGAATCAATAATTGTATGAAAAAATTAGTCAAGTGTGAGTAGGACTTGTGCCCTGAGGGTTCCGTACATACCATTTAAAACACAAACGTGTTCTAACAGTAGTTATATATGACCGAAATAACTTAACACTTAAGATCCATTAAACTCCATGTATCCAAAAATGGTCTAATTATATTGGAGAACAAATTTCTTCTTAAATAATTCCATCCATCCATGCATCCATCAGCCTGTTTCGTCCACTGCTGGACATAGGCCTTTCCAGGATTTCGCCACTCTTGGCGGTCCTCCTGGTATAAATGCCCATACTCACACAAGCTGGGCAGACGGGTTGGTGAGCGCGGTGCCGAAGCCCTTGCACCAGTGACGCCGCTACCCGTCACCAGTCTGTTTTATATAAGGCCCGGTAATTGGGGATGGATATACCGCCATCCATCGGTCCCAGGCAATGGTGGGCCGCCTGGTTTTGCCTGAGAGCTGTTCTCTTACTCTCTCCCGAATAACTTCGGGAGGATTTGCGAGTAAGATGGTGGTACCTCCACAGTCGAGCCCGGCATCAGCTCTACCACCTATTTAATATCTCTAATTTTCAGATTTTCCCTAGACGTGTGTTAAAAGATCTAATTGTGTACGCACTTTTAAGTTTCAAACGTAAATTTCTTTCGCGTTAACTTTGCAGCCTGATTTTTTAACAGCATTATGGGGCCTTAGACTTCCGTAGGATATATTAGTTTAAACTTGATATGTCTAACGAGGCCCGAGAAGAAACACTGACTGACAGACAGACAGATAGACAGACTGACAAACGAAAATTTAAAAATGCTATTGGTATCTTAATCGATAACTATCTTCACCACCATTACAATTTTTACAAACTATTTAATGTACAGACTCGGTCTTGTTACAGTATTGATTTACTGATGTATTGATATCGATTGATTTATTCTGCAAAGTTAACATTTGTCTTAAACGTTGTCATTATAAACGTCGTCCATGCAGCGAAATCTGCAGCAAGCGTCCATGTAATTAAGATCGTATCGGTCCACCTTGCTGCAGGGGCGGGCCGCCCGCCCATCCCGCCTTACCTGCAAACGGCCAAACGGCTGACTATGTCAAACTGTTGAAAATTAGTTTCTGAACTCAGATGAAAAGTTTAATTGGTTCCTCAAAGCCAGTGTGTGACTGCTCCTGATAGTTGTTCAATTGAAAAGTTGGTTGTAACAACTACGTCTGTGAGGAACCAAATTGAATATCGGAGTTACATTTTCATATGACCTTGCAAAATTTATAAAATTACAAGTTATATAGATGGGGCAAATTCATGAAAACTTCAGGCAACGAATTTTGTGAAAGTTGGAGGTTTTAGTAGCCGTAATCTTGTTGGAGAAGAATACTATTAAGTGGTTCGAAATTAATTTCTTAAAAAGGCTTTTAATATTCAATTAAATGTTACATATTGAACTTTAACTTAAATTATACAATTCTAGAAAAAATAAAACAAATTATGTAAGTGTATGAAATTATTAAGAATCTACATTATTTACTGCAAAACTAAATCAAAACAGACCACTAAAGCAAATAAAATATTTTGTCCAGGTCATCGCTAACAATCGTTTTAGAGATAATGAAAAATCATATTATTATAAAGTCTTGACATGAATCCCCGAGGGGGTGAGAGGTATGTTACTAAGTATAAACTGTGAAATGCAAGTTAGTAACCCTCTTTCCACCGACGGTTATGATGATGAAAATGACGATGATGATGAAGGGCTCCGACCGTTGCAGTCAGTGATGGTGACTACTTCGACGTCTTTAGTCGGTACGGCATTTGTGCCCCCGAGGTACTCGTATGAAAAACAAACATAAATTTGTTGTCGATATATTACTTTTTCCCTCATCCAATGCTATACACTACAGAACATTACACCCAAACCATTACACATAATCACACTTGTAATGGCGCCTTCCCGAAATTATTGTTAGGTGTGCCATATATAATTCTTGTATGGGCCTTCGTATCGTAGAAACTGATTAATAGTGGCAATTTAGTGGCACGCGACTGCGGTTCCAAAACTAAGAATTGTTCCTTTTCATGCCCGATGGGGTCTTAAGAAGGTAAATGTACGTATTATTAGCCAGTTAAACTACATACTCGTATATACTTGTCGCATCCATTGATCCATCATCCTGTCTTCGTCCACTGCTGGACATTTGCTGCCTATCCAAAGTTTCACCCGTTACTCTTGGTGATCTTTCAGGATGTTATGCTCAAACTCAGGCTTAGCAGGTGGGTTGGTGAGCGCGGTGCTGAAATCCTCACACTGGTGATGCCTCTGCTCGTCACCAGTCTGTTTTGGGGGTGGTCATGGGGGTGCATTATTTTTATTTATGGTTTATTTAGTTTATTTATCAACTTATTTGTTCATTGCATTACTTAATATATAATATTTTTATTCCTATATTTCTTTATTTTATGCAGGTTAATAATTTAATTATATTTTAGTTGCCCAACCTAAATATATTTTGTATGTATTTCCCGTATTATTATTGTTTTCATATTCTATTGTTTTTGTAAATATTAACTTTGGAATGTAGAAAGCATACTTTATGTATAGGTATATATTTTACAAAATAAATATTTTGATCTTGATTTTATACCGCCATGAATTGGTCTCAGGCTTGTACCTGTTTGAGAGTTGTCCTCTTACTCTCCCCCGAATATCTTCGGGAGGTTTGCGATAAGATGGTGGTACCTCCACAGTCGAGTCCAGCATCACCTCTACCATCTACAGTCGCATAAAAAAAGTAATATCCGCATTAATTTAAAAGTAACTTGCAGATTAGATTTAAACCTTAATTTTTTCACTACACTCATAATGGTCCGAATTGAATCAGCTTCGTTTTACAGCTGGGAAATGTCCTAGATTCTTGCAATTATTGATTTAATAAATCTTTTGCTTGACTCATTTGCTCACATTTTAACACATACTTTATAAAAAAATACTAATATTTTCCCGATAAAAGTTATATGACATGCATTTTTCACCAAGTGTGTTATAATTTTTCGTCAACTCGAACTCCAATTTTTTATGTCAAGTCTTACAGCTGCATATAAGGTCAGACTGAGCACCCCATTTTTCATCAATCAGAACTGAACTTTATGACGTTTCCTTTTAGTTTAAAATAGCGCGCTCTCAGCCGTGGCGGTTACGACCACCAGAAACACGCGCCCACAAAAACCTGCGTTTTTATTTAATAACTCTGCTTCTAAATAAAAAAATTAAAATATTCTAAGACGAGCTGACGATGTCATTTGTTAACTTATTTTTAAAATAAATTTCAAGGCTGCACGATTTGGAAGGCCCTTTAACACTCGAAAAACATGAAATTTATAGGTACCTTCGTAATTTTATTCTATCGAGCGAACTTAAAGATTTTGCGTTTTTTCTAAGATGAATTTATCAGCTCTATAGTCTACTATTTATCCTATGTTTAATATACCGATTAACTAAGTTACACAATGTGATATGGTCATTTGAAGTTGTGCATCTAGCCTTATACGGACCCTTAATCTTCTCACGCTTTGTTTAAATAACGTTCTATTGCTCGCCTGCTAACTCAGAGGTTGTGAGTTCAATCCCCGGGGTTCCCATTAAATTCTGTTCGGTCTGCGATCTTCGGAATGCACGCCAAGCTGTTGGTTCATTTCAGCCCAAAGTGCGGCGGTAGGGCTCACCACCTGTCACGTTTAAGACGTAATAATCGTTGATGAAAATAGGCTGTACCAAGTGTGCAATGTGACTAGTATTTCAAAGTTCACATTTGGAAACACCTTGTAAATTTATTATTAATATTTATAATAATAATAATAATAATAAAGCCTTTTATTCTGAAATATCAGTTTTTCAATCACAGTATTTTTTACATAGTGTCCCTAATTTCAGTGTGCCTAATGGCATAAGCCTCCTCCAACGATTTCCATTGTTGTCTGTCCTGGGTGACTCTTCTCCAGTATGGACCTGCTGTCAGTTTGATTTCATCCTCCCATCTAATATGTTGTCTTCCTCGACTCCGTTTCCCATCTCGTGGGTACCAATTTGTTACTATTTTGCTCCACTTTTTTTGTGTATCGCGCATCATATGGCCTGTCCATCTCCATTTTTGGCAGTCTATTTTGGTCAGGATATCTGTTAATTTTGTCTTTGCCCTTATTTCAATGTTTCTGACTCTGTCTTGTCTTTTAATGCCCATTATACTTCTCTCCATTGCTCTTTGACATTTAGCAAGTTTTTCTCTCAAAAATTTGGTCAGTGCCCATGTTTCACAACCATAGGTAATACATGGAAGTATGCATGTGTTGAATGCTTTTCTTTTTAGTGACATGTCCAAGTCCTTTGATTTCATTATTTCTTTAAAAGACCAGTATTTTTTCCATCCTTTTGCTATCCTCAAGTTGATTTCTTTTAGGATTTGGTCTTTTGACGAGATAAGTTGGCCTAAGTACATATATTCTTCTACATATTCGAGTGGTTTGTCATGAATTTTAATGTCTACTTTTATAGTGTTGGTCATCACCTTGGTCTTGCTGGTGTTCATCTTTAGTCCAACTTTTATGCTCTCCTTATTTAAGCTTTGGATCATTTTTTCCAGGTTTTCAGGGTTCTCTTCAAATAGTACGAGGTCATCAGCGAATCTGAGGTGATTTAATTTTGAGCCATTTATGTTTAGTCCAAATTCATCCCAGTTTAAGTTTCGAAATATTTTTTCTAGGACTGCAGAGAAAAGTTTTGGAGATAATGGGTCTCCTTGTCTTACCCCTCTCTCTATGTAGAATTCGTTTCCTAAAGTTTCTAGTTGAATTCTGGCTTTGCTGTTGCCATAAATGGTTTTGATGATGTTTATATATTTTTCTGGTATTCCTTGATCTTTTAGGGTTTCCCAAATACATTTGTGGTTCAAGCTATCAAACGCCTTCGCATAGTCTATAAAGGCAATATATAGTTTTTTATTATATTCATTGTATTTTTCCAGGATTTGCTTTACGGTGTGAATATGGTCGACAGTTGAAAAGCCTTTTCTGAAGCCTGCTTGTTCCGCTGGTTGCTGCTCATCTAGTTCAGAGCTAATTCTGTCTAGAATAATCTTTCCAAAAATTTTGTATACATTGGACATCAGACTTATTGGTCTATAGTTTTCGATGTCTTCCTTGTCCCCTTTTTTGTGTATCAAGATGATATGAGACACTGCCCATTGCCTTGGAATGTTTCCAGTATTCAGAATCTCATTAAATATCTTTGTTAGTATGGGAATCAACTCTTCCATTGTCCCCCTCATCAGCTCGTTCGTGATCTTATCGGGTCCTGGCGATTTGTCCATCTTTTGACTCTTGATGGCTTTCCGTACCTCGCATGGTAGGATTTCGGCAATAGGTTCTTCAGTTCTTTCGGAAGTCGGTTGTGCATGTGGACTGTTGGGGTTATTTTCCAGATGTTTTGTTCTTGCGTAAAGCTGGCTGTAAAACTGTGTGGCTAAGTCTTTAATTTTTTTCCTCTCTGTGATAGATTTTTGTTTTTTCTTTAGATTTGGTATCCATGTTTTGTCAGCCTCACGTAGTTCCTTTAGGGCCTTGTTTATCCCTCCAGTTCTTTTTATATGGTATTCTAAGGTTTGTAGTCTTTTGATTTTTCGGTCTTTTCTGATGTTTTCTCTTATTTCTTTGCTGATTTTTGATATCAATTTAGTATTTACTTTTTTGGCTGGATCTGATATTAGTGTCTTCCTTTTTTCTATAAGTTGTATAGATTGGTCACTCAGTTGATATTTGTTTTTCGGTTTTCTGTCTATATTGCAGGAATTTGTCAGTTTTTTCTCCAGTATTTCATATTTTTGTGTGGTGTCCATTGCTTTGTTTGTTAAATCTTTTTCTATGTCTTTAAAAGAGGTGCTTTTGTCTTTATATTGAAATATTATTGATTGGTCTTGTCTGTGGCTCTTTAGATGTTTTCGGGGTGTTTTACTTGGAGACATCATCAAGGTGCTACGTACCATGCGGTGATTTGTATTGAAGTTTAACTTGGATATAACAGTGGTATCTGTGAATGCTTTTGGATTGTTGCTTATTATGTAATCAATCTCATTTCTATATTTGCCATCAGGAGAGACCCATGTCCATTTGTTTTTGTTGTTTTTCTTGAAAATTGAATTAAGAAGCGTCATATTTACGAATGTCATAATAATTTACCATCTGTTTATCAGGGTACGTGCTGATGGTAGGACGCCAGTTTTTTTATATTTCCTTTATGCGAGATGGTTGTGTATACAGCATCTTTGCAACTGTACTTATTACTCAACGCCATGCCACCTTTTATTTATTGTGAACTAGCTTTTGCCCGCGGTTTCACCCGCGTTGAATTAGTTTTTGTGTACTCCTATAAAATCAATCAATATTATTCGGACTGTTACCTACAACCTTACCTTAAACACAGCTGATGAAATGTGTGTGTTATGCGCCTCTGTTTCCCATTTTGTGTGTCTCTTTTATAGCCTTTCCATGGGAACAAAGGGAAAAAGTAGTTTTTGTCCTATTCAAAGTCTAGAACTACATTTATGCAAAATTTCAGCCTAACCGGTTTCGTAATCATGGCGTGAAAGGGTGACACATCACTTTTCTGTAGAAATTTGAAAGCTCATTTTCATCCCATGGGAACTGATTTATGGGATAAAAAGTAGCCCCTATGTCCTATTCCAGGTCTAGAACTACATTCATGTAAAATTTCAGCCCAATTGGTTCAGTAGTTGCGGCGTGAAAGAGTAACAAACATCCATCCATCCATCCATACATACATCCAAACTTTCGCATTTATAATATTAGTGGGATTAGTGGGATGGGATATGGAAACACTGCAAAAATACGCTCATAGAATGAACAAAACGAAAGAGTCTCCTGTCAAAGTACTTATTGTAAAGAAATAAATATGAAAATGCCTTGTCCCGCGGGGTTTCCTTCTTGACGTTCTCTATAAACGCTAGTACTCGCATGAATAACCATAGTTTACGGAAACCGAGGAAATTACAACATTGTTCCAGAAGCGATTGGAATGTTTCAGGAAGATTTTAGGCATTGTTACCTAAGATCTCCTAGAAATCGTTAGACCCTAAACAAAGAGAATTAGAAAACAACTCTTAGGAGTAATGAGTTTGGGATACTTCGCCTTGATTGGGATGAATCAATTTATACGAAATTTCATTATATTGTGAAGAGCTTTATTTAACGGTTATTGAAGAAGAAATGCCCTTAAGAGTAGGTCACAAATAACGTACCCAAATTGGACTTAATTAAGTTTCATTATTATTCATTACTAATTATAATTTGTCTAAAATCGTAAGCAGAAATTGCAAATTTAAGGAAATGCAGGAAAATGTATCTGGTTTTTTTATCTGAATTATCTATAAATTCTTTTAGCTATTTTTCATAGATGCAGCTAAACATATAAAGTTAGTATTATTTATTTTTGTTAGCGAACGTGCATTCTAATATATTTTATTTTTGAATATTCACATTTTAGAAAGAATTAACATAAACTGTATCATAATATTTTTTGTCAAACATTTTTTTTGTTTTACGTTTAGGGACGGCCATGATTATTGAGTAAGCAAGGCAATTGGGCGCGTAAAAAGAGCAAATTTTAATATCATTCAGAAAAAAACATCGTTATAACTTATCCTCCTCTGTATCTTTTGTTGAACTCCTAATCTGAGGTGGATAACATGTGAGAAAGTGAGACGAACTTGCCAAGGTCACAAAGAGTAGTTGTCGCCTTGATGTAAACCCATAATTTGCAGCAAATAGCCCGAAAGGTTCAGGGCAGGTGATTTTGAGGCAAATCTGCAAAAGCCCTTATAAGCTTCCTGTGAATGTTAATTCAGAGGTCTTTAATGTCGTCAGGTAGGACCTCACGTCCACAATACAAGGTTATTAGTTAGTTTACCCTTGGAACCTTTTTGGTTACACCCAACTTATTTTAAGTTATACTTAGCAATGAGTTTCACAAGCCCAATAAAACAATCGCAAGGTCTTGATAAAAACAAGGCAAGGAATAATAAAAACAAAATAAAATATCACTATGAAAAACATGAAAATTACTGCAGATGGTAAATAATTACCTTCTTAATATTTTATTACTAAAAGATTCGTGGTTTAGATTCATAATGTAATAATTTTATATTGTGTAAAATCGTGAGTAGCCTTTTCAATAGCATTCTAAATATTTACCATCTGAAATGTAAATAATCATATTTAAATTTATCGTAGTTATATTTTATAATGAAATGTATATGTTACCCTTCGGCTTTTCTTTATAAATATTTATATATATATTAATTCTCGTTAAAATATGCACATAAATAAATTAGCAAGATATATTTCGAGTTCTTTTGGACTCGGCATCAGTTGCATTGAAAAAGACAAATAAAAATATGACAGGTTAAAAAAAAAAGGAAGAAAATAGTAGTTTTGTGTGCCTGCTACACAGCACAAGAAGTCTAGATTTGGCTCAAGAGGTTAGCTGTGGTTTGATTTAATGTTGTTTATTGAGGCCTGGTCCAAAGTGGGCACCAAGCGACCAGAATAATGAAGTCTCCCATGTGCGAAGCTGGATGTCTGTGAGAGCTGGATGGAATGACTTAATGACGCGAACTGTGAAACACTGGTTGGAAGGTGAATTGTGAATACGTGTGTGGGTCGGTACTGGTAGAGTGTTGTTGTTTATGGAGTCACATGTATGGCGATGCTGATTGATGCAGATGTGGAGTGCGTTTTTTGTCTCACCTACATAAAAAGCTGGGCAATGTCGGCATTCTAAGAGGTAGATACAGTTGCTTGTCTTACATGTTGTATTCGGTTGTGCATGGAGAAGTTTTTGTGTGTGGTGAGTATTTATGAGTGTATTTGGGTTGATGATGGCGCAGGTTTACATTTTATTGTATTCTTATTATTCTTTGATAATGCTGCAAGGCAAAACCAGTTGGAGTTATTAAAATTATGTCAGTGAAACAGTAAAAGTATTTTTATAAAGATGCTAGTGATGTTTCACCAAGTACCTGCAGTATTAGTCATCAAATATTACAAGTTGTATTAAAAATGTGCAACAAAACAAGGGACATTTAACCTTCCTTCTAGTCACTTACTAAATGCCCAGTATCAATTTGGTCATATTAATCAAGAACAAGATGATACTTTTTTATTATAACGTCCATTCATTAGATTCAACATTTGGGTTAAACGTAGATATACAAATGGAAACAAGTCCCTTATTAAATTTGTAATGGACGACAGTGTAATCCTCGCTATAATTAAATGATAATTATTCGTTCCCACAAACCGGGATCATAGAGAATAACCATATTGTTTTATTTGGGTAAAGTTGATAATTAATTATCATAAATTAATTGTTTAATATCTACAGCCGCTCTTCACGCTTCGTTATTTTTGGATCTGGCGATATGGTTTTCTTAAATGATATTTTATGTGAATTATTTAATGTAAATATTACATCAATATCATATTTTTCCTATAATTATGTAAATAATAAACCACAACATATTTTTTCTGTGATCAGTTTTTATTCCTGTAAATATGTAAAAATTCTAATCTAAAATTCAGCAAGTACTACCTATTACAAAAAAGTTTGTATTGTAGGTATTATGCACAAACATATAATATAATTATTACTAAGTAGCAGACCAAACATAAGGATTAAATAGCGTGGGAAGTTTACATACAAAAAATAAGCTACATTTAGGCTTCATGGTACGAAGAAACGTATAAAAATGGGTTGTTTTGACTGGCTTATACTTGGAACATATTTCTTAATTCCTAAACTAATCTCTAGTATATATTTTGTTTGGAAACACGCAATATTTATATATAAAAGAGCCCGAAGTTCACGGAGCTAAAATTGCCACGCTATGCATTTATTATTAATGTTAGGTCTGCTACTACCTAATATTACACGTCAGTGGTATTATGGTATATTTTCCAGGTAAAGATTTTTCCTCCATCTCTATGTATGTTTAGAAAAATGTTTTTCAAAATAATTAAGTTTGTATAGATCTTCGTACAAAAATATTATTGGTTAACTTTAATTATTTCATAAAATCTCACTACTTACCAAATTTTAACTTAATTTCACACGGAGCAGTCGCGCTCCATAACTGTTGTTCTTCAATTGTTATATAAAATCGATGACTGAAAGGGTCAATCAACACAGTCATCCACTAGGAACCAAAAAATTGCAAAGAATGTTTTTTTTTGTATTTTTTTTTTCAGTTTTGCGAATGTGTAAAGGAAAAATAATTAAATAAAAAGCGGGCTAGCCGTTGTGGTTTAGCGAAATAATAAGTTTTTAGGGTTCCGTGCCCGAAGGGTGCCAAACGGGAAAATACGTGTTACTGTGGTTTCTATTCGACAAATTATAAAAATATTTAAAAATAATAAATTTAAGGGGGGTTTCCATACAAGACACCTCGAAAATGTTGCATTATTTAAACCTTCAGGTTTTAGTTCTGATAGCACATAAAAGTTTAAAATTTAGTCAGACTGTACGACATTGCTTAATAATAATAATAATAATAAAATTCTTTATTGCACACTATAAAATTTTTGTACACAGGCGAGCTTAATACTATTTAGTATTTTCTACCAGCTAACCTTTGGCAATGGGGAAGTTGTTGGGGGTAGTGCCATGATGTCAGAATAGTATAGATACAATTTTAAATAGATATATTATTTGTCACTAAAATACTCAATAAATTATAATATTACACTACATCCTAATAAACATATACAATATTAAGAACTAACAACATAATGTGATAAAATACATATACTACTTGCAAGTTTACATACATAAGTACTCAAAGACTCGTCGATAGCTTTATTGAGGAGAATTGATCGAACAACTCAAATCATTATAAACAAAAGATTTAATTTATCATGGATCGTTCTGCAAATCAAGAAAGTGTTGCTTTATCTTAGTCTTGAAGACTGACACAGATGAAGCTTCACGGATGTGTAGCGGCAAACGGTTCCATAAGCGTATTGCACTCACGGTAAAAGAATTTGTATACATGCATGAACTATGCTCAGGTGTGCGAAGAAACCAAGCCTTGCTAGGACGCTGATTGCGGTCGAGGGACGAAAGGGGCACAAAACGTTCTTTAAGATAAGATGGGGAACTAGGGTTATGGAGAATACCATAAAGAAACGTCAAAATATGGGAATCTCTACGGAACCTGATATTAAGCCAATTGAGTTCAGTGCGGAATTTGGAAATGTGATCATACTTACGCAGTCCGAATATGTAACGAATGCATAAGTTGAGAAGACGGTCAAGTTTATTAAAAAGTTCCATAGTGAGGTCGGGATAGCATACATCCGCATAATCTAAGATGGGGAGCAACAATGAATTAACAAGAGTAACTTTAGCAGAGTATGGCAGAAACTTTTGCATGCGTTTAAGAGCATGCAAAGATGCAAATATTTTTTTGCTGCTTTCAGACACATGCAAATCCCAAGACTTTGCTTAAAGTTAGAACAACAAAAAATAATAAAACGTAGGGTTCCGTACACAGAAGGCGCCAAATTTTTCGTGAGGCGCTACCTTTTAGCAGCGTAAATTGTTTTTTTGTAGCCTTGATGTTGCTTTGGCATGTACCTATATATTTTTGTTATTTACCATTATGTTTTAGGGCTCCGCAAACGGCCACTATCGTTTCAAATAATAAATTATTCAAGATATTAAAAACCAAGGGGGTCCCTAAACTACGAAAAAATTGCATATTTTCAACGTTTATTGTTCCAGCAGCTCTATTTTTAATACGATAACGCATTCGTTTCAAAGGTCAATGGTAGTACATATGTACAATAAAAGTACGGTTCTGGCACTGAGAGGGTATCGAATCGCTCGTCAGGCGCTACTACTTTAGCGCTTCATCTTTTGTCACCTTGATGCTGCTGTGACATCCATATTGTTGTTAATTACCATAATATTTTAGGGTTCCGTTTATTCTCTGGTGGTATGGAACCCTTTGTGTGAGAGTCCAACTCGCATTTGGCCGGTTTGGCCGACCTTAATAACTATAGTAAAAATTTACAGTAGTCATGTCTTTGGATCCTGGCGCGAAGAGAGTATGTAGCTTTTTAGAATTTATGCGTAGTATTTATATGTTAAGCACTCCGTGAACTATGCAGGGAAACATTTTGACACCTGTATGCCTAAAGAGTAATGAAATGAAAATAAGCCTCTAGCTCCATCCGAGATGTAAACGTTTTTCTTGTTTCATTCGAACCAAAGCTACGTTTACGAACATAAACGTCCAGAAATTGAGTCACACATTTACGGAATACTACACAATTCCTTTTGTACAGGAATCTAAATCAGGGAAATTACTACGTACGGTATGCAAAGTCCAAATTAAGATTTAATTGTGTTATATTGTTCGGACGTGGCTGGGTTCATATGCAAGCGGTATTCCGTTACCTGCTTTGATTTGTGTTGTGAGGTTTCTGTTTTGCAAATAAGAGACTCTTTTCTATTCCAAATGTTTTATAAAATACTAGCCTTTTCCTGCAGCTTCGCAGACACTTCTTTCAATCATGTATCTTTCAAAAATACTGTCGACAGTTTTCAGCTTGGCGGTTATTTTATCAACACCTCTTGAAACCTATATGCTGACCGGGTCACTACAATGATAATAAAGAAAACTACATCCAAATCCGTTGGGCGGTTCTTAAATTAAAACGGAACAACATACAGAAAATAATTCAATAAAATTTAGTAGAATGTTTATAACCCATTTCATGAAAAAAAAAAACCGGACAAGTGCGAGTGGGACTCGCCCACCAAGGGCGCTGTTAAAGACTATATTTCTTATGATTCAATAACAAATGTATAGTTTTCAGATTTTTCCCTAAACTTGTAGTATAAGACGGTATTACTTGCCAAATTTCATAGTTTTAGGTCAACGGGAAATACCCTATAAATATTGATTCCCTTGAGAGTGTCGAAATGTACGTTTTTTGCAGCGTAAACGGCCGTATCTTTTTTTCGCATTAACTTAGAAGTTTGATATTCTCACAGCTTCAAGGGACTGTAGATTTGAGTATATGGTTTTTATTTCAACTCGATACCTCCACGCGTTCCTGAGATAAAGGGTCTTGACAGATAGACGGACGAACAGACGGACAACAAAGTGATCCTATAAGGGCTCCGTTTTTTTCAATTGAGGTACGGAGCCCTAAAAACAGTATTCATTTGAGACACGACTTTTTACTACCTTGTTATTCGTTTATGAAGATATAGGTATGTTAGGCATTATTACAGCCTGAAAGTAAGTATATACAAATGCCCAAGAATAGACAAAGGAACTTGCGATAATTTGGTCGTATAGAGTAGTTGGATGAAAGAAAAGTGATGAAAGGAATATATAGAGCGCAAGCTGAAGGTAGAACTCATTCAGGCCGCATGATGTACAGCAGGGTGCTTGCGAGATGATGCAGGGTGAATAAAAGCCAAGTCATAAGTGTGCGAAATAGAAGGGCTTGCTTGACTTGATCGATTAATAATCGTGAAATGAACAAAATAGGTGCGTCAGGATTGTAACCTGTATTATCTAATTGTCCCTCTAGATTACAGTGGTGAGTATATATGTAATTAATAGAGGCATGAATGACCTAAGCTTGAGCACCACATTTTGCATCAAGTAGAACTGAACCTTAAGCAGTGGCTTTAAGATGTTAAATACCTCACTTTATCGAAAACTCGCCTTCTAGTTACAACAAATCAAGTTTGTCTTCAAATGAAAAAAAAAATATAACAATGCAACTAAATCACTAAATCAGTAATTGAAAGAAAATCAATAATAATTCTTACTAAGTAAGTATTACAACCATTATTATTTTTATTAATAAAAGATACTCTAATAGAAGTTAAATAGAGGGTTATAAGAGATTTTATTCACACTAAATAAATGAATCAATTGGGGCGGTTTGTTCAAATAAGAAAATAAACATTAGAAAAATATAGGTTTGTTTAAAGTTTTTTGTTTGATAACTATGGGTATTCGATTACTACAGCCAAATTCCAAAGGCTGTAATTTTATTTCTATATTGCGTCATCTCCCCCTTAAAGAAACACGTCGCTTTTATCAGCAATTTAGACTCTTTTGTATTTACCTTACGCTTTGAAAACATTTCTACTGTTCAAGACCTCCATCTGCGAGAATATAACAACAGCAAAACATACACAGAATAACAGAGGAGAAAGTTAATTATATAACGCATACGTTTGAGAACTCTTAGGTATTCAATAACAACAATGAATCTATCGGTTTCTATTATAATAAAGCTTCTCACTGAATCTTATCCGTCCTTCTGTAAGCATGTGTCAGTTGTTGTATTAAATTACAGAATTCAGAGAAACACTCGTAACACATATATGTACAACGTAAAATTCAAGTGATTTTGCTAACAAAAATTGGTGGTAGTAATCGTCCATATTTAAAAATATCAGCTGATCCATAAAAAAATTGAAAACCTACCTACTCGACCAAACTGTATGAAACAGCTGTTTTTTTATTTTTTTTTATTTCAAGGTTGTAGTCATGTACGAGTACTATATGCTTAAATGCGACGCTATCTGTCAGACTTTAACTTGGCTTATTTAGACCATAATATTCTTGGCCTTCCAAGTTGACATACATATATTTGTGACTTTAAATATTAGCAACATAGGCAAGGTGATGAAAGATTTACAAACGTAAAAACGTCGCAAAAAAGTGAGCACACTTAACACATAACAAACCACCCGGGGAAACATATCATCACAACAACTATTCGGTTAATCCAAGCGTCTGTAATTTCGTTTTAATAATTATAAGGATTCCAGAGACCAAAAATATAATAAAATAAATAATAAAAAAATTAACTGAAAATAACTGCAAATTTTAACAGAAAAGTTTTGAAAATATGTACGTAAGAAGGCTTATCTTCGGTTCACCGAGCTGAGTTTACTTTTCCACAAAAAGTTGGCTTGGAATTAGCATTTATTGGCGTTTGGATGAAACTGCGTCCTCTAGATAGTTATTTTATTCAGTGAATCAGCGGATATTGCTTGAAACTTACTCCAACTGATTAAAGTAGACTCGTTTGTAACTCATCGAATCCGTTATAGCTTGCAGGTAAGATAACGTGGTTTCTTAACCTTCGACCTTTCATTTGTACGTTTGTACGAGACACTCTATCTTTTCAATCAAAAGTCTCATTAGTCATTACATTTTGTTCCACTTGCCTAAGTTTTAACAATTCATTTTATATTTAAGGTTCTGTATAAAAGGTGAAAATTCTTACTGAAGACTCGGAAATGGTCAGGGTCAAGGTTCAATGACCCTTTCTGTGAAATACGCAAAATTAAATTTAGACTATAATAATAGAGGTACAAAAATATTTTTCGTAAGAAATCTGTTATACTCGACATAGGTACCTATTTGCTGAGTTGTGTCATCGACTATGTAATTAAGGACAGCGTCACAGATTTCATTATAAAATACACGTACATTTGTATACAGATTATTTTATTCAATATCTATGTGTAAAGGCTCAAAAGAAGTTTAAAGTAAAATTAAATATTTTGTTGATAAATATTGCGTACCTGCAAATAAGTTTAAAAATGAAAACAACATGGAGTTATATCTAAAGTTTTATACAGATCAAGAGTAGGTGTTAGGTACAAATTTTTATCAAATGTTTTTAAATATGTACATTATTTATACGCCATAAGATTGCTTACATATAAAACAATTAAATAAGTTAAGAACCAATAAATATAATTAAACAATGAGAGTTGATCATAATTCATAAATTATATATAGACTGCTATTGTTCCCTTATATAATTAAATTTAAAAAACTTCTACAAATTTGAAAAAGGATAAATTTGGAAACCTTTTTCTATTCTGGTTCTTTAATAACCATTTTATCTCTCAAAATTGCTAAATATTCTTCCCTTCCTAAATTATTGAACAACGCGTTCTCTAAGCTCAGGCTGACTTCGCCAGTTTCTTCAGAAACAATCATGGTTATTGCATCAGTTACTTCACTGATTCCTAAAGCAGCCCTATGTCGTGTACCAAACTCTTTGGATAAACTCTTATCATTAGAAAGAGGCAGGTAAGCACAAGAAACCAAAACTTTTCTACCTCTTATAATGACAGCCCCATCGTGCAACGGTGTGTTTGGTATAAAAATATTAATCAATAACTCCCCTGTAACATCAGCATCTAATTTGATACCAGTTTCAACATACGTGTCCAAATTTGTACATCTTTCTATAGTAATCAATGCCCCTATTTTTCTTTTCGACATATACTGAATTGCTTTATCAAAACAATTTAGGAGATTACAATTATTTTATTTGTATTTTGTTGAAACATTTCCTTGTCCTAATAGTTCTAAAGCCCTCCTGATTTCAGGCTGAAAAATTACAATTACAACTATTCCAAAGTTTGAAACAAATTTATCAAAAATATTCAAAGCTAAATTTATACCAGCCACTTCGCTGATAAAATGCAAGTGAATAATTATACTAAGGCTTTTTATCATCTGAATTGTTCTAAAGCCTTTAATATTTTGAATCATCACGTAAAAACAAACGAATATAAGTCCAATATCAACACTTGGTAAAATATTTAAATTGATAGCCATTTATAACACAATATACTCGTATTTGGTAGTAGAAATCTCAGCACAGTGTTGGTAGTTCATGGAAACTCATCCTCTGATAAAGTTGTCCAAAATTTTGAATTTTCTTACTGATGGTTCCAAGCGCAGCTGTAAAGATAACAATATATTTAAATAAAAACTTCACGAATTTAATAATTTAGACTGTAACTTGAAACCATTATTTTTATTATAGCAAGTAAAAAAACCACCGCGCGGGATTTATTCTAACAATAAAATGAGAGACAACTTTTTAGGAGGTTCTTTCACGGTAAGTAATAAAATTGTACAATACTATGCTCTCATAAGAAATACATTGATGTAAGTATAGACGGGGTAGAACCAAATTCAATTTCTTCATTTGAAAAATTTGACTACAAACTGCTAGTGTACTACTAAGCATTTGGTGTATAAATAAATATAGTAACTAAAATAAAATTATAAATACTGCCTTGATTTTTAGTCGCCGAAAACTTGGAAACTAGAAGTTTCGAAATGGTGAAAAAAATCATCTATTAATCATCATTTTAGTTAAATAAGTAGGTACCTTCGATAGTAAAAGTCTAAAAATCTTTACTAAGAAATCCAGCTAGCTTAAATAGATAAAAAAGAGATATTTAAAATCATCTATTAATCATCATTTTGGTCAAATAGGTACCTTCGATAGTAAAAGTCTAAAAATCTTTAAATTTTAGTTTAATAAGAAATCCAGCTAGCATACATACGTAAGATAAAAAATAGAGATATTTAAATTTCAAACACAACGTCAGTAGGTATTAAAAAAATTTCAATAACAAGACCACAATAAATAAAAGGACTACGTACTTTCTTATAACCGAAACATTATTCTTTCTTTTATAAAAATAGACAGCTTTTTTATTTTCATGGTCGTGCGTGACAAGTAATTAATGTTATTGAAAATGTCTATTGTTACACTACTTCACTACAAATTATAAATAAACTAAAACTTACATTTTATTGACACGTAATCAGTAAGATGCGCCGAACAAATCCCACAATACGCAACATATTAAAACACTTCTTAACTTCTATACACTTTTATAAAACAGCAAAAATATGTCAGCACACGAGTATGAGTGTACTAAAAATAAAGAGCTAAATAAACTTTACTCTTCCATTTTATATGACATTCGACGTAGTTACTAGGACAAAAAATATTACGAACTAAGAGTTAGTCAAAAATCTATGGTTGGGAAATCCCCGAAAAGACAAGAAAGACGTTTGGATTATTTTAATTCTTAGCTGTTGGTAGCACTATCACTTCCGGTCTTTACACGCGTTTTGGAAAAGTTTTATAGACAGTACGTGTACCTTATAATAATTAACGGTTTCCTATCACCACCAATAATTTTATACCTTTGCTACAGATTAGAAGTAGAATTCACTTATAAGAATTTCAAAAGTAATCAAAACGAAAACATCAACAATTGTATTGAAGCCATTTTAGAAAATTTACCATTAGGTAAATATAGGTGGAATAATTAAATATTCTTGTGGACAAAATACGTAGGAACTTAACTTTGCAGTAGATACATATCTCCAAAACTAGGGGAGTACATGAATATAATGTTGACCAGCGTTTATGTAACCTTCGTCCACATGCGTTATTTCTTACTGCCCAAAAGTCCCCGAAACGAGAGATGGAAATTATTACGACGGAATCCCCACTTGTTTTACTCACCGGTCATTGGACTACATATACTCGCTTGATAATTAATATAAACTAAAAAAAGAATTCTGAGTTAAATTTAATTTCAAGCGCTTGCGTATTTAATATTAAATCAACTGTTCGTTGATTGATCCGTTTGTTTATAAACTGGAAGCTATAAATAAAACGACATGGTAATTTGTTTCAAAGAAACTTTGTACAAGTACAAGACAAAAGAAAAATAAGGAAACAAACTTGTAATAAGAAATTCACAGCTGATAGCTATTTTTTTTTTTTTGCGGACAGTTAATAAATATGATCGGATAAATATGGTTTTATTTGATTTTACCTGTGAAATGCAAGTCAGTCAGACATAGCTATTTATAGGTATACTTCAATGCAGTCAGAGTCCAGAGTATTTTACTTTATTTAAAGGATATCAGGTATAAATTTATGGTAAATTCTGAAAATATCCCTTTTGTACGAACTGGATAGCACAATGCCGCGTAGGTATATAGAGAGATATACGTAAAAGAAAACTATGAAAAATAGCGGCGGTAGCTCAAGGGTAAAACGCTGGCCTCTCAATCTCGAGACCCAGACACCAATGAGTTTTTTGAAATTTATATGCATAGTATTTGTTTTCTTACCTAATACTTACCACTTGCTGAACGGTGAAGGAAAACATCGCGAGGAAACCTGCATGTTGGGATGTAAATGGGACGTAATAATCGTCGGCGAAACGTGGGTGTGCCGAGTGTGGACTGTGACTTGCATTTCACAGTTCGCACCCGGAACACCTCTGACACCCCCTCGGGGATTCGTGTCTTGACGATGTATTATTATTATAAAACTACTAAACTCCTCTAAAACGAGATATTACGAGTAGATAAGGTGACTTTCGTTTATTGTGTAGCCAAATTCATACGGAAGTTTCGATAAGTGGTCAAGACCAAGGTCAAACGACCCTTTCTGTGAAATACGCAAAATAGAATTTAGACTTCCTATACTAATTGAATCGAAGTTTTTTCGTGAACACGTTCTATAGGCACCAAAAAAAAATTTCGTATTTTGCAAACAGGGTCATTGAACCTTGGTCCTGATCTCTTACCAAGTCTCCGGTATGAATTTGGATACATAAACGAAAGTCAGCACTTTATGTAATTTTTATACTGTATTGTGAGGTGAAATACTGTTCATTATTAAAAGAGTTTTTCTTTCAATATTAAACAGGGATCAAGTAATTACTCGTAGATCAGATTGACGAGAAAATCAATAGTAATTAGAGATTATAATTACATTCAAATAAATTAATGTGTAAGATCATTACATACTCTGTTTGTTAATCGGGAGAGCGTTAAAGGGTAATTAACTCACGATTAGTACTGTGTGTGTTCCCGCCTGGCCAAACCCGATTTTAGGGCAAACTAGTTTTGGTTCTGGGTTGCCATAAAAAAATAATCACGAAGGTTATGTATGGCAAGTCGCGTCACTTGTAACGTAACCTACCGGCTCTTTTCTGCGCTAAAGGATTTCCGAAAAACAGGCCAATTTAGTTTGTCCTATAATCAGGTTTGGCTGATAACATATGCATACAAATACATACCGGTATTTTAATGAAACTACGAGTACGTATAAATAGTATGTAGTTAACTCCTTTTTGACTACGGAACCCTAAAAAATCAGTATGTGCATAGAGTACATTATTTAAATACATTGTGTTTAAATAGGAGCTATTTTTATCCCTAGGGTATGTACGCTGCAAGAACTTGAAAAGATAAATACCAAGCCTTCGTCAAAACATTGCATTATTGTCGAGAAATAAAAAATAAAAAACCGGCCAAGTGCGTGTTGGGCCACGCGCAGTGTAGGGTTCCGTAGTTACCCGGTACATTTTATAAGTTGATCTACTAATACAGATGGCGCCAAACTTCTAGTCTCATACATTTAGAAGAACGGCCCATACGTTGTCGTGTTTAGAGGGGCTAAAAGTTTGGCGCGACCTGTACTCGTAAGCATTTAAAGCCTACTTAGCTGCGATAATGTTCCTTTTAAAACCATTATAATATATACTCTGTGAATTTTTTCACATATCTATAAATAACCGTTTAGCCGGCAGGGGGCGGGGGGGGAAGCTTGACTCTAACAAAAATTAGCACTTCCAAGCTGAATTGAATTGGATTTGTTTATTGTTCTAGAAAAAAATACTTAAAATTATTACAATTTTGCCAAACCACTATCGCGGTTTGTCGGCAAGCTCTAAATTTAACTTAATTAATATCCACACTACACAAAACACTTTTTTAGTAAACAAATGGTACAATATTTATTTAATAATAATAATAATAATTTTTCTTGGTTTAAGACTTAAAAGAAGGCGCTTGAGTTTGGTCTTAAAGACAGATTTTTTAACATTAGGAACACAGAAGTCTGTTGGGAAGCTTTTATAAATTCTAGGTAACATACTGATACCCATACGGGATCCGTAGTAGTTTCAATGTTTAGGTATTAGGTATTTGGTTTTGTTTCTTTTGGTACCACGGGTAGGATAGCTACAATTCAATATTTTTAAGAAATTTGGTTTTCCAAACATTTCTTTGGCTATCTCATATTTTACTCTCGTATCTATCGGCATTATTCTACAAATTTTGAAGAGGTTTTCATATTCACCTGTACATTTACTTTTAATATTTTTACTCACTATGCATTTAAGGAATTATAAGTGGGAAATGTTCGACCATAACTAGCCAACCCGTAGTTGATCACTGATTCAACAAGTGCGTGATAAACACAGTATAATAAAGATCTATTCACAAAATATTTAAGATTTCTGAACTTATCCAATAATATTCTTAGCTTTGCACATATTTCTTTTATATGTCATTTCCAATTCATATCTTTTTCTATTGTAAGGCCCAAATATTTAATTTTATCTACTTTTTGTAAACATTTACATTATTTTGATGGGAGCACTCATATGAGTGCCCGATGATATTAAACGATAATTCCTTTTCTCGGCTTCGTTGAGATCTAATATGCATAAATTTCGTTTTCTCTGTATTCAAAATAATGCCATTGTCAGGAGACCACTTGACTATATTATCAAAATCCTCTTGAATACATTTTTCTATATTATTCACATCTGTATCTGAATACATAACACACGTATCGTCCGCGTACATATAAGTTTTACAATTTTTGACAACATTGCTGACACTATTTACGTGCATTATTATCCAACGGGACCGTACACAGAGCCGGTTGGCACACCATGTTTTAAGTCATAATCGTCACTTGTTGTTTCATTAACCTTTACTCTTAATCGCCGATGCTCCAAGTGATTCCGAAACCATACTTTTACAGGACCTCTTACTCCACATTCATCCATTGCTTGTAATAACGTGCAGTAGCCCAGCGAGTCAAACGCCTTCTTAAAATCGATAAATAAGGCGATCACATGTTGTTTCTTATTTAATAAAGAGTAAACATCGTCAGTAAACTCAAACAAAACAGAAATATTTTACCAACGGATCCCTAAATCGAAAAATGGTTTCCACACACCCATAATGTTTTTGAACGACCTATCCAACGATACCCCACACTATGGGGTAGACGAGAAAAAAATCATCCCCAATTTACGTGTATGGGAGATAACCTTAAAAAAATATTTGTTTCTTTTTATACCGTTTTGTTGGTGTAATTAATATGTATACCCCTACCCAAATTACAGCTGTCTGGCACTAATAGTCTCTGAGCTAAGCCGCGGATATACGGACAGACGGACATGGCGAAAATATAAGGGTTCCTTGTTGGACTACGGAACCCTAAAAAACAATGTTGTATAATAAGACCATGAAAAGTATAAAAAATAAAGTAACCAAGAGCAAAAGCTACGATTTGGTAAATATTTTTCCCCTTCAAGCAGTACATCTGGTCTTTCACACACCTTTTGTCTAGCCCTTTGTCCCGGCAATATTTCACTCAGAAACCCTCGAAAAGATCCCGAAATTCCGTTACAGGATCGGGAGAAAATACTGCTTTTTCGAACTCAACCTTCTGGAAGATTGATTTGAATTATGTAAACGTAAATGTTTGGACAGGTGCGAGTGTGATGGGCAAACAATTGAAAAAAGGTGCTTTATTTTACTATCATTCTTACTGATCGGTAGTTTATAGTTTACCAAATTTTTCAAATCATGCAAATATCTCCATTCATTTTTCGGAGAAATGTTAAAGCATAATTAAGAATGAATGTTAATCATATTTCAACGCAATTATCTTTTTTTTCCACGCATAAAAAACTTTAAAATAACTACTGGAAAAATATTTTTCTTTTCCGAAAGAAATTATTTAATTTAATAAATTAGTAAATCGTACCCTGCATGGTTTTGTCACAAAGAAAACCGAAAATGGGTAATTGAAGAGACCACAGTTTAATAATCCATATTTTTACACTGTGATAATACTAAAGTGAAAAGGGCAAGATCGTGGTCATGATCGCGGCAGGTGGACATCCGTAGTTTCTACTGACTTCTTCGGAAAACAAGGGTGGGTATGCTTATGATATGTATGTGAAAATGATCGTCACTGCCTCTTTTTAATTGGTACTATTTAAATACATACATACTCACGCCTGTTTTACAGAGAGGTACTCAGAGACTAATGATTTTCATATTTTACGATCCTGACACACCTCTAGCTTTTGTTACATTAGTATTGCTCTCTAAAATCACCCCTACCATTTTAATAAAGTTGTTTTGATGGAAAACTATAGTTAATTATCTTTATGACTATGGATGCTCTTCGTTAGAATGTATGTTTTTTTATTTCAAATAAGTAGTAACTTTATGACATACCTTTATAATTTTAATTTAGAAACATCCTTTCTTTGGATTTCAAGTTTACAGGGACAATAGATTTCGTGTCGTGAGCATTGACGAACTTTTCTTAGAAACTGTGTGTCTAGTTATTTATGAGAAGTTAATTGTCGTGAGTGAGTGGTAGATATTTTGCTTAATATGTATATATATGTACACATATAACGTATTCATATGCACAAGAATAACCTTAACCCTCTTAATTCTCATTATCGATAAAACAATAGTAAGATAAAGGGGTGTGGTCCAGATCTTGTCTCTTTTCACATTCATTTTAAACCGTGGAATTGCGAGAATTCTATTTTGAAAATAATGCATGTCCTTTTTTTAACTTATTGGTTAAAATATTTCGCCCTTTACTTTAGATACACGATTTCTTGCATTCTCCTGCATCTAATAATATCGCAAATATAGTCGTAAACTCAATATTATTTCATTTGAGGTTTCAGACAATACAACTCTTACCAAAATAAAAGTAAAAAATGTGGTTCTGAGCAGCCTGCTTTCACTGAGCAGGATAGACAAGTTGAAAGCTTTGGAGCATGACTGATTTCTCTGAATACCTTCGCCTTAAGCAACTGTAGCGCCCACAATCCGCTATTCATCCGATCCTAAAGTTCTCGTAACTTATCCATTTGGCAATTTGTTTTATCCTTCGGACAACTGTTCCACTTCCGGTCCTCTTTCTTATCTACTATCTACCCTTGTCCAGCCCTTACTTGTCGATTTCGTTTCATTTTTTGAGGATGTCGTCTAGACGGAAACCTCTTTTTTTGCGTTTTCATTTTTCATCGACAGAACACACTCAACTATACCTAATATACATCCTTGTATGCAAATGGTTGCCCTAATTTGACATTGTATGCTAGCCTTTGGCAGCGGTTCCGCCCACATTTGCTCAGTGTTTGCCCCGTTTTTGGCTTGGGCGTTATTTTATGAACCCTCTTGTAGCCTATGTGTTGACCAGGATCACTATGATGATAATAAAGGAAACCGCATCTAAATCAGTTGAGTGGTTCTAGAGTTAAAACGGAACATACATACAGACTACAGACAGACAAATAAAAATTTTAAAAATTGTGGTTTTGGCGTCACTTCAATACTAATAAGTCAAATAACCCATACCATTTAAAATTTCACTACACGTCGTTTTTACTACTTTATCATTAGTTTACATGTATGAAATAAGGGCACATTTTACACGATTTCTTTAACATTTAGGAGCAATCCTATAGAAACACAAGGAGACGCTCCGTGAAGAATTAGCACTTTTTGGAGTAGTTTTACTACTTTCAATGAGAAGATACTAGTTCGATAAATAATCACGAACTCCTTTTATAATCCTTTTTACTTTATTATTTGTGTAATTTTTTTAAATACGTATTCTGTCACTTTCTGTCATTGTCTTGTACATAAAAATGGTTCCCTTCTATTCAATTTTCTTTTACTTTTTAACAAATAACGCTTAACTAGGCAATATCAGCAAATACAATAGTCCATCATTTTCATCCGTTTCAATAACATTTTTGTAACCTTTTTTCTAAATTTCTTTAATACAGTTACACGATTGAAAATCTTTCACTCGATAAGAATAACTATTGAAATCAGATCTTCAAACATATATTATGCTTTCTCATAGTTTGACAAATAAGAATCATGTAAAGAACTCATATTTTATTAGATGGCTTTTGATAAAATATTCATTTTTGTAATTGTAAATTTTGCTAATCATTTGTTTTTGTAAATAAATAAATAAGTTCTTTTTAGCGCCCTAAATCTGTCCCTCTCGCACTGCGCATTGTTCCGCTTGGAGTGACACCGACCGTTGAAAACTCGATGCCTCACCGTCAAGTCGTACATTAAAAATAGGCGTCGCGCTCCCTATAACCCGGGCGGTAGCGTTGCATTTTAGGTAGTGATGTTAAGCCGATTGATTTCCATCTTTTTCAGTAGATCTGGAATGGCTAATAACAGAACCAAGCGTCAGCTGGCGCACCCGCGGTGGGTGTGGGTGTTAGAGGATGCGAAAGTGGTAAAAAAAAGTGCTAGTACGCCGGCTGAAACTTTTCTCACAGATAGTTGACATCATACTGAGCTGAAAAAAAAATCGTCAGCTGACGCACCCGCGGTGGGTGTAGATGTGAGAGGTTGCGAAAGTAGTAACAAAAAAGTAATAGTACGCCGGCTGAAACATTTTTCACAGATAGTTGACATCATACTGAGCTGAAAAAAAATCGTCTGCTGCATCGTGGATTTGTTCGTTTTTTTTTTACCCACCGCGGGTGCATCAGCTAACGATTTTTTTTCAGTTCATTATGATGTGAACTATCAGTGAGAAAAGTTTCAGGCGTACTATATATATTTTTTTTTACAACTTTCTCAGCCTCTAACACCCAAACCCACCGCTACTTGAGCAGCTGACGGCCAATTCACATATCAGTCATGTGAGATCTACGATCGATGTCAATATCAGCCGGCTTACTATGAATTTAGTGTTTGCAACGGTACCTCCCGATTGTTCTTCAAATCGATAACTGAACGGGTTAACTTGCAGTAATGAGTGCTTAACGCCTGAATTACCACGCATCAGTTGGAACAAACCAGGCCTTATTTTTTCTTTCTTATCTTAAGAATTTGTTTAATTTACTGCACATGAATAGTCACTAGCCATTAAACTAATTATTATGTTATCTTTTACATCAATTGGCTATGAGTAATTTGCACAAAGGTACTCGTATGCTAAAAAAAACTGTTTCAAACTAACCAATTTCATGGCATGCTAGCCTTTTCCTGTAGCTTCGCTCGCGTGGAATCGACTACGGTGATAATAAAGGAAACCACATCTAAATCCGCTGAGAAGTTCTCGGGTTAAAACAGAACATACAGACAGATAGCAGCTACTCAGATTATGGAAGAGCTTCACACCGCCTGAGTCACCCAACTGATCAGAGACTGAGTAGAGTTCAGATTTCCAGGGTGCTAACCATTGACCTCTCATAAACAAGTAGACAAACAATCTCGCTCAAAAAGTGTGCGCGATGCATCTTGTCACCGCTATGGCGTGACAAGATCGAATGACAATTGCGTACAACTAACATTGCATCCTTTGTTAACGATATAACGTCTTAATTTGATTGAAGAATTTTTCGTAATGCACTCCCATAGGTAATGTTATTTGCAGCGGCACGTTACGACTAAACACAAATGTGTTTGCATTTAGCATAGCATAGCATTTTCTTAATATTCTTTATGCATTTTCCTTTCGCTACAAGCACTAAGGCATGGTCAAAGTGAAAAAATAATTTTGCAAAATATATGCGCGTGCGACGAACAGCGACCAAGTTCCCCGTACGAAAGCCAGCAGGGGCAACTGGGCCGCGCGAGCGCGTGCGAGAGTTTAGATGATTGAACAGCCTTTTTTGTTTCATGAACCACTCCGATGTGAACCGTCGTCAGTTTGATCAATTGGATGCTTTATATAGTCTGGACCTCCTCCTCCCCCTGGCCCTAACTCAGGATAGTGTCAGATCTCATCCGAATATATACCTGACGGAGAATCGAGGCTACGAAATGACCTCGTTTGTATCGAAACGTTGCTCTGTTGTGCCTCTGAGTTTACTTACATTATCCATTCGTTAGTGAGTAAAAACGTTGGACACCCTAAAGTGGGACTTTTCACATATTTTATGCAATATGAAACATTGAATAAAGCTGCTTTGGGTAGGTTGCCATTAATATTTTATCAATGCATAAAGCGTAAAACGAACCAAGCTATTTACTGATCAGAGATACAATGATAGTTAGTTATGGAAATGTTACATAAAGAGTTTATTAAAACACGAGTGTTTAAAAAACCGGCCAAGTGCGAGTCGGACTCGCGCACCAAGGGTTTCGTACTATTATCTATAAAAACGGCAAAAAATAATCATATCTGTTGTATGGGAGCCCCCTTTAATATTTATTTTATTCTGTTTTTTAGTATTTGTTGTTATAGCGGCAACAGAAATACTCCATCTGTGAAAATTTCAAGTGTCTAACTATCACGGTTCATGAGATACAGCCCGTGACAGACGGACAGACAGACAGACGGACAGCGAAATCTTAGTAATAGGGATTTTAATCCATAAATATATATATGTGTTTTTGTTCAAATAAGCGTAAACCTCGATATGAAAACATTTTTAAGAGCCATCTTTTTTATTTTTTCTCAATATTGGAATGACTTCAGAAGATTATGTTACGATAAAAGTGTGCAATATTCTTGGCAGAAGTACTTGCTTTTTTTTACATGTTGTATTGCTAGGTTCTTCAGACCAGGAAGAATAAACAAAGGTTTGGCGAAGAGTATCCTCTTTAGAAATTGGAGTTCATAGGAAAAATGTGGTAATTACTTGCTATGTGATTTTGAAAGTTGTTTTACATTTCCCAATTTAGCAAAGTGTAATATGCCACGTTTTATTTGTTTCACATACTAGGTAAAATTAACATGCACAATGATAATGATAACATATTTTCAGTATTAACAATTGAAAATGAATACTTACAGTTTAAATTCTACCGCCTTTTATATCTCTATATTTTAATGGCTAGTAGCGACCCCTAAAAATACTTTTAAGATAATGAAAAAAAATACAGTATGAGTTTTTTAGGGTTCTGTAGTCCGACAAGGAACCCTCATAGTTTCGCCATGTCCGTCTGTCCGTCTGTCCATCTGTCCGCGTCTTAGCGCAGAGACTATTGATACTAGAAAGCTGTAATTTGGCATGGATATAAATATTAATCACGCCAACAAAATGGTGAAATGAAATCTCGAAAAATATTTTTTTAAGGGTACCTCTCATACACGTAAACTGGGGATGATTTTTTTTTCTCGTCTATCCCATAGTGTGGGGTATCGTTGGATAGGCCGTTTTAAAACATTGTGGGTGTGTGAAAATCATTTTTCGATTTAGGCATCCGTTGGCGAAATATTAAGCTTTAAAGTGAAAATTTTAGTTAGAGTGGAGCGTTTCCTTCCCCCCCTCCCCCTACTGGCTAAACGGTTGTTTATAGAAATGTGAAAAAAAAATCACAGAAGTAGTATATATAATGAATTTAAAAGGTAAACTATCACAGCTAAGTAGGCTTTACAGGTTTACGAGTACAGGTCGCGCCAAACTTTTGGTCCCCATATAATGTATGGGACCAGAAGTTTGGCGTGATCTGTATTAGTAAACCAACTTATATGTACCGGGCAACTACGGAACCTTACATTGCGCGTGGCCCGACACGCACTTGGCCGGTTTTTTTACATATGTAAGCAAATAAAGGGGTACCTCATCAATATCTAGAAGAAGAAAAAAATTTCATACATTTTAAAGCACCTTAATGCACATATTATAAAAACACAAGCAATAAAAAAACCGGTCAAGTGCGAGTCGGACTCGCGCACGAAGGGTTGCGTACCATTATCTATAAAAACGGCAAAAAAATCATATCTGTTGTATGGGAGCGCGCTGGTCCGACTCACACTTGGCCGGTTTTGGTATTTGTTATTATAGCGGCAACAGAAATACATCATCTGTGAAAATATTATCACGGTTCATGAGATACAGCATGGTGACAGACGGACGGACGGACGGACAGCGGAGCCTTAGTAATAGGGTCTTGTTGGTTACCTTTTGGGTACGGAACCCTAAAAACTATGTCCAAAAAACAAAAATTAATTGTACAAGCCAATATAAGCGGAATGCATCCCACCCAACCCAACAATGCTCGTCTTTGCGCCTGTCATAAGACGTCCCATTTTAAGGCTGCAGAGTCGCTCCCAAGTTATTTGAAAAGAAAGTAAAAATTCCCGAGCATAAAGTAAGGCGTGTGATGGGCTCCTTAGAGACGGCGACTTGTGACAGCGAAGCGAAGCACCTCGGTGAAGCTAAATAATTTCTGCCATGGACTGGAAACTTCAGCGACACGAAGCAAAGACAAGATCTACCCTATAGCAACTCATCCAAAAGTCTGATAAGTGTATTATATAGTGGTTCCGCTAATTCTGATATTTTTATTATTATTTATTATTATTTATTATTTTATTATTATTATGTAACTTAAACTACACAGGTAGGTAGATCACAGTAAGTTGAGTCACTTTGTATTGACGTTGTTCATTCTACCACGTAATTTATGTGTCTGCACATTTCTTAAGGCAGGCCCGCGCAGAAATGAGCAGGTTCCGTACCGTTATTTTTTAATAATTAGTTATATTAACACTAATAAGTCTTCTTGAATCTTGAAATCAATAGATTTGGATGCGGTTTTCTTTATAATCATTGTAGTGACCCTAGTCAATATAAAGGATATAATGAGTGTTGATAAAATAAGGCGTAAGCTGAAAATGGGGCAGAGCCTTGTTATAAATAAATCTCTTAGAGGAAGCCGACTTAAAGAACTGATGAGTTTTAATTGTTTTAGAATGAAGTTCCATGAAGTAGTTACTTATAATGAATTAATTAATCATATAATTAATTAAATGGTGATCTGGTTTTCCTGTTAATACGCTATAATAACACCACAAATGAGTTTTCACATTTTTGTTAAGATTATACGGTATTTATACATCTACCGGCAATATTTCATCTAGATCAAACCAGAATATTTTTACGGATAGAAGGACAGACGGACATACTAAGGCTCCATTATAAGAGATTTCGTTTCTTTTTGGAACCAAGGTTGTTTATGTGTTTCAAAGTTTCAAATTCTTATCGTGCATTTGAGTGTAGATATGCCTACTTTACATCGTGCCCCTAATCTACGGATTGAATACGTTTATATGCATAAATATAAATTGAATACGATTCTACTGCTCTAAATAAAACATATGTACGAGTATGTGTAAATAGTTCCTGTAAAGGATTGCTAAATTTCCGCTACATCAATGTTTCGTGGCTTGGCCACGAGCCTGTGTGGAAATTCGCCGGCAAATTGAATTTGTCATTCTAGCAAAAATGTGGTGATTATAAAAGGTAAAGGGCTCCAGTTTTACATTAACTTTATAACGATTTTCGGCAGTTCCTGTTCCTAGTCATTTCGGTTTTGGTCTTCATCTCTCATCATCTCCACTCGGCTGAAGCGCTTTCGCTTGACGTACCATTAATATTGTAAATATAGGATTTTTCTTCCGTCACTTCGTCCATCCGGATTACTTGCTAAAGTATATTGTATTTTTAAAAGTCTTGTCAGCGGTTTTTGGGATAAGTATATTGAAACAAGTTCCATTTATCTCATCAACGCTAGATTTTACAAAGCGAACTCACGTTTTAAAATCCAAACAAAATCATTTCTTTGCTGGATTTTGTACTATCCTACAAAAACTTTATTCATAAGTCAGCGCTTTAAATGCACATTAGAGCGCAGACGATTTTATAAGTTATATTAGAACATTGCTGTTTATAACACTACGGTAAAACTTATAATAAACGCTAAAATTTACAAAAAAATTATACCCTACTTAGAGAAATAAAATAAAAATGGTTTACCGTTTACCTGACCTCAACATAATTGATTTAGTTTTAGGGCCAAAAGTGAGTCAGCGCAAACTTCTTAGATACTATGTATAGGTATAGATCAAGCCTGAATTTCATAACAATTGGACAATATTACACATCTATATGACGAAATAATTACGTCCTTTTTTTGAAGCTGGTAAACAGTATTCCCACATTCCTGTTCATACAAGCATTATGTACAAGGGTCGGCCGTACGCCTCAGGCAATCGCGTCTAGGGCTGCCACATTTCCGGCTTTAGCCCGAATACCGGCTACAATTTAAATATGGCAACCATTTGTACAGTGCGACAAGGTTCTTTTTGTGCGTGGGTGACATTGACGGGGGCGCAGCTGTGAAACAAGGGTTACAAACAACGACGTTAGTTGCAATTTTAGCGCGAAAAAAGAGTCTTGTTGCATTGTACCAGTAACAAGACAAGAACCATAAAGTGAATTGGAACAACAGATTCAACAGTTTCTCTTTGGATGGCTCGTATTTAACCTCTTTTAGTACGATTTATATCTCTTTCACTGATTTCAAAATTGGGCTCGTATATTATTGCGTTATAAATGAGTGTGTTAAACTATCCAACGCTTAATATGATTTTTTCTACAATAGTTGCCTAACAAAACAATAAGCATAATAAAAATAATCAACAAATATTAAAAAATTACACTGAAGGTACGAGTATCACAACACAACGGAAAATTCTCTGACAAAATTTACCGCTAAACCAGCTTTTCAATATTTGCTTCTAGCAACACTATTCGCTACCACACGAAATTACACACCGTAGTAACTCCTGAAACTTTATGTTCTAAGTGATTCTGTATATACCTAGTCGGTGCTTAAATTCTGTCACAAACAAAATTGGCTATAAAATGAAAACTAGTCATGATATTCAAAAAAAGTTTTTTTTTTAAAAAAGGTAATTTAATTAGCTTACATTAAACACAAAATTTATTCAAAATGATTGCCACCATTTTTCACACAAGCCTTCAATCTTCGCGGCCAATCATCAATAGCAGCACGGACCATTTTCATGTCGATATCGGCCACTGCTTTAATCAATGATGACTTTAGGCTGCTCAAATTTTTGTGAGGTTTAGAACAGACCTTCTCCTCTAATTCCTGCCAAATTTTGTAATCCAAAGGATTGAGGTCAGGGCTAGTAGAGGGCCAATCTTGATGCCTTATTAGCTCGATATTATGGCGCTCGAACCACTCCTGAGTTGTTTTGGCCTTATGAGCAGGTGCGGAGTCCTGTTGAAACACAAATGGCCGTCCTCCAAAGAGTGTCTGGGGCAGATCTTTTACTATGCGATCTAAAACCGTGTCTTGGTACACTTTTGCATTGGTTTTGACACCTTTTTCACAAAAATGCACTTCAGTAGGGCCATAGTAGGACACTCCCAACCAAATCATGACTGATGATGGATGATGGCCGTGCTGCACTCTAGGAATGGCATTTCTAGCGGCCGCAGAGCTGGTAGCGTACACCCTGTCATTTTTTTTGTTGTACTTCTCTTCGATATTAAAAATTTTCTCGTCTGTAAACAGGACATCGCGGTGTCTGTTTCTTGCGTACCGCTTTAGCAAAACTTTGCATTTTTTGGCTCTCATAGCTATCAAACGCGCGTTCAGAAGATGTCCACTCTTTTTTCGGTAAGCTCGTAGTCCCAGGTCTTCATTGAGTACTTTTTTTATGGTACTTCTGGTTAATCCCATCTCCAAAGCAACCAGTTTCTGCTTGCGGACGGGATTTCTTGCAATACGCGCCTTGATTGCTTTGATGACCCCTGGAGTCCTAACGGAACGAGGCCTGCCGGTTCTTTTCTCGTCATCGACACTAGAGGTTTCATTGTACCTCTTGATGGTACGGTACACGAACCTCTTCGTGATTTTTAATTTTTGAAGCAAGTTGAATATCGTCTTCGGTGAATGGCCGCAACGATGCAATGCAATTACTGCTACTCGGTCCTCTTTGCGAGTCCACTCCATCGTAAAAAATGAACGAATGTAATTGTGATTTGGCAGATTATTAATCAAAAAATATGTGAAAATCGAACGCCATTTCATTTTTTTTTCTAGGTGTTCTATTTTTAAAATAAATGGCCAGTGACAGTATTTAAGAACCGACTAGGTAGATATCGCACGTAATAAACTTGGAAACAGTTACCTTGTAATTAATTTTATATTCAAATTACAATGTATGATGATACTGTTGATTGTTTGCACTTAATAAAACTTGGCATGCTAATGAATAGAATATTTTAGGTTTACGAACTCACTTTAAACATTATTAGAGAGTACGGATCCCACCGTGTTATAGAATTTATATTCAGAAGTAAAAATAGTACGTAAACATTTTTCTGACATCAAAATAATATGCATCTTACTTTTTGAATCCGAAAAGGGTCCGTTCGTGCATACCGAAAAAGAGACCACACAAACACAAAAAAAAATATTATTTGAATTTCCCTCCATGAAAATTGACCGGCCGCAGAAGGTGAAAGGATCTCAGTCAGACTACTGTAAAAAAGAAAAACCGGCCAAGTGCGAGTCGGACTCGCGCACGAAGGGTTCCGTTTGTTTTTTTGCCTTAAAAGCGCAACCTGTCTGTGTCAAAGTAATAAACCTTTGTGAAGGTATAAGTGATTTTTTATAAATTTATGAACTACAATTTAGTTTAGAAGAAGTTTATGTGAGAATTATTAGATTATTGACCAGTTACGAGCTCACTAGATACTAATTAACTTAAACTAGCGCTTCTATCGATAGTTAACCATAAAAGGGAAATTCAGTTAATATAATTTTATCATTATACTCTGTTCTTTGACCTGTGGCTCTTTCCGCGCTATAGCCCGCTTTAGACGATGGTGAATTCAGTGTAGCAAATAAGTGAATCGTCATAATCTAATGGCTGTCAGACTCTCAATCACCCTACTTAAGAGTGATTTCTGATATTGATTCAGTGTCCAGTATTAAACATCGTCTTAAGGGTATTTTTGCCTTCAGTTCCTTTCTCGTTGCCTTGTTTTTAAATACCTTAAGTTATTAACATAAAAAACAATATCATACAATGAAAACACATTGTTAAGGAAAGACGAAAGCTAAAAACTCTTACGACTCTGCCTTTGTAGCATTCCTTTCGTGGTGAGGGAAAAAGAAAAGCATAAAAACACAGTGTAACATTTACTAGCTAATTTAAGCTAAGAGATGGGGCTGTTTCTGCATGTTAATCAAAATGCAATGTTTGCGTCCTGAGGCTTAGTGGTCAAACTTTGGCTTACAATCTGGAGGTTGCAGTTTCAGACGCTGTAATATTATCTGGTCTGAGTAAAAGAATATTATGGTTTTGTGATGAATATTTTAATCAATTCTCTACTAGCAACGCTGTTTTTAACAATAAAACCAAATTCAAATTCAAATTACCAGTTTTAACATGTAATAAACAATAATTGGTCCCAGGCAATGGTGAGCCACCTAGTTTTGCCTGCTTGGGAGCTGTCCTCTTACTCTCCCCCGAATAACTTCGGGCGATTAGCGAGCAAGATTCTTCATCATTATCATGAATAAATCTTATTCTGAAGAAAAATCATCAACAGTGACAAAATCAGGTACTTGACAAAATTGTAAGCAATAAATATTTCTATACGCCACCTCTACCTGTCAGGAACTGTACTTAAATGCCCCGTGTAACAAAGCACCCAGCACTCCTATAACATGCATACATTTTAAAGGCTGTTAACACCTCTAATGCTGGACGTTTTAATTAAATTTCAGTTTACATTGTTACAATTTAGCTTCTACTACCGTGTTATAAAAAGTAATGTTAATAAGATTCAGCCTGCCGTTTTACGCGGGCTGTAAATCAGGCGGCTTTTCATTTTGGCTGAGGTGTCGACTCATTTCTCTCTGGTCTCGGAAAGAATTAAAATTGTCTATGGAACATTTAGAGGGTTGTAACCTCAGCATTATTAAATTAAAAACTTAAACGGATGGAAGCTTGACGTCTTATTTGCATTGTTTTCTTTTCTTTTTCCGAGAAATTGTTGGAGATTTTTATATGATTAATACCGTGAAAAGCGAGCTCTTAAAATTAGTATAAAGAGTTTTTTTTTTTGAGTTATTTAATTATGGTATGTTTTTATTCAACGTGATTAAGACTCCCGTACAATGTTCATAATGTTATTTATTATAGTACTTTTCTTCATTTACAAAGTTGTACTTTTCTTCACTATTACAATACCAAACCAATCTGTTTTTACATAATTTAAAACTGTTTTGATGGGACTTTACTTTAAAGAGCTTCTATTTTGTGTTTTTTTTATCTAACATTATCATGAATACGGAGACAAAACCTATATACCAAGAATAAAGAACTAAAATAGCTGTGACTGTACTTACATTCAAAATCTTTTACGGTCAATGCTGTTCGGCTTTGGAATGAACTTCCGCAAAATCTCAAAGATCTTCCTTCCGTGTCCTCTTTTAAATATAACTTGAAAAAATTTTACCTCTCCTCTCGCTGAATGACTTACTGACTAAGCTACTTGGTTATTTGTATGTATGTATTTGTGTATTTAAGTATGTATTTGTATTTAGTATATTTATAATTAGATTATAGATTTAGAATTAACTTAGAATGTACCTATGCTCTTGTGTTAATTTCTTCAATAAAAATGTTTTATATTTTCCCAAGGTTGACTGGAAGAAATTCCTTTTAGGAATAAGTCCGCCCTTGCCTTCTGTCTGTTCTTTGTATATTTGTAAATATCTTGTTCTGTGTGCAATAAAGTTTATTCATTCACAAATAAGTGTTTATTCATTCATTCATTCATTCATTCATTCATTCATATTTTTATTTTTTATTTTAAATGAAAAGGGTTCGTAGTATTGTACTGAGGCCAAAACTACCATTTCTATATTTTTTGTCTTTCTCTCTCTGTCTATCTGTCCATCTGTCTATCTGTATGTATGTTCCGTTTTAACTTGAGAAACACGAAACGGATTTGGGTGGGGTTTTTTATTAGCATTGTAGTGACCCTGGTCGACATAAAATAACGCCTAAACCGAAAACAAGGTAGGGATTGAATATACGCTTTTAACTCGATAATCACTCAACGGAGTTGGATGTGGTGTTTTTTATTCTCGTCGTAATTACCCTGGTCATCACATAGGGTATAATAGGTGTTCATAAAAATCAAATCAAATCAAAATATTTATTTTGTAAAATAGATACATAAAGTATACTTTCTACAAGTCAAAGTTAATCTTTACAATATATATCTTTATAATAAAAAAATAATATATATAAAATAAAATAGTTGATGCTTATGATTGTTGGCACTTGGTGGAAATTAATACACATTATGTTTATTTATAACACATGTACTTACCCACAATATAGTGAATGAATGAATGAATGAATGATAATCGTGGGACGCACTATAAGTTTCCGGAATGAATATGAAAAAATACTATTAAAGGTACAAAATTCATTTATTGTTTTTCAAAATAATCTCCCTTGGCGTCTATGCACTTTTTCATTCGATCAAACCAGTTTTGAAAACTTTTGTGCCACTCCCCTGTGGTGACCTCTGAAACGTGTTTTTCATACTCCTCGACAGCCTCTTCTGGTGATGAAAATCGTTGACCGCGTAATTGGTTCTTAATTTTTGGGAACAGAAAAAAGTCACAAGGTGCCAGGTCGGGACTGTATGCAGGATGACTCATGAGTTCTACATTTTTCGTCTTCAAATAGTCGTTTGTCTGTCTGGCCGTGTGAGAACTAGCATTGTCGTGGTGCAGGATGATACGGCGTTTACGGTTATTTTTACGGAGTTCGTCAATAACTTCCGGCAAACAAATGGTCGTGTACCAGTCACTATTCACGGTACGACGATTCTCTAAAGCAACAGTAGCCACGTGTCCAGTTTTATTAAAAAAAGAAGCAATCATCCGCTTAGATGCACTTTTCACGCGCGCCACTTTTGATGGTTTCGGCTCATCTTGAAAGACCCATACGCTCGATTGCTGCTTTGTTTTGGGATCGTAGCAATAAATCCATGTTTCGTCACCTGTTACTATGTCCCACACCAAATTTGACGCACCTTCGTTGAATCTGGTAAGCATGGCACTGCACCAAGTGACGCGGTCCGTTTTTTGAGCCTCGGTCAAGTTGTGTGGGATCCACCGCGAGCACAGCTTTCTCACACCCAAATGTTTGTGTAGGATTGATTGTATTTGACTCATGCCTATTTCTAAGGATGCGCGAATTTCATGGTAGGTCACATGCCTGTCTGTTTCAATCATACGGCGCACAGCATCGATGTTTTTGTTGGTCACAGCGGTGGACGGCCGACCATCGCGAGATTCGTCACTGAGATTGATACGACGACGCTTGAATTCTGCAAACCAGCTATAAACAGTCGTCTTGCATGGTGCTTCATTGCCAAAAGCTGTTCAAGCCGAGCGATGCTCTGTTGAGCTGTCAAATTACACTTAAAATTGTAGAAAACCATACTACGAAAATTTTCCCGAGTTAAATCCATGTTGATGCAGACACACAATTTTTTAAATGGCGCCACAAGGTAAAAACAAAAGACAGTCAGATGAAACAAACTGCATTCTACAGCCAAAGAGTTCTATTTTCAAATGTTGCAATAAATTTTTAAATATCGTTTATGTAAGTGGCCAGTTCCGGAAACTTTTAGTGTTACCTATGTATATAGGGTATAATATTTAATACAGCTATATTGTGGATAGGCACATGTGTTATAAATAAACATAATATAAAATAACGGCCAAGCCAAAAACGGGGTAAATATTGTTTAAAGATTGTATGTAAGGCTAGTACGAATATTAAAATTAACCCAAAACTCCATTAAGGTACTGAAACTCAAAAAAGGCGGTAAATTACAGAAAGTCCCGTTGCAAAACAACCTAAAAAACAGCGAGAAAATATCCTGGCGTTGTGGCACCGCATTTCAGCACGTCCTAAACGACTACTCTTACAGCGGGAAAAGTCACAAAAACCTGTCAAGTACGAGTAGAACTGGAGCCCTCGAGGTTCCTTACCGTTATCTCAACCAAATTAGTCGATTGGAGTAATTTCAACAAAGAATTCTTGTCATTTTGTACAAAATCTATGAAACAAAACTGCAAAAATTGATTTTCATATATTATTTTGCACATTTATTTTTTAAATTATAAATATTTGTTTTTTTTTTCCTTCACATGCCAAAAGACCTCCTTTGGTGCCAAATTTCAAGATTGTGGGTCCCAGAGAAACATCTTGTTTATTGACGAGTCATTGAGTGGGAATTTTGGCATCGAAATATGCTTTAAAAGGCTGTTCCTTACTATTGCGTTAAACTTGTTTAAAGGTTGAAGGGACAATTTTTTTATTCAGAGAACTGACAGGTAAATTAATATTAGATAACAATGTGTGATATGGTTACTCGATAGGCCATTAACAAGTTTTACAGCAGTATGAAGGTATATACTTAATAACTAATATTAAATTTAACTTTATACCTCAAGCATGGCCTCGACAAAAAGGACCTCGGCAAACGCACAGACGGACATCAAAGTCATCCTACTAATAATAATAAGTTCGTGCCATTTTAACACATAAAGAAACATCAAAAAGAGAAAATATATACAATATAATAATAATAATAATCTTTATTTCTTACTAATAATACCTACCCTAACCCAAAATACATATCATATAAAGAGAAAAAGCTTGATTTTTTTTTCAATTATGGTTTTAGTACTTTCGGCCGTAGCTTCCGTCTAAATCAAATAATACTATCAAGATATTTATGGTCTCAATACTATGCCCTCGGGCCAAAACTAAGGATCCAGGAATATCTTCTTGTACTAAACCGGAAGCCGAGCACGAAAGACCTGAAGTTTGTCGTCTTCAGTGACTTCAGCGCCTCCAGTTTCACCCGAGATGTTAAGGGTTCCATTGTCCCCTGAGGAGGAGGTACGGAACCCTGAAACTGCTACCTCCCTAGACGGACGACCTACAAGTAGGTACACGTAGAGATCTACGATAACCGATTACGGCTATAAAATTGAGTGGTTCGACCGAGCAGGGAGTCCGACAAGAGAGATGGGGCTGTTAAACTCATACGGCCAGGTGATTCTAGGTTTTCAACCAAGAATGTGCTTCATGTAAAGACGATAAAGTCTAAATCTCTTTCAAGTTTCTTGCCACCGTTTAGTGGCGATAGCAGTCTAATAGTTAAAATTTAACAGAAAGGCCGATCATACTGATTTAGACTCCCTATTGAAAAGAATAGAAACGCATTTCAGAATAGTGAAATTTATAGGCCGTTTATAGTAACGGTAATTCTAGTAATATTTCTTTTTTTTTTTCATTGTTTTCGGGCTCGCAAAAGCTTGGTCTTGAAAAGTTCTTATACAAACTGACGTTTTTTTTTTTAATTCAGTGTGTGCTTTATAGTAGAAGTTTTCTGTTATTTAAGATAAATATCGGTGAAATAAAATATATTATAAACAATAAAATATGCTCAAGATATATTTCGGGCCCTAGCTGGGCCCGGCATCAGTTGAGTATAAAAATGTTATTTTCATTCGAGTCCAAACTTGGAAGCGCAACTACAATCCGTTCCGAATATATAGCAATTTAAAAAAAAAACCGGACCTGTGGTCCATTATTACGTCCTCCTATGACCCCAATTGTTTTTCCTGCTGAAATTGATGACTCAGCCGATATCAATAATGATATTTTTATACTCAACTGATGCCGGGCCCAGCTAGGGCCCGAAATATATCTTGAGCATATTTTATTGTTTATAATATATTTTATTTCACCGATATTTATCTTAAATAACAAAAAACTTATGAGCTTTTACAGCAACTATATATTTTTAATTTTGTAGTAAAAGTTGTTGGTATGGACGAGGTATATCTATATATATCTAAACCATAGCCATAACCATGTAAAGTGATGAGATGAGTCAAAAATCTCCAAAAGTGTTAGTAATTTACATTTCGAGGTTACCACATCGTTTCGCTATTGACATGTTCTACAGCTTTGTTCAATTACAACACGTAATATTAAGAGCATGGAAAACGGCCGAACATAGATTTAAGACCAGATGAAATGTCGCCATTTGATCATAATTTACATTTTGAAGTTACCGCTTCAAATTTATACAGCTGTTAATATACCCTCTGTACAAACCATATACTTATTTTAAGACCGTCTCTGTGGCCGGTTTAGATTTTAAGACGTATTTTAGGATATGTGCCATATAAAGCCCGAACATTTGTATAATTTTTAATGGTTACGGCGTGTTAAGTTCATAAACTTGGGTTTTATTTACTAAAATGGCGTAATTTACAACAAATTTAAAAAAAGCAAACGGTAACCTTTTTTATAATGTTAATGTCCACGGGCGACAGTACTATTAGTAGTTAACAAATACTGATCCAAAGACCACGGTTGTAGGGCTAGGGCTTCAATTCACGTATAATACACACTTTCTAATACCTACTGTAAAACACCCACTATTTTAATCGCAATCGTATACACATACTCCTAAACGCACACAAATCCTCTCACACCCTTAAATACACATCCTCACTCCCTCCACACTTACATATACACAATACACGCACTGATACCCATACAGATTATAATAATGTCAAGGTATTATAAGCTTGAGTTTCCTCTGAATTGATATAATGTCAACTGTTACACATACTCTAGGGAAGACAATGACTTCTGACATACAGCAAATAACTGGTTTAAAAGTCAGAACTTCAGCTGCTACTGTATTTATACTTATTGCAATAAAAAGTTAAAGTTAACTCCATGTATTCAAAGGGTCGAATTAAGCTGGACTTCTTGTATAATTAAATACCGGTAGTTTTTAGATTTATAGAGTTGTTGAGAATAGCCCAAATGCATGACGTCACAAGGGAAATATGTCTAAATGGTCCACAATCTAAACTAAACACTACATTCTAGCATATTGTATAAGTGGAGCTGTGCGACCAATCCTGAGAATTCCGTAGGGATTACAGCAGCTTATAAGTGGCGTCTTCTGGAATATTGTGTGTGCCATGTGAAATTGTACAACCAACGTCAGAAAAAAAAAATCGGCCTAGTCCGTGTCAGGCCACGCGTATTGCAAGGTTTCGTGGTTGGCCGTCACAATATGCGGACTTAGAAGGAGGCTTTTTGTTTGATATGCTGTGAATTTTTTCACATATCCAAAAACAACCGCTTAGTTAACAGGGCGGGACACTTGTCCTAACAAAAATTAGCACTTTAAAGCTTAATATTTTGCAAACGGGTCACTGAATCAAAAAAGTTTTTAAACGACCTATCCAAAGACACCCCACATCATGAGAAAGATGAGAAAAAGAATTCAACCCCAAATTCCGTGTTCTTCAAAAAACATGATTTTATTTTACCACTTTTTTGGCGTGATTATGATGTATATTCATGCAATTCTCTGATCTAAGCCGCGGACAGATAGACAGACGGACATGGCTGAACTATAAGGGTTCTTCGTTGACTACGGAACCCTAAAAATTATAATAAATTCACAGAAAGTAGTAGTCACAGTGATTTTTCGGGTTTCTTAAAAGGAAAACACATTCATATACGATCACCATTCATGTCCGTCCATCCGTCTGTCACAAAGAGCTACCTCTAAGGATCCAAAATCCAAAATTATTTGTGCAACAGGAGAGCAAAGGTAGCTTTTGTTGCGAGTCCGAGTTTGAATCCCGAGCAAGCGAAGGATTCTTTAATTGAATCACGACTGTAGCGAGTGATTCTAAGTTAGAATCCTGAGCGTTGTGAGGGATTCAAAGGCACAAGAAACATTTTTTTTGTGTACTGACTTTCGTACTGTAGTAGAGCGTGGTGAACGTGTTGATGGTCATGACCATAGCCAAAGAAAGAGTCAACCGTAGGCCAAATAAATAAATAATAACGAAATACTAATTCGCGACCACAGAGTTTCCTCTGTTCGAGACGTTCTTAATTTTTCAAAACACTTTTTCTGAGTGTGTGAGCAAAATTGTCTTTTGCTTACTGATTTTAAGCAACAAAAGCGCGCTTTTTGAGCTAGTGAGGTGGAAAATAATTTGTGAACGAGTTCCATATTGCAAGTTACTCACCAGACACTAGGCCAATGAGAGCTAGGCCAAAAAAAGTGTAAGACTTCGATACGTCACGACACTTTTGCTATAGTAGAGGTATGTACATATGTATAAATAAATGAATACACAAGGGGAAATTCAGTCAACCGCCTAAATTCATACTGGAGACTCGGTAATCGATCAGGAATAGGGTTCAAATATCGCTTTAACGAAATAAAAAAAAAAATTGTTCCCATTACTTAGGACCAGTTCAAGTACAACTCCTAGTGCAGGCACAAAGGGAAAAAAAATTGTTTTCGTATTTCACCTGGAGGGTCATGCAACCTTGTTCCTGATGACTAACCAAGTCTC
This sequence comes from Ypsolopha scabrella, assembly GCA_910592155.1. Classification (NCBI taxonomy): domain Eukaryota; kingdom Metazoa; phylum Arthropoda; class Insecta; order Lepidoptera; family Ypsolophidae; genus Ypsolopha; species Ypsolopha scabrella. The sequence goes on from OU342969.1 coordinate 9,399,799, forward strand.
CAGTAAAAATTTAGGCGATTGACTGAATCTCACCCTATAAAACACACATTTATTTATTTAGTAAATTTATTTTTGACCACATTCCACATGTATTTTGAAATAACTAAATTAAATAAACAAATTAAAATATCTTACTTATAAAACCTAAAATACAGGAAATAATAATAAAATATATACTTACCAAAAAAATTAAACAAAGAAAATTAGAATTAAGGGCACTCTCTTCGTTGGATGAAGGGGCTATCTAACCGACCCGCAATGACCTTAAGGCGATTCTATTCGCCCGAACTCCTATACTAGCGCAGTTCGCTGATTATATCCTTATTTATAGGTAATTGCTTATTATTTTTTCTTTGTCAACATATCCCATACAACATCCATGACATGAAACTAAAACATTTATCAAAATCAAATACATGCAAAAGTTACAAGCGTATAAAAGTCCTGGATTTTACACATATTTTGAAAAATATTTTTTTATGAACCGTAATGTCCTAGAAGCGATATTTTAGTTTTTCAAATATTTATAAACTACCAAGGACTCGAAACGTTTTAATACAAAAAAAATATTTTTATAGGAAAAATCTATGTGAAATTAAAACTTTTTGGAGCTTAAAATACAAGACTTCTGAGTATTTTTTAAACATGTTTAGTACCTAACATTTTTAGACGAATAATGATATATGATGATGTTATTTTTATTTGATTTTATGTATTCACGTATAGATTGAGACGACAAAATCCTTTTGCATATCATAATAATCTCACCCTCTTCACAAAATGAATAAACGAATCGTAGCGTTAATGTCCAAACTTGCTACGGTTTTGCTTCGTCGTAGCACTCGTAGCCACATTTAAAAATTACAAGCATAACATTCTCATGAGTTTATTACATGTATCCTTCACACTCTGTGACAGAAGACATAACATAAAGTGATAACAGTGCTCACGTATCAAAAAATTTGGCCAAGTGCGAGTTGGACTCGCGCACAAAGGGTTCCGCGCCACCACACAAAACGGGTAATAACCTTAAAAATAGAATCCATCCATCCATCCATCAGCCTGTTTCATCCACTGCTGGACATAGGCCTTTCCAGGATTTCACCACTCTTGGTGGTCCTCCTGGAAGAAATGCCCATACTCACACACGCTGTGCAGGCGGGTTGGTGAGCGCGGTGCCGAAACCCTTGCACCAGTGACGCCGCTGCCCGTCACCAGTCTGTTTTATTATAAGGCCCGGGGATGGATATACCGCCATCCATCGGTCCCAGGCAATGGTGGGCTGCCTGGTTTTGCCTGAGAGCTGTTCTCTTACTCTCCCCCGAATAACTTCGGGAGCATTTGCGAGTAAGATGGTGGTACCTCCACAGTCGAGCCCGGCATCAGCTCTACCACCTAGAAGTATAATAAATAACAACATTAAAGATGTCTTGCCATCAAGGCGTCAGAAAAGGTCCCCTAAAACCATAGCGTAATTTAGCGTTCTTTGAGTGCGGAACCCTGATCATTATGTATATAATATTGTGATGGTTGTAATTGTTAGCACTTGGTGTAACTTATCATACATCTTTATTAATAAATCCATTTACTTGCTTTCTGTCATTGTAACTCGGAAATTATTTGACATTTATCGCACGCATGATACATGTAAACATTGTTGTGTGATTATATATGTTATTTTTATTATTTATATTTTTTGATACTTTACAAATCCTTATAATAAAAGATAATGCTTATAAGCGAAACCGGTCGGGTGTATTGCAGTTTAATATAATTCTGTGGACAGTACATATAGGTATATTACAAGTGTCTTGTTTAACAAAGATGTATTTTTTATTTTTATTTTACTTTAGTGTATGTATTGACCAAATTTTAAACTTGTGTGTACGATATTACCGTCTTTAAGGCTGCATATAAGGTCAGATTGAGCAACTCATTTTGCATCAATCAGAACTGAACTATACGACACGTTTCCTTTTAGTTTAAAATAGTGCGTTCTTAGCCGTGGCTGTTACGACCACCAAGAAACACGCACCCGCAGAAGTCTGCGTTTTAATTTAATAACTCTGCTTCTAGATGCAATTTTTAAAATATTCTAAGATGAGCTGACGATGTCATTTGTTAACTTATTTTTTATACAAATTTCAAGGCTGTATGATTTAAGAAAGGCCCTTTAACACTAGAAAAACATTAAATTTAGAGGTAACTTCGTATTTTTTTTCTATCGAGCGAACTTAATGATTTTGTGTTTTTTCCAAGATCAGCCTGTCAGCCATATAGTCTACTGTCGCTCGTGCGCAGCCGTTCCGTTCTGACGTGCGTTCTTATCGTGTCAAGGACAATGTCCTCTAACGTGGTAAAATGTGCTCATTGCAACATAGTTATCAATGAAGTGTTAGCATTTGTTAATAACAGGATTGATGTGATGGATGAAGAAAGCATTAGTCGAATATGCATTAGTGCCTTTTCGGAGAGTGATATTTTGACCGCAAAAAATCTTTTGTTCGATTCCGTGCCTAAAATTAAGCGCAAGATAACCAGGAAGAGACAAGGTAAAACTCTGCGGGATATAGACGACATTATCTGCCTCCTAAAACAATTAGATCCAGAAGAAATCCCTGTTTTCGTTGCAAAGGAACTGCAGAAATTACCACCCGTGTCCTTCGATCACATTGATGTGACGAGGCTTCTCAAGGACATCGTCAAACTGCGACAAGAAGTTGAGGATATTAAATCGAGCTATGTCACATCAGAACAGCTAAATGTGATAGCAACGGACCTCGAGTTATTAAAGAAATCTTCATTAGTTAACAACTTCGACAGCTTTGAGGGTAATATCAACAAAAAACGCGGAGCCTGTGTACTGGACAGCTTTTGTTGTGACAGCGGACCAATGGGTTTACCTCATATCAACTATGAAATTGGAGCTCTAAAGCCCACTTCAGCATCCTACCCATTAGATATTTCGAAACCCGAGAATATTTCTCCAAAGGAGGTAAACAATACATTGCATTCAAACGGCAACGAGCGCTCCGGGACGGAGTGTGTTATCAGTGCGATGAGTCACATGAGTCATACATCGCAGCAGCCTACGCCGTCGCCGTCGCCGCCGCCGCCGCCGCCGACCGAGCCGCCGGCTGACGCGAGACACACGGGCGAGCTGAACGCATGCGACGCGCGAAAAACATATTCTGAAGTTATTGCTCAAGAGGGAGAATGGAAGTTGCAGCAGAGAAATGGAGATTGGATTAACAAACAGAAAAATAGACTGAAGAATAGGTTTATAGGAAGTCAAGGAAAAGCAGTAACGGATCCCAAAGCGGCATTTAGAGCTGTCGAAACGAAAATTCCTTTATTTGTATACAATGTTGCAAAGGGCGTTTCTGCGTGTGATATATCTAACTACATCGAGAACAAAACTAAATTAAAGGTGACGATAGATAAAATAAATATGAAGACGCAGAAGCCCTATGATGCTTTTAAGGTTTTTGTGCCGAGGCATAAAATAGAAACGTTTATGCAGGATAACTTTTGGCCCGAAGGGGTTGCTTACCGCCAGTTTATTAACTATAGGCAAAAGAAAGAAGCAACAGAAAAACCCACGGTTCCTTGCCCAATAATAAATAATTCATGATGAATACGAAGTTTGTCACATTCAACTGCAAAGATGTTCGTAGATCGGTAGATTGCGTTAGAAAATTATGCAAATCAGCTGATATTATTGCGCTTCAGGAGACGTGGCTGCTACCACATGACTTGCCATTTCTCGGGACTATTGAGGACGGTTTCGCTTTCACAGGCAAGTCTGCCGTGGACACGTCAGTCGGAGTACTGCGAGGAAGGCCATATGGTGGAGTGGCGATACTCTGGAGAAAGGCGTTGTTTCCCACAGTTTCGGTTATAGCGTGTAATAGTGTGCGTTTAGCTGCGATAAAGGTAGACATAAGCGGTAGATCGTTGCTTATTTTCTCAGTATACATGCCTACTGATAAGAGTGAGAACTTAGTTGAATTTACGGAGTGCCTAGGCGAGTTAAATGCCATTGTTGACAGCCAGGACGTGGAATGTGTGACATCCTTGGGGACTTCAATGCACATCCCGGTGAGTCGTTTTCCGATGAGTTATTAGACTTTTGTAACGAACACTCGTGGTCGTGTGTAGACAGGGAGATACTACCGGATGATACGTTCACGTTTGTGAGTGACGCACACGGGAGCCGGCGATGGCTAGATCATAGTGTAGTGACTGATGCGGCGAAACAGTCTATTGTGAATATCTCTGTTTTATATGATACTTATTGGTCTGACCACATGCCTCTCCAAGTCGAATGTAATATTAACATCATAAAACCTAAAATATTAATACCGACAGTTACGTGTGACAAGGTAAAATGGGGTGAGCGTGACTTGAGCCAGATTAATAAGTATCATGAACTGTGTAACTCTAGGTTAAGGTCAATTGACTTCGATCAAACATTTAACTCATGTTGTGATATAATGTGTAATAACTTGGATCATCGAATTTTATTGAACAATATGTATGACAACATAATATCTATTCTTTCTGAAGCGGCTGAGTCTTCTTATGTTGATAAATCTGTAAGGAAACGCAATCATGTAACCGGTTGGAATAAACATGTCCGTAGCGCTCACGGTGAGGCTCGTCTATGTTTTCAGACTTGGTTGTGGTAAGGCAAACCAAAAAATGGCTTGTTTTACGACCGCATGTGCGAAACAAGAAAAGTCTTTAAATCCAAACTAAAGTGGTGCCAAAATAACGAACGGCAGATAAAAATGGACATCATTGCTGAGCACCATCATAATAAAAATTTTAGTAAATTCTGGAAAAATACAAACAAGCTGATTCAGAGACCTGCCCTCCCTGTGAGTGTAGCCGGAGTACACGAGCCCACTGACATTGCTAACCTGTTTAAAGAGCATTTTAGAGTTCGATCTTCACTGGGGCCTTCGTCTCTGGGGACTCATGATGAGGCTGTTGTGAGGGAACGTAGCGTCACTATCAGTGCAAAAGATGTAGAAACTGTCATCAAAGGCATGGTCAGAGGGAAGAGTCCTGGTCACGACAGCCTCAGCATTGAGCACTTGAAGTACGCAGGAGTTCATCTACCCAGAGTGCTTGCCATGTTTTATACGCTGTGTCTTGGCCATTCATACCTACCTGAAAAGTTAATGCGTACAGTGGTAGTCCCAATTATTAAAAACAAAACGGGAGACACTTCTGACTTGGCCAACTATAGACCAATATCTCTAGCTTCTGTAATCGCTAAGGTTCTGGACAGTCTGCTTGATAGACATTTGAATAAGCATATTTTTCTTAATGATGCGCAGTTCGGATTTCGTTCAGGTCTCTCCACGGAGAATGCTATCTTTTGTCTCAAGCGGACTGTCGAGTACTATACAGCCAGGAATACCCCCGTGTTTGCATGCTTTTTAGATCTCTCTAAAGCATTTGATCTTGTATCGTATGATGTGTTATGGGACAAACTAAGAAGAGAGACCACTGCACCAGACGAGATAATATGTCTGTTTAAACATTGGTATAACAACCAGAAAAACAAAGTTATGTGGGGAGGAGCCTTCTCGGATGAATATGGGTTGGAATGCGGGGTCAGGCAGGGTGGGTTATCCTCTCCCCGTCTTTTTAACCTGTATATCAATAAGCTACTCGATGAGCTCAGCGGCACCAACGTCGGCTGTCATGTAGACGGAGTCAGCGTCAATAACATAAGCTATGCTGACGATATGGTGCTGCTGAGTCCATCGGTAGGCGCGTTGAGGAGGCTTCTTTCCATATGCCAATCGTATGTTGAGGCGCATGGCCTTAAGTACAACACAAAAAAGAGCGAGTTTTTAGTATTCAAGGCAGGGTCTAAAACTTATCCTATTGTGCCTGAAGTCAAACTCAGCGGTACCTCGTTGTCCAGGGTCAAGCACTTCAAATACTTGGGGCACTGGGTTCGAGAGGACCTCAGTGATTGTATGGATATAGAGAGGGAGCGCAGGTCGCTGGCTGTCCGATGTAATATGCTTGCCCGCAGATTTGTACGGTGTACGAATCAGGTAAAGGTGACGCTCTTCAAAGCATATTGCCAGTCCTTTTACACGTGCAGTCTTTGGGTGGACTACACGCAGCGGGCATACAGCGACCTGCGTGTCCAGTATAATAATGCTTTCAGGATGCTTTTGGGGTTACCGCGATATTGCAGCGCCTCTGTCATGTTCGCGGAAGCACACACAGATGGTTTCGCGGCAATCATGCGAAAGCGCTGTGCGTCGTTGCTCAGTCGAACTCGGGCCAGCCCCAATAGTGTCCTGAAGGTATTATCTGACAGGTGGGACTCGCCCCTTCTTAAAAAGTGGATAGAGCTCCACAAGTCAATTTAATTCTAATTCAACTTTTACTCGCCTGATCTCTTACCAACACTAGTTTATAAGTTATATTGTATTACTAACACTTTATGGATCCTGTCCGAAATAAATCATTTTATTATTATTATTATTATTATTATATTATTTTTACTTTACCAGTTAACCGCGTTACACAATGTGATATTCTCAGTTTAAGTTGAACATCTAGCCTTATTATGAAGCTGAAACAAGTAACCTTGAAAAAAATTACATTTTAAGGTATCTTGTATAGGGTAGATCCCTGTTATAGACGGACGGACAGGCAGACAGACACACAGCGGATCGAGGCATAGTAATAGGGTTGGCACCCTTCGGGTATGGAACCTTAAAAACAGTAAAAAAAAAATTAAGGCGTCCATTTTCTACACATTAGAACATCCCAAAGTGATATATGTTTAAGATGTCCACTCATACCAACTGAACTTAGCGACTTACTAAGTTCATTTATTAAAGCTTTTTAATTCATATAAGAATGTTTTGAAACAAACTTACAGCAATATTGTTTAAATGAAACAAGGTTTTAAATCCCCGAGCTTTCCCGTATGTTGTAATGAAATATTGTACAAGTCTGCCTCTAGCTAGCATAACAAAACTCTTATTATTCCACAAGAAAAGTGTTTTTGGTTTGGCTCGAGTGTCCATAAAGTCGTGGCTGGTTATATTGTATAATCTGAGAATACCATCTAATCCCGAAACGACTACAGCCAGTTAGACGAATCCGCAAAGATTATTTAAAGTAAACAGATATAAGCGATATACGACTTTGTAAACTTACGCATTTACGTAAGCATATGAAGATAAATATGTACTTTACATAATTCCTTTTATTTTCTTAAGATTGTTTTTATTTAATGAATAACAATAATAACGAGTAAAGGATATATGAATATAATTTGCAATATTCCGCTAAACAATTCTTGTCGTGCTATTCAAAATGCAGACTCGTGCACCGCCCGCCCGCCCGCATAAAAACATGCAACAAGCAAGCAATACAAGCAAAGCAATCTGCACGAGTCTGCATTTTGAATAGCACGACAAGAATTGTTTAGCGGAATATTGCAAATTATATTCATATATCCTTTACTTAGTGATGGACTTCCGCAAGGTAACGCCTATTTCAATTAATAATAATAACGAGTATGTAATGATAAGGTTTTTGGTCACTATATCCACCACCAGTTGCTGGCCCTTCCATAAAACGGAGTAGTGACGAGCGTCACTGGTGCGATGATTTCGGCACCGCGCTCATAAACGCGCCTGTCGAGCGTGTGTGAGTATGGGTATTTCTTTCAGGATGACCGCCAAGACTGGCGATGTCTTGGAAAAGGCTATGTCCCGCAGTCAATGAACCAGGCTGATAGATTGGAATCTCATATTTAGGACTAGCCTTAACCCACAGCTTCGCCCGCGTTCAGTGAATCTTTGTCCCGTTTTCGGCTTGGGCATTATTTTATGAACAGCCCTTGTAGTCTATGTGTTGACCAGGGTAACCACAATGACAATAAAGAAAACCGCATTCAAATCCGTGGATTGGTTCTCGAGTTATGAAAGCGTTTATTCAATCATTGCCCCGTTTCCGGCTTGGGCGTTCATAGCGTATGTCTTGATCAGAGTCACTACAATGACAATAAAAAAACCGCATCCAAATCCGGTGAGTGGTTCTCGAGTTAAAATGGAACAGACAGACAGACAAAAATTCTAAAAATTGTTGTTTCAGCCTCAGTACAGTACCAATAACCAATAACACGACTTTTTTACTACTTTATTATTAGTATAGATAAATATAGTTTGAAACCGTATGCCCCCAAAATAAATTCCTGCAAACTCCCCTGCCTGATATTTTGAGAAAAACACACAACAAACATAGCGAACCCCAGTCTATCCGAAAGTAGAGAGCAGGCGTGTCCTCCGTCTGTCGAAAGGTAAATACAAACAAAGTATTCCAATAACTGTCGAACGCCTCTATTCGACAAAAGCGCTTGCGATAACGGTCGAATAAGCAAACGAGGGATTATTTCTTCCTGCGTGGTTTATCGAATGAAACTTAAATCCGACCACGGTATACTAAGCCGGTGTCATCAAATGCTGAGTGTATTCATTGTAAGTATAGGTACCGCAGTATTTTGTCTTCAGTTTTTTAATTACTGTTTCTAGTGAAGTCCCCGCTTGGCAATACCCGAAAATGAATGAAATGAAAAAGATTTATTTTATTTTATATTTGTTGTGATAGAGGCCATAGTAAGTAACACGTATTCTATAAAAATTTAAACATTATGTTGCCAATCGGCAACGTACCAGTATTTAATTAAATAAAGAAATATCTTAAATTTATGATAACTCAAAATAATGGTATTAGTATGTCTAAGAGAGTCTGAGATAGAGCAATAATAATGTTAAATGCATTTGATTCAAACTTTATTCCTTGATTTTATACGTGGGACGCACTATAAGTTTCCGGAATGAATATGAAAAAATAGAAAATCAAACGAACTTACCTGTAAGTGAAGTTCGATGATTATTAAACGATGTGATTCGCCCGAGAGATTACATTAATTATACTTGTAGTAGCACGCTTATGTGCTGCCATCATACACTATTTCAAAGCCAATATCTAAAAAGATTGTACTTGACTCTTTTTCTTTTTTCTGCGGGTAACATCCGCTCCCGCTCAAACTCATACACGTCTTTGTAGATAATCTCAACCCAATGACCTTCTACACAAGGACATCGCATCGGCGCTCTGTTGGCGGGACGGCAAAATTGTGCTTGAACGCAGTTTAAGCACACTTCTTTCGCAGTCGTGTTTTGATCGCCAAGCCGTAAGGATGCCGAAGTGTGTCATAAAAAAGTGCCGAAATAATACCCTTACAACGCAAAAAAAAGATGGTGTGACCTACCACCGGTAAGTAAATTTTATCTTAGAATGATAACATGCAAAAATGCAAGATATTATGTAGTAAATCAATTAAATTTTAAATAAAAATCATAAACAATCACAGACATGAGCAAACAATGCACAAATATTCCCATTCTTTTCACACACACGAGCCAGAAAGAGACAGGTAAAAGGATGCAACAAGAAAAGAAAACTATAGAGTCGCTTTTTTTTAGTCGCATTTGCTTAGTTTTAAGTGTAAAGGCCTTTAGCTTTTGTTGTTATTTTAGGGTTCCGTACTACGTAGTACCTAATCCGTAGTACCTAAAAGGTACAAAAGGAACCTATATGCTGAGACTCCGTTGTCCGTCCGTCCGTCCATATGTCACAGCCTCATAACTTTAGCACCGTTAAAGATAAAGACTTGAAATTTAGCACAAGAATAGCATTAGTTTGCCAACATCACATGGTGTAAAAAAAGATAAAAAAAATTAAAATTGTTGAAAATATTTCCAATACAAAGAGAGAAAAAAAAAACTAAAAGCAAAAAAAAACAACGGCCAAGTGCGAGTCAGGCTCGCGCACTGAGGGTTCCGTACCACCACACGATACGAGTACGGAACCCTAAAAACATAGAAGTTAATTCCACCTATCAGTTATAACGACCAACTTAACTTGGCACTTATGATTTATTATATATAGTCTATGCTTTTGATAATCTAATTAAGTTGGTTTTATATAACTCCCAAAATAATTAAATATTTGTAATTTTCAGACTTTTCTGTATGTGTATTCTATAAGACCTATCTGTAACCGAAATTTCAAGTTTCTAAGTCTAGTGTTTTGGTAAAAATTGGATTTACAAAGATATTTTATTTTGAATATAAATAAATAGTTTAGGTTAGTTTATTGGTTCTTTTAAAAAAATAGGATTTTTACAAAGTTGTACACAAATGAGCTATATAAAAAAATAAAATAAAAATACAACATGGGTATCAAGGTATTAAAGAGCTGATTATAAAAATACGTAATTTAGCTATATTTATTTGCATCTATTTCGAGAAATCGTCGAAAAAAACCAAAAGAATTTATGTCTGCCCCTTATATCCAAAACATGAAAAAAAACATGGTAATATGTGCTTACGTAAAGATTACAGGAAAAATGTACTGGGTAAGAAATTCAAGAAAAAAAAAGACAAAAATAAATATTCAGTTCCCAAAACTATCGAATTACGGAACCCTAGATACGTGGGTCTGAATCGCAACTGGACGGATTTTTAAATTTGTTAAGCAAATAAACAGGGCGAATATCTTCAAAGTTTGTGAAAAAAAATACTTGCTGTTTCATACGAAGTGTTTATACCTACTTGGTCAAAATGTTAGTATTGTACAATCTACAATGGCAATTTATTTTTAGCTTTCCTGTACACGAGATTATGAGAGAGGATATATTGGAGAGGCCTATGTCCAGCAGTGGACGAACACGGGCTGATGGATGGATGGATGGATGGAGATATGGAAAATTATATATTTTTACAATTAGCTCTTAAATATCTATAATTTCATATACATAGTATTTTTATAATATATATATATATTTTTATTATTTACCTTCTCTTATTACTCGTTAGTGTTCAACTTTTTAATTTCTATAGATTTCTGTATTTGGCCAGTTATGACATTTTATTCATATTTTTTGGTCTACCAGTTTTGGAGATAAGGTGGTGAGCCAAACATTTTTTTGTATTTTAACAAAAAAGAAGAAATATCAGCCCGTTTCTACTCCAGAGATATCTTTGCTCCTGTCGACTTCTAAAATTAGCTTACGTAGCTTCGAGTGCGTAATTGTTATACATTACTGCTAAATCACCGAGGACATTTTTATGCACTGGAGTGTCAGTGGCAATGTATGGATAGAGCAGTCGAAGCTTAATATGCTAAAATTAGAGGCACGTTCCATGCTTGGGCTTTGTCATTATAAGACGTGATTACTCCTTGTGTATAGAATCTCATTGTCTCAACCTATTTCGTGGTAGTTAATGGGGTTGATCTGAAAGAGCTAGAAACAGGGTCAGGGAGGGTTTGTAATCTCTCGGGCGAATCACATCGTTTAATAATCATCGAACTTCACTTACAGGTAAGTTCGTTTGATTTTCTATTAAACTCAGTGATTCGCCCTTCGAGATTACATTAATTATACTTGTAGATGTTAAGAGAACCACGAAATATGATCAACTGGCAACAACAAATGAAACAGATATTTATAGAAATTAAATTCTGTATTCCTTCCTGAGTATTATAATATCAATAATTCACAAAAGTTTATAATGGTTAGTTATTATTAATTGAACGACATAAAGAGCGGGCAAATGTGTCTGTGGTGTCCGTAGCTACCTCTCTGTTATAAAATCTTGCGAATGTCTCTGAGCTACCTGTCCATCCAGCAGTTTTTTTAATTAGATCAATACTGACGCCAAGTCTGTTTGCTGCGGATGTTGATGCATGCCTGGTGCTATGGGCACCGAATACAGACACATCCACCCCGCTCTCTCCTAATGTAGCCTTAATCCATCTACTTAAAGTCTGAGATGAAACCTTCTTAAATGGTTTTCTAAGGCTTATAAAAAGAAATTCACAATTTATTGATCTTAATTCCCTGCTTACAATCATATACTGTCTTAGGGTTCTAGCAGGGCAAATGGAAGGTCTTTCATCAAAACAGGGTAAAATCAACGATGGCTGTAATCTGTTGATCGCTGAAGTTTTAATTTTATCTGGCACAGTGATGACAAATTTATTAGTAAATTCTTTTATATTTTCAAGTTGATTAAGACTTAGTGTCTGCACCCTATGAGCAGTTACTAAGGCCAGTAATGGAACTAACTTTTTTGTTAGATTTTTAAACGAGAGACCTTCATTTGGAAACCAACCACTTAAAAACGTAAGAACAACGGCGGGATCCCACGTTACATCATACCTTGGAAGCGGTGTTCTTAGTTTGTATACCCCTTTCATAAATCGCTTAATTCTATAATCATTCATGATTTTAGGGCCTAATATTAGACTAAGGGCCGATTTAGTAGAATTAATTGTTCCATATTTGTTTCCCTTATCGAAGATTCCAGATAAAAAACCCAAGACGTCTGTAACAGAGGCGTCGTAAAAATCAAGAAGTTTAGTTTGACAATAGGAGTGCCATTGTTTTGAACATGGGTTATATTGTCGTATGGTATTATCAGAAAGAGACGCTAGCATCACCTCGAGTGCGTTAGGGGGCGTGGACTGTCGCAGAAGCGCCGTCCTGATAACACTCCTGCAATCATCGTAAGGTTCCGTGGCAGTTTGTGTTCTACACTGAAAGGTGAGAATAACAACAACTTGTTAGGAGGGAATTCTATTGTATCAGACACTAAGAGTTTATTATAAAGGGGGAACCATGGTTGCATGGGCCATTTTGGAACAACTACGATGCCTTTTGCTTCATCAGTTATGATTTTTTGTAATACGCGTAGTATTAAAGAAAAAAGCGGAAAGGCGTAGAATGAATATGATGACCACGATACGGTAAAAGCATCCACCTTGTAAGATTCTGGGTCCCTATGCCAGGAAATAAACCTTGGACATTTTTTATTTAAACGGCTGGCAAACCAGTCAATGTCAGGTATATAGAATCTATGACTGATGAGCATAATCTGCTAATTCCCACTCAACATCAGCGTGGTCACGCCTGGACTCCGCATCAGCCACGACATTGTCATTGGAACTAATGTACGAAGCAAATATAAATATATTCCTATCTTCGCACCACTGCCACTTATTGCGACTCAATGAGTTTAAGTGGGGATATTGAATTCCGCCCATTCTATTAATGTAAGAGATAGCGGTGGTATTGTCAATTCTCATAAGAATTTCACAATCTCTATGTTTTTTAGCGAAAATCTTAAGGGCAAAAAAGGCAGCCTGAAGTTCAAGGTAATTGATATGGTTTTTGAGTTCTTCAAGTGACCATTGCCCACTAGCCGTTTGATCCCCAGAGCTTGGCCCCCACCCTGAGCGTGACGAGTCCGAATAAATTTCTAATTTATAATCGCCAGATCTAATTGGGTTGTTGACTGTATTGATATGTCGTAACCACCAGTCAAAATCCTTCTTCAGGTAATTAGTTATTTCAATAAGTTGGTCATAGTTATCATTCTCTCTGAGATACAAGAATTTTACTCTCTCAAAAGCCTTTGGCTTTTGCTTTTATGGCTGGGCAGGCTGACACTAGAAGTCCAATGAAATGTGCAAAGTTACGTAGCTTACAGGTGCTTATCGAACTATAATGCAATAACTCCTCCGTAATCTTTATTCTTTTTTCATCTGTTACACTAATAGTAAGATCCTTAGAGTTAAATATAAATCCCAGAAATTGCATGACTTTACTTGGGGTGGAATTAGTTTTATCCATATTTACAACAAATCCAAGAGATTCAAGACACTTTTTTGTGGCCTGAAAATTTTCCAGACATGCCTTGTACGATTCCGCAAATAGGCATTGGTCATCCAGATAGCAGACTGACAAAAAACCCTTACTACGAAGGTGTTGCATGACCGGACGCATGAGTTTAGTAAAAATATACGGGGCTATATTAAGACCGAAGGGTAGGACATTAAATTCATAATATTGCCCGAGCCAGTGAAATCTGAGGTACTTTCTGTAAGCAGGATCTATAGAAACCGAAAAGTAGGCATCCTTGAGGTCAAGAGTACACATATAACAGTCCTTAGTCATTAACCTCATTGCTGTCCTATAATCCTCAAGTTTAAAATGAGAAGTTGGAATAAAATTATTTAACTTCTTTAGATTTAAAATAAATCTGTTTTTCCCATTACTCTTGCTAACAAGGAAAATGTCTGATAAGAATTGACCTTTGCATGGAGTACATTTTCTAATAGCACCCATAGACAAAAGTTGATCGATTTCCAATGACATATTGGAAACCTCCTTACCAGACATCAACCTGGTTTTATTTACCCTCGACTCAGGAACTGTCTGGGTAAAAGGCAATTTTAGACCAGAAACCCATGACAAAATAACGGGGTCATTAGTTAATGATAGCCAGTTTTGATAAAACCAGTGCAGTCTACCGACCCGTAATGTATCAGTCAGTGACGGTTGCCTCTGAAGTTGCGTGTCGTTCTCCGGTCCGGCGGCGGGGCGGGACGACGCGCTGCCTGTGGCTGCTGCTGCCGGCGCCCGCTCGTCGTCGGAGCCGGCCGGTACGCTCGGCGTGACGCCGGCTGCGTTGGCGGTGGCGGCGGCGGCGGCGGCGGGCCCCTCCAGTTAAAAGCTCCTGAGGTAGAAGGTCCAGTCGAATACTGAATTTTGTTCCTAATTGGAGCCTTGGGCCGGTTTGACACTGGTTTCAGTTCAGCCCCAGTTTTTGAAATTGCTTTCATAGATTTCAAGTTATCTGAAAGGTTAGTACCAAACAAAAACTGGTCCCTCTTCAAGTCTTTTGTATTATCCTTAATTTCCTTGTTAAGGCAGCTTAATTCTGGAATTTGTTTCTCCGAAATGCATTTCACATAGGATTCTACCAGCATCACTTAGACACTTTAATACCTTGTCTTGATCTTGTGCTTCAGAAGAAATAATATTAGACATCAAGGTACCTATGTTGGAAATAACACAGGCCAGCTGGTTTTGCTTTTCCGACAAAATAGTATCCCGTTTAATAATGTTGTCATTGACGGCCGCCTTTATTTCAGGGTTAAGTATGGGCGCTGACACTAACTTAAGGTTTTCGGGTACTTTGTAAGTCTCTAATATAATTTTCTGTGTATCTTCCTTTAATCCGTTAAAAAGGATGTCAGCCCAACGACTAGCTATATCCTTGTGGATACCAATCCCAAAGTCTTCTTCTTTAGCTGGTTCATCACCAAGAATATTTAAAATATTGTCATCTAGCTCCACTACAGGTTCTTGTTGAATATCCATAATAGGATCCGCCTTGTTGTCTTGGAGTTCTGTAAGTACATACCAACCAAAGATAGAAACATTGGTAATTAACCATGATGCAGCCTTACAGGGTACATTCTTAAATAATGGTCGAAAAAAGGTAAACAAACCGTGATGTAGCCTTACAGATTACATTCTAAGTAGGTTTTATTGGTTGGAAAAAACGTCACATTATAGGTCCCCAGCCTTACAGACTAGACTCAATAATGTTAAGACAGTATGACTATATCGATCAACCTTCCAGATTGAACTTCAGTATAAAAAATACATTTTACGTTTGTACGTATTGTATGTTCTCAGTAAGCTATAACGTAACCTTGCAGACTACGCTTTTAGCAACAGTAAGAAACTACAGGGGAGTGTATAATATTATAGTCGTACCGTACCTTGAATATTTTCACCCTCAAACACCGATGCGCCTACAGAATGGTTGTCTGGAAAGGAATTTGGTGGACTTGAATTCGATGAATCATGTCGTTCGCGTCGACGTGCTTTTCGAGCCATTTTCCTTTCTAATCTTCTGATTTTCCGTGCAATGTGATCCTCACTATCACTGCTGCCACGTCTTTTGCGTTTTCCCATGGTTAAACGTTGGTAAAACGGCAAAAAACAACCAAATTCAGAGAAAATAAAATAATTACGTGCGAGATGACCGCGACACAAAACGTGTATGAGTTTGAGCGGGAGCGGATGTTACCCGCAGAAAAAAGAAAAAGAGTCAAGTACAATCTTTTTAGATATTGGCTTTGAAATAGTGTATGATGGCAGCACATAAGCGTGCTACTACAAGTATAATTAATGTAATCTCGAAGGGCGAATCACTGAGTTTAATACTATTAAAGGTACAAAATTAATTTATTTTTTTTTGGCGTCTATCCACTTTTTCATTCGATCAAACCAGTTTTGAAAACTTTTGTGCCACTCCCCTGTGGTGACCTCTGAAACGTGTTTTTCATACTCCTCGACAGCCTCTTCTGGTGATGAAAATCGTTGACCGCGTAATTGGTTCTTAATTTTTGGGAAAAGAAAAAAGTCACAAGGTGCCAGGTCGGGACTGTATGCAGGATGACTCATGAGTTCTACATTTTTCGTCTTCAAAAAGTCGTTTGTCTGTCTGGCCGTGTGAGAACTATCATTGTCGTGGTGCAGGATGATACGGCGTTTACGGTTATTTTTACGGAGTTCGTCAATAACTTCCGGCAAACAAATGGTCGTGTACCAGTCACTATTCACGGTACGACGATTCTCTAAAGCAACAGTAGCCACGTGTGCAGTTTTATTAAAAAAAGAAGCAATCATCCGCTTAGATGCACTTTTCACGCGCGCCACTTTGGTTGGTTTCGGCTCATCTTGAAAGACCCATACGCTCGATTGCTGCTTTGTTTTGGGATCGTAGCAATAAATCCATGTTTCGTCACCTGTTACTATGTCCCACACCAAATTTGACGCACCTTCGTTGAATCTGGTAAGCATGGCACTGCACCAAGTGACGCGGTCCGTTTTTTGAGCCTCGGTCAAGTTGTGTGGGATCCACCGCGAGCACAGCTTTCTCACACCCAAATGTTTGTGTAGGATTGATTGTATTTGACTCATGCCTATTTCTAAGGATGCGCGAATTTCATGGTAGGTCACATGCCTGTCTGTTTCAATCATACGGCGCACAGCATCGATGTTTTTGTTGGTCACAGCGGTGGACGGCCGACCATCGCGAGATTCGTCACTGAGATTGATACGACCACGCTTGAATTCTGCAAACCAGCTATAAACAGTCGTCTTGCATGGTGCTTCATTGCCAAAAGCTGTTTCAAGCCGAGCGATGCTCTGTTGAGCTGTCAAATTACACTTAAAATCGTAGAAAATCATACTACGAAAATTTTCCCGAGTTAAATCCATGTTGATGCAGACACACAATTTTTTAAATGGCGCCACAAGGTAAAAACAAAAGACAGTCAGATGAAACAAACTGCATTCTACAGCCAAAGAGTTCTATTTTCAAATGTTGCAATAAATTTTTAAATATTTTTTATGTAAGTGGCCAGTTCCGGAAACTTTTAGTGTTACCTATGTATGATTTTTTGAAACTTCAATATTAGTTTTGGATTTTTTTCAGTGTAAGTCACAGAATAAAAAATGTCTGATATTCTTTATTTACAACATAAAAAACAAAAACTTATTCTAAACAAAAATTACCTAACAATATAAATTACACTCTTAAACTTAAAAATAACTACAAAAAATATACCTCTTCTCAAATTGATTATTACTTTGTAAAGATGTCATAACGAGACCTTTTGGAAAAAAAAACCTAAATATTTGATTTTTTTCTGGAATAATACCAATTTTTAAAAGTTTATTCGAGTATTCATACTTATATGTATATATAACTTCAGTTAGATCCAAAAATTTATAAAAATTTTAATTATTATTTGAGTACCTATATATTTAAGTAAATTTGAAAAACAGTTTTTAGTTTGCTTAGAAGATATAGCAAAAATATATGAAAATATTTTTTTATTATTTTTCCTTTGCATTTGAGTGTTTTGCTAGCATATATTTTAGTTTCATGCAAAAAGAAAAAATCATGCATTTAAGGGTTAAGTACTTAAAATTTCTTAATAGGATTAAGATTTTCATTTTTTATACTTTTTTTATTATTATTTTGTAAAATTTCTATCGGTTCACGAAGGCCAGACAAATATTGTATCAGGATTTAAACCCTGACCGTACATACATATACTCACGTCTTTCTCCAGAGAGGGGCAAAGACTACAGATTTCCATCTGCTACGATCATGACACACCTCTTTGGCCTCTTCAACGTACATCAATTTAGTCATACATGCTCTTATTTTCTGTGTACTTTTGAAATTTCTCTTGTCCCTCTGGTTTCAGTCATCCTCTCCTTATATCTAAACCAGCGAAGAATTCCTTTTTACATCCCTGTCAGTCACTATATCTTCATTATCTTCTTGCCGCAACAATCCCGTATGTCGATATTTTATACTTTATCATACAACGTCAAACCACACCTAAATTCCGCATTTCCACTGCATTCGCTCTACTTTGATGTTTATCTTGCCATACTCAACATTCACTACCATACATAAATATAACACCTAACACTTCATTATGAACTGTCAATCGTGCCTTTTGCAGTCATATTTTGGCTGCCCATAAAGGAGAACGGGGCTCCGTTTACCCAATTAATAATAAACCCTGAACTAGATTAGTAAAAATAATAAAATAATGTCAAGGTAACTGAAAAATACATATTTTTCAAAAATCACAAATTATAGCAGGTGTAAAACTGTATTATAAGAAAGAAAGAAAGAAAGAAAGAAAAGCAATTTATTTTAAATACCTCCAACAATACACAAAATAGACATGAAAAATCACACATAACTAGAATTAACAAAGAGTAAGAATGTATAACATAATAAATATAAGTAGCAGGATTGTAACATTTAGAAAAAGGTGGTAAATAAAAAGGGATTCAACTCAGCTTAGTGCTGCGGTAAGTGCCACAGCGCTGTTATTCTGTTGAACCCTGAAACTAAAATTAAAACTTAAACTATACCTATGCTAGGTGGCTTATATCTAAGGGTTGATTTATGAACTAGGAATTGGAATGTGCAGGAAGTATGTATATATAATAAAATATATAAAAATATATATCTACAAAAAATAAATATATAAGAATATATAACAACAATTTTTTCTCGATTAGGGTTATTTTTGTTTTTGTTTTTCTAATAGATATTTTTTCAATTTGATCCGAAATGTTTCCTTTGTTTTGCATTCTCGAATGGGAGGGGGCAAATCATTCCATACCTTTGACGCCCTGTATCGAAAACTGCCCTTGAATCCAACCGACTGATGTTTGGGTATAATAATGAGATAAGCGGAAGCTCTTGTAGTATATCGATTGACGATGGAGGACCATTGAAGTTTGTCATATAAAAACTTGGGTTGTTTGTGCTTGACTATCCCAAATAACATGACGGCAAAATGCAATTCGCGACGAGCAGCCATTTTTAATTGATTGCTATCGTTCATGTAAGGCGTGACATGAGTACGAGGAGGGATGTTGAAACAAAAGCGTGTACACGCATTTTGTACCCGCTGGATGAGACGTTGTGACCTTGCCAGTATGCAGCCTCCAAATACTACATCACCATAATTTAATTTAGACAAAATCAAAGTTTCACACATTTGAATTCTAACTTCGACACTTATGTATTTTCTAATTTTATAAAGAAGCTTTAACCTGTAAAAACAGTTTTTGGCCACATTAACAACATGATTTTCAAAATTCAAAAAGCTGTCCATTTTCATTCCCAGATTTTTAGCTTCACTCACTCTTTCAATGTCAGTGCCCTTAATAATTATTTGCGGGCTCTGGGCTGCGCAATCGGAGACTTGCTTATTAGCTTATTATATGTATTCTGTACTTATTAGATGAACCAACTATCCCAAAGAAATATGTCCTTGCAAACAAAGGGAAAAAAACATTACATATTATTAGCAATAGGCTTAAATTTTAAGTGAACAGAAAAAATACATAATTTCACCGAGGGTACAAGCTTTGGGAAACGTTTTTAGCTTGATTTGTAAATTATTTTGTTCCAAAGTTACATTTAATCCGGGGACAGTATGGGAGAGAAATCATAACGAGTAATGAATATGAAAGAATTATGTCAACATAAAGCTCAGATTTCCCATTGTCAATTTTGATATGGTATTTTCCACAAAATCCAGGAATTAAGGCGTTCCATTACCTAAATTAGCAACTCGATGTGTGTCGCCATAAATATCGACGGAAATGATATTGACATAACGTTCATGTCAGCAAAAGTGGCTGTTACGACGGTCGCTGTGTCTGTGGATAGCGCAAAATAGGAGAAAACATGAAGTGAGGGATTTTCGTTTTCTTTTTTGTGTAATATTTTATTTATTAAGTTATCTCACCATTAGAGTATTGCCCGAAAATAAGTAACGTCAATTTGAGTTGTACATGCATGAAATCAGTAATTATTTGAAAGCTTACAGTATTCGCATGATTTAATAAAATGTAGAACTTCATGCGAGATATTGGAGAAGTAGTAAATTTTTTATTTACTTTTATTTCTATCCGCTTACGAGTTAAAAGAAAGCAAGAAACGGCAAAGCACAGCATTTAGGGGCCCGATTCAAATAACGCGCTCCGAGCCGTGGCTGTTACGACAAATATGTATGGTTCGGCTACACATGAAAACTGGACAAACAGACAAATAATATAACCATTTTTTCATGAACGTCTCTAAAAATAAAATTATAGAATAGGTCCCCGAACAACATAATGCTAAAAAAAACTTTTTCTGAGATTACAGTACATGTGATACTAACTAGGAAGGCAAAGGGAACTTAGTCCAAACAGCCATGTCTGAGGTTGAATATCAAATACCAATGAGGTTATCATATAATATTCTCTAACACGTACTAAATAATATAGCGGCGTGACAAAGTAGGTCACAATTTTTATTTTATTTTCGGCCTGCATTGTCTATGGCTACCAGCGCGCGCAACGCGTAATACACATGCGTGGTGAACTGTTGGATTTTGGCGCCATAGCTTACGTGGAAATTATTATTTACTGTGGTTTTATGGGTCAAACCATTGACGTCCTACCAAATGGACCTCGGGTTTATTATAAAATTTACCAAAAAAGTGTCCTTAGTAAAGTTTCGAAATATTAAGAAACAAAACATTTCAATTTGAATCGTATGTCATTGCTGCACGGCTTAGTTTTGATTAACGTTGGATTGTTGCCCTTTTTAAATTTTCTATGGTTTTGGTTCTCTTTTAGACCCGATGTCTATTTATTAGTACGTTAATGGGTCAAACCAAAAGTATTATTTTGCCCTAAAATTACTAACAGCAGTGATGGTGATGATAATTTGACTCCACCTGACATTCTGGAAATAACGACGGATTTTAGATCACTTTTAGAACGAGCTTTTACAAGAAAAATCAAAAATGGCTAACGACAAATTTTATCAAGATTATTATGAAAACAGGTTGTTAGGCATGAGTTTAGATAAAGTAGTGTATGAAACTGTACATAACTATGTATTAAAACACTCGTGTTTTTAATAACCTTTGTATGTACCAGTTTCATAAACTACTTCTAGTTGAACTGTTATAGTTTTATTAACAGGTTTTATTGTAAAAAATACGACCTTCATTAGGTTCTACCAGCCTTGGAGTAATAAGCTGTTATCTAATGATTGGTAAAGCTACAGCTAATTTTTTTTAGAACAATTATACTTTTTATACATGCCATGGTTTACTACTGTTATTAATTCCAACGATTTTTTTCCACCGTCCAACGCATTTAAACGTGAAACTGAAATAGGTGATTAAAATTTAACTTTGACGCCCTACGGCAGGCAGCCCTGGATGTTATTCTATAGCTAGTCTAGACTTTATGTACAAACTAAATATTAATTAACAAACAACAAACTAACTGCTCACTTTGTTCCGTTCAGTGCTGTGGATCTTACTGTAGCTATACAGACGGTATTCATTGGACTATACGAAGACTGCGCATAGCAAGCAAGTAGGCATCGATTCGATAAGATGACAGATAAACTCGATAAAATCTAAACGAAAACTGTTATTGCAATGAAATAAGAGCTTCATTTTTGTTTATCCATGCGATGTCGAGTCGATAGCATGTTCATACTTGGTACACAATGTACATAATAACTAGCTTTTGCCCGCGGCTCCGCCCGCTTATCATTCGGTTTAACGACATGCTTTTTCCAGGATAAAAAGTAGGCTATGTGTTAAGTTAGGATAAAAGCTATATCCATTCTAAATTTAATCCAAATCCGTCCAGCCCTTTCAGCGTGAAAGAGTAACAAACATACACAAACACAAACACACACACACACACACACACACACACACACACACACACACACACAAACTTTCGCATTTATAATATTAGTGTGATGTGATAGTGTGATATACATACAAGGTGAAATTCAATCAACCGACCAAATTTACAGTGGAGACTCGGTTAGTGATCAAGAACAAGGTTCAATGACTCTTCAGGGGAAATTCGAAAAAAAAAATATTTTGTCCCGTAGTGCCTGCACTAGGAATTGTACATAAACTAGTCCAACCAGTACGGGAGCAAAAAAATGTATATTTCGAATTTGGCCAAAAGGATTACTGAACCGTGTTCCTGATCACTAACCGAGTCTCCAGTATGAATTTGGTCGGTTGATTGAATTTCACCCTATATAATACACAATTGATGCTGTATACTTATAGCAACCGCAACGCGAATCGAGAATCGTAACTGTGTGTACTATGTCATTGTTGAGAGACCTACGTGCGAGATACCTAAAACATATCGAATAACTTTATTATACTGTGAGCACTTCAGCGCGTGTTTTGGCCTTCACACTACACAAATGTGTTGTTTGGTTATTTTATTGTATAGTGTCGGCCTCTTTGTATACCTAATTTATATAATTGAATCATCTTTTCTTCACGCATTTCACTAATTGCTAAATTTATTATGTGGCAGCGTATTTTAATGTAATCCTTTTTTATTTTTTTAAGATTTAAATATTTGTATGCGTTTACGGCGGAACATAGCGCACTACAAATGTATACCTATAGTCTGTCAAAAAAGCGTTGAAATGATTCTGAAACTTTAATGAACTTTATTGGACTTTAAACGTTCAAGTAGTATAATTTGGGTAATGTATTTATGAAATAAAAACCCGGGTAACTCGATTTAACAGATTTTGTACTTGTTTGTTTGGTGTAACCGGGCGAAAGAGAAATAGTTTCTTCAATATTCATTTCAACACTTTTTTGAAAGACTGTAACTCCATCTTTTTACTACGTATGTTGAACAAACAAATGATTTTGATTTTGAACGAAACCCCTTGAGCATTTTTTTGATCAGCTGTGTCTCCTACATGCCTATGAACAAAAATGTGAAGTGAAACAATTGGTCTAGGAGGCACTAAACAAAAAAAGCACGTCATTTTGTAATGAAAATATTGTTTTTCTCCGTTAATTAAATCTACTTTTAGTCACTTATGTCAACGTCTGGCTCGTTACAGCTGTTGCGTTTGCCTAGAGCGGGTCAAGTCTTAAGTTTGATGTCTGGCGGCATAAAAGCAACTTGTAAACAGTCCGGCATTCCAGCTGCAGTATTATAAGGTCACATTCGTTTATATAGCCAAGTTCATACTGGAGACTCGGTAAGTGGTTAGGACCGAGGTTCAATTACTGTGAAATAAGCAAAATAAAATTTAGACTCCTTATACCTGGTACTAATTAAGTCGAGATTGTTCTTGAACAAGTATAGAGGCACGAAAAATATTTTTCGTATTTCACATAGAGAGTCATTGTACCTTGGCTCTTACCACTTACCGAGTCTCTAGTAAAAATTTGACTATATAAATGAAAGTCTTATATTTGGAGAGTGTACGGAGAATGGGGTCTTGCAATTTTACATAGTTCTGGCACAGCTTAAGCAACTAGGTACTAATCTGACAAATTTACCTCAAGTTTACTAATTAATAAACTATAAACTTACACGAAAATTTCTTTGTCATTATCACGTACTCGTATTTAGCGGCCTTGTTTCTTAGGGTTTCGCGCTCAAAGAGCAAGACGGGCCCTTATTAATGCTGCTCTGCTGTCTGTCCGTCCGTATGATAGGGGCCTCTAGCTTGCAGACGGAATGAATTACAGATCGGAAATTTGGATATGTTGTGTAAGAGCTTGACTAAAAACCGAATGTTTAATTGTAAATGAATTTTCAGGGTGGGTCCCATCCATACGTGGAAAAAAGGATCCAAAAATATTATTTTTTTATCCAGGGGTCATTGTCTAGGATTCATTAGGAAGAGTACGTAATTTTTTATCTTCAAAAATAAATAAATGGGAGGCCTTCAAAGTTGTCAGTTTTAGACCATTTTCTTACGAGGTCTATCTCAAAAACTAAACTAGTTGGGCATTTGGAATTTTCTGTGTCTTTCTATTCTGTATATTAATTTGATTTGACCACCAGTGTATCATGTCTGCAGGTCAAAGTTGCATGATAGATCTTTGCTTGTTAGCTTTTCATTTATGTTTTTTTTTTTTTTTATTGCTTGTGTAAAATATTTGTACGCCCTGCTGGGCAGAGCTGAGAGGAGACATAATATTGTTATTTACACCTACTTTTATACCCTTGGTTCACAAATAAATAATCTTGAATCTTGAATCTTTTAAGTGACTCACACCTCGCAAAGCACGAAATTACGCGCGTAAGCAAGACCTTCCGTCTGTGCAAGAGAAACATACATATCTATTAACTTGTTTAAAATCTGGTTTAGCTTTGTACATAATTAAATTCGTATAATTAATTACTGCCTTATAATAATATGGTCTGACTAGTGGGTCGAAAATGAATAGCTCCTAAAATTCACCGTTCTAATTTCCCACGACAGCCATCCATCAATCAAAATATTCGAAATACTTTCGTTACTGTAAATTAAATTATAAATGGGATATTTGACAAACGAGGCGTAAATTCGGGAAGTAAATAATTCATTTCACAATTTTAGGAATCAAGCCACTGACAAAACGTCTTTTGAAGATTTCTAGTCATGATTATCACTTTGAAATTAATTGAACACAAGTAATTTACACAAAGATATGCTGATTCAGAAACCTTTTCAAATTTAACACTTTTTAGCCATCATACATAAAAGAATGCCTTGACTGACGAACTAATCTAACGACGCCTATAGTCTTAGTTTTGGCTGATACAAGTAGATACCTCATAAAAGTAGTACAAAATATTTAAAGTACAGACACATCTCTTTACGTCATTATTAATACTATTAGATACAGTAAGATATTTTTTGCCTACCCCCCTGGGTGGGAGAGCAGTAAGTAACAACTATATTATGACCCAGCCTTTGCCCGCAGCTCCACCCGCATTTATAAACATACCTTATACACTGAGAAAAATGACATTTTGGCTTAATTATAAAATAGTATTACATAAGTTTAAAATACGGTGAATTGTTTTTAAATTTGGTGATAATTGGAAAATATTATGCTGTAATTAAAACGTTTGAGGAAATAATCGAGTTTTTAAGATAAGTAAAGCTATATTATGATTACAGATCACCGTAAAATTCGTCACAGAAAATAAGATTATCGTTTTCGTATTACATCATGCCTTCCCCATAAAAGAGGTCTCTCACACTACAGTATGTATGCTTACTGTCACCATGAAAGCTGTGACGGAGCGCATAATTCTATCTGCTTCCTTCATAGTGATAGTGCGGCATATTATGATGACCAGTTTTCTCAGTGTAGTCTATTTGTTGACCAGGGTCACTAAGGTGGTAATAAAAAAACTCATCCAAATCCGTTGAGTGGTTATCGAGTTAAAACGTAATATTTTGTAGCTTATCCAAAGTC
The DNA here is from genome assembly GCA_910592155.1 of Ypsolopha scabrella. NCBI lineage: Eukaryota > Metazoa > Arthropoda > Insecta > Lepidoptera > Ypsolophidae > Ypsolopha > Ypsolopha scabrella. The sequence continues at coordinate 9,425,593 of OU342969.1, forward strand.
ATAATATACTCTAATAATATTTATTCACAATCATATATATATAGTAAAATCCTAATTGTGAACTCGAAAGTAGTTAAAAATTACATATATCTTTCACGATTGTCTCCAGTATGAAAAAAATATAATTATAGCAAAATTTTTTAAACACTCAATTTTTTTTAAATAAATTACTTTTACTCTCAGATGGGAGGCAAAGGGAACTTAGGCCATACACATAAAATACAACCATGTCTAGGGTTTTAATATCTTATAATACATTGCAGACTGACCAAAGAGGTTTCATTCACGGTGCTGTGTCCTAGCCCCGAAATTGGGAATGGTTCGAAGGATACTCGAATTCGTGACCGAGCTCTTTGTCTCACACACGCGGTGGACTGCGAATGGTTAGAATGAAAGTCAAACTCGTGACCAAACCCTTTGACTCACATGCTCGGTGGACTGATGACTTTTGGCGCCATTTACTATATTTTTGTTGGTTACAAGTTTTATCCTGGGCAAAAATGTCTGACAACAGTGATACTGAGGAGAATTCGAGTCAACCTGACATTCTGGAAACAGCAACGAAAATGACAAATAATCTTTTACCTGTAAAATAAAAGCTTACGATAAATTTTACCAAGAAAAAGTCTTGAAAGATTGTAAAAAAGGTAGGTACCTAGGTCAAGCAAAATACAGATTTTATATCACATAAACTCATGTATGACTTTTGAATAAAGGTGTGTATGAAACTGCACATATTTAGGCATTAAAACACTCGTGTTTTAATAACCTCTGTTATACACCAGTTTCATAAACTACTATCAGGTAGTTTTAGTTTTTGACAGCGATTACATGAAAGCCTTTTATAATAAAAGTTTTGTAGTTCTACCTATATGTATTCTACCCATTGCTGTCTAGTATAGAAATATACATTTTTCAAAAAAAATATATTTCTATAGAAGTATACGCTTTTATACCCCGCAGGGATAAATTACTTTTTTGGGTGTAGAACTAGGTTCAAATTATTCTCATTTTTAAGAAAATTCATTTGATAAATACAAATGTCTGCCTTTTCGGGACCAACAGAGTTTTGTTACACGCTGAATTACCTTTTTTTAATACATTTCAAGTAGTTTTCCCTGCTCACGTTTTAAACACACAACCTTTAATTAATAACCAGATAGGGTTGCAAAGGACTCGAACAAACAAAGTAGAATAAGAAAAGTTACAATAGGCCTCATCTCCAAGCAGTTTGCGAACCAATTAAACTTAATAATCCCCCGCAAAAGGGATTTTATAATAAAGCCATTGAAATCAGTTGAGAAAGAAATCTTTCTTTGATAACTTTTTATTATACTTGAATTACATAATTAATTAATTCTGAAGCTTTTTACTACTGAAATATTCGTGGTTTGGGTTCATTTACATTTACACCATCTATACTATTATATAAAGAGGCAAAATTTGTTTGTTTGTTTGTTTGTATGTAATGGGAAATCTCTGGAAGTACATAAGCGATTCTAAAAATTCTTTAACTAAACTAAAGCCAACGAGAGACGTTTAAATGCCTACCAAGTTTCATAATTGTTTATGGGTAAGTGTCACTAAAATAATCTAATACTTCATTGTTGCTGGCAGCAAAAAGTGATGTACTACTCGTTTCAATCATAATTTTTCGATTTTATTAGGTTTTTATAGCAAGAATTTCCAATTTTTTCAAAACACAAGGGATCATGATGAATGTTAGTGGCTGAATTGTAATCAATAAATAACGGGTTCTATTCTCCTTAATCGTACGGCTCCGTCTGTTTACAAACTATATCTTTTTATGATTAAAAAATTGTAATTAATTGGCCTAGCAATTCAACGAGGTAATGCTGCCAGTATCCTGGGTACTCTTCCACGTGACGACAGCGATTTTGGCTCAATTTTTTATCTACTTTAATTAAATATTTTTGCTAGGTAGTTTTAGTTTAGTTTAGTTTATTTCGTAGAATAATTTAGTTTTTTAAATTAGTGAATAAATAAAAAATTGTAAACCAGTTTTATAGATTTTATGGTTGCTTTGTTATGGCCGCTAGTCGCACTTGATTTTTATTTGTGCCGAAATTAAAATGCACCACATCACTAAACGCAGCTGTCATAGGGGCCGTCTCTCGTTGGCTCTTCTTATAGCAGGAAGCTACTCTATCGCTGAGTAACATAGACTATAGATACTATGGATGCCCTTCGCATTCAATATAATAACGCCTTTATAGGATGCTGTTCAAGCTGCCACGCTACTGCCTGCAGTGCTTCCGGGATGTTCGCTCACGCACAAACCGATGGCTTCCACGCAATCCTTAGGAAAAACGCCGCCTCTCTTCTCTTCCGGGTTTGTGACAGTGGCAAATGCGGATCGGTTAGATAGTCCCTTCATCCAACATTGGATGACCATGTTAGTTTATGAGGTTGAAAATTAAATTGATGTTATTATATGTTATTTTTGTGTTGACATTTCAATAAACTTTAAATTTTACTCAATTTCATTTTATTTTATTTTGCTAAGTAATCTTTTATTTTATTACTTTGTTTTATTTGGTTCTGATTTTCAATAAATCGTTATAGTGTATCAAAGCCATTTTTTAAATAATGTTAGAGCTAGTGATAGAATACATAGTTTTTAAGGATGGATCTTGTTTTTCGTAAATTTATTGAATAAAAAATAACATATAATAAATAAATTTATAGTTAGTTTTCTGTTACATTTGCGCAGGTTTTTTATCTATCTTGCAATGCACTCTAATCGACACTAATATTATAAGGAGGTAAAATTTGTTTGTTTGCATATAGGGGTTAATCTCTGGAACTACTGAGCTGATTTTGAAAATTCTTCCACTATTGTAATGGTTAGACCTTTCACTTGGATATGGATTACATTTTTCTTCTTGGGGACGGACAGGCTGTTTCCCAGGGACATAGTAATTAATGACTCCAGTAACTATTTTGAAAATTATTTATCTCTTTTTATTGTGATGTTAGATTTCCGGATTTAAGGCTGCTCAATCATCCAAACTCGCGCGCTCGTCTCAAACAAACTGTCGCCGTTCGTCGCACGCGCACACATTCCGCGAATGCGAATGCTTGTGGCGAAAGGAAAATTCATAAACAATAATTTAGGAAAATGCTATGCTATGCTAAATGCAAACACATTTGTGTTTAGGTGTAAAATATCGCTGCAAATCACATTACCTGCTTGCGTGCAAGAAAATACCTAACACTGGAGTGCGAGATTTTGCGTGAGCGCCCTTAATAAAACTCAAAAAGTGGTTGATCGGAGTTTCAAATGTCTAGGTAATTTTATGACGTTTATTTGGTTGTGACGCCATTGTTACGATCCTGTGGCATTCTCCTTTATATTTCTAATAATTTAAAAATTTTTTTCGTTAGAGTTACTGAATTTCAACACTTTCTTTTTTTTTAAGTTGACAATTTGATTATTTTTCCGTAAACATATGCGGGATTTTAATAACTACAAAAAAATCGGGCCGGGATTCGAACCTGTGATCCCTTGCTATCAAGACAAGCGCGCTACCAATTGTGCCACCGAGGTACTTACCTAGACCAAGGGTCAATAAAAACATATTATGTCGGTAATTCCTTACAGTTTCATGAAGAAGGTACTAGGAAGCCGAGGCAGTTTTACTGACATCCATATTAAGTTCAGGGACGTAAAGAAAAACGAAATAGCTTAGGCCAATTTGTTATATGACTACCCTTTTAGCAACTTTGGTTCTTAAACTTGTTCAAGCCCATTTCGAGTGTATCTGTATGAAAATCAAAAATATTTATAACCACTTAGCACGTCATCAGTATGAGTTTGGCTGTATCAGTCAATATCATTATTATTTATTTTTCAACTTAACTTTACCCCACACCGGAGTTTCATCGACAGAAGAAATATGGTAAGACGAAGAAATCTTTGTTCTTTGGACTACATCGAGTAGGTTGGCGAAATACATAGCTTCAATTACCCCCATGAGATAAGCAACAAAGCTTCAGATACCCTGCATTCACTTGGCCACCGTTGGACACATAGCTGCACAGACATCGGTGATTAACCGACAATGGACACTTGCTATTGACGCTTGGCTGATATGGCATGCCATAGTAATTGACTATGCCCACTATTCTATTGTTTGCGTACCCGGCAGAATTTGTGTGCGATCCATAAATGTAAGACTGGTATAATGTATGAATTTACGTATATATGTCACCGTAAGTTTGTCAAGGTAGCAAAATTACAATAACCTTAGAAAGATTATTGTTAAGGAACGGTAGCCTTTTTAGGTAGTTCATGAAAAAACTGTTGAATAAAATGCTCTTGTAGCAGTTTCGTTGTAATTTTTTCAAGTTTTATTTCTAAACAGTATATGAAGGGATTGGTTGGTAACTATTAGCAATATGTAGTTTGATAACGTTGAGGAACATGTGTTTTTAATATAAAGCAAAGAATTTAATTTAATTATAATGCCTGTAAAATATTGTGAATATGTGATGATAAACTAAATAAAAAAATATATATAAGAATTATATTAAAGTATTAAGATTATTTATTATTTTTAAATGTTTAGTCTCATACGGGCTATAGATTTTTGTGTTTCTGCATATTAAACACCAAGTCATCCCAATCTTGTTACCGAAAATGCTACAAATAATTCTTCGAATCCTTAAATTTTTATTCGACCGCTAGCTACTAACTAATAGCTAACTACTAGTTTTATAAATGATTGAACCGTAAGTCATCGGAAAGTGCTCGAAAAATGATTTTTTTGGCATATCGGCTCCGCTCCGCTTCGCTCGGCTCCTTAATATGTACTTACATGTCAACCTAACCGCTCCTCCTCGCTTCGCTCGTCGTTGCGACCTATACCTAGCGGTCGAATAAAATTAAAACTAAGGAAGGCGCTAACGGCTACGTGTCACTTTCAATAAAAAACCTAGTTTTTAATAAAAACAAACGGACTTTACAATCTTACAGTGACATAGACATTTTGTGTTACTTGTCTATTAGCGTCCTCAAAGGCTAGTTATATCAATATCGATATATATTATGTAGACTATGTCTGAAACCTGACTGTGTCCCCGTTTTATGAAAAGCATACATTTATGGTTGAGCGGCATTGTTCCGGCGAATTGTTCTTTTATCGATAAAAATACCGCTTACAAAGTCCCTAATTGGGTATCCAATTTTCAATTTCGCTTACATTGCAGTTAGAAGTATTGGTAAAGGGACCACTTGCGTATCGAGAACGTCGAGTACCTTAATAGGCTGTAGGTAGATGTGAAAGAATAATTTGGCCAAGGGCGAGTTGGCTCGCATACAAAAGGTTCCGTGCCACCACACAATACGAGTAAAGAACCCTAAAACATGGTTAATAACAACAATATATGCCGCTCTTAATGACGTCATCCGTAGGGCCTTAGCCATTGCCAGGGTTCCGGCCATTTTGAAACCAAATGGCATCATACGCGAAGACGGCAAAAGGCCCGACGCAATGACGATCATACCCTGGAAGCATGGGAGGTCGCTGGTATGGGACGCTACATGTGTCGACACGATGGCAGCATCTCATCTCCAAGCGACCTCAGTCAGAGCGGGCGCGGCTGCGGCATCTGCAGAGGGCTCCAAGAGGCGCAAATATGCAGCATTAGGAGAGGGCTACATGTTTGTGCCCTTCGGCGTAGAGACTCTCGGGCCATTGGGATCAGAAGCGCGACAACTCGTCACACCTGATCGACCCTTCCGGTAACCTAAGGGCTGGGGCATATTTTGGTCAGCGTATTAGCCTCGAGATCCAGCGAGGCAATGCCGCCAGCCTTTTGGGTAGGTAGCGATCTGGCCAGCATATTTCATTTGTTCTATTAAATAGGTGTCCAAAACTTTTCTTTTTTTTTGTATAATATTTAAATTGCTAGGTAATTTTAATTTTCAATTAGTTTAGTTTAGATATAAATTGTTATTTAAGTTTTAGATTATAATATTCTCAATAAACCATTACAGGCGAGGTTATATAGATGTAGTAGCAACTTCATGGCGACACAAAACGAGCCGCTAAAATAATAGCGCCTGAAAAACAATTCGGCTCCCATTGGGTACGGAACCTTAATTTTTCTTATTGATTGTTGTTTTCCTTTAGAACGTTAAAAAAATCTGCTCCTGTTTCATGTGGAGGACCCCCCGTGAAAATTAATTCAATCAAATTTGAATTTGGGTCAACATTTTACTTAACATATTCAAATTTTAAATATGTACTTCATTCCGTCTGCAAGCTAGAGACCCGTGACCTACAGAAGAACAGACGGACAGAGAGCAAACCGAGATTAATCCAGCTCCGTTTTGTCCTTTGAGCGCGGTACCCTAAAAACTAAATCATTGCGATCGAAGCCGCGGGCAAAAGCTATTAAATTACTATTTAATATTTAATATCGGTTTTACACCATTATCAAGGGATTACTTATCAATTTTTTTGTATAAATAAAATGAAAATAAAATAAATAACACATTATTTCTAGATATAACAATTAATTCGACGTGCAATCAATGAAATATGTCGTTAATCAAAGTAGGTAAGTTTCACCAAGTGCCGACAATCGAAAGTATTAATAATTTTTATATTTTGTTTCAGATCTCATCACATCAATTACACAGGATCATAATTACCAACTCAGCTTAGCTTCAGTACAATGTAAGTTTAGATTTAGGTCCCTCCCTCCATTTTGGACCTCAATATAGTAAATAAAATATACTTCAAATATCCTTGAGATACTATGATGGGGATTAACTTCTACTTAGGACCTCCTAGCCCATCTTATCAAAATAATCTCAAAGATTTATGAACCATCAAAGAAAATGTCACAGACCCACTTCGCTCTTTTCGTAATGGCGACAAGTGGGTCTGTGAAACTTTCACCGACAGTACCTCAAGAATACTTAATAATTCTTTGGATGTCATGATTTATTTTATTTGGAATAAATAAGGGTTATTTACGATAGGCTGTATGTATTACGTTACAAAACAGCATAAACACTGTTTATAAATTAAATATCCTGATGATAATTTTATACTTTATGTGAAGCTGATTACCGAATAACAGTAATAATAATAAATAACCTAAGAAATCGATTACTGAATAAGGGCACGCATTTACAAACAGTCGAATTTGTAATCGATCATCGATTGCGATTGCTGGTTAAAAAATTACCCTTTTTTGCGAAATAATACAATTTTATCGTAATATTTGTAGGAATATATAAAGGATAACTTTTAAAGTTAGTAAAGGAGAAACTTGGTAAAAGTGGTAAAACGATACACATACAATGTTATTAAAAAAATGTGTTATAAACTTTTCTTAACCAAACCATGGATCTAATCATCACTTTCCAATCTTTCCATGTTCCCATTTTAAATTGGGTGTATAAATAAAAGTCACCGTAATATACACGTAACGGATAAAGTATTTTTCTTTTTATGAACACATGAGAAAAAATAAAAAAACATTTTTGAAATGAAAACCGTTTACCCTTTCTATCAAAATGGCACGATAAACGTCACGTGACGGCCGAGGGTAATATATCACTAGCACTAAACATTATTTATTAACTCAAGGTTACCCCACTTCATATTTAGACGTTTCGTGGCGTGGTGTATTTATTTATCATTCTGTAACGTCCCTGGGGAACTTAGCTAGATGCTGTTTGAACTTTTGTTATATTTTACCTGTTTAACGTACAATATTTCAATAAAAACCGGTCAAGTGCAAGTCGCACCTGAGGGTTCCGTACCATTTAAATAAGTTAATGATTTGAATAAAAATTATAATCTTATGAAATATATGAAACAAAACTGCAAAATTAAATTGGTCGACTATTACTTGTAAAGCCTACTTAGCTGTGACAGTTTACTTTCGTTATATATTCTACTGCCTTGAATTTTTTCACATATCCACAAATTATCTTTAATATCTGGCAGAGGGGCACTTGACACACAAAAATTTGCATTTTAAAGCTTAATATTTCGCAAACGGATACCAGAATTGAAAAATGGTTTTTACTCACTCGCAAGATTTTTGAACAACCTATCCAACGACACCCCACACTATGGGATATGCAAGAAAAAAAATCATTTCCACTTTGCGTGTAGATGAGGCACCCAAAACATTTTTTTTTGTTTTACGACTTTGTCGGCGTTATTAATATTTATATCCTGCTAAATTACAGATTTCTATTACTTAGGCTCTCTGAGCTAGGCCGCGAACGGACATACGGATATGGCGGAACTATAAGTATTCCTTGTTGACTACGGAACCCTAAAAATAGAAGGTAAGGGGATTGCAGTTTCAGTTTCATTGATATACTGTAATAGCCACTAAGCAAACTATGTTTTCTTGCTGCCCAAATAAGGAATTAGGGTCGCATCAAATAAAAGAAAATATTCTTTAGTAGCTCAAATACGATTGTGATATAAATTAATAATCTTGTACCTTTGCTTATGAAGATTTACTTTTCTATTTATTGACTTTACAATTACATTACATTACATGTGTAAAGCATGATTATAAGCAAAGTGAATAAATCTCTTTGTCACATTTTTACCCCTTCTTGAAAATACTAAACATGTATCGATGAATCAGTGGGCAGTTTTGGGCGAACTTGTTTATTGATTACAACAACAAACTTTTGCTCCCATGTTTAAGTAATCAGTAGGCCTATTCTCAATCTGTTGAATTAGCCTTCTCGTTCGTAAAAACCCATTTTATCAGTCGAACTCCATAGATTTTTAGATCGAGTTTTAGAAGTTGATTCTCCGGAATTGCCCCCAGCTCCATAAAATTTTCTTTTCTTTTTTCTTCATAATATTTGAGTCACTACATACGTTTTCGTCATATTTGTTCCTTGTGCTAGAAAACTGTTAGTAATTTATTATTTAATAAAAATATATCTTTGTTATATACTTATAGCTTTGTTATTCATCAACTTGTTGTGTACAAAAGTATCCACGAGTCACTCACACACGCTAGGCTGGAGCAGAATACCAGCGTTGTGTCGAGATGATTATCTACTTTGTAGTAACATCATGTCAACACAGCATCATGCTGAGTTGCGGCCATTTTGGTAACACCAAGCATAATGTTGTTATTAGTAGATTAGTTTAAGTTTTATATCAAGATTAGTATTATGCAACCTTATTATTTCTGTAAGTTTGGTTTGTTGCTAAATAAATAAATTTTCTTTCTTTCAGTCAAAAACCCCTAAATATCCTCCTATAGTAGGTTTTCGGTGTTCTGTCTGTCCATAGAGCAAGTAACTTGCTTATGTGTCTGTTCCATTAGCCGCTCTGTTAATATAATTGTACTAATGTGGTTATATATAAGATAAAGATAAAAAATCATTTATTTACCAAAAAACATATTATGACACAATGATTAATTTGTTGTCCCAAAACTAAGTTAGACCTGTCCTGCGGGGACCTAACAACGATTTTATACAAAAACGATTTAGTGAAGAAGAAACATGCTATTAAAATAAAAAATAAAATAATAATTATTATTATTACTTAAAAATGAGTGGAAAATTTGAAAAATTAATTAAAAATAACATTACATAGCCACATTTTCTCAAATGATCATACCTTCAACTGGTCTTTGATTCCGTTACATCAATTAGTACTGTATTAGTATTAGTATACTCATTACAGTAATGTGTCATTTGTTTTAATAATAGTATTTGATTTAAGAGATGGGTCACCGAAATTATTGCCACCAGTACGTTCTCGATTGTTTTGCGCCATTTCAAAGGATGTACATTTTGTTTTCCATTAGTGTCATGATGCTGAGTAGAACAAACAAATCATCACGACAAAGATTGTTGACAGATATATTCCCAAGTATGAATTGTGAAATTCAGGTCAGAAACTTCTTTTCGATTATCATGATGGTCACTACCGCCGTACTTCGGACACAAATAGATCAACAGCTTAACGTACCTTCCAAAGCACGCGGACCGGGATAAAACCCACGATGGGTTAGCATGCGAGCGCTCAACTCTGCCACAGAGGAAGTCATGCTTGTGTAATATGTTACAGACAAAGTGATTAAATAGCGATTATAAATAATCGCTTGATATTATATATACTGACTAAATTGTGTAGATAGTGATAAATTAATCACTTTATCTAGACATTATGAATATTAGCTAGTAGGAATTGGTTAATTCGCTTCCCCCCTTCTCCTGATTTTGCCACTGCGTGCCTTCTCTGCTTAAATGCAAATATAAAAAGTCAACCTCTTGTGTAAATTAAAATGTTATAGGTATGAGTCTCACTTGAGAATAAATAGTGAAGTTCATTTTCTCATGAGCAGCGGTAACTCAGTCAATCTTGAGACCCAGGTTCGATCCTCGGTCGGGCAAGCACCAATGAGTTTTTTTTTAGATTTTTGTGCATAGTATTTGTTTTTACTTACCACTTGCTGAACGGTGAAGGAAAACATCGTGAGGAAACCTGCATGCCCCAAAAAGCGTGTATTTGTGCCCGCAGTACAACGATAGGCTCACCACCCATCACGTTGGAACGTAATAATCGTCGGTGGAACGCGGATGTACCGAGTATGGACTGTGACTTGCATTTCACAGTTCATACACGGAACACCTCTGACACCCCCTCGGGGATTCATGTCGTGACCATATATTTATTTATTTCTCATTTTATATTCATAAAAGTTGTATCATCTGTGGAGTTGCGATTTACTGAGTAATGTTATTTTTATAGTGTATTTTAAACATGATTACTAATTTATTTTTTAAATATTGCTATGTGAATGATGCTATGAATATCGTAAGATTATCGTATATATACTTAAAGGGATAATATCTAAACGTACTATAAAAAAATTTAAAATATCATATTTTTACCGTATTAAGTATGTACAATGTTCATATTGAGATATGTACGAAACGAAGGTGGTAACTTATAACATTGTCTAAACACTAGGCTTAATAAAAAAAGAAACACCTAATCAACCGAAGATAGAGCACAAAAAGATTCTCACCAAAAATCTTTCCGGCATTAAAAGGCAATGTAAAAAATATACGGATGCTTTGTTTCTGTGTATTTCATGAAGAACACGGAAAATTGTAATAAATTTTTGATATATGTATTTTGACTATATAATCTAGGGTTTAGTTTTTGGAAAACACGTTTGGATAAAAATTTTCCTCGATAGGAATAATTATCAGGGTATGGATAACACGATTCCCATCGGCTTATTTAGGGAATGGCATCCAAACTACATTTCTTTATTCCGTGCTCTTCACATTTGTCAAACATTTCCATAAATCTCAATACAAAAAATATACTTGGCTGACAGGAACAAAAAAAAAAATGTTTTCCTTGGTTGCTTTTCTGAGTAAGGCCATTTTTTGTCCGGCTTCCCTTTTTAAAATGTACACCCTTCGCCACTGATAATTATTAAAATAAGGTCTTCAAACGCACTTTTTCTCCTCGTTTGACGAATAGGGATCATGTACAGAACTCAAACATATTTTTTTAAATGGGTTGTAACTATATCGAGATATTTCATTTTGGATACTATGCTAGGTATTTAAGATTTTTTATAAAATTAAAAGACATACTTTTTTCTCTTTTGCGCTGAATCCGGGCGTTTTTTCGCTTGGAGTGAGAGTGACAAAAATAAAATTTACATAGCCCCTTAAGTACATTTGCCCATTATATTTTTTTATTTTTAAAAGGGGAAATAATATTTCGGTTACCTATCTAGTTTAGTTAATACATATACATATAGACTTGAAAAATTGTCAACAAGAGAAAACCATTAGCCGACCATCCCATATTTCCCCGTCTGTATGGCTCCTCATTTGTCATATGCCTGGGCGCGTGTAATCGAGCAAGAGACAAATGGCCCGGGAGACCTAGTCTTCGTCGTTGACACACAGGATTAAGTCCTTAGAACCTGCTATATGACCACGACGATTAGGTAATAGGTTCTTGGTAAAGCTTTAAAAAACGACGTCGAATTATTAATTTTTTTCCTTTTTTCATGAGTATAAAGGAAAAGATTTTGTTTGGAACAATCATTTATACCATTTTTGTGTGATACCTTAATAACAACTTAAGGAAGAATTTATAAATTATTCCTTGTCTTTCAGATGACAAATAAATATTGCGAGCACCTAGTCAAAGTTCCGGTAGACGGGAAAACGTTTTCAAAAAAAATCTAATCACTGCTACAGAAAATCTAAGACTGTCTTATTATTCTATGCTTATGCTTATTACTAACCAACATCGAGATGACCATCTCAGGAGCGGGTCTTATCTGTTTCCGCTTGCCGACTCAGCATCTGAACCCAGCATCGCCAGGCAGGCGTAAACCTATCAGAGTAGTGTTTTTATTTTGTTTTCTACTCAATATTTTTAATTTTTTCTGAAGACAAACTGAAAGAGTACTGTTATTGATAAGAACTATAATTCGAAATTCGGATGTAATCATTTGCGTCCGAGAAAGCTTAGACACACTGCCTTTGCTCTTGTTATTCTAAAAGGCAGCACTCTTCCTAATCCGTAGACATATGGGATGATATCTTTGTAACCTTATCCTATATTGTAACTGCCTTTGATTTATTATTGACGACGGGTATTGGATACCATTTTTTATTTGTTAATGCATTAGTTTTCGACCTAGAACCCGTCAATATGAACACCTGATTTACTCTATTTTTACAATTATTACAAATATTTTGTACTGGGGCGTAACGAAAGGCTGTATGACGAAATCAAATGAAATAAATACTTCATTTATGTAATGAAGGTACAAAAGATACTCTCATTACACGTTATACTAATAAAGTTTTAAGCGAATACAACAATTTAAATAATGTTTTGATCTTCCTTATATTTCATAAAGTTATATACGTACTTAAACTAAAATAAAGGCATATTAAATGCATGCAATAATGTTTAAATGCTAATACGCTACATATATAAATACATACATGCCTAACTCCGCTCATTCGATTAGTCTTGTTAAGAAGGAGGGTAAGAAAGTTAGCAGAATTATGTATTTGTTCTCTTCAAGTTTTTTTTTCCGGAAAATGGTTACATTGATTTAATAAAGAAATAGAAAGTACAGATCAGGAGGAATTGGGATAATCAGGTCAAAAGTTTAATAAAATAATGTGAATATTATTTTATAACAGAACGAAATTAATAGATTATCTCTTTATCCTCCTGTTCTATCTCTCCTATAATATTTTACAGTCAGAATACATTAATTTCAAAATAATAGAGAACAAGAACTATCATATGACTACAACCATAGACACTACAACGTTATAAATTACTTTGACATGATCAAGTTTGGGGTGGATCATGCAGGAGCTTTTTGGCGCGAAATTTTTTTTTTCGTCTAATCTAATGGTAGAAGGAACTACCTAGAAGAAATGCCCATACTCACCCACACACGCTGGGCAGGCGGGTTGGTGAGCTCGGTGCCGAAACCCTTGCACCGGTGACGCTGCTACTCGTCACCAGCCTGTTTTATATAAGGCCCGGCAATCTGGGATGGATAAGCCACCATCCATCGGTCCCAGGCAAAGTGGGCCGCCTGGTTTTGCCTGAGAGCTGTTCTCTTACTCTCCCCCGAATAACTTCGGGAGGATTTGCGAGTAAGATGGTTGTACCTCCACAGTCGGGCCCGGCATCAGTTCTACACTAAATTTTTTTTTACTTTAACATATTCCTTATATACTAGGTGGTAGAGCTAATGCCGGGCTCGACTGTGGGGGTACCACCATCATACTCGCAAATCCTCCCGAAGTTATTCGGGGGAGAGTAAGAGGACAGCTCTCAGACAAAAAAACCAGGCGACCCACCATTGCCTGGGACCGATGGATGGCGGTATATCCATCCCCAATTGCCGGGCCTTATATAAATTAGACTCGTGACGGGCAACGGCGTCACTGGTTCAAGGGTTTCGGCACCGCGCTCACCAACCCGCCTGCCCAGCGTGTGTGAGTATGGGCATTTCTTCCAGGAGGACCACCAAGAGTGGCGAAATCCTGGAAAGGCCTATGTCCAGCAGTGGACGAAACAGGCTGATGGATGGATGGATGGATATTCCTTAGTTTTGGCGTTTTGTGGGGACATAATTGCAATATTTCTGAGTTGACACAAAAAATTACCACAAACCTTGCAAAGGTTACCTGGACGATATTGCTATTGTATTGTACACCATATTTAATTGTCTTTTGTATTAATTTGTGTAGATGTGCGTTTCTTTTTATAAATAAAAATGATATCCTTACACCTACCTGGTCGCTTCTGCGCTGAAGGAGAAATTTGATGTGGGGTTGGTATTTTTGATGTGCAATAAATGTAAAAAAAATATTTTTGTCATCATACATAATATAATACTCGTAGCATAATACCAAGTACATACCTGACAATATTTTTTCTTCAACTGGTGCTAGACTTCGGCTGTGGCTTGTCACTACCCCCAGGACGAAACCGTGCCAAGCGAAACCATGCCTTCGTGTTCCGGTATGACGGTCATAAGAAGCCGAACCGAGAGTGTGGATGGAGGTAGTTGGGTAGTATTAAAACCTACGATTATCGTAAATTTTGTGGAAGTCTCTGGGCAGACTGATAAGCCCCTTCTCTCATTTCCCATTCCCGCGGTTCATCCTAGATCTTATATATCTTACAACCTACCAATTACTTCCTATATAAGTAATACGTAGAAACTATTGTACCATACAATGCATTTATTTTTATTAAAGTTCCAATTATTTAGTACTACTTATGAATTTTGAGTTCAAACTTCAAACTATTTTATTAATAATAATTATATAATTAATAACAATTATTGTAGAATACCTCACTAAGTGCATGCTGACTTTTCGTTTTTAGTGGTTATTTACTGATGGGTTGTTTCATACTTCCTTAGATATCTTTTTTATCGATTTTTTTTCATTGTTAAACTATTAGTCATCCTATGCGGTGGAGTAAATTTACGCTTTTGATCGTAATTAATGGAAGTTGAAGAGTGAAAAATAAATAAACAATTGTTGGTGTTATTTAACGCTTAATTTTATTTATAACTAGCTTTTGCCCGCGGCTCCGCCCGCGTCGATGAGATTTTCGTGGAAATAAGGAAAACAAAATAATATGATTTTTGAACGACAATATGCAACGGTCACCTTGTTTTACCAAAGTGCTAATAATTACCAATCAAATAAGCCCAAACTCGAAGGGTCTGCTGTTGTCAGTTGAGGAGATCCCGTACCCACATTACAGTCCCATTATCAGACTCTGGTCACCATGTTTTACCAAAGTGCAACCTGCGATGATCGGCTACGCTACGACGGCGAATCTTCCATTTTTCACTAAAATTCCCATTGCGCTGCTCCCTTAAAACCTTCCCTTTATCTTTCAGTGAAAACTGTATCAAAATCCATTGAGTGGTTCTTAAGTTATAAGCGAACGAACAGACAGACAGATAGACAAACAGACGGACAGACGGACAGACAGACAGACGTTGTATTTTATATGTATAGAGATAGAGAAGATTAATAATATTTGGGCTGCATTAAAATTGATGAAACTAATTTTCTGAATTTATAATGCATTTAGTAATTTCCACCATGTTAAAAGGAATATTAAATAAAAGTCTTAATAAAAAAATCCGTTCTTCTATTGTAAGGGAATAAATATAAACACATTTTTGCAATAAATATCTCTCTCACCCAAATGCTTCAAGAGCTAACATTTCTTCTTCTCTATTATTATCTTCATCAAGAAATTTACCATTATTAAAAAACTCTTCAATCTCTTGCAAAGTTCTATTCCTTGTTTCAGGAAGTTCAAAATACAAATATACTAATGAAATTATTATAGTTAGAGCAAGAACAGCGAACAAACCATAAATTTTTAGAGAAAGCATCACAGTTGGTGTGATTTTCATAGCAGTGAACATCGTAACAAACATCATTGCTCCTCCTATCGCAGTTGCTGACTCTCTATGTAGTAGAGGAAATAATTCACCATACAATACTAATGGTATTGCTGTACAACCTAAATTAGAACAAATAAAAAAGCCAATTAACAAAGACGAAACTAACCAGGGTCTTACAGTTAATATTCTACCAGTTGATGCTAAAAATAAATATAATGAAATACTTGAAAGAAGAATACACGCAGATACACCGCTAATAAATAAAAGAGTTCGTCGTCTTAATATCTTGACCAGGACACATGAAAAACTTAAACTTACCAAGGTTATAAAGTCTACTATCATTACAAACATAAAGGACTGAGAGTTGTCGTCATAAATTTGATTCATGATATCATATGCATATGCTGCAAATATATGACGTCCGCTACCTTCTGTTAATACAAAACTAAAAAATATTACAAGGAGAGGTTTCAAGAAGTGTTTTTTTGAGAAGAGCTTTATGCATTTTATGATTTTTCTTCGGAGGGATAATTTATTTAGTGTTGTAGAAACAATTTCTTTTTGTGCGCGTACCATTGCTTCAAATTCTTTCGCTGACTTTTCATTTCTTCCTCTAAGCCAGTTGAAGTTCCTTTCACCCTCTTTAAATCTATTTTTCTTTATTAACCAAGAAGGACTCTCTTTCCATGAACAGTTTATGCCAAAACCTAAGACTAATGGAATTATACTCAACAAAGCCGTGGTTCTCCAACTGAAATAGGTACCAATAAAATGCATCAGGATGTTACCGATAACCAAGGCTGTTGTTTTTAAATTTAAAAATATTCCTCTGTATTTTGGTTCAGTACACTCTCCGATCATAATAGTACCAATGGTCCAAGTCGTTATATTTGTGATGCCACCAAGAAATCTTCCAATAATTAACATGGAAACGTTACTTGCGAAGGAAATTAAAAGCCAACCCATAATCCCAGGCAGGATCATTAGAGCGTGGGATAAACGACGACCATATATGTCCAACAAAAATGATGCTCCAATGATGCCAACTATCCATGAGATAACCATTGAAGATACTGCAAATAAAAGGCAGTATTAAATAATAAAATACAATATTACCCTATCAAAAATACAAACTGCATAATATAAAATTTGTTTCGACATGTTTTGGCGACACAATTGTAGCACAGTTTACGAATTCATAATGATCATTACAGCGTGATAGAAGGATTTCTAGGTTGCCATAAAAATAAACATTAACCACACTAACCTAACCTAGAGTCCACGCGACCACTGAAGTCCGATGGATTAAGGACCACTGATGCAGGAGTTACTTTAGTCAAGCACATATTTGATGCTTGGGAAGCAAAGCAGGATGCGTTCGGTGTATTTTGTGACCTCTCAAAAGCTTTTGATTGCGTTAATCATGAAACACTTTTATGTAAATTAGATCACTATGGAGTTAAAGGTAAATCTTTGGCGTTATTTAAGTTATATCTTAGTGACCGGATTCAAAAGGTAGTCATTAACGAAGTAAAGTCATCTGGAGCATTAGTGAAAATGGGTGTTCTGCTGCAGGGCTCCATATTGGGGCCCCTATTGTTTTTAATATACATAAATGACCTTCCTTACTCAGTAAGAGACTTATCTGAGATTGTTCTATTCGCAGATGACACGTCACTTATTTCTAAATTGAATCGACATAACGATATTCTCGATGACGCGAATTCAACTCTCTCTCTGATTCTTGATTGGTTCACTGCAAATAATTTAGTTTTAAATGCAAAAAAGACGAAATGTATAAATTTTACTTTACCAAGTGTAATTCAAGTAGATGTCAATTTATTTTTGCAGGGGTCCAAGTTGGAGTTAGTTAACGAAACTAAGTTTTTAGGTATTACTATAGACTCTCGTCTTCAGGCAAACTGTGGTAGACTTAGTTCAGCCGCATACGTTGTTAGACGCATAAGGCAGATTACTGATGAAGATACTGCTAGATTAGTATATTTCAGTTATTTTCACAGCATTATGTCATATGGCATAATGTTGTGGGGTAGAGCCGCGGATATAGAAGCAGTCTTTGTCTTGCAAAAGAGAGCAATTCGGTCTATTTATAACATGAAGTACCGAGATTCATTAAGAGAAAAGTTTAAAGAAATTAATATATTTACGGTCCCATGTGAATTTATTTATCAAGTTATTAGATATGTCAGAAAAAATATTGATAATTTCCCGAGGCTTGGTGTGCACCACTCTGTTGAAACCAAAAACAAACATAAACTAGCTTTTCCAAAATTAAGACTTGCCAAAGTAGTTACCACTTTTGTAGGACATGGTATAAGATTTTACAATAAGCTTCCAGAGGAGGTCCTTAGTTTGCCTGAAAATAAGTTTAAACTATATATTAAGCAGGGACTACTTATGATAGCTTATTATAAAATCAATGATAATTTGGACGATATTGAAGCATGGTGTAATAAATAATAATAATCTTATTAAAAATTGTAATTCATAATTAACATATTTTAATACTGTATGATTCCTCTAAAAGCTTAAAATAATTAATATGTAAACTTACTTTGTTAAAGGTAATAGACAATATGAGACGGGTTAACTAAGATACATTTTTTTCTCGTGACATAATTCCTGCAGTCTTAAATTTTTTATGCCTTTACTTGATTAGGTATGTGTATGATTTTGTATCATATGTTTTATTTTGAAAAAAGGAATGTTTGCTAAGTTTCTTACTCTTCTTCTTAGCAATACTAATCGAATGGTGCGGATGGTTAGGCATTATTTTTATTTATGGTTTATTTAGTTCATTTTTCAACACATTGTTCATTGCAATATGTATATATAATATTTTTATTCCTATATTTCTATATTTTATGCAGGTGTATAACTTTATTCCAATTTAGTAACCCAACCTTCATATTTTTTGTATGTATTTCCCGTATTTATTTATCAACTTATTTGTTCATTGCATTATGTATATATAATATTTTTATTCCTAGATTCCTCTATTTTATGCAGGTGTATATTTTATTTCCCGTATTATTATATATTTTTTATATTCTAAAGATATATTATATTGTTAAAATTAACTTTGACTTGTAGAAAGTATAATTTATGTATCTATTTTGCAAAATAAATATTTTGATTTGATTTAAGGCTATCTGTTTCAAATTCCAAAGTTAATAAAGACTTCATCGCAGGACTTCAGTGGTGGCGCGGACTCTACTGGCTCGCTTCTGCGCTGAAGAATTTCTGAATGGAACCATTTGATGTCCGGTTTGCATTTTTGATGTTTAGTAATAATAAAATATAAGCGTTTTATTAATAAAAATAAAAACAGCTGGATAACTGTTACGATTAAACATGCTTATACAAAAATACTTTTTACCTAACCTCATATCGTAAAATCTTCATTACAAACTCAAAACTACTTGAAAAATATATTTTATGAACGTCTGTAAAAATATTGAAAAATTAAATTATAGTATGTATAGGTCTCCGAACAACATAATGATATAAAAAAACTTTTTCTGAGATTACAGTATATACATGTGATACTAACTAGGAAGGCAAAGGGAACTTAGCCCAAACAGCCATGTCTGAGATTTAATATCAAATACCAATGAGGTTATCATATAATATTCTCTAAAACGTACTAAATGATATTGCGGCGTGACAAAGGAGGTCACGATTTTATTTTATTTTCGGCCTGCATTGTCTATGGCTGCCGGCGGCGCGCGCTTGGATTTTGGCGCCATAGCTTACGTGGAAATTATTATTTACTGTGGTTTTATGGGTCAAACCAAAAGTATTATTTTGTCCTAAAATTACTCACAGCAGGCATGGATGATAATTTGACTCCACCGGGCATTTTGGAAATAACGACGGAAATTACGAATACTTTTAGAACGAGCTTTTACACGAAAAATCAAAAATGGCTAACGACAAATTTTATCAAGGTTAAGATAACAGGTTGTTAGGCATGAGTTTAGATAATGTAGTGTATGAAACTATACATAACTAGGTATTAAAACACCCGTGTTTTTAATAACCTTTTTATGTATCATTTTCATAAAGTACTATTATAGCTTTATTTAATTTAAAGTGAGTTGATAACATAATAAATGTTTCGATAACGGATAAAAGTCACTTTTTTACCGATGCAATGAGGCACAGGTCAAGCTTTTGATGAGATTATGACTCATCATCATCAGGACTATTCGGCAGTAAAGGCGCGCGCGGCGTCCAACCATGCACTGGCTGCCCTGATGCTGATGTGTCATCTCTTCAGAGCTTTCTTGCCTCCTTTCATAATTAAAAAAGTAAATCCTATCCGTTATTAAAACATTAATCAATAAATTATACACAATTATTTTTACTTTTTTAATACAAGTATTTGTGTATAATTTATTGAATATGATACCAAGAACCATCAATCTAATCCATCCAATATTTAAAACATTTATACCTATCCAGGACTCGGTGGCTATATCGACTTTAATTGTGGAGTCATCAGCTCTCAGGGCGGGCAATAGACAAGAGGGATAACTGAGGACCAAGCCCTGAGCCACGGAGGTAATCAGCACTGCACTCACCATCCATGACTGAAAAAAATACGATTCCAACATTGACGTTTCATATATGTCTTGTTTATGAGAGGTTAATGGATTCCATCAACAATTAGTATCTACTAAGTGAAATTAAATCAACCGACCAAATTCATACTGAAGATTCAGTTAGGCACCACGAACAAGGTTTAATGAACCTCCAGCGGAAATTCAAAAAAAAATTTTTTGCCCCTAGTGCCAGCTCTAGGAATTGTACTTCCAACTAGTCCAACGAGTAATGGAGCAAAAAAATTCATTTGTCGAAATTGGCCAAAAGGATTACTGAACCTAGTTCTTGATCACTAACCGAGTCTGCAGTATGAATTTGGTCGGTTAATTTAATTTCAGCCTATATATCAGGGGGCCAAAATTGCCTAAAGTAAAAAAATTGCTTTATCTTCTTCAATAAAATCACCTGTATTGATAGTCACTGTTAAATTATATCACAAACTGACTCCCTACCGGTTTTGGATATCACTCCATTATATGTCTCAATTGCACACGCACGCTATAAATATTGTACATATGGTGACCACCCTTGGGTTTGGACGTTTGGCTGGCACCCCTGTACGGAACCCTATTTTTTTATTACTAGCCGCGATAGATATAATATATAACAAGGTACCAAACGATATTAAAGACATGCATGTAAATTTGTTCAAAACTAAATTATTTACGCTACTTGTTGACAAATGTTATTATAGCGTCATTGACTTTTTAAACGATAAAACAATTTAATTTATTCATAATATTGACATCCAATTCTAATAATTTTGACATAGGTATTGTATGTAATTCTCCAAGACTTTGTTTCATTTCTTTTGAAAATACTTGATTATAATTGGGTGTCTGCTAATTAATATTCATATGCCCATATGGGTAGAACATGGAGTGTACTGTTAACTAATTTTAAGACCTATTATATTGTTTGACACATGTTCATGAATAAACGCTACTTACTTACTTACTTACTTACTAGAAGCCAGTATTCAGTGAATTTTTTTACGGCTGAAGCTGTAAACCTCCGTGGGTGACAGATGGACGTAGAGACATCGAAAACAATTATGTAATTAGTATGCTAAAACACACATTAATTGTCTTCGATTTCCTTATACAAACAGACATACCTGCTTCAATAAAGGTGGTGCCATTTGTACTTATATTTTGGCACTTCCATGCATCCTTTTGCAGTGATATATGATAAATGTATTCAGGTACCTGGATGAATATATTCTGTCTTCACTGCTGAAATGATAGGCGCAGAAAATTCAGTTATTACAAATATAGAAAACCTGTCAAGAGAATGAGAATGGAGGTGAGAATTAATCGTTTATTTTGCAATTTAGGGACAAATAATACATATTACACGTCAATTTAAACAATCAAACTTATTAAATTTAAAACGGGAACATACAAATATAACACATAAAATAATATTTTGCGTTTACTTATGCAAATGTATAATTACATAATAAACGCATGTGAACTAAATTAAGGTATATGTAGTACATATAACAAGATTTATACAGGATGCGGCACGGAAACTTGCTGATTTCAAAGGTCAATAAAAAAAGTTGTGGAGATTATAATTTAATTTTTCTTGTAAAATACATCATCTGAATTTTTTTATTATGGTTTTAAAGTTTAGATCGGCCTAATGACGCCCCTAATATCCATCGTTATGCTTGAATCAGTTATCGCCTTATATACGGCAGTGATTTTCAATCGTTTTTATACAAAAGTGTATTTTTTTTATTAGAAACCAAATTGTGCGTATCCCTTACAACTTGTAGTCGGCATTTGACTGGTTTTAGTCACCCGACTTTACGTTGTACATTGGTATTTACGAGTATCACGCGCTAATTAAACAAAATATGGAAGACATGTTATCGTGAATGAAAAATTATGCCAGCATGGCCGCCTTGGTTTTCAGAAATTACATCATAATTGTGGCTAAATCAGCATTTTATAGTTATTCATAAAACATAGACAAACCTTAATAATTTTCTGCTAAATCTGTAGGTAAATTAACACTTTTAGTCAGCGCGCCATCGCAGCACAATATAAGTTTAAGTACTAATTATACGGAAAATAACACAAATACATACATACTTATGTGTACTCAACTGTCGCACCGGACAAAAGAGTAAAAATTTGGCCAGGTGCGAGTCAGACTCGCGCACAATTGGTTCCGTACCACCCCACAATATTGTGCGGAATCCTAAGACCATTATGATAAATAACAACAAGTTACATGCCAAAGTAACAACAAGGCTACGAAAAACAACCCGCTAAAATGGTAGCGACTGACAAAAAACTTGGGGCCACCTGCGTACGGAACCCTTCATTTTTAGGGTTCCGTACCCAAAGGATAACCAACGGGACCTTAATTCCTAAGAATCCGCTGTCCGTCTGTCTGTCCGTCTGTCACCAGGCTGTATCTCATAAACCGTGATAGTTAGACAGTTGAAATTTTCACAGATGATGTATTTCTGTTGCCGCTATCCCATCCCACTATTCCACTTCCCATCCCGTCCCACTAATATTATAAATGCGAAAGTTTGGATGGATGGATGGATGTTTGTTACTCTTTCACGCTGTAACTACTTAAATGAACCGATTGGGTTGAAATTTTACATTAATGTAGTTCTAGACCTGGAATAGGACATAGGCTACTTTTTATCCCATAAATCAGTTCAAATGGGATGAAATTGAGCTTTAAAATTTCTATAGAAAAGTGATGTGTCACCCTTGCACGCCATGCTTATGGAACCGATTAGGCTGAAATTTATCATAAATGTAGTTCTAGACTTTGAATAGGACAAAAACTAGTTTTTCCCTTTGTTCCCATGGAAAAACTATAAAAGAGACACACAAAATGGGAAACAGAGGCGCATAACACACACATTTCACCAGCTATGTTTACTGTAGATAACAGTCCGAATAATATTGACTGATTTTATACGAGTAAACAAAAACTAAAACTAATTCAACGCGGGTGAAACCGCGGGCAAAAGGTATTTGTTATATATAAAAACAGAATAAAATAAATATTAAAGGGGGTTCCCATACAACAAGACATGGTTTTTTTGCCGTTTTTATAGATAATTGTACGGAACCCTTCGTGCGCAAGTCCGACTAGCACTCAACCGCTTTTTATTGTTTTTTTATTTACTTTAGCGCATGTCCTACAATCAGAGTAAATTTAAAACTTATATGTCTTACCGTCCTTAAGTAACCCATAAATAAAATGTTATCATATGTCGTGTCGGGCCATAGTAACACGTATTCTGTGAATATTTCAACTTTCTACCTTTTACGATTAAAGCTGTATACCCCTGTGACAGGGGTATACACCTTAATAGGTGGTAGAGCTGATGCCGGGCTCGACTGTGAAGGTACCACCATCTTACTCGCAAATCCTCCCGAAGTTATTCGGGGGAGAGTAAGAGAACAGCTCTCAGGCAAAACCAGGCGGCACACCATTGCCTGGGACCGATGGATGGCGGTATATCCATCCCCAATTGCCGGGCCTTATATTAATCAGACTGTCACTGGTGCAAGGGTTTCGGCACCGCGCTCACCAACCCGCCTGCCCAGCGTGTGTGAGTATGGGCATTTCTGCCAGGAGGACCGCCAAGAGTGGCGTAATCCTGGAAAGGCCTATGTCCAGCAGTGGACGAAACAGGCTGATGGATGGATGGATGGACCCCTGTGACAGACAGACAGCGGAGGCTTACAAATAGGGTCCCATTTGACACCCTTCGGGTACGGAACCCTAAAAAGTGTTCAAACACATATGTTATTAAGGCGAGGAATTGGTAATCTTTTAATTTCTAATCGGCGCCTTAGGGGACTGGAGTGAGGGGGACTTACTCCATACAAATATGCACTCACGAACTAGCTTATGCCGTAAGGTCGTATGGGGCAAAACGGTATTTCTCATTTAAAATGACAACTTTAAGCAATTTAACCAATCGGCCATATTGAAGTGTATTTTAGACTAATTTAAATAAAAAACTTAGAGGCTTTATTCGCTCCCGTTTGTCAGTAAAATAGAAATCTCTGTTTTAAAAGAGATTTTCTAAATATTATTTTCTCTACTATGAAAATTAATCAATCAACTAAATCTTCGAGCAAAATGATGTCAATGAAATGCTTAATCTAGTATATAAATTGGTATTTACATATGTTTTTTATTGCTGAGAAAAATGGAGATTCTTTTTCTGGAGATTTCGCCTTAACGTCATATTACATATATATTATATATATTTTTACATCCTGCATTTAAATATCTTTTCAGCTAAAATTGAACAGAAGTAGCATATTTTACATAACAAAGAATGGAAACTATAAGAGGTATATTTAATTTCAGACGTGTCTTCATAGCTCGAGTGGCCGGTGCAAGTTTAGCTGAGTCATAATGAGATAAAAAAAAGATAAGATATTATTGCCCACGACTTTGACAAGTACTATTGAGTTTGACTCTACTACCTCTGGTCAAAGACAGTGTATAAGGAACTAGACTGTGCACTGTCCAATTTTTGTCCAACAAAAGTAGATTTTATTTCCTTAAAATAAGGTTGTCATTATTATGATACCATATTCAAGCGAAAAACGAGCCGAGCGAGAGAGTTCTCGCCACTTGTGTGTCCTTGTCTAGCATGTTGCCAGTATATACAATGTATAACAATATACCTATATGGTGTTTTTTAATTGCCAAACATGTTAGAAAGGGATCAACGAGTGCTTACGCCCTTCTCACTCGGCTCGTTTCTCGTATCATAGTGCACAGTCTAGTTATCTATGCAATGCCTTTGCTTCTGGTACGCATAATGACTTTAATTCACGTCATCAGATATCAGAACACAACTACTTCTTGGTAGACATAAAATCATCATACTACCAATTTCTCGCCTCGGAGACCGAAAGTATTTATTAGGTTGTTGGGGTGTGTTAGTGTGATGTGTGATTTATTAGGGTGTGTTAGTGTGATCGGTAAAGATTTATTAGGAGTATCTACGTAGTCTGTTCCTTCAACGAAATAAATAACATAAACATAAACATAAAAACATTTATTGATGAAATACATGCAAACATAAAAACATCTTTATAAGATTACACAATAACTTATTTACAGTTAATTAAATCTGACAAGATGTACATAGCTTATTAGTACCCTATACTAGACTTTTAGGTCCGTACCATAAATGTTTAATGTTACATAATTGATGTCCTCTCTACAAATAAAGACGGCTGCCAACACTTAGTTGATCGAAACCCTTCGTCAGTCAAGATAATAATCATGTGCTTATATTTTTGTTAACATCGTATATAAATTAATTAATTGATGAGTACCTAGTACATATTTATAAATAAAAAGTTTTAACCGTGATATATGACTTAGATCTAATACATATCTAAACATATACGCTTCTTTCTTCATCCCCCAAAGTTGTTCGACTGCGCTTGAATTCGTTATACCAACGATACACGGTTGCCTTGGAAGGGCCTTCATCCATGAATGCCATTTGAAGTCTATCGTACGATTCATCCGGTTTCAGGCGACACTTGAAATCGTACAAAATCATAGCTCTAAAACGTTCCCGGCGCAGATCCATATTTCAGCAAGACACAATACTTTGAATTAGCTCGCAAAAAGTGTGGAGGGAAATTTTGAAATTAGAACATACCTATTTTACTTATAAATAATCATATTTTCAAAAAACATTATAACTGGCCAGTCTCCCTTAAATAAAATTTCTGAGGGCCTGGTATGTATATCTATACCTATTATCTATACTCATGACCGTAGCTGCCCCCGTTAGAAGCGGTTGTTCGCTGGTAAACTGTAATTCTGACGAGCTTCATAGCTTGCGACACTTCATATAAGGCTCGATAATATCTAATATCTTGTGAAACTCATACCTATGTTAAAAATAACGATCAAAACCATATAATCTAGGATTTTCTTTGTCTGCTGCCCCCCCCCCCCCCTTAACCGGGTGTAAAAGCAAAGGCAAGAATCCTTTAAGGGTGTGTTAGTATAATCGGTAAAGATATTATTTTAAATACTGGGATCTCTAAATAAAGTATCAGTACCTCATAATAAGACGATTTTCTTTACTCAAAATACACTAATCGCGTGGACACCCTCACTGGTCACTGGCCACTCGAATGAGGGGTGCGGGTTGCGGGGTGCAATTAGGTGTGTGGGGAGGCCGGTGAGCTGCGTAGCCATAGCTTAGAAAAATGATGGGATTTTTGGTGAAAATTCAAGGTATATTTTTTTTCTCGTAATGACATCAGAATCGTGTATACTCTCGTAACATAAAGGGATTCTTGGCTTTGCATTTACAATCCAGGCTACGGCCATGTCTATACTAATATCTAATATAGCAGTAAAAATAGTCGTGTCGGTACATGGAACATTTTTCCATATGATATTGTACTGAAGACAAAACTACCATATTTAGAATTTTTGCCTGTCTGTATGTATGTATGTTCCGTTTTAACTGGAGAACCACTTAGCGCATTTAGATGCAGTTTCCTTTATCATCGTAGTGACGCTGCTCACCATATAGACTGTTAAGAAGTGTTAATGAAATCAAGCCCAAGCCGAAAACGGGGCACATATTGAAAACACACGGGTTAATCTAGAATGATCTAGATTAACCATGCAAAAGTAACAAATTATATTTTTCACCCGCCATTTTATAAAACAAAAACAAGCGCATGATTGACGTCGCATATCGTGACGCGCGTCAAGGGATTTCGCGCCATGATGATAAATGAATAGGGCGGCTCAAGCTTGACCGTTGTCGCGGGATTATGAGCTCACTCGAGCACCTATTGTGTTTTAATGATACTTGGACGCACACATATTCTATTTATAGAGCTTACGAGTACATACATCCATATTTAAGGCCTTACCCCTGGTGCACGATAATCTTACTGAGCGATTTTGAAGTTCAGTATGTTTTCAGAAAGTCTATAGGTACATTAGAATGCTCGTTTCGCGCGCTGCCGGCACGCAAAATCAATGAATTTTAGAGCTTTTTCTGGATTTTACGAAAAAGTTTTTGATGTAGGAGTTTTTTCAGCTGACATCAAAAAAATAAACCATGTTTTCTTATTATAGCAGTAATTTCAGACATAAACCTCAAGCTGTTTAGACATAAAACGAAATAATAAATTGAAAAGGCATCATTTTCCAAAATAAAATCCATCGAGCGAAATGTGTCCAATTAGGTAACCGACCTGACAACGGAAAGACAAAGGTCTGAAAAAACACATGTTCAAGTTTTACATTGATGAGATAAGTAGTTGACTCAGCATATTGAAACAAAAACCGTTGAAAGACCCAATACAAGCCCTTAACTAGCCTTTGCCCGTGACTCCGCCCGCGTTTATTCAATCTCTTCCTCGTTTTTGGCTTGGGCATTATTTTATAAACACTATTATAGCCAATGTGCTGACCAGGGTCAGTTTGATAATAATAAAAAAAATCGCATCCAAATCTGTTGAGTGGTTCTTGAATTAGAACGGAACATATGTACATACAGACAGACAGAAATCCTCAGTATTATGCCTACTAATAACCCATTCCATTTAACATTTCGCGATAATATTCATTGTACCAACACGACTATTTAACAACTTTATTATTAGCATAGATATAGGTATAGTATAGATATAGACTTAGTCGTTTAATTCGCTCCTGAAAAAAATATATGAAGGGTAGACTGAAAAAGTGAATGGATGAATGAAGTTGATACACGTTAAGTCACCATTATTTATAAGTCAAACCATTTTAATACGTCAATTGAGTTAAATATTTTTCCTCAAACATGCTCGTCATTAGTCGCTTTATTCCTTTTGAAAAAAACCGGTCAAGCGCGAGTAGGACTCGGACTCCGTACTATTCAAATAAGTTATTAGACTTGAATGATTTAAATAAAATTACAAACTTATCATACCTATAAAATCTGTGAAAAAAACAAAAGTCAAAACTTAAGTCGGTCGAGTATTCGGATACGTAATCCTAAACCGGTATTAAAAATTGGCGTTTTCAGTATTTGTTTTTTATGAACAGAATATGGGATATACCTAATATACAGAAAAGATAGATCCCGTAACAAAAAACTGACAAAAAAACAAAAAGTCCAAAACGGACAACTTTGATGGCTAAGTAAGCAACCCTAGTAATGTTAAGTAACGAGTAAGTTAAAAGTCCGAGCCCGTAGGGCGAGGACTTTTATATACGAGGCTGGGATTACTAATTAATGTTCGAAGCAAGTATAGTGCTTTTCTCAAAAATATAATGAGACATTTTCATGTTTTTCATGATAATGAGTTATAACAAATAAAATAAACTTACCTACTATGTAAATATTAAAAGTTACTTGCTCACTTGGGCAATTAGTCATGTTTATTGTTATTGATTTCTTCAGCAAAGCATTCGTGGAGTACAATCTATATGAGAGCCCTTTCCTGAACTTATTTGCACAAAACACTTTCAACTAAAATGTACAGCAACATAAGTTCCCGCTTTGCGCAACTTTTTTTATTATTGCCAGCTGGGCAAAGGTATTTTTCTTCCAACTTTGCTTTAATTTGGGCATTAATAGCCTAAATAGTGTGCACAAAGCGGCACATTTCTGCTCCAGAGCAATGCAATGCAGAAAAGTATATATGAAAATCCATTATTGCCCTGAAAACAATGCAATTATGGATTTACATACACACTTTATTGCCGTGCCACCACTGAAGTCCCGCGTCAGTATTTATTGTCTCTGGAAAATGAACCAAAATGCCTTAATCCAGAGGACTTCAGTGCTGGTGGTGACTTTAAAGCTGCAAATCCCAAGTGACCCGTACATAGAAAACTAGTTTTAAATTACCCTATCAGCGGGCCGATGATAAGCCATAGGCCCAGCAGCGCTATATTTATTTTCGAAAACAATTTAAAATAAAGAAAACTGGCTGAATGAAAACGTTAACCATAAATTAAAAAAAAAACTAGAGCTAGCGTGCCAGTATTTTTCATAATCAAGTATTAACTTCTCGAGTGGTTTTATAAGCAAACGATTTGGTTGATAGTCTTGGTAGGTATAGAAAAATAGAAATTTACCTATAGTTTTGAACTGCCCAATTAGTGCGCCGATAATAAGTCATAAGCCAATCGCGCTATTTTCCGCAAACAATTTAAAATGAAGAAAACTGGCTAAGTAGACGTAAAACCATATTTATACAAAAAAACTTTATCAATAAGCGCGAATTTACGCAATAAATATTTTGTGAGAATTTGATTGTGTTTCTTGAAAATGGATTTTAGTAGCGATAGTGACGACATGAAAAAATAAAAAATGTGGCAATTGAGGTAATAGATAATCTTTTGCCTCCAAAATCCAATGATAAATATTTGAAAACGTATGGGAATTTCATTACTTAGAAAACCGAAAAACGGGTGAAGTCATTTTCTGAGAGCGTATTTTTGGCTTATCTTAGTGAGCTAAATAAACATTTTTGGGATTATTTTGACTTCAGTTCTTTATTTGGAAGTTGAAAGAAAAGCAGATTATGAACCTCGCAAAAGTGACTTTCTGCTCGATGCAACAATCTACTATTACCGCCCTGTAGCCTACCTATCTACTCGTAGATGAATGCTAAGAACTAAAAAAAAAACAACGAAAAAAGATTAAATTTTTAGTATTCAATAGTTTTAATTATACCTATTAAAATCAACAGAAGTTATATATATTTTGTTATTATTATTGCAATTATAAAATATAGAAAACATTGAAACAGTTCTACAATTTGAATTCATTTTATTTTTCTTTTTAAATTGGCCGCTTAAAACTTTATGATGGTCAAACTCCTTAGTCTTTTATAACTTAAAGACACGGTAGGTAGTATGGATTTTCATACGAATTTCCTGGACAGTTGGGTGGGGCTCACAAAAAATGTACCATAACACACAGGAACTTGTTAAACACTATAACATTAGAAATACGCAACACACTTAAAGTAAAGGTTAGTGCAAATAAAACAAGATATAGGATATCAAATAGAACGCTATTAATTGTGAGCAAATCTTTATTTGTAGAGTCAAAAAAACTATGTTGAAAACATTTTTTTTTGTTACACAATCCGTATGACACGCAACACACGTGAACAAACACGCGTGAAAACTCAACCTTAAACTGGTTTAGCGTCTTCAAATGCAATGCAAATCAGCAGGAAATTACTTTACTCAATAAAATAAATGATCTGCTTGAACTCTGAAAGCTTGAAACAAACAAAAATGTATCACAACACACGGGAACTTGTGGTACCAAATCACCTTGTGTTTGGTACATTTTTTGTGAGCCCCACCCAGTTATTCAGATTTCCTGGCTTGGACACTTTTAAATAGCTCGCCAGGATGAAGTATTTTCTGATAGGTCTTTACAGTATGTAATGGTAATAACATTACAATGTATTGTTAAGAAAAAAAATTGTGCTCTACTCATGAGATAGGTAGATGATGTTTTGCTTAGTATTTTAACTTACTACCTCATTAGACAGGTAGACTAACATGTATTATTTTTTTCCTGGTGACACAATTTCTTTCTGTCTTTTGTGTTTTTATCCTTTAGTTAAGTATTAAAGTTCAACACCTTGTTTAGTATAATAATTTTATATAAGTTAAAAAGACTAATAGTATTAAGCCATATGATGAGAAAAAAAATGGTAAAAAAACATGATCTTGCTAAGTTCCTTCTTCTTAGCAAGATTAATCGAATGGGATAAACAATATTTTAATTTTTTACTTATGTTAGTATACTTATATTTGGTTAGGCATTATATTTATTTATGGTCTATTCAGTTTATTTATCAACTCATTTATTTATTGCATTAAGTATGTACATATATATTAATATTCTTATTCCAATAAGTCTTTATTTTATGCATATGTATAACTTTATTAGCCCAACTTAAATATAGTTTTTTTTATATATTTCCCGTATTACATTTGTTTCATCATATAATATTGTTTTATAAAGATAAGATATGACGTGTAAAACGTATACTTTAAGTATCTATTTTACAAATAAACATTTTGAATCTTTGACTCAATGAGTTCTAGACAATGACGTTCAAGTGACAGGGTACAAATAAAATTACACTTAAAAGTGCGTGCAATAACTAAAGTAGAAAAACAAACACTTTCCCGTTAACAAATTATACTTCATATTATATCAAGCAATTTTCCATATTCTCATTAACGTTAAACTTAGACGGATTCACATTAATTTGTACCACGAAAATCGTTCTCTACAAGGGATGTTCAAAAAGAAAACTCCATCTCTCGAATCACTCTATCTTTCCCATATGAGGATAAATTGTAACAAAAACTTATGCAGATTCTATATTTTATAGTGAAAAGAATAGAGACCACTTTAGCAAGATATTCGTGAATGAACTTTCACAGAGTGTTCGACCATCCGCCCTACATGCAAATGGCTGTATCAATTTTATTACTTACTCCCCGACTTTTGTTTTTTTTTGTTATTTTGGAGTTCCGTCGTGAAACAGAAACTTAGATAGGCTTGAAAATACGTAACTGGTCCCAATGAGCTAAAACTGTTCTTGTAGATGTAAAATTAGGTACAGTGCGCCCAAAGTTATAATGCGCATAGAAATCAATAGCCGAGCGACCGGACGTACCACGTGACCTTACTGCTTGTATAGAAAGTGTACGGAAATACGAACTTTGCCGAGCAGTGGCGAAAATTCGTATGTGCATTATAAGTTTGGGAGTACTGTACAGCCAGCGAACCAAAACACTTTTACAAGTGCGAGGTACAAGACACCGAAAAGGGCAAAAATATTGGTTCGTACTATTCATAATGCAACAGAGGCCAGTCATGATCGGCTGACTTGTAAAAGTCAACGCAGGTAAAAAGAGCTCCGAGCGATCGATGTACCTGAGCGAATTACCGACCAAATTGGTGGTATGAGGTGCGGCGCGGGCGGCCGCGACGGGGAAAGTACCTGGCGCGTGGGTTTGCTGTCTCGTGATTGGTGACTTTCGATTCACGGCGCAGTATCCACGTTCGGTCGATCTCAAAATACAGTCACGCACAAAAATGTATTTGCGTTACGATGGATTTGCAGAGAAAAGAAAGAAAAATTATTTACAATGTTTACTGTTGCATAAGGAACGAAGCTGATAGAAGTATTTTGTTTTTGTATGCATTTTTTTGGAATAAGCATCATCTAGTTAAGTATATTAACATTTCTGTGACGCAAGTTGTGGACCAAATGAACACCCACAGTATATTTTTATTTCTAACCAGTTAAAAAATAGCTGTTACACCGATGTTATTCTACAATAAACATTTTACTTACATAATCAAACAATATTATACTCAAGCCTTTTTGTGCGCGACTATACCCCCATGCGCAAACATATCCCTTCCACTGACGCCCCAGAGCTCTTTTTACCTGCGTTGACTTATACTGTGACAGTGAACGCCATAGGAATTCCAAATTCTTAACTAGTTTAGAGTTCAGTAACAAATACATGGTCTAAAATTGACAAATTTAGGAAAAAAAACCAACTCTAATTTAATAAGTTCTAGACAATGACATCCCACATGTAATGCCGGAAAATAAAAATATAAATATATTTCTGTCGGCTCCTTTTCATGTATTCCCATACTGAAATATACACCCCCGTGAAAATTAATTTAAGTTTTAATTAAATATCCGGTTTTGGGTCAACATTTTACTTAACAGATCCAAATTGCAGATCTGTACCTCATTCCGTCTGCAAGCTAGAGACCCTTGACATACGGACAGACAACAGAGGCTCCGTTTTGCCCTATGGGCTAGGCACGGAATCCTAAAAAGGAAACAGTTGAAATAATTTTATAAGATCATGTCTTTTCTTTACATACAAATAGCATAACTTTTGAACCATTAAGATAAAGAATTGAAATTTAGCGCATAAATTGCATTAATTGCCCACATCATATAATAGTCCATACTAAATGCAACCAATATAATACCTTTTCAACTATTTGGTACAATCAATACTTTCATGTTGTCATTAATAAACAGTGATGGGCAAGATTTTAAATACAATTTTCCTGATTGTCCCATAAACCGGTAAAATACGGAACCATTTCCGTCGATATTTATACCGATAAACATCGAGCTGCTAATTTGGTAGGACTACGCGCCTTAAAAAAAGTAACTAAAAGCAGTAAAGGGCACGAGTGGAAAAATCCGTTTCTTGAAAAAGTACTAGGGAGAGAAACAAACAGTATTTTATAGCCCGAAGCGACTCCCAATTAAAAGCTTTTAAATGTTAGTCTTTACACTTTCGAACATTTATTTCATTCTGTTTGAGTAAAGGTACCTACTTCTTTTATATCGTGATGTATTAATGTTCTTTATTTAGGTACTTACTAGAATTATTTCAAATTCAAAACGTATAGTTTAGATAGGTTTTTGTAAAGTTTCCCAGTTTTCGAGAAAACAGGAAGAACTCACGTAAGATTATGTTTTTATTGCGAAATCCATCGCTTTGGAATACTCTAAATAGTATCATTATAGTGCATTACAAACCAGAAAAGATAAATTAGAAACAAATGTAAAGACAAGAATTTGAAAATTTCCTCGGGCCAGGATTCGAACCTGCGACCTCTTGTTTCCCAGACAAGCGCGCTACCAATTGCGCCACCGAGGTACTTACCTAGACCGTTGAATTTTTCCACCATACTTGTCCACCGAATATTTTTGTAACTATTTGATCTAACTAGCTTGTAATGCACATATTGACGCTCACGGGGGCGTTATGTGATTTCACGCCTTGTTCTTAGGAAACAGATGGCGCTGTCGTCGCTACAATATGTGTTGCTTCAGACAGTTAAGAAATTCACAGTTCTCATTAAGTGAGATTATGTTTTTATTGCGAAATCCATCGCTTTGGAATACTCTAAATATTATTATTAGAGTGCATTACAAACCAGAAAAGATAAATTAGAAACAAATGTAAAGACAAGAATTTGAAAAAATTCCTCGGGCCAGGATTCGAACCTGCGACCTCTTGTTTCCCAACTCACGTAAGGTCTTAAAAAAGCTGTTAAGGCACGGCCACTTTAGAAAAAAAAAGCATTACTTAACTTACCTACCGGAATAAGTCTACACAAATAGCAATGTTTTCAAGCAACGTCAAAAGCTAAAAATTTCTTATTTCTTCTTTAAAATTCTTTTGCTATTTCGAAATTGTTAATTTCTATTTCTAGGTATTTGATTAAAGAGACTCAATAATCAATAATTTTATTAAGAGTTGTTAAGTTAAATAGAAGATTTTTTATGTATTTGTTAAGGTTTGTATGCTGTATTATTTATTATTATTATATTATTATTCTGGTAAGCAAGAAAATAATTATTTTTATTTGGCAGCCCTTTCGCAGTTCTTAAAGATACTTATTGTGCGAAAACACAATGTCTTCGTTTGAGGCCAGGTAAAATGAATTTATTTACGTTGTTCATTTATTTATAAATAATAACTAAAATAAAATGAAAATATTACTTTCATTTTCATTAGGTACTTGATATTCAGATTCAAAAGTTCAGTTCTGGTATTTGGGATCACTTAACAAACGAGTTTAAAAAATATGCAAGCCACTTCTTTTTCCGCTAAATTCATAGTGCCTGTTTTGGTATGAATTATTAGTACATTACGATACGAGAGCGATGAAACGTTTTCTGACGAGTGTGAGTTTGCGGCACGAGCCGAAGGTGAGTGCTGCAATCACACGAGTCGAGAAAAAGTTTCTCGCACGAGTATCGTATAATATTTTATAGCACAAGTGGGGAAAATGCCGACTTTACGCAAGCGCAGCACGGTGTGCTATAAAATAATTTATTTCATGTACCAGCGACGCGTTACTTAAAAAAAAAAATTTCGCCATATACTCGTTAAGAATTTATGTTTTATTATTATTATTAGAAAAAATACAGTATGATATTCTTTATTGCACACCAATAAAAAAAAACAAAAGTTTCAAAAATAAAAACCGAGTAAATTTGCGGTCTTATCACCTATAAATTGAGAAACTTTTAAAAGAAAGAGATAATGTGTAGATGCAGTGTACAGAATAAATATAATGAATAAAAATATTATATATGCATGAAGCACTTCATGTAAATATGTTACAAAAGAACTTATATAAAAAAATATTAAAGTAATATTTAATTTAGAAAATACAGGTATCCGTACACAGTAGCGACTACGGTAGAACAAAACTCATAAAAATAAATCTAACAAGCGATCCGAAAATCCTTTTCATCAAAACTTCCGTCGGGGCCAATAAAATCGATGGACCGATTTGCATGGGACAAGGCACTCCAACTTTTAATATAGCCATGTAGGGTATCCCTTACTTTTGCACGTAGAAAAACTCAGGAACTCTAAACGGTCTTTTCTCGTGCCGTTTTGCAAGCTTTATTAGTTTTGAACTTTTCCTTTTCGCTATTTTAAGGTGACTTTCGTTTGTATAGCCCAATTCATACTAGAGATTTGGTAAATGGTCAGGACCAAGGTTCAAAGATACTTTGTGTGAAATACGCAAAAAAAATGTTGGCTTCAATAATGAGAAGAGGTTATTCTTGAACAAGTATGGGGGCAGAACAGTGGCGTAGCTAGGTGGACAAGGGCCCCGGTGCATAGAGAAAGGATCGGGCCCTCACCCCCTCTTTCCACGTAGCTTGAACTTATACTGGCCTTCAAAATTCCCCGGAGCTCAGGGGCCCTGGTGCATTGCACCACCCGGCCCTACGATAGCTACGCCACTGGGGCAGAAACATATTATTTTTCGTATTTCGAAAGCAGGGTTATTGAACCTTGGTCCTGACCACTTACTGAGCCTCCAGTACGAATTTGGCTTTATGAACGAAAGTCACCTTATATTTAAAAGACAGACATTCAGTAGTATTGAATACTGAATGTCTGCGGTGTTATTTGTACTATAGTATGTTCGAGATAGCATGATATGGGTGACAGTTCGTAATTTTCCGTTTCACCTATACTACTCACACCATGCTACATACACACAGGTACAAAAGAAAATATTAGGTTTTAGAAAGAATGTATATCATTATTGCAAAAATACAATAAATTGAAACAATAATCACAGTGTATTCGTTAAATTTATCAAAAAAAGATTCAGAAATAAATGTCTTTTTGCTACTTGATGCGTGGATCGGAACGTTAACCCACAGGTACTGACACTACATAATTGAAAATAGATCGATGAATCGGTGCGGACATCTTATCGGATCGCGTCAGTATGAGTTCATCTTGTATGCGGTTTGTGTTTTCGTTGCGGTTGCTTTGCGTGCTATTTGTTTTGATGTTTGTTACAGTTTTTATTGATTTTTGTTTCGTTATTGTTGTTTGTTTTTGGAGAAATGCCGAGAAAAAAAAACGTTGAACTTTCAAGCTTGGGAGTTATTGGTTCGTTTAATTTAATTAATTTAGAAATTAACAAAAAGTAGTTTGGATAATCAAAGATCAATCAAATAAAAATTGATTTGATAGCCCTTGTTAACGATCTCGGTACTTAAAAAAATCGATTCTATTTCGTTATGGCACATAACTATAACTGTCATCTTTGAACTGCCACCCATATCATGATAACTCGAACATACTATATGGTGGTTTTAATAGCAGTAACTGCGTTGCAAAGTTCAGAAAACCTTTACAGTGGATTTTAGTTATTTTATTATTGTAGGCCATCGTCCAAAGGGGTGTTTTTCTATGAATAGTATTGTCAACAATCATATTCATAGAAAAAAAAACCCTTAGACACACAGTCTATTAGCTGTCCAGTGTCCACCACGTTAATAAATAAATTTTTAACAAAAAAATTATAACCGACTTCAAATTAAATAGCAGACATTCACTAAAAAGTTTCAAATAATTACATATTGACCGATGGTACCAAAATGACACTTTTGCTGACTTCTTTCTTCCTGAAACACATTTTCTCTAGAAGTCGGCGCTCCCATACTGGTTTTTGTGTTCTATGTATACTATATGTAATGCGCCGACTTCCATATAACATATATGTTTCAGGAAGAAAGAAGTCGGCAAAAGTGTTATTTTTGTACCATCGGTCAGTATGTAATTATTTTAAACTTTTACATAATTTGAAGTATGTTATAATTTTTTTATTAAAAGTTTATTTATTTCATGTTTTTTGCTGTTGACGGGATAAATTGTGGAAAATGGGTAGACTACAGTGAGAACTCTGATTATGACAATTTTCAAGTTATATCCTACAATTAGCACACTAACACAAAGTGATTGCCGCAATTAAGAGTTATGTGCTGTCATCCGTTAAGGAGTTCTATGGTGATGAAGCCAGGACCGAAGGTCGGTGGGCATATTGTCAATTTTCAAGTAATACCCTAGAATCAGCACACTCACACAAATTGATTGCCGCAATATCGAGTGATATGCTGTCATCGATTGAGGAGTTCTATGGTGATGAGGCCAGGATCGAAGGTCAGGTGCATATGTCAATTTTCAAGGGACACCTTGCCATCAGCATCCTGATACAATATCGAGTGATATGCTGTCATCCATTGAGGAGTTCCACTGCCTATCTCTGAAGACCATCATCAGATCACAACCAAACTAAAATAAGACCGACCTGGAAGCAAACTCTTTCAAACAATAAAATAAAAATCATATCTCTTTAGAAGTGTCGGAGATATTTGCCTCAATATCGAGTGATATGCTGTCATCCATTGAGGAGTTCCACTGCCTATCTCTGAAGACCATCATCAGATCACAACCAAACTAAAATAAGACCGACCTGGAAGCAAACTCTTTCAAACAATAAAATAAAAATCATATCGCTTTAGAAGTGTCGGAGATATTTGCCTCAATATCGAGTGATATGCTGTCATCCATTGAGGAGTTCCACTGCCTATCTCTGAAGACCATCATCAGATCACAACCAAACTAAAATAAGACCGACCTGGAAGCAAACTCTTTCAAACAATAACATAAAAATCATATCGCTTTAGAAGTGTCGGAGATATTTGCCTCAATATCGAGTGATATGCTGTCATCCATTGAGGAGTTCCACTGCCTATCTCTGAAGACCATCATCAGATCACAACCAAACTAAAATAAGACCGACCTGGAAGCAAACTCTTTCAAACAATAAAATAAAAATCATATCGCTTTAGAAGTGTCGGAGATATTTGCCTCAATATCGAGTGATATGCTGTCATCCATTGAGGAGTTCCACTGCCTATCTCTGAAGACCATCATCAGATCACAACCAAACTAAAATAAGACCGACCTGGAAGCAAACTCTTTCAAACAATAACATAAAAATCATATCGCTTTAGAAGTGTCGGAGATATTTGCCTCAATATCGAGTGATATGCTGTCATCCATTGAGGAGTTCCACTGCCTATCTCTGAAGACCATCATCAGATCACAACCAAACTAAAATAAGACCGACCTGGAAGCAAACTCTTTCAAACAATAAAATAAAAATCATATCGCTTTAGAAGTGTCGGAGATATTTGCCTCAATATCGAGTGAATGCTGTCATCCGTTAATGAGTTCTGCGGACAAATATGGCCATTTTGCCATACTATCGTTTGGTACTGTGCAACGCAACCTTGCTGCGTCTGTGGTTAGAAGCAACATTTCGGGCCGAGACACTTTACCAAAAAGACCGTGATAAGCCGCATTACACGTCTTGTATAAAAGCGCTATAAATTTTTCAGCCTAACCTATACTTTATTCTGTGAGAGTTTGAATGCCTATGTCATCTTGGAGGCTGTAGTTTTTTTATAAGCAACCAGTACACTTTCTTCGCAATACCTGTAAATAAAATGAAACATTTAAGAATATGGACAACTACTAGCAAGTTCGGCTGCGTGTACTTATGATAGTTTTTTAATTTCTCACGGAAATGTAATTTTCAAACATAAACACTATTCTAGTGAGTACACAGAGCACCCTGGAGCCTTCAGTACCGAGAGCCTCACCTGCGAAAAAGATTGTGTCGCATCCTGTAGGATGCTGTGAAACGCTAGGAAGTTCTATAAAATATCAGATTCTATTTTTGGCACCTTTTCAATTGGTACGTATTTTTTTCTTTGGTAGTACCAGCTAACATCCAACATTCTTGGTTTTTCATATTATTCAAGTGGTGTAGTAAGATAGAAAGACATCAGTTTCGCTTTCAAATGCTACGATGTTGTTGTGCGGTGAATTCACAGCATGAAGGATAAGTCACATATCGACCTCTTCGTGGTTTAATAGCAACGGATACAAATTTGTTTTTTCGTTAATAGATAAAACATGATCTTCGTCTTTATAGGCACCAGCTATGACCAATAACTCCCCAAGTCACACGACATTATTTCGTCAGCCAAGAAAGCTGCCAGATTTGTCATATTTTCAAGGGACGCTAGAAAGTTTGCCCAGTTCTAGGTGAGACGGACTGTACAAGACGAAATCAAATCCGTATGAGGCGGGCCGATGAGCTTCGCTTTTACCTTGTGTTTGACTGTATACTCATCGCACGGTACCTGCGGTTTTAAATAATAAATTATTTATATGCACTGAAACATCATTTAGTGCATCCAGTGTTTAGTTGAATTGAGAAAAACTTAGATTATAGGGAAATATATCGCTTTGGATACTCTGATTTCTCATTGGTAATAATACCTAATAATAATAAAACTTAGAGGTGGTAGAGCTGATGCTGGGCTCGACTGTGGAGGTACCACCATCTTACTCGCAAATCCTCCCGAAGTTATTCGGGGGAGAGTAAGAGAACAGTTCTCAGGCAAAACCAGGCGGCCCACCATTGCATGGGACCGATGGATAGCGGTATATCCATCCCCAATTGCCGGGCCTCATTAAAAACAAACTGGTGACGGGCAGCAGCGTCACTGGTGCAAGGGTTTCGGCACCGCGCTCACCAACCCGCTTGCCCAGCGTGTGTGAGTATGGGCATTTCCTCCAGGAGGACCACCAAGAGTAGCGAAATCCTGGAAAGGCCTATGTCCAGCAGTGGACGAAAAAGGCTGATGGATGATAATAAAACTCATCGAATTATTGATAACCTAGTAAAGCAACATGATCTCTTATGTAGTTTTCCTGAAAATTTGCCTAAAACTGCGTTGGTTTTAGGGATTACAGTAGAAACCTTGGGCTTTTTAGGGTTCTTTATTTTTTGTCGCCTTGATGTTGTTATGACATCTATATTGATATTATTTATCATGATTTTGGGTTCCGTACCTGTATCGTGTGATGGTACGGAACCTTTTGTGCGCGAGTCCAACTCGCATTTGGCCAAATTATTAAAGAACTTATGACCCTTTTATCCTCATAATGGAATGATATCCATTGCAATAGCAAATCTGGTTAAAGGAGCCAATAAATATTCGTCCAAGATTGTCATCCATAATTTTTAAAGGACTTCTAGTGTATGTACTACATACGACTTTTAGATATTTATTTTTAAAATCTACGACCCCGATAATCCTGAAAAAGAAACAGCTTCAGCATTTCTGGGGCCACATATAAAACTTTTTTTTTTTTCGGAATATGTACGACATTTTGCTTTATTTGCCCTTATGCGTCAAGATACAGCTGGCAAGATTGAAAAATTGTAATCAGGAGGGTCTAATTACCCAAAAAAAATGTTTCCAAAAGTCTCAAAAAATGCCGTCAGGAACGAGAAATAAACGTCTTTTCTCATTTTTGGTGTCTAGCATGGGTAAAACGCCGACAAGAAGCTAAAATAAATTCTTCAAAAATTATATTAATTATATAGGTTACCTCTCCTACACGTAAAATGGGAATGATTTTTAGGGTTCCGTAGTACCAGAAAGGTAAAAGAAACCATTCATGGTGAGACTCCGTTGTCCGTCCGTCCGTATGTCACAGCCTCATCCTCATATCATAAGTTGAGAACCGATAAAGATAAAGACTTGAAAACACAAAAATAGCATTCACTTGCATACATAATACGGTATAGAAACAATAAAAATTTGACATTGCTTAAAATATTTCCAAAAAGAGAAAAATAAAAAAATATCCCGGTATCAAATTGTAGATAATAAAGAGCTGATCATAAAAATATATTTTTACCATATTTACTGGCACCGATTTCGAGAAATCCTTGAAAAACCATAAAAAATGCATGTCCCCCCTCCCCCGCTTATTTCCAAAACTTGTGGACCGAAAAAAATGAAAAAAGGCATGGTAATTTGGGATTACGTAAAGATTGCAGGAAAAATATAGCGGTCGAGAAATTCACGATATTAAAATGACAAAATTACATTTTTCATCCACGAGTTTTATTTCGAGTACGGTATAAAAATATTTGTGTCTCTTTTGTTACTATACGTGAAAATAAATTTAATTTATGCAGCCAAATTCTTACTGGAGGCTATGTAAGTGCTCAGTATCAAGGTTCGATGATCCTTTTTGTAAAATTAGTAAATTATTTTCTTCGCGTTCCTTACAAACACAAGCCCAGCCCCGAGTCAATTACTATGACGTCAAGATTTTATTTTGCGAAATTAGCAAAAAGTGTTATCAATCCGTGTTACTGATCACTTACCGAGCCTCTGGTATGAGTTTGACTGGATAAATAAAAGTCACCTTATATATTGGATAACCTATTTAATCATCCGTTACAAAATGC
Organism: Ypsolopha scabrella; assembly: GCA_910592155.1. Classification (NCBI taxonomy): domain Eukaryota; kingdom Metazoa; phylum Arthropoda; class Insecta; order Lepidoptera; family Ypsolophidae; genus Ypsolopha; species Ypsolopha scabrella. The sequence goes on from OU342969.1 coordinate 9,467,951, forward strand.
AAGAGTACAATTTAGTACCGAATATACATACACAACCACAATCATGAGCACTCAGACCAAATAAAAACTCTTTTTTTATTTGGTCTGATCATGAACATTGCAGCGCGTTAATACACATCTGGAAACTAGATGGCGCTGGGAGTTCTCTACATAATAAATGCAAGAGTACAATTTAGTACCGAATATATATACACAACCACCATCATGAGCACTCAGACCAAATAAAAACTCTTTTTTTATTTGGTCTGATCATGAACATTGCAGCGCGTTAATACACATCTGGAAACTAGATGGCGCTGGGAGTTCTCTACATAAAGAATGCGAAGAGTACCTACCTACTGCGTGTGAACAAGACCGTACAGAGTACATTATCATAATACTGCTACGCTCACATAATTATACAACTTGTAAGTGCTCAGTATCAAGGTTCGATGATCCTTTTTGTGAAATTAGTAAATTATTTTTTTCGCGTTCCTTACAAACACAAGCCCAGCCCCGAGTCAATTACTATGACGTCAAGATTTTATTTTGCGAAATTAGCAAAAAGTGTTATCAATCCGTGTTACTGATCACTTACCGAGCCTCTGGTATGAGTTTGGCTGGATAAATAAAAGTCACCTCATATATTGGATAACCTATTTAATCATCCATTACAAAATGCAAGAGTACAATTTAGTACCGAATATACATACACAACCACAATCATGAGCACTCAGACCAAATAAAAACTCTTTTTTTATTTGGTCTGATCATGAACATTGCAGCGCGTTAATACACATCTGGAAACTAGATGGCGCTGGGAGTTCTCTACATAATAAATGCAAGAGTACAATTTAGTACCGAATATATATACACAACCACCATCATGAGCACTCAGACCAAATAAAAACTTTTTTTTTATTTGGTCTGATCATGAACATTGCAGCGCGTTAATACACATCTGGAAACTAGATGGCACTGGGAGTTCTCTACATAAAGAATGCGAAGAGTACCTACCTACTGCGTGTGAACAAGACCGTACAGAGTACATTATCATAATACTGCTACGCTCACATAATTATAAAACTTGTCCTCGGCTATTATCTTTGCTTGCTTCTTATTGATTTCACTCAGATCACAAATAGAAGACTTCCCGCTACTAATGATATTTATAATTAGTTATTTCATAAGATTCGGTTTAACTGCCTTATTGATGAGTCAACAAAGTGTGAAGTGATGACACTTTCATAGACAATCTATACTCTAATGTTAATTTAAAATGTGCTACCATCAATTCTTTTTTTAGTCATCATCATAAACAGTTATGGACAAGATTTTAAATAACTTTCTTCCTGCCTGTTCCCAAAACTGTCGAACTACGGAACCCTAGGTATGCGAGTCTGACTCGCACTTGACCGGTTTCTTTTTTATATATCCCATGGTGTATTGGATAGGTCGTACAAAGCGTAATATTGCGTGTGTGTGAAAATAATGTTTTGATTCAGGTAATATTATTTATAAATGGTAACATAAAATGTTATACATTTAAACACATGACAACATATTTTATCAAAGATAAGAATCGCAAAAAGGTAACTACAAAATAGAGAGGTCCCGGGTTCGAATCCCAGTTCAGAATTTCTCACAACCAGTTTTTTCTCTGCTGCCTTTTAAAGCCGCAATGATATGACACTAATTTGTACTTTTTCTTTTCCCAACCGGTTTTGCTATACTTAATAGTATTTAAATATTAATCAAGTAAATAAATCATTGCTACAAATTACGTGTTATCTAAATTACGATCGGGCTTTATCAATATCAATCAAGTCACTCTAAAATATGTGACGATGAGAGTTCATGAGAGATTAAAATGCACATAAATAATTGAAAATATGAAATCGTCTTTTAGGTGGTAGAGCTAATGCCGAGCTCGACTGTGGAGGTACCACCATCTTACTCGCAAATCCTGCCGAAGTTGTTCGGGGCAGAGTAAGAGAACAGCTCTCAGGCAAAACCAGGCGGCACACCATTGCCTGGGACCGATGGATGGCGGTATTATCCATCCCCAATTGCCGGGCCTTATATTAATCAGACTGTCACTGGTGCAAGGGTTTCGGCACCACGCTCACCAACCCGCCTGTCCAGCGTGTGTGAGTATGGGCATTTCTTCCAGGAGAACCGCCAAGAGTGGCAAAATCCTGGAAAGGCCTATGTCCAGCAGTGGACGCAACAGGCTGATGGATGGATGGATAAAATCGTCTTAATCTGTTGAATTTTGATTACAAGCGTATTTTTTTGTTATTGTATTTCCTGCGCTGCATTAGGCAGTGAGCAAAGCAGAAAACTGAAATAAAAACGCGGGCCGCGCCACGGAAATCTCCGGAACGGAACGGAAAAGTTTAGTTTGTTGTCCGGTTTTGCCGCTAGAGGCGCTCCTGATGAATTGCGTTTTTAAGTGTTCCCACTCATAAATAATTATACTAATTAGAAATAATTTGATTTCGTAGCACGATATCACCTACTGTCGCGCTTAGTTGACTTTTCAATATTTTCAAGTAATCAGTAGCACAATGCCAACATTTCGAAACCACTATAAATTAGATCGCACTATGCCTATAATTGCATATAGACAAAAATTTTCCTTAATAATGTTTTCTAATCACAGTATGCCTACTTTGGACATCATCAGTGCTTTTTTTTAGCGATTTCGAGTTATTCTTGAGTGGGTGATTTTGAATGACGGTTTTGAAATCGCTTTTTTATTATTTGCATCTAATTTATTATGACAAAATCGCTACTGCGACATTCTTAATTTTTTGACGAGATTTGTCCTAAAAAAAGAGAAAGTACTTATAGTTTTATAATTAAGGTCTTAAAATATTTTGAAGAAGGTGCAAAAATGATTAATAATAATGATTTTAAACAAAACAAAGTAAAAACTTGGAATAAATAGAAAATAACTTTATTCTTCTTAACTTTTCCAATAAAAACCCTAGCCACTAATTTAATTAGCATTGAAATGTGTAGTGGTTTTTGGTTTAAAACGTGACATAAATATATTATATCTAAATACACCGACAGACAGCGTTTTTAAATTTTGGTTTATAAAGAAGACAAGAAAAAAGATCTGGTAACACCGCCGATGAAAATATTTACACCCACCGTCTTTTCGTTTATACATAAACATCATCCCTCTCCGTTACTGTCCTATATACAAACTGACGTAACTGTGTAAAAACCTAATAAACATTCGTCTTTTTATTTTACACAGTTCTGTCTAATCGTCATATCTTTATCATTTACCGTCCCATCAGGAAAATACGGTGGGTGTAAATATTTTGAGTTAATGAGAACTGTGAATTTCTTAACTATCTGAAGCAACACATATTGTAGCGACGACAGCGCCTTCTGTTTCTTATGAACAAGGCATGAAATCACATAACGCCCTCGTCAGCGTTCAGTATGTGCATTACAAGCTAGTTAGATCAAATAGTCACAAAAATATTCGGTGGACGAGTATGCTGGAAAGATTCAACGGTCTAGGTAAGTACCTCGGTGGCGCAATTGGTAGCACGCTTGTCTGGGAAACAAGAGGTCGCAGGTTCGAATCCTGGATTCTTGTCTTTGCATTTGTGTCTAATTTATCTTTTCTGGTTTGTAATGCACTCTAATAATAATATTTAGAGTATTCCAAAGCGATGGATTTCGCAATAAAAACATAATCTAATATATATTGTTTGTAATTGACTTAGGCCGCTTTTCAATGTGAATTTTTTCAAGGAATTTACGAAAATAAACTGTAGTGGTAGAAGCCCGACTCTTACTGTATTACATATTTTTTCTAATATCTAAAGTCACACATTCGATTGATCACACAAGGGGGCCTAAATACATCTTGAATATTTGTTTTTATTTCTTACCATCTTGTAAAGGTATATGAAATAATATATTTAAGTATAGAGAAATATATATTTATATATATAATATTTGAATTATTCAAAGGTAATGAATGTAAGATAAAAAAGCTGATTTTTACAAATACGCAGTAGATTCCTATTATTTAAAGCATGGCATCCCCAAAATGACATTTCATTCAAGCCGTACCTCGACGCGTCACCCAAGCTTCACCTGCGTCGAATTTTCAAATTTATTATTGACAAAGAAAGCCTTGTGATAAGTGTGATTTTATACACATCTCGGTGATAATATTAGATTTAAGATTGTTATGTTATTGTTGCAAAGTGAAAAACTCAACGAGGTAAGCAGTGTGCGCTTGTACGGTAGGTAGGTGGGAGAGTTTTGTTTGGGACATTAGCGAGATCGATAACCCGGCGAAGAGCCATGAGGCGCGTCGCTGAGGTTATGTCGCGAACGAGTACTCGAGTCTCGAGTTCAAGTAACGGTACCCGGAGGACGGAGCGCGGGCGACTCGCATTACAGCCACAGAATCCGGTCGCGCCTGGGTCCAGTTAGACTGCTCCTAGTCGTGTCTAGAACTCCGCGGCGCCCTCGATCCGTGCGGCTGCCGTTCACTGTAAATAAATAATTCGGTAATCAGCTTCGCTTACGACGCCCATATCCTCTACCTTTAGACCGCTCGAGACCTTCGACGTCCCTTTTGAGATGTGCGCCTGTTCTTCCAGCTTACCCTGCCTGCGTGAGTGCCAAGAGCCCCAGACTCCCAGCCATTAGATTGAGTGGAGTGCCCCCTGTGTCCGCCCACACGTAGCCCCGTACGCAGCCAAAATTCCACGAGACACATCGGATTCCTCCAGTATGGATCTGGAGAAAGCCCCCGCTCTACTCGAGGAAGACTCAAAAGTCACCCTCACAATCAGACTGATCATGCAGGGGAAGGTAAGAGATGATGCTTTATTTCTGTCTTGTCGTTTGGTGGAATTTGCATTGCATTCTTTGGGTTCTAAATGGGTGAGATTGAAATATCAACAGTAGTTTTGAATAAAGTGAGATTGGTTTTAAAGTTCTTCCAAACTGAATTTTATTTATGTGGCAGTGAACATTTTACCTTCTTCTAAATGGCACTATTTTCCTATATTAGCTGCTTTATAGATGTTAAATAGTTCCTAGAATAAAATACCCTAGTACTATCGAATAAAACCTAAAGGCCTACTTTTTGCTTATACTGTAAACATTGCAATAAGTAATAAATAGGAGTGAATAAGTGGGTTAGTGGTATTATTTGGTGGTACCTTCCTTGCTTTTGTTATACTTTAGTAGGTGTATACATTTGATGTTAATCAACTATTTGTATAGCACCTAGAGGAGATACTCCTGTTGTGTTGGACTTCGGTATAGAATTGTCATTGCAATAACAAATTGTAAAGCCGTTTCTGAAGGCTTTAATTTTAATTTTAGTGCTGTCAAAACTAAATGGTCTTTATTCCAAAATAGTTCTTTAGTGTTAACAAAATAAGCTATTTTAGTTTTAACTAGAACTAAAATTAAAGCCTTCAGAATCGACTTTATTGTACCATTTCTCATAATCATTTTATTCTTAGTTCTAAATATGAGCTAAAACATTTAATTAAATGCATATTTATGCCCAAAAAGATATTCAAACAACAACAAAACTTTTAATGCAAGGCCTAGATACATACTAAGCTTTTGCCCAAAACTTAGTCTACACTGCCAACCTAAGTCAGACAACTCCAAGAACATTATAAACATTTTTGTATCTATGTACACTTACACATGCACAGGCACTATCCAGTAGCAAAATGCTACTAACGTTTTTAGTGCTCAATATAGCAAAACACAGGGTTTATAAACATGAAGTGAGCATACAGATAGACAAATAAAAAATAAAACATACTAAATTCAAAATGAAAATCGACTGAACCATCAAGTGCATTTCTTAATCTAGAACAAGAGTATAAAAGAAACAAAGCCTTTCAAGAAGATTTAAAAATGAAATATCCAATAAAAAAATGGATGTGTTGGCCAGAATGCTTTCTTGTATTTCAAGTTTTCTCATAATCATATAAACTATTTATCAATAAACTAGTAAAGTGCTCCACCTATTGAACCAGCAGCCACCACTGTGTTCGACTTTACTAGCCTAGGTTCACTGATGTCTTTACTAGCACTCATAATACATACACTGACAAACTTGATGTTATGAGCAACGAGAGTGCGAAATCAACCAATTTATGTAAAAAGAATTGTGACATGTCCCTGCTCACTCACTTTTTTATTACCTGACTATTAACAAGATTTTCCCTCTGTTTTAGCCCCAGCCCAAATTATGAAAATTTGGCAAATCTATTTTTCTTAATAATGCAACATAATGTTAGGAAACTTCCCTTATTTTTATGGTAAGTGAATTATCATGCCTCCATCCCAATAATGTAAGACATATGGGAAGAAATTTGTTTAAATAAAATTTTGGAAGCAGATGGGAACTATAAAAAGGTAATTTTTAAAAGCAGTGGGAACAACCCCATTAATGTCAAAAAAATTTAGGGATTCATGTGTTACTGGTGTGTCGGTCATCAATTGCCACAGTTACATTCCCCTGGAACCTGGAACAGATATCCATTTGAAGAGTTTTTTTCTACAGTTGAGGAGTCTGAAATAAATAGTCTGAATAATATATTTTTCCTTTATTTTGGATCAAAGTGTGATTTAATGTCTTGTTACTCTGACAAGTAAGGTACCATGTAAGTTAATTACTTTCTTGATTTATTTTTTAAAGTATACATTTGAAAAATCTGAAAGTTTTATATTATATGGCACAGCTATTATGTAGGGGAAGTATGGTGATTTTTGAAACTGAAACTATATGAATTATATTATAATGATAGTGATGCTCAGAATATTCGTTGTGTTGCTGTGTAGCTTCCACATAAATATAAAGTCATAGTTGTGACTGGCCCAGTTTGTCTTTTTTTATGAACAACTTCTTAAAACTGCTTACAAATTTTATTATGTACTAGCATTTGCCCTCTTAGATTTTGCTTCAAAAAGTGACATTCTTATTTTATTGCTTATTTCGACACAGATTTTTGTTCTCAATACACCAGAACAACTCAAGTGTCTATTCACTTGGACTCTAGAGAAAAACAAAATGTTGTGGTTCAAAACCCTCAGGAAACCAAATAAATATAAATTATAGGCATACCCAATCCAATGGAAGCTTTCGTTCAAAATTATTATTATGATGTTATTTACAGTAAGAGCTCAGGAAAAATTGCACCAAATGTGGTTCAGGAAGAAAGTTATCCAATGGTTTTTTTATATATTTATATACATATATCCTGCAATATTAGTGTTATGTTCCTATTTTGGAACAATTTTCAAACCTTTATAATACACAATTGTTTTCAAATCATAATGTAGCAGGATTACGATTACCTATATTCAACTTTGAAATATTGGATTCATCCATTTTAATTTACTTTTGCTTCATTTGCATATTTAGCAGCAGCAGCAGTTTAAGCTAAGCATTTTCTTTAGGTCCCAACAGTAGCGTTCCTACTACATGATCTGGATTTATTTATTACCCGCACAATCAATTAGATTTAGGGTACTGTATAAAACTAATTACCGATTTTGCTATAAAACACAAAATGTATAATTAAAGAGATGTTTGATTTTGACAGGTGACAGTCAGAATAATCAGAAAAAAAAATAATTTCTCTGGAATACTACCACATTTCGATATGATATTTTAGGGTATAATTCTACTTAGGTTTTTGTGAGTTATGAGAAAAGATTATAAAAAAAAAATTTTTTTTGTTTTTTTCTTTATGAAGTAATTTTTAATCAAATAATTAGGCTTTAAGCTTAATTAATATTTTTCTTTTTAATTTGTAATTTATTAGTTTTAATTTGTTTATGCAAGCTTTGTTTGTGGCTGCTTTTGTAGTTACTCATATAATTTGGCATGTTTTTAATTTTGTTTAATTAAGGTTTATTATTTTTGAAAATTGTACCGGATTTATATGTGAGGGCTGTGTGCTCCTATAATTTGTATCACTCTGCAGGACAAATGTATAGAACTAAGAATATGTTTGAAATCGGAGTATACAGTTGTAGCTCCGTAATAAATAAATAAATAAATAGATTAAGAATATAAAGCATTTGTAAGAAAACGCTAATAGCCATAAAAAATAGTTTGCAATTTTCCTAAAAAAGCCTATATTTAGTATAAAATGCAAGTGGATTACCTGTTGTTACACATTTTTCTTGAGGTTACACCCGAGAATTGTATTGTGATAACTTGGCTGTATGTATATCAATATTTAATAGAGAAAAAAAATATGGATATTTTTATTATAAACAAAATACCTTTAAAAATTTATATTTATTAAACTAAAGTGAATTGACACACCTGAGTTTTTCTCGTATATGTATTGAGAAAAATTTCTCTGTTGAACTAAGCAATAAAATAAAATTGACATAATTTGAAGCAAAATCCAACACTGTGCACCAGTGTTTATTCAACCTCTGCCCCGTTTTCGGCTTAAGCGTTATTTTTTCAACACCCCTAATAGCCTTATGTTGACCAGGATCACTACCATGATAATTTAAAAAAACGCATCCAAATCCGTTCAGTGGTTTTCGAGTTAAAACAGAACATACGGCCAGACAAAAAATCTAAAAATGCTAGTTAAGGGCTTGTATTGGGTCTTTCAACGGTTTTTGTTTTAATATGCTGAGTCAACTACTTATCTGATCAATGTAAAACTTGGACACGTGTTTTTTCAGACCTTTGTCTTTCCGTTGTCAAGTCGGTTACCTGATTAGACACATTTCGCTCGATAGATTTTATTTTTGAAAATGGTGCCTTTTTAAGTTATAATTTCGCTTTATGACTAAACGGCTTGAGTTTTATGTCTGAAATTACTGCTATCACAAGAAAACATCGTTTGTTGTCCGATGTCAGGTGGAAATACTCCTACATCAAATACTTTTTCGTAAAATCCAGAAAAACCTCTAAAATTCACTGATTTTGCGTGCCGCCAGCACGCGAAGCGAGCATTCTAATGTAGACTTTCTGACAACATGCTGAAGTTCAAAATCGCTCAGTAAGATTATCGTGCACCAGGGGTAAGGCCTTAAATAATCCATTTATAGTTTAAAATTTTGAAAAAATACTCAATGTACGGACATGACTTTCTTAGTACTTTATTGTTACGTGGGACGCACTATAAGTTTCCGGAATGAATATGAAAAAATACTATTAAAGGTACAAAATTAATTTATTGTTTTTCAAAATAATCTCCCTTGGCGTCTATGCACTTTTTCATTCGATCAAACCAGTTTTGAAAACTTTTGTGCCACTCCCCTGTGGTGACCTCTGAAACGTGTTTTTCATACTCCTCGACAGCCTCTTCTGGTGATGAAAATCGTTGACCGCGTAATTGGTTCTTAATTTTTGGGAACAGAAAAAAGTCACAAGGTGCCAGGTCGGGACTGTATGCAGGATGACTCATGAGTTCTACATTTTTCGTCTTCAAAAAGTCGTTTGTCTGTCTGGCCGTGTGAGAACTAGCATTGTCGTGGTGCAGGATGATACGGCGTTTACGGTTATTTTTACGGAGTTCGTCAATAACTTCCGGCAAACAAATGGTCGTGTACCAGTCACTATTCACGGTACGACGATTCCCTAAAGCAACAGTAGCCACGTGTACAGTTTTATTAAAAAAAGAAGCAATCATCCGCTTAGATGCACTTTTCACGCGCGCCACTTTGGTTGGTTTCGGCTCATCTTGAAAGACCCATACGCTCGATTGCTGCTTTGTTTTGGGATCTTAGCAATAAATCCATGTTTCGTCACCTGTTACTATGTCCCACACCAAATTTGACGCACCTTCGTTGAATATGGTAAGCATGGCACTGCACCAAGTGACGCGGTCCGTTTTTTGAGCCTCGGTCAAGTTGTGTGGGATCCACCGCGAGCACAGCTTTCTCACACCCAAATGTTTGTGTAGGATTGATTGTATTTGACTCATGCCTATTTCTAAGGATGCGCGAATTTCATGGTAGGTCACATGCCTGTCTGTTTCAATCATACGGCGCACAGCATCGATGTTTTTGTTGGTCACAGCGGTGGACGGCCGACCATCGCGAGATTCGTCACTGAGATTGATACGACCACGCTTGAATTCTGCAAACCAGCTATAAACAGTCGTCTTGCATGGTGCTTCATTGCCAAAAGCTGTTTCAAGCCGAGCGATGCTCTGTTGAGTTGTCAAATTACACTTAAAATCGTAGAAAATCATACTACGAAAATTTTCCCGAGTTAAATCCATGTTGATGCAGACACACAATTTTTAAATGGCGCCACAAGGTAAAAACAAAAGACAGTCAGATGAAACAAACTGCATTCTACAGCCAAAGAGTTCTATTTTCAAATGTTGCAATAAATTTTTAAATATTGTTTATGTAAGTGGCCAGTTCCGGAAACTTTTAGTGTTACCTATGTATTAGTATAGGTTGGTTCGGGTAGGTCAGTGCACCAATTAAAGCGTGTTTTAAAAGGCCGAATTATGCCTGTTGTTTTCACTAAACTATCGAAGAATTCTTTTCACACAAGGCTGATTGCAGCATTCACAGGCTTATTACTATACAATCCGGTATTGAATTAATTTCCATTTTTTTTTAGCCAGAAGTGGAAATAGAGCTATACATTAAATATCTTTTACTAAATTGTTGTTACCCCTTTTTAGGGTTCCGTAGTCAACAAGAAACCCTTATACATTCGCGACTTAGCTCAGAGATTTTAGTACCTACTAGAACGCTGTGATTAGGCATGGATATGCATATTAATTACTTCGACAAAGTGATAAAATTAAATCTTGAAAAAGATCTTTTTTTGGTGTATCTTCCGTACTCGTAAAGTGGGGATGATTAAGCTTTAAAGTGCAAATTTTTATTAGCTCTCTGTCAGCTAAACGGTGGTTTTGGGATACATACGTGAAAAAATTCACGGCAGTGGTATAAATATGTATATTACGAAGCAAAAATAAAAACTATTACAGCTAAGTAGGCTTAACGAGTAGTATGCGACCAACTTAATTTTGCAGTTGTGTTACTAAATTTTGAGTAAGTTTGTACATTTTATTCAAATCATTTAAGTCAATGGTACGGAACCTTTAGGGGGCTTTAGTCCTACTCGCACTTGACCGGTTTTTTACTGTTCATAGCATGACAAATATTTACACGCTGCTTTACTTGAACTAGTAAATAAATGATAGTAGTATTGTTGGTAATTATAAGTTATCGTACCAGTTTACCAGTCGTAACCACCCTAAGATATGTCTGTCTAAATGAAAGCTTGGGAACCACTGGACCGATTATGACGTCATTATACCTGTTAGCAAAAAAAAAATCTTGTTAAGGCGCATAGGCATACCAACGTTTTAGTACAAAATTTGATGATCCGTTTCTCTGTTGTTTTTCGTAATAGACTAAAGATTAAGACAGTTTAATACAGGCATTTACAAAGTCACTATCTGGCTGAAATGTAAAATTTTGGTATAGGTACAATTTAAGGGCCCATAATACCTCGATTCGCAGTCCTGCTCTAACGCTTCTGCTTTTTAACTGTCTATCCTACTCTAATCAGATGCCGCGCACGCAAAACATCAGTTATTTTGAAATCGCGGCTACACTGATGATTTTTGCATTTTTATGTTATTGTCTGCATCTGCTTTATACTAATATCTGTTATATTATGCAAAGTTTCAGATCTAATTTCAAGTATTCATTGAATACTATCGGTTTATTGTACGTTTTGGAGAAAACTTTGTAATTTTTTTCCATCGAAAAAATTTAATGGTATCAAGTTTTCACCGTTGTGTTGACATATCATTAGTCCTCAACTTTACCATATATCAATTTCAGTGTGATTGTTGCAGTATTTGTTGCTATAAAGCAGAATCACACGAAGCGAAGTGAGGTATTATACACTATTAAGGCAAGAAAACAACTTTGTGTGTAAATCTGTCCAGCTTGATATCTTTAAAACAAAATTAATATTCAAAATGTTGGCAAAATGGTGCCTTTTAAAATATCAGTACCAGATGATAGAGGTCTTATACTTTGGTCTATAACTATAAATAACAGAGAAACGCTATTTTGTACTAAAACGTCGGTGTGCCTATGCGCCTTAATAGGTAGCGCTTTTATTAAAAAGAGTTTAGCACTGGCAACCACAGGAAAAATACACTAATAAGATCAAGACCTGCGAGGTTTATAACTTCGAAGAAAGAAAATACAGTTACAAACCTAATTTGGAAACAAGCTTCTTAGTTGCCAAGCAAAACTTAGGACTTGGTAACAAAATCAACTTTTTATTAACATAGCTAACTTTTCTAGGTTTTGTTAAGGCAATATGCTCAAACTCAAACTCAAACTCAAAATATTTATTGCAACTAAGTGTACACAGATGTTACAATTTTATAAGAACTTGATAACTTAGCTACCCTTATCAGGTACAGCTAAGCTAAGCTAAGCGGCGGATGCTCAGTTGGTAGGTCGACTCTTGGGAACCGGGTTCGAATCCTGCTGATGCAGCTTAAGGAGGTTGCGAAGAGTCTCGTTTCCAAACGCACAACTCATTATTGTTTTTCTTATTTTCGAATGAAACTTATTTAATAAATGTGGTTAATGGCGGCAATGCGCGACAATAGTTTAATCGAACTTTTTTGACAAAGTTGTGTTACTTTATGCATTACTTTGTAAATTATACTGCACAATAACTTTGAGGGGCTATTTCAATAAAAATGGCACTTTTTGAAGCTGTGTAACTTTCGCTCGATATAAATAATTATTGAAATGAGGTCTACTTCTACACTTTTTTTCATTGTATGACAAATAAGAATGACATACAGACCTGAACGATATTTGATTAGATAGATTTTAACGATATCTAAATTTTCGTAGTTGGAAATTTTGATAGCTATTTTAGTTCATTTTATTGTAATTTAAAACCGACATTTTGCAATTTTTTCCGGAATCCGTCCCTCACGCACTGCGGGGCATTCCGCATGGAGTAACAGTGACCTTTGCAAGCGCGACATATCCTCTGAATCTTATAGTTGTTGTTCGGGACCATTTCTAGGTAATCCATAAAATAACACAACTTTGCTTGAATAGCCAAATAAATAATTATAAATCGTGCGTTTGAGAACAAGACTTGTAGCAACCGCTTTAATCACAAAAAATAGGGTTAAATTGTGCATAGTATTATCACAGTTTAAAATCCATATAGTTGTCAAACGAAAGCGCTCAGACAGAGCAACTGTGGTTGCCTGCGGGGCGAGACGCGGGAGTAACTCGTCGAGTTCCATACAATTATTATTTTCGAACAAGCACTTTGGAGCCACGCCCCGTAAGCCCCGCACAACCGCTCCGTCCGAACGCCTTCGTTGGTCAACTGTATGGGTTTTTAAACTGTGGTATTATCATCAATATTTAAACGATAAAGGAAATGCACTCTCTGTTCTAAAAAGCGTGTATTTGTGGCCGAAGTACGGCGATAACGCTTACTCCTTTACGTTGGGACGTAAAACAATTGGTGAAGCGTGGTTCTTTGTGACACATTCGTTACCCCATAGGCATTGTCGTGACGATATATGGTAATGTGGCAGTGGTATTTCAATCTTGTTAGAGTCAGGCGCTTGTATGGATGCTTTGCAAATAGATCCTGTTACTGATGTAGGTAGGCTTGCTTATGATTAGTGTTACTGACATACAGGGCAATGTTGTGAAGATTATTTAGACGCATGTAGGTGCTTGTTTTAATCCTTGTTATGCCTCATGTTAGTCACTGACTAAAAAGCTTAAAAGAGACACGTTCAAGGTAGTTATTTATAATCAGGTGATGGTGAGGTGGGACGCCTGCTGGGCTCTACCATTGGTTTGAGCTTTGGTATCCTAATTTCCCAGGGCTATGTCCTCCTCAAATCTTTCGCTTCTGCTAATAAATCTGAGTATGTCTGAGTACATAAGATACTTTACATCTTCTTCCTTGATGTGGTCATCACAGAGGCTTTACTGTGCAATCAAAATCAAAATGATCATGTTCCTATATGTAGATTCAAGCCCGGTTCTACTTGATCAATACTTTAACATTTATATATTTTAATAGTCATTTTGCGACCATCCCACCACGTGCAAAGCCACGCTAACGTGCAAAAACGTAATTTTAATATTCTGCCAATTTAATGTAGAGCAATGTTACCCAACCGTTGAACAAATTTAGAGCAGGTAAGATTGGCCTGATATGCAAGATAAATGGTGACGCCTCATCAGACGTCTACATACAAGCCCATCGTACACTGATTCTTTTAATTGGACCTAATCCAATATAAAGAACATTTGGCATCGATCCAACTATTGGCACCCGCTTAGTTGATCAGACTTGTTGATCTTTTTCTAATTGTAATTGCTTTTGTATGATTCGTGCTTGTGTTCAGAAACGTACGGTCATCACGACGTTATTTTATTGGGGTTTCAGAGTTGTGCACTGTCACTGGAACAGGCAATATTTGTACACCATCTTTTCACTGACGATTTTACATCCCAAAGTGACAGAGGGTGAGCTTTATCGCCGTACTTCGGGCACAAATATACTGTCTAGGGCATGCAGGTTTACTTCAGTCCCTTCACTGTTTATACAAATGAGTTCCGAAACTTATTGATGCATGCTCGATTTAAACCCGGGTCTTCTCAAGATTGTATGTAAAGTTCACTTCCTTACTTTGACATAACCGGAGTCAGACGATCAGAACATGTGTGAAATAAGATAGCATGTGTATACCACATTAAGTGCTCACTTATTATTCTTAACAGTTAGTCTTCCATATGAGCGTGAAAGTGTCAGAATGTCTCTCACCCATAACTCATATGGTAACTTAATTCCTTTTTATTCTTCAACTTTAATGACTAAGTTTTTGTCATTGGCACCATGTTTTTGTAAATTAGTTTTAGAACCCAGTAAGTAATAGATTATGACTTGCATAATATGATCAAAGCATAAGATACTTACTGATTAGATGGTATAAACACAGATAATATAAGTATAAGCAAAACTCACTTTTATTTTCCGAGAAAATATGGACGTTTTATCAGGCTTTGCGAGATGTCCGAGGGCATCCGATGTTTCTTTTCGCATTTATCGTGCTGCTATCTTCGGGTACCGCAACAGACTCACAACGCTTTAGCCATAGTAACACGTATTCTGTGAAAATTTCAACTTTCTACCTATTAAGGTTGAAGCTGTAGACCCCTGTGATAGACGGACAGACAGCGGAGGCTTAGTAATAGGGTCCCGCTTAGCACCCTTCGGGTACGGAACCCTAAAAAAGTGCGTGTCCACGTAGTATTAAACCATAGCCAAACGGTCTTAGTGAGATAATCCAAGTTTAAATCCTTGTTATACGAAAATTGCATGAAGACATCCTTAGACATAATTTCGAACATCATCAAAATGTAGTAAAATAGTCCTAAATAATTCCGCATTCACTAAAAATTGGTGTAAATCTTCCATCATAAAAGCAGAACATACTTCACTCTATATTGGAAAACTTGGTCTTTAGTTGGCGAATATCTCACCCTGACCATGCCGCTGTAACCCCCCAGCTAGGGTTCTTTGAACCCACCGTTTCGGCATCCATCACCCATCCATCTATTTGTGTCGCAAGACGTCCGATGTTGACACATAGGTCCGAAGCATACCACGCATTGTCCGGGAGTCAACAAGAGCCGTGTTGCCAGGAACTCCTCTATAACCGTCCATCTATTCTCACAGCTAAAGCGACCACTATTATTGGCTGCCAGACGGGAAATCTTTCACGAGATAAATCTCGCAAGTGCATTAATTAGGGTTGAGTTGGGTTGCACAATAGTTGCTAGTGATGCTATCCCTAGCGCTATTTTCGGAGTGCAGTGTGGAGCTAATAGATAGAGTCTGACATTTCGCTGATAGAAATAAAATATGAGCAAGGAAGGATTCAGGGAAGCTGACGGTAATGATTCGTTTCTCTGTTGCAGGAAGTCGGCAGCATTATTGGAAAGAAAGGGGAGATTGTCAAAAGATTTAGAGAAGAGGTAAGTGTTTTTTTATTTGATAAAACTTTTAAATCCTGTGCTTTACTTGAAAAGGATGATTCTTCTTGTTTTACGTTTAATCCTTTATGGGTTTTGGGGTAAAATTTGAAATAGTCCAAAATATAAAAAATAGTCCTTTTATTTATCGATATTATAGATGCGGGCCATCATGTTGTGATAGTGATTCGCTTAGTACAACCTGCCAACTTAATTGTGAATCGTAATTTATGTTGCGTCCAAACTTGTCTCAAATACAATAATTTAACACCAAAATGTTTGTCGTTTCCAGTCAGGAGCCAAAATCAACATATCAGATGGATCGTGCCCCGAACGCATTGTCACCGTCACAGGAAACACTAACGCCATATTTAAGGCGTTTACCCTCATATGCAAGAAGTTTGAAGAAGTAAGTCCATATTATATAAATTCTGGCTGTATTTTTATTATCAGAAAGGCCGAATTGGTCAGCTTAACTACTTTTCGAAGGCGTCATAAGAGTAGATTTCTATGAATTGTAGAGTGGTCCCCTGATGTGAATTATATCGGTTTCTCTGCTCTCAGTGGTAGCATCTTCGAAAAAAGCGCACGAAAGAGACCTCATTGTTTGGAATTGGTCAGTTTTAGTACTTTTCGAAGCATGGCGTCATACAAGTAGATTTTTCTATGAATTGTAGAGTGGTCGCTTGATGTGAATTATGTCGGTTCGTCTGCTCTCAGTTGTAGCATCTTTCGGAAAAAGCGCACGAAAGTAGCCTCATTGTTCAATAAAAAAAACGAAGGGAATTGGTCAGTTTTAGTACTTTTCGAAGCATGGCGTCATACGAGTAGATTTATTTCTATGAATTGTAGAGTGGTCCCCTGATGTGAATTATGTCGGTTTGTCTGCCCTCAGTTGTAGCATCTTCGGAAAAAGCGCACAAATGAGGCCTTATTGATCAATTAAAAAAAAACTAGGGGAAATTGACAGTCTTAGTACTTTTCGAAGCATGGCGTCATACGAGTAGATTTATTTATATGAATTGTATAGTGGTCCCCTGATGTGAATTATGTCGGTTTGTCTGCCCCCAGTTGTAGCATCTTCGGAAAAAGCGCACGAAAGAGGCCTTATTGATCAATTTAAAAAAAAACTAGGGGAAATTGACAGTCTTAGTACTTTTCGAAGCATGGCGTCATACGAGTAGATTTATTTATATGAATTGTATAGTGGTCCCCTGATGTGAATTATGTCGGTTTTTCTGCTCTCAGTGGTTGCATTTTCAAAAAAAGAACACGAAAGAGGCTTAATTGTTCAATAAAAAAACGACGGGAAATGGCCAGTTTTAGTACTTTTCAAAGTATGACATCTCTACGGGTGAATCGAGTCTGTCTACCGACACTCAGTCATTTTTATTTCAGAGCTATGGTGCGGGCAAGATTCCGAGAAAATTGCACGGAACGCCTGTCAATGCACTTAACAGCTATCATTGTGTCGTTTGCTTTTTGATATTATTAAAATTAGCGGTAGGTAATAAATAGGTCAGTTCACATTCGGATTAATATTGGGCATAAATAATGTAGTGACGTTTTTGTGTTGGATCCGAAAGTATTACTGTATTTAATTGTTTAAAAATGTATGCCGTTATATCCAGCTTCATTTATCAAAATAGTTAAATGTGTGTAAGTATGTATGACACTTAATTGTAATCATATGTCATCATATATCCTGCAATTTATGAAAATTGTACATTTTGTGTGATAGTTCATTTTAATTTACGGTTAGATAGTTTACTATTCCAAAAATAGAATAATAAAAAAGTCTATAAAAGTGTCGATCGTGCGACTATGCATGGGTTCAGTTAAACATATTTTAAAATCGTCTCTTCCAAAATTTTATTTCCTCTCGAAGGTTCATCATCATAAATTGATGAGCTGTGCTCTTGTCGGTCAAGTCTTCTCCATTCACTTGTGCACTCCGCCTTCTCTTTAACTTCTTGATACGACACGACATTTACTTTCCCATTCACCTGATCCATGAATGTTCTCCTGGGCCTTACTCTCTTTCTTTTCCCCTCCACTTTTCCTTCAATTATGTTTTTGATATAATGGTCGTGTCGTATCAGATGTCCCAACATTATTAAGCCAAGAGTGGCGAAACCCTGGAAAGGCCTATGTCCAGCAGTGGACGAAACAGGCTGATGGATGGATGGATTATTTTGAATCGAGTCTTACACTTGGGATCCAAACGGAGATTTGACATACTTGCAGAACCTGAACATTTGTTCTATAATACACACTTGCCAGGCTTTTTTCTTCTCCGCCTCGCATGCGGCGTTTCCTCGGAAAATTAAAATAAAGCCTTAAACTTGTTCACAAGTTTCACTGCGTCTGGCTGGTCCTGTACTTGAAACTACACCATAATTATTAGACGTATGATGTAATCAATAAATGGTTATCAGACATAAATCGCTACTAAGGCCGCCAAGTGTAACCTACCAATATCAATCAGTTTGTTTTCGTATTTTATGCATTTGGCGCACAATAATTACACATTTGTCCGTGAAGTCTAGTCTTTTTTGACCCATGCTGTGGAGACTAAAACTATAGTGATTTCCTGTTGTCAACGGAACCTATGGTATGAAAAAAATCCAGATCTTTTCGAATCATCATAGAATCTGTGAAAGCAGACTATCAGTAAAAGGTTTTCTAGTGGCCGGAAATCGATTTCCCTTTAAACGCGATTCTAGTTAAGCGGAAAAGCAATTTTCATACCGTTTAGAAATTTATAACCAGTTCTTTGATTTACCTTCGTGAAGGGGTTGAATTTGTGTACAGTTATTCATCGGGGTTGAGGCTAATTTCCTGTTACAGATTAGTATTTTATGTTTATTTTTGTTTGTTATAAAAGTGTGTATTTAAGAATACCTCTCACACCCACTCGGGGATTCATGTCGTGACGATATCTTTATATTCCTTCGCGTTTCAAAATTAACCAAAACGAATTTTGAAATTGCTACCGTGATTTTAAAAAATATCTCTTTCGATATTGGAATCCTAAAAACACAAATCAATAAGTCAACAACACAACTCTGTGGTTAACAATCTAGAATTATTCCATCTATCTTAAATATAGAAGTTACGCTCTTGTCGGTGGAATATACGTAACTGCCATTCTCTCCGCCATCTAAAACAAAACTTATTCCTCTTATTCAAAATGAAATGAAATCGTTTTCTCCCTAAAAAGTACCATTGTATTCCCACACACATGAAAAAGGAGGCAAAAAATATATTGAGGTCGTCACCTCGTATCAAAAGGCCTTTTCTCTTTCCTCTTGTTTTTTTAATAATTTTGAGCAGACTTCTGTTTTCTTGTACCATTATTAGTAAAAAGTACACGGAATAGAAGAGCTTGTATGACTAGATTGATGGATGTAGAAGAAGCAAAAGGGATCTGTCAGGATCGTAGCAGATTTCCATCTTTAGCCTCTGCCTAACACTCTTTTTTTTTTTTTTTTTTTTAATGTTAATACGCAGATAACACAATAAAATTACGCCAAATTGTACAACAGTTTGTTGGCGTGATGCGCTCATTACACTGATTAGCTTACAATTTCTTAATATACAAACACAAGTTAATAATAGTAAATACCTACTTAAATAATAAAAATTACAATTTCAAAAAAGCTGTTTTTAACTTAGTTTTTAAACAATGTAAATTTATTTTTTCTGGCAGACAGGCGTGAGTATATGTATGCATGTATGTATTAGTACTTCTTCATTGGTCTTCCCTGGCCAGATTATTCTTACTATTCCTCAGAACTAAATTATTGGGGAGGCCTATGCCCCAACATTGGGCCAACATTTGTCGATGTATTGGGTCGAAAATAAACTCTAAAAATGTCTTCATTTCGGTACAGTGGTGCTCGCAGTTCAATGAGGGTGGCGGCGGTGGCTCCCGAGCGCCGATCACGCTTCGTCTCATCGTGCCAGCGTCGCAGTGCGGCTCGCTCATCGGCAAAGGTGGCTCCAAGATCAAGGAGATTAGGGATGTCACTGGCGCTAATATTCAGGTAAATGATCTACAAATAGGCAGGGTTTGAAATTATCAACAATAATGTGCCCTCTGATAATTATCGCGATAATTATGATAATTATCAGATAATTTTATCAAACAGAGTATATAAGCCTGGAAATCATATTTTAACTGTATTACATATTAACATTTACGTTAAAAGCTTTAATTTATTAATAAAAATTAGTAAATAAATTATGCACATTTTACAATCAAGGCAATCTTTATTAATTTCGTGAATATAAACTTTCAAACCAAAATACGAGAAATACGAGAAGTTTATCATTCTCATCAACCTCAATTGCGTTAACTGAATGGGGATTGTCTGAATCTGAAGATTTTACATTGATGAGTGGAATATCATCCTCATCAGTGGCAAATATTTTCTATTATTCTTATCAAAGATAATCATCAACCTATATTTATCTTGAATATTATCAATGATGATAATTATCACTTCGAACCCTGCAAATAGGGCCATTTCTTTTAGTACCAATAAATTCTCTTAATAATTTTGGAACTGCGGTAGACCACGCTCTTCGTCTCATCGTGTGTCACGTAAAATGCAGCTAGTAGCCTCGCTCTCAAAGGTGGCTCCAAGGCTGAGTTCAGTTTGATCGTCAGGCGATGCCCGCCCAACATGCTATTTATTTTGCACGCGTTGAATTTGCATATGCTTTCCTGCTGTTAGCGTTAGGCGGGCGGCGACGGGCGATCAAACTGAATGCAGCCCATGATTTAGATCAGAGACGTCCCTAGGATTAATTTTCTAGTAAACAAAGCTGCATATAAGTTATGAAACTTGAGTGAGTTGAGTGGTGGGTGGTTGAGGGATTTTCATGGAGTTTTTATGACAGCCGAGGGACGTCCCTGATATATTAAAGATTAAATATTGATATATTAAAGGGACGTCAGGTACTGTTTTATTAAAGTCCTGTCGTTTGCCAAAAACACTCCCAATTATCCCTAGTCGTATGGTAATGTCAATATGGTTGGTTTTCAGGTGGCAAGTGAGATGTTGCCAAACTCGACGGAGCGCGCGGTCACAATCAGTGGAACGTGTGACGCCATTACGCAGTGCATTTATCATATCTGCTGTGTCATGCTTGAGGTGAGCTTTATTTTCTAAATATTTTGTGTATCCTGCCTAGTCATATCATAGAGCTAAATCTCTATGGTCAGCTATCAATTTTCCAAGTATTCTGCCTATAGTGGCTGGATTTTAGACGCTGGAAAGCTGAAAACAAGATTATTTATTTATTTAAATTTGATAGTACCTATTACAGATGAATCTTATTCGTTATACATTTGCATTAGGTAAAAAAAATCAGACAAAAAAAATAATCGCAAAAAATAAAATAATAAAAACAAAAAGTTCATCACAATTATAAATTTAAATTTAACAATGATAGAAAGCCATTTCTATAGTTTTAAACATTTGGAGATTTATTTATCGCAAGGAGATGACAAGTTCTCCAGTTCTCTGGAACTGGATAGCTCAATTGGTAGAGCAATCGTCCGGCGAGCGAGATGTCTCGGGTTCGAATCCCGGTTCAGAGCTCCACACGTCCAGATTTACTTTTCTGATTTTCTATACCCCAATGATATAAATTTAATTTGACTCCTGTAACCATCACGAGATATTTACTTAAAACGATACTTTTACTATAAAGACAATAAAAATAATTTGTACCGTAAAAAAATATAGGCAATTTTTTTGCGATGTATGTGTTCGCAACTTGCCGAAAATTCGGTAAAATATTAATAATTTGGCTAAGTGCGAGTCCAACTCGCGCACACAGTGTTCCGTACAATACGGGTACAGAACAGAACCCAAAAACATGGTAAATACATAAATAATAATAACAATATAGATGCCATAGCAACATCAAGGCGATATAAAAGAGCCATAAAATGATAGCGCTTGCCAAACAATTCGACGACATTTGAGTATGGAACCCTAATTATTATTCTTTGTTGTTTTACTTCAGAGTATGTACAGTGGAGCCTACATCAAGCTAAACACTTTTAGTATAAGCTGACCTCTCATTGTATAGGCTTCCCGTACAATGAGAGGTCAGCTTATACTCAATGTGTATAGCTTGATGTGGGCTCCACTGTACAACAATCTGGCCAACGTTGAAACTTGCATGTATTACCGTCTTTAAGATAGAGCTGAAACAAATAACGTTTAAAAATGCAATTTTTTAAATTATTTTCTTTGATAGAGGCCATAGTGACACTTAATCTGTGAAAATTTCAACTGGCTACTTATTGCGGCTGAAGCTGTAGACCCCTGTGGCAGACGGACGGACAGACAGACAGCGGTGGCTTATTAGTAGGGTCCCATTTGGCACCCTTCGGGTACGGAACCCTATAAAATAACCATGGTGAGCCTCTTTCTCCTAATAATGTTTATAGTGACCGTGTAAATTTAAAATATCAAACTTCGTCACGTTAGGTACTTGTATAACTGGTTTAATCTTTGACGCGATTAATTTTTCACGTAAGGCGATAGGTCGAAGTAATTACTCTAATTATTACTGTAATTAAATAAGGTTTCTGAATTTCTGCTATATCGGTTCCATCTTTTTCGTGTAATACCTAGAATATTTACCTTGACACCAAAATAGACTGTTTCGAGTTTAATAAAAATGTATCTGTAAATATTTACAAATGTAGGCAAAAACTCGATAGCTTTAGGGTCAATGTTCCAATAAGTGGTTATCGTCGCGATGCAGGTTTGCCGTTATCAATAACTAGTTTAGGCTGGAAACCGGTTGCACACATAACAAGGAATATTTATGAGCTGCCTTATCGACATAGCGTGTTCAATGCACATTCTGCATTTCGAGCGCTCGAGGTTTAAGCGGCTGTGATTGGTCAACGAACTGTCGAAACCTGCAGCGCTTGATGTTCTGCTTGTTTCGTTTTGAACACAAGGATTGATGATGATAATAGCGTCGATAAGGCGTGCTTAAAGCAGATCGATTCAAAGAAACCATAATATGAAAGAACATGGTTTACGTTTTTATTTCTAAATTCTCTTGCACTATATAATAGACCATCGACATTTTAAACACAGAGGAAATGAAAGATGCATTCCGTAAAAATAAAAATAAACCTTATAGTTGTTTGTTTGTATGTGGTATAAATTGCCGTCTACAGCTAAAATAAAAAAAATCTAATTTGAGAATTTTCTGTATTATTTGTGTTTTCCTAAATCCTTATGATCATGTGGCACATTGAAATGCGAGCGCAACTGGAGATCTCCATAAAAGGAAACTGATTGAGCATCTTGATTTTTCACAAAAACACTCGCGCAAATGTTTTATTTCCATCCATCCATCAGCCTGTTTCGTCCACTTCTGGACATAGGCCTTTCCAGGATTTCGCCACTGTTGGTCCTCCTGGAAGAAATGCCCATACTCACACACGCTGGGCAGGCGGGTTAGTGAGCGCGGTGCCGAAACCCTCGCACCAGTGACGCTGCTGCCCGTCACTTGTCTGTTTTATATAAGGCCCGGCAATTGGGGATGAATATACCGCCATCCATCGGTCCCAGGCAATGGTGGGCTGCCTGGTTTTGCCTGAGAGCTGTCCTCTTACTCTCGAATAAGTTCGGGAGGATTTGCGAATAAGATGGTGGTACCTCCACAGTCGAGCCCGGCATTAGCTCTTCCACCTGTTTTATTTACTTATATTTTACTATACTAGGTGAAATTCAATCAACCGATCAAATTTATACTGGAGCGAGTTAGTGATCAGAAACAAGGTTCAATTACCCTTTTTGGTGAAATTCGATAAATATATTTTTTTGGTTCCTTCCTGACTGGGCTAGGAATTGTACTTAAACTAGTCCAACCAGTACGGGAGCTAAAAAATGTAATAGTTTTCGAATTTGTCCAAAGGGATTACTGAGCCGAGTTCGTGGTCACTAACCGAGTCTCCGGTATGAATTTGGTCGGTTGATTGAATTTCGCCCTATATTTTTCAAGCGGTTTTGGAAATTAATCCATCTTCAGGGGATAGACAGATCTTAATATTATTTCACGAGCCATAAACGAACGTTTGCCGACACGTTGGAAAATATAGTACAATATAACTAAAACAAGTGTATAAGTGTTTCTGTTAAAAAATCAAGATGCTGTCCATGTTTTTCTATAAAATTGACTGGGAGTGTCAAATGCAGCATAATTTGATTGAGATAACAGTTACAAAAATGAAACCTTTACTTTACATCGTGTGATGTTTTGTATTTAAGGGATAATCTCTAGAACTACTGAACCGATTCCTAAAATTCTTACACTAATACAAAGCCACACTATCGCTGAGTGACATAGGCTATAGTTACTAAATATAATTATTTATTAACTATAATTGTACACTCAAGACTTCCTGTTCTCTGTTCCAGAGCCCACCGAAAGGCGCAACGATCCCTTACAGACCCAAACCGAACGTGGCAGGCCCCGTAATCCTAGCCGGCGGTCAAGCGTACACCATTCAGGGGAACTACGCGGTCCCGGCGCAAGACGTAAGTCTTATTTGTAAGCTGAGGCAGGCTATGATGTATAGGTGAAGAGGGATACCTGAAATGTTTGTGATGGAAGACATTGTGTGACTTTAGTAAATGGTTTCAGCTCTGCGACCGGCGTTTTCAATCTCCGTGCAATGCAAAACCGTGTAAACTTTGGACTGTTACAGGTGTATCTCTGACGTGTTCTATTTATCAAACTGAACAACTTTTGTTCCGCGACTTTTGTATTTGAGTTGTTTAAAGTAAGTATTTTGAGTTGTTCAATATTCTACGTGGTTAAAGTTTCGAAATATGTTACAGATACATCCTGTATAAATAATTTATTCGAAGCCATTTTCTAATGTCACACTTTTATATTTAAATATCAAGCGAAGTGTTTTTTTTTTTTGCCTTTTCTATACTGTCTTAAAGATGTGATTAAATCAGATTGCAGTTACTTTGTTTTGTTAAAATCTATCATTCATACGAAAGTTAAAATAAATCTTATTAAATAAGAAAGATTTTAGTTTTTATTGTATATTTTGGATTTAGATTTTGTTTTACACGAATTACATGTAGAAAATGTACGCAAACGTACCAAAGAGATCATGCTCTTAAATAATCAAGAACCCTCATACTTCTAGCGGTATCCCAAAAAAGCCTTTTTTTTTCAATTAATAAATTGTTGCTACTCGTCAAATTGATTATTACCTTTTAACACTATTTGCAGCGTTTTTGGGTAATCGGTGTGTACCGCTAGGACTATCAGGGCGACGCATCATATCACGATCACATTAATGTTAGTTTTTGGTTGACAACCTGCGGCACAAAAAATGCCCAGGGATTTAGGTTGAACACGTCGTTTTGACATCTTGATCTCGTAAACCGTTATAATAGCTTGAGCATATTCAAATACAGTATTTGTCTTGCCCCGTGCGTTCGCCACGCAATAAATGGCCACACATAGTATACACAACTGACGCAAATGCAACTGGCGCAGGCGGTTTGCGCTCCAGTGTTCCCGCTGCTCGAAATGAAGCCTCCAATGGCGGCCGCGCTGCCCCCCGCGCACCTCATGCCGCACCACCCGCTACACGACCACCATCTTGTGAGTCGACGCGCCACCAACCTCATAGAGTATACGATAGATGGCGTTAGTGAGCTGTTGACTTCAAACTGTTGATAGGGCTCAAAATATAACGTAAATATTGTAGTTTGAAAGTGAAATTTTTGCGTAAGACGCTGAATTTTGAGTTTCAATAGCCAGAGATTTTATTGTAAGTTGATCTTAATGTATGCAGCCAAATTCATGCAGAAGAGTCGGTAAGTGCTTAGTGACAAGGTTTGATACCACTTTTTGAATTATTCTTTTCGTGTTTCCTACAAACGCAAGCCCACCCCGGTGTCAATTACTAATTTGCCAACATTTTATTTTGCGAAATTTGCAAAAAGTGTTATCGATCCGTGATACTGTGACTTACCAAGCCTCCAGTATGAATATGGCTGCATAAATAAAATAAAAATGGAATACATTTTTCAAGTGTGCGCATTGTAATTTTTTTCTACAATATTGGTTTGCTTTATAGTTTAGTGATTTTATCTTGACTTGACCAAATCGGGCGACCGCTATCATCAGTTAGAAAGTCGACAGAGATCGTAAGGTAACGCAGAGACCCCGTCACTATGCAGTCTTTGCCCTAAGCTCTATCGTAGAGATACCTTCTATTCCAAATTCCGGTAAAAAGCCCGTCTTGCTTGACCTGACTTTGATGTCCTTTTCTAGCATCATGCGCACAGGTTGTCCATTGGCTGTTTACTCCAAATACCGAAGTTTACATTTTTCTATGAGGTTGTGTGGAATAAAGAGTGATATTATGTGAATGGTGCTGCCCCAGATGTCCTTGGTTTGGGTGTTTTGCCAACCCCTCCATAGTAGTGGTCATGGATTAACTAATAAATAGCGTAGAAGACCCCTTTTGATGATCCGAATGATAAACTACTCGATTCCGAACGCTTGTAAATACTAGAAAATCGCCATTATATTGCACGTCACCCTGTATCGTAAGTTCCATTGTAGATTCCAATAATTTCTTAGATCCTTATATTTTATATGTAGAACTAGTTCTTTATAATTTACAGCACATAATATGATTGAGGCAAATGCTTATTACGACGTTAAAAATATTAGTTAATAGCTTTATCTGTTTGTTTTCTGGCATCGCCGAGGTAAAAACCCTTTTGCCAAGACTTTTTGCACTAAATTAAGTGCAAAAGGAATCAAAAAGAACTTCTGTTTCCCTCATTGCACCTGTGTCCTTATTTTGCCTTTGCCTTGCCTCTTCCCATTGTCATACTTTGTGTTTTCGCGATTTTTATGACTAAATTAACTATGCAAGCATGGCTTGACAAGAATCGGTTGTAGATACTTGAAGGAGTACCCTATAATTATGAAAGTGCCATCTTTTGGGCAGCGCCATTCAATAGCTCACATCGTGGTGTTAAATTTTAAGAAAAATCGCAATTCCTTGTTCCGAATATCCATATCTTTCTTTCCCTAAGCCCTGGTATGCATGACGCATTTGTTTGTTTGATAATGATAACGGAGAACAATTCTTGTCAACCAATCAAAAGCGATCAATCATCCTCCGAACCGCGTAAATCTGGGCATTCCTTACACTTGAAATCACAATTGCGATTTTTCTTAGTTATTTTGTACTCTTACTTCGCCCATGTTTAGATTTCTACCCAGGTAAACCCTTTATCCAGCGATCCCACCCCGGCTATGTCTTGAAGAAGAAAACAAGCAGTTGGGGCTTAATGCATTTCGACCTGTGATGAAAACTTTTTACTATTAGATACATTATAAATAAACCTTACAAAATATGTATTGTGTTCTCATTGGATTAAATAAAGAGAAAAATTTCATTCTTACATAAATAGTATATTACACAAAGAAACTTAATATTTAATTCAATGATAAAATAATCCTAACCATAAAATTATACACGTAAAATCGATAATTAAATTACAAATATAGATAAAACATATACTTAGTTTTTGAAGTGGGCGTGATTGGCGAAATCTAAAACTAAAGGGCATAGCGAAAAACTCAAAGGGGTCTCGGGGCTGATTTCGATGAAAACCAAAACCACATGGTTAGATTTGTGCAACGTGAAATTTAAGTCATTTTGTTAACGAAAACTAGTGATAGCACTCATCCATATGAACAACTTTTACTATGAAGCCAACCCTGAAATCGTGAAAAAAAATCAGCTGTTTCATACTTTAGGGTCTAGTAGGTATTTAACTTTTCTATGGAACAGCTGATATTTTTTCACGATTTTAGGGTTGGCTCCATAGTAAAAGTTGTTCATATGGACGAGTACTATCAGCAGTTTTCGTTAATAAAATGACTTAAATTTCACGTTGTATTACTGCACAATCCAATAGTGTCGCTTTTTGGGATCAAATTCTTCTGGGAAGTAATGATTTATGGCAAACTAAAGTAAAGTGTTAATTTTTAAGAAAATACAATTTAGTTTTTCTTAAACTTAGATAATCATTTATTTTAGTCTATTATTCCAATACATAGCTGGATTCGGCATCTCAACGGTTGTACTGTATTCAATATCGCAAGATTATGGATTCCAATACATATTGGTACAATCTTTGAGTCGCGGTAGCCGTTCATAAATTAACAATTTCTTAAGGTTCCGACACAGACAGCAGGATAGTGGATCTAGGCATCAACTCGTCACAGCAAAAATATGTTCTAACTGGTCATAATCCTAAAAGCAATATCATTTGTTTTAATCCGTCACATGTAAATTTAATTCTATTAAGTCACGTATTAGTTTTGTAGCTATTGGTCACACTGCAAATACAGTTCTAACTGGTCACAAGCAGGATAGTAGTAGGTAGTTTAAGCAACAGATATATAATAAATAATATAATATAATAAAGTAAGTTACTAAGTTTGAAATGAAAATTACCACAAATACCAAAATAATGAAATGTTGATTAATTTATTTGTTATTAAGAACACTACCCTTATTAGAGCTGGGGATTACTGAAAACCATCGCTGCACACTATATGACAGCGTCAGAAAAACGCGGAGTTCAAATTTGTCCAAATATTTTCTTTATGTTTAAATGTTTATATTTTGCGTACAAACTGTTTGTCTTTTGTCTTTTTAATTTTGAAATTTGATTGTACTCAATTTTTTTCGTGTGTTTGGCAATAAATATTTCTTATTCTTATTCTTGTTCACCCCTTTCAAAACCTTTCAGTACTACGTTAGCTGCCATCACACTAAATTGAACGTTTTCAAACTTTAATTATGTATCAGTGGCTTAAACTACCTACTACTATTCTGCTTGTGACCAGTTAGAACTGTATTTGCAGTGTGACCAATAGCTACAAAACTAATACGTGACTTAATAGAACTACATTTACATGTGACGGATTAAAACATATAATATTGCTTTTAAAATTATGACCAGTTAGAACACATTTTTGCTGTGACGAGTTGATGCCCAGATCCGCTAGCGTATACTACTATTTCCAAAGCGTGCGTTAGAGATGGTATTATAACCCGTGTTCTATCTACCCCTAGGTTATGAACGTAAGCCAGATGTGTATTAAAAATGAAAACGAGTTGAGAACGGGTTCGTCCTTTTGACTTTGATCCTGACAAGCGACACTACCGGATGGTGCAATAAATACAAGTTGACTTTCGTTTATGAAGCCAAATTCATACCGAGGACTCGGTAAATAGTCAGGACCTAGGTTCAATGATCCTTTCTGTGAAATATGCAAAATAAAACGTAGACTTTCTATACTAATTGAGTCGAGGTTGTTCCCGAACAAGTACGAGTATAGATGTACAAATAAGTTTTCGTATTTCACAAACACGGTCATTGTGCCTTGGTTCTGACCACTTACCGAGTCTCCAGTATTAATTCGGCTTTATAAACGAAAGACACTTCGTGTTTTTTTTTTTAATCAGCGGGTTCAATTCTGGAAATAAAAAAAAAGTAATTATGCAATTTCAGTTTTTATCAAAACCGCCCCCAAGACTCTTTTGAGAATTTTTCGCAATTCTGTATAGTTTTGGATGTCGCTATCCACGCCCACTTGAAAAACTAATCCAAAGAGCTAAGTGCGAGTTGTCTATCGAATAACTTTACTACCGCGTAAATCGAGCTAAGCTGGGTTTCCAGGGCGTGTTTTGGAGTACACACTTCACCAAAACGCCTATACTGAATATTGTTTCGCTACATATTTTTGTTGATGTGTTTTCTGTATGCTTATCAACAAAAATGTGTGGCGAAACAATGTTTTGTTTCTGTACACGTTTTTGGTGGAGTGTGTTGGACAAAACATGCGCTGGAAACCCGGTTTAACTCGATTAACGCGGTAGTAAAGTTATTCGATAGAGTCTATCGGATAGACAACTCGCACTTAGTTCTCTGAACGCTAAGTGCGAGTTGCCATCGAATGACTTTACTACCGCGTAAATCGAGCTAAGCTGGGTTTCCAGGGCGTGTTTTGGAGTACACACTTCACCAAAACGCCTATACTGAATATTGTTTCGCTACATATTTTTGTTGATGTGTTTTCTGTATGCTTATCAACAAAAATGTGTGGCGAAACAATGTTTTGTTTCTGTACACGTTTTTGGTGTAGTGTGTTGGACAAAACATGCGCTGGAAACCCGGTTTAACTCGATTAACGCGGTAGTAAAGTTATTCGATAGAGTCTATCGGATAGACAACTCGCACTTAGCTCTCTGAACGCTAAGTGCGAGTTGCCATCGAATGACTTTACTACCGCGTGAATCGAGTTAAGCTGAGTTTCCAGCGCGTCTTTTGTTCTACACACTACACCAAAACGTCTACACAGTATATTGTTCCGCTACATATTGGTGTTTATAAGCCCCGTGTCTCCTGCATGCTTATCAGGAAAAATGTGTAGCGAAAAAGTTTTGTGTACACGTTTTTGTTTAGTGTGCTGTGTAGTACAAAACGTGCGCTGGAGACCCGGCTTAACTCGATTCACGCGGTAGTAAAGTCATTCGATGGCAACTCGCACTTAGCATTCTGTATACATGTATACCGCGCTCACCAACTCGCCTGCCCAGCGTGTGTGGGTATGGGAATTTCTTCCAGAGGGACCGCCATGGGTTAATCTTGGAAAGGCTATGTCCAGCAGTGGGTGAACCTGGCTGATGGTTGGATATACATGTGTACGCTATCGTTTTTACGGAAACACTATGTATTTACGTAAAATATTAAATATACCTACAGTGAAGCCGATTCTGAAGGCTTTAGTTTTAGTGCTGTCAAAACTAAATTTTCTTCGTTCCAAGATAGATTTTTAGTGTCATCACAATTAAATTCACTTGTACTTGTTTCACTGCTTTTAATTTTAAGGTTTACACGTTAATCCCGACCGGTTTCGGTTAATACACCATTCTCAAGGGATACAGAAATTCAGGAAATTAAACAAACATTACGACGAGCCGTTAAAAATGTACAATCGCAAGTATACATTTTTAGTGTCAACAACAGAAGCTATATTACTTTGGAAAAATTCAAGTATTGACAGCACTAAAACTAATATTAAAGCCTTAGAATCGACTTTTATACCAATAAATAATGTTACCTTTACTATAATTATGTATATGTATACATATATATTTACATAGACTATATCCTTTTCTCTAATATGGTTCTAATTTAATTTGATAATTAAATAACTTTTCAATCAATAATTCTTTCTGTGTTGATGGAAAACAAAATTCCACATTCCCATTTCCAAAATTCACTAAGTTGAAACAAAATCACAGTTGGGATGACGAATATCTACAATAAGGAATTGTTCATCGTTATAGATGGGAGGTCTTGCCAAGTCCCCGTTGGCTGGGTTGGCAGCACTAGGCCTTGGTGGTTTGGCCCCAGGGAATGCTGGTGGACTCAATCCTGCAGGTAAGAATAATATAACTTTACTTATACTTGGACTGAAAATAAAACGAGGGCTTACACACTGGTACCACAGAAGAAATAGAAGTACTACGTACAGAAGATGCACTCTTCAAATACTCTCAAATAAAAAGCTACGCACGCGGCAAAAAGTGCAATTCAGGTCGCCTGGCACTGCGTGGCTAATATTTTATTTACCTTCTAGGCGCCTCTCTTTCTATCGTATAACGCTATCCCTTCTTAAACCACTGAACGTACGGCACTGGCGGGCTGCTTACGTAACTGTAGCTTCTTGTAGTCTTGGCGCAGTAGAATGGGCCTGCTGGTACCTCAAAAAGTTTGCAAACGTCCGTCAAGCCTACGTCAATGGACAGACTCCGTTAGATGTAATATTATTTGGTTATAAAATAAGTTTTATTTCGTTCAGTACGTTATGTTCATGATTCGACATATTTTTCTTGTACTTACAGACACTTAAAAGACTGAAAATTCTAACCCCTAAAACAGTTTAAAGCAGCCAAAAGACATGGAAAACGTTTCATTGTGGAAAGCGCGTTCATCCACTTATCGATTTTAACTGTTATTCTTATTACAGCAACGCTTAGTGATGGGATCACCACCCTTTCAGCGATAGCTCTTTATGTATGAGTATATGGGCCAGTTTTACAATTAGGCAATAAAAAAAAAGTAATCGAGCGTTGCAATTCGCTCATCATTAAGTGTCATTCGAGCATTACATTCTTTCTTAATAGGCTTGTAGACAGGGTAAACAAAATATTATTCTATTTAGTCCGTCATTTAGATTTAAAAAAAATATTTGACACGTATTTTTTCTTTTGTCAATCGAACAAAAAATGACAGAGATAAAGCGCGTCAAAGTTTGGGAGTGGGGGAAAATGACGTCACTTCTCAGTAAAATTGTACCTAGATGTGACGTCACGCGGAACTTCAGCCGGCTATATCTTTATCATTGTTTGCTTAATTGAAAAAAGAAAAAATACGTGTCCAATATTTTCTGATAGTATAACTGACGGACTAATAATTTTTTTTTGTCATCATGCCTATTGTGAAACTGGCTGCCTTTTTGGGGTCCGATTCAGATTAACATCGCTAAAACCGCAAACAAAACAAAAAAGGTGTATGAATTTATAGCTTACGATTACCTCAATAGTAGCAATTTTTTTTAACCCGTTGCCTTTTTTCACCTACGGCACCGCTGATGTCAGTGATTTAAGCGATGAATTATATGCATAGAATTTTTATTAATTTCAACCTAATCTCTGGGTTAAGTGGTCTCGTAATAACTGGTCAGAATCATCAAGTTTACATATCATCGTCAGTTGGATGTAAGCTAACTCAAACATGGACCTCCCATCTCATATGATTTTAGCGATGTAGTTCAGTTTCGGACCGCACCGATATATAAAATGAGATGGTTGGAGGAGGCTCGAGTGCTAATCTAAAACTTGTAAAAATCAGAAAACTCGACAGAAACATTGCATTTTTACACTAGAGTATGAAGATTAATATGATTTATAGCGAAATACATACAGGTGGTAGAGCTGATGCCGGGCTCGACTGTGGAGGTACCACCATCTTGCAAACCGCCCCTGAAGTTATTTGGGGGAGAGTAAGAAGACAGCTCTCAGGCAAAACCAGGCGGCCCACCATTGCCTGGGACCGATGGATGGCGGTATATCCATTCCCAATTGCCGGGCCTTACATAAAACAGACTGGTGACGGGTAGCGGCGTCACTGGTGCAAGGGTTTCGGCACCGCGCTCACCAACCCGCCTGCCCAGCGTGTGTGAGTATGGGCATTTCTTCCAGGAGGATCGCCAAAAGTGGCGAAATCCTGGAAAGGCCTATGTCCAGCAGTGGAACAGGCTAATGATGGATGGATAGCGAAATACATCGCTTTTGCATACGTTATACATCAAGAGCGCATTACTAACTAGAAAAGATCAATTAGAAACAAATTTCAAGCTTAGCGCGGACTACGGTGCGGCGAGTTGCAGTGCGTTTTACAATCTGTAACGAAAAAATAACGTGATTGTCCAGTACGCGCACAGCGGTTCAATATCTGCACGTTTTGCCATTCGTACCGCAAACTTCGTAGAATACACGGCAATGGACTGCGAAACGAAACTTTTTTATAATATTATTAGTGTGAAGTGTGATGAGATAACATAGCCTTGTCTTATTTCACCACAAACGATTACGGTCCGCGCTAATTAGACACCTGATGTATGAAATAACATAGCCTTGTCTTATTTCACCACAAACGATTACGGTCCGCGCTAATTAGACACCTGATTTTTCAATGATATTAATCTATCCTACAGGAACCATGCATTTTTCCGGGATAAAAAGTAGCCTATGTGTTAAGTTAGGGTATAAGCTATATCCATTCTAAATTTCATCCAAATCCGTTCAGCCGTTTCAGCGTAAAAAGAGTAACAAACATACACACAAAAACACACGCGCACAAACTTTCGCATTTATAATATTAGTAGAATTAAAATTATTAAAAAAATAATAACAATTTTCCTACATCAATTTAAAGCACTAAGACCTATAAAAGGATTATTTTTTTTTCATGAAATATTATGATGCGAAGACGTTACTCCGCCGTGGTTCGAGCTCGACTGCGTGCGAAGACGTTCTGAGGATTTTTTTCCGTAGTGCGCGGGGTGTCATTAAAGTCCATAGGATGCCTATGGCCTTTAATGAAACCTAGCCTAATCCATGGCCGTGTGTTCTACTACGAAGTATGCGTGTTTTCTACGAAGTAAGCCCAAGACAGATATTTTTAAGGAAATTCTTCAGGCCAGGATTCGAACCTGTTACCTCTTGCTTACACGGCAAGTGAACTACCGATTGCGCCACCGAGGTACTCATTCTAGACCAGGGGTGTCAGACTGAATTTTCCAAAGGGCCATTTACAAAATTTAGGGTGTTTTCGCGGTCCAGACTCAAAATATGTAAATAAACACATATGTACATACTGAATTTGTGACATCTTTATTAAGTTAGTTATTTACATACATATGTTTATCTATAATAAAAAAGGCATTTATAAGGAACCGGAGACTTCACTTCTCTTGTTCTTAAAAATTTCATTGAGGTCGGCCGTCATGTTGGTGGTAGTTATTTTAAGAATACACTGAAGATGTTCGTCACTTAGTCTTGAGCGATGTTTATTCTTATTGATTTTCATAATGGAAAACATCTGCTCGCATAAATAGGAACTACTGAACATACACAGGATTCTTGCTGCATGATTTTTTATTTTTGGGTATTTATCCAAACTCTTGAAGTATTGCGTACGTTCAGGTTGATCGCCCGCCGACGCACATGTTTAAAAATCCATGCAGTTGTCCAACGAAGCGTTCGGACGGAGCGGTTGTACGGGTCTTGCGGGGCGAGACTCCTAACTGCTTGTTCGAAAATTGTATGTAGCTCGGTGGCTTATCTCCCGCGTCTCGCCCCGCAAGCCCCGCACAATCGACAACATTACGAGTTAATAATTGATACAAAACTAAAAACCATTTCGAGATATTGGCCTTTTGAGCATCATATATTTTTTTCAGAATTAAATCATTATCAAAAAGAGATTTTTTTTTTAAATTCAAAAGTTGGTAAACACAGGATTTTAAAAACAATTACCTTTGCTCTCAAGTTCATTCCGTATTTTAAAAAAAAACTGTCATGTCATTGTGACTGTAGACATTGACAGCGAACATAAACATGCCAAGTTTTTTTTTTAATAATCCCTTTGCAATGAACATCGAGTTTGAAATCCTCAGTTGCGACTTACGTTCTTTTAGAATGAGTGAACAAGAAAAAATTAAAATAAGCAGTAAAACAAAATAAAAAATACGTATGCTTTATTTTTACCCAGATTTTCAATATAAATATTGAAAACAAATGGTTACCTGAAATGAAATGATGTCAATTGCACTGTCTGAGTGCTTTTGTTGAACAACTGTATGGATTTTTAAACTGTGACTGTACACTGAGTACAAATAGTATTACACATACTGAACGCTTTGGAGGACATTATTACGTGATTTCAAGCCTTATTAATACTAACAGAGATAGCGCTGTCGTCGCTACAATGCTTCAGACAGTTATCAAATTCACAGTGCTCACTAACTAAGATTATATTTATTTATAGGGAAATCTACGATCTATCCTAGTTTGTAATGCATTCTTAATAATGTTTAATATGTTTTTTTAACCTAATGTATATATTATTTATATACACACGACATAAACAATATATATTAATAAAATTTCCCAAACAATGGTCATAAAAATAGCCATTTTTCATCCGAAACATGCTTCAAATAGCACTCCCTTTTAGCTACCCAAATATCAGTTATGATTTTACAATAAATATTTAAAATACCAATTTATTAATCAATTCGTACATCGGTGGCGCTTTTTAGAATTTTGCATTAAGTAATTTATATACAGAAAATCTATTTTATTTGAGCAAGCATCTAAAATTCTTCCTACATTTATGCATAGAACTACATATATAGCGGGTGCCAAAGCCACATTTCAGCCCCTCCAAGTCGCTGACGCAAAAAATTGACGTGAGGCTTCCTCTTTTCAAGCAGCGTTGGCTGCGCTGGCCGGCTCGCAGCTCCGCACCTCATCACAAGGTCGCAACCAGCCCAATACCAACCAGCAGTCGCATGAGATGACGGTGCCTAATGAGCTCATCGGATGCATCATTGGCAAGGTAATACCGCTACACGATTTTTTACGCCCCAATGCATTGGCGCGGTGGCCCGAGTGACAGGGACAGAGCTATGCGAGTAAGCGAGACGCAGTACATTCAATTACTCGCATAGGTTTACTTTCACACTGGCGAGTGCAACAACGCATTGGCCAATACACAATGCTGGAGCGCACCGTTCTTAGACCAGAAGCGAAAAACCATGAATCGGGACCTTATTTGGCCCCCCCACCTGCAGCATAAACCGTAGGTCCCAAGACTTTGAGTATGTTTACCTCATTCATTCATTAAACATACGAACCTGAGGTCAAGAATCTTGATCCAACCATTTCCATCTAGATCCCCTTTCAATTACTATGAAAACGACGACGCTGTAGCGAAGTACTTTTTTACATCTTAAGCTAATTACAGGACAATTGATATTTTCTTGGTCAACTAAAGAAATAAATTAAGAAACAACAAACAGACGATTATGATTTATTTAAAGACATTTTTGGTTCATTACCTCTAATAAAAAGATGCACTAAAATGAATGAAAATAACATAAATAACATAATGTTGAAGTACTTACAAACTTAAACTGCCTAATATGCTAAGCCATAAGTAGTCAGTAGGTATTCTTTAGCTCTGTCAGCTGCAGTCATCCAAACTGTAGAGTATTCTTTGTCATTTGTCATTATTTTCAGCTCCCTGCAAAACTCAAACCTTTTCTCTTCGTTAAAGAATTGGAAGTCATGTGCTTTATTTTGATAACGCTTTATTTCATTCACTTTTCCTTCTGGATTTTCTGTCCCCCAGTATTCATTCTCCTGAAATAAATTCTCATATATCATAATATTTGGAAGAAGAAACGCGTTCATTTTATGAGCTGTATTTGGATGGGATTTGGGCAATAAGCAGCACAGGGAGGGCCGTCGAGCTATTGCTGGATAATTTTCCATATCAGTGGCGGCTTCAATATAATTCCAGCTAGCCCAGTCTAAAAGTCCAGGAAGGTCGCGTTTGTGATTAAGAATAAATGCTGTTATCTCGGAGAACGCATTACAAATTTTGTACAGTATCGGAGTCTGCGTTTCACTTTCGAGTGGACCAGCCACTAATGATTTCGGGTTTTGACTTTTAACAGTGATATTCAGTCCAATCTTGATGAATATTTCCTTCAATTCTGCGTTTGTTGATGCCAATATTTGGGGGTTGTTCCCTCGAATTAGGAAGAACGTGTTGCAACCTAGCACTTCAAATTGTGTTAGCTTCTTTGGAATGTTTTGTCTGAATGATTCATCGTTAAATTTAGCATATCCGAATAGTATACCAATTCTTTATCTGAAAATCAAATACATTACATATTCTCTGCGATCTTCTAGGCTTAAAGCCATGGCGAATAGAAATTACACTTTGACTTAGCCAGAAAGGTTGGAAGAAACCGCTAGTTAGACGAGTCACTGAATACTGCTTCAATATTATTATTCCATCCACTCGGTTTATATTTATGCAGGGCATTCCGATTAGTGTAACAACAATACCAAGAAACAATAATTCCTTAATCGAATGTTTGTATAATCATATCACGTTGGCATTTAGAGCAACGCCGATGTGGCCCGGCTGAGCGACTGTTTATTGGATCTGATTCAATGATATATGTATATAACCACATAATTTTGATTACATCTTAACCGGTCTGATACCTGCAAAAAGAAATAATAATTAAATCTTTTGTGTCAATAACGCAGATCTACGCTCGAAAATACGAAGGGTTAAAGAATAATAGGTATTTGTTATTTAGTCTCTGCGATATTGTGCCTACATGATGAAATAAATATGTATTTTCTTCTGTATTTTGTATAAGTACCCGGTATATATATGTAATTACATAGCAGTGGCGAAGGGTCCATATAACACGATACCCGTCGGCTTGTTAAGGAAATGGTATCCATGCATACTACATTTCTTTATTCCGTGCTTTTCGCTTTGTCAAACATTTACATAAATCTCGTTACCACAAATACTTAGCTGACAGGGAGTTGCAAAGTACAAAATTTTCATGTTTTCCTTGGTTGCCTTTCTGAGTAAGGCAATTTTTCATCAAAATGTTCACCCTTCGCCATTACATAGAGACAAATTATTCCGGTTACAAAATAATATTATATCTTATATTGTTCACAAAGAAAAAAAAAACTGCACTATAGTGAGCTTACATCTATAGGAGGTCTCTTCCAGTCAAAAGTCCGATATTTATTATTAATATCAAAATAACCAATATAAGAAAAAGAAACAATTGTCATTATGTAAATACCTATAGTTTGAACTGTCAAAATGATAAAATGTGAGCTTCATTATTTGATGTTTATTTATATTATAAGTAAAGTAATACAACATTGAGTTATTTTTTTAAGAATATCAAACAATAACCAAAAATCAACACTTAGAAGAACAGATATTATACTTGTATACCGGGTGTAAAAGCAAAGTCAAGAATCCTTCAAGGGTGTGTTAGTATGATCGGTAAAGATATTATTTTAAATACTGGGATCTCTAAATAAAGTATCAGTACCTCATAATAAGACGATTTTCTTTATTCAAAATACACTAATCGCGTGGATACCCTCACGGTCGCTGGCCACTCGGATGAGGGGTGCAATTAGGTGTGTGGGCAGGTTGGTGAGCTGCGTAGCAGTGAGTTTTGGTGAAAATTCAAGGTATTTTTTTTTCTCGTAATGACATCAGAATCGTGTATTCTTTCATACCCTAAAAGGATTCTTGACTTTGCATTTACCTCCTGTATTATATTGTTATATAATCTTCAGTGAAATAAAGATTAATAACTGTAGGAGGACAAGAGAATCCCCAGTTTTTATTACCTCATGTAAACTAAACCTCATGATATAGATATATAGTTTGAATTGCAATAAAAAGCTTTTTTTTTTTTTTTTTTTTTTGTTCCTTTTTTATCTACGATCAGTCAGGAGCTGACTTTTATTAGATATGTTGACTGTCAGTTCACTTGTAGGTACTGTATTCAGCAATACAGCTTCCCTTCATACTAGACTAGGCATTGCCCTTTAGTTGTGTGCCTTTGTTCCACTTTTCACTACTTTGCTATTTGGAGTCCATAAGTGGTAGACGTTTAAGTCTATGGATATTAGATGTTGTGTTCAGCAATCCAGCAGCAAGCTGATTAGGGTGACTTTGCAACCGTCGCTTGTAGTTGCATTTTCGTTGTTCAATTTCTTCTTTAATTGTAAGCATATTGAGATATTCATGGATTTCCGTATTTCTTGAAAACCAAGTAGCATTAGAAATGGACCTCAGGATCTTGTTTTGTGCTCGTTGAAGTATTTCCACATTTGAGGTGCTTGCTGTTCCCCAAAGTTCAATGCCATATGTCCATACAGGTTTTATGATAGCCTTGTATATAAGGAGTTTATTTTCTAGTGACAATGATGAGTTTTTGCCCAAGACCCATTGTAGTCCTTTAAATTTTAGTATAATTTCGTTGCGTTTAGTAGTGATATGTTTCTTCCAAGTTAGCCGGCGGTCAAGATGAAATCCTAAATATTTGACAGTGTCAGCATGTGGGAGTACATCACCACCAAGAGTGACAGATGGGCAGTCTCCTTTTCTCAGGGAGAAGGTGATGTGCATGGATTTACTAGCACTAGCTTTTATCCTCCATGCCTGTAACCATTTTTCTGTTTTATCTAGCTGCTTTTGGAGTTTGGAGGAGGCTTCTGTCTTGTCTTGACTTGTTGCCAGGAGAGCAGTATCATCCGCGAATGTTGCTGTGATAACATCTTCTGTTTGAGGAAGGTCTGCAGTGTAGATACAATACAAGATTGGCCCCAGCACAGAGCCTTGTGGAATACCAGCTTTAATATTGTGGAACTTTGATAAGGCGTCTCCTGTCTTGACTTGAAATATTCTCAATGACATGTAAGATTCGAGCAGATGGAAAAAAGAGTGTGGAAGAAGGTTCTTGATTTTACATAGGAGTCCATCGTGCCAGACCTTGTCAAAAGCTTGCTGGATATCTAGGAAGGCAGCTGAGCAGTATTGCTTCTTTTCTAGAGCTTGCCTGGCAGTATTGCATACACGGTGGACTTGCTCTAGAGTTGAGTGATGTCTTCTGAATCCAAACTGATGGCAAGGGATGACCTCATCTTGCATCAGTCTGGGTTCCAGTCTTCGCTGAATCACCTTTTCACACATTTTTGAGAGAATTGGGAGCAGACTAATTGGCCGATATGAGGTTACATCAGTTATTGGTTTTCCTGGTTTAGCTATCATTTTTATTTGAGATACTTTCCATAGGTGTGGGAAGTAACCTGTTCGGAGAATACCATTTATGATGTTGGTCAGAAACACAACAGCCTTTTTCGGTAGATACCTGAGCACTTCTGCTGTAATGAGGTCAAACCCAGGTGCTTTCTTTAGTTCTAGACTTATTATTATTTTAAATATTTCTTTAGGTGATGCAGGTTTTAGGGGAAGACATAGCTGTAGGTCCTGTTGCAATGTGCCATGTGTTAATGTTTCTTGATCAGTATCAGTTGAAGGGTTAGGACTGAATACTTTTGATAGGTGATTGGCAAATGTTTTAGCTTTTTCCTCATCGCTTCTTGCCCAGCTGTTGTCTGGCTTTCTGATTGGTGCGTGAATCTCGTGTGGTCTATTGTAGGATTTTGTGAATTTCCAAAGAGAATGGGTCCCTCTTTCATTTGGTGACAGTGATTCTAACTGCTGTTGTAAAGTGTCGTTTTTTAGTTTAGCAATCATTTCTTTAAGCTCTCTGCTTGCTCTGTTAAGTGCTTGCTTGTCAGATGGATGCCTTGAAGAGTGCCAGATGCGACGTAATTTTCTTTTATTCCAGATTTTTTCGTTGATGTGACTTGGAAAGCTGTTATCTGTTGGTTTTTGTTCAAGAGCAGGTGTGGCATTCCATGCAGCTTCCTGAATTTTTCTTGTCAAGTGGTGACAGGCATCTTCAATATCATCAGATGATTTCAAAGGAATATTCAAATCAATGTGTTCATTT
The DNA here is from genome assembly GCA_910592155.1 of Ypsolopha scabrella. Taxonomy (NCBI): domain Eukaryota; kingdom Metazoa; phylum Arthropoda; class Insecta; order Lepidoptera; family Ypsolophidae; genus Ypsolopha; species Ypsolopha scabrella. The sequence goes on from OU342969.1 coordinate 9,509,339, forward strand.
AGATATTCCCTGAACATCTGCCAATTAGTGTGCTTATTGTATAAACTTGGATTATCCTCTTTAAATGGCACAGTTTTGCTTAAGCTTAGAATGACTGGTGAGTGATCTGAAGCTGTGTCTAAACATGATTTGACATTCAGATAGAGTCTTGAGATTCCTTTTGTCAAGAAGAAGTCTAATAGATCAGGACTTTTATTGGGGTCAGTGGGCCAGTATGTAGGTTCTCCTGTTGAGATAGCTGAGAGCTTCATCGTGTCAAAGCATTTTTTTAGCTCTCTTCCCCTGGTAACCGTAAGTCTTGAGCCCCAGTAGGTATGCTTAGCATTCCAGTCACCACCAGCAATAAATCTATCACCAAGGCTTTGTAGGTAATTTTGAAACATTGGCGCAGTAATTTTATTACGTCTTTTCTTCATTGGTGGGCAGTAAACAGCTGATATGGTAATATTGCCCATTTTATCCTTTAGCCTTACAGATGTAGCTTGGATTTCCTCTGTTTTATACTCTGGGAGTAGATGGTGTTTTAGAGAGCTTCTGATAATGAGTGCAGTACCAGCATGCGCCGAACCATCTGGGTGGTGGGTAGAGTAGATAGAGAAACCTCTTATGATGCAACTGTTTCTGTTTGTAAGATGTGCTTCAGATATTAGAACCACATCAAGCTTGTTTAATTTTATAAGTATTTCTACGTCCTCCAAACTGGAAGGGAGTCCGTTTATGTTCCACGCTGCTATTTTTAAAGTCATACTTGCATTAACTTGGGGATAAGGCTTGTAAGTATACTGATTAAAGTGCTGATTGCAATAAAAAGCTAACTGTACACGTAAGTTAAAGGTTAATCCCCGAAATAATCTTAGTCAAAGTCCAAACATATTTACTCGTAAATATTTGTATAATCCTAAGACTAATATTTCGGTCAGTTTATTGTCGAAACTCAATTTAATCGTATGGTTTTGTTTTTGTTCATTTATTATAGTTAAAAGTATCAAGGACTGATAATTTGATAAAAACTTCAATGTGACCTTTATTACCTTCCAGGGAGGCACTAAAATCGCGGAGATCCGTCAGATATCAGGCGCCATGATCCGGATATCAAACTGCGAAGAGAGGGAGGGCGGCTCGACAGACCGCACCATCACAATAACTGGCAACCCCGACTCCGTTGCGCTGGCGCAGTATCTCATTAACATGAGGTGAGCAAGATGAAAGATAGGTCATGCGTGAAGGGTTTGACCGACACCCCGTCTCTTTCAGGCCTTCCAGCGATACCACTTACATGACGTCATTTTTGTGACGCCGCGACGCATTAATCCTGCTAACAATTAAAAATCGATCTTGTGTGGAAATGATGGGCCGCTCTGGTAGTAAACACATAACATTAAGATCTGTTTCCCTCTTAGCTTGTTCATTAGACAGCACTTCCTGTCAATAATAACGGATAATTATCAAATGATACACAAATTCATGTAAGTACTTTCATTCTACAACCATTTACATATATTTTTTCATTTGTTATATTTTTTCTGATGAATGTCGCCTCACAAGGAGCGAAGTATATGTGGAATTATAATTATTGTTTTTATATATATTATTTACACATAAAATAATTGAAAATAATATTTTATGCTTATTTTTAAGTTATTGGGAAATAAAAGTCCAAAAATTTCTGTATCATTTGTTGAAGATGATCTTCCATCAAGTACCATTAATAATTATCAAATGATACACAAATTCATGTAAGTACTTTCATTCTACAACCATTTACATATATTTTTTCATTTGTTATATTTTTTCTGATGAATGTCGCCTCACAAGAAGCGAAGTATATGTGGAATTCTAATTATTGTTTTTATATATATTATTTACACATAAAATAATTAAAAATAATATTTTATGTTTATTTTTAAGTTATTGGGAAATAAAAGTCTAAAAATTTCTGTATCATTTGTTGAAGATGATTTTCCATCGAGTACCATTAATCGAATCCCACGAATAACAAATAATATCTCGAACGCTGCACATAGCTACTGAAATGAATTAAGATTATTATAATATTGTGCACGTAAATAAATTTTTTCATGAACATAATCATACGAAATAAAATGCGTGGCCTTGTTTTGGTTATTAAGTAATAAAATAACAATATTTATATTGTATTTATGACGTCACGTGAGTGGTTCATTGATGACGGGTTGTGAGTCCTGCACATAATGTATAGAGGTATTCAAACTTAACGGCGACTCTGAAGTTCGCCTATCTCGTCTATCTCTATCCGTTCTTCCGAAGCTAATTTCACTCAGGCGCCTTTAAGTTTGACGCGAACTATAGTTGTTACGGAAGATGTTGGTTGGGCAGGAATCGTATGTCGGCCATGAATGGCTACGACTCGTCAAATTGCCTTGTATACTAATCCCCTTGGATTGTAGTTCGTCTAGTGATATTATTTTATAAACCGTTTTGAAATGTCGTTTGTTATAATTATAATAAAGACAAATTTGAGAGAAACGACCATTAACCCTCTTAATTTTCATTATCGCTAAAACAATAGTTCGTAGTTGAGATACAGAGCGGAAATAAAAGACCGTAAATATGTTTAGTCTTATCTAAAAAAAAAGTGTAACAATTTAGTAGGCAAGATAGTGGCACAAAAACATTTATGGGTTTAAAGGTAAAAAAATAACTAAGGTCCAAAACGCGGCTCATTAAAAATATATTGTTACGGAATAACGCCACTAGACGGACTATCATGCATTAGGGCTGTACTAGAACCATACAGTTAGCAGATCGCCCGCGGTACGAGGGAAGGGTTGGGCGGCGCGGCGACTCCTGTCGTCTGGTAACCCTTACCCTGTCCCGCGTTCGCACCACGCACCCCGCTCGACTCTTACCTTCGCGCCGCCCAACGCTCCCTCGTACCACGGGCGATCTGCCAGTTGTATGGTTTTAGTATAGAATAAGGTGATCTTGATTTAACAGCAACTACTGGAGGGTTTGTAAGTGGTCAGAATAAATTTTCAGTAACTGTTTTCCCAAATATGCAAGATGGAATTTTGGTTCTCAATAATAATAAATAAGCCACCCGGATATGTACAGGCACAAAAAACTTTTTTTATTGTTCAGGAATATATTTATATAATTTCTCATCACTTACTGAATATGCGGCATAATTTGGTCGTATACATCAAAGTCACATTGTACGATAATGTTCAACGAAGTGAGAACCGTAGGATAGCTTTTATGGTGGTGGTGCATATGTTACCGCCGAATGGTTCAATCAGCCTCTTAATTGGACGGTGATGTTGTTAATTAATTGGCGGCGTTCTGTTGATTGGCCAGGTTGCTCGTTGTATGAGTTAAGACATTTTTCGTGTTGGCTGCCCGAATGCTAGCCCTTCGAAAAAGACTGAACTAAAAGCCGCCGCGTTATTTAAATGTTGTCTATTATTTTCTACTGCGCTAGCAGTATTGTAACAAATATGGCGTCAACAGCTGATAAAAATTTAGGTGATTTTTGTTTATATCTCGAGTATAATTAAGTTGTAGATAATGAAAAATAGGTAATGGGAATAATTTATTTTCATCAGATTTTTCATTATAATACAATTCAACCAAAATACTAGAGCCGATCGATCAGCCCTCTTGTTAAACGTTACGTTCAACTATTGGGCTAAACATCAATTTATTTGGATGCAACCATTTAATGGGCAACCTAGCCGTCTAATTAAGAGGCTAATTTTACCATAGGGTGGTGACATTATGTATATCGTTTATTGATTGTTTTCGTGAGGGCATTTTTAGAGGTCCCCGACGAGGTTTTTAATAATATGTTTAAATTAAAAATGCTTATACAAGGGCGTACTATAGAATAAATATGTGCCTCTCGAAAAAAACGTTTACCATTAAATGGTTGCTTTTAATTCATTACTTTAGCAACACCACTACCTGCGCACAATCGATCTTTGTAATTTAAGTCTTATACAAGAGTGGTAAATTAACATTTTTTTGCGGATTAAACCTAATCGGTCGAATAAGGCTTATTCTTGTCGCATTGGAAGAAGCTTCCTCCCAGATAAGATCCATCCGACAATCCAAAACATTCTGTCTGCCCAGTCTTGTCCATATCAAATCACGCATATTGCTTACATACCTCTAAAAATATTTTTATTTTGACTTCCTTACGTCCCAAGATATATCTTAATCTACCTATTTAGGACTGTTTCGAAGTAGGTTCTTTTAAAATGTGCAATCCGCGGTGAGGTAGCCTATTTGAAATATAAGCTCGGTTTCCAACACTTCCCGAAAGTCCCGGGCTTCTCCTCTTAACCTCTTTTATTTCTATGCGGTCACAGCAACACTTTCCAACTTTAATCCGAACCGATGCCCGTATTCCGAATCGACTCCCGACCCAAATCCGATGCGCTTCGAGACAGTCCAACCTTATCGCCTGGCCCTTTACAATGTTCCTATCCCGCCCCGGCAGTGTGGAGCTACAGAAGGCGAATCTCGAAGGAGGGGGCACATCATCCACCGGAGGGACCTCTTCAAGCTCCTCGTCTAACGCTGGACCTCTCGCCTCGGCCATACCTCTGGCCCAACTTCTAAGCAAACCCGCCGCTCTAGGCGCTCTTAGCTCTTTAACAGCCTTAGGCGGCCTAACGGAACTCCTGAGTGGCGGCGGCAATACCAACCCCCCGGTACAAACTACCGGCGTACACAGAAACCACAAAAACTTCAACAACCGCCGCAATGATGACGACACACCATCCAAATCCTCCAAAGAACGAATTAAGTACACCCCGTACTAGAATCGTTTGGTTTTTGGCTCGTTTTTCATCAAGGGTTTCTTAAAATTTAATCTGTTTCCAAAGAATGAACTGACTGAAAATAGAAAGATAAAAACCCGGTCATGATGGGAGATTTTGGACGGTCGTCGTCGGTAGTTGTCGTTGGATAGATACAGTAGTCGTTAAGTGAAAGTTTTCTTTTAAGTGTAGTTATTCATTGAATTCCTAATATCGCTATGTCTGAGCACTCGAGTGCCTCGTTTTAAAATCATGGTTCACTGGCGTGAAATCGTTTATTTATCGTATACTTAATTTTTCCGTTTGACTAGACTTATACAGCTTGACTATATTGTATCATTTAATGGTTAAGTTATTTGTATAAAGGCTATTAAGATATTTCCTTATAAGAAACCGTGATTTATAAACAAATATCCTTCGTATTTGGTATTCGTAGATTTATTTGGGAATATTTTGTAGATATCTTTAATCTTTATGAACTCACTTGTAAGTTACAATAAATTGACTAAATCAATGCCTTAGGATAACGAAAAAGACAGAAAAAAACATCGCAACATATGATCCAAAAATTATGTTTAAAAATCACACGGCAAAGTACTGTTTATCTTAGAATTTTTTAATAAATTGTAGCAATTTGAGTTTAAGAAGAAGCAAAGATTATGCACATGATAGGGATCGAGACAATATTCTAGAAATACAAATAGATGCTTAAAAACGGCTATAGGATGTACAGAAAGCTTGGCATTTAATGTTTTGTACATAATCGAAATTAATGAAACAGGGTTTCTATTGAGTCAAGCATTATCTAATATTTACTCACTCGTAGGAGATATGCAATATCTTTAGAAAGAAAGATAAATTCTTCAAACTATTTAAAAAGTCAGTCTTTTAGGGCCACTTGCAACCTTCATTTAAACATTTTGGTCAAAATTATCATGTTAAACATTTTTGTAAGCTGATGTCCTCTAACTGAAATAATTTTTTTCTTATATCTTTCATATATATTGGTATATGAACTTTCTGGAAATGAAGCCAGAAAGTGGGTCTTACTTTATCTATTTATCTTTAACAATTAATAATAAAATTGTAAAAGCAATTATGCTTATTCTTTTTGAATTAAAAATACATGGATTTAAAATTGCGATAGAACTAAATGTATACCGGATGTAAACAGAGAACGGCCATTAAATAAAACCACATACTCTACTGATCATACTGAACAACTATTCGAAAAAAACTAAAATTCAACTGTAACTCAAAGACTTTATCTCGTAGGAGGAAGGTCTATTTTAGAACGCTGCCCTGAATAGCTGTTTCACGGACGACGCCCTCTCTAAACTCGCCCGTATTTCGGTGCGTTTGCGCGGTGGGTTCACGCATTTTTTTTTTGGAACTTAATTATTTCCCAAACTAAGGGTGTCCGCGGGTATGATTCATGGGAAAAGTGGTTCAGTAGGCTCTGTAGAGTATGTGGTTTAATTTCATGGTAGCAGTCTATTTACACCCGGTATAATACATAAGGTCCTCAATTTAAAGTGAAAAAAATTCAAGAGATGATAGAATATCGCAAATAGACCACGTTCCCCCTAGAATTTTATTTTTTGCGCAAACTTTTTATTTAATTTAAGTTGGTATTATGTCAGCTGAGTTGGCCACTCTGTGCTGGGGAGTAAAAAAAATAATTTATTCCCCAATCTGATGAGTTGGCGATATACAATCTACCCTAGAATTATTTTCACTTATTATTGTGGGACCTTATATATTATAAGCCAAATTATTTGTAGCAATTTTATTATTGTTGCAATGAAGTCTGGAGGCGTATTCTGCAGAAGTAGCATGATAGCGGGCGACTTCGTTTGTCACGCTTTTATCGCGTACATCTGTAAAAATAAGCGATATAACTACCACCTCAGTTGCTTGTCGCGTCAAGCGATCATGACAAACACGCAGGGTATATACGAGATGTGCGTGCGTCATTCACTTCATTCATGTCGGTGTGGTTCGAGCGAGCACGACACACGCGAGCGGCTTTTTATATAGCGACTCGTCGTATTCCGGCATGACGTCATGAGTCACCGGGTTACATGCAGTTGCGTAGTATCATATTTTCGCCGAAGTCCATGAAAAGATTGATTAACACCTTTCTTGCTGTTACTTTTCCAGTTTCTGGGCAAGTGCGCTTCATCGTAAGGGAAGTCTTATCGACGCTTTCCATCAGGCGTGGTAATGGCCAAGCGTAAGCCCATTGTACGTAAAATAACTATTGCGGCGATTCGTATCGAAATTGTTTCAATTTGTTACTATGCATAAAAGGCGTTGGTGCAGTCGGACAAAAGATAACGGTTTTAACGTCAACACATTGATGCATTTAACGCGCAAATCAGAACGAACTCAAGAGTCGCTTATTGGAGCTGGAGTCGTGTTGCGCAAGTCTCCGAATCACATCTTATGATCCATGCTCGCAATTGCGACTCAAAACAAACGTCAAGACGCGCATCGACACTTGCCAGTCGCCCGCAATTGGCTCATGCTACGAATGCAGGTTTGCTTAAATTGGATAGAATTTCCAGTACCTACGAAGGTAAATCATGAAGTTCCTAGGACCACTTATTAGAAAGTTATTAACAGCTACATCAATTTTTTTTTTTTTAATATACCTAGAAAAGAAAACACTTCCATCTTAATAATTTTACTATGGTCTTAAAATTAAATCAACAGATGTGATATTGGAATAACTAAGAAGCATTTGACTGCTTTGTAAATCTCAGAAATGAAATCCTCATTATAATGATTTGTGCAAAGTAAACAGAATCTGCGCGCTTGACAATCTAGAGTTTTCTACTAACATGTTTAGCACAAAGTTTCGCAAGCGCTATAAAAAGGTAACATTTTCTAATGGTTTCCAGAATATACCTTTAATATTTTATCGAATTCCTAGATGTAGACGGTTATTCCACCACTGTATGTGTATTTTATTACACCTTTGACACACACGGAGCGTGAATGAAATGGTTTTCATAGCTAAAATAACCTAGAAATATGTATTTATCCTTGGAATGTTCACCTAGTGTTTTTATTATTAGACATAGTTTTGACGTGTTTTATATTTTCATTAGCACTAGAAGGTTTTAACTGCCGCAATAAAATTTCATGCTTGGAATTAATTTTAGGCGTAGAGGCTTAAGTACCGAATAACGTTTTCCTAACTATTTATTGTTGGAAAAGAAAAGATCATATGCCATAAAGTTGATGGTTGTAGAAATAAGCTAGGGTAGTATCTAAAAAAGGTATATTTTATTGGGACAGTTAAAATATCTCTTGCTTTAGATGTCGAATTAGTCGATGCTAGTATAAACTTGAAAATTGAGGTCCAATTTCTAATGTTTTGAGTAGATCCTCGTGGCATAAAAAAATTGCTGCCGACGTAAGGTTTTTTTTTTAAATTAAAAGCAAACAATCATGTTATTTTTAAGCTTTTTAAAAATTAGTATCGTTTCCCTAAATATATACACGCTAGTGTTGTTAAGTAAAAAAGTGTATTGTTTAAGTGCGGTATTTAATAAAATAATAATAAATCGAATTTCGTTGTTTGTCCTGCCCCACAAATTATAACTTTTGCGTATTAAGTGCAGGTAAATGTATAAATGGTTCGCTAACCGGTTCAAAGCCTCCTAATCAAGACCCACATCCTGCCTACCAAATGACCCAGGCCAATCCTGTGTTACCTGATCGCTGAAATCTGCTCCATCCACAGCTCACGGATCATCCAAAGTCCTGGTAAGAATCTTCCTAATTTTAAGTTTTGTATCCTAGAATATCCGCTGTAACACTGCATGATTCAAAGCGTCTATTGCAGGGCAACCGAAATCATCCAACATCCTAAACGCAACCGAAAATCGAACACCACTTCCATCCCTTGCTACCTACGCATTCCAAGCGAATAAATAAATTGGGAACTCTATAAAATTCTAATTGCGTTTTTACCCTAAATCTGAATTGGCACTTTGAACAATTCTTCAAAAAGTTTGTTTTTTCTGCTAATTAAATTCTGTTCCTGCGAATCAACTTCCTTTACCTGTGTAAAGACTGTGATTAACCGTTCCAGGATCACAATGGAGACAGCTGGCCTGCCGCTGCCCGGCTACCACTACATCGCTCCGAACCACATTGTGAAGGCTCCGATACATTGAATGGGGCTCCCCGGCCAGAATTCCACCTATAATGATCGTATTATTTACGGACACCCACACTATGGGACTCTGGCTCCGATATATTTCTTCAAATGAGACCAAACCATCAAGAGAGAAGGCAATTGGCAATTCATTAGAGATCTAGCTAAACGTATGTTTACATTTGTTACAAGTTTATAAGTATTTTAGATATTCTTATATTTATTCTCCACTCGTATTTAATTGATGTATATTTGAGGCGTCAGTTGTAAAACTGAGCGTGAGTGAGGAAATCAGGGAAAAAATGGATTATGGAAAATATGGGAAGAGTATAGGTATAGGTACTAACTGATAACTTGAATATATCTTTAAATTATGTGCCAATTTTTATCGGTTCATGGGCAACGAACGGTGTTAGACTTATTTTGAAAATGCGACTAAATTTTAATTTTTTTGCACTGACTGACCGTTCGATGTCCATGGACCTGTTAACAAGTATTCAACTGGAGATAGCTAAGCTGATCGAATTTACTATTGAATTAAGCGATCAAACGTTTTACCTACCTACTTACTTATTGGTTTTATGTGTTTATGATCAGTACTGACCACTAAAAGAATGTTCAAAATAACGTTAGTCGAGCGTCGACGTGTATCGTAGTAGGATTTAGGTGCGTCGTTAGTCGTCGTTCGGCCGCTGATTGTAGCGTAGTCTAGCGTAGCGAACAGAGTGAGAGGGTTAAAGACAATATTTGTAAATAAAATAATCGTAAATGATATGACATGAGGCCCTAGCACGAACACTTTCGCCGACTAAAATGCGATGCCACTGTCTGTCGCGCCGTGATTGAAATAAGTCAAGGGTTTGGGTAGATTGTTCAGTATCTACCGCCAGATGGCGCTCGACCAAAGCTTTCGGATTTCACTACTATTAGTATGAAAGTCCCTGTCGAAGTTGAGAGCAGTGGCATCTATGTCTATAGTCATAAAGGCGATATTGTGAGTATTCGGGCTCGGAGTATTAGAAGTACAGTCACCGACGCGTCGCGTGACGTCGCGATACGAAACCGATGGGATCAAATCCTTTAAGAAATCTTACATTAATGCGGAGACAGAGATAAGTCGACTCTTTCAATATATTCACTTGACACATCTTTGAACACAAACAGCTCCTAGGTGTAATACAAATATTAGTGTTACTAAATGTGATAGAGTCTTCTAATTTGTAATTTTAAATTTATTAAGATCTCTATTTGTTTACAAAATATGTATCGGCTGATGAAAATTTTATGTCGAATTAAAATATTGGTTTAGGGATCAAAGCCAAAGATTGTTAAACTTTTTTTTACATTAGTATTGTTGTGGATTTATGATAAATTGTTCAGATAGTAGTAAATGTCTTGATACTGTATCGTAGTACAGAGTATTCGAGTTAATTTATCGCCCTCTCCAGACTGCTCATGTATTTAGTCTTAGATCAAGAATATAGTCCTGTGGTAATCGACATATTTCCAAAAAAACTTGAAAAAAATAAAAATAAAAGACTTAGGTTAAGGTTTATGTGGAATAAGATATTTCTAGGACCAGTTGATTAAATGCTACTCTCGTTCAGGAAATTTTATGTTAAACAAATTAGTGCCAAATAATTCACTTTGTGACATTAATTTAACAAGCAAATATGTTATTTCCATGTATCTTATAAATCTTATTTTATTTATTGCAGTTTATTTGAAACACTGGTGACACCGCAATAATTTTATAATTAATTAATATGAAGTGTCAAAAGCAATATCTTGCAAGAAAAGTAATTGTATAATCCACTTATTATTACTTTTGCACCATAGACATAAGGTATTGGATTTTACTTAACATATCCCTAACATATTGTCCCCAAGTCTTCCCTTTCAGTATTTCAATAATAAATTATAAAAGTAATAATTATAATGAATGATTGTGCCAATGTTGTGACTAAATTATTGTATGAATTTGAATGAATATAAAAAGGCAGTGTGACATGTTTAATTTGGTGATATTGTCGGTGAACGCTAGTCAAATTGTTCTGAAAATAATGACAAATATTTAATTAAAATAAAATTGTAAATGCTAGTCAAAATTACTTTCTATTGGTGTTTTGTTTTTGTAAATGTATTGAATGTTTTTGTCTGAAAATGTATTTTTGTTGAATAATAATATGATTATGTTTCATTTTCGTGTGGTCTCGCTTGAACTATGGTATAGCAATACGAAAGTTGCTAAAAATCAATTATTTATATTATAATAAAGTTTGCAATTAAGTGTATAGAGCTTTGTACACTAAGTACACACAGGTATAAATATAATATAATTAATATGTAGTAATACTCAATGAAGAGTTGGAGTTAGTTTTTTGAAAAAGAAAATATGTGAAAATGAGGTTTATTAGCTGTGATTAAAATTGGAAGTGCACTTTTGTGCAAGAATGCAAATGCGTTTTGAAATGTAAATCTTATGCGTGAAGTATTTAGGTCTAGATTTGAGTGCACGCTTATTAGCTGATACTGTTGGTAAATATTAAACGTGCACGTCTGGACGCAGGAAGCTATATATTTTGTATTTCTAAGTGATACGGAGGCGTAAATCACACAATGTTTTAGAAAAAGGAGTGTTGTTTTTTAATACATTTAGTGCAATGCAATTATACAATTAGCAAATAAATTAGTGTTAAATAATTTGTCAAGTATATTATGTTCCATCACTGCAAATAATATACTTAATCATTTTATATTACTCACTTTAGAATAGTTGTAGAACTATATTGTTATTGTTATTTTGATTTGCTCAATTTTCTGTTTTTTATGTAAGCTAGGCTTCAAATATTGTACTTTGTTGGTCTGTAAGCGTCAAAAGACTTGGTATGCTACCTTGTGAATCATATTTACAAACAAAATATTGAAGTAAGCCAACTCATTTGTATTTTTGTTTTATGGCACATAGAAAAAGTTAGTGCCTTTTGACATTTTATAATTTTTTGACAAAGATTATTATTGATCTTGTTTCATTTTATTATCACATGTTGAATTTAGCCTTTATTAACAGGGTCAGAATACGCTGTATAATAATGTCATTAATTCAATTTTAGCAAATATTTAACGTACTTATTAAAAACTCGTGTTAGCACCTGAATTTAAATTATATTGCACCTTTTTAAACAATCCTATAAAATTTTGTGACTGATAAGAATTTGCTATTTACGTTTCTGTACTGAGGATGAAATAAATCCTCGTATTTTCGATCCATTCTTTGAATTGTGTCGCTTTGTTACTAAGTAGAATAGATTCTCCTGTTTAAAATTTTTAATGAATCCACAATACAGGTCGGTCAAGACGATTGGGTAATAGGGGTTGTGTAATTGTTAAGCATATATACAAAAATCCAGATAATACTCGCTTCTATCCCTTCTTAGGTACACTATAGCACTAATGGTTCATCTTTATTATTAAATACGGTAGAAATAAAACCAGGGTAAAGAAATTTATTTCACAAGTTCACATAAACAGTATAATAGTTCAAATCAGTGTAATCCGTGTGCTTATTTTTAATGTAACGAGAATATATTTTAAATAACGTGTTAATATTGTGCAGGGATCGGTTAAAACAATACCATAGGACTAACTCGTGGGTGAAATACTCTAAAAATCTTTTAAACCGATAATCAAAGTTTTATTAACATGATCACAGTGTTATACTCACAAAATGGTGAAAGATTCAACCTAAAAGATTTGCTCTGTACGTATCGTACAATTTCGGATGGATAAAAACCTGTTAATTTTATGAAAGTTTCAGAAAAGGTACAGAGAATGACACATTACAGTATATCTTGTCATGACAATTCATATTATGCCCACCCATCCCAGGTGAAAGGGTGGCGATAAATGATTTAATAGGGTATTGACTGAAATAGGTAAGCACAAGATATCAAAAACACGTAAACAAAGAAATAAAAAAATAACTTTAATACGTATTTTCGTTGCTTTCATTACTTTCGCTATTGGAAAAGCATTTAATTTTTTATAACTAAAGTGTGTAATATTTGCGCTTTAAATAAAACATACACGTTTAATTATACCTACTTACCACCCAATTATGGGTATAAAAATAAAAGTATTCACTATGCATTCGCATTGTGCGTTAATTTAAATAAATCAAATTAACTATTATTAAAAGACTTCCGTTTGTTAGTAAAAGGGGAGACTTGAGTTGCCAAGCGAAAGAGTCGCTGGCAAAAAAAAAACATTTGATTTTTATGTCCTGTCACTTTTTTGCTGTGCAACTTTATACTGAAAAGTCCCTACCTAACTAGTACAATTGTAAATTGTGGTTCTCACTGATTGTATGAACAAATAGATAACGGAAGACCATATAAATTTAAGCAATCATTTAAAAACAAAAATACTCAATGATTCATATCTTTTGAAATATCACAGTAATTGCAAACATATCTAATGATTTTGTGAATTGAATTGATTAGTATTAATGAATATAAATGTTGTACTTATACGGTTACAGTATACTGTGAGGTTGATTTCAGTATATTAAATGTTTGTTTTTCATTATGTTAAATAAAGTGTGTAAATAAAAACTTGAATTTTATTTAACAAAACTCCGTCTTAGTAGGTAGGTAATAGATGTTAGGGTTGAGATCATTATGATCTCACCAAAAACAAGTGTGAAAAAGAGGCAGAGTTCGGTACAAAGGCAGTGCCCTTTTCAACCTCTCCCTTCCCCCTTTGTAGTAGCCTACCGTGGCTCTTTCCTGGAGAGGTGGCATCGTAGTTTTTTTTGTATATTTGGTTACTATCGTTTATACGTTTGTAAATATATTATATTAATGACGACCAATTGTTTTTAATGAAACATGGTTTTTAAGGGTTCCGTAGTCCGACAAGGAACCCCTATAGTTTCGCCATGTCCGTCTGTCCGCGGTCTGTAGCTCAGAGGCTATTAGTACTAGAAAGCTGTAATTTGGTATGGGTATACATATAAACCACGCCGAAAAAACGGTTAATAAGGTATCTCTCATACACGTAAATTGGATAGATCGTTCAAAAACGTTATGGGTGTGTGAAAACTAATTCTCGATTTAGGAATCCGTTGGCGAAATATTAAGCTTTAAACTGCTAATTTTAGTGTCCCCCGCTGCCGCCTAAACAGTTGTTCATGAATATGTGGAAAAAGTATAATGAAGTTAAAAGGAAAAATATCACAGCTAAGTAGGCTTTGCAAGTTTACGAGTACAGGTCGCTCCAAACTTTTAGTCCCCTCTAAACACGCACGACAATGTATGGGCCGTTCTTCGGGAGAGCAACTTCCGAGCGGACTAGAAGTTTGGCGCGATCTGTATTAGTAGACCAACTTATAAATCGTACTGGGCAACTACGAAACCCTACACTGCGCGTGGCCCGATACGCACTTGGACGGTTTTATTACCTATCTTTACCTTTATATCTGTCTACTCGAGTTGTGTGCTAGTCAAAACATCAATTTAAACGTCGAAGCTAGGCGTTTGAGCAGTCTTGTTAGGTGCGTTCCAAAACAGCAACAATGTATTTTTTTTTAGGAAACTACGTACTTATAGTTTTTGGGCACTCGCCTTTTCATGATATTTGCAGTTTTCGCTGAAATCTACAATTATGGCGCATTAATTAGGTTTTAGGTTGTTTAAGCATTCCCGAAAATTATGAAACTGGTGTTTTTTATGTTATGTAGACATGCTGTTTAAAATTATCATGTCTTTTTCAAATGTTGGCAAAAATTGGTTCGTGTTGGCACTGAGTTCTTTTACATTCTATAATATAGGTATGGTCTTGCATTTTTCCATCTTTCTCATATTTTTCTTCCTTTCATTGAGAGAATTTAATAGTTCCTGTAGCTTTGTTTTGTTTGTAGGTAGGTACTTCAACTTCGTAGGTACTTTTGCATGACTCACATTTATCATACATACTATACAATTCTTTAAACGATTGTTCCATACTGTTTCTTTAAGAAGCCTGTAGTCGGCGGCTTGAAGTCAGTCGCACGGGGTGGCTATGCTTGCTATTTCATTCTACATTTAACTTCGGATTATGGAGCACTGACTGACTGTTATTGGTTGGCCCGAACGGTCATTTCCCGAGCTCGTACGGAACTAATCGAACACGTTGTGAGAGGCAAGCTAACGCGAGACAACATTCATGTTTTGAAAAAACCCGAGAATGGATTTGGTGGTTCCTATGATTTCAGGAGAAATATCCCAAAAATCGAAATGAAACAAAAATATTTTTGTATAGTATAAAATATACTATGCTGTGAAACTAAAATTATTTGATTTGTTGTATCGCTTCTAGGACATTACGGTACAAATATTCATCAAAATATGTGTAAGTAAAATCCAGGACATTTATACGCTTGCAACTTTTGTAGGTATGTATTTGACTTTGATAAATGTTTTAGTTTCACCTCATGGACATTGTATGGGATATGTTAAAAAAAAAAAAATAAGCAAGTAGGTACCTATAAATAAGGATAGGATCAGCGAACTGCGCTAGTATGGGAGTCCGGTCCTGGATTTTACACATATTTTCATGATTGTTTATGCACCGTAATGTCCTAGAAGCGATAAAACAAATCAAATAATTTTAGGTTCACAGCATAGTATATTTTATACTATTCAAAAATATTTTTGTTTTATTTCGATTTTTGGGATATTTTAGTTTTTTCAAGACATGTATTTTGTCACGCGTTAGCTTAGTGTTCCGTTAGTGACTTCAAGCCACTGGCTACAGGCCTCTTAATACGGTATTTTTGGTATTATTTAATATGTATGAAATGGAATAATACCAGCCCTACATCTCTACTCTGGAGATGTCATCACGTACCTATGTAAGTAAAACTCTCAGCAGCATTAGGTCAATATTACTTTTCTATTTGGCTGAATACTCTCTCTTTCTATTGCATCTCTGAGTAACTCTGTTTTCCTTCCAGACTCGGTTATTTCTTCATTCTTTATTATACTCTTTAGTAATTGTTTTGTTTGTTATTTGTTTACTAATTCTGTTGTATCTCTCTTTCATAGCACTCGTAAGAAGTCTATACTTATTTTCATCTTTATTTAGGTTTGTAGTGATTTTGTTTCGAATGGACCTTTTTTTGTACTTCTCACACCTCTTATTTTATTTCTCAATATTTTCCATCAATTTCTTGTTTTCTCTGTATAGTTTGCTTTGTATCTCTCTTTACCTTCTTACGGCCTTGTTTTATTGATGGAGATTCGGGTGCGTGTCTCGTTTATTTGAACAGCATGAAGATTCTGAACGCTTGATTCTGGAGAACTTGGTGGCGTTGCAGCTAAAATCACTTACAGATTACTACACAGCTACACTGGTCAACAAAATTTGTAGAAATTTTCTGTCACAGAAACGATTTATTGAAATTCTTTTAGAAATATATGTCCATCCATCCATCTATCAGCCCGTGTTGTCCTTCAGGTCGTCGGTCCAGCGGGCACGAGGTCGGCCTACGCTGCGCTTTGCCGTATGTGGTCTCCATTCTAAAACCTTTCGGCCCCAACGGCCATCATGTTGGCGACAAATATGGCCTGCCCACTGCCACTTCAGCTTACTGATTCTGCAGGCTATGTCGGTTACTTTCAATCTCCAACGGATCTCCTCATTTTGGATTCTATCCATCAAAGCAGAGATACCCCAAGCATAGCCCGCTTCATATCTCGCTGAGCGACCTTCAATCGGTGGATCAGGCCCTTTGTAAGAGAGAAATTTGTGTGCTGAATCCCAATATGAACTCAGATTTTCTCTTATCACGTCGTAATATTTGTCTACAGACAGACTGAATTAAAAAAAATCGTTTTTACTACTTCTCCTGGGCTTTACGCTTAGCATAATTAGTTTTTCGGCTTTATTTTTCAATAATATTGTACTTCTACTTATTGTCTTCTCATTACTTAGTTCTTTTTAATAATATGATAAAAAGATTCACGTAAGCCTAGTTTTTGATTAAATGTCTCAAAACAATCACATCCAATTTTTCATAGTAAAAACTTGGTATCTATGAAATGTACAGAACAAGCTCTCACAATAGTATATTATGCAACTAGTGAATAAAGGACGGATTTAAAGCGAGGGCCATAGATGAATCACGAGCAAGTAAAGGATTCTAACGACTGAATCACGACCGTAGGGAGTGATTCATGATTATTGAAACACGAACGTAGTGAGTGGTTCAAGTGTTAGAATCCTAAGCGATGCGAGTCATTCATGGCCCTCAATATAAATCCGTACTTTATTAAAGAGAAGCATACTATACTTTAAAAAATAAATAATTTAAGCGAAAATAGACATTTAATAAGGAAAAAAGGAAAGTTAAATTAATTAAAATGCACATTAAAATTGGAACATTGTGCCCAAAGCTTGATTTTCATTTTTCCATTTGCAAAAGTCATCGTAGGCTTTGGTGTAAACGAGCCGTGATTTGTTGGGTAGCAAGTTTTCTACTGTATCGGCCGCCCTCTCTTTCATAAACTCAGGTGTTAACACATCTTGTTCATCACTTGAATGCATATTCAATCGATTTATTATAAAGTAAGTGTGTTCGTACAACTTACAGTATTCAAAATGGCGCCAATTTACTATTTTTTTTTTCTATAATGGCAGCCAACTACACAACAGTTTTTATTCTAATGCTAAACTCCTTGTCGCAAATATCGACCAATCAAATCTCGAGGAGTTATTTGCACAAAGAGTTTGTATGTCGAGTATTCTTTGCCCAAGGAGTTTGTACCGAGTATTTTTTGCGCAAGGAGGTTGTATAAGCATTGAGATGGAAGTCGAATATATTGGTGTGTTCTAAATTCAAACACCAAAATAGTGATTAAAAGGAATAAAATAAGCTTTTTAGTGTGGGAATTGTATAAAACATTATTTATTTTGAAAAATAAGGTTCAATCGCGAATTCTGTCATTTTCACCTTGATAAGTATTGACTAAGGACTTGTAATAATGAAAAATCTTCTCTATCTCTGTTCATGTAAATTCAACGTCTGTCTGTCTGTCTGTTCGTTCGCTTATAACTTGAGAACCACTCAATGGATTTTGATGAAGTTTTCACTGAAATATAAAGCATTTCTTCGGGAAGGTTTAAAGCTATGTAAAGTCGTTTGCAATAGAATCCAACAATCATGTAAACAAATATGGCGGACTGACATTGACAGCGTATTGTTTATGCCCATAGTGATGTCATAGTGTTCTAATTTAATTTTAATTAAATTTATTTTTCTAATTATTTTAATTTTAAGTCATAGACTATGGCCCATAGTAGGATAGGTACTAAAATAAAACTGACTAAATAGATTAAATATATAAGCCATAGACTATAAAATAAAACTAATTATATATAAAAAAAGTGTTTATTAAAACAAATTTAAATCTTCGTCTTCGTCATCATCACTATCAGAAGTGTCGCCGGTGACCGTAATTATAAATCTTACCTCCTGATTACTCCTTGAGAAAAAATACCAATCGTATGCTATATCAAAGTCCGTGATGCCGTGCAAAGGTCGTCGTTCCAAGAAAAATATGTCCAGCCAAATCGTAAAGCAAAACAAAAGTCCAAAATGAGAATGCAAAGTCGTAGAAATCGGAAACAGAAAACGGAAACAGAAAACACTAATGCACAGCGAACCCACAGAACAGTGAATGACTGTGAATGACAATTCTAACAAAATGGCCACCTGTCAATTTTTAAAAACTAACCATTATTTTTATGGCTTAGGATACAATCCGTTTTGGTTAATTATATTAAGCTCTTGAAAAAAAATTTTTATTGTATTCAAATAATATTAAATTAAAATAATTTATTAAATTAAAAATAAAAGATAACTTCAGATTACGAACAACACTAACTTTTCAATGACTTATAGAGTTCGATGAGTAAAAAACTAAGATGACAGCTTGTCAAATACTTCGAAATTTTTACGTTGCAAATGTTTTAACAAATTTAACTTATAAATACAAGTTAAATCGTGTTGAAGATAATGTGAAAACAATGGTGCGTTCGTTGAAATCAGACTATGTTCATAATTGATCGTCAAATGTATGTGATTACGGAGTAATCGTGACAATTTGGTTTGTTTACATGATTGTTGGATTCTATTGCAAACGACTTTACCATCACGTTATGACAAAAGGGAGCAGCACAATGGGAATTTTAGTGAGACATATGGAAGGTTCGCCGCCGTATCGTAGTCGATCGTCGCGGGCTCAAACCCGACTGGTAAAATTTGTTTTCACTTTTTATTTTTGTTCTTTTATTTATTTTACGAAAAAATGTTTCCTTTTGTAAAAAATATATTAAGGCTGAAATTATGTTTCTTGACTGAGCAAAGACCAATAACAACGTTTCATTACAGAACTGTCTCGTATGATATCTAAATGTCCGTTAAAACAGAGCTATGTACGGAGTTGATGCTCGTGATTGTTGGCACTTGGTGGAACTTTTGAAACATTTTTTGTTTGATAAACACTTGTACTTGTCAAGTGTTTGATAAACACTTGTACTTGCATTTTGAATGCTTTAACAGCGAAACCGGTAAGGGGAAATAATATAAATAAGTGGACAAGTACAAGTGTTTATCAAACAAAAAAAAGAGCTATGTACTTTTAGGCGATATGAACTTGGATCTAACGAACCCTGATTCGACAGTAACACAGTACCTAAATTCCTTGTACGGAGTTGGGTTTGAATGTGGAATTAGTCAGTTCACTCGTATTATATAGAGAAAAGGGGTAACCTTATAACCAAGTCGTGTATAGACCATATATTTATCCGTAGTGTCGATCATCAAACCGTTCGAACAGCTGTGATACACAATGCACTGGCCGACCATTTTATAACCGGTTTCGAGATAAGCGATAGCTCGGTAACAAACAAAAGTGATTCCTATAAAACTGTAACTAAAGTAGATAATATTAAGTTGCAGTCGGAACTATCTAGTATTGACTGGACTGAGGCTTTATCTTTTAATAATCCAAATAAAATATTGGATTTTATTGTTGACAAATTTAATTGTATATACGAAAAATGTAAGATAACTGTTAAAATAAAGCAAGGCAAACGACAATCATGTAAATGGATAAGTAAAAAAATAGCATCAATGTGTGATAAAAGAGATGAACTATTTTTGATCTGGAAAAAAGATGAAAGTAACCTCCAAAATAGATTATTGTACAACATATATAGAAACAAGACTAATAAACATATAAATAATGTAAAAAATAACTTTTATAGAAAAGAAGTCTGTAAAAATTTTCACAATCCAAAAAAAGTGTGGGGAATTATAAACGAAATAAGTGGTAAAATAATTAAATCCATCGATGAAATAATATTTAAATCCTTTAAAACTGATATTTCTACTATGACTAATGACTTTGCTTGTGAGTTTAGAAACAACGTCAAAAAAATTTGCTCATATTGTGATGTGCCACTTCTAAGCAAACAAACTTATATTACGAGCCCAAACCTGTCAATAAGACTACAACGGGCTAACAATGATGTCATATACACAATAATTAAACATATGAACGATAAAAAAAGTCCAGGAAGTGATAAAATCCGAGCTAAGGACGTAAAATGTATAAATTCATCCATTACCCCCGTTATTACCCATCTAATTAACACTTGCATTAAAACTTCATTGTATCCCGATAAACTTAAAGTAGGTACCATAAGACCTGTTTATAAAAAAGGAAGTCATACCGACATAAACAACTATAGGCCAATTACTATTTTATCTTGTATCGACAAAATAATTGAGAGGTATCTCGGAAATGAAATAAATAAATTTCTTGTAAAAAATAATGTTATTAATAAAAAGCAATTCGGTTTCCAAAAACAGCGAAATACATCTCAACTGCTGTCTCAATTTACCAATGAGGTCAGCAAATACATGAATGACCGACAGCATGTGCTAGCTGTATTTATTGATTTTAGTAAAGCTTTTGATACCCTTAATTATGACACACTTTATTCCAAGTTGACACAAAATGGTATACAGGGCCCCTTCCAAAATTTACTGAAAAACTATCACACAAACAGATTTACATCAGTCAATATAGGTGGAGTGCATAGCAACCGGTTTCCAACTGAAGAAGGCACCGCTCAAGGTTCAATTTTTGGCCCTACCGAATACCTGTTGTATGTAAATGACATGTGTAACATATTTTCCGAAGGGTCTGTTTACCAGTTTGCAGATGACACATGTTTGTTAGTGTCTCATCGGAATGTTGAAGAAGCTCAAAAAATAATGCAACGTAACTTTGATCTTCTATGTAAATGGGCTCACGATGTCGGACTTGTCATTAATTCACAAAAAACGAAAATTTTACACATTCACTCCCCATACTTACAAACCTTAATCATTCCAAACATCGTTGCCCATGAACATCAATGTTTGCATAAAAACCACTATGCATGTAACTGTGAGCATTTAGAACTTGTCAAACAGCATAAGTACCTAGGTCTCATTATAGATAACCATTTAAACTGGGGTCCACATATTGAATATCTATGTAACAAGCTCCGAGGCATATTATCAAAATTTTGTATAATTAAATTCAAATTACCTTATAACATATTAAGACTGATGTATCTATCACTTGCTGACTCAATAATGAGCTACAGTATTAGTAGTTACGGTCGCACTTATAAAAGCTATATAGATAGTATCTATAGACTGCAATTAAGAATATTAAAAGTCATTGTGCCAAACCACATTAAAAACAAATATAATGATGACGAAAAAGGCTTATTTGACTATTGTAAAATCATAAATATATACAGTAAAATAAAAATGGCTATTATCTGTGAAGAATACGGTAACGAGGTTAAACTAATTAAGAAAATAAGGCCAAAAAGCTTAAGAAACCTAATTTACCTACCCACTTATGAACTACCTACCTATAATAATTTATATGGAACGCGAACTTGGGAATACATGCTTCCTTTATTTCTAAACGAATTATCTATTAATACTCTAAATAGCATAAAAAATTGTAGCAGCAACAAAAAGCGAAGGAGTGCCATAAAGCTTTATTTTCTCGAACATCAGCAGCCTGTGGCTGCGGGTTGTTAAACTTGTATATAAGTCTATGTCTAGTTAGCATAAGTTAGCGATCTCGCCATACCGCGTATAAACCATGTGGTTTTAGTCGGATGGCTTTTATTTTAATCAAAATGTATATATATTTGTCTTTGTAAAATAAACAATAAAAAAAAAAAAAAAAAAACTAAAATATTTTCATTTTCAAGTCCTTAGAAAACGCCATCTCTGGGAAGCTATCCTGGGTAACGGCTCAGTAAGCTGGCGTTGAAATTGTTTTTATTTTAATACACTAGATGGCGCTGCATGTTTCAAAATATCGAATTTGACGCAAACTGGTTCAAATCAACTCACGTTAAAGTTTGACTATTATATAAAGAAAAAAGATTTGTTTGAGTGTTTGTTTGCATATAATGGGTAATATCTAGAACTACTGAACTGATTTTTATTAGCACTTTGGTAAAACCTGGTGACCAGGGTCTGATGATGGGTACGGGATCTCCTCAACGGACAATAGCAGACCCTTCGAGTTTAGGCTTATTTAATTCGTATTTATTAGCACTTTGGTAAAACATGGTGATAATGATAAAGCTTACCTGCGTTTCCATTGGTCAAGCGTTTCTTCGAAACACAAAACTTCTCAATTATTGTCGTCCATCTTAGTCAACCCATCTTATATTGTAAATATATTACCTTTGACAGCAAAGTTCATTTAAGTATTAATTAAATTTAAGCCTTTAGATTATAATTATATAATTACCGTTATTTATTAAACAATGCTTCATTATCGTCCAAATAGAATTGATTTTATGATAAGCTTTTTTTAGTGGTCGCAAATCCTCCCGAAGTTATTCGGGGGAGAGTAAGAGAACAGCTCTCAGGCAAAACCAGGCGGCCCACCATTGCCTGGGACCTTTGGATGGTGGTATATCCATCCCTAATTGCCGGGCCTTAAAACAGACTGGTGACGACGGGCAGCGGCGTCACTGGTGAGAGGGTTTGCGCACCGTGCTCACCAACCCGCCTGCCCAGCGTTTGTAAGTGACATATTCTTCATGTATGGACATTTCTTCCAGGGGGACCGCCAAGAGTGGTGAAATCCTGGAAAGGTCCAGCAGTGGACGAAACAGGCTGATAGATGGATAGATGGAATGAAAATAATTATTCCCGCCCTCGTGAGCGTTCAGTATGTGCATTACAAGCTAGTTAGATAAAATAGTTACAAAAAAAAAAATCGGTGGACAAGTATGGTGGAAAAATTCAACGGTCTAGGTAAGTACCTCGGTGGCGCAGTCGGTTAGCGCGCTTGTCTTGATAACAAGAGGTCGCAGGTTCGAATCCTGGCCAGAGGAATTTTTTCAAATTCTTATATTTACATTTGTTTCTAATTTATATTTTCTAGTTTGTTATGCACTGTAATAATATTTAAAATAATTGTTAATGGGCTTAAATTAATGTATGACAAGGGTTAATCAACTTTTTTACCCGCACTGCTAGTTCTTTTAATTAAGCAACTTCAACGCGTAGCGTTATACAAGAATATTAGATACAGAGATCATTGAGTGTTGTTCGAATCAAATAATGTTTCATAAATATTGTAATTTTCACGAAAAATCCGGGGTCACTCAGGAGATAACACCGGTTTTAGGTTTCCGTAGTCCGACAAGGAACCCTTATAGTTTCAACATGTCTGTCCATCTGTCCGCAACTTAGCTCAGAGACTATTAGTACTAGAAAGCTGTAATTTGGTATGAGTATACATACCAACAAAACGGTAAAAAAAATGCAAAAAAAAATTTTTTTTTATTTTCTTTCCCGTACACGTAAATTGCGGATGATTTTTTTTCTCGTCTTTCCCATAGTGTGGGGTATTGTTGGATAGGTATTTTAAAAACATTATGGGTGGGTGAAAACCATTTTTCGATTTAGGGATCCGTTGGCAAAATACAAAAGCTTGAAAGTGCTAATTTTTGTTCTAGTCAAGTGTATAAAAATTCACGGAAGTAGGTAGTATCTACTATTATATATAATGAAGTTAAAAGGAAAACTATCACAGCTAAGTAGGCTTTACAGGTTTACGAGTACAGGTCGCGCCAAACTTTTAATCCCCTCAAAACACGACAATGTATGGGCCGTTCTTCTAAAGGTATGGGACTAGAAGTTTGACGCGATCTGTATTAGTAGGTAGACCAACTTCTAAAATGTACAATAAGATTTCTTAATGCCTTAAATCATTTCTAAATTTTACTCAATGATCTAGTAAACGAACAAAACTATTTTCGGCAAGAAAAGAACAAAGTTGTGAATTTTGTGGATCATTACCACTGCCAATGATCCAAGTAGTGTGGGTGAAAAAGTTTATTGACCTATAAAATTATTGACTACTTACCAGCAAAATTACTCAGTTAACTACGAAAAAAGGCACGCACGCCCTTCCAGAGCTTGCTACAGACTGGCGACCAGTATTACATTGTAATCTTTGCTGGCGTGGCGACGCATCGGCGTCATCAGAGGATCCGAACGACAGAAATAGTAGTATTTGAAGCTGCTGCTAGTAACAGCTACTACCATCCAGTGGAAAATTGCGTCAATATTTAACGCTCTTATTTACAGCCGTAAAGATTTCGAGACAAAAATTTAGTATTTTTTTTAGAAAGTATTATTTTTAACAGGATTTTCATTTAATAGTAACGAAATATAGAGAGTTTTTTCTCTTTATAAATAAATACTTATAGTATTAGTACAATAGAAAATAAGTGTTTGTTGTCACCAGTTGTTTGGAGCATTTCTTCGGGAAGGTTTAGGGCTATGTATCATCACGCTATGACAAAAGGGAGCAGCGCAATGAGAATTTTAGTGAGACATATGGAAGGTTCGCCGCCGTAGTGTAGTCGATCGTCGCGGGTTCAAACCCCGACCGGTAAAATTTGTTTTCACTTTTTATTTTTTACTAGCTTTTAGCCGCGGCTCCGCCCGAGTCGAAGAGATTTTCGTGGAAATAAGGAAAACAAAAGAATATGATTTTTTGAACGACAATATGCAACGGTCACCATGTTTTGCCAAAGTGCTAATAAATACCAACAAAATAAGCCTAAACTCGAAGGGTCTGCTGTTGTCCGTTGAGGAGATCCCGACCCACCTTCCAGTCCCATCAACAGACCTTGGTCACCATGTTTTACCAAAGTGCTAATAAATACCAACTAAATAAGCCCAAACTCGAAGGGTCTGCTGTTATCCGTTGAGGAGATCCCTTAATCACCTTTCAGTCCCATCATCAGATCCTGGTCACCATGTTTTACCAAAGTGCTAATAAATACCAATCAAATGAGCCCAAACTGGAAGGGTCTGCACTTTTTATTTTTTATTCTTTCATTTTATTTTCAGAAAAAATATTACCTTTTGTAAAAAAAATATGAAATCTGAAATTAGTTAAAATTAAATTATATATTTCCCGTAAGTATCATATTTACATTATAAAATATTATTTTTATACAGATTAGATTTGACATGTTAAACGTATACTTTATGTATCTATTTAACAAATAAACATTTTGAATCTTTGAATTATATTTCTTGACTGAGCAAAGACCAATAACTAAAATATTTTTATTTTCAAGTTCTTAGAAAACGCCACCTCTGTGAAGCTATCCTGGATAACGGCTCAGTAATCTGGCGTTGAAATTGTTTTTATTTCAATACACTAGATGGCGCTGCATGTTTCAAAATATCGGATTTGACGCAGTCTGGTTCAGATCAACTCACGTTAAAGTTTGTCTACACTATTATATAAAGAAGAAAGATTTGTTTGTTTGTTTGTATATAATGGGTAATATCTAGAACTACTTAAATGACCATAAAAATTCTTTAAGCACTCAATAAGATTTTTAGTTAATCATGTGGTATGTACATACGCCTTACGTAGTCGTATGTAGTCTCATCGTCGGGGTTTCAATCATCCACTGGTAAATTTCATGTTTTTTTAGGAGACCTCTCAAGTTTAAGTTTATTTGATCGGTATTGATGAGCATTTTTGTAGAACATGGTGACCAGGATCTAATGACGGGACTGGCAGGTGGGTACGGGATCTCCTCAACGGATAACAGCAGACCCTTCGAGTTTGGGCATATTTTATTGGTCTTTATTAAGCACTTTGGTAAAACATGGTGACCAGGGTCTGATGATGGGACTGGAAGGTATTTATGGGATCTCCTCAACGGACAACAGCAGACCCTTCGAGTTTTGACTTATTGGTTTGGTATTTATTAATAGCACTTTGGTAAAACATGGTGAACAGGGTCTGATGATGGGACTGGAAGGTGGGTACGGGATCTCCTTAACGGACAACAGCAGACCCTTCGAGTTTGGGCTTATTTGATTGGTATTTATTAGCACTTTGGTAAAACATGATGACCAGGGTCTGATGATGGGACTGCAAGGTAGGCACGGGATCTCCTCAACGGATAACAGCACACCCTTAGAGTTTGGGCTCATTTGATTGGTCTTTATTAGCACTTTGGTAAAACATGGTGACCATGGTCTGATGATGGGACTGGAAGGTGGGTACGAGATCTCCTCAACGGACAACAGCAGACCCTTCGAGTTTAGGCTTATTTTGTTGGTATTTATTAACACTTTGGTAAAGCATGGTGACCAGGGTCTGCTGATGGGACTGGAAGGTGATTAAGGGATCTCCTCAACGGATAACAGCAGACCCTTCGAGTTTGGGCTCATTTGATTGGTCTTTATTAGCACTTTGGTAAAACATGGTGACCATGGTCTGATGATGGGACTGGAAGGTGGGTACGAGATCTCCTCAACGGACAACAGCAGACCCTTCGAGTTTAGGCTTATTTTGTTGGTATTTATTAACACTTTGGTAAAACATGGTGACCAGGGTCTGCTGATGGGACTGGAAGGTGATTAAGGGATCTCCTCAATGGATAACAGCAGACCCTTCGAGTTTGGGCTTATTCGATTGATCTTCATTAGCACTTTGGTAAAACGTGGTGACCATGGTCTGATGATGGGACTGTAAGGTGGGTACGGGATCTCCTCAACGGACAACAGCAGACCCTTCGAGTTTAGGCTTATTTTGTTGGTATTTATTAACACTTTGGTAAAAAATGGTGACCGTTGCATATTGTCGTTAAAAAAATCATATTCTTTTGTTTTCCTTATTTCCACGAAAATCTCTTCGACGCGGGCAAAAGCTAGTTATATGTATAAATAATCAAGCTAGGTACCTACCTACATCATTTGAAAATCTACAATAATACATACTTTATGTTGGCAAAATTCAATATTTAGCGAGCGGAGTCTGATCCAACACCCAGAATCAGTGCCCTTCTCCCTACATCCCTCCCATACCATAGTATAGGTATAAATAACACTGTGCCCATACTGCGTTTAGTTTCAGTAATATTCGAGTTGTTACAACCATACCTTGTTACAACAACCGTACCCAGCCTGCCTACCCTACTGTGGAGGTTTTCAAACATTTTAGATTACCTACATTACATTTAGATCACATTAGATAACATTTTCGATGCGAACTTAGTATACTTAATTCTTATTTATTTTAGAACATAAAGTCGCATTCGACTACACTTTTGGTTTAAGGTTGTTAATCGGGCATAGATCTAGATAATGTCAATGGACTCGGCCTAAAATATTTTTAAAATTATACAACAGACATCTCACAAATTTATGTTTGTGGAGGTTTGTGCGCATAGATATCGTAATAATGTTATTTTTGTGCGTGATTGATGGCTATCCTTATGAAACCTCTACAACTTTGCACCCAATTTGACAAGTAATACCATTATGTTTTTCGACGAAGCGGATAGGTGTCGATTCGGTGTAACACGACTTAACTTATTTGACAGGACTAACCTTATTTTATGCATCCTGTCCTTGTCTTTTTGATACAGAAAGAAAAAGACAGAATGCTTAAATTAAGTTTAGTCTTGTCAAATATGTTACACTGAATCGATACCAATATTGAACTGCATTTAATTTTGTACCGAACTCTGCCTCTTTTTCATATTTATGTTTTTGTTGGGATATCATTCTTGTTGTATTTTACGAGTAAGTATAAACATTATAACAGTGAAAGAGTTTTCAAAATCGGTTCAAAAGTTCCAAACAAATTTAAACTGTCTCAGTTGAAATATACTAAATAATCATTTAATTTTATCAACAAATTAACTCAATTTTTTGTTGTAAATACCAAAATATTCAGTTTGTTAACATTTAATATTTGGCTGTTTGACAATATTTGGCTTTTTGCGTCAGTGCCTCTATTTCCATCTGCGCTAAAAACAAAACCTCCGCCGCCATTTTTCAAAGAAAATTGAATGAATGAAAATTGAAGAATGTTTTCGATTATGTGGAAAAAAATACAGTTTTATTTTTCTTTGCAAGTGTGTTGCACTAGACATTACACTCTCGGCTCCATTACGGCCTCGAATGTAATGTCCAACGCAGCTCACTTGTATCATAATGTACTATTATGATTTAACACGACTTCAATTTAATATGTGTCCGCAAGCATCTCTTGGTGGGGGTTGAGCAGACATACTAACTATTGCATTTATTTATTTTATAATTCATTCAACAAATTCACAACACCTACGAGTAACATATAAGATCAAGTATAGAAAGGGAATGTGAAATCGTTAGCTACTGAATTTAAAGCATACTTAGGATACCTATTCCCATGGCTAGAGACCTTAGTCACGTTATGCTAGTCAGCAAAATAGGATTTTATTGTTTCACCAACGTTAACAGGAGGATCAATAGGTTCGCCTGACGTCTCAGCATTAACTGTTGCTTGCGTTGCGATATCCTTTAAGGTCACAACGTAGCTCGAGCAATATTCACCAAGTTTTAATACTAAGTTGATGAAATTGGGTCAAAGTTTGCGTGCAGATGATGTAATTTAATAGAGAGGGAACGAATCGCTCAGCCGTTCGGACAGGAGACGAATGCGAAAGTTTTATGAAGGTAGAGTGTTGCCCGCAGTTGGTGGCTAGTGCGCATGCCTGTCACTGCGCCATCAGCCGCGACGCGCTGCCCCCTGGCGGAGTGGCGTCGCATTGAATTGCGTAACAAAGGCGCACTCCACTTCAAACGCTACGCTGAAAACTTTCGTCCCGTGCGCGCCGACGGAATGAAGGAGCGTAAAAAAACAAAAAAAACTTTATCGCGGTGCGCGCTGCTAGCTTGAAACGCCCCAAAAATATTTTCTCGCAACGGGAAATTTTTTCGGCGCGTCGGACTGTTGCTTGAAGCTTTTCTTTTTGAGTTGTCAAAGTTTTCTTCCGAGTTGACAAAAGTGTTTCGTGCGGTGTTTCCCGGCGCAAGTTGTGCGGGACGTTTATAAGTGTAGTGTTTAATTTGTTTTTGTTTTGTTTTGCTGCTTGTCGTTTTACTGGTGGCGACCGGCGGCTGTGGGACTTCGCTGGTGGTACTAATCGATATTGCGGTGGGAGCGGCGAAGGTAAGTCCACTATATTTTTATTCTATTCTATATCTAGCACTGGATCGATTTTTTCGTACGAAATTCTTCAGACAACTTTATTAAGCGTTGTCTAGACATACTTTTTCAAAACAAAGGTCGATAAATTTTTAACCCGTTTGTAAGCATTGTTTGAAACACCATCAAACTTTATTATAACCGTTATCGTAGCTTTTATAATGTCATAAACATGCGGTACAAAGAGCCGAGAATATTGGGTGTTAGGTATCGCCCAAACAAATAAATACTTAATGTTTTGTTCCGCATTTGGGTGTCAGCCAAAATGAATGAATGTTTTATAAAAGTAGAGCGAAGAACTAGGCCATAAAAGAGACCATAAGTCTGCGAAGTTATGACGTCACTACTAATCATTGTTGTTACATGTCTACTCCATAATTACGTTACTTGCTGTGTAATACTTAAGTTCCTACCCGCAAAAGGGCGTTACAGATTGTAATAGAGTGGATAAATAAACATTTACGGAAACCATAATTTACTGGTTACCTGTACAATTTTCCTAAAGAAAATTTGTTATTTATTTGTAAATATTAAACAAGTAGCTAACTATTTATTTTGTAGGGGCATTTAAACAAATTTGGTGTGCCCCTATGACCAATGAGTCGCCCCATTCTTTTTTAAAATTTCTTCAGTGTCATACGTGTTTTCATTTCCTCTTCATTTCAAAATTAATATGGTTTGTTTCATAGAATACGCCTCTACAATTTTTGTGGCATGTAAATTTATTATAACTTATATTATCCTTTTTTGCTTTTCTTATAAAAACGGTGTCGTAACTTTGCTAAGAACTTAAATTGGTTAAGTACAGCTTCCCGCTTAAGCTAGGTAAGTATTTACGGTTTTAACCGTAATAAGAGTTGATATTGATTTGCTGTCGACTGTCGGACTTGGTAAGCTTGGTACAAAGTCAAAGGTGACACAAAGAATTCAGGTTGCGTAATCATAGTCCTGAAACCAACCCTCCACCCGCACAAGAAGGTATGAAACGTACAATACATAGAGTTAGATAAGCATGAATCAGCCAAGTTGTTTTCTTTATTTACATCTACTTTCTCAAATATTATTAAGACGACCGTTTTTCATAAAAATGTATTTTCCTGTTTTAAAATGACATACTTATCTACAGGTTCGAACGACCGAAAGGAAGTGACAATTATGAAATCATAACCAGCTAAGCAATTAAATTAACGTGCCGTTAAAATTTATCCAAGTATAACCCAAACAGGTCAAGATTTATTTATTATAGAAAGAAGAAATAAAGAAAGAAAAGAGCTTTATTTCATAAAACCACAGTAGTTATAACAAAAAATAATTATTATTAACAAATTAGGCATATTCTATGATTAAGAAAAAGGAGTCCAGCTCAGCTTAATGGCACAGCCAAAGTCATAGCGCTGGTTTTCTGCTGGATCCTGCATAAATGAAACCAATAACTAATCTTAATATAACTAAAATCAAAATTAAATTTAATTTAATTTAAATTAAAAAAGCGTATAGTGTAAATACATACAAATAATGAAAAAATAAATAATAATATGAAATAAATATACAAATAATTGTGTTACACTAAACGAGATGTATAATTTATAAAAAATACTATGTAAGTTTAGGCATTGATTTTACTGAACTAGACATGGGTAGCTCGCGAATGATTGATGAAAATGAGCTATATCAAGCCCCAACAATGAATATATCTTCTTATCACGAGCAAAATAAGTTGCTCTTTTGCTCACTAACGGCTCACGGCTCAAACGGCTCCGAGTAGATAAACTCTCGCTTGGGTAACTTCGGATTGACGAATCAGCCGCCTCGCCGCCGCCAGAGAGCGACTGACCAAGACAGATGAATTCCAATTCCAGGAATCTAACAAAAAAGCAACGCGTGGGATCAGCAAGTCACCGGGCTGGTGTTGTGTTTGCAAGTATAATGAAAAGTAGTCTTTATCTCGTTCAGTCAAGGCTTAATTTATTCTAAAAGAAGAAAGAATCAGTATTTATTTATGTTTACCAGATGTTTACTCTTGCTCGCCTAAGTTAAGTAATAAAGAGATAGTAAATTCCGATGTTATGTCAGGGTTGTTCAGCACCTATTTTATAAATTATTTATTATTAATTGATTATTCTTTATTAATTTCTACTTGCATTATTTCTGGATAATTCTGAAAATACTTGAATTTGCATTTCATTTATCGGTTGAGCCATCAAGTAACAGTTACCTTTTACAAGGCGACCTTTGTTGATATGGCCAAATTCATACCGGAGGCTTGGTTAGTGATCAGTATCACGCACCGATGACACTAAGTTAAAAAAGTCTTTTTGTTAATATTGCAAAATAAGATGTCGACCTCCCGTAGCAGATTTACTTACATACTTCCGATGAAATTATCAGATAACAAATTATCTTATGAGTTTGTAATTTTTTTACGCGTTGTTGTCTTTAGGTTGTGAGTCCTAAGCCTGTCCAACTATGAAGGAAAATCGATATATTTTATTACTCGAAGGAGTACCTAACTACGATATTAATTAAATTAGGTAACCATAATTTTTGTTTAGATAGCTTCTCTTAACTTTATATTTTTATTCAAAGAACTCGTCACATCAGAAAAGAGAAGGGACACACGTGACGTGACCAACAAGATAAGCTATGTGAGCAAGTGATGAAGTGAGCAAAATGAGCTACAGATAAGAAAGATAGATACGTATCCGAGAGCAAAAAGGTACATGAGTGATTTAATCACTCCAAAGATGCTTTTTGCCCATGTCTATACTGAACACCAAGGCATCGTTATTGCTTTCGTCTTGCATTCTCGTATAGGTGGAGAGGTCGTTCCATACTTTTGAAGCCCTATAACTGAAACTTCCCCTAAATCCAGTTGTTTCCCTAAAATTATATTTTGAAAGTTTTTTTTGTAACTCCACAATGTTTTCTTTGATGCAATCCAAATTCTTCTATCGAGCATTATCGAAAATGGATACAAACATAGATCTTAACGCCATTT
Source organism: Ypsolopha scabrella (assembly GCA_910592155.1). Classification (NCBI taxonomy): domain Eukaryota; kingdom Metazoa; phylum Arthropoda; class Insecta; order Lepidoptera; family Ypsolophidae; genus Ypsolopha; species Ypsolopha scabrella. The sequence continues at coordinate 9,541,967 of OU342969.1, forward strand.
CAGAAATAAAATAAGGGGGGAACTACAAAGAGTAGAATTACCTCAGGACTTTGAGAAGTGGTAATACTAAATTGTTATAGACGACATTTTCAAACACATAAAATTTACGATTCGTTAACATTATTAAATCAACACAGGCCTTTGCTAGAACCGCCATTTTGTTTCAATACAACTCGTTTGAAACCTACAAAGGCAGATTTCAATGACCTGTTTAGTTTTATGAAAAAGTACTCATACTCGTATTGTCTTTGTTAAAAGTTCGTAGGTAACGCTTTTACTACAGTCAACCTAAAACAAAAAAAGCCTTCGTCAAAAAAACATAATTGTTAGGGTTTCGCGCCCAAAGGGCAAGACGGAGCCATATTAAAGCCGCTACAATACAATACAATATTCTTTATTGCACACCAAAAGACAAATAAAAATAAACAATTTAACAATATAAGGTAGCAGGGTAAAATTTGCGGTCTTATCACTAAAATCGATCTCTTCCGAGAACCTTTGGATGGAAGAACTCTTAAAAAAGAAAAGGTGTATAGGCGGTGCACAGAATAACGGTTTTGAAAATAAAATAAAATAAAGCATTTTGATTTATATGTAAATATATAATATACATACACAATAAATAATTAAATATACATATATATAAATACATTATATATTTTATATAAATAAATATGTATGAATATAGGGACTAATAGAAACAATAAAGTTTAAGATCAAGTGAAAGATAATGCTGTTTGACTAGCCGCTGTGCTGTAGGTATGTCTGTTTGTCCGTCCGTATGTCATGGGTCTCTAACTTGCACACGGAATGAGTTACTTACAGACGAATGCGGACATGTTCTGTGTTGACCCAAAACCGAATATTGATTTAAAAATTAAATTATATTAATTTTCAGGGGGGCGGAGTCAATGGAGTCAAAAAAAATATTTTTTGCCCTACATATGGGATGTCACTGTCTAGAATTCATTAGTAGAGTACAAATTACATACTTAATTTTTTATCTCCAAAAATAAATGGCCCCCATCAAAGCTATAGATGATTTTTGTTAAGGAGTCTCGAATCTCAAAAACTTAACCCTTCGTATGGTAAGTATTTTATTTTACACTATTTTAATATTTTCAAGTATTTTGAGATCAGATTTATATTATTTAAGTTTCTAATTGTTATTAAGTACATTGTTGTGATGAAAACCACTTGTACTTTTCCACAAATAATGTTTAATATTACACTACCCAACCGGTAAGCTTTTAAATTATTTGTTGTATGGACATTTAGCAATACATACATTTTTTTTTAATAATACGTATTTATTTTTATTTAAAAGCCCCTGATGATTTTCACATAAGGAAACCGGTTGGGTAGTTAGTGTAATATTAAACATTATTTTTGGAAAAGTACCAAGTCCATCAAGTGCCGACAATATCAACCATCAACTTTCTGTTTTTAAATATATGAATATACAAAAGAAAAAAAGTGTAATAAATAAAATGAATAAAAACGTTCTTGGGAATTTCGAGAATTGCCGTCTCTTTTGCATGAATTTTCGTAGCTTTCGCGATAAATGTGCGATTAATTTACAAAGTGACATTTATTTATGCAGCCAAATTCATACTGAAGGCTTGGTAAGTGATCAGCATCACGGATCACTTTTTGCTAATTTCGAAAAATATAATTTTGACGTCCCATAGTAATTGACTCGGGTCTATGCTTGCGTATGTAGGGAACAAGATCAGAATAATTAACGAATATCACAAAAAGGGTCATCGAACCTTGATACTGAGCACTTACAGAGTCTTTAGTATGAGTTCGGCTGAAGAAATAATAATTTCACTTTTAGCTAAAAAAGTTTTTCTAAGTGCAGAAGTACAAAATGGATTCCATAACGATGGAATTTTCGTCAAACCCCACACTCTCTAAACAAAATAAGTAACAAGATCTGCCTGAAGTTTTCTTTTAATTTAGCCACAAAATTTGCATAAAATATTAGACAAAGGTAGGGTGAATGGTTAAGGCAGCTTATTCCGATAGAAAGCAAATTTTATTTAGAAGACGCCCCGTGGATATTCACAACGGGCCACGCTCATTTTGCTCCAGGGGGCAAGATTACATTGCATGAAGTAGGTACTTACTTTACCTCAGCGATTCTCTCAACAGTGAGAGGAGAGAGAGAATAACTGAGACCTCTGAAAAATCTTGTGCACCGGAACGAATGTAAACATTTTAAGTATGGGAATGAAAAAGGCCTAAATTTTTATTTTTTTCGCTCTTGGACAGATTTTTGTCGTTTCACAAGATATTCATGTGAACATTAATTACATTTTAGAAATAAAGTGAAATAAAATGAACTTGCAAGCTTTTGTTATAAAGGGAATTTCCTAGAGGAAATAGCCATATTAGCCATAGATGGCTTTTGTTTTATTCGTATCTTTCGCTTTTGTAAAACAAATAAAACATCCCTACTAATATTGTAAATCTGAAAGATTGTTGGTCACACACGTTTAGATCACTATAAAAAATTTGCAAAAGAATAGAGTATATGGCTTCGGGCAAAATTGTACTCTATTCAACATCTCTATACTTATAATAAAGTAAGTTTTTCAAAATTTTAATTAACCTGGTTTATTAGTATTGTTCTGAAGCTAAAACTACAATTTTTAAAACTTTTTTCAGCTATATGTTATTTTCTAGGTATTATCAAAGACATAGTAACACGTATTTTTAAAACGCTCAATTTTTATTAAAATTGATTCATTCAAAAACAGTATTATCTGACGTTTTCTTGATTTATCTAACTACTCGAAGCCTCAATTTTTCAGACATGTTCTTTGTGCGATGGACCTATTGCGCCTGAACGCGAGAACCACTTAACGGATTCGAATGTGGTTTTCTTTATTATCATCGTAGTGACATGGTCAACATATAGGCTATTAGGGTTGTTGGCAATATAACGCCCAAGCCTAAAACGGGACAAGGGTCGAAAAACGAGGGCGGAGCCACAGGCGAGAGGCTAGTTCTAAATATATTTCTGTTTAAATCTTTTAAAATGTACCTTTGGAGATAATTATTGTATTCTGGTTCAGGCTACAATTAGCTGTTTTGTACCTACTCTCGGAGGAATTCCTATAATAAGTGTATAGCTATATTCATAGCAAACCCCCCGAAATTAACCACTGAATAAAATATTAGGTTAGCCAGTGTGCTTGCATCTGGCGAGCAGAACGGTATCCACTATGTATACTTATAGATGTTTGTAAAGGTGCTTAAGGTGCCATTTAACACCGAAAACTGAGACTAGATACTCTATAGTTAGAATGTAATAAATAATCTTAGAATTTTACATCAATGTAAATAATAGAAAATTCTAATAATAAATAAACAGGAAGTAATTTGCATGCAGTCCTAAGCAATTATGGATCTTTAATTTTTTAAACGTTTAATAACACGAAATTAAGTTTTGGTAAAAGATGAACACTCGATATACAGCTTCATCAAAGAAAGATACAATTTTACGAAGACCCAAAACATCTTGGTTTCGTGACCGCGAAGTTTATGCAGAAAGCTCACAGCCGACATCCGAAATTTATAAGTCGCGCTAATTTCGTCTGCACTTAGCCTTATGTATCAATGTTCATACTATATTCATGTTTCTACTTTAATCACCATAAAGCGCTATAGTAGTGATATAACGACCGCATATAACCGGATCAATGGCCCATCGAGCGGTTTAACGGCTAAGTTAACTTAAGAAATATGTAAGTGGTAGTCTTATGGGAACATGGGGCAGCTTAAAACTGCACTTTGCGATAACTTACTTCGTCGTTTTTTGTGGCTTTCATGCAAGTATATAAATACTAAAAGTACACGTTACTAACTTTTCCTCAAAAATCTAACATACTTGCATATTTTTTTCAACCAGTGGTTAAGATGGCAAACCAATATTTATTTGAACGGAAAGTTTTACATGACTATAAAATTTTACCAGGATTCTTAAAGTAATATTTCACAATTCATAAAAAAACGGGCCAAGGGCCCCTGACTCGCGCCCTGAGGGTTCCGTACCATTCAATCTGAATAAAAATTACAAACTTATTACCTAAAACAAAATGTATGAAACAAAACAAGAAAATTAATTTGGTCGAGTTATTCGGGTACCCTAAAGATCGCTGCGGTACTTGTTGTAATTACACAATATAGGGCACAAAATATACAGAAAGTTCATTTTTTTCGAGATAAATCCCATAAAAAAACTGATTTAAACTGAAAATTTTAATGGCCCCCCATTTCTCTTTTGTTGTAGATAAAAATAAATAAAAAATAAATATAATATATTTGCTCAAAAATACATTGTACCATTTACTGTAAAGACCTTTCAGAAAATACTTCATCCTGGCAAGCTAATTAAGTGTCCAGGAAATCTGAATAGCTGTCCAGGAAATTCGTATAAAAATCTATTACATACCATATGTATGTTCACACGGTACATTTCATATGTTTTCTTTTTAATACTATCCGTGTTTATGTTTTTATGAGACTAAGGAGTTTGGCAATCATAAGGTTTTAAGCAATTTACAAAGAAAAATAAAATGAATTACAAATGTATGTATATAGTTTAGAAATGTTTGCTATATTTTATAATTGCAATGATAATAACAAAAATGTATAATTTATATCGATTTATAGGTTTATTTAAAGCCATCGAATACTTAAAATTTAACCTGGATGAGCGTTTTTCTCGTTGCTCTTTTTTTCTTAGCGTTCCTCTGGATGGCGTTGTCCACGAATAAGGCTGCATGGCGGTAAATATTTTTGCCCAGTTGGCAGTAATAAAATAAGTTGCGTAAAAGCGGAAATTTATGTTGCTTTATATTTTAGTTGAAATTGTTTTGTGCAAATAAATTGCAAAATGAGTTCAGAAGCGGGCTCTTACATAGATTTTACAGCACTAATGCTTTGCTGAAGAAATCAATAACAATAAACATGACTAATTGCGCAAATATTAGCAAGTAACTCTTAATATTACCTAGTAAATTTATTTAATTTGATGTAACTCATTATCATAAAAAACATGAAAATACCTCAATTTACTTTTGAGGAAAACACTATACACTTGCTTCGACCATTAATTAGGAATCCCTGGCCTCATATATAAAAGTCCTCGCCCTACGGGCTCGCACTTTTAACTTACTCGTCCAGTATTGCTTAATTCCTGGTCTTAGCAGTGATGTTCTATTGTACTCTACTTAATTAGGTTCTAGACAATGACATACCACATGCCAGGGTAAGGAAAGAAAAAAATTTTTCGCTCCTTTTTCATGTATTCCCCCCCTGAGAATTAATTCATTTAAATTTTTAATTCAATATTCGGTTTTGGATCAACATTTCTCAACACATCCAAATTTTATGCCTGTAACTCATTCCGTCTGTAAGCTAGACCCGTGACATACGGACGGACAGACATCAGAGCGACACTAGGGCTCCGTCTTGTCTTTTGAACAGTATTGATCGCTAAACAATATTAGCGAAGAATTGACTCTTGTCTTTCTTTATTTCAATAAAACCAAGTCATTTTCCTCGATACTGGAAAACACAATCGTAACATGAAACTTATTTCATTCCAGTTTTGCTGAAGCTCATAAATATTCACAGGTAGAGCCTTAGCTTACGACAAAGTTAATATTAGAATCTTGAAACGGGCGTGTCAGCTTTCAGAGAAACTGGGACATGAAAGTTTAATGTCTTGTCACTATTCCTTTTGGTTACATAAAAAAAAAAAAAACACTTATAAAGAATGTGAGTGAAAATGAATACTTTATTTCTGTACTAGCCTTTACCCGCGGCTCCGCCCGCGATTATTCAATATTTTCTCCGTTTTCGGCTTGGACGTTATTTTATAAACTACAAAAATAATTAAAAAAACCGCATCCAAATTCGTTGATTGATTTTCATATTTTTGATTGTTTTATTATTTGTCGTGGTAGATGAGATGTGAAAATTTCAATTGTCTACTTATAACGGCTCATGCTGTAGACCCTTGTGACAGACGGACGGACGGACAGACAAAGTAGGCTTAGTAACAGGGTCCCGTTTTGTACCCTTCGGGTACGGAACCGTAAAAATGTCCCGTTCAACATAACTGAGACACTTTTGAAAAGCTACTGTGAATTTTGTATGGGCAGGTATTTTTTTTTTATTTTCCTTGGTTCTGTTATGTTTCTTTCGGATACTTGTTCATTATAACTAGTAGATTATGTGATTTCACTTAAAGATACCTGTCCATTTACACCCGATATAAGATACATTTTCTGAGACTCCGAAGCATTATCACGATTTCGTTTCTTCATAATAATACGCATCACCTTAAACTTCCTAAAGGAGCGCAAATTTTTTTTCTTCTTTTTCGTTGGAGCTCCGCTGAAAAATAATTTAATTTAATTTCTAATTCAAAATTCGCTTTCGGGTCAACATTTTACAGAAAATATCAAAATTTGAGGTCCGTGCTCATTCCGTTTACAAGGTAGAGACCCGTGACATACTTACGGTCGTACAGACAGCAGAGTGATATTAATTCCGCTTTGCCCATTGGGTACGGAACCCTAAAAATCGTGTGACATGCACTCAAAGAAATTTCCTGACTTTTCTTCTGAGTTTAGACCTCTGTCTGTGTTTCCTACCAAAAAATAACATTTTCTCTCCAACCTTTAACCACCAATTCGGAAAACTGCAAATTTCCTGCCATAATATAGGAGTATTTCTTTGATTTTCAACTAAAACAGACAAAAATTACCGAAGGTAATTTATTTGAAGGATTGCACGAAGATGGAATAATCTTCTACATGAATATTCCCTCCAACAATTACACACCAATTCAGAAAACTGCAATTTTCCTGTCGGAATTCAGAAGGGTTTCTTGAATTTTCAACTAAAACAGACAAAAATTTGCGAAGGAAATGTTGCACAATGATGTGATAAATCTTCTACACTAATATTCCCTCTAACATTTACCAACCAAAATCCATTTTAATAGAATGGAATTTTTGCTTCTGAGTTAAAAGGGATGGATTGGTCTTCTATTTTTGGAAGATAATTTTTTTCAGTGTGTGAATAGAACAGAAGATAACGATGTTCTCAGCATAAAAAAAATTAAAGTATAATAGATGCCTTGGTCCGAATCGCATTCGGCCTAAAAGATATCCTTTCTCACAAAAAAAAGTGCGCTTGGCTATGTTGTTCAGTGGAGACCGCATCAAGTTAGACACTTCGGACTTTTTACCTATCTTATATTCTTCTGTGTAAGGGCTAATGTCGTACTGCAAGTGTATAGCTTGATGTCGTCTCCACTGTACATATATATGTAATATATGTCACTGGTAGCCAATAAACACCGGTCAATATAAAATGTATAATTATTGCACAACTTGAAGGTCAGTCTACATGTTCTATCAAAGACAATCACTTGATTATTAAAGATCTAAGAAAATACTTTTCACATACATAACCTCAAAACAAAAATAATTGTAGAAAATTTCCGCTAAACAGTGACATCTGTTTTGAAGTAGAAGAACTTGATACCAACCGCGAGACCGCGAGAGAGCAGCCACGGCAGTGCCAATATCGTTGCTACTCACTGCTAGAGGGCGGTAAAAGCTGTTTTAAAAATGAATTGCATAGCCTGCCGTAAGCATGTTAACATATCTGAGCGCATTAAATGTAGTACATGTAAAGGTGTTTACCACTACAAGTGTCTCAATATTAGCTCTACACAATTTAAAACAAAAGCACATGATTACGATATTTCCTGGCAATGCCCTGAGTGCCAAATTGTAACGAAAAAACCTAGCCATGACAATACTCCAGTTAGTCACTTGGCCGGCATAAATGCATCGAATCTCGATGAAACAACGTGCTCTAACATTACCCTGAGAAAAAAACCAAGTACCAATTTGAATACCACATCCTACATTGATGCTGAAAATAAACTATCAGTGGATGACATATTGGAAAATACTACTGTAGGATTAGAAACAATACCGTTTCAACTAACTGCCAAGTCCCCGTTACATCTAAAACAGGTGCCATTACTTTAGACCAATTTAGTAATCTATTAGATTCTAAACTTGAAAAAATGAAGGCGTCAATACTTCTTATAGTAAAAAATACGATACAAGAAGAGATGAAAAACGCTCTATCTCAAACACGAAACGAAATTGAACTAATAAGAAGTACTCTCTCTAAGGAACAAAATAATCTAAAACAAAACATAGCAAAAATAGAAGAAAATATTGAAAATCTGGAACAACAAATTCTCAACCTTGAAAGCTCAAAAAAAATAGTCTTATATGGACTTGTTGAAACAAAAAATGAAACCGAATTTGACGTATACGACCGAGTATCTAGAGTCTTCCATAATCAACCCCATAATAAACCCCTATATTGAAAATATAAAAAGAATTGGAAAACGGGGAATCAAAAGACCACTTGCAAAAGAACTATTCAGTAAGAGAGTGGCTAAATATATAATAAGCAACAGCCAATGCTTTAAGGGTACTGGACTGGGCGTAGAAATATATATAGACGTAAAAGTACTGAAAGAAAGGAATATCCTAAGAAACAACTTAAAAGAAGCGAGTAAAAATGGGAACCACGCAAAAATAATAAAAAGTAAATTGATTGTGAACGGAATAGAAGTTAAAAACCTGAGCAGACTACCTAAACTACAAGAGAACAAAAATGAGTCGATTGAAGAACTGAATATTACAACCACAGTCGTTGAAAATCATAAAGTTGTCAACGTACAAGAAACAAGACAAACTGATACCTCCCAACAGTTATTTCGCCACTGATTTTAATATAAAATTTCAAAATATCCAAAGTGTTGGTAACAAAATAGATTTAGTAGAACAGTTATTAACAAATTCTAATATTGATATACTTTCTTTGTATGAACTTTGGAAGAATAAGTACTTTTGTGATTTTATTATGTTTTCGGGATATAAAATGGCATCTATATTTTGTCGAGAAAACATGAACATGGAGGCGTTTGTTTACTTTTAAAAGATGGTATAGAGTTTATTAATAGATTAGATATTGTTAAATTTTCTAAAGAATTTATTATAGAAATGATTGCGATTGAAATACCTCAGTTAAACTGTATAATTATAGGACTATATAGAGCGAGTAGACATATTCATATATTTTATGAGCAAATTACGAATATGCTAAATAGGATAAATAAAAAAGATAAAAACTAAACACATCATTATAGGAGGAGACTTCAACATAGACGTTTTAGAAAAACAAAAAAAAGTACACAAACACATGCTCTCTTGAATTTAATGCACTCATATAATCTTAAGCAATTAATTCATGAACCAACACGAGTTACTAACAAATCAGCCACTTGCATTGATCTTATATATTATTCTTTGAATGAATCGTATGTACAAGATCATGGACTCTCAGACCATAAGTCAGTGAATGTTGTATTAAACACAAAAGATATCAAACAAAATAATATAAAAACGTGGTATATTGAAAAAAGAAACTTTACAAATGACAAAATAAAAAGCTTTAAAGTATCATTGCAAAATATTAAATGGGGTGAAGTATTATGCAAAGATAAAAACATAAACTTAAATTATAATTCATTTATTACGTTAATTTAAAAAAACTTCTTGAGGAATACATTCCAATCCAAAGAATTAAAATAAAAAACACCAAAAAAGAAAGGCTGGCTAACAACCGGTTTAAAAAATCTTGCTATAATATAAGAATATTAAGAATTACCCTAAACGAAACTAAAGGCGAAGTTATAAAAAAATATTACACCTTAACTAGTAGAATATTAAAAAAGAGCGTTAAGTTAGCTAAACAGCAAGATTATATTAGAAAATGAAAAAGTCAGACAACAAAATTATAACTATGTGGAAGATTATTAATAATAAGACCGGAAAAACAAAAAGAAAGCAACACAAAAATATGAAATTAAAAATAACAGATAAAATTTTGGAATCTCCTAAAATAATAGCAGAAACTTTTAATGAATTCTTTGCGTTGATAGGTGAAAATAAATCTGTTAACCAAAATCAGGATCACTCCGTAATAAGCCCCCCAACTAATTCCATGTTTCTTCGATCCGCGAACGAACAAGAAATTCAAAACATTATAAAATCAATAAAAAATAAACACAGTTATGGTATTGATGACATCCCACCGATATTAGTTAAACAATGTGCAGAAGAATTAACTGTACCCCTTACATTCCTCATTAATCAAAGTTTCGAACAAGGTCAATTCCCAGATTTACTCAAAATAGCTTTAATAAAACCCATCCATAAAAAAGATGACGAACTCTCACCAAATCACTACAGACCTATAGCAATGTTACCAACTTTCTCAAAAATTTTTGAAAAAGCCATGTGCAACCGATTATACTACTTCTTAGAAAAACACAATATCGTCGATGATAGCCAAAATGGTTTCAGGAAAAACAGATCTACCTCATTAGCAGTATACAACTACATAGAAATGGCACTTCAACAGATAAATGATAAAAAACGTGTTTTTGGTCTACTCTTGGATATGACGAAAGCTTATGATAAAGTGTCTTTTAATATATTACTAAATAAGTTATATGGATCAGGCATTCGAGGTCAAACATACGAGTGGTTCAAGTCATACTTGCATCGACGGAAACAGATAGTACAAATAGAACATCTAGATCCGGAAAAGAGTGAGATAAGAATAGTACTTTCCGAAGAAAGACTTCTCACAAATTCAATACCCCAAGGAAGCGTCTTAGGCTGTGTACTATTTTTACTTTATATAAACGATCTCCCAAAATGTTGATGGTTGTGATTGTCGGCACTTGGTGGAACTTATTATACATCTTGTTAAAACAAGTACAAGTGTCTTATTTAACAAGATCTCCCAAAAGTTCTAAATAAAAAAGTTGCTTTTCCAATTCTTTTCGCAGATGATGTTTCCATATTGATAAATTGTGATAAAGATTCTGATCCTAAAATTATAATAAATGAAAATCTTAAACTAATACAAAACTGGCTTCAAGATCACAATTTAGAAATAAATTTCAATAAAACAAACGTCATACATTTCAGACCCTATAAAACTCAACCATTTAATATTGATCTAAAATTTGAAAACACAGTTATTGAAAAAGTAGATACTTTTAACTTACTTGGTATTAATATAGACACGAACTTAAATTGGAAAAACCACATAAAAGTAACGAAAGCCAAATTATCTAGATTTACCTACGCCCTATTCGAGATCAATAATAGCACCAACACAGAAACAGCATTATCAGCTAACTACGCGTACGCATATTCGTGGCTTAAATACGGAGTAATATTGTGGGGCAACAGCGTGGATGCTAATGATCTGTTTCTAACTCAAAAGAAATGTATCAGAATAATTGCCCGGATTAATAACATGACCAGCTGTAAACCGTATTTCATAAAATATAACCTTTTAACCCTACTCACAATATATATTCACGACATATGTACATTCGTATTTACAAGCCGTGAAATATTTTTATAAATAAAAAATACGCACAATATTAAAACTCGTAACAAAAATAAACTACATTTACCACAATCAAGATTAACAATGCTGAACCACAGTCCATATTATATGACAATAAAAATATTTAACAAGTTACCAGAAAATATAAAAAATGAACCTAAGTTGACCAGCTACAGTAATAAACTCAAAACATATTTGTTACAAAAATGCCCATACTCAATTGATGAATAATTAACTCATACAAAATAAAAAATTATATAAAAATAAAAAAACTATGCGTGGGTATATAGATAATATACATGATAACTACATTAAATATTAAACAAAAAATATCGATGCTATATCCTATTTTAAGTGTTTAAGATGCAAGGAAAAATCTACCAGATATTTGCTGTGCCTAGAAAAAGGCAACTAAGTTGTAAGGTCCTATTTTTATTTCCATCTTTTTGTACACTTGGTTTGCAATAAACGTTTGACTTTGACTTTATTAGCATGTTTTGTGTATGTGGCGCATTTTGTAGCGATCTCGAGATTCCGCATGCTACAAATAATTTGGGCAAGTGTGAGTCGGACTCGCGTGCAAAGGCTTTTGAACCACCATACAATACGGGTACGGAACTCTAAAACATACGTATCATGGGGATACTAATAAGGCTATTGCTTAATGTTTTAAAGCGTCAAAAACCAAGACGCCAAAATGGTAGCGCCTGACAAAAAGTTTATGGAACCCTACTATTTATTATTTTTTGTTTTATTTTAGAGCATGTCCTTTAGGTGGTAGAGCTGATGCCGGGCTCGACTGTGGTGGTACCACTATCTTACTCGCAAACCCCCCGAAGTTATTCGGGGGAGAGTAAGAGAACAGCTCTCAGGCAAAACCAGGCGGCCCACCATTGCCTGGGACCGATGGATGGCGGTATATCCATCCCCAATTGCCGGGCCTTATTAAAAACAAACTGGTGACGGCGTCACTGGTGCAAGGTTTTCGGCACCGCGCTCACCAACCCGCCTGCCCAGCGTGTGAGAGTATGGGCATTTCTTCCAGAAGGACCGCCAAGAGTGGCAAAATCCTGGAAAGGCCTATGTCCAGCAGTGGACGAAACAGGCTGATGGATTGGATTGGATTGGATGTCCTACAATTTGACTAAATTTAGAACTTGTATCTAAGTAAGAGCCTAAACCAATAACGTTTAAATAATGTAACCTTTTCGAGGTTTCTTGTATGGGGACATACTCTGGGACCCCCCTTTCCTTCGTTTATTATTATGTTGTCGCCATTGTAATACGTATTGTGTGAAAATTTCAACTTTCTACTTATTACGCTTGACTCCTTTGACAGACGGATGGACAGACAGACAGACAGATAGCGGAGGCTTAGTAGTAATAGGGTCCCGTTTGGCATCCTTCGGGTACGGAACCCTAAAAAGTGCGTGTGCATGCATTACTACAACCATATTCAAACGGACTTCGTGAATGCTGAGTAGCAGCACTAATTCTTGGTTATTGCTATTTCAATGTGATCTATTCTCGTGCAGCAAACCTTAAATTTAGAGTTGGAAAACCTAAAATAATACAGGCTCATTTAACTTTTATCCATCTGCGTTAAAGCCTATTTTGCAATGAAAAGTTTTAGGTTATGGCAGCTCTAAATCTAATATTTGCTACACGAGTATAGGTGTCATTATCTCTTTATCTTTATTGCATAAGTTAGTTTAAATAAGTAAAAAATAAAGTAAAAAAAAGAAAAATAGAAAGTAACAAAATATTCGGAGCAATGACCAGTTATATGTTGCTTCATTGTCAATACTCTTATAATTAGTGCGAGCTTCGTACAACGCCCTTGGACTATACAAATGTTCTTGTAGCCAATTTTATATCATTAAGAAACTGTATTTAAACATTGAATTATTAACTATACAATATATACCTATACAAACATCTTAAAACAACATAAATTATACAATCCTAGAAAAAATAAAACAAATTAAAGAAGAATCTACATTATTTACTGCAAAACTAAATCAAAACAAGCAAACTAAACCAAATAAAATATTTTGTCCAGGTCATCGCTAAGACGAGGCAGGGTGCCCAAGACACTGGCGGCATTACCTCGCTGAATAGCGAGACTGATTCTTTGTCTGAAGTAAACCCCAGCTCTTGGGTCACTCGAAACGTCGACCAGGCGCGACGCTATGTCCTTAGAGAGCTGTCGCGCATCTGATCCCCAGTCCGAACGTCTCTACTCCAAACGGCACAAACATGTAACCCTCTCCTAGAGCCGCATATTTGCGCCGCTGCTGCCGCTGCCAATTTTTACAGGCGGATCTAGCACAATGCACTGTAAGTCTACATATTTTCTTATGTTACGATTATTTTACTTTCAACATTACTTAGGGTGCATTACAAACTAGAAAAGAACATTTAGAAACAAAATTCAAGTAAAAACAATTTTTCCTGGGTCAGCATGCATTATTGGCTGGTGTAAGTAATTACGAAAATTCGGTGTATTGGAAAAATTCAACGGTCTAGCTAGCCTAACGTGGTTGCCACTTTAACACCATTTTCAAACGCCATTTAACAGAAAATGTATGGAGTTTACTGTCAAATTGTGCTAAAGTGGCACCATGCTAGCCCCCTAGGAATGTGTGCATCGGTGGCGTAGCCGTTAGTTTGCCGGGTAAGCAAAAGGTCGTAAGTTTGAATCCTGAAACTTTTAATAATATTTGGAATATCCAAAGCGATGAATTTCGCTATCTACCTATACTAATAATAAAGTAGTAAAAATTTCGTGTCTGTATAGTGAATATTTTTTAAATTTTTAAGGAAGTGGATTATTAGTATATTAGAGCTGATTCTAAAGGCTTTAATTTTAGTTTCAATGCCGTCAAAACTAAATTTACTTCATTGCAAACAGTCCTTAAATATTAGGAACAGAAGCTAAATTAATTTAGAAAAATCTAGGTTCGACAGTATTAAAACTAAAATTAAACCCTTCAGAATCGGCTTTAATGTTGTATTAGTACAATTTAGAGCCAAAATTAAAATTTTTAGGAATTTTTGTCTGTCTGTATGTATGTTTCGTTTTAACTCGAGAACCACTTAACAGATTTGGGTGCGGTTTTCCTTATTACCATCGTAGTGACCCGGTCAACATATGCTATGAGGGATGCTCATAAATCATTGAATAAACCCGGGCGGAGCCGCGGGCAAAGGGCAAAGGCTAGTAAATCGTACAATCTTATTTTACTTTATTTTCCATGAACCGATGCCCCATTTAATTTAAAAATTTTAAAAAAATTATCCTTGTACGACACGAATTTTTACTCCTTTATCATTAGTATAGATCAGCATTTTAAAAAGTGTGGGTGGCAAGCAGATTTTTAGTGGGCCGTAAAAATATGAAAAATAGAAAATACTATCTTCACATCACACCGCTGCATTTTAACTTGAAACTCTCAACTGTGAAATCGGGGGCACAAAATAGATAGGTACAGAAGGCCAGCTACTGCTGACGTTGATTTTAAATACCTACTATGTATCGCAAAGCGCAAGAACTCGTGACTAGTCGTGAGTGGCATTCTACCGAATCCTACCGAGATCGTCGTACGTACACGTCTATGTGTGTGTGCGCCCGAAATCGCTGGTTGTAGGGAGCTGGCCTTCTGGATGTATTTATTTAGTGTTGCGGGTCACCTTTTGTTTTAAGTGAGTTGCAATTTAAGTTTGGGAAGTACTGGTAAAGATGTTTTTTTTACGGTTACTAAAATAGACAAGTGAGGGCGATCTATGACTCCCCTTTAGTGGTATGATTCAAAAGTTATGGGGTCGCTGTACATTTACTTTTGTTGTATTACTAATACATCACTTGTAACAGGCAAATAAATTATATCTTTTATTATTAGTATACCTGGTAGTATAAGAGTCATGTCTGTACATAATAACGTTACGTAATATTTTCGCGAAATTTTAAATGAAAGTCATCCCATCTATATGTTTTGACCGAGTAATATTGATACTGTACTGAGAAAAATTCGAATTTAAAGTTAGAATTTTTGTCTGTCTGTCTGTCGGTTTGTCTGTATGTTCCTTTTTAACTCAAGAACCACTAAACGGATTTGGATGCGGTTTTTTTATTATCATTGTAGTGACCCTGGTTAACACAAAGGCTATAAGTAACACCCAAACCGGAAACGGGGAAAAAATTGATTAAAACGCTTTTATACCTCGAGAACCACTCAATGAATTTGGACGTGTTTTTTTTATTATCATCGTAGTAACAGTGTTCAATACAAAGGTTATAAGGGGTGTTAATAAAATAACGTCCGAGACGGAAACGGGGCAAAGATTGAGTAAACACTTCCACTCGAGAACCACTGAACGGATTTGGATGCGTTTTTTTTTATTATCATTGTAGTGACCCGGTCAAAACAAAGGCTTAAGGGGTGTTTATAAAATAACGCCACAGGTGAAAACGGGGTGAAGATTCACTGAACGCGGGCGAAGTTACGGGCAAAGGCTAGTACATTAAAAAAAAAAAACATAATGGACTGCACAAAACTACCTACCCAGGTACGTTGAAAAATGGCGCAGTGGATTAAAGCTTTATGATTATTCAAAAGGAATATAATTTACGTACTATCGAGGAAAACTACGAAGACTGACTTTTTGGCTGTAAATAATGGTTTCAGAGGTGAAAAGTGAGTCTTGGACAATTTCTTCGTTGGTACCTGCCTTCTTTGCGTGCTTTGCTTTAAAAACAAAATGAAACACCGTGAACTGAATAAAGCCCAGAGGTCATTAGTGTTGCTGCTCGTGTAAAAATAATTTAAATGTTACCCCGTAATGAAATTTAATATTCCAAGCAATATATTCGAACGATTTCGTTCTTGGGGTTCTGTCAGAATCAGAAGTCCGTCCGTGTTTATTCAGTCCCTGCGCCGTTTTCGGCTTGGGTGTTATTGTATAAACACCTCTTATAGCATATATGTTGACGATGATAATAAAATAAATCGCATCCAAATCCGCATTTATTATAGTCTATAAGAAGTATTCATAAAATAACGCCCAAGCCGAAAACGGGGTAGAGATTGAATAAACGCTAAAATCTCGGAAAGAAAGCTGTTTCATAGAAAAGTGCAAATACATTATTACTCGGTCAAAACATAAAGATGGGCTGACTTTTTTTGCGAGATTTAGGTCCTGGCTTCATTGATTTTTTCATTCGCCGAGTTTAAAACAAAAGTTTTTCTATGACAGTGACTGATTAGGCTCTTCAGACATGACTAAACCCTTCTGATACACGTCGTATAACGTTATTTTGTGTACAATAAGCACAAAATAGCTATTTAACGCTACTTAAAACGCCTGTTATAGGTGGTAGAGCTGATGCCGGGCTCGACTGTGGAAGTACCACCATCTTACTCGCAAATCCTCCCGAAGTTATTCGGGGGAGAGTAAGAGAACAGCTCTTAGGCAAAACCAGGCGGACCACCAATGCCTGGCCTGGGACCGATGGATGGCGGTTTATCCATCCCCAATAGCCGAGCCTTATATAAAACAGACTGGTGACGGGCAGCTCCGTCACTGGTGCAAGGTTTTCGGCACCGCGCTCACCAACCCGCCTACCCAGCGTGTGTGAGTACGAGTATTTCTTCCAGGAGGACTGCCCGAGCAGTATGTGGACTACTATTTTCATTTTGTTTTTTTATTATTATTTTGACATTTCTTTTTACATATTGACATGAACATTTTATAACTTAAACTTAGCATTTATTCGTTGATAATCTGACTATAAAAAAAAGATAAACTATATGAGGCAGGTGGATGATGTTTTGCTTAGTATTTTAACTTACTACCTCATTAGACAGGTAGACTAAGATGTATTTTTTTCCCTCATGACACAATTTCCTTCTGTCTTTTATATTTTTATCCTTTAGTTATTAAAGTTTAATGCATTGTTTTGTATACTTTTATGTAAGTTAAAAATAGTATAATAGTATTAATCCATATTGAAAAAAAACAGATAAAAAAGACATGATCTTGCTAAGTTTCTTGCCCTTCTTCTTAGCAAGATTAATCAAATGGGCAGATTTAGGCATTAAATCTATTTATAGTTTATTCATCTATTAACTTATTTATTCATTGCATTATATAGGTATATACAATATTTTATTTTTTTACTTATGTTAGCATTATATTTATTTATGGTCTATTCAGTTTATTTATCAACTTATTTATTAATTGCATTATGTATTATAATATTATTATTCCAATAAGTCTTTATTTTATGCATGTGTATTACTTTAGTGGCCCAACTTAAATATAGTTTTTTTTAAATATATATTTCCCGTAAGTATCATATTTGTTTCATTATAAAATATTATATTTATACAGATTAGATTTGAAATGTAAAACGTATACTTACAAATAAACATTTTGAATCTTTGAATCTTGAATCTTTGAGTGGCGAAATCCTGGAAAGGCCTATGTTCAGCAGTGGACGAAACAAGCTGATGGATGGATGGATGGAAAACGTCTATATTCCGTTTTTGCACTGAATAAAGTTGTTATTATAAACAAAAGGAATCAATAAAAACGCAATAGAAAATATTTTACCAGTATTCCTGTTATAAAGTTACAAATATCTGCGTGCCTCTTTTACGCCACCATAAAGCTGCTACGTGTGAAAAAAAAGAGAAGCGGTTTCGTTTTTTCTCGCTACATAAGCTAAATGAGTCTTTGAACTAGCAATTTTATTTCAGGTTAACTGATAAAAGGGACCCCTAATGTCCCTTGACGCAGCCTTTCTCGGAAACAGTATCTTGTCTCCAATTTTCAAGTTTGTTATCAGTTTATGAACTTGAAAATAGCAACATTCCCCTAATATACTTATTCGTATCTGGTTATATTTTTTTTGTTGGCATTTTAAGTAACCCAAAAAATACTGATCGAGTCGAAATGTATGTAATGATCTGTACTATACAGATTGGAATTTATATCTATCTTATTTCCTTCACTATATGAGAATATGCATGTCGTTTAAATAAGTAATATATTGTGTTTTTTGTATTCTATTTACCATATACTATGGGAAACTATTTTATTTTATAGTTTTGTAATTATTTGCATTTAAAAAATACCTATAACATTTTGATGAAATGAAACGAAAATGCAAAACGCGTCACCATTGGCTAACTGCCTTTTGTGACAAACTGAGTACATTTCATCATAAAATTATGAGTTCAAAATGAATAAATGTAAAAAAACAAATATTTTGTAATCGATTGTTTTAATCAAAAATAATAAAAAATCGCCCACTCGCCATACACCGCAAGCAAGAGCAGTATCATGTGACGTCACTTGATGCGCGCTAAAATGGCAGCCGTTTGAACTTTAGAAGATTATTATGAAACTTATTTTCATTGTGTAACTATGAAATATGGATAATTTAGTTGTAAATTCTTATTCATAGCCCTAAATTGATCACATATTAACGATTAGTGCATAAAAAATATTACATGCATATTCTTCAACCTGACGTGTTCTTCACCACGAAGAGTAACCTGGGCTGAAACTAAAAGGCAACGGGTGAATGTTGTATATTCAAACTGCAATTTAGACCTAGACAAACACATAAAACAATACATAATAGGCATAACATGACCAAAAATAAAATACATGTTCAATAAAAATGATAAATCTGTCTTTACTTTTTACAAAAAGAAACGAAATTTATCGAAAGTTTCCTATGATTTGCGCAGTAATTTTCTTACTCCTCCCAATGCTTGAAGCGATTTAAATGAATCCTTCACCATACTAAAGAAAATTTATAGATCTACAAAACTATATATAGCTCAAACTTTTTTCCGTCGATTGTGTCTATGTAAAGTATATATTAAAATAATTATACCCGCCATAACAGCCACTTTGCAATATGCGCTGATATGAACGTTATTTCAATGTCGTTTCCGTTGATTTTTGTACTGACACACATCGAATTGCTAATTTAGTGTGGATATGCGCCTCAATATGATCTGTCTTCATTAAGTATCCGCTTTTGGAATTTTTAGCCCATCATAATCCTTCAGCAGTCTTGGCTTCTGCTACGATATTTTAACTCATGTTGGATGAATTACTTTTATATCGGCAGTAGTGTCTTCCATATACACATTCTCAAGTACACTTTTCCTGAGATTTTCAGTTATGAAGTGCCTATCCGTTTTTTAGAAAACGAATTAGTTTTCTGTTGCGAGATATCTCGTTTTCGGTCATTAAAGTTGCCCCTCTGTTATAAACTCAAAGCACAATCTTGGATACGTTGACAAGGGCTAAATGTACATCATATTTGTGTTCATTCAAGTAGCATAATCTAGGCCACGAGTGTCCACGTTGTGGTTTTATAGTCTTTAGAGAGCGCCAAGCTGGCGTCTTTATATTATTTTAAAATGTCCGCAAACAAAATCGATTATACTGTGTAGTCAGCTGCCCGACGCGAGTTTCTGTGAAGAGATAAATATGTACCGCATTAGCAAATCACATGTGATGCGCTTGGTCTGTTATTTTGAAAGAAGCTATAGAAACACGTATTCTCTGAAAATTTCAGCTGTTTATACTGGCTGAAGCTGTAGATTCCTGTGACAGACCGATAGACGGACATGTAGACAGCAGAGGCTTTAGTAAAAAGGTGCTGTTTGGCACCCTTCTACGTAGGGATAAAAAAGCTGTGGTATTTACTAAAAAAAAAACACATTTATTTATTCATTTTAAGCCATAGAGAACACATTAAAGTGGTGCCGCGTAATAAATCAGAAAAATACGAAAAGTTAAACCACCTTACTTCATGTTGCCCTTAGTAATAAAATAACCTATCGCTTAACCTATTAAGTTTCAAAGATCTTATCGTGATGATTTAAAACTTAACTTACTTCTTGTACACTAATCTATACAACACTGAAAACCCAATTCAAATCCGTTCAGTAGTTTTTGTAAATCTCGACCATACCGACAGTTTTTTAAAATGTATATTCATAAAATTTACGTGTTTAAGAGGCACTACTTTCCTAGTTATCTACTTTTAATACTTAGCAATTTTTATTACCTCGTTTAAGCGATTTTGTTTCATTCCATAATATAAATATCTATATACCTACTAATAATAAAGTAGTAAAAAAGTCATGTCTGTACATTGAAGATTTTCGAGAAATTTTTATAACTCGAGAACCACTCAACGGATTTGAATGCGGTTTTTTTATTATCATCGTAGTGACCCAGTAAATACAAAGGCTATAAGGGGTGTTCATAAAATAACGCCACAGCTGGAAACGGGGCAAAGGTTAAATAAACGCTTTTATAACTCGAGAACCGAACGGTTTTGGATGCGGTTTTTTTTATTATCCTCGAAGTGACCCGGTCAACACATAGTCTATAAGGGGTGTTAATAAAATAACGCCACAGCTGGAAACGGGGCAAAGATTGAATAAACGATTAAACTCTGGAACCACTCAACGGGTTTTGATGTGGTTTTATTTAATGATCATTATTATAGTGACCCCGGTCAACACTAAGCTATAGGAGGTGTTCATAAAATAACGCCCAAGCCGAAATGGGGCAAAGATTCACTGAACGCGGGCGAAGCTGTGGGCAAAGATAGTAACTGAATGAAAAACTTGTATTGTTTCCGTAACTTTCGACTAGTTTCGCCTGATTGGCATTCTCAAGGATTTAATAAATACCTATATATCACACAAATGATGTTAAAGTAAGTGAGAAAAGTATGAGAATTGCGTACTGTAATAAATTTCTTAAATCCTTGATAATACCGATAAGGCGAAACTAGTCGGAAATTACAAAATTGATGAAAGAGTACCTACAAGTGTTTTATTCAGCCATGATGACGTTTCACCAGGTACCGCCAATCGCAAGTATGAACTTTATTTAAATATAGATTTATTAAGGCTGCTCCTGACCCTAGAATATGAAAAAAAAAACAAATTTTCGAGGGTTCTTTTGACACAAGTAGGACTATCTTAATATTGGAAAAAAAATATTTGATTTATTGATCTTTTATCTAGCTAGGTGATCTACTTCTAAACAATGTATTAAGATTTATACTTTTGTCAAAAAAATATGTTTTCCACCCTCTTTTTTTGGTTTTCAAACGGTCGTTTCAAGAACGCGCTTAAGAGATCAACTTGATTTTTTTTTTCATAAAATAGGTAATAGAAATATAAAGGTTTCCTACAAATCCAATATTTTTTTCCCAACAAAATATTTCAGTATTAGCACCCTCCGATCTGCTGTTTCGCGCGTAATTATTAGTATCACGCGTCCTAAACAAACTAACCAATAATCGCCTATATCAAAAGCTAATAAAGTATTTGACATTGGTATTTTTGTGTTGGACGGATAATAACATTTTTTCCTAGGGTTTGCCATACTCTTAAACTTAAGGGTATTTCTTACCTCCCGTTTGTTTACCACAACGCAATGCAATTTATCTTCTAAGTGCTGAAACTTGTCATACAAAGAATTCACAATTTAAATCCAGACGTTGGCGCGGCGGGTGTCTCTTTGCGCGAAACTCTATTCACATCTTTAGAGGGACATTCATGCATAATTATAACATTGTAGGCTAAAGGTTTGACTGAAAAAGGAAAAAAAACGTTACCAACTTCCCTTCGGTCCTTATTTATTTACTCTCCCTTCACGTCAAAGCAATTAGATGATACTATGTATGAGTACTTCAATTGACGTCATGATAACGATGACAACTTTTACATGTTTTCTCAGAATAGGTACAAACTAATTGCGCCTTACGTGCATAGTCGCTCGCAGTTCGTGCTACCAATTTTATACGATTAAAACTCATATAGCAGCATTATAAGAGCTGCCATTGGACACGGTTGACTCGCCAGCAGACCAAACAAAGCCATCCCATCCCATCCCACTAATATTATAAATGCGAACGTTTGGATGTATGGATGGATGGATGGATGGATGTTTTTTAATCTTTCACGCTGTAACTACTGAACCGATTGGGCTGAAATTTTAAATGAATGTAGTTCTAGACCTGGAATAGGACATAGGCTACTTTTTATCCCATAAATCAGTTCCCATGGGATGAAAATGAGCTTTCTAATTTCTATAGAAGTGATGCGTCACCCTTTCACGCCATGCTTACGAAACCGATTAGGCTGAAAATTTGAATAAATGTAGTTCTATACTTTGAGTAGGACAAAACCTACTTTTTCCCTTTGTTCCCATGGAAAAACTACAAAAGAGAAACACAAAATGGGAAACAGAGGCGCATAACACACACATTTCACCAGCTGTGTTTACTGTAGGTAACAGTCCGAATAATATTGACGGATTTTATAGTACACAAAAAATAATTCAACGCGGGTGAAACCGCGGACAAAAGCTAGTAAATCATAAATCAATGGTATAGCGTCATAAGTGCGTACTAAATTGCGAGCAAATGCTTCGTATACCGAATGTACCATCAAATAAAACTCCGCAGGCCCACTTATCACCTGTATTGCAATAGTAAAAGGTGCGATAAGTGGGACAGCGACAATTTGATGATAGTAACACAACCTGCAAGCAGTTATTCATCTAACCAAAAAAATGTGCGTATTCATAGAAAGTTACCTACTGTAGTTCCAATAGCGTAAAAACCAAATAAATCACATGTAAAGTTTAATTTTTGATGAGGCCATCTGTCCCTTTCGTAAACTGTATAGAAAAAAATACTATGACGCAACAACTATAGGTATTCTATCAATGCCTAAGATTGGACCTAGAAACATGAAAAGATTGTAGGTTTTTTTCCATGGTTTTGAGAGAAACTTGTTCCACGCGAGTTAACTAGAAGAAGTAGAATAGCACATAAACGAATTACACAAATATTATAGGTTCGATAGTATACGTAACTTTGAAGTCTATTAAATGCTTTAGAATGGCTTGGAGATTTATCATTTATCAGTTGTGATAATTTCACGTTATGCGACCTTTTTCTTAATATCTTTATAGAAATTATCTTTGACTGGTCACCAATACCATTTATAACTTGTGCGACAAGGTGTGTCTTTTGGCGCGTGGATTGGTCGTGACCAAAACCGGAACTAACGCCGCTAACCTAATAAAACGTTACCCTTGTTTCACAGCCACGCCTCTTGTCATTGTCATCCACAAGCCTTGTCGCACTGGTAAAGTATATTTTTTGCACGAAGGAAGAAACTGACAGTTCATGCTAGTGAAAAATGCGCTTTTTACACCTACGATGCACGAGCAGCATTCAAAAGTTCGCGACAGTGTGAAATGGGTCTTGCACCATAGGAATTAAAAGCGCATTTCCCACTATCACTAACTGTTAGTGTTCTCCTGCGTTGATTTGCAAATTTTGATGTGCCTCGAAATTGTACCAAAATTTGGACGACTTTAAATGACAAGCGATAGCCAATTCGATAGAATTCACGCCCTTAATGTCATGGTCAATAAAACGTCAAAAAACTGATAACAATACCGACTCTAGTTAGCGCTCTGTAGACGGGAGAACTGGCAGCATGAAGGCAGCAAGGCCAAGAATATGGGGATAGGCTTGCTTCCATTGCGTTTAATCGTTATAAATTATGTTTCTTATAACTACGATACTATTTTTATCATAAGCAATAGGCTTACGCTTGCTTACTACTGCACCTGATGTGCCATTGAAACTTAGGATGAAGTACGCTCGCCCTGAAAGAGGGAGAGTGAAAGACGTTAATTAATCATTCTGTCCAGGGACTTCCACAAAATTCACGGAAGTTACTAATGAATGAATAATACTACGCAACTGCATGTAAATGCTCTCCGGTACGGCTTACTTTCAAAAATTATAGGGTATTAATATTATCTAATTGCAAAACATTTAAAGAAGAAATAATGAGTTAGAAAACTACAAGTAATTTCCATTTAGAGTTGCTTATGTTACAAATTACTTTCATACATATTATGATTTCTTTATTTAATTACTTCTATAAATTTAAAATATAAATTTAACGAATAAAATATGACGCTCTTGTAGTGAAAAGATTAAACCAAGAAAATTACGGAAGATTGTCGCAGTCATATACTCCCTGATGTAAGAAAAAAACCTTTGCCAACATCTTAGCGTTTAGGGCCAAACTAGTTTAGACGGATCCATATTTTCTTTAGTGACTTGCGCGCTGCCAAGTTTTCTTAACTCTAGCTTACCGAACTTCCTACCGTTTCGTCGCCAAACTAAGTCACATTTAAATATGACCCAAATCTTGTCTATCATCATTAGCTACAGTACAGCCTGCATTCATAGTTCGTTTAATACATAACCTAGAATATGAAAGCTACGTCTCGGGTATTTCCAACCACTGAGTTTAATTAGAAAAAATTCAATAGACACATTCATGCTCCAAAAATAAACGTACCGTTTACTTTCATTAAGGCACATACATACCCTAAATAAACAACCTGAGGTGTGTCGGTAGTCGGTACCTACAAATATCGACGAAAACGACATTGAAATAACGTTAATATCAGCGCGTATTGCAAAGTGGCTGTTACGACGATCCCAGCGCCTTTGGATGGACGGAATTTTTTTTGAATATTACTTTTGTAGATCTATAAATTGTTTTTATACTCGTTATGGTGAAATTACGATTGAAATCGCTTTAGTCATTCAAGGGTGGATCCAGGATATAGTAGGACTATATCTTTTAGTCCTACCGGTAGGCCAAAAAATGCTGCAAAGCATGACACAATAAGAAACCAATATTATTTAAACGGTATAGTGTTATTCTCCCAGCTCTTTGTTTAATTTGAACCGTCCGGAGGGGGGGGGGGGGGGGGGGCACCTCACTTCGCTTCGCATGATCCCGTTTTATACCAACAAATACTGCATCTTTTGATTCACTTGATTCCATTATTTTTTTTCGATAGAAAAAAAATACAAAGTTACCTCCAAACCTTACAATAAACCGGTAGCATTCAATGAGTACTTGAAATTAGATCTGAAACTTTGCATAATATAACTGGTATTAGTATAAAGCAGCTGCAGACTGTTCCACGAAAATTAAAAACCCATCAGTGTAGCCGCGATTTCAAAATAACTGATGTTTTTGCGTGCGCGGCATCTGATTAGAGTAGGATAGACAGTTAAAAAGCAAAAGCGTTAGAGCAGGACTGCAAATTGAGGTATTATGGGCCCTTGAGGCCCTTGTAGCCTCCAATAACCTTGAGATATTTTAAACAAAGTCAAAATGAACGTTAACACCTTGCATTTGATTTTGTAATCGACTGCTCCGAAACTTGCCGTTTACGGCAACGTTGACGCCACGCGCTCTCTAAATTCTAAATTCTAAATTCGTAGCGGGGGCGATGAGTCCTGCACTGACTCTCCGTGAACGTGAGTATTGTGCACTTCCCCCCGGTCGGCTAGCCCAGCCAGGACAACTCCTTAAAATAGAGCCGAACGGCTTCAGCCTGCCGACACAAAATCTGGTCCAGAGAAGGGGAGATGGAGCTCATTGCGATCCCTGCTTTACGTCTCATGTCATCAGTGGCGGGGCAGTGAAGCAGCACATGCTCCACCGTCTCATCTGCGTCTAAGCACCCTCGACATAGGGGGCTGTCAGTCACGCCTGTAGTGAAAAGGTGTTTGTTCAGGTTGCAATGTCCGGTAATGATGCCTACCATATCCCGGATATCAGGCCGTTTAAGTTTCATAAGGTACCTTGTTAATTTGCTGTTTGTTTGCGGTACCATTAGTCTTGACAGCCGGCAGTCAGTCCGTGCTGTCCAGCTCCTGTTCTGCTCGGTGATAGTGTATCTCCTAAGCTCTCTCCTGATAGCTTCTGCTGATGGTCGACACAGACTATTTCCCTGCTTCGATACCTTCATGCTAGTTGCTAGTTTGGCAAGGGAGTCTGCTTGTTCGTTGCCTTCGTCATTGCTATGTGCTCTGGTCCATGTTAACTTTACCTTGCACATTGCTGATAGGTTCTGCAGTTCTGCATGGCAGTCTGCTACGATTTTAGATCTACTTACAGGTTTGCTTAGCGATGAGAGCGAAGCTGCACTGTCTGTTATTATCATAATCTCTAGTATGTCGCAAGGTCTACTTATGCAAATAGCATTAGCTGCCTTGGCCGCTAGGAGTATACCTACCATTTCGGTTTGAAAAACCGTTGTTATGTTGTTAAGAGGCATTGATTTACTGAGTCCTAACTCTGGAGAAATGTAACTGCAGCCGCTGCCATCTTTGTTTTTTGATCCGTCTGTATAAAAAGTTACTGACTTTTGGTTAAAGGTCGTATTTTTTTCTAAAGATAAGTCATACCTCCTATCTAATAAATAGGTTTTCGGTGTTCTATCTGTCCCATTGGCCGCCTCCGGTACGACTTCGAGAGCTCGATCAAGGATGCGGCAGTGGTTGGTTTTTAGAGCATTAACTTTCCATTGGCCTGTAGATTTTACCCGAAGGGCCGCGACCATCGCCTCTTGTTGTATGTGCAAGTGTGGCGATGTAAGCCCGAGCATTATGTCCAGCGCCGCAGAGGGTGTTGATCTCATACATCCACTGATCAGAGTGCACGCTAGTCTTTGGATTTGTTGGAGTTTAATTTCTACCGTGGCCAGCTCCGTCCTTGGCCACCATACCAAGGCACCACACGTTAGCACCGGTCTTACCACCACAGTGTAGAGCCATCTGCAGAGCTTTGGTGTGAGTCCCCAGTCCTTACCAACAGCTCGTCTGCATTGCCACAGAGTATTAGTTGCCTTCTTTGTTACGTGTTCCACCTGCCTCCCCCACAGTAGTTTTTCGTCGAGCCAGACACCAAGGTATTTGACCTCCTTACTAAGAGACAGTTGGGTTCCAAATAATTTCGGAAGTTTTAGTTTTGCGATTTTCGTTTTCTTTGTGAATAAGATTAACTCTGTTTTTTGTGGGTTCACAGATAACCGATGCTTATCACACCACGCCTCGACTTTACGTAAAGCTTGCTGCATTTTACTGCACAGCGTTCCTTCAAATAGACCCGATATCATAATAACCAGATCATCTGCATAGCCCACAGTAACAAAGCCATCCTTATTTAACTCTACCAGGAGATCGTTGATGACCGCTACCCATAAGAGTGGTGATAGCACACCTCCCTGAGGGCATCCCCTAGTCACCCGGCAGCAGGTTTTTTCAGATGTCTCAATGTAAGCTGCACGCTGGCTCAGCATGTTTGTTACCCATTTGATTACCAGATCGTGTACGCCATGTGCATTGAGCCCGTGCACTATGCTGGGAAAAGTGGTTTTGTCGAAGGCTCCTTCTATGTCAATGAAGGTCGCCAGGCACGACTGTTTTGCCTCAGTCGCTGATTCAGCCTTATGCACTACCTGGTGTAAAGCAGTCTCTGTGGATTTGCCTGGTAGATACGCGTGTTGGTTTTGGTGAGGTGGTCGATCTCTGAGCGGTCCCTCTCTAATGTGTCTATCGCAGAGTCTCTCTAAAGTTTTAAGTGGAAATGGTGAGAGGCTGATAGGTCTGTATGCTTTGGGCTGTGTGTAGTCTTCCTTCCCAGGTTTGGGAAGAAAGACCACTCTTACCTCTCTCCACGAGATGGGTACATATTTATATGCTAGGCAGCTTCTAAATATTGCCATAAGATGGTTCATTATCTGCTCGAGGCACCATTGTAGCAGAGCAGGAAAGATGCCATCTCCTCCGGGTGACTTGTACGGAAGGAACGTACTCACCGCCCATTTCAGTCTTTCCTCTGTCACTATGGATCCCGCTAGCTCCCAGTCCTCTTCCGTGGGACACGGAGATGGTGAGGCCGTCCATTCAGAGTTTTCATTTACCTGGCAGCCCGGAAAGTGGGTTTGCAGTAGCAAGGTATGCTGTTCTTGCTCATTTGCAGTATAGTTACCATCTTCCTTCCTTAAAGTTCCAAGTTTCATGTGATTGTCTCCCGCTAAGATTTTTCTCAGCCGGGAAGTTTCGCTCTGTGTCTGTACGCTGTTGCAGAAATTGCTCCAGGATTCACTTTGTTTATAACGTACCTCTTTGTTGAACGCGAGGCGTGCTTTTTTGTAGTCATCCCAGTCTTCATTGAGCTTGGTGTTCATTGCCCTATTAAAGTGGTGCCGCATTTTTTTCCTTAGTTTGGAAAGTTCCTTGCTCCACCACCCAAGTTTTTTCTCGTCAAACCTACTTTTTTCCGTGAGAAGTTGGCATGAAGACTCGTAACTGTCAATTACACATTTCGTGATAGCGGTGACTCGGTTTTCTACGTCCTCTACGGTGAGTCTCGTTGTGCTTGTGAGTTCGGGCAGTGCCGAAACCTTGTTCTGAACCAATGCGGTAAATTTGGCCTTATTTGTTTTCCTTAGGTTCTTGCTTGCCTACCTTTAGTACATACCTTATGCGTCTGTGGTCAGATCCAGATATTTCATTTCCAGCAACATGCCATTCGCTGATAAACTCAGTTATTAAGCTTGTCGCCATTGTTAGGTCTACAATCGTCTGACTCCTTCTCGTGACGAAAGTTGGTTCTGAACCCCTGTTTAAGATGTTCAGATCATGTTGTAGTGCAAAGTCAAGAGTATCCTTACCTCTCCGGTTCGTATCTGGACTGCCCCAAACTGTGCAGTGGGCGTTTGCGTCGCAGCCTATGATGAGCTGTGTTTTGTGTTCTCTGCAGTGCTCTACCAACACTTCTAGTTCTGGCCTTGGAGTTTCTAGTTCCCCGTCAAGATACGCTGAAGCCACGTAAACTTCTTCGAGGTCCCCTCCCAGGCCTGTGCGGAGTTTAATCACTGTGAGGTCGTCAGAGCATAAGTGAGTCACCAAGGACGCTTTGTAAAGAGCTGGAACATACACAAAGGTTCTAGTTTTTTGTTGCAGGGGTGAAGTAAATACAGTGCCTTTCAAGTTTCCATAGCCACTCACCTTTCCCCTTGTTAAATATGGTTCTTGGATGAGTGCTATGGTGTCGGGTTGCTCTTCCAGTGTCCTTCTCAGGGCGGCAAACCCCGTAACACTGTGTTGCAGGTTGACTTGGAGGATGTTAATAGAGCCAACGTTATGTATTTCCCCAATACTACCCCGTGCGTGTAAACAGGTGGAGATAGGTTGTGTGTCATTCCGTCTCGATATTTTGATCTTTGGAAGTTTTGGTTCGTATGTAACAGAGTTATTGTACTTGTGTGACGCCATTTTCATAATAATATATAAATAATATTGATTAGCTATTGGATGTGTCTCAGAGCTACATTTCGGCATCTGAAGCCAGCAAGTCCTCCTCTCGCCGGGACAGGGGGAGGCTACCAGTAGATCTGATAACAGATCAACCACTTCCTGCTCTTCCCCTGTTTCCCGCCCGACATTGCTGTTTTCAGGCTTCCCTGAGCCCTGAGTGTCCTCGGCTGGGCCCCGTGTGTCAGTTTCCGGAGGGTGTCGGTTGCCTATTGATGCAGCCAGCTGATTTACCACGGCTTTATCTAAGACACGTCGATCTCCCTCCGGTACCGCCGCACCGGCCCGGTCAGTATTGTCACCTCTGAGACTGACGTAAACTGTCGCCAATTTATAATATAGGCGGCAACCGTTAACTTTTAGCTTCCGAAGGTCAGCCGGAGGAATACCTACCATTAAGGTGATGTTTTGCGTCCTGCCGACCTTCTGTATGTCTGCATTAAGAAGGGGCCATGTGTCGAGATCATAGTCCCTGCCGTTCATTGCTTTGAGGTAATCTTTTAGGAACCTGGCATCTCCGTCAAAGTCAGGCACCCAAATTATACCCCTCGTGTATCTTGGGATTAGGCTCTCCTGCATGAGGTAATACCCTGGGCAGCCTTCCCACAGTCCCTTGAGCTCTTCCACCTGAGATTTTAGCCAGTCGAGGGCCCGTTCATCTTCGCAGTGAATTCTCAGTCCTCCACTGGCCAGACGAGGGAACACTTTAAACAGTGGCATCCATAGCGATTTTTCGTCCCTTAGTTTTACAAACCGTGCAAGACTAAGGGCCTCAATCGCTTTTCTTAGGATGAGCGCTCGCATCTCGTCCATCTCTTGGTGGTCACTCTGCAGTACAACCACCCTCAAGTGAGCAGTGGCTGCACTTGCGTAGGTATCCTGCTCATCCTCTACCCCACCAGAAGCGACAGCCGCGACCCCGACGCCATCTGCCAGCCTGACTTTCTTACCCGCGGCAGCCACTGCTGGGGAAACGGTGTCGGAGCTGCGTTGTCTCTTCTGATTACGTGTGTTTTCACCATGTTTGTTTGTGTGTGTTGATGTTGGTGTCTTTGGTATTTGTGCTGGTGTTCTTGCTGCCACTGTCATCAAGCCCTGGTCAGCGTGCCGCGGCTGTTCGAGTACGGGGTTGCCTTTTTTGCCTGCTAAGGACAGTTTTCCTTTGCCCTTGCCCTTGCTTTTACCACCATTGCTGGTGGAAGTTGCAGCGGCACTGGGCTTAGCAGGCAGGACGGTTCCATCGATAGCCGCAGCTTCGTCGATCATGGCCCTGACCGTGGCAGCAGTGTCTGTATATTGTGTCCTAATGCTTGGTGCACTAAGTGTAACGCCTATACTCTTTGCCATGAGGGAGAGCTGGTCGGGGCCCGCTTTCCCAGCGGATCCCGGCCCTCTCCCCCCCATAGCTCCAGCCGAAGGGCTTGCCGCCTTGGATGTCGTCATAGATGTCGACACACCAGGCATTACCACAGCCCCAGAGTCGCTTAAGGCGTACAGAGCCTGCAGTCTCTCCTCCTGCAGCTCTCTTTCCATTCTGCGGTAGGCCCTAGCTCGTTTCATTCGTTGACCCCCAGACAGTCTACCTTTTCGTTTGGCATTTCGAGGCGCTACTGCCCCCGGAGTGGGAGTTGCCGCAGTGACCGCTCCCACTTCGTTAACAGTCATCCTCTCCTCCTGGCGAACCCGCCTCGCAGCGGTACCACCCCCCTTACCGCCCTGAGTTGCATTCTCCGCCCACTCAGATTGTTGCTCGGGCTGGTGTTCCTTTTCTTTTTGTTGTTGTTGTCCAGATGCATCAAGCACCGTTGGCGCCTGGGACTCCACGCCATCGGCTCCTTCGGTGGTCCATTTCACATCCTGAAGCCCGGGAACTCCAGGACGCCGGTCGCTAGCCGGATCGCAGGGCACAACAGTACCATTTTCTCAACACAACAGTACCACGCGCTCTCAAAATATATATTTTTTATTTATAAACTCTGCTGTAAATCAACATTTTTAAATTTCCTGTTTTATAAGCTATACTTTTTTTTGTATTTTAGTGCAAGAACCATACAAGTAACATTAGCGGTTTCCAAGAAATAAAATTTATTCCAAAAACAGCTTGACTGTGGAAAATATTTGCAAGGTGTTTCTTAAAGGCGAGAATAATTTCCTGCAATGAGATTGCTTCTTATACTTTAAATTATGATATATATTTTTTAATAATTTTTAAGTAAGCCGTTTAAGAGAAATAACTTCATCAATGGGAGTAATTTTCGGATGACGCGGGGACACGCGCCTTAAGGAGTAAAAGAATTCTTGCGAAAATCATTGGAAACTTTCGATTTGTTTTTGTCCAAAGAAAAGGCATTTTTTTTTATTGAACTTGGAACTTATTTTCGACTTATTTTATACCATGACTTTTTTGTATTTTGTCTACCCGGGGAGTAGGCATACAAAGACAGGTCTAATACTGCAGTTTGAGTGTGCATGCATTCACCTTAATTTTCTGTAAAACAAGACCACCATTCCAAATCAGAGTAGACTCTCCTAGCGTTAGCAAATGCATTGCACGGTCATTTATTTATGTGGTTTTAAAAATACATTCACAGCGCATCTATTGGCTGGGCTTATGGCCTAGGCAGCGTCGTGTACTTTACATATAGAGTCTATATCTATATTATATACTTTGTTGACAAAATGTCAATGCAAATAATCTGTTTAAAGGTGCAATAGCATTTTGCCGACTAACCACTTAGGTAATTAGAAAACAATAAAACAATAAATGAGCTAACTTCTCTTCTATTCTATAATTATCATTAGTTTTTGCCCACGGCTACACTCGCGTGAAATTGACCTTAGGATAAATACTATTATCGACAGTTTTCGGCTTGGTGGTTATTTATCCACACCCTTGTAGCCGACACCATGTTGACAATATAAAAAGAAGCGCATCCAAATCCGTTGAATGGTTCTAGAGTTAAAACGAAACACAGACAAACAAAAATAAAAAAATAAAATTGTTTTTGCCTTAGTGCAATACTAATATAAAATTCGCAAAAATATCCTATGTCATTCGATTAATTTTACTACTTTATTACTGCTATAGATAGATACAATCTGTAACAAATGTCTGTATATACCAGTCACCTGCAGTTCAAGATTTAATAGATGTTAACGCTAATTACGTTGAAATTAGAACTGCCATTGAGTATATTTACGGCGACTGTCCTTGAAACATCATCTCATTTGTAAGTTCGAATAATGTGGATGGCAAAATATAGTTTTGTTTGCATCGCACAAAAATAGTTTTCCTTCTTTCTTTTGTTATTCTGTTCCTTTCATTTATTATTATTATTATTAACATGGGTGGCGTTGGTGTAGAAAATGATAGTCCGCCTGATGAGCCATCTGGCCTGAACAGCATGAAAGCCTTTTTGTCTTCGGCCATGTCTCTTACTCCTTCTAACTTGTGGCGTGTGGCAATATCATCTATAAAGCATAATATTGTCACTTCATTTCTTCTCGTGATTGTCGTAAAGATCTTAAAAGGTATACCAACAACCAAGTCTGTGTAGTGTTGAGGGTCATAACATTGAAATCATCGGATCTTGGCCCCGTCTGCAGTCTGCAGATGACAGATCCTCACTTTGTGTCCATCATCATTCACTTCTTTCTCACAGTGTGAATTTTTTAAATGAACATTCTCCTAATCCTAAGTGTTTATTATTTCTTATTTCCCCTATTTTTATTTCCTTGCCCACTCCCGTATCAAACTACCCTCTCAAAAATCAAGTTTTACGTTTCCCTTTAAGGTGGTAACGGAGGATCTCGGTGCAAAATGCACATCATAATATTGTTTTCCTTACTTTTGAATTAAAAGTTTGCAAGAAATGCGTTTTATAGCAATTAGCGCAAACTGCTTGTTAATAATTAGGTGATCACATGAAAATTATTCAATTTTATGCGTTACATTTTAGCTGCATTACATTACAACTGTAAACACACTTTTAAGTTTGTTAATGTAATGTAGACAAAATGTAATATATTAAAATACGTGTTTTTTTTGTGAAGACTTTATTATTAATAAGCTATTTCCGCAAGTTGGTTTAAAACACATTTATTGCATATTTTTTATTCAAAAGTAAGGAAAAAAATATGATTTGCATTTTGTACCGAGGTAAAAAGTTACCCCCTTAACATGTTGTTATCTCAACACCCAAAAAATAGTAATCCACATGAACAAAAATTCTCGGGAAAGTCTATTTGAAGCGACAAGCTGAAAATAATTAATGGCTCGATCATAGGGCCGCTCTATAAACAGATTGCATTTCCTAGAATTTGAAAATGGCTATTGATTGAATCGGTTACAACGCGTTGTCTATTAATAGGACCCTTAACTGTGTCGATTGTTCGTGTTTTAAATAAAATATGTGAACAAATGTAGGTCTCGTATATTGATTGTGCCCCAGTTGTGCCCTTTATAAGTCAATAAATCAAGTATCGAAAAATAAATGTCTTAATCCTCAGCTATCACGGTCAAATTGTAGGTTAAGTTGTTGACAATAAATGTCAGGGTAGGCTTCGTTTCACTTTGGTTAGCTTTATTATATGAACTTAAATTTATAATAAAGTCGATTCCTAAGGCTTTAATTTTAGTTTTAGCGCTGTCAACACTTAAAATTTTCCAAAGTAATATAGCCTCTGTTAACACTAAAGAACTATTTTGGAATGAAGAAAATTTAGTTTTGACAGCACTAAAACTAAAATTAAAGCCTTCAGAATCAGCTTTCATACCTACTTAAGCATCCGTAAGTTAGTACTGGAACTCATTATTGCATCATATTTATACGAATTTATATTTAGGGTTGATTGGTCCAGTTTTAGAGAAGCATTATCCCGGTCTTAACATAATTAATTTTAAGATGAAAATTTATTCGATATTTTATAAGCTTTACATATCTGTTTAATAATAAAATAAAGTGAGAGGACCACACCAATAATTTGGTGTTAATAACTACGGAACTGATTTAGTAAATTATTTGACTGCTTTATGGTTAGATCTTCACTTGAACAAAGGCTGTAGTTTGTTTCCTGGATACGGGCAGTTCCATAAGGATATAGCTATTCATTGAATTCATGCGGTTAATCTCTGAAATTACTACACCGTTTTTTTTATTATTTCACTATATTAATGGTTAGATTCTTAATTCACTTAGACATGGGCTATAGTTTGTTCTTTGGGGATGTGCAGTTCCATAGGGCCGGATATAGACATGGGGTCAACCATGTAAAATTACTTTTAATACACCTGCTCAAAATAGGAAATATTACGTGCCTGTTTAGCGTGCGTAAAATGACATATTTCGCACTTGTGCTTTTTGTTTTTACTACCTACTGACGCCATCTAGGCGAAACCGGCCACATCATATAGTAAGCATTGTTTTACCAGATACTCTATAATAAGATGAGTATTTTCAAACTTTTATATTTTATTATTAAACATATTATGTATGTTGAATTGTAAGAGATGTTTAAAAAATTCAAAACGATTTTAGACGTCATAATTTGTATTCTATTTTAACTATTTTTGAAAAAGAGATATTGGTGTTTGTAGTACAGATTGGAGCTAACCAGACTGCGTGTTCTTCAGTCGACTTGTATCTGTTTTGATTTGCAACAAAACTGCTTTTATTTTATTATTTCATGTAATTTTTCGCATGTGTATTAAAAACGTCGTTTGATACACGTGCGAAAGTGTTGATATTTCTCGTCCCGAATGTTTTTTGCCTCGACTGCATCTCGGCAAAAAGTCAATCGTGGCTCTAAATATTAACCTTTTGCACTTGCATCTAAATGTACTATTTCATGACAACCAGAAGTCAAATTAAAATACGCACTATAAAATTACTTGTTCAAAACATATTGACAGGTACGATTTGACTACCTAAAATTTTCATTAAAGCAGGCGAAGCCGGAGGAAAAAGCTAGTGTTGCCTAATTGCCTTATGATCCCAGTACGTCAAGCGTGGAGAAAAAGTATGTTTGAAGATCTCATTACAATAAAAGTGTAAGTTTTTCAATTAAGTTTTTGTTCAACAGGAATCTGCAGAGTTACTAGTCCAAAATTTTATATATATATTTCTAAGCTAGAATTAGAATTAGAATTAGAATTTCTAAGCTTCAAATCGGAAAACATGAAAAAAAATTCTAATTTTTTGTAGAGTACAATATACTTCTCTATGGAATAACAATTTTTCAATAGAAAAAGTTGTCCACATTAATGGGTTGAACAACGTGTTTAAGAGAAAAAAGTGATCAAATAAATCCAAAAAGTTTTTTTTTTTTACATATTCTGTGGTTACTAAAAAGTAGTCCAGCTCGCGAAAGCGCTTACAATCTGCTGAATCCTATTGAAATTAAAACTAAAAAAAAACCCATGAAAATAAATACGTTATTTATTATTAGATCATAAAATAAATATCTAATAAGACATGGTATATTATAAAAAACAAAACATTACTTCTGCACAACATCCCTGCAATCAGAAGAATGAGGTGACTGCCCAAAAGGAGGTTTTCTCCTTTAAAGCAATCCTGTATCGTTATAATCTGATGTGAATTACACCTTTGTAGGGTTCCGTACCCAAAGGGTAGACCCCATTACTAAGACTCCGCTGACCGTCTGTCACCAGGCTGCATCCCATGAACCGTGATAGTTAGACAATTGAAATTTTCACAGATGATGTATTTTTGTTGCCGCTATAACAACAAATACTAAAAAACAGAATAAAATAAATATTAATGGGGGCTCCCATACAACAAACGTGACTTTTTGCTCGGTGTTGCTCTATATTGATAACGACAACAGTTAGACCCTTGAAATATTCACAGAATACTTAGTTATATCTTTAAAAATTAATAATTAAATTAAAATAAAATAAATATTTAAGGGGGGCTCCCATGCAAGATTACATGATTTTTGATTACATGGTTCCCATACATGATTTTTTTGCCGTTTTTATAGAACTTCGGAGCCCTTCGTGCGCGAGTCCGACCCGCACTTGTTTTTTATTTCGTTCATATGTTGTAAAATGACAGTGTGAAAAGGGGCTACCCCGCAAGTAACCCACAACTCGTGGCTCTCTCGAACTGTGCCCTTCAAATGATTAATAATTCGAACGGTAACTAGTTCACCAACTCCTATGTACCTTGGGTCTCTAGACACATACGTTTGCTTAATGTTAATAACCAAGCAAATGCTTGTAATAATGGCAAGATTTATAGACAATAAAACGATGAATTATGAAATACATGAGCTACGCATATGTGTTTGATGGCAAAAGCTGAAAAGATATATCGGAGTAGTCAATATACATCGTCTTTGTAGATCTATGACTATGAAAAAACAAGCATACCGACCGCGGGCAGTGAAGAGGCAATTACCGTGCATATGGCTGATTTGGCCGATAGTATAAAGATTATAGCGTCCCACTTTGCGCGGCGCTTCTTTCCATTTCAGAGACCTTTTTCTAAGTGGACTTAGAAATAAAATCTCCATTGGCTTTTATTTATTTAATTGATAGTACATTCAAATGATTCAGGGACTATTTCACCACTTTCTTATAGGCGATACCCAGTTCATAAGTTCAGAAATGGAACACATTTTGTGTGAATTATGTATAATTTACTACTATAGGCACTACGAGTTTTGATTTGATTTGATTTAATTTGACGAGTAAAACAACACGTTGTGAAATAGGCCCGTAGAATATTATTAAAAAGCACATTGATGCATAGGCCATAATGAGGGGTATAGAAACAAACCTCATTTTTTATGAACTGCTTATCGCCAGTCAAACTGTACATGCAGTTTTGTGGGTCATGTATTAGTTTTATAAGAAAATTGGTTAATAAATAAAATAAAATAAAATAAAATAATCTAGTTGCATTAAATGAAACCTTGTAATCTGACAAAATGGCAGTTCCGAATACGTCTTTGTAAAATAGAAATCTATGGTCAAAAATGAGCAGTCAAAACAAAGACAGCAATCTCCGCTCCAGATATGCTCGAGATTGACAATTTTGTTT
The DNA here is from genome assembly GCA_910592155.1 of Ypsolopha scabrella. NCBI lineage: Eukaryota > Metazoa > Arthropoda > Insecta > Lepidoptera > Ypsolophidae > Ypsolopha > Ypsolopha scabrella. The sequence continues at coordinate 9,579,848 of OU342969.1, forward strand.
TGACAACTAGCTTTTGACAACTAGTTTTTCAAACAGCTTCAGGTTTGACGGACAACGCTCTCTCGATACTCGCCCGTATGTCGGTGCCTTAGGGTTCACGCATTTTTGTTTGGATCTCAATTATTTCCTAAACTAAGGGTGTCCGCGGGTATGACTCTTGGCAAAATTGGTTCAGTAGGGTCGGTAGAATATGTGGTTTAATTTAGTGGTAGCAGTCTATTTACACCCGGTATATAACATATCATGGCAAAAATAATATAATTTGGGATCTCTCAAAAACTATTATTTTTAAAAATAAACAATATCTTGTGAAAGCTTATTCTGTCCATACATTTCATACGAAGTTTTTTCCATAAATAATCCGGTGTGGTTGTTTTGTGTTATTATTATTAAATTAAAAATAATTTGACCAAGTGCGAGTTGGACTCGCCCAGAAAGGGTTATGTATGTACCACCACACTATGCGTACGGAACCCTAAGAACATACATATCAACAATATGAACGACAAGACGACAAAAAACAAGGCACTAAAATGGTACCGCCTGACAAACAATTTAGCACCCTCTGAGTACGGAACCCTCATTCTATTATTTGTGGTTTTAGTTTAGAGTATGTACGATAAGGAATGAAAATTAGAAACTGGTATGTATTACCGTCTTTAAGATAGAGCTGAAACAAAATACCGTAAAAAAACACAAATAGGGTTTAAATTGTTTTTAAGTGCGTCAAAAAAAACGCTGTGCTATCGTTTAGATAATAGGTTTACGTGTTTAAAACAGTAATCATTGTTATTTTTACTTTATTAGTTTCGATAGACTGCTTGTTTTAAATGAAAAAATAGCGTTCACTTTGCAATTTTTTTCGATCGAGCCAATTTTTCACCATCGCGTTTTGGGCTGACATCGCCTTGGAAAAGGTTTTGTTTATAACATGTATTTATTTCAGAACCATATCTTTTGTAGTTTGGGAGTACTACTTGTTCAAAAACGGGATTTGTCGGTTTTTTCGGGATTTTATTATTTAACGTGGTAGAGGCCATAATACCACGTATTTTGTGAAAAAAACAATTTTCTACCTGTTACGGCTGAATCTGTGCACCCCTGTGTGAGACGGACGAACAGACAGCGGAGGCTTAGTAATAGGGTCCCGTTTGGCACATTTCGGGTACGGAACCCTAAAAACTACGCTTGGTTTTATGAGTTTTTATAGAGGAATTGTTTGTTTATATATTGTTTGTTGACATTTTGCTGACAAATCTATTACTTAAGGTACAACAAACCCTATTATTTAGGAATTCAAAACCCGTTAAATTTAAATCATACCCCTTCATTATTATTATGTGTAATTCATATGTACATAGCGTTATATGGCATCTACATAATATTTTTATGCTGGTTTGACAAATAAAGTAATATTTTCTAACTAATCAATCGTTACCGATAACTTGTCTGGGTAAACAATGTAACAATTTGGCCAGAAAACTTACTCTTCTTTTGTTCCAAGTTATTTTACCCAGTAACGTAAACATGTTTTCTTGATAATTAAATTTGTCTGGCTTGTTCATTGTTTTTGAAAAGATTACGTATTTGTTCCAGGTCATAAGACCTTCTTCACAAGAGTTCATATTGCATTGATACAATTTTTGGATTTGTTTATTTTTTTAATTTTTGGTCTGATATTTTTTGATCATCTATACAACCATCAAACTGGTTTGACCACCTCCTGGATATGGGTAATGGGTATTTACAAGATTTCGCCACACTATTGGCCTCATGGTGGTCCTCCTGGAAAAAATGTCCATACTCACACAAGCGGAGCAGGCGGATGGGTAAGGGCGGTGCCAAAACCCTCGCACCAGCGATGGGTCAGTAGTATGTTCACTATAACTGGCCGGCAGTGAGGATGAATATACCGCCATCAGTTGGTCACAGCCATGGTGGGCCTGGGCCACCTGGTTGTGCCTGTTTGAGAGCTGTCCTCTTACTTTCTAGACTCACTTTAGGGGGTTTGCGAGTAAGGTGGTGTTACTTCCACCGTCGAGCCCGGCATCAGCTCTACCACCTAACTCAGCTTATCACCTTACAGGCTTACATGACCAAACAAATGAACGAAATTATCTACAAAGAAAAGGAAATTATACAAAAGGAATTCTTGTGAATCACGTCACACAATCTTTATCTATCTTAGATTTGAACACTTCCAGTATAAATGCACGACCTCATTTTCAAAAATTTCATATCCAGCTATACTGAAATTTAGTTGCAGCTTTATATACGAGGCATGCCTTTTAAGTTTTGTCGTTTGAAGAAACAAAAACAACTGGAACCTAATAGTACTTTTTATTGTTTTTCAAAGTATTCTCCACATAGTTTACACCACTTTTCCATTCCCTCAAACCAGTTATTAAAACATTTATTCCACTCCAAAGTGGGGGTGTTCAATATGGCTGATCTAAAAGCGTCGACTGCTTCTTCACCGGACTGGAACCTTTGACCACGAAGAGTTTTCTTAATTTTAGGAAATGTAAAGAAATCGTTAGGGCTTACGTCAGGACTGTATGGAGGATGGTCAAGAATTTCTACGTTTTCCTGCATCAAATACTAAATCTTTTGATAAGCGCTGTGTGAGCATGCGTTGTTATGATGTAGGATGATGCGTCGCTTTGGGTTAGATTTCCGAAGTTCGGCGATGACTTGTGGTAAACAAACTGTGGTATACTACTCTGCATTAACCGTTCTACGATCTTCAAGTGCAACAGTCACAACATGCCCGGTTTTCGCCACGAACGTAGCCACTCTCTTCTTTGAGGTGCTTCGAGAGCGGACATCTTTTGTCGGCTTTGGTTCGTCTTTGAAGACCCAGATTGTGGAATGTTGTTTGGAATCAGGATCGTAGGCATAGATCCAAGATTCATCACCACTGATAACGTCGTAGACGTGATTTGACTCTCCTCGGTTGAACCTTTGAAGAGTTTTCTTACACCATCTGACGCGGGCCCTCTTATGATCGTCGGAAAGCAAATGCCGGATCCAACGGGAAACTAGCTTTCTCACACCAAGCGCCTCTTGCAAGATCTTCTGAATGGTTGTCCCTGAGATGCCTAATAACGCCTCTATCTCCCGATATGTCACATGAAGATCTTCGAGGATTAGATCTCTCACAGCAACAATGTTATCTTCAGTGAAGGCGGATTTTGGACGTCCTTCACGAGATTTGTCACTAAGACTGATTTATAACTGAGAATTCCACGTTGGAATTCTAAATACCAGCGTTCGACAGTCCGCAGACATGGAGCTTCATCATGGAATACAGATGTTAGCTCTTCGGAACACTGAATCCGTGTTAGGCCTCTTCGGAAGTTATAGAAAATGTTTGCACGGACATTTTCCTTAGTAAGATTCATTTTCGTACGTGACCTGACAGATTCAAAACAACGCTGTGTCTAAACAATTGCATTAATCCTAATTCTTTAAATTGTTTTGAAATTCTATATTCACCAGATTTGAATATTGAACAGTTCTAAATTTAAAATTGGCGGCAAATATGTAAACGACAGAACTTAAAAGGCATGCCTGGTATTTAAATAATAAATTCAATAAGAAGGTTTCTCATATTTTTTGCAAACGTTCTTATTTATCAGTCAGAGAAATAGAAAATTGGCCAGTTAAAAAATAAAATATAACGAAATGTAAAATTAATATGGTCACGTACAAACGCTCTTAACTGAACAAGCACATTAAGTACATATTAGTTTGATTTATTACGAAAGATGAATTCGCGCCACGATCTGGACTGTGATCTATTGTTTCACCAATAATGAAAATTCAACACTTTAATGTTGAACAGTGATTCATCAACAGAAGTTGTTGATAAAAACGCAATTACTTTTCATCATCAACATTTCTTTTTTTTCTTTTGAATGTATTTTAAATCTCTTAATCTTTTTTATTCTGTTCCTCTTTTTTATTCTTTTCTCTTATTTATTCTTCAGTCCTCTCACAGGGTTTCATTTCAATAGCCGGCCCGTTTTTATGACGCCCTCCCCACAATATTTTTGTGCGGGTTTTGACGGCTCCTGTTCGGACTAAAATAGTTGCATAAATAGACGTCAGAAAAATCTTTACTTGATATATTTAAAATTTGAAAACGTAGTTCATTATTTAATTATTACCCTTCAATAATTAGCTTTTTCCGAAATTCCACGACTCGCAGATATTCCTACAAAAATTAAATTTGTAATTACTAAGAAACCATATTCCAAATTTTTCATTTTAATTCCATACATATTTTCATGGTGGTCAAATTGATCAACGTCGCGTCGTCTCCATCAACTGATTGTTTGATGTATCACTTGACCAGAAGTATGTTCGAATTCATTGCAGTCTCTGAACTCTCCGAGTGCCTTTACTATGTCTTTGAACGTAAAGCTGGTTTTTTATCTCTATTAGCTGGACGGATCAAGCTTGTCCCTTTATAACGGAGATATAATCTAAAGTATCAGCGTGAGATCCATGTATCAAGTTAGGCGATTATCCGCAGCTTATTTTTGTTGACGACAGATTACGACAAATTGGCTTCGGGTCGCCCCGCCATTACATCGAGGTAATCGGGTGTAATGAGACGGTTTCCGACCCCCGTTAGCTTCGATTTATTGAGCTTAATTTTATCAATTGACCTTACTTTTACAAGTAAATGCCTTTGTTGTAACTATCTAAAAAGTCTTCTAGAGCTAGATGCTATCGCCTTGCATTTATATTATAATAATGAAAAATATATACACAGCAGACTTGGTAATACAAAATAGCACAAGTGCTCTTAGTAGTCTCTAGCTCATCTCTTAGTCAAACAGCATGGGAAACCAAAACAAAATTTAGTAATTTTATGAGGCTATGGATATATGGATGTTTTATTTCTGTGTATTTCATGAAGTGCAAAGAAAATTGTACATCTCTAGTATATGCATTTTTACTATATAATCTAGGGTTTTGTTTTAGGAAAACACGTTTGGATAAATTTTCCTCGTTGAAATAATTATTGAAATGAGGTCTTCAAACACACTTTTTCTCCTCGTTTGACGAATAGAAATCATGAAAAGAACTCAAACATGTTTTATTAGATGGGTTTTAACAATATCTTGATTTTTGATACATACTTTTTTCTCTTTTGCGCCGAATCCGCTCCTCTCGCACTGCACGTTTTTTCGCTTGGAGTGACAGTAACCAAAATGAAATTTACATTAATTTACATTTAAGGCGAGTTTTTGATTAATTGCAGAAATAATTTGAATAAGAATAAGAATTATAATCAATTGATCTTAAGGGCATTTACACATTGAATAGTTAGCGCTCTACCTAGGGTAGCCTGGTGGATATTGTTTGATTATCGTACTAAATATATAAAATCTAATAACGAATAACGTTCAGTTCATGATATATATGAAATACACAGTACTGGCAGGATAGCAAGATGTTTGCACGCCTGTCAGCTAAAGTAACAACAGTTTTATTGCAGTTGATTGCTAAAAGTCGCCGACAATCCATATTGGACACAAGAAGTGCGAACAATTTAGTCTTTTGGTGGTCTTGGCGTGATCAAGGCACGGTCTAGGCAATAGCCTGGTACAAGCCGCAAAATAATAAATTACAATTGTCTGTGTAACCGTAAAGAATCAGTTTTGATTGTAAAAAATGTCTGTAAAGTGTACGTGTTACACACGGTACGGGTTTTGTCGACGTGGTTATAATCTGTTTGCGAATACGCTTCTTTGCCCTTTTTCAAAATAATTTCATAACTGAATGTCATTAAAGGTTGTTTGCTTGTTTCCGGGATCCCTGATTTTGGTCTTTTCTTTTGTCGCCAGTATTAACAATTTGAAAACCGTTTCGGGGAATAACCTTCCTTCTGTTTTTTAGTAGACAGAGTTTTAAATAAGCATATCCTTTATTAAATGAAAACAAAAGCGATGTCTCTCATTTGACCTTCAGAGACGTTATCACCATATATTTCCATCGGCATTTTTTTTCTTGAACGCATCCTAAATACTAACAAGGATCCAACAACTCAATCAAATACGTTCACGTCACATCCTCTATATAATAACCTACTTGTAAAATCGATTGAAAATCACGGAAAAATTTATTATTGAAGTAACATACCTAAATTGATTTACCTATTTATTCCAAAAAGCAGACAAGCATAGTGAAATTGAAAAACGACCAAATTCCCCAACTCCATGCCACAGCTCAATCACCCCAGATGTTTTCAAAATACAACAAACACCAAAATCTTTATAAGGATTTTCATTTTTACGCGGACTCTAAATACGTAATTTTTTCATGAAAACATAAAAAAAAACTTTTTCTCGAGCATAATGTAAACAAGTTATTCTTTATTTTTTTCTCTTTTACCATTTGTCCTTTCTATGTAACTTGGTTTAGTGTCAATTATTTCTGTCTCACAGTACAAAGAGTATCCTTAAGATCCTCTTTCTTTTGACATGATATCCTCCAATTTGTCTTATCGCGGCAAATAGAGCACTACTACTTATCTATAGAACCCGTCTCGAATAGGCAATAGAACATTGTCATTGTTCATCGAGGGAAGAAAGGGGCCGATTACCAACACACAAGTTGGGAATAGCACTTTTTCCCGAGTGATACATAGTGCTTTAGTACTCTACGAGATGAATAAAACGCAAATTATTTAAATTGCGGCGGCGTCATCAAATCTTCACAGAACAAAAAAGCGACTCGCGTGCGATTTTCACTTTCTTTTTTTAATAATGGAAAAAGCAAGTGGCCAGTATTTTGCGCTCTTGCACGTGAATTTTTTTGACATTTACCAATAAAAAACAGCACATTCAATCGATTTTCATACACCTAGATACTTTTTCTGCCCACTCAGCATGTTAACAATACATTTTCATACAAATTTTCCGCCCGCATGCATTAATAACAGTAATGGCGTATATCGTTTTTAAAAGACTGAGAAGGTGCTGTTTAAGTCGGTGTAGTAGTATAGCGAAAATTTCGCATAATGAAATTTTCCCAACCGGTTATCTCCAGTTATCTCAAATTCATTAGGACAGAACCTACCCGTAAATTTCTATTGTTATACCAAGATTAACCAGTTAAAGACCTCACCCCTATCACGCAGTTACTAATAGTGGCGAACCTCTAACCGTGACAACGGCCAAAAACCTCTGTTCATTATCTCCAAGCCACTTTACAGGGTCTCTACATTTGGTTTAAATCTGGAATTTGGCGCGTTGGTGTGAATTTACATTTTAATTTCGTTGTTAGGTCTGTGCTTGTTGTTACGTCACACGTTGTCAAGTTCATTACGTAACTCGCTTTATTTGTTACGTAGCACAGTTCCTGGAGAGCTAGATCAATGAATGTTGTCTAGACCTTTAGCAGTCTAGGTTTTAAAATGGTGGGTCGCTGAAGTAGGGCTTTACACAACCTCCATATAACATTTATTTAGAAACTAGTTCAGAAGTATATTTAGAATATGTTACGTGAGGTCATTCGTTTATTTATTAATTCACAAACGAAATTACTAAAACTTAAACTTTGAAGCTAGCTTAAATTAAGAAAAAGAAAACAAGGTTAATTAACATCATTAGACAAACAGTTAAAGTGTAAAAAAAAAATAGCTTTATTGTTCCAAAACATAGTTAACAACAAGTTGCAAGGGCCCCTGTACTAGACCTGAAAGATCTGTTATTACTGGGTGCCCCGCTTTACCACCAAGACAATTATTATTTTGAGCTTAAGTAGACACAAGTTATTACTAATTATTAATTTAATCTTAATCTAAAATGAAATACTACAATACTATGAGTGTAAGTGTGTGTGTGAAGGTGTGAGGGAGGGTGTGTACGTGTGGAGGTGTGTATGTGCGAGAGGGTGTTTGCGTGTGTGTATGGGGAGTGTAAGTACGTGTGCGACTTCGTGTTTGTTAATAATTTAGTTGATTAGGTTTTCCGTATCTTCATATTTTAGATTGTTTAGGTGAAGCGATAGTTTCCGTTTTATTTCAGCTACAGTAAATGGGTAAATTTGAATAATCCTGTTAACCTTGTTGTAAATGGATGAGGATTGAGAAGGGAATTGTTCTTGTGCAAATTTAGTTCTCTTTTTGTCTAGATGGCAAACTATGTCGTTCCTGCGTTTTAACGTGTACTGGGGGTTGAATTTTAGGGCTTTGTGCTTTCTGACAACACTATTTAGAATATACAGTTGTCGTGTAGAGAGGATTTCATTTGTATTATGTAGGTCAAACGTTAGAAAACGAATTGGCTTGAAGAACATTACCTTCAAAAGTGCTCTTTGTGCTCGTTATAAAGTTATTAGGTGAGTATTTGCAGCACCTCCCCAGACTGGAATACAGTAAGCCAAAACTGACTGTGCGAGAGCTTTATATGTGGTAACTAACAATTTGCTGTTGGATACATGTCTCAGTTTTTTAAAAACCCATATGAGTTTCCTCATTCTGCTAGCGGTTTTGTTAATTTGGGAAATCCAAGTAAGATTTTGGTCAATAATGATACCAAGATATTTAATACCAGCAGCCATAGCAATTTCTTCGCATGCACAAATGTCAGAAAGGGAATTGGAACAAATATGGGCTTTGAGGCTGAAGTTATCGGGTTGTTTATTTTTGCGAATTGAAAAAGTTAAACATTTTGTTTTCGTTACATTCAATGTTAGTAAGTTCGCTCTTGACCAATTGGTGACATGAAAAATACCTGTTTCAGCGATAGTTTTAAGACTTTCCCAAGTTTTTCCATGAAAGACGAGGGCCGTGTCATCGGCGTAGGTATATATATTGCAGTTTTGAAGAACGTGGTTGCAGAGATCGTTGACATATACCAAAAATAAAGTGGGGCCAAGGACACTGCCCTGGGGAACACCGTAGGATACTTGACATGAGTGGCTGAAATGGTCACTTAGTTTAAGCTGCTGTTGTCGTTCTGTAAGGTAGTCTTAGAGAAGCGAGTGAGGGAGACCTCTTACACCGTACGTATGGAGTTTTCCAAGGAGGATGGGAACAGAAACGGTGTCGAACGCTTTGGCAAGATCCAAAAAGACCCCAGCGCATTTAAAGCCTTTGTAAAGTTGTTTGGTAACCTCCTCTGTCAGAGCCATTACAGCATCTTCCGTTGAAATACCGTTTCTAAATCCATACTGGTTTTTAGTTAATTTAATGTCGTTGCTATTTACAAATTAAAAAATTCATGTCAAAAATGTATCAAAATTATTAAACTGCAAAAGATTTACTAAGAAAGAAAAATATCTATCCCACAGGCTCTCTTTTGTTTTTTTATTATTATATTATACCTATATGTTAACGGCCAAACCTGATTTTGGGACAAATATATTAGTTTTTCGGAAATCCTTTAGAATATACGAGTAGAAGAGAGCCGGTAGATTAGGTTAGAAGGTTAGGTTTGGCGAGTTACACCACGTTGTTGCGAGATTGCCATAAATAAGCTTCGTGTTTATTTTTACAAGAAGCACTTTGGCCTTAACCAGATTAGTTTGTATTAAAATCGAGTTTGACCGATAACATAATATGAATTGTCTTACTGGACCTCCTTCAGCTGACTCTTTTTGTGCCTCATGTTGCAAAACTGACTTTCTGGCAAAAATACGACCACTGATTGCTCCAAAAACGCCTAATATAACCTGGATCGCAGGGCAGTTACATAGACCCAGCTCACTGAACACTTCCTTTCACTTCAAATGGTGGCTTTGGCAGTAACTTATCAGTTATCACCAACCTCGATCGTGATGAAACCATGCCGCCAAGCGATTACTTTATAGTAAACTAGCTTGTTTTACTACTAAAAGATTCGTGGTTTAGATTCATACTGATATTGAAACGGCTACTCATGATTTTATAGTCAGACTTCGCCTGACTAATTTCACTGTATTCGTACAGTTTCTTCGGAGGCAAACATGGTTAAGCGGCGGTTCGTCAAACGGGGAACAATGTATGTATGTATGTAAAATGTATGAATTGACATTTTTACCACTTTAGCCGTGCCGTCGCCGTCGCCGTTGCCGGTGCCGGTGCCGGTGGGTTGCCAGTAAGTGGAAAAGGGGCCATTTACATTTGTTTCTAATTTATCTTTTTTAGTTTGTAATGCACTCTAATAACAATATATTTAGAGTATGAACTACCCTGTTGCTTTGCTTGTATTCTATAAGATAATTTACCTTCTGTCTCTTTCTTCGAATTGCGTGAGTCTGAAGGAAAAGTATATCTGCAAAGTTTTTCACTTTGTTAACGCGTTCAACCAAAATGTTCGGTCTACGTGATAAATCTGATGATCACCTACTTAGAAAATAATTAACAATATCTTCTTAGCCCAAACTAATTTCAAAGACTTACTTCTCAGCAGGAATGTGTCTACAAAGCATACTATCTTGATCACTTTGCCTTTGTTTTATGAAACAGGAATGACTCATAATACTTGGGAATAAGGTTCTAAGTTCAGTGAAGAGGAAACTAAGGCTGTTATATATTCGATTATAAATGTAGGAATTTCCGATGCACAAGTGTGTGTGTCGCATTTGTTACGTAGATAAAGGATTAATTTGAAATGTATTGATATTGCTACAATTTAGAATTTCAAATTGAACCTGGGTTTAATGGCTTTAAAATTTAAATGTTGTAGGCCGCTTTACAATAACGTGGTTTGCGTGAGAGCGCAAGTAGGATATATGACGCTGTATCTCTGGCGCGTACTAGCCATACTGGCCGTCAAAGATATTTCATAATCTTCCAACTACCTACGTTACGTGGCGTTTATAGCTCAATTGACTTAGCCGTTCCTTATCAGTTTTCAATAACCAATAGTTCAATAATAGACAGGAGGACGTCCTTTGCCATAATGATTACTAAATATTAATTGACGAAACCCTTGAAATAACTACTCATGAAAGTGTTATTAAACTATATCTACGAGTATGGTAATAATAAAGCAGTAAAAGTCGTAAAAATTTTGGCCAAATAAACAATTTTAAAATTTTTTTCTGCCTATATGTTCAGTTTCAACTGAGCGAGATCCACGCAACGGATTTGGATTCGGTTTTCTTTATTATCATCGTAGTGATCCTAGTAACACATTTACATCTACACTATCTACACTATTATATAAAGAGGGAAGATTTGTCTGTTTGTTTGTTTGTATGTTTGAGGTAAACTTTGGAATTAATGAACCGATTCTTTAATTTTTTTCTTTTGTATAAAGCTACACTATTTTTGAGTAACATAGATAATGTTTAATTTTAATAAAATTAAGTTTTCAGTTTGAAAATTCAATATTTGTGAACCATGTCGGGAGATAAAACGCTGCTTAGCTGCTTTATCGGCGTGCCTTGACCAAACGGCTAGTTATACGTGATAAAACCGCTTGTTTTTCCATACGAGGAAACTGTATCAGTTTATTCTGACTAAACATTTCCATCTACAACGATCCTGACACACCTCTTGCTAATGTTTAGCTTGAAAAAGTGACTACAGCCAGGTTTAAGCATAGATACATTAAATACTATGGTATATAGTAACGGGAAAACTATATCAGTTTAATCCGACTACAGATTCACATCTACAACGATCGGGACACACCTCTTGCTAATATTTAGCTTGAAAAAGTGATTACAGCCAGGTTGATGTATTGATTTTGTCCCATACGAGAAAACTGTATCGGTTTAATCTGACTACAGATTTCCATTTACAATGATTCTGACACACTTCTTGGCACTTTGGTAAAACATGGTAACCAGGATCTGATTATGGGACTAGAAGATGGGTACGGGATCTCCTCAACGGACAACAGCATACCCTTCGAGTTTGGGCTTAATTGATTGGTCTTTATTAGGACTTTGGTAAACATGGTGTCCGTTGTATATAGTCGTTCGAAAAATCATATTCTTTTGTTTTCCTTATTTCCACGAAAATCTCTTCGACGCGGGTGGAGCCACGGGCAAAAGCTAGTATTCTATAAGTTGATAAAATAACCACCAAGCCGAATACTGTCGATAATAGTTTTTATCTAAAACACTTCCATGCAAACAAAGCCCTGTGTCAAAGCTTATTTCATAAATGGGTATAAACGGTGGTAGATAACCAAACACGAAATATGCATTTTCATTCGTGCAGTTTTCTACGCGAGTATAACTGAGATAAATGAGGCATACATGAGAGCTTTTGGGTAAAGTGAGATGAATCATGAACAAAGGGGTTACATATAATGCATTTTTTTTTTCAATTTTGCTCGTGAGTTTTTCGTACGGTCGTGTTTAATTAAATGTCGAATGGAAGCGGCTAATGAGGGTACACCTGTGGTATAATTGAAACAGCTTTTCTGAAAACATTATTCTTAGATTGTCTCACTTCAGGTGAAAAAAAGCCCTTTATTGTGTAAAACGGATTCTAACGACGATGAAAGAATTAATGAATGAATAAACACTTTATTGCATAAAAAAGAAAACATTTGCAAATATACAAAGAACAGACAGAAGGCAAGGGAGGACTTATTCCTATAAGAAATCTTGCCTGATATTTAGGTATTTTTTTAGCGAAAATACGAATTCAACAGATTAAAAAACATTATTATCAACTTATTTGGAATGGGTGTTAGAGTGAAATATAGATTTATACCTATGAATAGTGTTAGTTGAAACTTACGTCTGTCTCCCCACTAATCAATCTAGTCATACAAATTATTCTTTTCCGGGTACTTTTGACTTTTCCCCTGCTCAGTATATCGCCAATTTGGTCTGCATACGTTCTTCTAGGGCGGTTAGGTAGAGCTTTATCTACAGAAAAGAAAAAAATATTTTCTGTGGCTTTATCTTTCACTTGCACAACATAAATTTCTTTCGTCGCTTACATTCATCCTCTCTGTATGTCCAAACCACCGAAGCATTTCTTTTTATATTCTAGTCACTGTATATTCTTTCAGAACCGTATACATATATGTGTTGTTTCTTTCACTAAACATTTTATTTAGCATTGAAAACACGACTGAAAAAAATCCTTTTATAAGCCCGACCAGACTCTATAGAGACTCTCTTTTATTAAAACGTAAGCACAGACTTGAATAAGACATAACGAGACACTGCTCCGATGAAAGGGTCCAGCGAAGATCTAATGAATAATAATGCCTGCTCCGTACCACTTGAAATGTACACAGTTTTGAAAAGGCGCGGCCATGCTTATTTCTTGCGGGGGCAAGAGTTTTAAGAGCAACAAATGTAATTTATCAAATATTTGCTTTTTAAAAAAGTGAGTGGTTTATTTCTTAACTATACCTTCTCTCAATTTATTTGAAATTTGTAGGTTACTAAAATTTTATAACAAGCAAGCATTCATGTATAAAAATGATTTAAAATATTTGTGATTGTCGGCACTTGGTGAAATATCATCAACATCTTGATAGAAACACTTGTCCTGTTTCTCTTATTTACCTATACTTTATTAACTCCAACCGGTTTCCCCTTACGGCATTATCAAGGAATAATATAAAAACTAAATTAAATAACTATATTACTAACGTGGATAAATTTTACATTGCCGATAGTAAATAATAATTTCCAGGAGGATAAATTAAAATCATGATGTTATATTATAAATTCTTTTCATAACATATTTTAACAGGGGGGAAGAGGTCAGAACCCCATCAAGCCTTCCAACTGGGCTGGTGCATGGTTTGAGTATTGTCGACTTAAAGTCACCGGGGCTAAGTAGCGCTGAATTGTTAATTTGGGATCTTCCGGTTTTAAATTTCTAATCAGACAGTACAGAAGGCATATTCGATCTGTGGACGTCCATTTAAAGTGGTCCGAATTTCAGTTGTAAACATTCTGTTCCAAGAAAGGTCTGAGACATTTGAAAATTATTTTATGCAGGAGAAAAGCTTTACGACGGCAACTGAAATAAACCATACCGACGGTAATATGCAAAGAAAACAAAAAGCATCATCGGTAGGTCAGTCTGTAGGAAGCCTGTTTCTATCCTGAAATCTGGGTATGGTATTCTGCCAAGCTACTCGTACATGATACATTTATGAATGAGTACGGTGTTTGCGTCCATTGATACACGCTCGCATGAATTTCATTTAGGAAAAAAAATCGTGAATTGATTTTGTGTGAGCTATCCGTTTCATGTTTCTATTATGAATCCATTTACAGTGGTTATTATTCTAAAATCTATGTGTTTCGGAATTTGATGTTTGTTTACCTACCCTACCGCTTATCAGATTTCCATCCATCCATTCATCAGCCTGTTTCGTCCCCTGCTGGACATAGGCCTTTCCAAGATTTCGCCACTCTTGGCGATCCTCCTGGAAGAAATGCCCGTACTCACACACGCTGGGCAGGCGGGTTGGTGAGCGCGGTGCCGAAACCCTTGCACCAGTGACGCCGCTGCCCATCACCAGTCTGATTTAGATAAGGCCCGGCAATTGGGGATGGATATACCGCCATCCATCGGTCCCAAGCAATAGTGGCCCGCCTGGTTTTTTTGCCTGTGAGCTGTCCTCTTACTCTTCCCCGAATAACTTCGGGAGGATTTCCAAGTAAGATGGTGGTACCTCCACAGTCGAGCCCGGCATTAGCTCTACCACCTAAATATCACATTTGCGACGAATAAATTGTCGGTATAACGTGGGTGTACAAGTTTTGAATATTCCAGTCACAGTCAACAGTCGCGAATACCTTTAATTGACACACCTTCGGGGGTACATAAGATTACGACATATATTTTTATATATGTTACGGTTAGTGGAAGGTTTGATGAAGGCCGGCTGCTAATATCATTAACTTTAGTGTTGAGGATTAGCTAATGTTCGATATCATGTTCGTTCTCGATAAATCCATAATTTTTAGCCGCCCAATCTTTAAATTAGACCGACCCCATGGCTAAAAATGTAATTTTAAGTCGAAATGCAGGATTCCTGCAGTATGGGGAATGAGTGGGGAGAGAAAAAATACATACAAATACAGACTGCTACAGTGACTCTCTATTTGCGATGATATTCAATAAAAATTCAAAATTATTCGGTATCAGTTGGTAACATAAGCCAACTACAAACAAAATAAACTAACATTAGCTAGTGCTCAAATCTAAACTCAAAATTAGCCGGCTAATCTTAACTTTGTCATCAAACCTTACATTAGCCATAACATATAAAATAAATAAATAAATAAAACTTTTCAAAAAATGCCGTGACAAATAAATTTATGAGCCTTTCAAACGGTGGACCAGCTTACGATAATACCCAATATCCTTGAAATTTATTTCTGTAAATCCGATACCAATTTTCATCCGATTTTATTGCCTGCGGTTCTTTCTTGACCCAACATTCATTGCTCAGACGACAGAAGGATCCATAAAATACCTATAGCCAATGTCCTTGCAAGACAGTCCCATAAAATATGGCCAGCCAAGGAATAAATGTATTACCACTTGCTTATGGCCTCGCTGGGTGTACGGTCCATTTGTCCCTGCAAATGAAAATGTTGCGTAAAGCTTCGCGATAAATTTGATATGATAGACATCTTTTTAGGGTTTCGTAGTCCGACAAGGAACCCTTTTAGTTTCGCCATGTCCGTCTGCCCGTCTCTCTGCGGCTTAGCGCAGAGACTATTAGTACTAGAAAACTGTAATTTGGCATGGATATAAATCACGACGACAAAATGCTAAAATAAAATCTTGAAAAAAATTTTTTTTTGAGGGTACAATTAAGTCAAGTAACAGTCAAGTAAGTCTTATTCAAGTAACCCGGCGATGATTTTTTTTTCTCGTCTGTCATATAGTGTGGGGTATCGTTGGATAGGCCGTTCAAAAACATTGTGGATGTTTGAAAACCATTTTTCGATTTAGGGATCTGTTGGTGAAATATTAAGCTTTAAAGTGAAAATTTTAGTTAGAGAAGAGCGTCCTCTCCCCCTGCCGGCTAAGCGGTTGTTTATAGAAATGTGAAAAAATTTACAGAAGTAGTATATATAATGAATTTAAAAGGAAAACTATCACAGCTAAGTAGGCTTTATAGGTTTACGAGTACAGGTCGCGCCAAACTTTTGGCCCCCTATAATGTATGGGACCAGAAGTTTGGCGCGGTCTGTATTAGTAGACCAACTTATATGTACCGGGCAACTACGGAACCCTACATTGCGCGTGGCCCGACACGCACTTGGCCAGTTTTTTCATATACGAATTGCGTTATTACTAAAGCAAACAAGAGCTTCTGATTATATTTAGCAGCTTATAGAAACAGCAACTTTTTAAGGAGGGAGTCATAACGATGGAGAACGCACTTACTATATGTTTACATGGCCTTTGCCCGCGGCTCTGCTCGTGTTTATTTATTGTTTACCCCGTTTTCAGCTTTGGCGTTATTTTATGAACACCTCTTATAGCCTATATGTTGACCAGAGTCCCTATAGACAGACAGACAAAAATTCTAAAAATTGTTGTTTCACTTTCAGTACAATACCAATAACCCATTTCATTTAAAATTTCGTGAAAATATTCAATGTACAGACACGATTTTTTTAGTACTTTATCATTAGTACAGAAGTTATAGATAAAGAACTGATAATAAAATTCGAGCTGGCGAAGCTAACTT
The DNA here is from genome assembly GCA_910592155.1 of Ypsolopha scabrella. Lineage (NCBI taxonomy): Eukaryota > Metazoa > Arthropoda > Insecta > Lepidoptera > Ypsolophidae > Ypsolopha > Ypsolopha scabrella. Next base: position 9,596,494 of record OU342969.1, read on the forward strand.
TGCTTTATACAGCCCAATTCATACCGAGGAATATGTTAAGAAAACGACGGTAATTTTAAGTTTTTGGAAAGTACCTTTTTTGCTCAATAATCCTACCACATACTGATAACCATAGACATAGGGTTCGCTTTGATAACGATCTAAATGAAATTAACGTGGACATAGGAACGTGGATGACAGCGATGGATGGTGCTGGTTGGTACAACGCGGTGAACTGTCAAAATGTGACGATAAAACGAAGGAGGTGTTAGTTCTGCTTTTCACCACGTTCATTAAAATCGTGGTCGCACTGTGAAATGAAATTAATACTTTATTTTTGCAATGTAGGTACATATATGCACTTATCGCACGATAGAATATATTAAATAAGTAAAATGATTAAATTTAAAACAGGAAAATACAATATATTAAATTCGGTTTTGGGTAAATATTAATCTTAATAAGATACACGTACATAAAATACATTAAATGTATATTTAATGTATATAATAGTATTCTGTGAAAATTTCAACTGTCTTACTATCACGATTCATGAAATACAGCCTGGTGACAGACGGACAGACGGACAGACAGACAGACAGATAGACGGATAGAGGAGGCTTAGTAATAGGGTCCCGTTGGTTACCTTTTGGGTATGGAACCCTAAAAAGAGGGTGTACAAGAGTTACAATCTAAATTCTGAAACAGCTCAGGCACCTTCGGACATATTACATGTCATAGTAATAATATCTATTTGTAATCAAAGCAGCCTATATCTTACTAGTAATAAGTTTAAATGCCCCTTATTAAGATTGTGAGTTAATATCTCACAATTTCCTTGATGATGATATACAAATGTAACGCACCTAAATTTGGAATAACTTCCTGGCCCTTTATGTCCTGCTTAGGCAAATGTTGAAACTTATTCAACTTAATGATCAAACTTAAAATTAACTTGTAACACCGTACCTCTCTTCATCTTCATAACGGCTAAGTTGCGAGATTCTGTGAACCGTGTCATTATAACATGCAATGTTCAATTAAATTATTAGTGACCAAATGTCGTTGATAAGTAAATGAAAAATAATTTGTTTTTGCCTTTATCTCCCCATTACATCCTCTCAGGGATTCATGTCCTGCAGGGATTTTGCATGCAATATGTCTGTCCGGTTTTCAACACCACATAAAACACCTTATGACAAACCAATTCCGACATGGTGGACTCAAATTCAGATTCATGTCCGTCATATTGAAATTAGGCTGTCATAGCTCCCTATCAGTGTTTGTTAGAACACGGACACGTTAGAGATAAATTTAAAGCGACAAAAAAAAAGTTTTCTTATATTATTTTAGTTTTATCCTGGCCTGGTTTTATAAGTTTTATCTCTACAATATATTTTTTTACACGAAGGAGGAAACTGACAGTTTATGTTAGTGGAAAATGCGCTTTTAACTTCTATGATGCATGAGCTATTTCACAATGCAACATTTAAGAGTATGGCAAAGGCTAAGAAAAAAAAAATATTACCCGTCCAACACAAAACGGCCAATGTCAAATATTTTATTAGCTTTTGATACAGGTGATTATTGGTTAGCTAATCGACCTATTTTTCTAGGACGAGTAATACTAATAATTACGCGCGAAACAACAGATGGGAGGGTTTTCAGCTAATACTGAAGAGGGGAAGGAAATATTGGATTTAAGTAGAAAATCTTTATATTTCTATTACCTTTTTTATAAAAAAATCAAGTTGATCTCTTAGTCGCGTTCTCAAAACGAACGTTTTAAAACCAAAAAAAAAGAGGGTGGAAAACATTTTTTTTTGACAGAGGTATATATTAGTACAAGAGTCCTAATTTCTTCAAAAGAACCCTCAAAAATCTGGCTTTGTTCATGTTCTAGGCTCAGGTACAGCCTTAAAACCATAGGAACTAGGAGCGCAATTCCCACTATCACGAATTGTCAGTTTCCTCCGTCATGTAAAAAAATATACTTTAGTTATCTGTATTAATCGATATAATCAAATTTTTTGATTTGTAGAAGGCCTCATTCAAAGAAGTTTTAATATGACTGAGGCTCGGCCTTACTGAATTTCTTCATCCTAATTTGTATTCTACGCTTTGTTCCATATTGGACGTCCCCATTGTTGGAGTTTTGAACGTAATTTAGCTTCAGAAATTGTCGTCTTTTCGTGTCGGTATCCATCTTGTTTAACTTATAATACGTACATTTATTATGTTTTATTTTAAAAGTAAATTTTATTCTTTTATTCATAGCTACACTCAAATAAACGTATATTTTCTGTCAAACCTCCTGTCACATGAGTATATAATATATGTAACTTGGTTTCAAATATGCAAATCAGCATAAATTAATTTCATTAATGTAAATTTTCAAAATTAGCAAACAAATTTGAAAATATTAAAGTAGATTACCTTAGGAAAGTTGTTCAGTGTGGTCTCTAGGTGAACTGGTTTCATTTAAACATGTATCTATTTTCACCTGGTATATAATTGAAGGGTGCAGGGAAACTTAGAACGTTTATAATAATAATAATATACGTTTATTCATCAGACTACAATGTAGTCCAGTTTGGTTAGTAACAATGATCTTAACCTATGTTAGTATTCCTAATCTAAACACAAAATAACATTACAAATTTACCAACTGCTGGAGTGCTGTTCAGATACATATCTGTATTTGACTAACACTCCCGCAAGGTGGCGCATCAGTCGTACCTCGCAGCGATGGTTCTTAGGATTGAGTTGGACCTGGCCCGCACCCTACAGAGAATCGAGGCTGCTCTCTCCCGCATGATGGCATAAAATTCATCAGTACGCTCATCCGCAAACATACCCGATGCACTGCTGAAGCGGGGCAGCCCCATCGGCATCATGAAGCCAAATGTTACGTTAAAAGTTAAAATGGCTACACATTTGTTATCTATGCTAATCTCGTCTCCGATCATAAAAAACTGGAATACCAGTACGTACAGACTGACATTTTTGTGAGGGCAGAACTGTTATCATAACATTCCTAAATAGTGGCGCCCAATTTCTCCGTATATAGGTCGTCGGCACACCGTAGAATTGGGCACATCATGATCTGCCTAGGTTCTGTTAAAACTGTAATCTGTATACTGTAACTGTATTCTGTTAAAACTACGAGGGTAGGTAGCTTCGCTCCGCTTCACTTCGCTTCACTTCGCGTTGCACCTATTTTTGAATTTTATTTTATGATGTTTAGTTACTCCACTTTACATCGCATAGCATTTTTCATAGTAAAAACAAAAGTCTAACGACTGATATTGCAAATGAGAAATAATTCAAAATAGCCGTCGTATAATTACTAATATTAATTAAAAATAATATTACGTGTCTTTGAATCGGTTGACAACTATGGTTGCTATTCACCAAAAACAGATAAATAATGAACTTCCAAAATAACCCTCAATGGGGTATTAAACCATTTACGAACTGTGACGTCATTTCAAGTGCGAACGTATCCCTATCATCTAAATAAGCGGAATTCCATAGTATATGTATGTTTTCGACGACAAACACTCGGTTTGCAACTGATTTTAAGATACAGAATCAGGGGGCTGGTCTAGGAAAAAATCTGAATATTACCTTTATTAAACTTTAGTGAATAAATACCAACCAATTTAATTAGACCCATTGGATACATAAGAGTTTAATAGATCATATTCTAAGTCAAGTTGGTCGTGTAATTAGTTTGTGTTCTGAACACTCAGAGCACAAGTCTTACTTGCACTTGACTAGATTTTTATTAATTTTACGTATCAATACAAACCACAAGTGGATATCTTTTTCTATTTTGGAGAGCGCTGACTTCTCAGAGCACATAAAAGATTCCGCCCCATGCGATTTAGTGATATTTCCTAACCTCAATGCATACAAATTCAGAACGGAGGATCTACGTTTGAATATTCAGACTGAACTTATGCATCACACAGTCTGGCTGAGATATGCGACTATATTCATACTGATAAATGTTCTGAATCCTGAACTATCTGAATCCTAAATTCTATAAGGGGGATGGTCCAAAGCCGCTCTCCATGGAAACTTGTGGATTAATAATAATTGAAATTTCCATATCAACCGAAATTACCCTGTAGGTTTTATGGTAAGCCAATTTGCCCTGAATTAATTACTAAAGGGGTTATAACTTTTCTTCGCGTCAAGTTATGAGTCTGATTTTGAAATAGCACTATGGAGCCTTACATTTCTGAAAGAGGTTCTAATTTTAACTCGATATCACTAACAGGGCTCGAGAAACGGGGTCTTTACAGACAGACAGACGAACAGCAAAGTGATCGTATAAGAATTCAATTATATCATAATCCTAAGAAAAAAAAAATATCATTTTATTTTTTTCTTTTCAGGTAAGGAACCCTGAAAAGCATTAAGTTTATTGGTGTAAGGATTTACTTCGATAACTAAATTTAAATTAACTATTATATGCGTGTTCATGCACCGCTAACGCCCCGACTTCGTCCTCACTGCCATTTAGTAACTACGGTGTTGCTACGAGCTACGACGTAGCAGGCACGATCGTAGCGCTTTTCGCATTACTGCTACGTTAGAAGCTTACGTGTGATGGCGGTTAAAACATCAAGGGAGGTATTTTTATCAAGTTTCCTAATTTAACGAAAACATTTTTACTATACCTACGAGAATGCATAGTCTTCTATAATGCGGTCATAGTATCTTACTGTGCCTATCTTAAGGTGATACTTGATAGTCGTCAAAAACATATCCTTTTAGGGTTTCGTACCTAAAGGGCAGAACGGAGCCTTATTAATTCTGTCTGTCCGTATATCATGGTTCTCTAGCTCGTAGACTGATAAAATTACATATCTAAAATTTGGATATGTTGTGTAGAATATTGATCCAAAACCGAATTAAAATTCAATTTTCGGGGGGAATTTGTTGGTAATTGGGATTTTTTTGTTATTGTGTACCATATATTGTATTTATACGACAAATACTGGAAACGCTGATTTATAATGTAGTTTTAGAGTTAGGTACCCATATACTCAACCAACTTAATTTTGTAGGTTTATTTAATAAATTTTGTAAGGTTTGTAATTTTTTTTCTAATTGTTTACGATTAACTTATTTGAATGGTACTGAACCCACAAAGTGTGAGTCCTACTTGCACCTGACTGGTTTTATTGGGGTTTCGTACCCGAAGTCTGTTTGTCTGTTCGTTTGTCACAGGAGTCTACAGCTTCAACCGTAATACGAGTATGTAAAAAGTTGAAATTTTAACAATAAACGTGTTACTGTGATTTTCATCACGACAAATAATAAAACATTCAAAAAATTTAAATCCAGCGGAGGTCCCCGTACAACAAACCTCGAAAAAGTTGCATTATTTTAACGTTATTTGTTTTGACTCTTACTTAAAGATGGTAATACACACAAGTTTTAAATTTAGTCAAATTATAATACATACCCCAAGGTAAAATAAAATAAAAATAAACGGTAGGGTTCCGAACCCAAATGGTGCCAATTTTTTTGCCAGACGATACCATTTTAGCCGGTTTTTTGTAGCTTTGATGTCGCTTTGGCATGAATATTGTTGTTATTTACCATAATGTTCTTAGGATTCTGTACCTGTATTGTGGGGTGGGGAGCCCTTTGTGCGCGAGTCCGACTCGCACTTGGCACAAATTATTTATAATTGCTCATGAATCTCTGTTTACATGGTAGATTTTAAAAAACACGCTACATAAAATTGTTGACTTTCGTCACCTAGGTTAAAATTACTTAAACACAGACTAAGCATTCCTGAAGAAAAAAAACTTTCTACACGAACTTCCCTAGTTCTAGATCATAGCATCCTCATCATTGGCGTAACTAGGATTTGTAGCCCCTGGCTCCAACTCATGAAGCCATCAACAAGTATTTGTTCTTGAATATGTGTATTTTATAAACGTAATAAATAATCACATCTCACTAATATTATAAATGCGAAATTTTGTGCGTGTGTGTGTGTTTGTTACTCTTTCACGCTGAAACGGCTGAACGGATTTAGATGAAGTTAAGAATGGATATAGCTTATACCCTAACTTAACACATAAGCTACTTTTTATCCCGGAAAAAAGAATGTCGTTAAACCAAATAACACGCGGGCGGAGCCGCGGGCAAAAGCTAGTAATTACATATTATATAGTATTCCCCTTAACGTTTGCACACGATACTATGACTGGGTTTTCCCCTGGTGCAAAACAACGTCTTTGTTCTCCGGCAACGAATAGAGATCACGTTTTTTAACCAGTAATATCTGCTTTTAACCGATCGATATGCTGGGGTTCACGACCTCACGCTGGTCGAACTCAGAACTCGAGCTATTGGATTGGTTTAGCAAAATTCAGCGTTATCTTTTTGACTGAGTGGGGACAGCGTCAGCTGCTGTCTTTGCTCAGCTCTCTTGTTGATTGCTGACAGTCCCTTCGACGTAACTTCACGTCACCAGTTAAGCCGTCATAATTCGCATTTAATTATACGCGATAGACGTGTTTCTCAGTAACTTCACGTTAGTGAGTTATTTTTCATTTCAAAATATTTAAATTGATTAGTGTGGAAACCCATATAATTTTAGGTCCTACGCTGGGGGCTTATACGAAGCTGCCATTTCCTACGCTTTACGCGCAGCCGCCACTCTCCTACGCTGCAGCCACTACTCTTCTACTCTTTCTACAAGCAGCCGCTACCACTTACTGGCCCAGTCCACACTACGGAAGGTCGCACTACGGACTCTGGACTCCTACCGCTGCCGTCTTCGATCCTCTCCAGTTACCGGCCTTCACTCGGGTGGACGACCGTACCATCGCGTCACGCACGCACGTGCAAAACCAGGACAGTACCGTGTATACACGAAGTAAATCGAGATAACGCACGATACCCACTTGAAAAACTTGATAATATATTTTGACAGTAGTTTCATAAAACAGAAATTTACTCTTTACCATGATTAATGGTTCTTGGATATCATAAATATTAAAAAAACGGATAGGACTCACTTTTTTAACTGTGCAGGACTCTTCGGGAGTACTTGTACTTGTACTCCTTGCACAGTTGAAAAAGTGAGTCCTATCCGTTTTTTCAATATGTTTAACTGTGCAAGGAGTACAAGTACAAGTACTCCCGAAGAGTCCTGCACAGTTAAAAAGTGAGTCCTATCCGTTTTTTTAATATTTATGATGTCCAAGAACCATTAATCATGGTAAAGAGTAAATTTCTGTTTTATGAAACTACTGTCAAAATATATTATCAAGTTTTTCAAGTGGGTATCGTGCGTTATCTCGATTTACTTCGTGTATACACGGTACTGTCCTGGTTTTGCACGTGCGTGCGTGACGCGATGGTACGGTCGTCCACCCGAGTGAAGGCCGGTAACTGGAGAGGACTCACTTTTTTAACTGTGCAGGACTCTTCGGGAGTACTTGTACTTGTACTCCTTGCACAGTTAAAAAAGTGAGTCCTATTCGTTTTTTTAATATGTTTAACTGTGCAAGGAGTACAAGTACAAGTACTCCCGAAGAGTCCTGCACAGTTAAAAAGTGAGTCCTATCCGTTTTTTTAATATTTATGATGTCCAAGAACCATTAATCATGGTAAAGAGTAAATTTCTGTTTTATGAAACTACTGTCAAAATATATTATCAAGTTTTTCAAGTGGGTATCGTGCGTTATCTCGATTTACTTCGTGTATACACGGTACTGTTCTGGTTTTGCACGTGCGTGCGTGACGCGATGGTACGGTCGTCCACCCGAGTGAAGGCCGGTAACTGGAGAGGACTCACTTTTTTAACTGTGGAGGACTCTTCGGGAGTACTTGTACTTGTACTCCTTGCACAGTTAAAAAAGTGAGTCCTATCCGTTTTTTGAATATTTATGATGTCAACTCACTCTAATTTTAATGTTTACAATATTTATATGGAAAAAACACGAAAAAATATATATATTTACAATTTTAGATATATTTCGGCCCACAGTATTTAATTTTAATGTTCTTGGACATCACTACAATATTATTTTTCCTTACAATTTCACGTTCCGAAGAGATAGTAACTAAACAACACTGGAATATAAACTGGTCGGAGGCAGCTACGAGTTTTTATGAGCTTTTTGTACAAGTTTTTCTCGTGGCTTAGTAGGTTCCAGGTGCCACATTTTTTCCAAATATAATAAATTTTCTTTCTCTCCTGCTATGTGTATATGTACGTAAAAGCCCGCCACCGAGGCCAGAACCTTTAACAGTTAAAATACCCTATTGAAGTCTCGAAAGTTGATGTTCTGTTTACAGATGACAGCTTTTAGATGTGACATTAGTTCTCCAGAGTTTTTTAGATTCTCTAGTCATAATTGAGTATCAGAGTATAATTTTTATGCTAAAGTATGATCTGAAGGATATAATCTGAAATGAGGAAATCCGTCGGAGATCGAAAGTAACCGACATAGCCTGCAGAATCAGTAATCTGAAGTGGCAGTGGGCAGGCCATATTTGTCACCGACATGATGACCGTTGAGGACGAAAGGTTTAAGAATAGAGACCACGTACAATAAAGTGTAGCGTAGGCCGACCTCGTGCCCGCTGGACCGACGACCTGAAGGACGTTGTGGGTGGCGGCTGGATGAGGAGGACGGAGGACTGACATGAGTGGCGAAATTTGGGAAAGGCCTATGTCCAGCAGTGGACGAACACGGGCTAATCGATGGATGGATGGATGTTACCAAAAATAATCTAAATAAATTGATTTTAGACAAAAATATTGTTTCTCTCTCAATTTTTTCATGTCAATAGTTGAGTAAAAAATCTGTATTTATTGTTGGGTAGATGCAAATGGTTTCTATTGTAATAAGTTTGGAATAACCAAGAAGATGGGTAAAGTAAATCAAAGACGGCGTTGCAATGAAAATATGAACCATTTGAGGTTCGAATTTAGAAATGTACCAAATTTTTGTACACTTCATTTCATTTTAACTAATGGCAGTTGTTATTTCAATATCATAAAGGTATTATTTTAATTAAAAGTAAAATTTTATTATAATTATCTGAAGGTAAATTTTTATAGAAATAAGCTCGTCCTTGTTCATACTATTTAAGTATTGTTTTTGTCAATTAGTTTAAAAAAATATTGTCCTTAAGAATAAATATTAGAATCGTATAAATAGGTAGCATGAACTTGAGAGCTAAACATTACGATACGTAGATCAGACCAGTTTCCTTCATACCACAAAGTAATAAGAACTACGATAAAGAACAAAATAAAGGTAGAATTCCCCAGTTTCTCATTACTTGGTGATACTGTTACCACAAGGGAGCTGAAAGAAACAGTCGTTGACCATAAGGCTTGTGTCCCAGTAACACTGGAAGTAGTATTTTGTCAACTTTAGAGCAGGTCAAAATGGTACGCTGATAGGAAATCAAATGGATTTCGTCTTCGTAGACCCAATTATTTTACGATTATTGCAATTTTTGTTTCCTTATTTTGCCAATCATAAAACTATTCCACTGTACACTTATCTACAATACAAATGTGGTATACTCTCTGGCTAGCCTTTAAATAGTGGTATCACAATTTAGAAAATAATGACATCTTTATCGTGACTGAGTGCGATCTAAGGACGATCGATTTATGGTTGTATTATCTGAAATAGATTTTATCTGTCGTTTTCTATTTCTGGGATACAATTAGATTTAATTTATTTCTTAAATCGTATTATTTATTTTATTTTACAACACCGTTTAATATACCGTACTTCTGTTAATCTTCTTACTCTTAACGCAAAAGTGCAGAATAGAGCATACAACGTACTTAACCTGGGGGCATAAAAATCCTCAATGAGGAAGTGCTGCTGCCATTCTGACGCACACCAAAATTTAGATCTGATTATTTCTTATAAAAAAATATCAACAACTTTTGTTGCCACTTTTAATTATTTTCATGAATTGTACGCATTGTATAATTGATGAAAAATGAATGATGATGATGTAACCAATACAACTACAGAAACCAAGAGGAGATAGGCAGAGACTACAGATTTCCATTTGTATTATGTGAATCAGAATACAATATCAATAACCTGTTCCAAGCTAGTATAGACCTTTTATACATCTTAATAAGACACGTTTTTCTGTCTGAATTTGTAAGTGTAAATATTTTTTGTTTTTTATTATGTAAGTATTTTTGTAAGTGCATTTATCTCGCTACCTAGAATCTAGATTATAATTAATTCTTTTGTATCGTTGACTCCAGGACCAAGACAAACCAAACAAGGTTTCATGGTTCTGAATTACTTGTAAAAAAATGTTGGTTTTCTAACTAGAAATAAATTAAAAAAAAATAATCTGCTACGATACTGAAACACCTCGCCTAGCTTTTCTATTCTGGGTACTTTTTACTTTGCCTTTCTTCAGTGTGTTGCTTATTTGGTCGGCATACGGCCTTTTAGGGTAGCCCGGTCATCTCTCTTCTTTCATTTATCCTCTCTATATGCCAAAGCCTCTCTATATGTGTACGTAACTTAATATAAAAATTATCTCTGTATAAACGAGCATGTTTTTACAGAACGAGTACAAGTTAACCACAAAATCGTCGTCGTTGTATATTTAAGAGCAACACTCTTTTTGGTGTAGCTGTCTCCATTGAATTTTATTTATTGCCCAGTATGAGTATGTGTCTATCTTTCCTCTTCTATTCTCTATAGTTTATAATAATCCTCTTATCTCTCCTACCATTCTTATAACTTCTTCATTTGTGACTCTTTCCATCCAACTTATCCTTTCCATTCTTCATCAGTACCCCATCTCAAACATCCCCACTCTTTGTCTATCTCTATTCTAACCACAAAATACCTTTGCATATTTTGTACCTCCGCTCAGGGGGATTACATAAAGTGATGGAAACTAATTGTATATATAGCTTGTAATCATATAAATACAAATAAAATTAAATGGGTCTATCGCGATAAGTTCTTTTTCTTTTTAAGAAAAGTTCACCTGACGTTTTGAAGTAGTTGTATGCCTCCCACTTAAAAGAAATCCACCTTGATATACAAGATAAACATGGAGCCACAGACAAGGTTTCCTTTGTTACAAGTAACCCTGTTCTAGAATCCCAGGAATCTGGGTTGTGTAACGAATGTTGTGAACAATGCACCAAGTTGAATCTAAGGATAATTGAGTTTTGTAGATACTTTTGTGACACAATCGAGTATTGTATTGCAATACACGAACAAAGTAACAGTATATTTAAAGTTATGAATTAAATTATGTTATCAGGATTTCAACTTAGTTAATGTGTAATTTGTACATTTAACTTTTATCATTAATAATAAAAATAAATTTCATTTGCATTCCATAATAAATTTACTATGGAGTAATATTTGCTTGCTTGGGCAAAATGCTCTGTTATTAAATTTAAGTGCATATAAGTTAAATATTTTTAATTTAAAGGTTTTATTATTTACGTATTCATAAAGCCAACCTTAGGACAATGTTTTGGTTGCTCCGTCATGCAGAGCAACATCGAGCGGCAACGGCAAAATCTAAAAGCTACCTCGTGACTCGTGATAAGGTGTGACGCTCCTGACTGCCAATCGACGCTGGCATTCCCACAATCTCGGAGACGACGACGCCGGCGTCTTGAGGCGTGCGTCTGTGTGTGTGTGTGAGGGTGTGTGTGTGTGTGTGTGTGTGTGTGTGTGTGTGTGTGTGTGTGTGTGTGCGTGCGTGTGTGTGTGTGTGCGTGTGTGTGTGTGTCAAATCAGGGCGTTTCTTAAAACTGTGACGCTAGTGTTAAGGCTGCATAAAAGGTCAGATTGAACACCTCATTTTGCATTAATCAGAACTGGACTCTAAGTTTCCTTTTACTTTAAAATAGCGCGCTCTCAGCCGTGGCTGTTACGACCACCAAGAAACACGCGCCCACGAAAATCTGCGTTTATATTTAATATCTCTGCGTCTAGATGCAATTTTTAAAATATTCTAAGACAAGCCGACGATGTCATTTGTTTACATTTGGTTATGTCTAATACAAATTTTAAGGCTTTATGATTTGAGGAAGGTCCTTTAACACTGAAAAAACATGAACTTAAGAGGTAATTTCATAATTTTTCCCTATCGAGTGAACTTAAAGGTTTTGCGTTTTTTCTAAGATCAGCCCATCAGCCATGTTCTACTGTCTATATTATTTTTACTATACCGATTTTACACAATACTAATATGCTCATTTGAAGTTGGTTATCTAGCCTTATATAGACCCTTAAGAATTTGGTATTTACCTGCCTATCGGATATGGCTCATGGCCCTATTGTGACGGTCGTGTATTAGTTGCGGTCAGCAAAAATATAGTTATTTATTTCCTGGATCTTTTAGGTACAGGTTCGATTTGATATTTGACACTGCTTATTTTGCTGAAAGCATTCCAACATTTTTATAAAAAACGTAATATATCGTCACGAAATGATTCCCCGAGGGGGTGTCAAAGGTGTTCCTGAGTCTGAACATTTGAAATGCAAGTCACAGTCCACACCCGGTACACCTGCGTTTCACCGACGATTATTACATCCCAACGTCATGGGTTGTCGCCGTAATTTGGGCACAATTACACGCTTTTTAGGACATTCAGGTTTCCTCTCGATGTTTTCCTTCACCGTTCAGGAAGTGGTAATTATTAGAATACTATGCACATAAATTACGACAAACTATATTTAATTTTCTTTTGAAAATATATCTTTATTAGAAAACCTTTGGCACTTCTTGCACACCGGGAATACACCTCCAGGAAATTTATTATAGTGGAGCTCATCATATATCACCAGAAAATAACATAACGCTTTAGCAAATATGAAACGAGCAACGGTGTTGAATGAACTAACTGCTTATTTATAACAAGCGGTTTATAGCTAGGTACTGTCATAAAGTGAGTTTTAATTTTGTATTTTGGCTCACAGTCGGTCGTCTTCAGGGTTCCGTAGTCAACAGGGAACCCTTATAGTTTCGTCATGTCCGTCCGTCTGTCTGTCTGCCCGCAGCTTAGCTCAGAGACTCTTAGTATTATAAACATGTAATTTGTAATTGCTATGCATATAAATTACGCTGACAAAGTGGTAAAATAAAATGTTGATTTTTGTGTTTTATGTTCACACGTAAAGTGGGGGTGGTTTTTTTTTGCATCCACCACTTGGTGTTTGGTGTTGTTGAATAGATCTTTCAAAAATATTGTGGGTATGTGAAATCTATTTTTTGATTCAGGGATCCGTTTGCAAAATATTAAGCTTTAAAGTGCAAATTTCCAGTGTCATTTCATGCGAGGGTAGCAATTGTTTTTGGATATGTGAAAAAATGTTTTCTTTTGTTTTCTTTCTGTCATGTTAAATAATTAATAATTTGTTGGCCCGATGATGTGTAATACGAAACCGGTAGCCTAAGTTAGAATAAAAATAAATATATGTGGAATAAAAGTACAAGAATTTGTGTATAATTTATTATCATAGCTAAAGTCAGCCAACGAACTTAAATTTGCAGTTTTAATTCATACATTTCACAAGTTTGTAATTTTTATTCAAATATTATATTAAAATATCTATTAAAATTGAATGGCACGGGACCCTCAGGCGCGAGTCCTACGTGCACTTGGCCGTTTTTTTTTAAATTTCAGATTTATGTAAAAATGATATCAGTCTAGCCTGTCCGGTCATCGTGCATTTTTGCAAGTTTGCAAATTTTCCCGCCAATTTTGTTTTTGGCTATATCTCCGGAACTGGTTGTTCAATTCTAATGAAATTGTGTTTTTCTAAAACTAGATAAAATTTCCTAAAAGAAAACATTTTTTTTTTTTCTTGGCGTAAGTTAGGGGGGGGCTTTCTCCTTGAAAAAATCTTAGTTATATATATGAATATATGTATGTATACTATATATATATGTCTATTCAAATTTTATAATATTGTAAAAAAATATAAAGAATAATAAAAAAAATAAAAAAAAATATAACTCTATACATATATTAAAAAAAAAAGAAGATTTGGGCCTAAAATAACAATCCACAACTTTTTTTATACTATTATAATTTTTTTTTTTTTTTTTTCATTTTATTGCTCATCTTAATAGCTTTCGAAAAATACCCATATAACTAGGTTTATAATATATTAACTAACAATAATATTTTTTTATTTACAATTCGGCCTAGGCGTGACGATAGTCACGACTGTGACTCTACGGGCTAGACATGTAATTTCAATAAAAAAAATGTTTAAAAACTTTTATAACAGATTTAATTAGTATTTTAATATTTACAGGAAGTGACGTTATTGTATTAGGTAAAACGGTTGGATCCTTTTTCAGACATTAGCATGGGTTTAAGAAAAAAAGAAGCCTATGGAAAAAAATGTGATGATGGCGTCACAAATAAAATTCATCGCTTTTATCACGCTTATTTTAAAACCTGTCTGCTAAAACAGTCCGTCATAATAGCATCTGTCAGTTAACTGTGGAAAGATTTTATTATAATAATAAAAAAGATTAAAGATATTGAAGAAATCCTTGTGAAATATTTTGAGAAAGTATTTTATCGTTATTTACTTTTTCGCCACTTATCTCTTACGGGTCATAATGAGATTATGACATTTGCCTTTTCATGAGAGCAATGAAATTTCGTGGTAATAAGTTTTAACAACAACAATTTAACCTTGTTGTGATGACAATGTGAGACTTATATGATGAATTGCTGAATAATTTCCGCATAAACCTTGACCTTGGGTATCCACAAACACACAAAAGGACTAATGGTAATAATTATGTAAATGAAATATCTTTTGCTTACTATTGGAAAGGGACAACGATTACTATATTGTTTTTTAAGTATACCTACCGGATATAAAGGGCAGGTGATAATTAATGAACAGAATATATCTGTTCATCATCGCAATAATATTATAAATGTGAAAGTTTGTGTGTAGGGGTGTGTGTGTGTGTGTGTGTGTGTGTGTGTGTGTGTGTGTGTGTATGTTTGTTACTCTTTCACGCTGAAAAGGCTGCACGGATTTGGATGAAATTTAGAATGGATATATCTTATAAGCTACGCGACAACGCCTTGACTCGGACCTTCTTAAGTACCTACTTGCTTAATTTGGTGGTGAAATAAAACTAAAACACCAATAAATATTCAAATTTTTGGTAGGTACCTTAATTGAGAGAGTATATTTGCATTGTTAGAGCGTGTTGTAAAGTACGTCGATATTTATACATATTTAAGTATAGTACGGAACCTTCGGTGTTTAAGTCTATTTATACTGTGGTTCTAGTTCTTTTTCATGTTTCTTTGTACATAATATTATATATATCTAGCTATATGATGTTTCGCGATTTCACCCGTGCATTGTACCCGTTGGAAACACATTTTTCATACAAGACCTTCAACACGTTTCACATCTCTAAAGGATGAAAATTGTATAAATTCTTTCTTTTTGCACCTCTTTACCCCAGAATATAACCCAAATTTCATGTACGGTTTAGGCTGTGTGTTTTTTGGGTTCCGTAGTCTGTAGCTCAGAGGCTATTAGTACTAGAAATCTCTAATTTAGTACGGATACACATATTGATCAGGCCGACAAAAAGGTTGAACCCCCCCCCCCCCCCTTTTATCTCGTTTTCAGCTTGGACGTTATTTTATGAACACCCCTTGTAGCCTATGAGTAGCCTACGATGATAATAAAAAAACCGCATCCAAATGTATTAAGCGGTTCTCGAGTTAAAAGTGTTTAGTAAATTATTTAAAAAAAACCGCATCCAAATGCGTTGTGTGGTTCTCGAGTTAAAACAGAACATACATACAGACAGACAGATAGACAAACATTCTAGAAATTGTGGTTTTGGCCTCTGTACTAAACTAATATCCCATTTCATTTAAAATTTCGGGAAAATATTCAATGTACTGTACATACACGACTTTTTTACTACCTACTTTATTATTTATTACTATAGATTAGATATAGATAGATTTTATTTTGCCTTTCTATTCCTATACTAACCAATACACCATAGGTGGCAGAGCTAATGCCGGGCTCGACTGTGGAGGTACCATCTTACTCGCAAATCCTCCCGAAGTTATTCGGGGGAGAGTAAGAGAACAGCTCTCAGGCAAAACTAGGCGGCCTACCATTGCCTGGGACCGCTGGATGGCGGTATATCCATCCCAAATTGCCAATTGAAGAAGTCAACCGAAAACGTCATCGGTATTTAAAAGTGGCAAGTTCTTTTTATTTAGGTATGTATATACAATCCCACAAAATATATGAAGCTGACAAAGTTTGCAAAGTTTAAATTAACCTGTTTCATAACAAATTCAAATGATGCACTCAGCAAGTTGCGGGTATCGATCGATGCCGGTCGAGCGGTTTGGGTCCGGATGAACTTGGTTCTATAACTCCTGTACGAGGTTTAGTAGTAACATTGATATTTGGTTATAGCATCGCTGCGATCCCCTTTTCTGTGTAGCGGTTCTGAATCATTTCAGTTTCCTGTATGATACAACATCCGCCTTTTGTTTACCTGATTGCCTTATATTTTAACGGAGTGATGGCTTTCATTTATTTCGCCAAATTCATACTGTATCTATAAGTGGTCAATGACCCTGTTTGCGAAAACCTAAAATATTTTTTGTGCCTCTATACTTATACAAGAACAACCTCGATCAAATTTCATTTTGTGTATTTCATAGATTAGTTCTGACCACTTTCCGAGTCACCAGTATGAATTTGACTGTATGCATGAAAAGCACCTTATATGTGGTTGGACATTGAATAATAGAGTGAAAAATATCAAAACATCGTTATGGCCTGAAAGGATTTATAGTAACTAGAATAGAAGAAGGAATGCTTCGGTGGTTTTGATATATAGAGAATATGAATGAAAGTGGAGTGACGAAAGTAACCTATGGTGCCCAAGCGGAAGAGAAAACTAAACAGGGCTGCCCAGGACATACGCCGACAAATTTGGTGACATATAGTGATTTAAGAAGGGCAAAAATACCCGAAAGGAAAGAGTCTGTATACTAGAAAGAGGCAAAAGAGATGTGTCAGGATCGTAAGAGACAGATATCTGTAGTCTTTGCCTACCTCCCTGGGAGAAAGGCGTGACTTGCTGATTGCTTTATCTTCTTCTGGATCTTCCCCTATCCCCTTTTTTTGTGATAAAGTCGTTGTGTCTTGATAAGACGTTTCCTTTCCTGTATGGTCTACATTATCTTTATGTTTATCATATCTGTTTAATATTTTGGAGGGTTTCAAAGAGGTGGCCTTTGCCTAGAGTGGTGCTCTGTGGGATACAGTTAACATGACTGAAGCTACATAAAAGCTGTAAAGTGTATGTCGTAAATAATTCACGGAATATGTCAACGTGGACGTAAACTGTTCGAAATAAACTTCATTATAGACGCCGCAGTTAACGGTTTAAAAGAGGCATAAGTGACATTTTTATGAAAGGTTTTTTATTTCCTTACCTTTCGCTAAATCGGCAAAACTATTCTTGGATAACGCCGCGGACAGAATTACAGACACCAAAGCCTAACACCAAAAAAGGCAACTTACTAAATTCCTAACCAATAACAAAAATATTATTTTTGTTCCGTATATTGCCACGCACTGTTATCTACGTCTAAGATAACATTTGCTTAGGAAACGATGGAGATTCTTCACTTGGAGTGCGATAAAATTGCGTCGGGAAAAAGACAATTTATGGAATCTTCCCCGCAGATGACAAACTGTTGAGTTTTGTTATTACGGTCTCCATAAAAATACAACTTTTTGCGAAATATTATGTTACCAGCCAAACTTAATATTTGGAATAAACTAATAACTGAACTGTCTAGGAAAAATTAGCTCTTCAGAAATTTTAGAAATCATTCAACGTAGAAGCGAGCCGGTAGTTTAGGTTAGAAGGTTGGAAATGGCGATATTTAGGGTCGTAGTTATTTTAAGGCTTCCGTACCTTAAAAGGAAAAGAACGGAATCTTTATACGATCATTTTGTTGTCCGTCTATCCGTCTGTTAAGACCCTTTTTATCAGGTCCCGTAAGAGATATCAAGTCGAAACTAATCCTCAGTCAGCGACCCCATGGTGCTGTCTAAACATTAGGCTTCTAACTCAACGCAAAAAAGTAATTGCCCTTTACGTAATAAAATAAATCGCATACAGATAATAATTGGCTTACCATGAAATAAAGTACCTACTTCCGGTTGACTTCGAAACTTGAAATTTCGTTTACAAGTAGGTCTTATAGCACAAGTATATGAAATAATCTAAAAATTACAATTATTTAATTACTCAACCAGATATTACAGACTAACTTAATTGGACCCCCGGTGGATACATCGAGTTTCATGTATCGTAAGTGTCAAGTTAAGTTGGTTATCCATAACTGCACAGTGTAGCAATCGCTACATTATTCAACCTTTTTTATACAGGTTTGTTTATGTTTATCGTTGGACCTTTCAGAAAATTTCAAATTTTGGAAATTCCATGACTGCTGCCGCAGTTTTTTTTTTTTGTCAAATCTTGGAGTATTGTCGTCGTAACGCTCAATTTTAAATCGATAAGATCGTAAGTGAATAGCGTCGTTAGAGCTATAATAGAAAAACAAAATCCTAAGAAAAACAGAAATTAGGTAATTATTTTATTTATTTTTGAAATTCCGACTCCAACGCAATACTCTTGAAAATTATATATGTGTTTTATACCTTTTCTACATCAGTATTGCTAATTTTAAATTAAATTATTGGAATTATATAGTGTATTTACCCAGCTTTATCCTTTTTTTTTAACTGCCTCCGGGCTTGCCTGGTGGCAGTCTAGATGTGCACCAAATCTCCACAATTAAGTGTTACACTATAACAGGGAATAAGTTTGTGTTTTAAACAGTATGTATGGAACCATCGGGGCACGAATCCTACTCGAACTTGACCGTTTTTTATTACTACCCAGAAATCTTCTAGCGCAGAAGGTTGTTCCACTTCACCTTATTGTGTCTTTTACAACAATATTTTTGTAATTATTTTTCTGTCGGTTTTGAAAGGCGGCACTAAACTCTAAAAAGAGTGGTTAGTTTTAAAGCATTATCTTGGAGTTCATGTTTTAGTATGCTTAACAGAATACAGTTTAAGATAATTTCGTTTTTTTTTTCGGTTTTAGTTCCTGTTTCGTATTTATGGAACAGCCCGCTCACGTTGTTATTTTGATTTTATTATAAAAACAGCACTATCCACACGTAGATAAAAAGATTACCACGGAAAGTGTCCAAAGAATTATTGTAAAACCTCTCTTATTACTACTCTTTATGATTCCAGTTAGCATCGAAAATACGTTTAACAAAAAAGTTCGCGCATTCATATCAATATTAAACATCTAAATGGCGCCATTATTTATAAAAGTAACATTTGCAAAACAGAACAACTTTATACAAACCATACGCTGAAACTGAAACACTTTTATTTTCTCAATTTTGTTTTACAATTCGTCTTGTTTATCAGCGAAGCTACCGGTGGTATAAAAAGTTATGGCCGTGCATCTTTATGGTTAGCATTATGGAACAATTTGCTTGTCTTCTTCTTCGGAGAGGAACCGAAAGAGAAATATGGAAAATGGAAAATAGAACCACATCTTACATATTATGTTTTTGTGCATAAACCAACATTGTTGTCAATATATTATTGTAAATAGTTACTGAACAAGCTAAAACTCAACAACCAGCAATGTTAAAAACAGATATAAAAACGACTTCGTTAACCTACATCAAATGTAAATTTACAGTTGCTTATACAAAATTTTACGATCAAAGCACTCTGAGAAATAAAGACAACTATAATAGTAACTAAATCAACTGCTTTATTAAAAAGTTTTTGGCTTCTATGTTTTCGACGTTATATCTATTATATTGTGTTTTCGATTTGCCTGATGACGACGCCACTGAGGTGTTGAAATATAGTGCATTAAACTGTATATTTCTTTGTTTTTATTAGCATGAAAATATAATTTCAGTTGATAGTTACGTGACCACTCGCAGCACTGCATCCGATAATATTAGAGCACCTCTAGCGGCATCGCATATTCGAATAATATTATTAATTTATTGTGATAATATCGATGCATCGCATATATTTCCTAATAATTTTGCCAAAGGTCGTTAGTACAAGCAATTTTTATGACAACGTATTTAATATTGTAGGCCAAGAATCCAAAGATAAGTTTAGTAACTCACTTAACAATATACGTATACAGCCAAGGCAAGCGCAGCGATGCAAAGTCCCCTGAATTATTATATCCGTCTGTATTAGAATAAGCTCCTGAAGGGGGGGGGCGTGAATGTTGAGTTTATTTTATTATCTAAGTTAGAATATTTTTGTACGCAATGAGGTTTCAACTACATACATGTAAGTAAAATTATACTCTCTTTTTAACTTCGCTGTAGGCGGGTAACCTTACTTGACCCCATTTTTACTTATACAACATATTCGCATAATGTGATAAGAGAAAATTGCTCACATGTGGCAGATGCGTACCTCCGGGCACACATGTCATGTTACATGCAACGGAAATAGAGATAGAGTTCTGTAGAAGAGCGACAAGTCCTTCAGAGTGTGATACCAATGTTTAATATTAACCCTGGTTCAGACCAAGAATAAAGTATCATTGATCTATACAAATAATAAAAAAGTAAAAAATTCGGGTCTGTACATTGATTTTATTTTTACGAAATTTTAACGGAAATTTATTATTTATGTTGAACTGAGGCTAAAACTATTTTTTTCTTGAATTATTGTCTGTCGGTGTGTATGTATGTTCCGTTTTAACTCTGGAACTACTCAACGGATTTAGATGCGTTTTTTATTATCATCGTAGTGACCCGCTCAACACATAGGCTGTAAGAATGTTCATAGAACAAGCTGAAAACGAGGCAGAGATTGAATGAACTCGGGCGGAGCCGCTGGCGAGAGGTTAGTCTTCTTATAATATTGTTTATTTGGAATAGTTAATAATTATAACAAACATTAAAACACGGTATTGCCCGAAATATATCGACTCTTTAAGCGAAATTCGGAAAATGGGGTTATTAATCACTATACCGGGTGTAAATAGAGTGCTATCATTAAATGAAACCACATACTCTACTAATCATACTAAATAACTTTCTGAGGAAAAATACCCACGCAAATCTTCAGAGAAGAAGAAATTCAACTGTAACTTAAAGACTTTATTTCGTAGGAAGAAGGTCTATTTTAGGACGCTGCATCGTAACAGCTGTTTTACGGAAAACGCTGTTTCAAAAGACGCCCTTATGTCGGTGCGTTAGAGTTCACGCATTGTTGTTTGGAACTCAATTATTTCCTAAACAAAGGGTGTCCGCGGGTATGACACTTGGGAAAAGTGGTTCAGTAGGGTCGGTAGAATATGTGGTTTCATATAATGGTAGCACTCTATTTACACCCAGTATAGTGATTGACTTGGGACTCGACTTGCGAAAGTTGAAGCGACACGAGATTATAGCGACACTTAAACCTTTATAACGACTACTTACCGAGTCTTTAGTGTAAATTTGACTGTATCAATTAAAGTTATATAAGAACAACAGAACAGAATTTCAATCGAACCAAAAAACTTTCGTACGAGGATCTGGTTTTCTTCGTACATCGTAAGAGTTTAAATTCGTGTACATGTTTAAGAATTTTCGTACGCTGGCAACCCTGGCAATCATTTCGCATACTTTTTGCGGTGTGAAAGCGTACCGCTTCCATTTAGCATTTTTGCGTTTCGTCATAATGTCGCAACATTTTCGTGTTTTGCGGCGTCCTCGAGCAAAGGGCGTACTCGTCTATGTGATAAATTTTCCGTACTTTTTCATGAAAACATATTTTCGTGACATATGCCCGTAAGGATTGTATGTTAATTGATTTCTGAACGAAACCTCTAGATATGATTAATTCAGAGCGGTATATCGCTCCAACCTTCTTTGTGGTTCTGTTGCAGTCCAGAATAGGTAAATAAGAGTCAATAAGAACATAAAAGTGTTTGCAGCACTATATCGAGACATGAGCACGTTGAACATTAAATTAATGTGCAGGCTATGATGATTTATCGTTTGTTTCCGAACGAGTGATGAAATTTGTTTATTTTTATTTGCTTTCTTTGTAAATGGTTCTCTCATTTTGGTAGGGTTCCATCCCCCGAGGTATTATAGAACCCCAATATGGTGAGATTGTGAGACTCCGTTGTCTAGCCATCCATCCCTCTGCCTCTGTATGTATTCATACTTATGTATAAATGCTTACCTATGTAAAATATTTACTCTATTTGGGTCTACATACGTACATATTATAGCTTATAAGCTTATAATTATAACCAACTAGCCTATCGCTCGCGGCTGCCCCTGCGTTAATTCAATCTCTGCCCCGTTTTGGGCTTAGGCGTTGTTATATATTATGAACACCATCCTTTAGAGCCTTCAGAGCGTTACTACTTTGATAATTAAAAAAGGAAAACAACGCATCTAAATCCGTTGAGTGGTTTCGAGTTAAAACGGAACATACAAACATATGTACAGATAGACAACAAAAATTGTAAATATGGTAGTTTTGGCTTCATTACAACACTAAGAACTCATTTCAATAAATATAATAAAAATATAAAATGTGCAGGCTAGACTTTTTACAATTTTATTATATTATTATTATGTTGTGTTGTAAAAAAAAAACCCAAGTCCCTCACAAAATACAACCGTAAATCCATCATCAAATATTTGTTAGTTTTGGCAACGCTTGTATGGGCAGCAGTAATAACAAAACTTAGTATACCGAGTGTAAATAGACTGCTACCATTAAATGAAACCACATATTCTACCGACCCTACTGAACCACTTTTCTGAAGAATCGTACCCGCAGACACCCTTAATTTAGGAAATAATTGAGTTCCAAACAAAAATGCGTGAACCCTAACAGCTTCAGGTTTCACGGGCGACGCTCTCTCTAAACTCGCCCGTATGTCCGTGCGTTAGGGTTCATGCATTTTTGTTTGGTACTCAATTATTTCCTAAGGTAAGGATGTCCGCGGGTATGACTCTTGGGGAAAGTGGTTCAGTAGGGTCAGTAGAATATATGGTTTCAGTCTATTTACACCCGATATGTAGAAATGTTTGACATTTAACTAGAAGCACTATCTCTCATCTCTTGTTATTATGTATTTACATAGTACTATTCACATAGTGGATTTCCACTATTACAAACTGGTATCCTTAGCAATAGCGTTTTATGCTAAAGATTCCGTGTGCGGATTCTACCAATTTAAACCGTGAAGTCATCTATTTACGGAATCTATTCTGCACCAAAGCTATTTAAGTCCAGGAGTTTAAAACTATTGTCAACAAAAAATTTAAAATCCTTGATTTCTGTCAGTGCGTCGGTCTTCCTGCGTACCTACATAACAAGTTTTGTGTCGATTATACTTTTAGTATTCCACATCGTTGGGTACCATTTTAAAAATTTTTGACTCTGAAGTAAGTATATAAGGTGAAATTTATTTATGCAGCCAAATTCATACTGGAATTTGGAAATCTTGAATTTCGCAAAGTACAATTTTGACCTCCCATAGTAATTGACTCGAGGCTGGGCTTGCGTTTGTAGGGATTTTTTTTTTATGAATTTCACAAAATGTATCATCTCAGCTTCAACACTTCCCAAGTCTTACTTATATGTAACGTGACAATTGCAAACAGACAGAGAAATAAATAAGTGTTTAAATTTTTGTCGAAGTTCTTCCCCAAACGTTTTTTATGGCAAAACTTGCAAAAAACAACACAAAATAAATACCTACCTATCTCGTAAATGGCAAATGTCTTCCCATTTAGCCCGCATTCTCGAGTTCTCGCATGATGAAAGTTCTCCAATAAGGAGTCGTAACAACAATAAATTTCATCAGCGCGATCAGATTGAAACCTATCGATTTTGATTCCATTTTGACATCGCGTTCCACAATCTTTGTTATACCAAGTATAAAACAGAATGAGTTTGGTTTGATATACGTTACTACAATGCTTTTCACTTAAATAAATATTTGATAAGAATAACGATGATAATTAAGATAAAACACAAAAATTTGAAGGGTTATTATAGATTCAATGGAGCTAACCTTTCAATACACGATCTGATTACTACAATTACGAATATATTTGTACACGCCACCACAATTAGCTAAATTTGTTCTAGTGGCTTGTCGGATAATATAAACTTTTCGTGATTTTTAATCTTTATCAAACTTTCTGTGTAAATGCATTCGCCGTGAACGCAGGTAGCCTGAATTCCTATAGTTATGTTCGATAATAACTACAACCATTTCAAAGGTTCTAATATTCTGTAACGTTAAAACAACAAAGCTTCATTGTAGGACGTATTGTGCAGACTTTGTGTTAAGGCAAGTGCTCTCGTTATAAATCTCCAAACACTAACAGTTTTCTCTGTCGAACAATTAACAGTAAAACAATACAAATACAAGTGGCCTGTCGTAAATATTCCACAGAGCGCCGATTCGCTACAGCTCGTTAGCTGAAACTGTAAATACCGGATTAATTGCATAAACAATTTTGCGTTCGATTTGGAACAAACCGCTGACGGGCGTCTGATGGGCCAATTAATGTTAAAATAAATAGTTTTCGTGTCAGTCACCCTGTGACGGGTTAAATTACACATGCTTCTTTTCAAACGTGAAGCCGTTTTGGATTTTATAAAATAGATGGATGGATGGATGAATATTTTAAACTAAATAACACAGTATAAAAATGGCCCACCAGACATTTTCTTTTTTTGAAAATACTATAGCTTAGAGAAATTGTTCAACATGAGTTCGAAAAGTTTACAGATAAAGTAGTATGAAGTGTGTTTCTCATTGAAATAAAACGAATGTGAGTCAGTTTTAATTTTGTAGAGTATTTTTGTATTCGTTGATGAATCTAGTCTTTAGAACATGTGGACAGATGCCAAACAAGACGCAAGTAATATTTCATTGGGTAATATTGTGTATGTTATGTTTATCTCTGACAGGTGAACAAGAAAATCTATTGATGAGGTCGCTGCGCACGCGCACTGAGAGTTCCGAACTGTTTTATAGATACTAAAATTATAACTGAAAAAAAATAAGTTTGTCTCGTAATAAGTTCAGTTTTTTTTTTATGTTTGCCATCTGTAATGTACAATTATATTTTTTTTAAATTCAGTTTGTAATGGATGCCTCGCTTGAATTTAAGCAATTTACTTTTAACCACTTCCGTGAAAACTACACCTGCCATATTGAATTTAAATTCGTTGAAATGAAACAAAGCTTTGTTCGTTCTGTTCCAAGTAAACTGTAGCTTTCGTTCTACTGCTTTGTATTGAAAGTAGAATTGCTGGTATAAATTTGTCACTAGTTAAAAATAACAGGTTAGGATAATAGACTAGTATTATGGTACAAATTAGAATCATGGCTCTATTGATAGCATTTAATAGCAAAACATTTCTGAACTAAAATTATTATACCTATATTTGAACTCAATCACAATGTTTCTATTGGCACTTTGAGATTATCTCAGTAGAAAAGCTTACTATAAACCAAATAAACGCATAATATTTAAAAAAAAATACACCAGCACAAGGTCCCTTGCCAAAGATTTTGAAATTGAACTTGAAAGAAGTAAAATCTACATTACTACGAGTATCTTTGAACCCGAAATGGAAGATAGAATTATGTTTGTAAAAGTAAAAACGATAATGAAATTTCCGGGGATATTCCCCCGAGATGTCGAGTGATTTCCAAGTCCAAGTCCAATTCCATGTGAATTTATTTGTTGAAATATCCATGCAAGTTTAATTCATTAAATTATTTCATTATTTTGAAGCTACACGGATCATGGACCTTAGAAATATATTTTTTTGATTGTAATTCTAGAGATAAAGGTTTGAGAGTTACCATTAGACAAACTTTCTGCCACCTTCAAAGACTTCTATGTGTGGGTAATAGATATGGTGTAGCAACTGAGCTGTTGCCCATGGGCCATAAATCCTATGCGAGCGAGTAGGATAACAGGTCTACCACAAGTGACAGTGAGCGAGACAAAAATTCCGCTGCGTAAGCATAATTTTGATGCCGAACAGTTTGCTATTTATAAATTGAAGTCATTAAATTAAATTTTATGAGTTGACAAATAACTTCACACAAAGAAAAATCATTCAAAGTTTAACCTTTAACCCCGTTAACACCCCGCATTCACTATCCTGTCGGCGATCGCTCATATTACAGGATATATAGGATGATTTCGATTGTTATAGCCAAATACATACTGGGGACATACTGTCAGTGATTAGTAAAAAGGTTCGTTTACCCTTTCAGTGAAAAACGCAACTTAAAATTTAGGCTTCCTTTGGTAACTGAATCATGGGTTGTTCTTTGTTCCTCAACAACCTGTAGGGGCTCAAATTTTATTTTTCGTATTTTGCAAAAAAGGGTCAATTGAACTTTTGTCCTGACCACTAACAGAGACTCCAGTGTGAATTTGACTATATCAATCAACGTCTTATATTTACCTGTCCCCCAGGTCTCAAGTTATCATAAACGGGTAGTAGGTATTTAAAACTGACAGAAATAGTCCGAATAAACTGTACTAGTTCTTCGAAGGCTTCGTATTTGTAGATGCAAATCTGAATCCTAGCATAAATTCATGAATTATTATTTGGTTCGTCTTTAACATAATATTATACAGTTGGAGTTGAGACACTGGGGCCATGGGCCATGGGATTATTCCGAGAACTGTCTTCGCGCCTGGTCGACGCCTCTGGTGACCCAAGGGCTGGAGCCTACCTCGACCACAGGATTAGTCTGGCGATCTTAGGAGGTAACGCTGCCAACCTCTTGGGTACCCTCCCTAACCTTATTTTTAATTGGTAGATTATGTATATTTTTTATATATAAGGTCCTAAGTGAAAATAATTTTGGGGTAGATCATGTATCGTTAATTAATGAAATTCCATAAGAAAAAATTTTTTGCTCAAATAATATTTTCACTCCCTGGTACAAAGTGGTTCAATCAGCTGACTAAATTTCTATGAAAAGGTGGAAACAAAGTACGCGCCAAAATTTGTTTAAATGGAAATCTCCCGAAATTCAAAAGTGCTTTTGTTTTCTCGTGAATCGCTTTTTAGTTTCCTACCTACATTTCTGAAAGACGCTCTTAAAAATTAAATGTTATTATTATTATTATTCATTTCACGAAATTAAAAAACATAACAAAATCATAACAATATTGAATAACACAGAAAAATATTAACGATTTAAACATAACCTCAAAACTGTACACTAAATTGAACATTTCTCTGGTTGGTGGGTTAGGAATTGAAAAAAAAAATGTTGTGTGTAAAAGCCGACGTTTTCCTCATAGATTTGACCTATGTTTCACTGTGACACAAAATCGTTACAGCGATGTGAACACTCTATTGTATTTGGTCAATTTCCTTTTTCCACATTCCAAATAGTTCTTTCGTGTTAAAACAGAAGCAATATCACTTTGGAAAAATGTTAGTTTTTTCATCACTAAAACTAAAATTAAAGCCTTTAGAATCAACTTTATCTATATCTATACAATCCATCCATCCATCGGCCTGTTTCGTCCACTGCTGGACATAGGCCTTTCCAGGATTTCGCCACTCTTGGCGGTCCTCCTGGATGAAATGCCTATACTCACACACGCGGGCAGGGGGTTGGTGAGCGAGGTGCCGAAACCCTTGCACCAGTGACGCCGCTGCCCGTCACCAGTCTGATTTATATAAGGCCCGGTAATTGGGGATGGATATACCGCCATCCATCGGTCCCAGGCAATGATGGGCCGCCTGATTTTTTTGCCTGAGAGCTGTCCTCTTACTCTCCCCAGAATAACTCCGGGAGGATTTCCGAGTAAGATGGTGGTACCTCCACAGTCGAGCCCGGCGTCAGCTCTACCACCTAGCAATAATAATCTAATAAAGTTGTAAAACAGTTGTGACTGTGCATAGAACATTTTCGCGAAATTTTAAATGAAATGTGGTATTAGTATTGTACTGAGGCCAAAACCACAATTTTAGAGTTTTTGTCTGTCTGTCTTTCTGTCAGTCTGTCTGTCTGTCTGTATGTATGTTCGGTTTTAACTCGAGAACCACTCAAAGAATTTTGGAATTTTTTGAAATTTTTTTTTTTTGAATTGTTTGGAATAAACAATTTTTTCGTTGGACTATCACCTTTACATGGGCGTAATAGCTACCTACACAAAGCTACACATGCCGCATGGTCCAAAAGTCGGAATCGCCTTCGGCCTCGGCCCGTGCCACCCTTATGTTTAATAAGAGCGAAACTTTAATAAAGACATGGCTAGTAATAATACTATGGCATGGTATACCAAAAAGTGTTGAAGACTGTACACACAAAGTTGTAATTAAAAACACCAATTTATGACTCCGAAAGCTAAACAATAAATCCGCTCGAAATAAAAATGTTTTTAATAACGACCAAACAGCCCTAAGTTAAATGACTTTATTCTGGAATGGGCCGCTGTTTCGTTTCCCAGTCCGGTGTTAAAAACATAATTTTAATTTATTACCGACGTCAAGCCCTTTAATTAAAGACTTAGCTTCGTAATTTTAAGGTTCTATAAAAAAACCGGAAACGGAAACTGCAAAGTATACGAGGCGCACAATTTTCGTCAAGGTAGATGAAACCTATTTGAAAATACCCTTCATTTAAAATATCTATAGGAATTTTCAAAAACTTCACGTGATATGAAAATGTATCCTTGTAGTGTTTTATTATTGTGATATCATGTTTAAGTGTTAGCTCGGCATATAAATAGATATTGCCAGCGCTGTAAGACTCAGTTTAGTCATAGTATAAATGAGTAATAGTATTCTATCTCCATACAAACGGGCCGAAACGAACCCCCCTATTGTGATATCATATTCAAGTGTTAGCTCGGCATATAAATAGATATTGCCGGCGCTGTAAGACTCAGTTTAGTCATAGTATAAATGAGTAATAGTATTATATCTCCATACAAACGGGCCGAAACGAACCCCCCTATTGTGATATCATATTCAAGTGTTAGCTCGGCATATAAATAGATATTGCCAGCGCTGTAAGACTCAGTTTAGTCATAGTATAAATGAGTAATAGTATTCTATCTCCATACAAACGGGCCGAAACGAACCCCCCTATTGTGATATCATATTCAAGTGTTAGCTCGGCATATAAATAGATATTGCCGGCGCTGTAAGACTCAGTTTAGTCATAGTATAAATGAGTAATAGTATTCTATCTCCATACAAACGGGCCGAAACGAACCCCCCTATTGTGATATCATATTCAAGTGTTAGCTCGGCATATAAATAGATATTGCCAGCGCTGTAAGACTCAGTTTAGTCATAGTATAAATGAGTAATAGTATTCTATCTCCATACAAACGGGCCGAAACAAACCCCCCTATTGTGATATCATATTCAAGTGTTAGCTCGGCATATAAATAGATATTGCCGGCGCTGTAAGACTCAGTTTAGTCATAGTATAAATGAGTAATAGTATTCTATCTCCATACAAACGGGCCGAAACGAACCCCCCTATTGTG
Source organism: Ypsolopha scabrella (assembly GCA_910592155.1). NCBI lineage: Eukaryota > Metazoa > Arthropoda > Insecta > Lepidoptera > Ypsolophidae > Ypsolopha > Ypsolopha scabrella. The sequence goes on from OU342969.1 coordinate 9,626,165, forward strand.
ATATCATATTCAAGTGTTAGCTCGGCATATAAATAGATATTGCCAGCGCTGTAAGACTCAGTTTAGTCATAGTATAAATGAGTAATAGTATTATATCTCCATACAAACGGGCCGAAACGAACCCCCCTATTGTGATATCATATTCAAGTGTTAGCTCGGCACATAAATAGATATTGCCAGCGCTGTAAGACTCAGTTTAGTCACAGTATAAATGAGTAATAGTATTCTATCTCCATACAAACGGGCCGAAACGAACCCCCCTATTGTGATATCATATTCAAGTGTTAGCTCGGCATATAAATAGATATTGCCAGTGCCGTAAGACTCAGTTTAGTCATAGTATAAATGAGTAATAGTATTCTATCTCCATACAAACGGGCCGAAACGAACCTCCCCAAAACTTGGTTCAACTCGGTCTCGGTTTACGACAGTCGCGGTCGCACTGCAGTTACGTACGCACGTTGTCACTGTGACGCTCCCGCGCATTTTCGTAAATTACCTATGACATGAAATTACAGGGTTTGTTGTGCATTGTATGGTTTCTTTTATAATAATATTATAGCATTATCAAATATGTAAACAGTCAATTGGCAGCCCTAGCGCGTGTTTGGGCGTCGAGTGGCCGTAGGTACTGATTTCAAGGACATCGCCTAGTTAAACTACTGTTGTTACCTATACTGTGGTTTAGTTTAGTTTGCGATACCACGAAGTACAAGTGAGGAATAACTTATCCATCCATCCATCAGCCTGTTTCGTCCACTGCTGGACATAGGCCTTTCCAGGATTTTGCCATTCTTGGCAGTCCTCCTGAAAAAAATGCCCATACTCACACACGCTGGGCAGACGGGTTGGTGAGCGCGGTGCCGAAACCCTTTCACCAGTGACGCCGCTGCCCGTCACCAGTCTGTTTTATATAAGGCCCGGCAATTGGGGATGGATAAACCGCTATCCATCAGTCCCAGGCAATGGTGGGCCGCCTGGTTTTGCCTAAGAGCTGTTCTCTTTACTCTCCCCCGAATAATCCCATCTCTACCACCTATAACTTAAAGTGATACTAATTACAGTGCAAAGACATTACTGCGATAAATATAGGTGTTGTGATTGTTGATCATCTGTGACTGTCTGAATAAAGTCTTAATATTTTTGGTGCAAATTGATATACATTTTATTTATATCGAACCCCAGCTCCTAACAATATTATTTACTTGTAGAGTTTCGAGATAACATCGAAAATGACAAAAAATTTATGTTTCCCTATTGTTTTCAACTTGACTCGTAATATAATTTATCCTTTTTCATGTATAATTTACAATTTTAGAAATTTAGGTTGTTTTAGTTCATAATTAAATTCCATAAAAAAACAACAAAACCTTGAGAATTGAGTTCGAATCCAGTTGAGCATGCTCGCTCACACACACTCACGCATACCTCCATTGCACACAAAGAGCGGACCTAAACTTTCAACACTTCTCAAGTTAATGACTTATTTGTACTCGTAGATTGCTCAAATGCGAACCAAAATACATGTCAACCTGCAAGCCAGTTGTTCCCAAAGAACGAAGTAAGGCTCACCACCTATCACGTTGGGATGTAAAGATCGTCGGGGAAAACAAGGTGTACGGGTGTTTACTGTTTCCCTGACATCCCCGCGGGGATATATATATATGTAAAAACTATTTGATTGCTTCACTTAAGAGAAATCTTATCTTGTTCTGCCTATACGAGATCGATATAATTAACATGGTGCGGCTTGCCAAGTTGGCTACGGCTGGCCATGACCGCTATATGTGCGTACTTACATTATGTCCGCATGTACGAGTATGTTGGTTTGAGTGTATGTCACTAGAGCAACGGCTTCAGTTTATTGCTTTTAGAGTTCTTCGCCCTTAAAAGCGTCGTTGTTCATCTCTACAGCTCTACATTAGACCGATAGCTGTTTCTGATCAATCCTTCCACTTCAATGAGTGGTAGGTTTTGGCCGTGTCTTGTGACTTCCTTATGACTAACCGACTAACTAGATAACGCATAGCTCAAACGGCTGGACGTAAGAGACTTGATATTTGAGGGAGACTGTATTTCAAAAGGGGTGATTTTGGAAAAAGAAACTGTCCCAGTTCACGCTAGACAGTCAAAATTTGAATTAATTCCTGCTTGTATCAATTTGAAACTTGGTACAAATACTGTTAATATTATTTACCAACTCACAGTGGCGTGCATAGAACTTTTTGTTGGAAATGCAATGAGAAAGTAAAGTTTGACAATAAAAAAAAATGAGAAAATTAAACGTCACTTGGAAAAATCATTTTTTGTATGACGCCAGGATAGACACTGCCTACCCTAGAGTACATGATTTCATCCATCCATCCATCCATCAGCCTTTTTCGTCCACTACTGGACATAGGCTTTTCCAGGATTTCGCCACTCTTGGCGGTCCTCCTGGAAGGAATGCCCATACTCACACACGCTGGGCAGGCGGGTTGGAGAGCGCGGTGCCGAAACCCTCGCACCAGTGACGCCGCTGCTTGTTGCCAGTCTGTTTTATAAGGCCCGGCAATTGGGGATGGATATACCGCCATCCATCGGTCCCCAATGGTGGGCCGCCTGGTTTTGCCTGAGAGCTGTTCTCTTACTCTCTCCCGAATAACTTCGGGGGGGTTCGTGAGTAAGATGGTGGTACCTCCACAGTCGAGCCCAGCATCAGCTCTACCATCTTTTTTCAAATTAGTTTTTAATTTATTTCATGTTATTTTTATCGTCAAACTTGACCTTCTCATTGCTTTTCCAGCAAAAAGTTCTATGCACTCCACTGCCATCTCACTTTGCTTGAATTTATCTAAAGAACCTTTAATATGATTTTGTTATAAACAAATTTAGATAATCTATTTATAATAAATTGGTTAACAAGATAATAAAACTTTAATAAACTAACTATAACTAGGAAAAACATCTTAAAATAACATAGATAGGTTGATAAAAAAAATGAATAAAAGAGGTATTACAGCATTTATCAAAAAAAGTATGTAAAGGTGTGCAACAGTTTGTAAGGAAAACCATATAACAAAACTCTTGAAAAGAAATAATGAAACAAATAATAAAAATGGGGCGCACCAATAAAGGATTTTTAAAAATCAATTCTTGAAATGGTGCACCTAAACGTACATTTCTAGGAAAAATCGTTTTAGCTGACGGAATGTTGAAAGTTTATTTATGGAAATATCTGATTCAAATTTCAATTCGAAACCCAAAAGCTAGTACTTAATAAAAAGACAATCTCGACACGTGAACAAAGAATCCTGCAAAATACAAAAAAACCTAAATGGACATTCAATGTTAAATGAAATAAGAAACCAACCCTAGTCAGTTGTACGTACGTATGTTCGTATGCACTTGGCTTTCAACAACCCCTTCCAACTGTTTTGTTCAAAAATAAGAGATTTTGTAAACAAAAATAAAGCAAAATCTAGCTATAATTCTATTTCTATTTATTCTATAAATCCCATAATAAAAAACAAATATTAGTAAACCACAAAAATTTATATGTATTTTCCGGGAAACTTGCTCTGCTCTATCCATGATAGATAAACTGCACTTGAAGTTATCTACTTCATATCAAAGGCGTGCTTAGAAATTCCATTCCGTCTTTAATTGTGTAGGAACTACAAAATAGATAAAATTCCATTTCTCCCTGTTCACCGATAGGCAAAATATGAGGAATTTATTTATACTCGCGGCATAATTTGGATATAGATAGAACAAAAAAGAATAAAATACCCATACAAATTTATTCATGTGATATAACACAAACACACAAAATACAATTGAAAACAACATATTAGGAAAAACAAGGGAATAATAAAATAATGTTATTATAGATACTACTAATCGCAGTAGACGAAAGTGCTTAATACTTAGCATATGAAGTGAATACTTTTATGTCTGTAAAATTTCATATCTTGTGACAACAAGACATATGTATATTTAAAGTACACAAAGACAACTAGGAAAATAATTGTCCTTTGAAAAAGAATGTTTACAAAACAGGCTGTCCTCTTGGAAACGTAAATTAACCGGTCGGAAAAATGGCCCGGAACAAAATGTAACTGCATTCGTTCACATCTGTCGTGATAAAAAGTTTTATGTAGAATTGTCGAGTCAAAGTGGTCCATTCTGCAACTATCAGAGATCTTTTGAGGAACTTAGTTTTCGTGAAACTTTGTCTGAACGTTCACTCTCGTCCCTTGGGGTGTAAAACTAGCTCAAGTTTAAAGATTAAGTAGAACACTAAAGCTACAATGTTGACATTATTTAAGTTTTAATTTACACTTTCTACACTAAAAAGATTTACTGCAGAGTTTTTGAATACATTTTCAGACTAAACAAAAATTTATTTTAAGCATATTATTTTTAGTTAAGAACAACTTAGCATTGGTTCCAATACCAAAAGGATACTTTTGCTCTAAAACATAATAAAGTCTGTAAAATTTTAACAATGTACACGAGAGGAATGAACCCACGAATTTTCACATTTTCACATAATCAAATATTTTCCAAATATTTCCGCAGGTGCCTTGGATGTCTGATACGCATTCTTTTGTACATTTTTTGTATGAGGCTGTGTCATAGATATCTTAATAGTATTTATATCAGTGGGCTGTGTGGCTCACATCAATACTATAATTACACGATGTGGCTATGATATCATAGTAAAGACAGAATAGTAAGCTATCTTCACAGAGATGTACCCCGCGCGGCTAATATGTGTGTGAGCCACTGCGTGTTTGTACGCACGAACCACAGCACGCACACAACGACAATATCTCAGGCGGTTTCTGGCGCTGTGACTAGGGTCGGCAGTGCTCTGCAGTCACGCTTACGTACGCCGCGCGTCTCGTTAGTCGCATGAAGTCGCATCGCCGCAAAATAAATTGACAACCCTGAAACAGTAGGCATTTAAGTCTCGCGCGGCGCGGAGTTGTTCTACTATTCTGCTTATTCGCACCTTTGGTGAAGAGTGAACGTCAAGATGGCGGAACCCTCTAATGAATGAAAATTCTCCTAATTAGTACAGGATACCCATTTGGTACCTCGATTGATACAAAAATCCATCCATCCATCCATCAGCCTGTTTCATCCACTGCTGGACATAGGCCTTTCCAGGATTTCGCCACTTTTGGCGGTCCTCCTGGAAGAAATGCCCATACTCACACACGCTGGGCAGGCGGGTTGGTGAGCGCGGTGCCGAAACCCTTGCACCAGTGACGCCGCTGCCCGTCACCAGTCTGATTTATATAAGGCCCGGCAATTGGGGATGGATATACCGCCAACCATCGGTCCAAGGCAATGGTGGGCCGCCTGGTTTTTTTGCCTGAGAGCTGTCCTCTTACTCTCCCCCGAATAACTTCAGGAGGATTTCCGAGTAAGATGGTGGTACCTCCACAGACAAGCCTGGCATTAGCTCTACCACCTATACAAAAATTAGTTACCTTAAAACAAATTATCTGAGGAACTAATGTAGAACGCCACATATGTAGAGATAAACCTTGGAGGTAGCAATTAGGTGGTAAATCATAATGAAGGCAGTATAAATACTACAAGTAATGTAAGTTTGAAATTAAATAATTTTGGAATAAAAGTACAAATATTTATGTACAATTAATTGACGAATAAGTGTTTTCATGGGTGAGAACCAACAGTGGGCCGACCATTCCGATATCAAAATTGGCGAGACCACTAGTTTTTCTTGATATCTTTTAACTCATTGAAGAAGAGTTTGTTTTTAATTGAGGTTATAATAGAATAAAACGAGTTATTATATGCTAGTTAGTTAGGAGAATTTTAATTCACAAGAGATTTCCACCATTTTGACAGTTTCAGTATATCGGGCGATCACCATATTGAGCATTTATGGGTTTTGACACTCCTTAATTTAATATTTATGTATAATTAATTGACGAATAAGTGTTTTCATGGGTGAGAACCAACAGTGGGCCGGCCATTCCGATATCAAAATTGGCGAGACCACTAGTTTTTCTTGATATCTTTTAACTCATTGAAGAAGAGTTTGTTTTTAATTGAGGTTATAATAGAATAAAACGAGTTATTATATGCTAGTTAGTTAGGAGAATTTTAATTCACAAGAGATTTCCACCATTTTGACAGTTTCAGTATATCGGGCGATCACCATATTGAGCATTTATGGGTTTTGACACTCCTTAATTTAATATTTATGTATAATTAATTGACGAATAAGTGTTTTCATGGGTGAGAACCAACAGTGGGCCGGCCATTCCGATATCAAAATTGGCGAGACCACTAGTTTTTCTTGATATCTTTTAACTCATTGAAGAAGAGTTTGTTTTTAATTGAGGTTATAATAGAATAAAACGAGTTATTATATGCTAGTTAGTTAGGAGAATTTTAATTCACAAGAGATTTCCACCATTTTGACAGTTTCAGTATATCGGGCGATCACCATATTGAGCATTTATGGGTTTTGACACTCCTTAATTTAATATTTATGTATAATTAATTGACGAATAAGTGTTTTCATGGGTGAGAACCAACAGTGGGCCGGCCATTCCGATATTAAAATTGGCGAGACCACTAGTTTTTCTTGATATCTTTTAACTCATTGAAGAAGAGTTTGTTTTTAATTGAGGTTATAATAGAATAAAACGAGTTATTATATGCTAGTTAGTTGGGAGAATTTTAATTCACAAGAGATTTCCACCATTTTGACAGTTTCAGTATATCGGGCGATCACCATATTGAGCATTTATGGGTTTTGACACTCCTTAATTTAATATTTATGTATAATTAATTGACGAATAAGTGTTTTCATGGGTGAGAACCAACAGTGGGCCGGCCATTCCGATATTAAAATTGGCGAGACCACTAGTTTTTCTTGATATCTTTTAACTCATTGAAGAAGAGTTTGTTTTTAATTGAGGTTATAATAGAATAAAACGAGTTATTATATGCTAGTTAGTTAGGAGAATTTTAATTCACAAGAGATTTCCACCATTTTGACAGTTTCAGTATATCGGGCGATCACCATATTGAGCATTTATGGGTTTTGACACTCCTTAATTTAATATTTTAGTTGTAGACCGAACTATGGCCGAAGTAATACTGCACCATGACGTTTGAAGGCCAACGTAGAATCAGCTAGGGGTATAATCACCGGGATAACTAACACATACATATATACGATTTCTCGTAGATATAAAGTGAACATTGGGATACTTCTCACGTACTTATCGAATTCCCGGAATCTTTCTTCTCGTACAGAAATCCCCCTTGTTCCGTAGTTTGGTGAACAAAGAGAGGGTCTTCTTTTATTCTTGTCATTCATGGATTTCCATAGCGATAAAAAATAAGATATAAAAAAACACAGACTAGGAATGTAATTTTCTGTACACATTTTATAAATAACATCCAGAACTAACTTTCCTACGATAGGGGGCGCATAAAGAAAATTTGCAATTCCGAATTTAAGTACTAAATTACGTTCAATATTGTAAAAAAGGAATGTATGGATAGGACATTGTAATTACGAGGGTCCAAAATAAAATTCCCGTGATATAAAAAACTCAACAAGTTACCTCTAGCTTTGATCGAGTTTCTATTTGTACTATGTATAAGGTGCAAAATACGAAGCCAAAAGTTTGGTAAATAGTATCGCGTTCGTAGAGACCAAACAGTCGATTCTATAACTGTAACAACATTTCAAGAGTTATTTAAGACGACATAGGTGGTAAAAAATTAGATTTTAAAACAGTAGAACTCACGTACTACAATAGATAAGGTTCTGAAAAATTACTTTTTACAAATGAGGAATTTTCCAAGACGATACCAGAGCCCTAAAAGTAATAGAGAAAAATTCGCTGCATCGAAAAAATCGCAAAAGGAAGGCTGTTTTTTCAGTTCAAAACAGTAGTCCGTCAAAACTAATAAAGTAAAAAGAACAATAATGCCTGTGGTAAACCTATTACCTTAAACATAAAAACGCGTTTTTTTAAACGCTCTCGTGTGAATTTGTATTAAATATTATTCACAAAAATAGCAATATCCAACCTTCTCTTAATTCATCGCACTACTCGGCCTTCAGTTTTTCAGATATTTTTATTGTTTATCGATTTCGTTGTGCGATGGACATATTGCGCCTTAATAAAAACTCGGTTTTTCGGCCGGTTTCTCGGTTGTCGGGTCGAAACGTCATAAAGTTCAGTTCTATATTATCTAATTGTTCTATCTAACTGAGGTGCTGTTCAAGCTATCTATTTCCATACGATAATATTATCTTATGACACTGGATAACAATTGGGTAAGCAGACGTCCGGGCGACTGTACTCACCCAATTTAATAAGGTTACCTCAGTCGTATAAAATATTATCATTGGGTTACAGTGTCTGTGCAGACATGACACCGGCTCAACCTAATGCCCGAAGGGTCTGTTCAACCAATAAAATAAGATAACTGGACTCCAGAATAATCACATTTATTCCCAGACAATAAAGGCTTCTTTGTGGGATTGATAAAACTCGTGGCGTGGAAACATTGTCTAAACATGACAGTAGAAATTCGGTATGTCGCGTGAGGTTTTGTATTATATTATTACCAGTATCAATATAACTTCATGTAAGGGTTTGTTTAGAATGAGATAAGAAAAAGTAGAGTTTCGTTGATAAGAATGAGAGATTATTGGTATTGTACTAAAGCTAAAACTACAATTTTTAAAAACCATCTGTCTGTCTTTCTATTGGTCTCTCTGTCTGTATCTTCCGTTTTAACTCAAGTCTGTCTGTTATTAATATCGTCAACAACTTCCCCAAAAAAACATACACGTGAAAATGAAAATGAAATCACTTTCTCTTACAAAATTTCGCAATTTATGGTTTTTGAAGTTAGTATGGAAAGAAGAACAACTTTTGTATTGACGAGTGTATTTCCTTAAAAACGTTATTCACTATGATCAGTTTATTATGTGGTTTCAGATGCCAGTACATTTATACCTGGACTTGGAATATATATATATCAAAAAAGTTTAATATGAGCCAGGCTTTAGAAAAGGGTTGTGGGTTTCATTTTGGTAAACAAGTGTTAGCTTCTTTCGGAATTGCGTGACTTTTTGCGTATTATTTGATGAACGGAAAAGATACCATAGTTTTGTGGAATCCGTAGTGGAAAAAAGAAAAGGACCGTCATCTGTCAGCCTCTTTCCTTTTGAAGGGATAAAACTAGGTTCTTTATCTGAGGATTAAACTATAAACTTACTTGTCATTCTTTGTTTTAAGGATGAGTACTAGATGAGTCCCGTCGAAATTTTACAGTCAAAGTATCAGTTCTTTTTATCTTTTTTCACTTGCTGCTTTCAGAAATTTCGCATTCAATTTTTTTTTAATCTTTTGTATTGGTATATCAAAAAACTTTCTAGTCTCCAAAAATACGGTGAATTATTTTTCTACCATATTACAGGTAAAAATATGTCTCACAGGTTCAATAAATATGTAAAAAATAACTAAAACGACATCGAAGTTGGCTAACGAGAAGTCTAACTTATTTTTTGAAAATTCATTTAATTTTAGTCCTGCAAATTACGTTTTAATATTCACATTCGATAGACGCTGAAACCTTGCAAAATTTAGTTAATTAAGAAGTTTAAATTATGAAAAATTCTCTTTACGTCATGTCTGACGGATCTTATTTTTAAGAAACGATCGTCGTGAAATACCCGATAACTGAGTTTTCAAGTAAAACAGAAGAAGTTTGTCTTACGTGACTTGTTATTTATTCCGCAACAGTTCCATGAACGAATTGGCCACAGTCTAAGAAGATCCGTACAGAATAACTTTAAATTGAATAGGTACTTGCTTCTCCCTGTATTTTCTCACCCTAAAATACTGGTTTCTTTGGTACTATGTTGGTCTGTTCGCAAAAACTCACTCGCTTCGTATCTGTAAGTCTAAAATTGGAGAACCCTAAAAAAAATTGGTTTTATAATAATAAGTGTTTTATTATTTGTTTGCTATAAATAAGTAATTTAAAAGTTTACTGTTTCCATTGAGGTAGACATAATTATATATAAAACATTTTTAAATTTTGACATCTACGATATTGTTCCCAAGATAGTGCATAATTTATTTATTTTATTTCAAAGGATGTAATCGTAACTCTGTCCACGTAACTTGAAACAAGTTAAACGGAATGAATGAACTTAGGATTCCTTCAGTATCAAAAGTGTTGCTATATCTATTTATCTGTTTTGTTTCGTAGAAAGGTAAAATTGATTTTTAGAAAGACAATTAGCAATAACACTTTATTTCTGAAGAAAAGATTGATTGAAATAATATTAAACTAAAATAGAATAAAGAATTTCAATTCAGACGACGACGTAACAAAACTTCAAGGAGCTTGAAATTTCCAGAAAAGTAAATGCTTGAAATTTTCAGTAAGTTCACAAAACAATTACTACAAACGGAACGCTGGTCGTCGCCATAATTTTTCCCAAAGTTGAGAGTTTCGAGCAGTTAAACGAGCATAAATTAAAAAGTTAACCGGTTTCCAAATTTAATAAGCTGTTCAAATTTTAATCACTTCAACCGCAGAAGTGTCCAGTGATTATGTTGAAAACTCGGGTTAATTAATTAGTAAGTATGTACGTAACTGCGGCTTACCCAATTATGATGAGTAAAGTATGGAAATTAATAAAAATACCACTGCGTTTATGCACGGTACGCAGTCTTATGCTCACTTGTTAGCATATTCAACAAACAATTTATCTACAGTGAATAGATATTTATAATCTAAAAAGGCGACAACCGCGTACTTAATGTTCGTCTTTACAAGCAACTTTTACTATGGAATAGTTCGATATACTTTGGTCAAGTAGGTATGTACTGTTTACTTGAAATACCATAACAACAACTACAAGAGTATATAAACGAGTAAAATCTCTTGTTTTTGGCTTCTTAGCGACTAAAAATCCATCCCGTATATTTGTTAAAACTTGATTTTCAGACCATGCAAAGTTTGCAATTCTGTTCATGTAGTTGCCTTTCTCCCCAGTCTTGCACAAAATATAAAATAGTGCTCGTTAATTCAAACCAGAAAAATGCGACATATCCTGCTATTCGGCTGTCCCAACATGCCTCTTGGGTCGAGACGACAGTTTATATACATTTTATTGCTACATTGACCACGGTACGAACATAGAGGAAGACCTCCATTTCACCCCTACTCCGCATTTGGGTCAACTACACTTACTGTTCGATTGGACATGCGAATACAATTTTTACTTTTTTCGGGTTCGCTTTGGATGGATTAGATATTCAGGGTTAACAATGTCCGACCCAGCATTGAATTGGATGGCAAGCAGCAAAGTGATTGAAGGTAATTGACCCTTTTTAAATTGATTAAGTCGCAGAACACTTGAGGGAAGGTTATTATGTTATTGATCCTCATGATTGCATAGCTAACGTAAATAATTACAGAACTGTTTGGCTACATATTGGTTCCTGCACGGTATTATGTTGGTTTTTAGTTGATAATTGACTTGGGACCGTCTGTCTATTGTTACTATTCTTTTTTTTTCTTCAATGCCTAAAACGGTTAATGCTTTAAAACAATTATACTATGTCATAATCTAGACGATCAGGCGTGCGAGGACTTCAAATAATTAACATTTCCTTAATGACTTGTCTTGCTTTTTTTTACAATATAATTAATTTGAAAAATGTCATCGTATACTAATGTTCTTGTACGCATTATGTTGCAGTTGGATACTTTCCTTTTATTTCACTCGCGAAGATTTTTTTTCTTTTCTTTCCAGAAACGTATTTCTTTTATCTCAAGACATTCAAAGTACGGGAAGATTTGTAAATCCCCGAACATCCTCTTGTCTCAGCAACCGCAACGATTTCTGTCCCACCGGAATCCCCGTAAGCTACATTTCACATTCCAAAAAACCTTGTTACTTAAGTAACAGATCAGAAAATCACGGGCGCTTCCGATTTAACCTAAAAACGAGGGTAGAACGGAAATCCTTTTAGCGAAGCTTCGGCGTACATATTATGTGTGTTCTGTGGGTTAATTGCTTCTAAAACTAGGAGCTGATTGAGCTGTAACTAGTACGTTGGTGCAAATAGAGTTAACAGACGATTGGATATAATTAATACATTTGATGGATTGTTTTTGATGGAACTCCAATAAAGCAATGAAAAGTCTTGCTTGTAGTTCCACAGTGTGATGAAAAGTCTCACTTGTACTTTAAGTTCCACACTGTTTATTTCCTCTCTTAGCAACCGGTTTCGTCTAAAACATCTCCATACACTAGGTATTAGGGGTTGCATCAGTTGTTATTCTTGCCATTCTTGCAACTGATAAGATAACACATTAAATATATACATTACTTCACAAAGACCTAGTGCATGAAGATGTTTTAATCGAAACCGGTCACTAACGAGAGGAAATAAACACTGTGGAACTTAAAGTACAAGTAAGACTTTTCATCGCGATCAGATATATTTATTAAGTTAAATTTATATCATTGCAGTATAGAAAATCAGAAAAGTAAATCAGGACGTAAGGAGCTCTGAACCGGGCTCCTCACATCCAGATTTACTTTTCTGATTTTCTATACCGCAATGATGTAAATTTAATTTGTTATCCCATTGTGATGGATAAATCGCCAAGTAAAACAATTTATGTATATATAAATTCATTTCTATCATAGTTTATTAAGTTACTTTTATGTTATGTTACTTTATTTTTGTAACAAAAGCCGAAGAAAGTCGCGTTACTAAAAATTAGTTATTAAGATTATGATTTTAGTTAAGATGGCGCCAACCGATATAAATAATTGTTTATTGGTAAATTATAATATAATTTAATTTCCTTTATCAAATTTATCAGTAAATAGGAAAAATAAATGATTTCTATCGGTTGGCGTATACCGTCATGAAAATTCATTTGCAAAATTATTCGAGAAAGTAGTCACCAAACAACAAGTTTTTGCCATGCATCGCCATGTATCGATGTTCAACACGGCTTTCTGCATGGGCGCATTGTTGACACTAGCTTAATTACTTTCACAGACTGTTTATCAAATACCATAAACGATGAAAAATGTAAGATAGATGCTCTCTTTACCAATTTCTCCAAAGCTTTTGACAAAATAAGTCGTAACATACTTTTGGCGAAGTTTTGCGAAATTGATAAACATGGTGATCTGTTTCACTGGACAGCTTCGTACGTTAGCAATAGGAGTCAATTTGTTGCATTGAAAAGGTTCATAATGTCTGACTTTATATCTATTTCCTCCGGTGTTCCCCAAGGATCTCACTTGGGACCTGTATTGTTTATACCTTATGTTAATAACTTAAACTCCTCCTTAAAAAAATCTAATTTTCTTCTTTATGCGGATGACGCTAAAATATTCAGAATTGTTAAAAACTGTGATGATTGCAACCTCTTACAATCTGATTTAAATAGAATACAACAACTCTGTTCTCACCGTAATCTTTTTCCTAATCCTGCTAAATGCTTTGTTATAACATTTTCTAGAGGACTTAGGTAATCCTATAAGATGAGACTATAAACTATGCGGAATTTCGCTAAATCGGGTAGATGAAATCCGAGACTTAGGTGTATTAATGGATTCAAAGTTAACTTTTGTTTCGCACTTACACAAATTAGTCAAAAAAACTTCCAGAATCTTAGGATTTTTTCTTCGTATTGGTAAACCGTATAACAAGGTTGATACTTATAAAATTTCATACAATGGTTATGTTCGTAGCCATTTAGATATTTCTTCATCAGTCTGGTCGCCTTTTTTTTAGTTTAGAGGGGCTTCTTCGATGATTATAATTCTTGCTCTAAGCGTTATAAAGTACCTTCACATTTATCACGACATTTTTTCGATGCTTGACTCCTTTATAACACTGTGTATGGAATTGTGGACTTCCCGTACCTCCTTGAAAAAATCTGATTCAGAGCTCCTGCTCGTCATACTCGATGTAAAGACTTATTCTCAGTACATTTCTCCAGAACCTTGCCTTGAACTCGTGCCTTGGATTTATACAACAAAGAACTGTACAGTGTTGATTTGTTTAGCTATTCTTACATTTTTAAAAATGAAGTTAAATAGATTTAATTTATGCAAGTACTGATTTTGTTTTGTCTTGTGATGTCTATATATAGATTAATAAAAAAATAAAATAAATTACTGGATGGTAACACTAGGTGCCGATTAAGATAAGGGAGCAAGAAATATTATAAATTATTATTTTGACATCGTTCCCACCTTCTGGCAATATAATCGGCTTATTGTACGTAAAAGAAATTACAGCGATCGTTGTCGTGAGAGAAATCTTATGGATAAGCTCCTAAATAATGCACACATTTGAACGAAATTCTGCGACCATAATCTAGTAATAGTAAGATAATGTATAAAAAGTACGACGTGACCATTTATTCAACACAATAATCTCAGAAATTTATTATACATTAATCCAGAGGTCATGGATTCAAATACTTTCAAATACGTTCTTTCTAGTAGGTGGTAGAGCTGATGCCGGGCTCGACTGTGGAGGTACCACCATCTTACTCGCAAATCACCCCGAATTTATTCGGGGGAGAGTGAGAGAACAGCTCTCAGGCAAATCCAGGCGGCCCACCATTGCCTGGGACCGATGGATGGCGATATATTATATAAAACAGACTGGTGACGGGCAGCGGCGTCACTGGTGCAATTGTTTTAGCACCGCGCTCACCAACCCGCCTGCCCAGTGTGTTTGAGTATGGGCATTTATTCCAGGAGGACCGCCAAGAGTGGAAATCTTGGAAAGGCCTGTCCAGCAGTGGACGAAACAGGCTGACGGATAGATGGATGACGTTCTGTCTGCGTGCTGCTGTGGATCCTTTGTATTAGAACTATGGCAGTAAAGCTCACCACCTATTACGCTTGGACGTAATAATCGTCAGTGAAATGTGGATGTACGAGTCTGAACAGTACCAATCCACTCTCGGAAACACCTCTGACAGCCCCTCGGGGATTCATGTCGTGGAGATGTATTTGATATCAGGGGGTGTCAGATGTGTTCTCAACTTTCAACTGTGAAATGCAAGCCAATAGTTCTCACCGCTTTTCATAGACGATTATTACGTCCCAAAAGAGATGGGTTGTCAGCCATAGATTTAGTATATAGTATATACTACCATCAGATTTGCAATGAAAAAGAGAAAGGGCGTATATACGCGTATGTTAGAGCGAGATAGATAGGCGAGACCATTCAAGTAAACGCTATACCTGGATGGACCTACAGTAAATTATGAACGGAACAAACTCTAATTATTTTTGCAAAATTTCAGGTTTTAAATTGTAATTTTTTGTTTATGAGACGTAATTAATTATGGTTAGGTAAGTGTTCAGCACCTGGATATCACTCATTTTAGAAAAACAAACTCCGAGAATTGTACATTTCACATGGACATACTATTGAAATATTTTGTTGTCTAAATGCAATGTTGAACTAGCTTCTCTAATAAGTGGCAAAAGTTATCGAATTTAATAAAATATTGCTTTGAATACCTACGGATCCAATATGGAATGATAAAAAATAAGTGAATTTCAGCTAGTCATTCGCATGGCATTAAGCATTTTATTGTCTTTTACTACACAATTACCTAAAGAACAACATTTACACACATTTAATTCCATCTAGATGCTCATATCAAGCTTTATGGTCTCGCCTTCGTTACTACATAACCGATCTATTACTAATACTATATCTATGTGGTCAGCCATGTCGCCGTATTTCTGGCATAAATGGACCAACAGCTTAACCTGCCTTCCGAACCAAGGAGAACCGAACAAAAATGTATGTACTTAGCGTGGACTGGACCCCCATGACCTATATAGGTATAAACAATTAGCGAACATTCTTTATCGCAATTCTTTAGTACAGCGTTGTTACATAAACATTATTTACATATATTCTATAATAGAATTAAAACAAAAAAACTAAGAAAAGAAAAAGATAATACCACTTCAACTCAAAGAAAGGTGGTTATGAACTGAGGCTTAACCGAAGAGCATCCAATATTAACCCTCTATTGCATACTTACGTTTCTGAATCATGAAACACACCGCAGTTAAAATAATTTGTGAGTCAGCCATTGTACACATTCCCTACATATTCTGGGATTCTCTACCTTTGCTCGGGAACTCGTGTTTAATTGGATTGTCGCACTCATTTGTAAGTACCTATTGCATTTACGTTCGTACGACCTGCACTACATATATGAGTGCTATCAATGTATGTTATGTTAGAAGGCGTCTTCTTACTATGTCAGTAACGTAGCTACACTTTCTTATTTCACTTTATGTCGCAAAAACTTCACATCTTATGATATGCTGGTCTTTCGCCCGCGGGCGGCGCATTTATTCAATTTCTGCCCCGTTTTCGGTTAGGGCGTTATTTTATCAACATCCTTTATAGCTTATATGTTGACCAGGGTCACTAAAGAAAACAGTATCCTAATCCGTTGAGTGGCTCTCGAGTTAAAACGAAACAAACATACATACAGACAGACAGATAAAAATGGTATTCTTGGCTTCATCACGATACTAAGAATAACCCATTCAATTTAAAATGTTGAAAAAATTCGAGTGTGCAGACACGGATTTTTTACTACCTTTACCTATTAGTATGTATCGATATGTTCTGTACATAAACTCGAATTTAATATTTAATATTTTATATTTGTACGTATACATACACTTAACGTGCTCGATTGCAAAATCATATGTGAATGAAACTATGATAGAAATAAATTTCTATATATTTTAAACACTTGGCGATTTATCCATCGCAAGGAGATAACAAATTAAATTTATATCATTGCGGTATAGGAAATCAGAAAAGTAAATCTGGACGTGAGGAGCTCCTCCTTCTATACCGCAATGATATATTATAAATTTAATTTGAATGAAGGTACAAAATAATTTTCCTCTTGGGATCATTCATAAAATTCAAAGCAATCCGAAAATATTTTATTTTCACAATTCGCATGTTCAATGCTTTATGTATCTAGTTGTATCTTCCGGAGTCAGTTTTAGGTTAAACAAACAAATCAAACACTTACTCGGTGGCTCGAATAACGAGTTTTTTGACCTAAAAGTAGGTATCTCCACTTGTGTACTGCAATTGACATTGCCTTTGTTATCTACAAAAAAATTTATAACTAAATTTTCAAGACGCTGCCATATGAACTATGTATGAGAATGTTGGCAAACGAAATCTCGTAAGCATGCATTCGATCCTTGTTTTCTTTTTGTGGTAATTTGTTACATTGACTCGTTTCATTCGTTATTTGGTATTGACTGCTAGAAATGTTGATTTGTTTCTAAGAATCCAATCCAAAACAATTTGATTGGTTAGAAACCTATTTGGAAAAGCAAAGTTGATTGCCTGTCAATTTATGTGTTGAGTGTTACACAGGTAAGTTTTTATGGCATAATATTTCACTGAGTAGTGCTAGAAGAAGAAGAAGAAGATGATGATGATGATGATGATGATGATGATGATGATGATGATGATGATGATGATGATGATGATGATGATGATGATGATGATGATGATGATGATGATGATGATGATGCTGGTGGTGGTGGTGGTGGTGGTGATGATGATAAACTAATACTTATTTACCTACTTAAATGGTAATTGTTATGTATAACATACAATTAACAGAAAATCACTCGTACAATTCCACAAATTTCTTTAAATCTAAAAATACATTTTATTTAGGACTTTCGCCACAATTAGTACCCTTCCCAGCAAGAAAGTAAATTTTACAACCAATCTCTCTCAAATTAATGCTTCAACATTAAACAGACGAATTACGTGTCTTGAAGTCTCTCTTAAAATACAGGTAAAGCCGAGGCTTTTCTACAATAAATCATGGTACCAGAAGACAACTATGCTCAATCCCACTTCTTTTGGATAAACCTATTTTCAAACCTCGAGAAAGTCGGAAATATGGGAAAATGTGTCTCGTACGAAACTGTTCTCTAAGTAGAACATAATTTGTCTGTGACAGTTACGAAATTGTAACGCAATGAATGTGTTATTTATCATTATAAGTGTTAATAAGTGTAACACCTAATAAGGTTTTATTTAGCATGCCTTTTCTTTAACATTTTCTATAGTGGCGTACGTCGGCTTCGTCAAATTTGAATTAATAAGTGCTAACAGTTTTGAGTGGTTTATCAAATCAAGGTATAACGCTAATGATTATGTAAAACTTAATAGGTGTAACACATATGATTGTTTAACCTTTATGAGGGTGTTTTTGAGTCCCTGCTTGTATGTGCTTTTTCTAGGGGATTATATTTTAATGATATTGATATTGTATAAAAACGTCATTTTCGGCTGTTTCCCAAATTCCCTAATAACTTGACGTTTGATAACAGTTCGTGTGGTAAAGGAATTGGGATTGAGCATACCTGTCTTCTTGTAGTATGCTACAAATAAAGGCAATTACCTCGTGGCTGTGGGAGAGGTTCAGAAATTGTGACTTTCATTAAAAATTCGGCTTAGAGTGCTTCCGACTTGAGGACTTTGGCGGTGTAAAAGAAACGTGATCGCATGAATAAGAAGGACTGTATCTTTAAATTTACATTGGATGATGTTGTTTTAAGCAATGTCTTCAAACTGTAACAAAATTAAACTTTCGTATATTTTTTGTAGTTTTTTCAACCAGTAACGCATAAGAAGAACGGGACTAATTGTGTGGGAACCTTTTATATTTTCCCGAATTTTCGATTAAGTTTTATCTGAAATGGTCACGGGATGACTTTGTACATAAGAAGTAAACACGGGGAGAACAATTATTGTATAGAATTGTTGAAAGAAAGAGCAAGCATACAAAGGCGCACCATGGAGGTTTAGGAATTAGTCCTTACGTTGCAAAAAATATTGCAGTTAAAATTACGGGCGTGAAAGAATTACTACAGGCTGTTAGATGATAACATTTTTCCTAAAAACGGGCTATTCTACGCATTAATATGAACAATTTTTACAATGGGACCAAACCTTAATTAGCGAAAATGAAAATTTGCTTTTACATGCATTTTGTTTGAGTGCGTATTTATCTTTTCTATGGAACAGCTGATTTTTTATTCGAGACTTCAAGGCTGGCCCTAAAATAAAAGATGTTCAGATTAATTTGTAGAATACCCCGTTTTAAAGATAAGGGGCATCATCTCAAAACCCTGTATACGTATATAATATAGCTTTAGATTTATGTGGTACCTATCGCTCTTTGATTGTTGTTTCTAGTGCACACAGGCATACGGCGTGCCATCGTGGACAGTTCTGACGACTAACTTTTTTACTATAATTACTAGATGATGTCAAGTAGGTCAGTGCAACTTTTCCCGATAGTACACTTTATAAGACTCTTAAACGTACAAGTCTGTAACGCCGTCGTGTGTTTGAATGGCTTCTGCTTTTTCTATGTAGCTTGGCTGGTAAATTATTCAGTACTCGACTCAGCTTGCGTAGTCTCATGAGGATACACGTCTATACTTCTAGCATTTTATTTTTCCACTGCAGAGAAGTGATTCCAAAGTAAATTATAAAACTGATGCTGGGTATGAAAATCCTCAATGTAGTGTTACAAAAGAAATAAATACTGAAAACGTAACAGGAAAACAAAAAAGTATTTGATTATCTTATTTATACAAGTAAGAATATCAAATACTTTTTTGTTATCTACTTACAAAATTATAAAAATCGAACTTGAAAAAAAAACACAGACTCAAATAAAAAATTTACTTGCACAAGCTTCTTCAACAGGGAGACAAGATAAAAAAAAATTCTTTTCTTTTCATTTTGATGGGTGTTTCCCGCGTTTGACAATTATGAATTGTTGAAATTTTGTTTTCTTTCTTTCAGCTCTGAAATTTTTATTACCACAGCGTAGCTGTATTTGTAAGTAACAAAATTTCTAAAATTTTGCTTATCATTTTAAGTTTATATATTTTAAGCAGAATTACAAAAGATGACACCAGTTGAGGTGAAAAAATTATCGAAGTTGTCAGTTAGTTTGGTCTTCGTCAAATGTCCACTGAATACGCCAGCATATTTGGCGAAATCAGTGGTCGTTTTTCAGTTTATGCCACTCAGAAAGATTTTTTTCATTTACCCCCTAACTGTGTGATAAATTTGACTTTGGGCTCATTCTGTCTACTCTTCGGTTATGCCGTGAACAGACAGATAATGAAGCATCGCTATAAATGTATCTTTGTCTCAACAAGATCCGAAGTCATGACATCCAAGTCAATAGAAGCTTGGTTAGGTTCGGTCAAGTCAGGTACATAAAGAATGAAAATAATGGTCCGACAACATTGCAGACATCACGTAGAGCCAATCTAAGTTTCTGAAGGATTTTCCTTTAACGACGTAAGGATTGGGTATTGGAAATCCTGTGCAGAATGACAACATATTTTGAGGTTTTTGTAACGGTTAGGGTTGAAAGGTTCTCCGATTTAGTTTCACCGACAAATTGTGAGTATATATACACATAGATACTGTATATATATTTTTTGTTCGAATATATAGATTTGATATTTCAGCGGTGGTAGCTCAGTCAGTAGAAGGCCGGACTCTCAAACCTGAGAGCCAGGTTTGCATCTCGTCGGCCGAACAACACCTTTGAGTTTTTCAGAACCGATGTGCATAGTATTCGTATTTGGATGCTTACCACTTGCTAACGGTAAAGGAAAACAATGAATTAACCTGCACGCCCTAATGAGCGTGTATATGTGCCCGAAGTATGGCGATAAGGCTTAAACTACCCTCTAGCACGTTGGGACGTAAAATCGTCGGTGAAAAGAGAAAAACACTAAAAAAACTGTTTAAAAATGAACAAAATACTACTGAGAATACCTAAGCATGTTTGTCAATAAAGCACCTACAAGTTTTGTGGTTAAACACAAATAAATCAACTTTAATAAAAATAATACATTTTTATTTTTCCTGAAACAAATGTACATGCTTAACATTAATTAGTGAATGAAGCCTTCTTTTAAGCATGTAATGCCTGTACCAGGAGGCTCCATTACTTGTCAAAGATTAACCGATAGAATTGGTTAGAAATACATCTTTTTTTAACATAGTACGTTTTATTATTATCATCAGATTTTAGATAGATAAGTAACTTGTTTGTTTTTAATAAGTTACACAGTTATTTTATTTACATCGTAGCTACTTATTTTATTTTAACCGAGTATTATTGTTGTAAAAATTAAATAACATACTTGTAAGTAGGTACATAAATAAGAGTGTAAGTTTGTTTTAAACCGAACTCGGTAAGAGGTACATTTATGATACTTTATGATATTTATGTTTGTTACTCTTTCATGCAGAAACGGTTGAACGGATTTAGATGAAATTTAGAATGGATATAGCTTATACCCTAACTTAACACATAAGCTACTTTTTATCCAGAAAAAAGCATGTCGTTAAACCGAATAACACGCGGGTGGAGCCGCGGGCAAAAGCTAGTTAGGAAATAATTTATGTTACTTTGTTATTAATAACCAACAACCTTTAGCAGTACTTGCTTGTTTTATAATAACAAAGCTATATTGCATTTCTAACTAAGTCTCAGTTGCATGTAGCTGAGTAATTTTTAACCAAGAGAACTTGGCACTTTGTTAGTGCTTAATTTTTTCGGTGTAGTTTTCCACAATGGGAAACCCTCGGAGATATACGTCGTAAAGATATGTATTTTGCATTGAAATGTTTGTTTTCGTAATAGTACGAGTACGGTATATCTCAAACTTAATCAGTTTAGAAACTATGAGACTTATATTAGGGTCTCGGATAAAATAATCGTATCGTATACAAAGGATCAAGCCAGCCGTAGCTTTGTAAGCGTTAGGCTACTAATTAACTCTAATAAGATAAGCTCTTGGGATCGTTCACATAAGAAAATATGGACGAATCCTCGCACGTAATGTACGGACAAGAAATACCGGAATAAATTCGGCCTTTTTGTGGGACACGTTCTCAATAATGGTTCAATACATAGAGGGTATAAAGGAACCATTATTTATTGTGAGAAACTGATGTCTATACGTCTGTATGTTTGTAACAGCCTAAAAACTTTTAATCCAAAGCTGGAAAATTTAAGAAATTAGATAATAGAATTTACTTGTTGGCATAATGTGAAAAATTATTGGTGTTGCATTCAACATATTCATTAATAGGTAATGAATAATAATAAATAGTAATAATATTTATGAGTTTATTATGCAAAAATTGAGTACTATTTGCATTCAGTGTACAAACACGACTATTTTACTACTTTATATTAGTACCTATACGTTATAGCAAAAAATAGATAGTGTTATGGGGGGGGGGGTTCATGACTGGCGTATAGGCGCACACTAGGCGACATGCGACAGCGACAGCTCGGCGGCGGCGACTAGACGCGACGACAGACTGCGGCCGCCAATTTTCATATATTTTGTTCAAAGCTCCGCACACTTGGCGTCAGAGTCGCAGAGTCTCGACGACAAGCTACGACAGTCTCACGATGGCGTGAGTATATGTATGTATGCATTCTAATCCATCAAGGAGCCATCATAAACTGGGTGACTTGTCGGCGCGTCTTATATCAGAATCTGATGGCAAAAATTCATTAAAAATCAATCAAATGGATGTGCTTTACAGGTTTTTATGGTGAGCCAATTAGTATAAAATTGAATACGTAAAGGTCAATAACTTAATAACTTTTTCAACAAGAAAAAAGTAGGAAGGAAGTTCTGTAGGAAGTATAAGTTCCAACTTGATATCTCTCACAGGGCCAGAGAAAAGGGGTCTTAACAGACGAACAGACAGACAACAAAGTGATCTTGTAAGGGTTCCGCTTTTTCATTATGACGTACGGAATCCTAGCAAAACACGGCATGTATATTATACGGACGCCAGTATGGCAGAGTTCTATCGCGGTTGCATAGTCTTTAAAATCGTTTACAAATAGCGAGCTT
The DNA here is from genome assembly GCA_910592155.1 of Ypsolopha scabrella. Lineage (NCBI taxonomy): Eukaryota > Metazoa > Arthropoda > Insecta > Lepidoptera > Ypsolophidae > Ypsolopha > Ypsolopha scabrella. The sequence continues at coordinate 9,649,227 of OU342969.1, forward strand.
GGACTGAAGGCGTCTATACATTCATAAACAGATCATTGTGTTACCAAGATCTATAGATTTATCGGAAGCACCTCCTTGTTCGAAGATCGTTTGGGATCGACCCTTTGCCACCCATACCTCGGTGATCGATAGGTTCTCCTGCATTTTTTTTAAATTTAATTATGTACAGAAATCAACAGCGATACATAGCAGATATAAAATATATAACAAATTACTTAATATTAAGGCCAATAACAGATTTCAATTTTGAATAAATTATACATATATGAGTTCTTAAACAGTAAGATTAACAAAACAAATAAACAAAAAAATAACCTAACAAAAAAATGGGGGTGGGGGGGGGGGAGGCAAATTCGCTCAGTTGTCAATCTGGGAAAATATAAATAAAGATATAATTGCTATATTGTTTAATTACCCTCACATCACATATAAGAAAATTACAAAACAAATAAGACTAGGGTTACATTGGGATTCAAAATAATAAATAAAATAATAGTTTTTTCAATGCAAGTGCTCGTAAAGTTCTGTTTTATATGCGTCTAATCCGTTGTCAAAGTTAACTTTACCGCACGAGGGTTTAATGTTTTCATTTTTTAAATTTATTTTTTTAGTTTTGTTTTCCCTACATAGTGGGAAGGCAAATGAACTTAGCTCATGCAGCCATGTCCGAGGTATCTTTTTTTTAATTTATCGAAAACAGTTGCCGTTGCCAGTCTTATCTTGTGTACCATAGATAGACATGACAGATTCAGTTTGATGCATTCATATGCTGCGTTCAGTTTGATTGATAAAATTAAATGAAAACTGTTTAGTCGACATTTTGAGTAGGTAGTAACTTTACAAATTGAAAATTCAGATGAAACTTAAGCAACCAATCTTTTGACATAATATTAAAAAAATAAAATTATATCGTCACGACATGAATCCCCGAGGGGGTGTCAGAGGTTTTCTACGTGTGAAATTTGAAATGCAAATCAAAGTACACACCCGTTACACTCGCGTTTCACCGACGATTATTACGTCCCAACGTGATGGGTGGTGAGCAAAAATACACGCTTTTTAGGGCATGCAGGTTTCCTCACGATGTCTTCCTTCACCGTTCAGCAAGTGGTAAGTATTGTCTGCAGATTAATTCCGAAAAACTCATTGGTGCATACTCTGTACATTATAAAAAAAATACAACGTTATCGTAGTATAACGTTATTGTATGTATGAAAAACGTAGTATGATACACGTGCGTAAGGGCAATAACTTACTCGTAACGTTTACAACACTCGCTTATCGCTCGTGTTTCAAATCGTTCCTCGTAAGCTATTGCCTCCTTTACGCACTCATAGCATAAACTACTATTACAAACTTAAAAGAAACAAAGAAAACAAAAATTGTGTAAATTGTGTATAGCGTATCTTCCTCCATGATGGCGTACTAGCCATTTAAAAGGGTACTTTTATCAGCTTTTATCGAGGCTTTTATACAGCATAAAGTTACGAGAAATTTCGTTGCTGTCTCCGCGGAGCAGAAAGAACATTATTCTGAAGCATTAGTCGGAAACCGAATGGTCTCCAATCATGCGGTGTCATGAAGAATGGGGAGAGATTGATTTATTTGCCGTCCAAAACTGAATAATGGAGTCGGTTGCCTATCGAATGCTGTTTGCGGCTTGATTTTTAATTTGTGTTTTTTGTTTCAGGTAAGAACCAATCGGATATCGAGTTTGCTCATCTAAAGAAGGTAGGTAATTTTTATTAAAAGCTAGTTCAGGAAGAATATTCGATTCGGAAACTTAAATTTATGACTCGAATGGGATATATTTTTTCTAGTCCTGTACGGGCTGAAGATGGTGATTTAGTGGTCACTCAGTATTAAAATAATTAAATATTATGTTCGTTCCTAAACAAGGCACAGATATAAGTACTTCTGCGAACTGAATGCAGGTCTGAGAAATGCAATTTACACACAGCCGTTCTTTCTACGCACACAGCACTACCACTTTGTGGCACTACACTGCGGACATGGGAGGGAAGTATACGGACGCCGGAGGGAGGTGATACCGTGCTTCTCCTCAGGCCGCGAAGCCGGACAAAAAAATCGCCTTACTGAGAAAAGGAACCAAGAAAAAACGACGATGACGATGATGATGATGATGATGTCCTCCTCGATGTATCCTTCGAAGGCGCTTTTATTGCTTCCTGGCATGAGCTCGGATGTGACTGCATAATCAGAGTTTTGTCAAACACATTTTGTCATATGAAATACAGTGTAATTGTCCACTTGAGTTGTACGTGTAGTTGTATGTGGGCTCTGGGCGAGTCTTGCGGTGTAAGCGTAATAAAGATAATAGACACTGTAACTGTTGTGTAGAAAGTTTTCCCCATTAGTTCATTAATAGAACAATAATTCAATACAGGTAATATAGAAGTAGAAGAAGTTCAGTACAAGTAATATAGAAGTAAAAAATATAAAAGGAATCCTAAAAACATGACGGTATAATTTCGTATTATAGCTATGAATTAGGCTTTGTAAGCATGAGTCTATTTGCATTAATGGTTTCTAAATTCCCAGCACCACACTTTTTCACAAATATGACAAAACAGTTTCCACGTGTTACGGTATCTACCAATTTTCAGCCATAGTTCAGAATCGACCTCGTTTATAAGGACTATTCACAGTCAAACATGTTAGTATGCTGTATCATTACGATTTTGAAGCTGCGTTCAGACTTCGATCGAAATCTAAATTCAGATACTCACAAGCACAGAAATTCGGGAAAGATCTTACTAAAAACACACTAACTAAAATCATTGACATGATTTTTTATTTTTATTTTATCCAATCGGTCGGTCCTCGCATCAAGGCTTGCTCTTCAATCTGCCTAGGCGATATTACACGGATCAATTTTGGTTCAATATTGCTTTCGTATCAGCTAAAGAACAAAGAGGTCTACTCAGGGATGTTGAAATCACAGGGCTGACAGAAAACAAATCCGAAAACCTATCCCAGCTGGTCAACGTGATCTCAGCAAAGCTTGGAGTCGAGCTGGACCCACGTGACCTCGACGATGTGAGGCGAGTGGGCTCACGTGTGGTTGGGGGCAACGGTGCTTTGGAGCGGCCTCGTCCTGTGGTAATAACATTCACTAGACGAGCTCCACGTGACCAGATGCTGCGCGCTGCCCGTGTACGACGTGGCCTGACAACAGACAAAATTGAAGTGCCTGGTACCTCTCGTAGGATTTTCATCAACGAACACCTAACCAAAGAAAATCGAGTCCTCTTCAGCAAAGCTCGAGCGACTAAAGCTGCTCTAGGATTTAAACACGCTTGGACATCAAACGGATCCATTTTTATGCGGCGAACTGACACTAGCTCAGTGTTTCGTATAACTTCCGAATCAACTCTGGAGAAGCTTGCAGGAGACTCACACAACCACTCTCCATGTTCAGTACCTCCTTCCGTGCAAATGAATTGCTCCTAACATTTTTGTTTCAATGAGTTTTCTGTTATTGATGTTGCTTATTTATCAGATATTTTATACGTATGATAATAATATGCACTTTGAACATTGTAAGGTTTACTTACCTATAAGACCTATATATAATAATAACTCGCCACATTATTTCACAGTTCCAGGCTTTTTTTCCGGAACTATTACCCATATTATAAGTTTTGATCTTTACCCTCTGCTCTCACAAGCCTTTTTGAATTGTTACTTACAAGTAATAACAATGAATCAAAATAATTATGTCCATAATATCTCTTACCATGATATTATAGTTAATAATATAAATACATATAAAATTGAAATAGACTGTTTCACGCTCATATCTTCAATGTTAAACCATTTAAAATCTTTTTGCCACAGTATTTACGCACCGTGTTTTCAACCAATTTCTAAATACGAGTACTCTGCCACAGCTTCCAATCTCAGTATGCATCACCATAATTTTAAATTATGTTTGATGATAAAAACCACGATAGATAAACTTTACCCCGAAAATGAATAGTGTAGACTTGGCAAATGATTTGGACAAGGCTTTTGAAATTGCCTGTCATGAAGTTGAGCTACCGGAACTTTGTGAGAGAGTTTTGACCCCCGAGTATGGTTTCAAGATGCTTACTTTTAACGTTAGAAGTATCAATAAAAACTTGGATAGCCTTTTGGTGTCTGTGCGGCGCATGAACTTGGTATTTGATATTCTTGTTCTTACTGAATGTCGAATAAATGACACGTCAGTGATTGATCAGATACCAGGTTACTCGTCGTTTAACACTCTCTCAACCATTAACCAAAATGGAGGTGTCGTGGTCTATGTGAAGTCTACTTGAAACGCAACTGTTTCTGAACCTAAATTCAATGAAGCATGCTGCCTCGTTGTAGAAATCCCAAACTTTGTATCGGTTATATGCTTATATAGATCTCCATCTTTTAAAAATACGGCTGTCTTCTGTAAGTCACTTGAAGAAATTTTAAATAAACACATCGATAAATCTTGCCTTATTACCATTGGAGATATTAATATTGATATTATCTCTTCTGACCCTTCCAAAGTTGACCCATCGGATTACTTATGTTTGAATGCCGAGCATGGCCTTTTGCCTGTTATCTCCAAACCAACTCGTTTAAAAACTTGTTTGGATCACATTTTTGTGAAAACCAAAGCACAGGTAGTGGGAGCGGTCTGTAACACTGCTGTTACCGATCACAGTATTGCAATGATGGGGTTAAAATCTAAGCCTGTTAATAAATTTGAAACTAGAATCAAAAATGTAATTAATTACGCGGGCGTGGCCCCAGAACTTCAATCTGTGGATTGGACTGGAGTAACTGAACAGACTAATGTTAACGCTGCTGTTAATAACTTTCTGAACAAAATCTCTAAAGTCATCGGCAATCACACTAAGCAGGTTAAAATAAGTAAAAGTAATTTCGTTCTTAAGCCCTGGATGACCCCTGGTCTGCTGAGATGTAGTCGACATCGTGATCGACTACATGCAAGGCTGAGGCGTTATCCTACTGATCAAGTACTTAAAATAACCTATCATCGTTATAAAAATTACTTGAACAAATTAATTCGAAAGCTTAAACTGGAATATGAAACTAACGAACTAGAAAGTAGTAGCTCTAATACAAAGTCACTCTGGAACGCAATTAAAAATGTGTGTAGCTTACAAACAGCAAAATCCCAAGCCCCTGAACTGCTTTCCATAGTTAGTGATCCTAAGGAATCACTTGATCAGTGTAACAACTATTTTTCTTCAGTTGGTAACAAGCTAGCAAATCAGATCCTGTCAGGCTTAGGTGTCACCGAGGAACAGTTAGGCGCTAGAGTTAAATCGAAAAACAGCCCTAAAGACTCATTCTTCTTTGAGCCTACTAACGAGCAGGAGATTACTGGTGCTATTAATAGTTTAAGAAATAATAGTGCACCTGGTATTGATTTAATAAATAACCATCTCCTAAAAAATATTAAAGATTTAATTGCCGTGCCTTTGGTATCTATTTTTAATTTAAGTTTCAGCACTGGGTGCTTCCCCGAAAGTTGGAAGGTGGCAGCTATTACACCTATACATAAGGATGGTCCTAGAAACTTACCTAATAATTATAGACCAATCTCGCTGCTAAGCGTCCTCTCAAAATTATTAGAGAAACTGGTCAACAAAAGACTAGTCAGATTTCTAGAAAAGTTTAAGCTTCTTTCCGATAGGCAATTTGGCTTCAGACAGCACAGATCCACCGAGGATGCAATTGTACGTCTTACTAATCTAATATCTTCGTACTTAGACAAAAGCTTGAGTTGCGTGGGCGTCTTTCTGGACCTGGCGAAAGCCTTTGATACGGTCTCCACACCCATTCTTCTGAGTAAACTAGAACTTTTGGGTATCAGAGGTATTTCTTTGGCATGGTTTCGCAGCTATCTTTCTGATAGGAAACAGCTAGTAAAGGTGGGGCAGTTTAAAAGCAGCATAAGTGAGGTAAAATATGGTGTTCCTCAGGGCAGCATTTTGGGCCCTACCTTATTTATTATCTACATGAATGATCTGCACGATCTTCATATAAGTATGGCCGAAACCATTTGTTACGCTGATGATACTGTAATTCTATTCCATGGTGTCAATTGGGAAAAAACTCTGAGGTCAGCTGAGGATGGAATGACTTCCATCTTCCAATGGCTACAAAATAATTTACTAACTCTCAATAATAATAAAACTAAGTACATATGCTTCCATAAAACAGCAGCTTCTGAGCCTCCTTTGCGTGATGGGATCAGAGTACATTCCTGCAATAACTCAAATAATCATCGTCCATGTGACTGTGCTGTGATCCAACGCGTGACCAGTCTAAAATATCTTGGTGTTGTTGTTGATGAAAAACTTAACTTTAAAGAACATATCCTTCAACTTTCAAAGAGGACCCGTAAAATAATTGGCATCATGAAAAGATTACGAAACTCAGCAAGCTTTCAAATACTTAAATTGGTATATATTGCCCTTTGCCAGTCCCTTCTTTCATATTGCATTTCAGTTTGGGGCAGTGCTTCTAAAACTATCATGATCGTCGTCGAAAGAGCACAACGCTCTGTACTAAAAGTAATGCTGAAAAAACCCTATCGCTATCCCACAGACGATTTATATAACACAGCTCAGGTCCTTACCGTACGACAACTGTTCATTCTTAAAACCTGTATTGACTCCCATCGAAACATGATTACCTCGGCAGAGTACAGCTACCTATTAAACAAACGGGTGTTTAGAATGCAAGGGCCTAAAGTAAAAACAGCTTTTGCGAGTAGGTTTGGCAAATTTATAAGCTCTCGTATATACAATAATGCTCTCAGGCACTGCGATTTTAAAGAGTGTTCTGTTTTTAAAGCAAAAGCAAAGATAACAAATTGGCTTTATTCTATTAACTACGAGGACACTGAAAAGTTAATTAATCCTTTCGTTGTGGATAACTTTTCAAACATTAAATTTTAGCAATATTTATGTAAAAAAAAAAAAAAATGTTATTTTTAATTTTCTTTTTTCCTTGTGTTTTGTGTACATACTTATTTTATAAGTTTTATTCTCAATTGTGTTTTTTTTGTGTAAGAAAATGTACCTAGATCGATTGTTATCTTTTATTATTTATAATGATAAGTAATTAATCAATTAATAATCCACTATTGCCACAAATATTTCACTGGTACCCCAAGTTACTAGCGTAGCTGAGTTTGGGGACCCCTGGTAAATTTACTTTTTAAATTATGTGCAATGTACCAAAATTTGTATTATGTTTTATATTTGTAATTTTATTATTCTTGCATTAAATTTATTTTTCTTTCAATTTCATTGTTTCAATGACATTGACACATCTAAAATCATTTCAATTTGATTGTCTACTATCATTGAAACTTTTGATTCACTATTGTCTTTCAATGCAATGGAATCAATATTGATCAATCAAATTGACGGTTGAAACATGTAAACACGAACATTGAACGATTACTCCATGATTACTCAGTCCGCGAACGGCAGCGAAGGAAGCGGGCTTATTGTGTTGTATTGTATCCAGCGTACGCGCATGTTATTATTTCAAAAATGGTGTTTAAGTGGCGTGACAGTCATGTTCCGCATTTCTTGGAACTTTTTCAAAAATATGAGTGTTTGTGGAATACAAAATCTAACACTTACAAAGATAGAAACCAGCGTGATAATGTTATAAGATCACTAAAAGAAGATTTAAATGTTGACGGGGTAACCGAAGAAGATATAAAGTTAAAAATAAAAAAACATTTATTTTTTATTTAACTCTTTTATTAAATACTCACTAATTAGTGAAACACCAGCACGTACGATTTGACGCGACATCGCTAGGCAAATGAAGATTGAATGTCTTGTTGAATGTTTTGTGTGTAAATAGGAAATGCGTGCAATGTTTAATATTCAATGTTTTTCAACGGAATTGCTGTATATTTGGTTGATCCGTGTAATATCTGCTTAATCGATCTATCAGTTTTGTGTAAATATCAAGCAAATTATTGCAAACGTTTATTATTCAAAACTAACAGATAAAATCATCGAAGAACATTAGCAGTCTATAGACATTTGATTGGCAATAATAGGAATTTAGACTTTTTTCTGTGTACTATGAAAGTTAATTTACGTTTAATTTAATTTGTCATTAACCGTGAATGTCCTGAAAATGCTTCAGCCAGCCAGCATGATGTCTCGTGGATAGCGACAGGCCCGCCATTCGTGGCAGAATGACCTCACCTTTCATTCTACAAACTAATCGATTTTCTGTCACTTGTTCGAGCTTTAGTGTATATTTTTGTGAAAGAATGTAGTTTTCGACGGTTTTGGGTTTAATTTTATGTTCCGCCATTTCGATGTTCATTTAATCGATCCGATGAATTATTTGGTGGCCTCTTGTGGGTTTACATATTTTACACTTAGTAATAAATTTATTAACAGTAGATACACAATACTTTATTTTTAATAGTATTTTGTATCCTTTATTTCCCGTTTTTGCTTTTATGGCCTTCAAAATCAAAAATCAAAATATTTATTTTTGCAAAATAGATACATTAAGTATACTTTCTACAAGTCACAGTTAATTTTAACAATAAAATATATCTTTAGAATATAAAAAAATATATAATAATACGGGAAATAAAATATACACCTGCATAAAATAGAGGAATCTAGGAATAAAAATATTATATATATATAGGTACATAATGCAATGAAGAAATAAGTTCATAAATAAAAACGGGAAATACATACAAAAAATATTAAGGTTGGGCTACTAAACTGCCTGGTATACCTTTTCAGGGATGACTTAAAATATACTTTTTCTTGTTCACTCGTTTCTCTGTACACCTTGGCGTAAGGCTTAGTAGCTAGACCTTAGAGTATAGATAGGACTTATGTATACTCCTTAGAGCTCTTAAGCTAGAGTATTTCTATATTTACTGACGATCAATACGATGACCCTCAGTTCAGTAACCTAGTTATATGTACACATAATATATATTACGTACAAAGGCACAAAGTATTTATGAACCGTATATGTAGGTAGGGGTGTGTTATTAAGGCTCATGTGTACAAGAAAATATTTTAATAAAGCGTTTTTACACACAATTTGTATGTAAATATTTTGATTTTTGTTTTTGAAGGCCATAAAACAAGTGTAATAATTACATGAAATACATAATATAATATATTATAATATACTATATAATAGTGTTGTCGTGTGTCGTGTATGAAAAAGTGTGGGTAGTTATTTTACTCGACATTTTGCTGATACCTAAAGCCCTTCCGTGTGCTTAAGACAGCGTTTCCACAAAAATGACCGGTCAGAACTTCAACAATCCCTTATGTTATGTTATGTAAATTCACACTATAAAATAAGACACGTACTTCATACTCATCATAACATTGGGGTACACATCCGCTGATAAATCGTTAGACTTGGACTTTTGTGTAATCGGATTACATACTGGAGACTACATTAATATAAACAAACGAATTGAAATTTTATTTTAAATTTAAGTTCTTCCAGATTTAAATTATTACTGTGTTTCAACGGTTTCCAGACACAGTGATTAATCTAAAATAAGTAATAGCTTCAAGGAAAATTTCGAGAATCGTTTGATTTTTTTCTTTCATGACCTGCAAAAATTTGTATTTTATATAAAAATGTATATGAAAAACACATTGAGATTTTATCACATGTTTTTCAGTTTTAGGCATCGCTTGGGTGTGTTATAAAAAATACCGGCCAAAGGCCGCACGAAGGGTTCCGTACCATTATCTATAAAAAACGGCAAAAAAATAATATTTGTTGTATCGGAGTGCGCTGGTCCGACTTGAATTTTAATGAAATACACCGAGTAATTTTGACAGACTGATTTATTTACACAAAGCACATACAGGTGGCGCTAGTGACCGGAAATTGGTTTTGTTACATATTATCAACATCGGCCCTTAACAAAATCAAAAAATACAAGTTAGTTTTATTAAACAGGTAAAATACCAAGCCTTTTCATGAAATAATAATGCTTAACAGACCCTAAACTCTTGGTCAGAATATCTGCTGGCATTTTAGCCGTTTCTAAATAAGCTATTACAACAAAATTGTTGGCCACAGCCTCTCTTACAAAATGATGTCTTATGTCTATGTGTTTAGATCTCCGATGGAAGATCGGATTCGAAACCAGTTTTTGTGCACTTTGGCTATCATTATATAAGACAATTGGTTCTGAATTTCCTAGGATTTCACACAATAAATTCTTTAAATAAATTGCCTCTTTCGACGCTTCTGACATAGAAATGTATTCTGCTTCGGTCGAGGATAAAGCTACATTTCTTTGTTTTCTACATTCAAAAGAAATTACTGTATTTGACAATTTAAAGCAGAAGCCAGAAAATGATTTCCTATCATTTAAATCTGAACCCCAGTCCGCATCTGCAAAACCTTCAATACAGGTATTATCATTGCAAAATACAAGACCATAATTTTTTGTTTTCTTGAGATACTTTAGCACCCTTTTTGCATGCTTCCAGTGAGTCTCATCATAAGAGTTATTAAACTGACTAAGAAAACTAACACTGTATGCAATATCTGGTCTAGTCAGAACTGCCAAGTACATTAAACTGCCAATTAGTTGTTGATATGGGTAACAATTTAAAACATTCTGAGATTTTTCTAACTTTAAATTCATCTCCATAGGGGTTTCTGCAGTTTTACATTGCAACATGTTAAATCTTTTTAACAAACTCTCTACATATTGTTCTTGATCAACAGTTATTTTGTTTTTACTTATTTTTACTCTTAAGCCTAAACATTGTTTTAACTGACCTAAGTTTTTAATCTTAAATTTATGGCTCAGATCATTCACTAATTGGTCTATTCCACAATTAGAAAAAACAAAAAAATCATCAACAAATAATGCTATTATAATTTTTATACCTTCTTCAAATTTTAAAAATAAACATGGTTCATACTTTGACTTTTTATAACCTAAATTTATTAAATAGTCATTTATTCTCTGATACCAAGCCCTAGAGGACTGCTTAAGACCATAAATGGCGCGTTTTAATTTTAACACTTTGTTATCATCATCACTATTACATTCATAAGTTATAGGTTTCTTCATATACACAGTTTCATTCAGGAAACCATTTAAAAAGGCAGTGGTTACATCAAGATGACTTATATCTAAATTTAGCTTTGCTGCTAGTGCAAATAATAGCCGCAATGTGGAATATCTTAGCACAGGGGAGAATGTCTCATGAAAGTCAACACCAGGTTTCTGTGTAAAGCCCTTTGCCACTAATCTTGCCCGATATCTCACATTATTACAACTGTCATACTTCTTCTTGAAAACCCACCTACACTGCACCACTGTACTGTCTTCCGAATGATCAACAAGTTCCCATGCATCATTTTCTTTAAACGAGTCCAACTCCTCCTTCATGCTTGCTCTCCAGAACTTGCTTTCTGGTCCATGCAAAGCTTCCTCGAGCGTAATTTCTCTGTAATTGTTGTCTTCACACTCTGCAATACATAAATTGTTTACAGCATACCGATCAGGTTTTCTTCTTACTCGTTTGAGTGTAGCTTGTTCACATAAATCTTTCAGAGTGATATCTGGATCTGAAGTTGTGTCACCAAAACTGTCATCAGAGGTACTCACCGAAGAAGCCTCTGACTCCATGTATGTATCATCTTTTCTCGTCTCTTCTTCTGAAACTGTACTTTCTGATTCTTCTTGCATATTTTGCCTTACTGAAGACTTGCATTCTATTGGAATATCTACAGTACTACTTTTAGCTTCAGTCTCCATGATGACTATGTCTCTACTAGAAGTCACAGAGTTATTTTCTGGGTCATATACCCTATAGCCCTTAACATTCTCAGCATAGCCGACAAAAATCATTTTTCTTGCCTTTTTGTCCCACTTCAGACGCTTTTCTTTTGGAATATGTACCATAACTATACTGCCAAATATACGTAAATGGCTTAAATTTGGCTTCAGGCCTGTCCACACTTCGTAAGGTGTCATGTTATTCAGTCCCGTAACGACAGATCTGTTTCTCAAATATACTGAAGTACTGACTGCCTCCGCCCAGAATTTTTTGCCTAAATTGGCATCAAAGATCAAACATCTGGCCTTTTCAACAACTGACCTGTTCATTCTTTCACATAATCCGTTCTGCTGCGGTGTGTAAGCATTAGTTCTTTGATGAACTATTCCTTGCTCCTTCAAATACTTCTCAAAATCTCGACTACAGAACTCTCCTCCGTTATCTGTCCTCAGAATTTTGATGTTTCTGTCTTTCTGTTTTTCAACCATGGACTGAAAATCTTTGAAGTACTTAAAAACTTCATCCTTTGTTTTTAAAAAATAAACAAATGCCATTTTGCTGTAGTCATCCACGAACAAAACATAATATCTGGACCCTCCGATAGATATATTTTCCATTGGACCCCCGACATCTGCATGAATTACCTCCAGAACATCCACTGTTTTTGATAAACTCTGTTGAAACAGTAATCTCGCTTGCTTGCCTTCACAGCAAACTGTGCATGTCGATTTATCTATGTTTGCCACTTCTGGGTATGAAATTCCTTCTACAGCTCCACTTTTCATTTTATTTAAACTTGTACTGTTTATATGTCCCAAGTGTCGATGCCAAGTCTCACTCGATGCTAAAGCAGTAGCTGCTACCAACTGTTCTGTATTCAAAGTATTTAATCTGTACACACCTTCTACTAATTCTGCCTGGCCAACGAGTTCTTTCTGTTGATTGTATATATAGCAAGCATTTTCTTTGAAAATCACACTGTTGCCGTTCTCAATCAACTGACTCACCGATAGCAAGTTTGTTGTTAAATTTGGTATGCACAATACATTCGAAACTGTAATGTCGTACTCCACACCGTTCACAACTGTCACGATGTTTACATCACCAGAACACAGCACTGGAACACTTGTCTGATTCGCAATAATAATTTCTTTAGTTTCAGGTTGATGTGACGGATTCACAATGTTATCTTGCCTCGCCGTCATGTGTTTACTGGCCCCGCTGTCGACATACCAATCTTTATGATTGAAGTTTCCACTTAGAAAAATAGCACTGAATGCATTCGATTGCTTTCTATTGCTTTTTTCCAAGAGGGGACACTGATTTTTGTAATGTCCGGTTTGTTTACATTTAAAGCATTTCACCAATGATTAAAAATCTTTCCTCATTGCATTTCACCATCTTCGCAGGTTTTGACGTTTCTTGTGATTGTGGTACTCTATGGCTACTTTTGGGGTTGCCATAATTCATATTACCAAATCTTCTCGTACCTTTTGCTACAAATGCGTTCTCGGAACCGGAAACTGTAGTACCAACCTCAGCACACATATCCATCAACTTGGTTTTAATGACGTCAGCACTGATATCAATGCCCGAATGCTCAATAGCCATTATCATAGGCGCATACCTTTCAGGTAATCCTGCTAACATTAATGCACCAATCCACTCGTCTGTTATCTTAAATCCTGTTCCTTGAAGTCGCTGTCCGGTTTCTATGATTTGGGTCACATACTGCGTCATGGATTCGCAATTTTCTAGCCGAATGTTGATGAGGTTTCGTAGCAAACTGATTTTTCTTGTGTAACCAGAATCATCGAACATATTTTTCAGCTTACTCCATAATTCATACGCCGTCGTTGCGTGCTTTATGTGAGCGTACAGCGATGAGTCGATTGTTAATATTAACTTCGCCTTTGCTTTGGAATCTTCCGTCTTTTCTTCCGAGGTGGACGAAACGGGAAGCTGTTTTTCAATGGCGGACGCCATGCCTTCTAACACCAACACATTTTGCGCCGCAAAACACCAATCATCATAGTTCTCACGACCTTTTAACTTTGGAACGTTAGCGATAAAGTTCGACGTCATTTTAACACAAAATTTCACAGTATCTATCCTTTAAATTAATTAATTTCGTAACTGGACACATAACCTAATGAAATACACCGAGTAATTTTGACAGACTGATTTATTTACACAAAGCACATACAGGTGGCGCTAGTGACCGGAAATTGGTTTTGTTACATATTATCAACAAATTTGGCCGGTTTTAGTATTTCTTGTTATAGCAGCAACAGAAATACATCATGTGTGAAAATTTCAATTGTCTAACTATCACGGTTCATGAGATACAGCCTGGTGACAGACGGACGGATGGACAGCGAAGTCATAGTAATAGGGTCCCGTTGGTTATTCTTTGGGTACGGAATCCTAAAAATAGTAAAAAAGTTAATTTTTATTCTAATATTTTTTTAAATTAAAATACTCTAAAATAAAAAGCCATAGAACAGGTACTTACATTTTATAAAAAAATATATTTATTTACCTTAACTTCGAGAATCACTAAGAATTATATTTTTTCAGTTTTACTTATTCTTTGAAACGTGTAAGAGATTTGGACCATAAAGTTATAAATTAAAATCTTTCTCATAAAATAATAACTTTAGACACCTAAACATATTGATATATTTATAATAATAAACGTTTAGTTATAAACTAATTTCAATAATACAAACTTATTACCCCATACGCTATACGGTCATAACCGGATGAATACAAATGAGCTCGCAACTGTTTCTACATTATCTAACCTGTGTAATATATTACGTAATCTGCATGTCCTTAGTATAAATTACCCTGTGTAAACACGGTTCATTTTTGCTTGGCATGTGAATATTCAGTTATGATTGGGATAATGGTAAGGCATGAAATTTTACAGGTGATTCAGCGATGTTCCCTTTTATGGTAACAGCGCGAAATTTTGCGTGCTGATGCTTTAGATTATGATTCTGAATTGACAAATTTTAATATAAGTAAAAAGTAAACTGTGTATGATTAAAATTTCTCCATAATATTCTACATATCCGATAAGGTATGGTTATTTTTACTGTGCTATGAAGACTCAGAAGAGACATGTACCATTATCCCAGAATTTGTGCTTTTTCTAGAACCCTGTGGACGGGTGCAGTGATTCAAAGATAATCCCTTGAAAACAAAAGCAATAGAGCCTCTTTTTATAATCAATAATTCAACATTTTTGTAATTTCGTTCCGTGCCCAAAGGGCAAGACGAAGCCCTATTTATGTCACTCTGCGGTCTGTCTGTCCATATGTCACGGGTCTCTAGCTTGCAGGCGGGATGAGTTATAGATCAGAAATTTGGATATGTTATGTTAAATGTCTACCCAAAACGGAATACTGAATTAAAAATTAAACAATTTTTTTTTGTGTGATTGAAAAAGGATCCGGTTTTTTTTTCTTACGTGTCTTTGTCTATAATTCACACAGAATTCACAAATATATTATTTTATCTCCAAGAAATAATAAATGAATAATTATTTTTCTACAAAATAGCACCGGTGAAAAAGAAAATTGGACTGCTACGTAGTGCGCTACGAAATTTTGTTACACCGCTACCAATTTTGCACGTAGCATAATATCTTATCTACGAGTTTTTAAACGTTACCCGTTTTAGGTTTTTATGGGAACTGAAAATCTCCTGTTGATTACGAATCATTATTAATCAGGGAATTCATACGTCTGTTATATTCGAAATACTGTTTTAAATCCATCCATCCATCAGCCTGTTTCGTCCACTGCTGGACATAGGCCTTTCCAGGATTTCACCACTCTTGGCGGTCCCCCTGGAAGAAATGCCCATACTCACGCACGCAGGGCAGGCGGGTTGGTGAGCGCGATGCCGAAACCCTTGCACCAGTGACGCCGCTGCCCGTCACCAGTTTGTTTTAAGGCCTGGCAATTAGGTGGTAGAGTATTAGTATTTATTAGTATTTACATATATAAGTAGAGTATTACTGTTTTAAATGCATACGAATAATCAATTAGGTACTTCTGGGTCGTAGTTTTATTGCGTCAGTTTTAAAATTTTATTATTTTTATTTTTAATGCAAATATAACTAATGTTTGTAAACTTCAAAGTCATAAATACTTCTAACCAGCAAAATTTGTACCTAAACTCGTATGTATATACAAGTAATTACAGTATGCAAAATAGCTATGTAAATATTTGTGTACCCAGAAACTCGCCTGCGTATTTCCACAACTTAATAATTTACTTGAGCCATTCATTACGATATCAGTTTAAATTTATGAAATCGATAAGATGCGACTTGATTTATTGGTATAAATTTTGTAAATTTATCTGCATTGACAGGATTCCGTACCTCAACATGGAAAAACAGAAAACTTATATCAAATCTCAATCAAATCAAATTGTTTATTTTGTAAAATAGATACATAAAGTATACGTTTTACAGGTCATATCTAATCTTTATAAAAACAATTTTATATATGATGAAACAAATAGAATACAGGAAATATATAAAAATATTTATATATTTAAGTACTAAAATTATATATTACATCTGCATAAAATAAAGAAATATAGGAATAAGAATATTATTAAGTATAATGCAATGAATAAATAAGTTGATAAATAAACTAAATAGACCATAAACTAAATATACGATCAACGATCACTTTGTGGTCTGTCTGTCTGTACTTGTGACTGGACGATTTTTTTGACACGGCTAGCGGCTTGGGTATGAGATTGACATGAATGTTTCATCCGTGGACATGAATATCCAATAATAGGGTTTATAGATAGATACTGCTGTAAAGAATCCAGGTTTCTAGTTTAACTCGATAAAAATATACTTTCAAGCTACTTTCAAAGCGTATTTTTTACTAGAAATACGAAATTACGCACTCACTGACTGATTATTAAAACGTACGATTACCTATAGAGTACGTTTCGGTGACCTTTTATCTTGAAATTTGGTATTGGTGTAGTTAAGAGACTCCAGTATCCTAAGTTGGCAGCTCGATGTGTGTCGGTACAAATATCGATAGAAACGACATTGAAATAACGTTCATATCAGCGTGCATTGTAAAGTGGCTGTTACGACGATATCTGCGTCGCCGGATAGAACAAAATAGAGAAAATAATACATACATATCATGTATAAAAGATTTAAAGCAAGATTTATTTCGATTCCTTCTGGACTCAGCATCAGTTGCATTGACAATCCAGAAGGAATCGAAATATATCTTGCTAATTCATTTATGTTCATATTTTTACTACAATTAATATATCTTTAACTATTTATAAAGAAAAGCCGAGCGGCTTTAACCTTGTCTCTTTTGAAGTAATAAAGTTATGGATGTTACTCGTTATTTAAACCATTTGATAAGTAGGTATTTATTTAAGGTTTTAATACATTACAATTAAGGGATATAAATCAATAAATTTCATATATACCTTTCGAAATGTTGTAATATTAAAATATAGAAAGTTTAAAGCGATTAGAAAACATATCTAAACGCAGTTCAGCTTGAACTTGACTGACCGTTTTATTTTTATCTCTGGAATTAATGAGTATTCATTACGAATGGCCTTCCATCCATCCATCAGCATGTGTTCGTCCACTGCTCGACATAAGCCTTTTCCAAATTTCGCCACTTGTGGCGGTTCTCCGTCCTCCTTGTCAAGCCGCTACCCGCAACATCCTTCAGATGTCGGTCCAGCGGGCACCGGTTTCTAACTCGAAGCAAAAAATGTTATAGCCTTTTAAATTATGTACTTTCTCGTATTCCATGGAAAATGCCTTAAACGAAGCATTTATATCCCATTGACCTATTCTTGTATGCATACATACATGCATGCATCTCTCTCAGTAAAACCCGTAAAAGAGAACAAATACCTTGTCTTACAATCACAAATGTCTTGATTTTATCTATTAAGGAAGCATAAATAAGTAGAACATATTATATTCAAAATAAAATTCCGTGTTTTATTAATTATTCATTAAAATAAATGGTAAAATAAATTCAACAAATATTTAGCGCTGACCGATGCAAAAACTGACCTACATTCGTAAGCAAAACGGGTATTTATTTACCTATATTTGGAAAGTTCGGCCACGTTGTTGTTTGTTCGCACGCAGCCCTTTTTCGGTGCGGAAATTCAGTCCACTAAAACAAACAAAGTTAGCGAGACCCAATTCAATGTCTGACAACCCAATTATTACTGTCCGGCCCAAAAGTTGTTGTGACAGACAAGATAGAGACAAAATTAAATAAGGTAACTTCTTCCCAAATTATCCTCCGAAAAGGTTCATGGTAGTTAATACGTTTTTTTTAATTAGTGCCATTGTTTCGTTGTTAATAAAGTTGAGGGTCTTAAGTTAAAAATATTATAGTATCAGTATGTTGATACTATTGATTGTTGGCACTTGGAAAACATAATGAATAGAAAATCACTTGTACTATTCCACAAATTTATTAAAATTTCCTGACCGGTTTCGCCTTTACGGCATTTTCAAAGGAATTATAGAAATCTAAATTGAAACATTTGCATGAGTAGAATCAATGACACTGTCATATAAATCTAAATTAAAACGTTTTGACACTGTCATTGATTCTACTCATGTAAACGTTTTAATTTAGATTTACAAAATTCCTTTGAAAATGCCGTAAAGGCGAAACCGGTCAGGAAATTAATATTTAATAAATTTGTATTGATGTGTTAAGACCTTAAATAACATTACAAAACTTAACTAAAAGGAATAGTACAAGTAATTTTCTGTTCATTATATTATATATATATAGTATCAATGTTTTTTACCAAATAATTTCATTCACAAATAAGGTACTTGAGAATTTTCAGCGGCTAAATTTGGACTATGTACAGATAAGTAATATTGTTATAACTGTTTGTTTATTTACCATAAATAATACTTCTTGTGTCACTTAAAGTACTTAAATATATTATTTATATTTTTTTTATTGAATGACTTTGATGCAATAAGGTTTTGAAATAATAAGTAAAATCCAATGAAATTTCCAAGTACGAACAAATAAAATAAAATGCTCTATGAACTTACACTACATTAAACATTCAGAGAAAAGAAAAATAACATCAAATAATATAAATTCGCCCGATGAAGAACCCGCTGACCTGTCGAAATATAGCGCATTAAACTGTATATTTTTTGCTTTTTAAGATTGTAAGTACAACACAAAATCATATAATAATATTCTACCAGACAAACCTTTCGGTGGCAGTTGGTATAAAAAAATTACTCCGAAATAAATCTAATAGATGTAATATATAAGAAACGCATGCTTGACGTTTTAATCGCACTGTTGCAAATTTTGGGTGCAATTTTGTAAGACAATCGTATTCGTTTGACAGCCGGAAACAAACGATTTTAATAAACGGGCTAATTAGCCGAATAGTCATATGACAATCGAATTTGAACACGGTTTTTTTACACAATTGCACCTCTTATTTGCAAGCGGACGCTTCAAAGAGCACTTGCTTTTGCTGTATCATATTGAATTGCGGAGTCTGTTCTCTAGTCCCTGCGTTTCATTTTCGCTAGGAGCGCATTCCCCGCCGAAACGTTTTAGCTAGAGGGTGAAAAAGTGTGTTTATTCTTCCACTTTCCATGTTTGTTTTAGACAGAGGAATATGCACGAACTATGTAAATGTCCGGAACGTGCCAGAAACTTCACTTTTTTGTTTTTGTAGACTTAATTATAATTTTCCCTCTTTCCAGCCCCGGAGGTTACTTTTTAGTTTAGTTTTCTTATAGGGTTATGTTTAAAAAATACTACGGGTACTGAAGTCACATTGTACTCATTTATAAAATTTTATTTTCGCGTATTTTCTCTGAGAGAGTTGTTCAGTGTGATCTATTTATTATAGTATTTTCACGACATGCATTGCTGGGGGAGTGTCAATTTAAAGGACGCTGTTACAAAATCTTTTTCGGAATATTTTCGGTACATTTTTCGACAAATACAATTTTTTTTTAAATGTTTTGTCTTCGTCCATATACCGCAAACCTTCAACTATAGAGATTAATTTTTCCAAAAAACGCTGTTATTAATACAGTGAAATCTAATTGCCTCTTGGTAAGTGAAAAATAGTGAAAACAGGGTGAGATTCAATCACATATTTCAATTACTAGATGATTTTGATCGAAACGAAAATACTCTGAATAGAAAAATAAATGTATGTTATAGTAAAAGAATATTAGAAATTGTTTAAACAAACCTGGAAAAAAAATTAAAAGGAACTTTAGTAAGTTTACTATATCACGACATTCGTATCTTGCATGGAATAAGGTTTAGTTTACTTAGTAGTTTTCTCAGATTAGTTGTTTACTTACGATAGACAACCACCTTATCGCGGTCATTTCGTAATTTTGTAATAGCGTCCTTAAGAGCTTACTTAAGGCGCATAGGCATGCCAGCGTTTTAGTACAAAATTTAATAACCCGTTTCTCTGTTGTTTTTTGTTACAAACTAAAGTTTGAGACCTCTGTAGTTTAATACAGGCATTTAAAATGTCACTATTTGGCTGAAATGTAAAATTTTGGGATAGGTACAATTTAAGGCAAGAAAATACTCTGTATGTTAATTCCAGCTTGATATCTTTAAAACAAAAACAATATTCAAAACTTTAGCAAAATGGTGCCTTTTAAAATGTCAGTACCTACCAGATGATAGAATATCGAAAAACAACTAAGAAAGGGATTATCAAATTTTGTACTTAAATGGTGTGCCTAGCCTATGCGCCTCAATAAAATCTGTCCGACATAATACGACACACGTACGATAACTAGATGCTGCCCCGGCTATCGCAACTAGCCATATCGGAGTTTATTCTGACGAATCAGATTTATTATTTCAAAATAGTAACGAAAAGTGAAAAAAAAAATCACTTTCTCTAAGAAAACTGTTTTGTATGATCAGTAGAATAAAATTTCGTTTTAGTAAATGTCTGCGTAGAAAATTTTTAGTAGATACAATAGCGTGTTACTACCAAGGTTGCTATAAAATGATGTGCCATACTTACATTTCTAGGTGTGAGTTATGCATTGTTTATGAATAAAGAGGTAGAAATTTTCGGCTACTAAATTGGTCAATTTACATATTCAATGTGTTTTGTATACAGAAATTATGTTTTACGTGGTTTTAGGTAATATTAGGCAGAGGCGTGCTAGCTGAACAGTTATGTTATTTCGGCACTATTAAATCGTTTAAATATCAACATAGAGAGAAAAAACTAAATACTATTTTTTCATAGGTCTTTTGCATAAATGTGCATTACCGTATTTCACACCAAAATTCTTTAGAATGAAGATTTAAATGCCTGTCTTGACGATGCTTTTAGTAAAAAGCTACTACGGAGTTTTAAAAATGTTAGACTCATAAGTGGATTACCTCTTTGAGTCGACGAGAGCCGCTTAAAATGTTTACAAAATGAAAGAGAAACTAAATGTCTACTTATGGGGCAGAGTGGGCAAAATCTTAGCTATAAGAGATGGAGAGTCTCGAGCTCGGTGCAAAATGCACAACTTATGATTGTTTTTCTTATTATTGACTAAAAAGTACTAAATAAATGTGATTTATGGCATTTCGCGATAATAGTTTAATGTCAATTAGGATTTCCTACCAAAATTTTGTAATTATATGCATTGCGTTGTAAATGAATGTCCACACCAACTTAAAACACGCTTTTAAGTTTGTATGGACATTCACGCTAACTATAATCCATAAAATGACACAATTCTGCTAAATCCCCTGATAATTATTAAACAATGGTCGCATTTAAGATGAAACTATTTTATTTCATATATTATTTTTTTAATGAGATATACAATGATAAGTTATGCATTTTGCACTGAGTTCGAAACGTTCCCCCTTAAGATCGCTTTATAAAATAAATTAAGATAAGATAAATTTATTCAGCTTTCTTGTTGTACAAAAGATGTCTTAAATAATAAAAGTATCAAACAAGAACCCTGCAAGGGCGCTGCTGAATGAAGTATAGGTACAACATTAACACATATGTAACAACTTACAAGTCTTACAACTAATTTGCTTATTTGTTAAGAGTAGACTCTGCTTAGAAACAAGAAAACAATCGTTTATATATTATAGATAAACAACATCTTAGGAACAAAAATGTCAA
Organism: Ypsolopha scabrella; assembly: GCA_910592155.1. Classification (NCBI taxonomy): domain Eukaryota; kingdom Metazoa; phylum Arthropoda; class Insecta; order Lepidoptera; family Ypsolophidae; genus Ypsolopha; species Ypsolopha scabrella. Next base: position 9,671,300 of record OU342969.1, read on the forward strand.
TAAGATTTTATACTTAGACAAAAATAAAAAATCTTTTATCGGCCATTTTTGGCATGGTCATTAAAAAACTCTTGTAGCGAGTAGTAACTTTTTTTGGATAAGTATTTATTAAGTGCATTTTTAAATAAATTAGTTTTTTCCAAGGATTTTATTGATTGATTATTGACTATTGATTGATTTTATTAACGTTTAATATTAAAAACTTTTAGGTAAAGTCAGTCAAGGACGAGCTCATGTGAAAAAAAACGCCATCATCGATAGTGTTACTATGTATGTGTAATAATATTTTTATTATTTTAATTTTTGTTTTTAAGAAAAGTCTCTGGTGTCGTAGATAATATTAAACTTTTTGGTCCTAAGTCCCGGAGATTTTTTTAATGTTTAATATTCTGCAAAAACACCACTAAAGAGTTAAAATAGAAAGTGTTACTGTATCATTTTAACTTAGGAATGAGGCTTACAATTTGCTATAATAGTAAATTACTGTTTCATCTGTTACAAAGAGGAAATATTTGGTCGGCAAACACAAATGCCCTTCCAAGATTTGTGGCAAAACTATTCGGAAACTTACGCTGATGAAAAACTACAGCTGGATCACTAATAAACAAAACGATATTTCAAACAGACTATATAGATATTACTCGTATCACACAAATAAAATTGTCATAATAATAGTAGTACAAAGAAATTTACTAGGCCTGTAACGTACATTTTGGGGGGATTTCAGCCCCCTTACCTCTACCCCCTCTTGGATCCACCATACACGTATGTAAGCGATCTTAGATCAATATAGGTGAGATATACTCGTTTTCTGTGGTAATAATGTTTAATAATCATTTGATAATATTATTATTATTAATCATATGAATTAATATTATTATACCCTAATGATATAAATTTAATTTGAATAAAATATATTTTCTGCTCTTTTCAAGCAATATTTAATATATATTTTTTTTGCTTTAATATTGATTTAATATAAAAAGACATTTCTTTTGTACATATAAAAGAACTTGCAGACAGACAGACCTACCGAAATTTTATTAAATTATTATAACATTTTACTAAAAATACTTATTATATAAACAAAAAACCTATCTAAGAAATTAAATCTAAAATAAATCTAATGATATCAAATAAATAAATAAATACGCCCTAAAACATTAAACTAAATAAAAAATATTTTCTAAACCGTTGCCGTCGGGTAGGGTGCCCAAAAGACTAGTAGCACCTCTTTGGAACGCCAAATAATTAATATAAGATAATAAAAATACAGTCAGATTGATTTTGAAATTACCGTGTTCATATATTATATAATAAAGCATATTTAATTTACTTTAACGGGTTATAACCATGGTTTTAATTAGTTCCAGATATTTCTTGAAAGCGTGTGGTGTAGACAGATGATGGCAGACAATATCGAATACGATTTTGTTAGGAATATTGAGAACTGATAAAATCTAATAAAACCCATAAAAAATACATTAAATAACTTAACTATCAGATTGTCTATCCTTTTAAAATATCACAAAAATTGTGTTTCAAACTCATCCTCTTAGAACTGATCCGAGGCTGATTAAACAATAAAACTTTGAAACAATTAAATTTGTTCGTTGTAAGATAATTTTCTTTTATCATTTTCATTCATGATTATTGGATAATAGTGCTTGAGTAATACTGCAGAAAAACAGTTACATCGAGGATTTAAATCATTTTTTGTGAAATATTCAAAAGCAAAAATTCCAATGATCTCTCTGCGGTATTCGTTCAGTACTTCAAGGCAGCGAAATAGGTTTTCCTTGAATGACGTCACAGGAAGGACGTGCTCGAAGTGCCAACAGACCTCCAATCTCAAGACAATTGCCCACATTGCCCAGTCCGACGCGTATTACTGCGGACTTGACAAATAATCTGACACGTCCTGATGATGAATAGGTCCGCAAGGGATCTAGTTTCTGAATAACTTGGAATCGGATGTGAATTTGAAGGAGATTAGAGTGAAGCCCAAGTTCCGCGTAACAAGACCCCTTATTTTTTATTATATTCTGTGATCATTTTCAACGAAAATGTACATATAGTTATATTTAAAAAATGCAGAAATATTTCAAAATTACACACGTAAAAATAATACAAATACACAGATTACAAGCCAATTTGAATATTAATAATTTGGGCAATGTGCGAGTCGGACTCACGCACAAACGGTTCCGTACCACCCCACAATACGGGTGCGGAACCCTAAAACATTATTGTAAATAACAACAATATACATGCCAATATATTATAGGTGGTAGAGCTGATGCCGGGCTCGACTGTGGAGGTACCACCATCTTACTCGGAAATCCTCCCGAAGTTATTCGGGAGAGAGTAAGAGAACAGCTATCAGGCAAAACCAGGCGGCCCACCATTGTCTGGGACCGATGGATGGCGGTATATCCATCCCCAATTGCCAGGCCGTATATAAAACAGACTAGTAACGAGCAGCGGCGTCACTGGTGCAAGGGTTTCGGCACCGCGCTCACCAACCCGCCTGCCCAGCGTGTGTGAGCATGGGCATTTCTTCCAGGAGGACCGCCAAGAGTGGCGATATCCTAGAAAGCCTATGTCCAGCAGTGGATGAAACAGGCTGATGGATGGATACATGCCAAAGCAACATCAGCTACGAAAAACAAGCCGCTAAAATGGTAGCGTCTGACAAAAAATTTGGCGCCGTCAGCGTATACCGTCTATAAGTAAGAGCCCAAACAAATAACGTTTAAATAATGCAACATTTTCGAGGTTTCTTGTACGGAAACCCCTCGTATTTTTTTAAATATATTACTAGCTTTTGCCCGGGGCTCTACCCGCATGTTATTCGGTTTAACGACATGCTTTTTTCCGGGATAAAACGTAGCCTATTGTGTTAAGTTAGGGTATAAGCTATATTCATTCTATATTTCATCCAAATCCGCCCACCCGTTTCAGCGTGAAAGAGTAACAAACATACAGACACACACACACACTCACCCTCACACAAACTTTCGCATTTATAATATTAGTGTGATTATTTGTCGTGTCGTGGTAGAAGCCAAGTAACATGTATTCTGTGAAAATTTAAATTTTCTGCCTATTACGGTTACAGCTAGACCCCTGTGATTGATGGACAGACAGACAGTGGAAACTTAGTAATAGGATCCCGTTTGGCACCCTTCGGGTACGGAACCCTAAAAATGGCAAAACCTAACTTCGCTCTGTGCTTCAGTTAAATGCTAATTCTGGCTAAAAATGTAACATTATTCTTACCGCTTCCACCCGCTTTCAGACCTTAGCAAATTGTAAAAGCTAATGGTAAAAAGGCTGTAACAAATTCTTCTGAAGTCTGACCACACAAATAAAAAACCTGTTCTACACTCATATTCACATCAAACGACATAATGACGTTTTAAAGTAATGTTGCCATTAGAAGAAATAGTTCTATTGGTTTCCCGCAACCTGGCAAGGTTTTTAATTTTCTTGGTAAGGCTTTAATGGTAAAGTACTGACGTTTCGTTTAGGGTTCCGCAGTCAACTAGGAACTCTTATTGTTTCGTCATGGCCTTACGTTTGTATGTGTTTCTGTCCGCGGCTTAGTTCAGAGACTATTGGTACTAGAAAGCTGTAATTTAGCAGGAGTATCCATCCATCCATCCATCAGCCCGTGTTCGTCCACTGTGGACATAGGCCTTTCCCAAATTTCGCCACTCATGTCGGTCCTCCGTCCTCCTCATCCAGCCGCCCCCCGCAACGTCCTTCAGGTCGTCGGTCCAGCGGGCACGAGGTCGGCCTACACTACGCTTTGCTGTACGTGGTCTCCATTCTAGAGCCTTTCGGCCCCAACGGCCATCATGTCGGCGACAAATATGGCCTGCCCACTGCCACTTCAACTTACTGATTCTGCAGGCTATGTCGGTTACTTTCGGTCTCCGACAGGATCGGAGATATCTCAGCAGGAGTATACTCGTACATATTAAGTACGTCGACAAACTGGAAAAATAAAATCTTGAAAAAACGTTTTTTTAGGCTACTAGGAAAACACGTGAAGTGCGGATGATTTTTTTTTCGCATATACCCCTTTATGTGGTGTGTCGTTGAATAGGTCTTTCAAAAATATTGTCGGTGTGTGAAAACCATTTCTCGATTCAGGGATCCGTTTGCGAAATAGTAAGCTTTATAGTGCTATTTTTTGTTATATTCAAGTGTGCCAGCTAAGCGGTTGTTTTTGGATTTGTTAAAAAATTCACAGCAGAAATACTTTTAACTAACGAAGTTATTAAAAAAGTAAACTATCATATCTAAGCTGGCCTTACAAGTTCACGAGTACTTGATACAAGGAACTTAATTCTGCAGTTTTGTTTCATACATTTTGTATATAATGAATTTTTCAAGATTTAGCCACTCTTAGCGGTCCTCCTGGAAGAAATGCCCATACTCACAGACGCTGGGCAGGTGAGTTGGTTTGCTGACGGTGAAAAAAAAACTGCGAAATGAAAACATGCTGTAAGAAGTGATTTGTGCCCGGAGTATGGCGATTAGGCTCCCCTGTGAAAATTCGGCATCCTTTGAGTACGGAACCCTAATTTTTACTATAAAACTATTACAATTACATTAATTAACATTGTAAACATTGCATTTAGAGTACCCTGAGTAGGAAACCTTGTATGACTAGATTGATGGAGTAGAAGCAAAAGAGGTGTGTCAGTATCGTAGCAGATGGAAATCTGAAGATTTTACCTACCCCTCTGGGAGACAGGCCTGATTATATGTATGTATTTATTTAAATTATTTATCTATAGATATTATCCATAGGTATTCTGTGAAAATTTCAACTAGCTACCTATTACGGCTGAAGCTGTAGACCTCTGTGGCACACGGACGAACAGACAGACAGCGGAGGCTTAGTAATAGTTAGTTTGGCACCCTTCCGGTACGGTACCCTAAAAATAATCTCCCGTCTTTGTCGAAAGCTATCAGAAGAAAGGATCCGTCTGATTTCACCTCCGAATCATACAGGCACCCAAGTAGATGAAAGGTTCTCAGATAAAGTATCTCATACATAAAGCCAGAGTAAAAAGGGAAACATTTCAGATTGAAAGAGCTTTATCGTAATTTGAAATCGGGATCGAAGTATGAAATAGTATCAGGATAACCCGGGTTTGGAAGGTCAGAAGGAATAAATACAGTATTGACATTGTACGTAGATATTACTGATAGGTACTTGTATGTACATACATCTATATCCATACTAATAATAAAGTAGTAAAAATGTCGTGTCTGTAGATTGAATAATTTTGCGATATTTTAAATGTATTATTGATAAGTATTTGGCTTAGGTCAAAACCACAATTTTTTGTTTTTTTTTCTGTGTCTGTCTATACATTCCGTTTTAACGTTTTAACTCTAGAACGACTCAAGAGATCTGTTTTTTTTTATTATCATCATTTTGGATTTGTACACATAGGCTAAAAGAGGTGTTAATATACATAATTACCTCCCAAGCTAAAAACGGGGCAAAGATTGAATGAACGCATTTAACTCGAGAACCACTAAACGGATTTGTATGCGTTTCTTTTTTATTCTCATCGTAGTGACCCTGGTCAACACACAGGCTGTAAGGGTTGTTCATAAAATAGCGCCCAAGCCGAAAACGGGGAAAGATTGAGTAAACGCGGGTGGAGCTAAGGCTAGTATGTAAAGAAAAACTTATATTATATTCGCATTCTGAGGCACCCAAGTCTTATGATCAGGCCGAATATCTACTTCCGTAAATATTTGCGTGAGTATTCTCCTTGGGAAAAACGTATACGTACAATGTTAACATCTTTTACACGTGGGTCACGTGGTATGATGTACTTAAATTATAGACCATCACAATTCAGCTAATGAGCCAACCAATAATCGCCTGTATCAAAAGCTATTAAAGTTTTTGCTAAGGACCTAATTGTGATAGTCATAGTCGTAAGGTTATCGCCAAAAGGTTATCGTAATTTATAAAGAAAACATTAATTGGTAGCATATCTTTAATACTAAAAGTTTCTATCAGCGCTATCGTATTACTATAGATAAGATTTAGAGTAATATTAATATTACTGTTATTCCTTACACGTGTTTCTTTCTTTCAATAAGAGCTAAGGGAATCCCTCCCTTAATGCTCTGCACTATTATGGCCGTCGGGTCCGGAATGAGTTTTCTACAGGAACTCTTAGAGGGAGCCACTGAGAACTTATGCAGCAGTGCCGCGAGACCAGCCAAAGACTGCATCAGCCCCAGACGTTCACCTGGGAGATATATATAGTTTTACTGTCACAGAAAGAAGTTTTTCGTGCGCAAGTAGTTCCTTAGTCTGAGAGTAGAACTTAAAGCTCAACTGTGTCTCCCTGGAAAGAAGTAATCTGACCAGATTGGCAACATACCGAGAAATGACAATGTCAACAGTACCCAGGATATGAAAGCTTGTTTGACTACATTGATGGATATGGAAGAAGCAAAAGAGGTTTGCCAAGATCGTAGAAGATGGAAATTTGTAGTCCCTGCCTACCCATTTGAGAGACAGGCGTGCACATGTGTATATGTGGTGGCCCTATCGTAAAATTGAATATTTCAAGATTTAGACGGCGATTCTCATACTTGCCATAATCGAAGGCCGAAAGCGGGTGATTTTTACAAGCTCTTTATGAAGAAACGTATCAAGTTTTTAAAATATAAACCTTTTGTCCGTATTCATAACATGTTCTACGTGTCTTTTTAGGAGTAATACTCAATAGAATTATAATCACACCGAATCACACGGCAGTTATGACGCGATAAACAGAGACGTATGAAAAGTAAAGCGTGTGAAAAATTTTGCGACAATCGCCGTCCTGGGCGGGTATTCTGGCACGTGTGTAAAAATTGCGAAGTCAGATTGCGGGTGACTTTTAAACGGATTATGTACGGATATGTATTGATTTATTCAATTGAAAACTTTTAATGAGCATTCCTTACATGTTGTAGTTTTTATTTGATGTGGTTTGGTCATTCTAATTTCCATCGTATGGTATTTATCACACTTTAAACAAATATCTAATGACTGATATTGCGAATGCGCAATAACGTTGGAATAGCCACCCTGAGCTATTTTTTATATTCCGGCATTATTGCGCATTCGCAAAATCAGTCGTTAGATATTTGTTTAAAGATTGATAAATGCCATGCGATGGAAATTAGAGTGACTAAAACCACATCATATAAGAAATGTACACTATAAGATTTCAATCAAAAAAATCAACACATATCTGTACAAAATCCCTTTTAAAGTCACTCGTATTCTGTGTATGCAATTTTTGCGGGTGATTTTAAAAGGGATTTTGAATACAGACAACAAGTTCATACTTAAAAAGTTTGATACGTTCCTTCATAAAGAGCTTGTAAAAATCACCTGCTTTTGGCCTTCGCAAATTGTCCCATGTCCGAGAATCGCCGTCTTGATCATGAAATGGTCAATTCTACAAATGTATATCAGAGAGACAAACCTATGCGAGTAAGCGAAACTTACTGAACTCTTCTTGCTTACTCGTATAGAATTGTATCTTTTACTATGGCTAGCGTCCTAACGTATTGGGCTACGTGTATTGGGTTGGGGCTCTAACATACATCTCAAATAACAGGCTCTCTCTTTGTTTTGCTAGCTTACATGTTTAGTTTCTCTTTACACTCAGAATGAAGATTCGCCAAGTCATCATGGTGGATGTTAACATACAGTAGTGTATCTTAAGATACACTGCGCTTCGGAAAATCACAGTAACATAACATAACAGTAATAATAAAATACGCATGGGAAATGACTTTTGTAACTTTTTTTTCAATCATCACAAATAATCCACTCTGTAAAAATTGTGTACAATTTAATAAAACGATCGTAGTAAACGATTTAATCTTACCTATGCAAGCACGTGGTCCTTGTCCAAAGGGTATGTAAACGGTACTTTTTAATTTATATGCGTTATCCCCGTGAAACCTTTCTGGTCTGAACTCTTCAGGATTGTCAAAATATTTCTCATCATTATGCAGAGATTGGACTGATATAACCACTTTGACTCCATCGTCAAGCGTCACATTGGTGCCAGGAAGTGTGTACTTTTTTGCACATTCCCTCATTAAAAACCCTAAAGATGGGAACATCCTCATTCCCTCCATGAATGTCATCTTTAAGTATGACATCTCTTTAACAGCATCGTAACATAACACATTATCGTATCTACTCAAGACTGAGTCAATCTCCTTCTGGCATTTTGATTGCACTTCATGGTTGAAAGCCAGCTGATGTAGAGTGTAACTTGTTGCTGAAGAGGACGTTTCAAAACCAGCAGCAAAGAATACGAACACTTGTGCCGCTATTAATAAATCATCTAACTCTAATTTTACTGTTTTTGGTGTACCGTCTAAGTTTCTCTTTTCAACTGACTCCCCAACAATAATTCCTTTTTCTTTTAATTCTAAAAGCAAATCTATAAAGTCATTTCTATCGCTTGATTTATAGTTTCTCTGAGCCATTATATTTTTAACTAAGGACACGGTATTATTTTCAATTTCAGGCGTCATAAAATGCAAGTTTTTGCAAAGTTCTGGCATTGTAAGCTTCAAAAGTGACATCAGAGCGTCTCTCTTTGTTATAGTAAATATTCTTTTACCTAACTTCCTGAACACAGAGTCTTCATCATTTAAAGAATCAGCATCAATGCCGAAACCACAGGCTCCAATAAAATCAGTCGTATATCGAGCCATTAGTTCCCTCACATCAATTTCTTCACCAGATTTTGCAGCGGCTGCTGCGAGGTTCTGCAACTTCGCAGTTCTTTCAACAATAAGCGGAAACATTGCTTTGAGCTTACCAGAAGTGAAAGCTGGTGTCATCCTCTGTCGTAGTAGCTTCCACAAATCACCATCAGCAAAAAAGAGGTTTTTAAACATTGGCTCAATGACTTCCTTGTGGGGGTTTACTCCTCTCCGGTAAAAATATGCGAAATCCGTCACCATTACCTGCTTTACTAATGCCGGGTCTCTCAACAAAAGAACTGGTGTATTTCCTGTAAAGGAACCGACCATTTTTTCATTCGGATATTTTCTGTACGCTTCATCTATACCCTCTGTAAAACTATTTAGTTGCAGGAATTGTCTCAAGGTGTTTCCAACGAAAGGCAGTGGCTTCTCATGCACTACACCCCTTTCTTTCCAGTATTTAAAGTTTCTTGTCCCCAGCAAATAAAGCAGGATTATAATTAAAAACACAAATACTATTATAAACATTTTGGTAACCTAAAAGGAGCAAAATACGCCGATAAACTGATAAGTAATTATGTTTTAATTTTTGCCGGTAGGTATAGTATTTGTACATTGCTAAATGATAATACGGTAAGATAAGACTCGTTTGTTTGAAATAATAATCTTCACTTTACAAGATTTTTCACCAGATGAATGCAACCAAAATGTATCGGTAGAATAATTAATTCTAAGTTTGAAACTACTTAAATGAGACAAGTACCTAGATAAAGTTTTTTTTATCATGACCTAGATTCCCTCCTGTCTTGTTTTTTATCCCTTTGCATAATTTAAGTATTTGTTAAGGTAAGATATGTTAGAAAAAAGAAAAGACATGACCTTGCTAAGTTTTTTGGCGTTCTTCTTAGAAAGACTATTTGAATGGGCGGGGTTAGGTATAATAATGCTTTTATTTCATGTACTTTTATTTTATTTATTTATCAGCTGATTTGTATTTATTGCACTACATTTATTATTAATATAATTAATAATCCTACATTTTTATTTTATTTTAAAATATAAGTAAGCCAAACTTTTATATATAATTTATTTTATGTTAATATTTTTAATATTATTTTTGGTTACTTTTTTAGGGTTCCGTACCCAAGGGGTAACCAACGGGACCCTACTACTAAGACTCCGCTGTCCGTCCGTCCGTCCGTCTGTCACTAGGCTCTATCTCATGAACCGTGATAGTTAGATAGTTGAAATTTTCACAGATGATGTATTTCTGTTGCCGCTATAACAAAAAATACTAAAACTGGCCAAGTGCGAGTCGGACTTGCGCACTCCCATACAACAGACATAATTTTTTTGTCGTTTTTATAGATAATGGTACGGAACCCTTTGTGCGCGAGACTGACTCGCACTTGGCCGGTTATATTTATATAACTCTTGAGCTGATGGTTAGGTTTCTTATAAAAAAAGAGAAATTCGATGATGCAGGCATCCAGGTTTCTGATATTCCAAAGGCAGATCACTTGAATATTCCTTTTTTAATCTCGACGAGATAGAAAGCTTTTTAACAACAAAAAGTACCCTTTTAAAGCTCACATATCGCGGAATATCCGGAAACGTCTCAAAAAAATATACATATGGATCATTGCTCTATATGGATGTGAAACATGGACCAGGACAAAACGTGACAGAGAAAGATTGGAAGCCTTTGAAATGTGGTGTTGGCGAAGAATGGAAAGAATTAGTTGGATGGAAAAGAAGAGCAATGAAGAGATCCTGCAGATTAAAAGAGAAAAGCGAGATTTGATGAAGACTACAGATAATAGAAGGGGATAATTATATCAGAAACATCATTGAAGGAAAAGTGGAGGGGAAAAGAAAGACAGGAAGGCCCAGGAGAACATTCATTGATCAAGTGAAAGAAAAAGTAAATGTCGTGTCGTATGAAGAAGTTAAAGAGAAGGCGGAGTGAGAAGTCAATGGATAAGACTTCACCGACAAGAGCACAGCTCTTAAATTTATGATGATGACGAATCTCGACGACCGCGAACCATAAGAAAAAATCTCAACGTGTTTTTGTGGTTACCTCTCAGTTGAGAAAATATAAAATACGAAGCAAAATAAATTACAATAATAAGCTGTAATATCCGCTTTGCCCCGATAACATGAATCCAGAAAGCAAAATGTTTGCCAATTTTTTCGTATTGAACCATGAAGTAAACATTCATCATCATCCATCCATTCCGTTCGTCTATTGATGGATATAGGCTTTTCCTAGATTTCCTTACATTGGCGGTACCACACCCACTGGCTGGGCAGACGCGTTGGTAAGCGAGGTGCCGAACCCTTTCGTTTAATAGAGGTATAACGATACCGCAATCAATCGGTCCTAGGCATTGTAGGCCACCTGGTCGTGTCTGTTTGAGAGTTGCCCTCTTACTCTCTGCCGAATAACTTCGGGGGAGGGGGGTCTGCAAGTAAGATGTTGTACGTCCACAGTAGAGCTCCGCATTTGAATTTGAATAAGCTCTAACACCTATTGAATATTGACTTAGTAATGTTTTTTTCAAGAGATTCCAGCGCCCGTAGCATGATCACGTGTGACTTCGTATATCACAATTTTTAGCGATATAACTTCTACCTCAGCCACCAAGCGAGCATGATGAATACGCCGTTTAAAGATGCGCGTGCTGCGTGATTTTATTCAAGACAATGGAGTTCGAGCGCGACAAGCGCGGGCGCGGCTTTTTATCGCAAAATTCGACATTCCATGCTACTTTTTATCAACATCTCTCAAGGCCAAGCTTCACATATTTTGGGGATAATGTTATTTTCGCAACACATTTTTTTAAATAAACATTATTTGTGGTTAGAATCAACTAAAATAGAGTATTTCCCTGGTGGCATTTTCCGTTGGCGTTCATTCGCCAACGATCTGCAAACCGTTGGGTTATAGTTAGTTAGTTGGCCATCTTAGAGCCAACATTGGCCCAATGATACTAATATTAGCAATATAACCACCCGATAACTAACAATGGTCCAACCGCAACTTTTGCTACCGTAGGGTGAACAATGTTGGGATAAAGCATTGTTAACGACGTAGGCGCAATATCGTAAGCCGTATGATTTTATTTGTATTAACACGACTATTTTATAAACTGTACGTATGAAATATTGATCAATTTAAATTGAAATAGGGATGCATTTCAAAGCACTTTTATAGTTTTGTTTAGATGTATGATTTTATTCACATCCTCAGTTCAATACGAAAAAAATGGCTGGTAACACTATGTAGGCCCTACGGTTACATAATGTACAATATTTTGCCGGACAAATGCGGGGGTAGAGGGGATAGGCAGCGCGCGTGCGGGTGCTCAAGTAAGCTTCACAGCGTCACGTTCTTTCTGTTACCATTTATTAGGTACCCATTTATTGAGTCATTCGGTGCTATTCCAAACCTGGGTTAGTTTTTTTTTTGTTGGAACTGCAGAAAAGGATACATATTTTATAAGATAGAACTGATACAGGTTATTAAATAAATATATCAGTTTCCTTAACATAATCACTAACACATTAATATTTTTTAGATAGACGCAAAAATGAGATACATATGGATTTAACTAATAGTTTACTACAAATAACATACAACAATCTGAAATATACACAGCCTAAACATTAAACGTAAAACTAACATGCACATGCACACAACTTGGGTTAGTAAAATAGTAAAAGATACCGTTTTTTAGATACTACTGTTTAAGAGCGCTTTCTTCAACTCAGTTCTTTATCGATTGTATGAACAATTGAATAAGTCTATATCAATAAGTTTTTCAACAAATAATTTACACATTCTATATATTGGAGCCCTATTACCGGCGTTTGTTCTGACTTTGCGCAGTTCTTAGTTATTACAAAAAATCGATTGTATTTATATAATTAGTGATATACAATTATACATATTATGTGATTACATACAAATGCACTTTTTTTGTTTCTAGTCACATAGGTTGTTTCATGTAAAAGTTTCAAAAACTCACAACTAGATGGCGCTAATGGTAGTTACATCGCGATATCGTTTTGTCACTATCTAACTATGGGATGTCGAATAACCCGAGTTACACTGTACGTAATCAATATATGAGGCATTGAAAGAAAGAAAGGAGGCCAACATTTCCAGACAAGATTAAAAATCATTTGAACCCATTGTTGGGTAACTGTCAGTAAGATACGCAGGGCCACTGTATGCAAATATACGTGGGCTCAACTAAAAAAATAGTGGGCAAACCTTACTGTTGGCCAACTAACGATAGCTATGTGGGCCAACCGTGCGCCAACAATAAATGCTACTAGGGTTGTTTTTCTTTTCTCGGAATGTGATGTAAAATTACAATTCTTTTCACTAAATAAGTCCCATTGATTAAGGTATTTACACATTAACAAAGTGATATTTATTTATAAAGCCAAATTTATACTGGAGGCTTGGTAATCAATCACTATCACGAATCAATGAAAAAATTGCGTGGCGTTGCGTCGTGTCGCGTCCCGTTGCGCGCGACTTCCAGTCATGACCTCATGCTTGCATCTATCATGCTATCTTAATTATTTATACGCACAATATTACTTAAATTAGTAATTAAATTAATATTTCTGTTTACTCGTCCACTTTCAAAAGTAATCCAAAAAAATTATTTGTCCTGAGAGAAGGGATTGCCGTGAATTTTTTATTGTCGTTATAAGGAATGAATAATAACGTACGTAATAATGAATAAATGAGTTGATTCTTTATTGTACACATACACGACATTAAAAAGAAAGAAAAACAAAGTTTTAATACGTATTATAGTTATCGATCTTCAAATACCATTATATTGTTATAACACGCAGGTTCGATCTCCGGTCAGGCATGCAGCAATAAATTTTTTGAAATTTTATGAAGGAAAACATCGTGAAGAAACCTGCATGCCCTAAAAAGCGTGTAATTGTGACTGAAGTACGGCAATAGGGCTCACCACCCATCACGTTGGGACGTAATAATAGTCGGTGAAACGCGGGTGTACCGGGTGTGGAGAGTGACTTGCATTTCACAGTTCACACACGGTAACACCTCTGACACTCTGACTGAATACACGTATTTATGTCGTGACGATATGTTTTTTTTAATGGTTGTTTTAATAACTTTGCAACGACACTCTAACTGTTGGCTCTCTAAGTTTCTAAGGACACTTATACTAAGTTGTTGGTAGTTCACACAATGTCTTCTTGAGAAGAGAGTTCTTTGATAAGAGTTCTCAAAAAGACTTCTCATGAAAGCTTTGAGGCTGTTGGGAAGGTTCTTTACATGTCTAAGCTCTACTAGGAAAACTTGTTTCAGTTTTCATTGATCCTCTCAGGAATTCATGAAGGTTTATGTAAATAAATGATTAGATTTGTGTTATTATTTTATTCAGATGAGTATTACAATGCAATTTTCGAATTAATACATAAGAAAAAGTTAATAAAATAATAATAAACTTACAAGGAGTACATAATAAATACTTATTTAAACCATGATAAATATATATAAACCATATTCTCGAAACTGCTGGAGAAACTTGTCAACAAGCGACTTGTTATCGTGCGCCGGACCGGAACACTTATCTTAATTATTGCTGCGTATATATATCTAAACTCATGTTTTTTATGCTATTAAACTATAATAAAGTTTCTATAGATAGACTTATGGTGTCAATGGATTCATATTGTAGATTAATTCTATTAACTTGAGAAATATGACCCCTTTGTTTATTTAATATGCCTAATTAGAAGTGAGATACGTATGGTACAATGGTACAATATTTTCAAAGAAGGCTTTTAATTATTTTCTAACAGCATGCAAGAATCGTTCCTGAACTTTAAATTCCAACCATGAAATCTAAAATCCGTTTTGAATTTGTTACAAAAACATACCATTATACCAAAAAGGTAGCAAAAAATAGTAGCATAATTTCTTGCGGCGTTTGAGTGGAATGGCAAATATAAAAAAAAATTAGCCAAAGTATCGAATTTTAGCATTTATTTTGGTTTGAGATGCATTGTTTATTGCTATGTAATGTTTATTTTCACCAAACAAGGCACAAGGCAACAATAATTCACGAATCTACAAAATGTAATATTTTTTTTGTATGTACGTCATCAATTTTTCGGTTTCGTTCCGATGTTTTTTATCATTTTTTCATAAGTATAACTTACACATATTGCATTTTTTTAGATACACATCAACAATTGGAATCTACATACTATTTGAGCAAAATTTTAGATAAAAACAACCAAAAACTACACACTTGCCACATTTGTAAAACAACCAAAACGGAATGATTTTCGCCTTTCTCAGACACAGAAAAAAACAATTGTCAAATACCATTTAAGACGTGAATATGGTCTACACACTATCTGACTAGAGTGGAAACCACACACAACCGATACATTCAATATAACAACAAAGTTATGACGACGCAATTGAGCACGCGCCGCAAAGCCACTTTCGCGGCTCTTGCGCATTCAAGGCTTTTTAATAAAGCCACTTTTAAGCTCATGCGCTTTTGTATAGGGATATTTTTATATTTTTGTTATTTGCCGTGGTCTCAGGATCTATTAAATTAAATCTGTACTCTGAGGCCGTGATAGAGGATATAATAACGCGTATTCTATGATGATCAGTTGAATATGTGATATCAGTAAAAATCAGTTATCCATTTACTCTGTCAACCTTTAAACAGAATGGTAAGTATATAAGTACTCTTACATATGTTACAAGATCCGGCAAACTACAATAAGAAAACAGGAAAAAATACATTTAGTCGCATATAAAAAACGTCCAAAAGCGGACATTTTACATATGTAAAAGTCAGTCCCTAAGGGTCGACAGGACAAAAAAGAAAGGTTTTAGTCTGTACTATTTATGTCAAGGAACCCTGAAAAGAATAATGAATACATAAGAGTTTGGATGTAACATATAAATTGGTTGTCAGCATACTTGATTGATGGGGTTCGCAAAAACTTGACCTGAATTAGGAAGCATTCCTGTGATAGAAATAGAACAGGCATAATGACACGTGGTAACGCGTTCAGACATATTGAAGACAACCCTCTGGAAATGTCGTGGATTTATTAATACATATACTAATATATAATATCCTTTTTTATTTCGCTAGAGATGTGTACCTGCTTCGATTCTACATTATTACATAAATAACAATAAAATAATAATGATCATTTATTAGAAACAACAGGTCCAGACAGGTGTCTACTCTATCACTGAATGAACGTGACTCTACATTATTATAATAATAATGAATAATATTTATTTATTTGCGTAAAAGAACTTAGAATTAATACAATCAAAAAAGGATTTTACGGCTAGTAAAAATGTTTTGCCTAAACTAAACTACGAAAAGTAGCCTGTATTTTAGGCACAAAATGGACAAAACATAAAGAAGACTTAAAATAACAAATTGTTAGCTTAAAAATTTAATAAATGATTGAAATAAAAGTAGAAGTAAATTAAATATATTACCTTCAGAATAATTGAAATATTACACTAAAATTTAACTAAAACATTAATAATTACATCTAATTTACCACTGAGAGTAGGTTTTCCGTCTCATCGTAGGACTGACATTGTGACCATTCAGAGACTAAATTTTCGCATTTAAAGCTAGTGAGCAAGTAACTCAATTATTTCATTGTATAGGTACGGACCTAAAAATAAAAATGATTTTTGCGCGCAGGGTGAAGGGTGCATGTCTGAGCACAGACTATGTCCTTGCGTCCGTCTCTTGTTAGTGATTTGCGGGTTGCAAGCTGTGGATTTGTGCTGCATTAGGACTATTTTCAGAATGAAAAGTTGGCGGACCGTTAGTACTTTGCAAGACTGATATAGTTTTCTAGTTGGGAAATAAAATGGTCAAAAAGACAAAATCTTCAGTATCGTTCGTTGTGCTCGTTCAAGGGTTAATAGAGTGCTCTTAGCAATTCCGCCCCATGATGAAATACTGTATGTTAGAATGGATTGACAAAAGGCTGAGTATACTTGATTTAGCAATTTCTTCTTAGCAAAGCCTCGTAGTTTCTTAAAACCAAAAATAAGTTTGCGGAATGTTGCGTTATGTATCTAGTGTCCCATAATATAACTATATATTATAGTAACCTGATTCTTATGGACACAGGGTATTCCTTTCGAAATATTCTTTCTATTATGATGTTTTTGATGACGACAAGCTCAGTTTTTTGAAAAAGGGTAGTTTGGCAAAAAATCGAAAAAAAACGAACAAAAGTTGAAAAAACATTCTTTGGCTAAATTGATTTTTTTCCATATCCAGCCCCTAACTTAAAAAAGCTCCTGTGACCTGCTCTATGGGGGGGGTGCTGCAGGACGACGACTGCTTTGTCTGTTTTTTGGGGCCATTTCAAACAAACCACAGACCGATTCTAAAACGAGGGCACACACCAAAAAATGACAAAAAATAAAAAAAAAACATAATATGGCAAGTAACATGTTGCGGCTGCAAAATTTTTGCCATAATATGGCGTAAAACACCGCAGAGACATGTAATTTCAAAGAAAAAAATCACTGTAAAAGCGGCCAAGGACAATGATTTTATTAAGCTTAGGTGAAGGCATAAAACTATGCATATCAACAAAGTTATCTCGATTAAGGCTTGGCCTATGGTGCACGATAATCTTACTGAGTGATTTTGAACTTCAGTATGTTGTCACAAAACCTAAATTCTTGGACGAATATTCGTCCAAGTCAATATTAGAACGCTCGCTTCGTGGACATAAAACTCAAGCCGTTTAGAAATAAAACGAATTAATAACTTAAAAAAGCATAATTTTCAAAAATAAAATCTTACGAGTGAAATGTGTCCAATTAGGTAACCGACACACGTTTGAAAGCACGTTTTCAAGTTTTATATTTTCATTAATTCTCATTCCCATTCTTTATTGTACACAAAAATATGCAATTACACAAGTTAAAAATTAAAATTAGTATACAGCGGCGAGCTTATCTCTACGATAGATTTTTTCCAGCAAACCGTGAAAAATAATAGGGAGTAGATAAAAAAGGAAAACGTAATTATATGTGTTTATACTTCTACAATACATAGATATAAATATACATAAACATTTACATTACATTGATCAGATAAGTAGTTGACTCAGCATACTAAAGCAAAAACCGTTGAAAGACCAAAGGCAAGCCCTAAAGTAGTTATGTGCAAAAACATTGTTACTGAGCTAATGGTTTATAAAGTATCGTAAGCACTTCGTAAAAACAAATCCGATACCTTAATATCTTCTCGATTTATTAAAGAAACCTTATAACAGCAAAGATAAACTGTTTAAACTTTGTAAGAAATATACGAAACTATTTTTTTGACAGAAATTTTCCATTTTATTATTCGGAAGCTAACATTTCTGTTATTTCGATTAAAATGAGTATGTACTTAATAAAATTATGTGCATATATTTGTATTTTTTCTGGGAGTTCACGAAAATATCAATGTGAGCATGGAAAAGCCTGCTATGGATAAATTTATTATATCCATGCCTGCCAGTGAATTCAACTGACACCATAATTCGTAAAAAAATATATATATTAAAAGATTTGTCTTTATGTTTTAATACGGTGCAATGGCACATCAATGACCTCCACTATAATCAAAAGGGTCAACACACGGCCTTACCAACAGCAGAAACCATAGCTCCGTAATGCTC
This sequence comes from Ypsolopha scabrella, assembly GCA_910592155.1. NCBI lineage: Eukaryota > Metazoa > Arthropoda > Insecta > Lepidoptera > Ypsolophidae > Ypsolopha > Ypsolopha scabrella. The sequence continues at coordinate 9,689,825 of OU342969.1, forward strand.
AGGTATAGCAGTCTATTAGGTAATGTAAGAAATATGCCTTCCATTCTTTTGCTACGGCTCCACGCCTCTCTTTCATTATTTAAAATTTCCTTGCAGTCCCCGATATAAGGGATCGTTGTTCGGCATAACTGTAAAAATATATTTGGGTTGTAACTTACCTTCTGTTCCCAATGTAATGGTAAATGGTTTTACCAGATCGATGTCTATATAAAAGTTGTAGACAGACGGTGTGTCGCCGGCACTTTTAACGTTTTTAGCCTTTTACTAACCAGGCCAGTGAACTCGCCGCTCGTGTGAAATGACCTTTAGGGGCTTAACAAATAAAAAAATATGTTAGAGAAACTAATAATATCAGGGCTAGGTGGACAGGAGTTGGTAAATAGATTTCAGTTCTTCACGTGTCGTCGAGGAAAATAGTAATTTTAAAGACACTTCCAATATTGTAAAGACTTTTTGATTTTCTAGGATTTACGTACAAGATATCAACTTTAATAGCTACTTGCTTCTAAAGATGTTTCTTTCCCCAATTGTATTTTTACCTTTTTGGTTCAAACTTTCCTGATGAGTTTACTTGATTTTGCAGAAAAGTTGAGAAAAAGACATACACATAGCAATAAAAAAATATAGTACTAAGCCCATCGAACGACATAAATAAATAGTATAAGAAAACAAAAAATCCTATTCCGTGAAATGAATATATCCGCTGGAATCTTGTCGCGTATCATCAAACAAGTCCTGAAGCTAGGTGGCTTGCTCGAAACGCCGCCTTCGGTGAAAAACACGGGGATATTCTTTTTACCGATGAGATTTTTTTCCCGTCGATGAGTATAGCCACAAGCAAAATGATCGGGTGTATGCTCTTAGCTCCAAGAAAGCCTCTGAAATGATCAGTAGAGTCCAGCGTGGACAGTAGAGGACACCACCCTGCATCAGTAATGATTTGGTGGGACGTGTCATTTCATTGAGTGAAAAAGTATTTTTCTATGAAAAAAGTAGGGTGGAAACTTCAACTAATTTGTATCAAAATAGATTAAAATTAAGTTAAAAAGCTTAGAGATGGTGTAGTGAAATCTCTTAACGATACCTTTTTAGGGTTCCGTAGTCCGACAAGGAACCCTTATAGTTTCGTCATGTCCGTCTGTCCGCGGCTTAGCTCAGAGACTATTAGTACTAGAAAGCTGTTATTTGGCATGGTGACTTTAATTTATGCAGCCTAACTCATACTGGAGGCTTGGTAAGTGATCAATAACACGGATAATTGATACTTTTTGCTAATTTCGCAAAATAGAATGTTGACGCCCTATAGTAATTGACTCGGGGCTAGGCTTGCGTTTGTAAGGAACACGAAAAGAATAATTCACGAATTTCCGTGTTTCAACGGCTGTAGCTACGCAAGGCACCAAATTCAGTTACCAAGTCCAGCTCGGTCGTATTAACGTAAGTTATCTACACGTTATTGATAATAAATCATTCGTCCAAGCGATGGTTTAACCAATCCGAAAAAATTCACAGATGTAGTATATACCTACATAATGAATTTATAAGGAAAACTACCACAGCTACGAAGGCTTTACAGGTTTATGAGTACAGGTCGCGCAAAACTTTTAGTCCCCTCTAAACGACAATGTATGGGCCATTCTTCGGGAGAGCAACTTCCGAGCGATCTAGAAATTTGGCACGATCTGTAAATAGTAGACCAAATGGCAACTACGGAATCCTACACTGCGTGTGGCCCGACACGCACTCGGCCGGTTTTTCCAAACATGTTTTGGACTTCAGTAAGGTTGACGATTGGCCCTTGGCTGGCCCAGATTTTAATCCTCTAAGCTACAAAACTAATCTGTGTTAGAGGGCATGGTCTGCTGATAACGATACAACAATTTGGAGTCGCTAAAATAAATCTTTACGAGAAGTAGTGGATAACTTTGCAATGGAGATAATGCGTAAAAGCAGATGTGTGGCCTGAACAATTAAAGTCCTTTGTTAAAGTCAGACATTTTTAATAAAAATATCTTTTGTTTTTCATGATTACCCCTTAGGTTCAAGCCACACAGAAACGGCGCAGCGCGCATCGAGCGCGTGGGCGACATTCAAATTTCGTACAAAACGCATGAAAATAAAGACGCAATTATGGTTCTACGCCCGACACCGCCTGAAACAAACCATTCAGTGTGTTCAAATTGCTACTTTATTTCCATGCGTTTTGTACGAAATTTGAATGACGCCCGCGCGCTCGATGCGCGCCGCGCCGTTTCTGTGTGGCTTGCACCTTACGTTTACACAATAACGAGTATTGTAAAAATATTACATTGCGTTCAAATAAGTTGTTCTTGAAACGCCTAGTATCAGTGTAGTCTGATTAGTTTGTCCGATGATCAGACTAGTTTCACCTGTATAATTATTATTTGTACTTATTATGAAAGAATATATTTTCTGTATATTATACCTATTCGTTTTGATAATAATGCATACAAGAAAAAAAAAACAAATAGTACCTACGCATATTTATTCTACCTATATAGCTGTGATGATATCACATTTATGATTGCAATCAATCAGTTAATAACTGAAACTCTGTCAGTTGTCCTTACTAATTAATGGTCTATTTTTAACTCTTTTGTTGTTTATTGAGACACGTGTTTGTATTTCTCGAACGGGTAATGACCAGTTGTCTGCGGATTACAAGCTTTTATTTAATTTCACTTGTGTTTTTGTATGTCTGGGTCAAATTTTGAAACTGAATTTTTAACCAGCTTCCCCAATCCCACTGAGCTGAAATTTTGCATACGCATTTGGTTTTAGTGACAATGCACGATAGTCTCTTTGACATGGGTATAAAAAAAGGATTTGACGAGGCGAATAAGTTAAGCTAAGTGACATCATTTTAAATCCAATATGGCGGACTAAATTTCCTTTACCGACTTCATGACGTGGGTTTCAAAATAAAGATTTTTCCAAGCAAAATACGCGATGTTGGTAATTCTAAATTTAATATAGCAGACGCTCCAAGATGGCGAATTAAATCTCTTGCACCCTCTTGACCCTTGGAATGTCTTAAGGGCTAGTTTTGTGTGCAGTGTCCTGCTAATGTTATATTATATTAGTGCAGTTAACGCTATACCTCGCCTTGTAAATTTTTGTCCGCCAATAGTCATTCACGCTAAACCATTATAGTTTTTTTTATTCTAAGTTGTAATTTCATTCAATAAGTGCAAGTTGCAACTAACAACAAGTAACTGATGAACCCGAAAACCTCGCAAATAGAAAAGCCGGGGCTAGATCTCCACAGGCAAGCAACAAGGGTTTCCAACTGATCACGCGAGCCGCTTGCATCGACGGATCGCTCGGGTGGTTCATTCAGTGGGTAATTTTTTTTTTCACAAGTACTGTTAAGCACGTAAAAGATCTGGCTAAATTTGACTCTAGAAAAAATTACTGTCCTTACTTTACTTTAAAATGCTAAGGTTTTACACCGATACTCTCTATACATATAAAATGCAACGTCTGTCTGTCTGTCTGTTTGTTCGTTCGCTTATAACTTGGGAACCACTCAATGGATTTTGATGCAGTTTTCAATGAAAAATATAACATTTCTTTGGGAAGGTTTTAGGCTATGTATCATCACGCTATAATAAAAGGGAGCAGCGCAATGAGAGTTTTAGTGAAACATGTGAAAGGTTTGTCACCGTAGCGTATTCGACCGTCGTGGGTTCAATCCCCCACACCGGTAAAAACATCTTTCGCTTTTAATTTTTATTTTTTTTATTTTAGGCTCAGAATGAATAATTTCTTTCGAAAAAAATAATTAAGCTGACATTATATTTATCCTTTTACACAATACAAGTACCGCTTGAAAACAGTGGCTCAACGAGCAGTTTACACTGATTGTAGGTACATTATGATTTTAGTAACTTTTGTATTGTAATAATATCAAATAAATATAAATATTTTGCTTTTGTTAGCTTTTCACTGAGTTAAATACACAATAAGAAGTTCATAAATTGAAAATTTTCAAGACATATTTCGGCCTACTTTGGGGTTGGAATCAGGGGAATAAATGATTATAATTTAGTTACAATTTATAAAACCTTATATTACGACTGATTAGTAAAACCTACGTTTAACAAAAGTCATAAATAAAAAATTGTATATTAGAAGAGCCATCTGGTGCGCAGTGCACCAAACACCCTGACATTTAAAAACGAACGCAGAGTACATTGAATAGAATCAGGGATGAGCAGGAAATGCACATGCAATCCGCTAGATGGCATTGAGTAACCAAGTTACTAAATATGACATGACTGTATTTTCTTTGTCTAAAGCAACTATAACAGCGATGGAATTTAATGCAATCAATTATTAATTTAAATATAAAAATAATAAGTAGTGTCTTATTTGACTTTGAGTTCAATACGGAAACTGAAATATAGATTTGCCTTAGCCGTCAAGCCATATTAGTGACTAAAATTAAATAGTTATTTCGTGTTGTGTCCGTTATTATAATCACAAAATATTTGTGTTATTACATTACTATGTAACGTTTTAAGGGTTCCGCGACGCCGTCTGTCCGTCCGTATGTCACGGGTCTCCTTGCAGATGGAATGAGTTACCTACAGATCTGAAAATGTGGATTTGTGGTGTAAAATGTAACCAAAACTGAATATTGAATAAAAAAATGAATTAAATAAACATTCAGGAGGGGTCCCATACATTAAAAAAACTTGAGAACCACTCAATGGATTTTGATACAGTTTTCACTGAAAGATAAAGCATTTCTTCGGGAAGGTTTTAGGCTAGGTATGTGCCTATTAGGTTATCGAATTCTAAAATCGGTTAGTTACTCTATCTAGTTATTGAATAATGTATAATAGGAGTAAGCAAAGATACATTTTCCTTTAACTATTTTTAGATTACACTACCACTTGACAAGCAGTTACGAATCCCGAATATTAAAATTAAATTAATAGTCCACTAAATTATTTAGCGTCTTGGCAAGACAACTGAAATAGCAAAATTGTTTCCCCAATTTCCTAAGTACCCAGTTACTCGAAACACGCATTAAGAATTATTGTTCTACAATTAACAAGTTCTTTGTCCTTTAGAAATTCCCTGTTTAGGGCAGTCTATTTCCCCAGTAAGATATACTCGAGTTTACTGCGGCATGTTTATATTTGGCCCGAAAATTATTCGCACTCAAGCAAACGACTATAATATTATGCCAGTCAAAATATGTAGGGTAAAGGCAAATATCGCTCGCGCGCCTCAAGGTGAAACACTACGGAAATGTTAGAGGACCGATGTTGCTGTAAATGGATTTTGTCACGCGAGCGATCGCAAAACTTGCCTGTGTACTCGGACATTTGTTACATAAATTACTAAACAGTTTTGTGTTGAAAAAATTTACATCGGATTTTGCAAACAAAATTAAAGTGCTTCTCTAAAATACACTTCGCCCGCGTGAAAGTGTCTTTCAATCGATGTATCTTTTATTTGCGCGTATAAGATAACTTTTCGGCTTAGCGATTACATTATCAAACAGTGTGTTAACCAGGGTCATTACGATGATAATAAGAAAACCGCATACGTATCCGTTGCGTTGCGTTGTTCGTTGCGTTATTCTCGAATAAAACAGAACATACCTAAAGTCAGACAGACAAAAATTCAAAAAAATGTAGATAGTAGATCGTAAAATAGTTCTGTTTCTAAACGAGGATTTTTACTACCATTTTAGCGCCTTGTTTTTGTCGCCTTAGCGTTGCTATAAAATCTATGTTTTTGTTATTTACTACCAGTATTGTTCGGTGGTGAAAACTTTTTGTACGACTTAGACTCCCACTTGGCCTGATTTTAAACACCAAAGTAAAAGAGAAAATATATTTCTATGAAGTGTGAAGTGTTGTGACGGAGGATCGCCAAGAGTGGCGAAATTTGTGAAAGGCTTCGTCTAGCAGTGAACGAAGGCTGATGGAAGGATGGATGAAATTTTAAAAGATATTGTTGCGGAGAAGGAATTATGTTAAGGAAAGTAGTTACGAAGTACGAAGCAGAACACTTAAAAATGCTCTTTTTGACGACTCTTTTGGGATGAGTATTTGAGTAACGACGGTTTACTTTATTGTGTGGACTGACAACCATGAAAGTGACGTTTATAACATCTGTTATGTTATGTCGTGCATTTTTTATTAATAGTAATAATAATATTTTATAAACCTTTAAATAAAATGAAATGAAATAAGTTTATATACTATATATGAATATATTAATGTAATATTTTTCAACTTTTTTTATTCGTCTATTAATAAGCTCACGTTCCATTTGGCACCCTCGGGTACGGATTCCTAAAAAGCGTGAATATGATATTCTATCAAGTAAATATTAGAATTCCATTCAATTCCTGAAGAGATTTCATCCTTGAATTTAAAAAAGTGGTACTGTTACGCTAAGTCCTTGTGTTTCATAAAGCAGATATAGTTTTAAAAGAAAAAGTAAGCCCTCACGCTAATCCTCTTGGGAAAAGTTAAAAAACTTTAATACTTCGTAAAGATTATATCATTTTTATAATGTTGCATTTGGCTACAATTTCACTTTTTTAGTGCTGTGAAGCCTGACAGTAATATTCGACATAAAATGTTATATCGTATGTAATAAAAAGTATGTTAAATACCTTTTGTACACAATGTACGGGTTCAACAAAATAAATGTTACAGAATATGCTTTAATATACACCACATATGAATTTCCAAAATTTTTCGAAAGAAGACCCGATACTATTGACGATTCCAGATATATTCCAAGGATTCTAGATTGAAAAATTTGACAAAATGGGCTTTCTACCTAATAATAATAATAAATATCTTTATTTCAGGTCACATTAAGTATTGGAGCATACAAAACCCATACAAATTAAAACTAAAATTTACACATTAAAATGTGATAAAGACTTAGCGTTAATAGTACATTTTATAGCAAAAGTGCGGAAAATGCCGACTTTACGCAAGCGCAGCGTGCGTAAAGTGGTCATTTTACGCACGGTGTGCTATAAAAAATGTTTATTTAATGTAATATTTTCAAAGTATATTAACATAATTAATAGTAAGTAATAGTAGTAACATAATTGCAGTTAATCCAGCTTAAAATTAAAATACAAGTAAAAAAAATTAAAGTATTAAGAAGTTGTATATACAGACGAAATGGTTAAAATAAATAAATGGTTTAGGTTGCTATATCTAAAATTTCCCATTGTTATTACAATGCACAGACAAATGTCAAAGGACTTCGAGTTAAATTTTAAAACTATATATAAAGTAATAATCTATGGTTTTACCCTTTTCACATCAAACATGTTATCCAGATTAATTTTTACCAATAATGTTTTTGAAAACTTTCATAGTTATGTCATATGCCACTATTTTATTTTATATTTTATATCCTCGGCGAAAACGGTGCGATTGGACTGCCTTGTTATAAACAAAGTGACGACACGACCGCGATAAGGAGTCGACCCCTGAAGTTGACAACTAAACTGGGAAAATTACTAATAAAGTAAACCTTATCCCATACGAGATAAGATTTTCGTGATACAGCAAACTTACTGATGTATTTTTTTTAATGCAAGTGCTCGTGAGCCCCATTATTATTTATTTATTTGTTTGTTTATAAACTTTAGTACACGTACACGATTCCACAACTGCGAGTCACTCACACATGCTAGGCTGCAGCAGAAAACCAGCGTTGTGTCGAGATGATTACCTACCTCGTAGGTATATCATGTCAACACAGCATCATACTGAGATGCGGCCATTTCGGTAGCATCAAATACTTATAATAGGTAGATTTAGTTTGTAGTAGTCTCGAGTTTTATTTTATTTCTTTTACTTTTATTGTGTGTTACCAAATAAATTTATTTTCTTTTTTCTTCAAATTGCATGTAGAGAAAGGTATTTATTGGTTCTTTCTTTCTTTTATTATATTTATCTTATTTACTCACACCATGCATTGGAAAACACAGTATGATACACGTGAGTAAGGGCAATAATTTACTCGTGAAGTTTAAAACACTCGCTACGCTCGTGTTTTAAATCATCCTCGTGGTCTTTCCTTCCTTGTCTTACTTGTAGCGTGATGGGTGTTAAGCCCATCGCCGTACTTTGCTCAGTTAAACTACCTTCCGAACCATACTTACCGAACACAAAATGTGCCCCATACACATATATATTATTCTATCAACCCAGCGTGTCGCACTTTCATTTCCTAAAATCAACCCTCAAATTGCGGGTCGTCAACATTTTTTAACGGACAAGAGAAGCCCAAATTTATTCAACAATCACTCAGGTACTCGTACCCCTGTCAATTGCTATCCAACTCCTTTCAATTCTGAAAACGTTAGACCCTGCTCGCTCTCTCTTTTCTTGTAAAACATCGCCAGCACATCCAATATTGATTTTCAGAATTCGCGTGCCGGTCGCGTCCGCAATTTGGGGTTACGAGTGTGCCTACAAGAGGTAGGCTGTGAGGCAGGTGAGTCCGACCACTTCCCCCTTCTAGCCTGAATCTCATAAATCAACTAAGCTTTACGTACTTTATCTGATAAGCTTTGTTGTCCTACTTCACAAACTTTGGAATCAATGGCAACGGGCGTTATATTGCCTGCGGCGCTTTTAAGAGGGCTATGCGTGCTGGTGACCTTGAGGGTCGAAATTAGTCGCTGGTTTTACAGACGTTATAAAGGTAAAAAAAATAAAAAAAATATGTGATAAATACAGAATATCTTGAATAATGTGCCTTGATTAGAATTAGAATTTTAAATTTTTATCAAAATCTTTTACTAAATAAATATCAGTATGCAAAGAAAAATTTAGGTGGTAGAGCTGATGCCGGGATTGACTGTGGAGGTACCACCATCTTACTCGTAAATCCTCCCGACGTTATTCAGGGGAGAGAAAGAGAACAGCTCTCACGCAAAACCAGGCGGCCCATCATTGCCTGAAAAAACAACTAAATCCCGAAATCGATACTCAAAATCAATAAGAAGTCTCAAATAAGGTAAAATAGAGGGTTACAAAACATTTTAATTATGAACAGTAAATAAATCAATCAATTGACGTTGTTTGTTCATACTCAATTCATTATATACATTGACGTACTACCAAGTGGACATCGGGTCTGTGCTCAAAAGTGTCCGAACCAAAAGAGAGTCAAAACCATTGAAAATTAAAAAAGGTGTAAATCAAAATTAAGCCGTGCAGCAATGACAAACGATTCAAATTAAAATGTTTTGTTTCTTAATATTTTAACACTTTTTTGGTAAATTTTATACTACACCCGAGGTCCATAGTTTGGTATGTCAATGATTATGTACATAGAGTAACATTGATATGTTTTTTTGATAGTTATTGATATCCTTATTATTGCAACATAATCATTCCAAGTCTGTCCTTTTAATTATATTTGCGTCATCTTTCCACTTAAAACCAAAAACCAAACTTTTTAGTAAACAAGTCTTTTTATTACTTACTAGCCTTTCGCCCGCGGCTACGCCCGCATTTATTCAATATTTGCCCTTTTTAGGCTTGGGCGTTGTTTTCTCAACAACCCTTGTAGCTTAAATGTTTTCCAGTTAAGATGGAACATACATATAGACAAATTCTAGAAATCGTAGTTTTAGCTTCCGTATAATAAGAATTTAATTTAAAAAATTTAAAAAATATTTCCGTCCATTGCGTCCATGTGAAAAGTTATGTTAGTACTTTAGACGTAATGGACCCAAAAATTCACTCCTATTTTGCGCTTTCCAAAGACGCAGCGATCGTCGTAACAGCCACTTGGCAATGGCGCTAAAATTAACGTTATTACAATATCGTTTCCGTCCATATTTGTACCGATAACCATCGAGTTACTAATTTAGGGTATAACGTGTCTCAAATAATATGAATTAAAACAATTAAGACGGCATTAAACCGACTTAGTAAATGTAAGCGTATATTCAAATTCAATCTAGTGCTGGATTTTATCGTAACTCTACTAATTTATACGCCATACTCCCCCACACGAAATGTTAAACAAATTATTCTGCTATTGCATTAAATATACCTTTGTACTTTCTGAAATATTTCAGCGGCCGCGAATTACTTTTTAACAATCCGTAGCTTAATGATAAATTGGGCAAAATGACGCCTACTTTATCAGTCATAGTTATGCATTAAGGGCCGATTCGACCAAGCAAATTTAAGCTTGGTATAAGTGTTATCTCTAGAATAAATCAGGAAATACTCTGGAGTAAACCCATTTTACGTTTTACCAACCACTAATCCCGGGTTACTTTCGTAATACTCCGGGTGTAGCGCTATTCTACCGATTCTCGCGGTATACCGACCCTTACCCATAGATTAAGTTCAAAAATCAAAATGGCGAACGAAGAGAACAGCTTCTATGTCAAACAAACACTCCGTCCGTCCGTGAGAGTACATCGATAAGTTTTTATTATTATGTGGTGAAAAGTAATTATCTACCAATTAAAATGATGTCACGCTGCCTAAGAGATATGATTGACGAGTCCGACAGTGACGAGAGATTTTAAGACCTAGGCGTCCAAGAGCATTGTTTTTCAGGATCTTCTTATTTTCGATGACGCCAAAATGTTCCTCCACAAGGTCCAGCAATAAATGCTTCTCGGAAGGTAATGCTCGGAAGGACTATGCTTCCGTTTCTCGTTGTCATTTTCCATATTTATAAACCGATTCAATAATCAATAAACTTTTACAGAGCAAAGAACAATTCACACACGCAAAAGCAACAAACGACAGAATAATAACCTCCTAAATTATTTTTTGACGTTTGACGCCTGCCTGTAAGCCGGCAAAATTGAAGTAATGCGACATTTGGTACTTTGGTTAAAGGAATATTAGCACAGTTATTTTGTCGGTTTATACGTTCATTCAACATTCGTTCACGTACCGTTCTTATTCTTTCGAGTTGCTATTCGAGTATAAAAATGGTCTGAAAAAATGCAACAAATTATACCAAGATTAAAATTTAGGGAGTAAATATATTTCGAGATTAGTTATTCTGGTTTAAAGCCGTAGTTGGTCGAATCGGCCCTAAGTAATTTTAATGAAAATTATTTAAGGTCCTACAATAATATGTGAAAATAATTTTAGGGTTGATCATGTATCGATAACTGATCACAATAAATAAGAAAAATTATTTTTTGGTCGAATAAATTTTTCACTTCCCAGTACAAAGTGGTTCAATCAGCTGACTCAATTTCTATGGAAAGGAGAAAAAAAAAGTTCGCGCAAAAAAATTTTTTTCTTCGTTGTTTGGTCTATTTGGGATACTCTATCATATCTCGAATTTTTTGCACTTTGAATTGTCGGACCTTTATAAGCCTTTCGTAGGATTGTTAAATTTAAAATTTTCTTATTGACTTACATTTATTTTTTAATTTAAAGCATATCATATACTCGCTGGCGACAAAAAAAATACCAATGACGTAGATGAAATCGTGGCCGGGTCAATTGCAACTGTGATATAAAATTGGATTAAAATCGGAAAATGCCAGACCTACGGTTATTGCTTGTTCTGGCTCGAGTGTTTCCAGCACTGCTGCAAATAAAATAACTTTCAACGGATTTACGATTGTGTTTCGAACAATGATAGCTTCATTTTATACTTTGGCAATACAATGACATTGTGCCAACATGTTACATGTCATTGGAAAACGGAAAACTTTTGCCAGACCGACCTCATGCCCGCTAGACCAATGATGTGAAGGACGTTACGGGTGGCGGCTGGATGAGGAGGACGAAGAGCCGCCAAGAGAGGCGAAATATTGGAAACGCCTATTTCCAGCAGTGGACGATAACAGGCTGAAAGATGGATGGAATAATAAATAGAAATTTCAACGTAGCGTCTGTAATCTCTAGACGCTGTAGACGGTTCATGTCATGAAAACTGAAAATGACACCACTAATACCAGAATTGCCGTTGAAAATCAGCCCAATTTTGAAGGTCATAAACAACATGTTTGCAGCAAAATTCATCAGCGACGGAGATGACGAGAGAACGAAACATCAGGCCGGATTTCCCTAGGGTCCTATATTTGAAGCCGGCCATTCGTTATGTTCACAAGTTCACTCTGTTGGGAAGCTTTATTTTTATTTTAGAAACCGTTTTCAACTTTATCAATTAAGTCCGCTTTTTTGTTGTCCCTGTTGTGTATTTAGTGAGGTGAAACACTGAGAGAACATTGTACTTTGTTAGCATGCTGCTATATTGTTGCACTGGTACAGTTCAACAGTTGGTGTTTTGCTCTTTTTATGGTTGCGTCATAAAGCTGAAACTCTTTTAGACAGATTTCTGTATTTGTTCGTCCATGTTTGCATCTGTTTGTCTACTCAGCGGTATAATAATAAATATTTTAGCGTTGTAATAGCTTTTTCATTGTTTTTTTATTAATATATATATGTATGTACACTTTTATATATAGGCAGAAAAAGAAATAATATGTTCGAAATATATTTCGACCCACTCGGTGTAGTCGTCCGTCGAATATGGAACAGTAGATAAATATAACCATAGATATAAACTAAACATAAGAAAATGACAGACTTAGATCTATTTTCTTAACCTATTTGTCTTCTTGCTCTCGTCTGAACTGCTTGTGTAAAAAAAATATACATACGTGTCTGTGGTTGAGACTGGGTAATAGAAATGTCTGTTGGTCAGTGTTGTTTGTTTAGTCCGGCTCCGTAGTGGGCACCAAGTGACCAAATGTAAGACGAATTAATCTACTCAGCGGTATAATACAAAAACTGCTGGCCAGATTCATTTTTATTTTTCGGTATATAATATGTCAAAGTTAGATTTTTTAATCAGCTCTTTAAAAAACTAGTTGTTTTACAAAATAGCCCCGTTATGTTAAACAGCTAAACGACCCAAAACGTATATAAAATCCTGCGTGTTATTTTGTAAAACAGCTGAACGTTGTTTAGTTGACGAAACTCTTACATTGAGAGCCAAGTTCACTTTATTGACTTTTTATAATCAAAGGAATACGTTATATGAGTATGGAAGTTAAACCATTTTAATTTTACCCGGTTTATTTGCATTGTCACGGACTCAATTTATCATCACTCTGGCTTGTAGCCGTTTTCCATTAAATCTGCTGCCATCAAAATCGTCTTCCTCGGCACCTTGAATGAAAGCTAAAAGCTTGGCCGGAAGCTATTAAGATTTCATGCAGCTTTCCTCGGGCAAGCTCAAACTCCTCATTTAGGTACAGCTTTAGAAACAAGCTGATCGTACACACCTAGCTGTGTCTGCTCAGTTTCAGTTACAAAGCAATGTTTAATATTTAGTTATTGTATACGAGTATATAATATAGGTTGATTTAATCAACCGACCCAATTCATGCTGGAGACTCGGTTAGTGATCAAGAACTAGGTTCAGTAATCCTTTTGGCCTATTCCGAAAAATATTTCTGTTTGTTCCCTTGCAGGTTAGACTAGTTTAAGTACAATCCTAGTGCAGGCACTATGGGCAAAAAAAATTGTTTTTCCAATTTCACCTGGAGTATCATTAAACCTTGTTCCTGATGACTAACCGAGTCTGCAGTATGAATTTGGTCAGTTGAATTAATTTAACCTAGTATATTATAGTTGGTGTAAATGACCACACAAAACATAAATATACATTACATATACTCACGCCTGTTTCGCAGAGGGGTACATATAACTAAGGACTTCCAATCTTAACACACCTCTTTTGACTTTTCCACATTCATCAATCTAGTCATACAAGCTCTTCTGTACCGGGTGCTTTTGATTTTGCCTTTCTTCAGTCGCTATGGTCACCTACGTCCTTCTAGGGCGGCCCGGTCGCACTGTGACATACAACAACCTTCTCAAAAGGGTTGTCTCTAAGAAATCGTTTTAAGCGATAAGACCACCAAATGTTACTGTCTTTTACATTTTTAATGTTTTCCTTTTTATGTATTTTTTATAAGGTGCACAATAAAGAGTATTTGTTTGTTTGTTACTCAAAGAATAAAGAAGCAAATAAAAACCTTCACAACTGTCTTCAAAATTTGTGAAGAAAAGTGTTTTTTTTTTTCTTTTGGAATCTTTTAATTATGGTCAGTAAATGGGTTTATTAAAAATATTCCTGTTCATTTACAGCCTGTATAAAGTACTCAAGGTTTTGTTTCAATATAAAACTTTCAATCGGGTACTGTAATTTGCTCTTATCAAATCGTGTAAAAGGCAATGTTCGTACTATACGCAGCAATTATTTATTATTATATAATACTAGCTTTTGCCCGCGGCTTCGCCCGCGTGTTATTCGGTTTATTGACATGCTTTTTGCCGGGATAAAAAGTAGCCTATGTGTTAAGTAAGGGTATAAGCTATACCCATTCTAAATTTCGTCCAAATCCGTCCAGCCGTTTCAGCGTGAAAGAGTAACAAACATACAGACACACACACACACACACACACAATTTTTGCATTTATAATATTAGTGTGATTAGTGTAATAATTGTTTATAGTCTAACTTCGAAAATAGCTGTTTTTAAGGCGAACAGGCACGCCATAGTTTTAATACAAGGTAGCCCTTTTCCCAGTTGTTTTTCGTTACAGACTAAAGTATGAGACCTCTGTATTTGGTACTGATATTTTGAAATGCACCATCTTGCCGAAATTTTGAATACTGATGTTGTTTTCAATATTTCAAGCTAGACAGATTAACATACAGAGTTGTTTTATTGCCTTAGGTACAACTATGCTAAAGTTTTACGTTTTAGACAGATAGTGGCTTTGTAAATAAGTGTATCAATCTGCAGGTTTCAAACTTAAGACTATAACGAAAAACAACTGAGAAAAGGATTACCAAATTTTATACCAAAAAACCAGCCAAGTGCGTGCGGGCCACGCGTAGTGTAGGGTTCCGTAGTTGCCTGGTATAATGCAGATCGCGCCAAACTTCTAGTCCCATATATTTAGAAGAACATCCCATACATTGTCGTGTTTAGAGGGGGCTAAAAGTTTGGCACAACCTGTACTTGCAAACCTGTAACTGTACTTAGCTGTGATAGTTTTCCTTTTAAATTCATTATATATACTACTTCTGTGAATTATTTCACATATCTTTAAACAACCGTTTAGCCGGCAGGGAGGGGCATGACTCTAACAAAAATGTGCACTTTAAAGCTTAATATTTCGCCAACGAATGCCTAAATCTAAAAATGGTTGTGACACACCCACAATGTTTTTAAACGACCTATCCAACAATACCCTACAGAATGAGATAGACGAGAAAAAAAAATCATCCCCAGTTCACGTGGGTTCCCTTAAAATATATTTTTCGAGATTTTATTTTACCATTTCGTCAGCGTGATTAATATTTATATCCATGCCCAAATTACAGCTTTCTAGTACTAATAGTCTCTGAGCTAAGCCGCGGACAGACAGACGGACATGGCGAAACTATAATATAAGGGTACCTCGTCGGACTACGGAACCCTAAAACGTGGCGAGTTTGGCGTTTTGAAATTACCACGGATATATGCTGGTTTGGTACTCGTTAACATAGTAATGGAAGGCTGTTAGTTGCAACCTCGCCTTACACTATACAAGGTGTAAATAGAGTTAAATAAAACCACATACCCTACGGATCATACTAAACGACTATTTAAAAAAAACCGCGCAAATTTTCAAAGAAGAAGATAATATATTAAACTGTAACTCAAAGACTTTATCTCGTAGGAGGAAGTCTATTTTAAAACGCTACACCGGAACAGCTGTTTCATGGAACACGCTCTCTCGAAACTAGCCCGTATTTCGGTGCGTTAGGGTTCACGCATTTTTGTTTGGAAGTCAATTATTTCCCAAACTAAGGGTGTCCGCGGGAACGATTCTTGGGAAAAGTGGTTCAGTAGGGTCGGTAGAATATGTGGTTTCATTTAATGGTAGAAGTCTATTTACACCCGGTATAGGTTTAAAATTTCCGATCTGAGTTAACACTATTAAACGTTCTTTATACGGTAATAGAAAAGTATCCTTTGCCATTAAGACAACTTTACGTTCCATAAATAGCGAACGGTTTCCCGTCGATTCATAAACTTTCACTTTAACTGGCCCTTATACGACATAAAACTTTACGTATATTAAGTATATTAAGCCAAATTCATACTGGAGACTCGGTAAGTTGTCAAGTCGAAGGTTCAATGAGCCTTTCTCTGAAATACACAATTACAATTTATCATTGAACCTTGATCCTGACCACTTACCGAGTCTCCATTATGAATAGGGATATAAAAAAAGGCACCTTGTATACAAGGTTTTTAAAGACTATCGGGCTTAGTCTTCTCTGTCATCTGTATTGGACTCACGTGCAAAAAATACTCAACGGATTTTGGCGTTTTTTTTTTCATTGCCTCATACAAATTCAATCCAGCCAAGTATGAATTGTATAACAGCTTATTATAAAGTTATTATCTTGTAGAAGTTTGGTAGAACGTTGAAATACAACTCAAATCAAATCAAATCAAAATATTTATTTTGCAAAATAGATACTTAAAGTATACTTTCTACAAGTCAAAGTTAATTATGACAATATACTATATCTTTAGAATATAAAAAAATATATAATAATACGGGAAATAAAATATACACCTGCATAAAATAGAGGAATCTAGGAATAAAAATATTATACCTATATATACATAATGCAATGAAGAAATAAGTTCATAAATAAAAAAGGGAAATACATACAAAAAATATTAAGGTTGGGCTACTAAAATGTAATAAAGTTATACAAAGTTATACTTTGAGAAAACATCTGATCATATAGCCATAGTTCACTAGAGTTAGAAACTTTATACCTATGTACTTTGTCTATGAATTTCTAATAGTGATCGAGCGGTGATTTCGATAACTCTGGGTCCATAAGTTTATACAACTACTAGCTTTTGTCCGTGGCTCCACCCCCGTGTTAGTCGGTTGAACGACACAAACTTTCGCATTTAAAATATTAGTGTGATGTGATTAATATTTGATATTTGCGTTTATTTTATTTTACATTTTTCTATTAAACACTTTATTTTACATCAAGGGTAACTATTTTAAATTCATTTTCATTCACAATTTCAGAGCTGTGCTCTTGTCGGTGAAGTCTTTTCCATTCTCTTCTGTACTCCGCCTTCTCTTTGACTTCTTGATACGACACGACATTTACTTTTTCTTTCACCTGATCCATGAAAGTTCTCCTGGGCCTTCCTCTCTTTCTTTTCCCCTCCACTTCTCCTTCATTATGTTTATGATATAATTGTCGTGTCGTATCAGATATCCCAACATCTTTCCCCTTCTATTATCTATAGTCTTCATCAAATTTCGCTTTTAGGAGCTCTTCATTGCTCTTCTTTTCCATCCAACTAATTCTTTCCATTCTTCGCCAACACCACATTTCAAAGGCTTCCAATCTTTCTCTGTCACGCTTTGTCATGGTCCACGTTTCACATCCATATAGAGCAATGCTCCTAATGTATACTTTTATAAGACGCTTCCGAATATTGCGCGATATGTGGACTTTGAACAGGTACTTTCAACTATTTTAAATATGTATAGGTTTTTTAATTAATTTTCTATTTTATAATGCTATTGACCGCATAATAACAAACCGGAGTTAATAACAAAGTAATTAATTTTGGAAAAAAAAGGTTTTGTGTTTACAAAATTAATAAAACAATCTTATAAATAATAATGATCTTCAATCTAATAAAATTGATATAGTAATTTTTGGATGATTAATTCGAACACTTAATTCTAATGGGGCATAATTTTTTTTAATTTGTATTTACTTACATATCGGTCGAGAAATTTTCATTTTTTATTTTTCATCTCTAGGACCTGTTTCTAAAGCTAAAGGTGTTTTTCATTGTTTCAGTTTTCATGAATTGGGAAAGCGACAGCGTCTCGTAGCTTAGGTGAAGGTAAGGAGTTTTTTTTGTATCGTAATTATAGTCATGTAATTCTTTTTAACCACGCCTTGCGCGATTTTGAATTTTTGGTGGTCAAAAGTACATTGTACAAGTAAAAGTAGTATTATTCATCCATAAAACTAATACAGAATTCAACAAAAGTTGTATAATTAAAACTCACGTGAGCTGAAATACTAAATTATTATTAAATACCGGCTTTAAATTTAAAAGTTGTATTGTTGCTAGTTCCGAAGTAAAATCTTTCTTACCTACCAAATGTCTTTCTTTACCATTTACATCCATCAAATAAAATAAAATTATTTACTCATTTAAAGGTATCTATTTAAGGACGGGATTTAAAAAACTGCAATCCGAAGGTTTACACTTCATGTTCGTCGAGTTTTTTACAGATTTAAAATCCTTTTAGTACCAAAGTTATCTCGGTGAAAGCTCGGCTGTTTGTATTATAAACTTGTGCTCTGAACTTAATTCTAAATGTTCACAGTAATGTTAAAGACCGTTTTTTTTACTTGTACCCCGTTTCTCTAGAATGAGTCGTATCACTAAAATGCTCTTTGTTTATAAACATAGTGTTCTTTACTTACGGCGTCATTATATCTTTAAGAACCACTTAGTAAGAACCGACAGAAATCAGGTAAAAAAATGTTTAGGTTCTTGTTAGAAGCATTCTTTGATTGAAAAAATAGATGTTACATTTTACATGTGTTTTGAGAATGGTATATAAAAATAAACTGAAAAATACTGAAGTTGTATTTACAACATCCCAAAAGCTAGTTACATAACCTAAATATCATAATTTTGCAACAATTCAGGGTAGCTATTCTCGCAACATTTTTCACACGCTTTATTTTCTATACGACTTTTGTGAATCGCATAATAAATGCCATAGGATGAAAACTCTACAAAGTAAAACTCTTTACAAGATATATAAAACATGTTACGAATCCATGCGAAAGGTTTTTATTTTAAAAGCTTGATACATTTCTGTACGATGAGCTGCTCAAAAGTTCATCTAAGAAGCTTAAAAGGATAAATTATACACAAATTCTTGTACTTTTATTCCACATATATTTATTTTTATTCTAACTTAGGCTACCGGTTTCGTATTACACATCATCGGGCCAACAAATTATTAATTATTTAACATGACAGAAAGAAAACAAAAGAAAACATTTTTAACAAGCAAATATAATTTTTTTTTTTTTTTTTTTTATTTTTATATTTGCTTGTTAAAAATGTTTTCTTTTGTTTTCTTTCTGTCATGTTAAATAATTAATAATTTGTTGGCCCGATGATGTGTAATACGAAACCGGTAGCCTAAGTTAGAATAAAAATAAATATATGTGGAATAAAAGTACAAGAATTTGTGTATAATTTATTCAAGATGATATTCCACCAAGAACCATCAATCGAATCCATCCAATATTTGAAGCTTAAAAGGTTTCGGTATAAAGAGCTTTTAAAAATAACCCCTTTTCCGGCTTTGCAAATTTATGCATGTGTCAGAAAGACCATCTTCTACACCGAAACGTATCAATATTTTAAAATAAAAACCTTTTGCCCGGATTATTATGTATGTTCAAAAATTACTTTAAAGAAGTCATTCTTAATAGAATTATCATCACTCGACATTTATAACGCGATAAAAAAACTCACATGAAAAATAAATCGGGTGAAAAATGTTGCAAGAACAGCCGCCCTGATGTCTAATATCGGCAAACATTTTCCATCCAAATTAATTTCGTCAGAACGACATCACTTTAATCTCCATGGAACCGTTTGATAGCTCTGACACCTTTTGGAATGCGTGCATTAAATGCCATATCCGCTTTCAGCTTCGTTCATCGCTTTACGCATGGTAGTCGTTTTGCTTCGTTCCCGTCGAAAGTACAAGGACTCACTTGTAATTTACTTCCAAACTGTCCTAACAGCAAAGTTGTAAACAGCTTCTAGGTACTGAGGGAGCCACAAAAGATTCTCAAGAGAAAATTACTTTAGGATATGCTTCGTTTGCTTAAGTGATGTCATTTGTGAACTTTAATGTTGCTTTTGTTGAGACGACAACATGGGTTTTGTTTGTTTTAGAATTTTGAATGTAAAGTGTAAACCTCCTCGATATACTTTCGTTCGCTTAATGCTTTTATAGCACACCGTGCGTAAAATGACCACTTTACGCACGCTGCGCTTGCGTAAAGTCGGCATTTTCCGCACTTTTGCTATAAAATATTATACGATACTCGTGCGAGAAACTTTTTCTCGACTCGTGTGATTGCAGCACTCACTTTCGGCTCGTGCCGCAAACTCACACTCGTCAGAAAACGTTTCATCGCTCTCGTATCGTAATGTACTATTATTGGTCGGACGTATAAAAAGTAGATCTACGATGTAAGATATTACAAGTATAGAGAAAATATATGGATTTTCTCATGGGATATAATCATACAGTTTCAGCCAGGCAACCTTTTCCGCAGCTGAAGTGAATCAAATTTTTTATGACGCGAACTTGGCACACGTGGCACATTTTGGCTCCCCTCTCGGCACTGATAATGCCTGCTCATTCATACAAATGGAACCACCTGATCCCAACAGCATTTTCTGAAAATGAGATTTAGCTTCTTATTGATCTTCAAAAATTATTGAACGAGCGATTGAAGTTCTTCGAGTCTACTTGAACAATCCGGCGTTTGTATGTATGTATGTTGTTATGTTTGTATGTATGAATGTTTGTTCAACGATAACTTGAGTATAGTTGATGGGAATGTCATGAAATTTGGCAAGGGAGTAAATAAGGCAAAAAGAATTTGAACCAAATTGGTCAAGTGCGAAACGGATGAGCGCGAGTCCACAGTTGGGGGCGAACTACTAGTTATTTATACCAGACGAAAATAAAAGTGGTTGATTTTTTAATCTGCGCCTAGTTACACTATTAATGTAATTACTTGTAGATAAGTGCAGCTTTAGAATGGAGACCACGTAGAGCAAAGCGTAGTGTAGGCCGACCTCGTGCCCGCTGGACCGACGATCTGAAGGACGTTGTGGGGGGCGGCTGGATGAGGAGGACGGAGGACCGACATGAGTGGCGAAATTTGGGAAAGGCCTATGTCCAGCAGTGGACGAACACAGGCTGATGGATGGATGGATGGATGGAAGTGCAGCCAATTATTTTGCAAAAGTATGAAATAACAGCAATTTTTCCCATTTTAGTTTTGTTATTGGCATGTTAAAGTTTTGTCCTGTACCATTGTTTTCAACTGTATTCTCTGTAAAACTAATAAACGTTTGAAATTTAAAAAAAAGTGACAGTGGCTACCATTTTTATTGGTTGCGTGCGATGATATAATGATAAACTAAAGTTTATCATTACACTTTTTTAAACTTTATACATCTAAAGAACCGATACGTATTTGTGGATTTTCTATTCTAGTGTGTTTATTATAGGTATATACGTTAATACGTATACATCCTCCTGTTTCATTTTTATCCCTTACTATTATTTATTATCTTGTAAAATTATCTCAGGCTGATTTTAGGGATCCGTACCTCAAAATTGAACAAAGGAACCCTTATAGGATCACTTTGTTATCCGTCAGTCAAGACCCTTTTTCTCGGGCCCCGTGAGAGATATCAAGTTGCAACTAATACCTCTTACAGAAGCTTACGGCCTCATAGTGCTGTGAAAAATGAGCCTTTTAACTCAACGCGAAAAAGGTTATTGCCCTTTACGTAATAAAATTACTGACAAATTAGCTCATCATTGAAACTTATAGGGTACTTCTGGTTAACTTGGAAACTTAAAATTGTGATTACAAGTAGTTCTTTCACTCTCAAGAGAAAACCCCAAATAAAAAAAATATATTAGAGAAGATATTCAAGACTCAATTAATGGACCCCTTGGATACATAGAGTTTAATTGATCGTAACTGTCAAGTTGATCTGTCATGCTCTTGGAATATGTTTGTGTTTTTAACGTTATGTACGAAACCATGAAGCCACGAGTCTCACTTGCACTCAGCCGTTGTTTTTTCTAACACAGCAATTTTATATATTTCTGTGTTGTAACCACAAATCCCTTACGGCAACAGTAAAGCTTCTGTACTGAGATCGAACCATACAAATCTGAATAACTCGGCACTTAATCAGATTTCTATGGACTGAACAGTTGAACTACAACTTTGTTTAAATTAAATGTTTCGGAACTTTTGAAATTACTGTACAAAAACGTAGTCACGAGCTCAAGGTTTTGCACCCCCTGTCTAACTATAGCAGTTAAACATAAATATTGCACGTTACGGCCGTTTCTCAAGGGTTTAATAAAAGCTCCTTCGTACTGTATTATAATAATCTGTGGTTCTGTTACAGGTACCTGTAGTAGTAATTTGAGTTTGCTTCAATAATTTATATTAAGATGCTGCGTTCTGCTTATGATTTCCAGGGCTGCCAACCGTACAAGTTTTTCCTCGTACTTGGGCAGCTAATAATCTCGTATTTTGTATTTTGAACCACGTACATTAAATAATGCCTCTAAAAGGTAATAATACCAAAAATAAAGCATAAGAAACTATTAAATTGAGGACGTTTTACTTAGTGAAATTTACTTTCATAAGTTTGCTACTGAATAAAACATCGCTTTGTGTTAAAAATAAGGCTGTGGCTCAGCTGCTGAAGCCGGCAATCACGAATTTATGGGGTCAGTGCCTAAGGAAGGGCTAGTGAAAGGCCATTTATGGGGCCAGTTCCCAAGGATACTTTCGACTTAGGCTAAAAATGTTGCCTTCATTGAAAAATCACATTATAAATTTCCCTATATCAAAATCTTGTACATACGAGTATTTGTACGAGGCTGATAGTATCCTCGTACCTCGTACGGAAGACCAAAATTCTCGTATTTGTACGAGGAACCTCGTACGGTTGACAAACTTGATGATTTCTATCTGTCAAAAGAGGAGAAAAAATCTGTTTGAAGACCTCATGTCAATAAATTTATCCGACCGTGTCTTCCAAAAACAGAACCCTAGATTATATAGTCAAAATGCACATACCAGAAATTTATTAAAATTTCTTGTGTACTTCATGAAACACACAGAAACAAAGCATCCAATATTTTATTTACATAGCCTCTAAAACACGTTTTCGACTCCACCTCCTCTATGTTGGTTACACTATACGATGCTCCAATTCTGTGACATGACCTCAATATTTTCCTAACACTGTATACTTTGTGAACACAATAACCACAATATGTTTTGTTCCAAGACTTTTCTTGGCTTCGTATAACAAAAGGATATTTGCGGACGTGCAACTTATTAGTACTTTTTTATAAGTAAGTATTTACTTACGTAAATAGATACTTTATTCATTACTTTGTACTTTTCTATTAAAAATTACTGAAATGAAGTAAGATGGCGCCTGCTAGTGTTACATCTCAGCAGGCGCCTGCTGGTGACACACAAATCTCAGCATCAGGCACCTCCTCGTGTAACACAACTATGTAACATATCAGCAGGCGCGCCTGCTAGTGTCACACAAATCTCAGAAAACGCCTGCTCTCGTAACACAACAGTGTAAGATCTCAGCAAGTGCCTAGTCAATTTGTGTCACAAAATTCCCAGCAGGCGATTGCTCGTATAACACAACAGTGTAAGATCCCAGCAGACGTCTGCTCTTGTAACATCTTAGCAAGCACCTGCCGGGGTCACACAAATCTCAGCAGGCGCCTGCTGGTATCACACAAATCTCAACATGCGCCACGTTATATAACACAGAGTATAAACATCTCGGCCGTGTTTACACACAATTTCCCATTTTCTACTACAACTTAGGAGTCTAATCTATGATGTTTCTCATATCTTCTAACTTCGATATGTTCCTATGGACAATCGCATATTTTTGAAGCAGGGTCTGCATTCTTGACAAAGATGGCGGTTGCTATCTGACCGATATTTTAACGATTTTTTTATAGTCTCGGTCGAAATCGTTCGAATAACGATCACTATCTTTGCAGTGGAATTTTTCGTGTGGCCGAATAAAAACATGTGTTGTAATTTATTAAAATATTTATCTAATTTTGTATCCCAATAATATACGAAAAGATTTTTGTGTTGTTTTAATATAATAAAAATATGTATGTAATCCTACTCAGTTCTTTAGCATTCCAGCATATTCAAACATATTCAACTTCATGCCAGTATTTCATATGACATTTTGTAATAACTTTAAGCTATGCAGGGTAAATGGTGTAAGGGGCAACAGTTTAAGTTGGCAAATTTCCAAAACAAATACCAGTTTCCATTTAGTAATTAATTTCGCTCGTTTACTGAGATTAACACTGTGTTTTATCAATGCACTGATGATATTTTTCGAACCCTTGATTATATACTGGATGTTAATATGATAACCTTTTTACTTAAAATTGGGTATTCTACCCATCAATAGAAACAACTATTACTATCGGGCCAACCCTGAAATCGCGAAAAAATACCAGCTGTTTCATACATTTAGTTCGAGTAGGTATTTAACCTTTCTACCATCCATCCACCCATCAGCCTGTTTCGTCCACTGCTGGACATAGGCCTTTCCAGGATTTCGCCACTCCTGGCGGTCCTCCTGTACGAAATGCTCACACACGCTGGGCAGGCGGGTTGGTGAGCGCGGTGTCGAAACCCTTGCACCAGTGACGCCGCTGAACGTCACCAGTCTGTTTTATATAAGGCCCGGCAATTGAGGATGGATATACCACCATCCATCGGTCCCAGGCAATGGTGGGCCACCTGGTTTTGCCTGAGAGCTGTTCTCTTACTCTCCCCCGAATAATTTCAGGAGGATTTGCGAGTAAGATGGTGGTACCTCCACAGTCGAGCCTGGCATCAGCTCTACCACCTTTCTACGGAACAGCTGATTTTGTTATCGTGATTTCAGGGTTGGCCCGATAGTAAAGGTTGTTCATATTGATGGGTAGAACACCCCGTTTTAAGGAAAAAGGTTATCATCTTAACACCCAGTATATTTCAATATTTACGGAACGGTGGAGAAAAATACTATGATGATAAAAATAATATGTCCAATATTTTATTTGGTTCCTGGACGCGCGGCTATAATAGAACCCTCTTCTGTGTCAAGAAAAATTAAATGAAACATATGTGTGCCATTGTCCAAAGTATTTTGAAATAGAATTATTCGTAGTCTATTTATTAAGTAACCACGACACACCAGCTTAAAAAGCACGCACGCAAACTATGATGGAAGTAATATATTGTAACAGTTTGCATAGAGTCAACCATAATAAATAAATAAATAAAATAAATAAATTTATGATTTCTTAAAATATTTCTTGTTTACTTTAATTGTAGTACGAGTATAATAAAATACCAAGAGAGTGATTGTCTCTAGATAAATATAGCAAAATTGTTGTTTTTTTTTAATATCAAAAACATATACATTCTTGGGATTCAGTCTTTCACACTAATAAAATAATATGTATCATATCTATGTACTTGCACAATATTCATGTCAAAGGGATTTTTATGTCATGGATGAATGGTCTTTTCAAATCTCTTGATTTTCGCTTTACGGGGTTGTGACTTATCTGTACGCCCTTAACGTAAAATTTTGAGTGATATGACAAAGGAAGGAACTCCACTGTTAATTTCACTGGTTTTATGATAACGTAGATAAGATGGCTTCAGTCCCAAGTTTTTAAGTTAAATTAAGTTTAAATATCCAAGCAGACAGACAAATAAGTCACTTAATGGTTTTTGTTTCTAAATGGTGCCATTAAACTAAGGTAAAACCTAATGAAAACAATGAGATTACGGTTACTACGACGTCAAGTAATGACAATAAAGTTTTAAAACGCAAAGACAGCTTATGCTAATTTAATGGATTCCTTAGAATCTGTAGGATTACACGAATCTGTAGGATTTACATAACAAATGGACACTTTGGTGCAGATTCAAATTTAATAAGATCATTTAAATTTGTTTTTGCTTGTTCCGATGCTTTAGGAGAACAACTTGTAAAACAATGTTAATCATGATGACTTTTGTGTTTTATTCTGAAAAATACTTGACTATTCGGAGATCGCAATTCAGTTTTTTAGTTTATAAAGTCAATATATTTTTATTATTTTATGACGCCATTCGGTAGACTTATTTTTTTTTTGCTTAAAGTTTGTTATGTTATAGTAAAAAAAGTTTGCAAAGAAACATCAGCAGGTGCAAAGGAACATGTTTGCGTAATTTTAGTCCTTTTATTTCGTCTCTTAATCTAATCTTATTGCAGATACTTTAAAAATGAATATGTTAGATATTAGATGCTGAAAATGTAATCTCATTAAAGAAAACGTATTTCAGTTATAAAATATAATAATAAAACAAAACGATGGTTTCTACATTCTGCTCTAATAGAGGAACAAACTAACTAGTAAGTTACACAACTTTATAGCAGGTATAAGGCAAGTAAACATTCACGTAAAACCTCCGGAAGCTTATTTGCGAGGTTTTAGTTCAAACAATATGGCTTGGAAACAGTCCGACACGACTGGTAATTTATTCAGCGATCCCTTAGTAAGCCCAAGTGAGGACAAACACGGCGTAAGTGAAAAGAAATAAGAAAAGACACAGACTTCTTAATAAGAATAAGGAAAGAAAGAAAAGACTGTGTTTTCGTTGCTACGATAACACATATCGTCACGACATGAAACCCCGACGAGGTGTCAGTGGTGTTCCTGAGAGTGGACTGCGAAATGCAAGTCACAGTCCACACCCGATTCACCCGCGTATGACCGACGATTATTACGTCCCAACGTGATGGGTGGTGAGCCCTATCGCCGTACTTCGGGCACGCTTTACGGCATGCAGATATCTTCACGATGTTTTTCTTCACCGTTCAGCAAGTGGTAAGTATTAGGTAAGAGCACAAATACTATGCACATAAATTCCGAAAAAATCATTGGTGCATGCCCGACCGGGGATCGAACCTGGATCTCAATATTGAGAGGACAGCCTTCTACCGCTTGAGCTACCGCCGCTACAATAAATCACAAAAAAATATCAAGCAATAAATTAATTAAAGCATTATTTATAGTGAATTACAAACTGAAAAATGCCAATTGAAACAAACGTTAATTGAGATCAGTATTTTGAAAAAATACCTCGGTCCAGAATTCGAACCTGCGACCTCTTGCTTTCACTGCAAGTGCGCTACCGCTGCACTTCTTTTCAAAATACTTTTCTCACTTGAAATTTAAATTCAATTCAATTTAATTTATTTCATTTAAATGGTTAGTATTACAAAGTGGAAAAATACTTAACCTAAGATTAGTACACTACTACTGTATTTGATACTTACTGTATTAGAACGATAACTTATAGTAACAATTTTAACACCTGTAAAAACTAACAATAAACAGAATATAGGTGGAATTATACCCGCTCCCAGACTAGAGTCCTCCGTATCATGGGATGCACTTAAGTTATTTTCGCCACAAGCTAGTGCTTGACATTAATAAACAGAAACAAAATTATGAAAAATACATACCTATATAAAACAATATATATATTATAGTTGAATAACATAATGTGAACGCAAGTGTGATATTTTTCTATTATCCCTTTATAAGCATTTTTATATATAATTTAAACAAGTAATTGGTTTAAATATGTACATTATGGATAGTTATAAGTATGAGGAGTAGTAGGCACATGACTAGCAAGCTATGATATAATACATAATAGACTTTCGATGTTATTATATGAATGCGATAAAAGCCAAGAATGAAGCTTTTCTAACAGTTTATTTTTTGACTCTGTATGATCTGTACCGTTTCTTACTGATTTGATTAAAGATAAAGGGACCTAAAAATAATTTAAATCGTTGAGCGAATGTTGAATTTCGTTTTGGTACTTTAAGTTTGTGTTGCAGTCTGACCGAACGGTCACAAATTTTTTGAGATGTGGTTAATATAGAATTGTCAATGTTAATGAGATTCTTAGTTATCAACGAAATAAAGAGTCTTCTCACACTTAGGATCCCTGTTTCACGATGTAAAAGATCTGTGCTATAGCGGAACGGTTTTTAAGCATTACCTTGATGACCATTCGTTGGGCTCGCTCTAGTTGCAGTATAATAGTTTTAGCTGCACCACCCCAAGAAACCGATACAATATCACAGTAGGCTCTGGCACATGGCATAATAAACATTAGTTTTTTGCTTAAAATTCAAAATATTACGAAGAGTGCCAAACACAAAGGACAACTTGCGAATCCGCCTAGACAGAGATTTGATGTGCTCATGCCATCTAAGCCTGTCATCAAGGGTAACACCAAGGTATTTAATTGTCGTTACATGTTCAATTTCACCACATGTGCATTGATGATCTGAAGAATTAGGGAAAGGATTACATGAGTGAATTTGTAAAGATAAATTGCCATTAGCTTTTGTATGATCAGTCTTAGCAAAGCACAGGTATTTTGTCTTGCTAACATTTGGGGTGAGCAAATTATTGTCAAGCCACTCTTTTACTACGGAAATACCTCTATTAGCTTTAGCAAACATTTGTATCAATAGATCTTTTTGTTTGTGATGCAATCTAAATAAAAATTATATTATTCAAAGTTATTGATTTCGCTATAAATCATAATTAATCTGAATAATTAATTTAATTTAACTAAACATTAGAAGTCAGTTTTGTAAGGTTTTGTAGCTAAAAAGGGCCCTAACTCAGTAAAACGCCACAGCAGAACTATGACGATGAACTTACGTCAGTGGCCGCAAGTTACGATACGTGTTATTAATAGATCTGACAATTTATGGTCTCATAATAATAGTGATCTCTGCCATTACAATATTGTTAGTTAATTTCCGTAAATTTTGATTACTCTATAGAAAGAAATTAAAATATTGTTGATATTAAATAATGAAATTTGTTTGTCAATTTTCTGACGTCAAGAAATTTAACTAAGACCAAAAAGGATCAGTTTTAATTTTATTTGCACATACATATAATTTTTACTAAGTAGCAGACCAAACATATGGATTAAATAGCGTGGCAAGTTTCCATAAAAAATAAGCTACATTTAGGCTTCATGGTACGAAGAAACGTATAAAAATGTTTTTTTTTTACTGTCTTATGCTTAGAACATATTTGTTAATTCCTGAACTAATTTCTAGTATATATTTTGTTTGGAAGCAATATTTATATTTAAAAGAGCCCGAAGTTCACTAAGCTAAAAGTGCCACAAGTCGAATCTGTGCGTTTTATTTGAATATATTTCCTAGTGCTAGATCAAATGTTTTCTTACGTCATAATTGACATGTACCAAAAATACTGAATACGAGTAATTCATATCAATTTCTACATGTTTCTCAATTTACTCTTTTCCTTCGGCATTAAAAAGTTACCTTAATTGTTTACATAGTTCTTGCTTTTTTGTATCTTTACAAAAACAAGCAAGAAAAAGTAAGCCATAAAACTACTAGACAGATACCAGACCTTACAATAATTGCTTTCGATAAACGCTTCTAGAAATAACTGAATAACTATAATCCAAAACATTTGGGTTAAAAGGTTCCATTATAACTTTCAATTAACAGGCAATCTAGTCGCTTCTCATTTATGCTGCTAACAAATGAACAGAACGGAAGCACGCAGTAGCACATTATACAAAAAAAAACCCTCGAAGTTTATCTCTTGTACCATACCACTGTGGCTGACAAAACAGCCGCAGACAAACTAGGCTTTAACGGGATGATGCGGCCCGGAAGTGCCGTTCTGGATACGCGGCAAATAACACCTCACAGAGTACTCTTGTATGCAGTGGCTAGGTATTGATTTATAGAGGGATTTTGTCAGTCTGCTAGTGGTCATACACCACAGTCGACATGCCCCAACTAAGGTTAAAAAAATGGTTTATATGGATTGATGGATATGACATAGCTAGTCTTTTGTCCGCGGCTCTGCACGCGCTAAAAATTTATTCACACATTTTTTTTCTTAACCCAATAAGGAGATAATGAGGAATACTAACAGTAACAATCATAGAACATTGCCAATAGATGATAACATTATCATCAGAGGATATATTTCATAAGTATAACCTCATATTTTACCGTGGTCCGTTAGGAAAATTTTCCGTTTGTTAAAGAAGTTGCAACGGCCAGTGGTCCGTTGGGAAAAAAAAAACAATTTTGTGGTTGCATCTGACCACTGAGCCGATGAGAACATTAAGCGTGGTCCGGTGCAACTCGCAACGGACTACGTGAGCCGATGGGAATAACCCAATTTAATGGGAGTCCCTTACAAGAAACCTCGAAAAAGTTGCATTTTTTTAAAGTTATTTGTTTTGGCTCTTACTCAAAGACGGTAATACATATAACAGCTTTTAAATTTGTTTCGATTGTAGGACAGTCTATAGTTATATAAAAATAAAAGTAGAGTTCCTTACGCAGATGGTGCCATGCCAAATTCGTCAGGTGCTACCATTTTAGCGCATTGTTTTTAGAAGCCTTGATGTTGCTTTGGTATGTGTATTGTTGTTATTGACCATAATATTTTGTGTGCGAGCCCGACTCGCACTTGGTCATATTATTTTACGTTTGGTTTATAAGGTGAATAGGGCATTGGAAAAACGTGCAGTAAGGGTGCAGGATGTTTCATTGTATATTCATTGAGGTTTATTACTAGTACCTTATTGAGTCTCCAGTATAAATGTGACTGTACCAATATGTACAAAATGCTAGTATATATATATATATATATATAGGAAATTTACAAACAAGGTGAGCCGAGTTGCATAAAATAATGTTACATAAAATAACATTACACAACAGCTGTGCCTAAAATATGACGTGGGTACTTAAAACAGGGCGAAAATGTGTACAACATTTAATATTTACGCAAATACCTAACCCTTTTAAAGATACTCGTCAAGGCTTACAGTCTTTAGCTTTAATTACCAAGTAACAGTACTAATTATGTTCTTACATTTCTCGGGATGGGGTTTGTTTACAACATTAAGCTGATGACGTAACTAATTTTACCCGCGGGGAGGCGCAACCGGGTTAAAAAATACCCAGAGCATACTTAATAAGGTACTACAATTCAAAGTGATTGAGTAGTGAAAATAAGTTTCATATGCGTGGTTGTTTTTCATTGCTCCGTAGGAATTTAGTCTCTTTGACTGGGAACAAAAAAAAAACATAAACATTTTCTTTTTCTTCTCTATTGTGATCATTGATGTAATTTTTATCACATACAAACCAAAATACAAAACAAATATCGCCCGCATTTCTGGGGGGGTCAGATGGTACTCTGGAAAGGGCCGTGCTCCCCTGTCCCCTACCTAGACGCCTATGATTGTGACCAGTTAACGATACTTAACTGTTAGTTACTTCCCGCGGTTTTGTCAGAGCACAAATTTCAGGTAAGTATGAGTACTTCTTAGTCGGAAGCGAGTCTTCGTGTTGATTCGTATTGTTGATAATGTTGTTGTCCATGACAAAGGTTAACGTGACATAATTGTTACCATAAATAAAAATAAAACAATATTCTGTTATCATTGATACCATGATTTTTGTAGCGCCCGCATCCTTATTGTAGTACGGAACCCTTCGTGCGTCAGTCCAACTCACACTTGGCCAAATTAGTATAATTGTTATCGATTTCGTCTTCAGCCCGAGGCGCTACCTTGAAACAATTATCTTGGGCTTCAACTAGGGTTGCCAGATGGTCGGGATTCGATGGGATTGTCCTGACATTTCCTATGATGTCCAGAGTCTCGACAAAATACAAACTGTCACGACAAAAAAGTATCTATGTTTTAGTTGTCTCATAATTATAGTGTTTAATTTCATAGTTTACCAAAAAAAAGTATTTTGTTGCAATTACTTTAATTTTAATATAAAAAAAATATTTTTTGATTCGTAATATTTATTTGTCCCGACCATGATCCCTAAATCCCGACGTTTTGAAATTTTGCCCAGGTATTTTGGTTTTCCCATCTGGCAACCCTAGCTTCAACATAG
This sequence comes from Ypsolopha scabrella, assembly GCA_910592155.1. Taxonomy (NCBI): domain Eukaryota; kingdom Metazoa; phylum Arthropoda; class Insecta; order Lepidoptera; family Ypsolophidae; genus Ypsolopha; species Ypsolopha scabrella. The sequence goes on from OU342969.1 coordinate 9,721,839, forward strand.
CCATGTTGTCATTGATAACAGAATATTGTTTTATTTTTATTTATGGTAACAATTATGTCACGTTAACCTTTGTCATGGACAACAACACTGGAAGAAAATATCACTGAGTTCATGTTTGCATGTTCTGAGCGGGAAGACAATGAAATATTTGGTGATCATGACGTGACTATAGCTATTTAGAACAAGATGGTGTACTATTATCTGTTTATTGGGGTCTTACTCGCGATTACTAACAACATACCTTAATATATATGTGCTTGACGTTTCGACGCCTCTGTAGGCTGTCGTGGTCACAAGCTAACTGTACTGTACTGTGTAAGATGATGTACATTTAGACCAGAAAAGCCGTCGTGCAACGTCGTAATCAAATACTAGTATTATTGCCAAATAATTTGGAAAGACAGTGGTCGTTGGTACTCATCGTACACAGAACCTTAACTAAGAATACAAAGACACTGAAATAAAAAGGTGCTTCGATTCGCGGAAATAAAGTGCAATTTAGCTCGCACAGCGCAGCGTGGTTTGAATTTTGTTCACCTACAATGCGTCTCTCTGCACCTTGAATGGACCGCCCGGGCGCGCGGGTCGCCGATGTAGTTTCTTTTAGCCTTTGCAGAGTGAAACAGGCCTGAACAGGCCAAGCTATGAACACCAAAAGAGACTGCATGAAAGATCTTGTAATGGCACTACTTCTTCCCTTATAAATGAAAGGCAAAATGTAATAAATTTGTCAAAAAAAAATCAAGCAACACAAATATTTGGTATTAGTAAACGAAGAAAAAAGTAATGTACCACGTCACGGGTCTTATTCATCAACTTCATGTTGATTTATCCACGCATGGAAAAAGGACAGAAAAACGAGGACTTCTGTAAATGTTAGTCTAGTACGATTTTAAAAGAGTACTCGGTACCCATATGTAATTTTCTTATTATTTTTTTTTCATATCCGTAATCCAGAATTATTATCTAGCACATACTAAAATGTAGGTGGTAGAGCAGATGCCGGGCTCGATTGTGGAGGTACCACCATCTTACTCGCAAATCCTCCCGAAGTTATTCGGGGGAGAGTAAGAGGACAGCTCTCAGGCAAAACCAGGCGGCCCACCATTGCCTGGGACCGATGGATGGCTTTTCATCCATCCCCAATTGCCGAGCCTTATATAAAACAGACTGGTGACGGGCAGCGGCATCACTAGTGCAAGGGTTTCGGCACCGCGCTCACCAACCCGCCTGCCCAGCGTGTGTGAGTATGGGCATTTCTTCCAGGAGGATCCCCAAGAGTGGTGAAGTCCTGGAAAGGCCTATGTCTAGCAGTGGACGAAACAGGCTGATGGATGGATGGATGGACATACTAAAAAAACCGGCCAAGTGCGTGTCGAGCCACGTGCAGTGTAGGGTTCCTTATTAACCCTACACAATATGCGGACTGGTCTGCTAATACAGATCGCGCCAAACTTTTACTCCGCTCGGAAGTGGCTCTTCCGAAGGACGGCCCATACATTTTGTTCCTGCCGATACGAATCGCCCCGTGTTTAGAGGGGATTAAAATTTTTGGCACTACTTGTACACGTAATCCTGTAAAGCCTACTTAATTGTGATAGTTTTCCCTTTAAATTCATACTATATGTATGGGAGGTACCAATAAATTTTTTTTTTCATGATTTTATTTCATTGTTTTGTCATTGTATACTCATGCTAAATTACATGTTTCTAGTACTTATAGTCTCTGAGCTAAGCCGCCGACGGACGGACCAACGGATGGACAGACGGAAATGGCGAAACTATAAGGGTTCCTTGTCGGACTACGGAACCCTAAAAAATAAAGAGTTAATTTTTTTTTTCAAGTATTATCTTATTTTATATTTTCATTTTGATATAACACTTAAAGTTCCTATCAAGAAAAGTGCCATTACGACCCTGTATTTGTACAATTACGGTAATTTCTTGTACTTTTAAATATTAATTGATTTTATATGAAATGTTTTTGTTTTATTGTAAATTACTATACTCCACGTTTGAAAACAGAAACAATAATCAAAAATTCATGCTTTTTACTAATAAGTAGTGTAGGTATTTTTACCGAGTAGCGACTCTTTATGTTGTGAAATGGAGCGCGCCTCCCGCTGGATTTAGACGTAGATGCTTTTATGATAATAATAGAGACCACTGTAAGTGCTTTTGCCAATCCAACAAAACTAATGAAAATGCAAAGCGCAAAGTTTTAATACAAATACAAATTAATTCATAACAAGCCATTCATTTAATTTTTTTAAAGCAATGGAGTCGGATATAAATAACGATGTTTTAAGCGTAGCAAATAAAGCGTGTAAAGCTACGGATTTTTCGTAGCAACGTAGTAGGCTTTGTAGCATACTAATTCATCTGTAGTGATTTGTATAAAATCATTACTTTGAACAAATTTGAAACACAACAGTTATTAACATAGAAACATGACGGTTCTTCCACAGGGGATAATTTTTTATTGCGTGACTTTCTATTAGAAATAAAGTATTAATTGTATAGGAGACGAGAAAACGAATGCCCAGAATAGAATTTTCTTTGTTTTATTGGTTTGTGAACTTGGCTTGGTAAACTCTATATGTGTTTTGTCCTTTCTTCACATCAGACCGATCTCGTGAAACCGTGTTATCAACGTATCAGCCCGTGATGGATATTATGGCAAGAACCTAGGTATCCCTTTGCTTAGCTATGCAGCCTTCGAACATGGAATAAATAGGTTGAATGAAAACCAACTTTATTCTCAGCTCCTAAGATTTTGATTCGGTCCCTTCGGTGATTTGGGGTGTATGTATAGATAGTATACAACTTCTGCCTTGTCGTGATACCGATTTTGTGTAGTCAGGACTATACCGATTAATCGATTGTGTGCTCAAACTATATGTACGTAAGCAATGAGGTGCCAAAACATTATCTAGCGTCGTGTCGTTTAGTTAAGGCGACAACTACTGCTGGTGACCTTGGTACTGGCGTCTCACTCTTTCACATGACTCGACCCATACTGATCTCTCTGTCGTTTATATATATATATATAATAATAATTAATTTAGCAAAAACTGAATCAAGACGTTTTCAACGTTGCATCTGTTCTTACGTAGTCAATGCTTTACTTTATATTTGTTAGGGTTCCGTAGTCCGACAAGGAATCCTTATAGTTTCACCATGTCCGTCTTTCCGTCCATCCATCTGTCTGTCCGTGGCTTAGCTCAGAGACTATTAGTACTAGAAAGCTGTAATTTGGCATGAGTATACATATTAATCACGCCGACAAAACGGTAAAATAAAAACATGAAAAAAACATTTTTAAGGTTACCTTCCATACACGTAAATGGGGGATGAATTTTTTTTCTCATTTATCCCATAGTTGGGTATCCTTAGATAAGTTGTTACAAAATATTGTGGATGTATGTAAACAATTTTTAGATTTAGGAATCCGTTGGCGAAGTATTAAGCTTTAAAGTAATAATTTTAGTTAGAGTGAGCCCTCCCCACCCTGCCGGCTAAACGGTTGTTTATGGATATGTAAAAAAATTCATAGAAGTAGTATAATAATGAGTTTAAAAGGAAAACTATCAAAGCTAAGTAGGCTTTACAGTTACAGGTTTAAGAGTACAGGTCGCGCCAAACTTTAAATCCCCTCTAACTACGACAATTTATGGGCCGTTCTTCTAAATGTATGGGACAAGAAGTTTGGCGCGATCTGTATTAGTAGACCAAATTATAAATTGTACCAGGCAACTGCGGAACCCTACACTGTGCGTGGCCCGATAGGCACTGGCCGGTTTGAGATTCGTCAGATTGAGAAGAAAACGTTTTCTTTGTTCTGTAAAACTGACTCGTTTAATTTTCGAAATAATCTCCTGCATTCGGTCATTTCAAAACATTTTTATTAGCCTCGCTTTGTAATGAACGAATATTTCTTGTATATGTATTAAAAGAAAGAAAACAGATTTGTTGCCAAAAAGGTAATATAAATATAAAAATTGAATGTCAATCTTATGAACTAAACTTAAAATAACAAACTTGAAAAAGAAATATAATATTATCGACCAACTTTTTTTTCCGCAACAGTTAGCACTCTAGGCTGCGCTGCTAAAGTAAGTGTTATTAATACTTGAGATTCATGAATAACAAGATAAATGATGTGACTTTAATCATTTAACAAATAGTACATTACGATACGAGAGCGATGAAACGTTTTCTGACGAGCGTGAGTTTGCGGCACGAGCCGAAGGTGAAGGCTGCGCTTGCGTAAAGTCGGCATATTCCGATGAAATTAAATTAATTTATCATGAATCATGTTTAATTAATATTGTAATAATTGGGCAATGTGTTCCAAGGTCGACACTGAATATATGTTTTGAGTTTCGCTGACTGTTTTTCTTTACTCCTGTATAAGTTTTAGAATAAACCGTTCCTAATAAGTTAATGGCTTGAAAGTAAAGTGTCCCTTAACAAATAGATCTCTTTTATTTGGATAAAATCTAGGTCGTCCAGTAAAAGTAGGCTTTAATTTTAGGATACTCAGTAGCTGGATATAACTTTTATTTCTAGAATTGAATAAAACTTGAGATTCATAGCTTCCCTCGGTATGTGTTCTATGCACACAAATTTACATCGAAAAATTATTTGTTTATTTAGAATGGCAGATTCTAACATTGGTACTGAATCCATTAATGTTGTTCATTACGATTACCTAGTAAACCCGCAGGACGGCTATTCTGGCATTATTGTTCACTCGCAATATCAGTCGTTTGACTTTTGTTTATGGTATAATAAATGTCATACCATGTATAATATCTACAATATTGTCGCTAAAGAATGCAATTCAAAACTGGCTTCCGTACATGAAGCAAAACGAAAAATTCAAAAAAGGCTTCTTTAAGTAAAGATTATTAAGTTATGTTATGTCGATGTCGATACTGAAAATATATTAGGTATATTTGGAGAACAAATACCATACACTTAAATATTCTCCTATTTTCTATATTTTTAATTTGATTTATTTAATTAATTAATTAATTTGATGATAAGTATCACGGGGTCTTTCCGACCAATGACAAATTTTGACAAGTTTGGACTTTTTTTTTTTTTTTTCTTTATTGCTATGTCTTTGGAACGGTATGTAGTAGCGCTTCCGGGTTTTCACTATAGTAAATGGCTTCGCAAGGGCTTCTCGATGACAAAAAAATTTGACATTGTGACATTTTTTTTTATTGCTATAACTTCGGAACGGCTGGTGGTAGCGCTTCGGGGTTTGGACTCGAATGACGGGTATCATGGGCTCTTTCCGACCGATGACACATTTTGACATTTGCCAAAAAAATGTCATTCGCGTTTATTCAACCGATCACCCAGTTTCTACACGTTTTTAAGGTCGCTCTTTGTGTTCCAATAAGCGAGGCCGAAGGCCGAGCCGGTGACATACTAACTCGGCCGCAGGACAAGCCCGGAGGAAGCGAGCGCGAAGTTGCCGGCTGAGCGCGCGCTTCCGGAGGCCAGACATTCAAGACGTATGACGAAGTCGCGCACCGCAGGTGCGCGGCCGAGTCATTAAGTCAAGCAGGGCGAGCAAACGGTTCACAGAAGCTGAGTCCACATACATTTACAATTATTCTGTTTGACACATCTTCCAACCGATGACAGGTTTTGACACTCGACACACGTCCCATCCTCTGTAAATCACGGATTTTCTACCGATTGCCTTTAAATTCACTGTAGAACGAGTCCAATATGTCACAGATACAAAGAAAAAAACGCATATATAAAAAAAGCATAGGCACAATATATCTCGCAATTTTTCCGCAAGTGCTAGGATAGCCGTCCAGTAATAAAACCGGCCAAGTGCGTTGCACATTGAGATTTTATCAAATATTTTTCAGTTTTAGGCATCGTTTAGGTGTGTAATTAAAAATACCGGCCAAGTGCGAGTCGGACTCGCGCACGAAGGGTTCCGTGCCATTATCTATAAAAACGGCAAAAAAATCATGTCTGTTTTATGGGAGTGCGCAGGTCCGACTCGCACTTGGTCAGTTTTAGTATCTGTGAAAATTTCAACAGTCTAACTATCAAGGTTCATGAGATACAGCCTGGTGACAGACGGATGGACGGACAGACAGCGGAGTCTTAGTAATAGGGTCCCGTTGGTTACCCTTTGGTTACGGAACCCTAAAAACCTAAACACGTAATGCCAAAAGCAATTTTCTTGCAACCTAAAAATACAATTAGTCCTCGTGCGTATAATGTTTCATAAAAAGTATAATAAAACGGTCACTTTTAAATATAATAAAATCGTTCTGTTAATACAACAGCAACCCTAACAGGGACAAGGTGGTGCTAAATGTGGCACGCGATTGTTTTAATTAAATCTACCCGTCAAAAGCCACCCTTAAACAAATTGTTACAGAATTTCATTTCTTTTCACATGTTTTCCCCTTTGGTGTGAAAATTTACCCAAGTAAAGTTGTGCACCTTGTTTCATAGACAAGCACTCGTGTCACATTGCCCCTTATTATGGCACAGTTGCACAAAATACTATTTCTATTATTAGTCAATCTGAAAATTTACCCATTTTCACAAAGGTTTTTGAACTATTAGCAAATATTTGATAACGTTATCGAACGTTGATTACAAAACTATTTATTTTAGAAGCTATTCCAGTGTTTTAATTACATAGACCGAAAATACAAAGAAAAGAATTACCCAATAACCTCAGAACGGATAAAAGCAGTGCCAAATGACATATCGAGACTTGTTAAATACCATTTTCACGATTCATTCAACAGATAAATTATATCCGTTATAATATATTTTTCATTTATTAAAGTAGGTCATTCCAGGTGATGCAAACATTAACGTTGACCCAATTAGGTAACAAATTATTGCACTCCGAGGGGCGAATTTAACCTTGACGATGATTTATGCAAATTACCTGCAATTTCTCAAACGTAGTTTCAGTAAAATGGGCACGTATTTTTAAAGCTACACTTTTGGAAATGAAGAAATGTTTAATTTAGCTACATTACCTAGGTACGTTACTACGTTCCACGCAGGTAATCTTTTCACAGGATTGTTTATTTAGGGTTCCGCTGAAACAGCAATTTTATAATTCGTCCCGTACGGTAAGTCACGTACTCCTAAAAATATTTAATGTCACCGCAGAAACCTTTCTATCATCTATATATAAGGTAATTTTCGTTCATAAAGCCAAATTTATACTGCAAACTCGGTAAGTGGTCAAGACCAAGTTTCAATAACCCTGTTTGCGAAGTACAAAAAATATTGTTGGGCCTCTATACTTCTTCAAGAACAACCTCTACTCAATTAGAATAGTCTAAAATTTTATTTTGCGTACTTCACAGATTTGTTCCTGACCACTTACCGAGTCTTCAGTGTGAATTTGGTTATTTAATCGAAAGTCAGCTTATATGTCTTCTTATATACCTTCAGTTACATCAACACAACATATTTCCGTAGGGAAAAAAAAAAACCTTGAACGCATCCTTAAGTCTGACAAGGATGGGACTATCAAACCTAATAATCACTCCCTATAATACTAAAATACTTATAAAATTCGTTTAAAAGCACGTAAAAAATGCATTATCTATAAACATACCTAATTTGATCTATTTATTCCAAAACGCAGCCATAAATATAAATAAAAGTTAAAAAGACGACCAAATTCTCAGTCGTATACACAAATGATCGCGTCTGCTAGCAGCCACTCCATCCATGGTTGCATCAACCCTGGATCTGAAATGATAATCTACGTAAAACGACTGCGATATCACCATTACGACCATATTCACTCGCAGATAATAAAACTTTATAGCTCTGCACGTTTTGGTTTTAAAGCATTTTTCTACGGTTTTCTTTGTTCTTTGTATTTCTAGTTTGCACTCTTTCTTTTAAATAAGATGATAATATAATGTGTGGCATTTATAAAGTCAGCGCTATATACTCAATTTAATTTAGTGCTGAATAAGCCTCTTCTTTTTTTCGCCGATATTTACGATTCGGAAACCTTTTCGAGTAAAACCTTTCTACACGTATAAGGTGGTTCGTTTCACTCTCGGTACAAAACTACAAAACGCACAACCGTTTTTCTTATTTTGATTTAAAATTGTTTTATGTTATTTCGTGACATTTTTTTAGTAATAATCAGGGTTTTTCAGCACAATTGCGTCATTTTATTTGTTAAAAGTCTCGTGAATATCCATACTAACTTAAAAGCGTGTTTAAAGTTGTTAACATTAACACAACTTTGGAGGAAAAGCGAAAAATGACAATTAATTGACATTAATCGCGAAATGGCATAAATCAAATTTATTTAATAATTTGTTGCAAGCGTCAAACGATAAATCAGTTGTGTGTATTTTGCACCGAGACCGAAACGGATCCTCTTAACTGTTTTTAGTAGACAGATTTTGAAATAAGCGCGCATATCCTTTACTAAATGAAAAAAAAAACAGCCAAGTGCGTGTTGGGCCACGCGCAGTGTAGGGTTACGTAGTTGCCCAGTACATTTTATAGCTTGGTCTCCTAATACAGATCGCGTTAAACTTCTGGTCCCATACATTTAGAAGAACGGTCTATAAAAAATAACTAAGAAAGTCTAAAAGTTTAGCGCGACCTGTACTCGTAAACCTGTAAAGCCTACTTAGCTGTGATAGTTTTACTTTTAAATTCATTATATACTCTTCTGTAAATTTTTTCACATATCCATAAGCAACCGTTTAGCCGGCAGGGTGGGGGAGACACTTGACTCTTACAAAAATTAGCACTTTAAAGATTTCGCCAACGGATCCCTAAATCGAAAAATGGTTTTCACACACCCACAATGTTTTGAACGACCTATTCAGCAATATCCCACACTATGGGATAGACGAGAAAAAAATCATCCCCAATTTACGTGATTTACGTGTACGAGGGGTGGCTGATATAAAATCTCCTTTGTTAAAGAAAGTTTAAAAAATGTTACTGGCCACTATATTCTCGTATTCTTTGTTTATTCCTTTTTTAAAAATTATGACTCTTATTTGTTTCTACGAGTTCAAATTTTTTTGTCGCGTCTTCGTTTTCATCAAGTTGCAATAAAATTAAAAATGGATAAAATTGAGTATCGCGCTGTGATTAAATTCCTCGGTAAAGAAGGGAATACGCCGACGCAGATCCGAGAGCGCATGTTTAAGGTGTTCGGAGATTCATGTCCTTCCGAATTTGTAATAAAGTTTTGGTCAAAGCAGTTTAAACAAGGCCGTGTGAGCTTAGAAGACGATCCCCTTAGTGGAAGGCCCATTTCTGCAGTTACCGCAGATAATGTGGAAAAAGTGAAGAAACTGATCCTTGCCGATCGGCGAATTAAGCAGTGGGAAATAGCTAGAGATGTTGACATTAGCAAGGAACGAGTTCATGAAATAATTCATGAACATTTGGGAATGTCCAAGGTGAGCGCGCGTTGGGTGCCTAAAATGTTGACCCCGTTTGATAAGCAAAGGCGTGTGGAATGTTGTCAGTCATTTTTAGACTTGGTAAAGGATAAAGAGGAAGAAACTATCTTGCGAATAGTGACCTATGACGAAACTTGGATTCGTCAGTGGGATCCCGAAAGCAAACAAGAATCGATGCAATGGAAATTTAAGGGGGAAAAACCACCAAGGAAGTTTAAGGTCCGGCTGTCAGCGGGCAAACTAATGGCAACCATTTTTTGGGATGTTGAGGGGATTCTTATGATAGATTACCTGCCAAAAACACCACGATGAATACTGAATACTATGCGAACTTACTTGACCAGCTACGCAAAAAAATAAAAGAAGACAGGAGGGGCAAACTTAGCAAAGGCGTTTTGATTTTGCATGATAATGCACCCGCGCACACGGCCTTTCAGGCGCGGTCATCTCTGACAAAAAACGGCTTTACAGAGATCAACCACCCACCCTATAGTCCTGACCTGGCTCCCTCTGACTACTTCTTATTTAAAAATTTAAAGAAAAATTTGAGAGGGCGCAGATTTTCAACAGACGAAGAGATGAAGGACGCTGTGAATGACTATTTTGACGATCAAAATAATAATTATTATTTTAATGGTATGCTGTCACTTATTGACAAATGTCGTAAGTGCATTTCAGTTGCAGGGGACTATATTGAAAAATAAAAATAAATTATTAATCCATGTATTTTCTTTCATAGTCAGGTAGATTAATTTTCAGCCACCCCTCGTATATAATACATACATACCCCTATAAAAATGTTTAGAGATTTTTTTTTACTGTTTTGTCGGCGTAATTAATATGTATACCCATAACAAATTACAGCTTTCTAGTACTGAGTATCTGAGCTAAGCCGCGGACAGACGGACATGGCGAAATTATAAGGGTTCCTTGTCGGACTACGGAACCCTAAAAGGCGATGTTTTTCATTTTTACTTCACTGAACATTTCTACAGATGCTTTTTTTATTCTTGAACGTTTCCTGTAGTCTGAGAAGGATCTAATTATTCAACCTAATATGACAACGTCACTTCCTATAAACACTAAAATAATCATAACATCGGTTTAAAAGTCAAAAAAAGTTATTATCGAAATAACGTTATCCATTTATTCCGAAAAGCAGACAAAAATAGCACATTGAATTGAAGTTAAAAAGCGACCGAGTCGTAGCATTTGTTACGTTACCGTAGCTGATGGCTGAATTATTTGCTACGAGCAAGCTACGCTTGAGCCCACGTATGATATTCTCAAGATTGCTACGTCATATGAACATGCGAGGACGCCATCTTTCTTTTACTGGTACACTACGTACATATTAATATAACGTTTGTTATCCTCGTACCACAAAGAGATAGCACGGTGGCATGACCTCGATGTCACGAAATGTCGAAAGTCTCAATTAAGGACCCACAACGAGGATTTGTCCTCAGTTTATTCTAGCAAGAACAACAACACCAACTTGTTTGTTTTTCAGTAATTCGTTAGACAAATGTTGGGTTAAGTATTTATAAATTTTTCGGTGAATTATTAAACGTACCATTTTTTCTGTTTGTTTTTTTAGAATTTTGATGGTCTTCTATTTGCATATTTTATCCTATAAAGGCACGATTGGCGGTTCATAATGTAGTGTTGGCTCCTACACTTATGTTAGTAATACGAGTATATAAACATCAAAGTAGAGTTAATACAGTGGAAATGCGTTCCCTATAGAGTATATGTTTCCAATGACTTAAATAAGAAAAGGAATGCATCAGTGATTTGAACATTTAGAGAGAGATAATGAACAAAAGTAGATCGACGAAAGAAAATGTTATGGTGCACAAATGGAATAAAAAGTCCAACTGTGTCGCCCTAGAAGAACATATTCCGACCAGATTGGCACCATACTGAGGAAGGGCAATGTTACCATGAAAAAACTAAAATCATATAGCCAAATTTTGCTTTGTGGTGCCTTAAATGGAGCCCACACGACAGGTTAAATTAAAGACCAGAAAGTTAATTTAAAATATAAATGACTGTAGGTTCTAGTTTGCATTATTGTACACATTTAATTTGAACTTCAGGTAAACTATACCATCCATCCATCCATCAGCCTGTTTCGTCCACTGCTGGACATAGGCCTTTCCAGGATTTCGCCACTCTTGGCGGTCCTCCTGGAAGAAATGCCCATACTCACACACGCTGGAAAAATAAGTTTTTTTGTATTGAGGACTCCTTCTTTTGATATAAATATAAAAATCACTGTAAATAGTTAGATAATTTACCCTAATCAGTAGTGTTAATAAAAATATACAATCAAATTACGCATGTTCCAGAGAAAGCGTTAGTGGACTGTATTTTTTTCTTTAGGGGTGGTTCATCAGGGGTTGATTGATAGGATGTATGGGAATGTAGTAGGATGAGTGAAAGTACCTTTTATGTGGGTCCTGCAGAGGCTTGCAAGCAAGCGCTGGTCGAGATCACTATCCACCAATAGCACTTCACTCTATGCTCCTTTCTTCCTGGTTCCGGGCGCCCGTTCTTGAGATAACAGGAGAAGCTAAGCCGGCGTCTCCGCCATATTGGAGGTATGGGGTTGCGGCCTACGCAGTGAGGCTATAACGCGGCGCGTGCGCTCTTCACCAAGTTAACTCGGGATCTGTGTTCGGCTACGCAGCGTTGACGCACGAACTCCATTTGCGCGTACTTCACTCAGTAGCAAAAGGTATGTAGGTACTCGTATTTCGGAAAATAAAATAAGGGAGTTGGGAAGCAACAATGACTCAAAGAAATAGGACTAGGGTTTTATCTGGCGTTACCATTTAGCCCCGGCCTTAAAGGGCTTCCTTTAAGAAAACACATTCTAATAAACGTTATCTTACAGTAAAATGAAAGGTTACTAATCCAATATGCCTTATACTACTGAATTCTACAGCTAAACATTTGTAAAACTAAATAAAATAAATAAATATATATATATATAACAAATTATTGGCTCGGCAGCGGGCACAGCTTGACGACAGGTCGTGTAAAGGTGCCCTTGGCTGTTCTGACTGAAGCAACCCGGACGATTCCATCCTTAGACGGAAACACTTTATCAATAACCCCTAAAGGCCAAGAAAGAACCGGAGAATAATCCTCGATACAACGATTCTGCCGGGCGTAATTGGATCTGAGGGAGTATTCCACTTCTGCCTGGACTGCAGCTGATGAAGATACTCGTTTCTCCACCGTATCCAGAAGGATTGGACTAGTTTGTCCATAAGAGAATGCCTATCAAGTAAGGTCAGATTACCACCCTCAACTTGCGGAGCAGGCAAAGACAAGAGTGGCGAGCCATATAAGAAATGACTAGGGGTCAAAGCAGTGGGCTCCGGGTCTGAACCTAGCGCACAAAGTGGTCTTGAATTTATCAGACACTCAATTTGCGTCAGAACGGTGATCATCTCTTCATATGACATGAGTTGGAGACCGATCGTTTTGAAAAGATGATTTTTAACTACCTTTACCATGCTCTCCCAACATCCACCGTGATGTGGAGAAGCAGGCGCGATAAATTTACACCTAATGCGGCTCTCAGCCAACTCTTCCTCCAAGTGATGTTTATATTCATTATTGAGGAAGGTATATAATTCACGTAAATACGCGTCTGCGCCCTTAAAACACGTAGCATTATCAGTATTTAGGGTCAAAATGGGACCTCTACAAGCTAAAAAGCGCTTTAGAGCAGCTAAGAAACTCGCGGTGCTCAAGTCAGTAGCAAACTCTATGTGAATAGCACGCGTTGTAAGACAAGTAAATATGCACAGATACCCCTTTTGCCCTTTCATACCACGACGGCGTACGGGTGTATATTTGATAGGCCCAGCGTAGTCACAACCACTATGTGTGAACGCCTTAATAACAGGTTTGACACGACTATCTGGCAAATTTGCCATCAATGGAAAAGTAGCGCGAGGCTTTGCTCTGAAACAAGTGTTACATTTATGAACACAATTTCGGATGACGCGGCGCGCAGAAATAATTCAGTATTTTTGGCGAAGCAGTGACATCAACAATTCAGGTCCAGCGTGTAAGTATTTCTTATGATAATATTTTATGAGTATGATGACCAACGGTTCCCGGGATGGTAGAACGACGGGATGTTTTTGATCATACCCCAAATCAGATTCCTGGAGTCGACCTCCAACACGGACTAACCCCTCTGCTAAAAAGGGGCGAAGTTTATTTATAGCGGGTGTACAGAGTTTATCATTTTTTATAGCTTGAACTGTGTCTGCGAAGTGTTTGATTTGAATTTGAACAAGTAACTTTTTCTCTGCAAATTCTAAATCGTGCGCTGTGTAGCTCACTCGTCCAGGCAAGGCACAACTACGACGCGGTAAGATTTTTAGAAACCTGTAGACGAGAACCAACACGCGAAGAACCTTCGGCCATGAAGATATGCGTTCAGACAAAGTGTCAATGAGGAGTTCTTCGTCAGCTGGATTAGCTAATGAGACAATGGGAAATGCCACGTTAGGAAGTGTTTTTGTTCCGGTATCTCACAGTCTATCAATAAGGATTCATAAATAGGCCATTGAGTGGTATTTAGTAATGCCCACCTTGGACCGTGAAACCAAAGTGGGTGCTCCAGCAATTGACGGGGGGTCAAGCCGCGAGATAAGCAATCGGCTGGGTTTTCTACTCCTGGAATATGGTAGAAGTTATCAGCGGAAATATTGTCATTCAGCTGCACGACCCTATTTGCCACAAAAGTCTGCCACCTATGTGGCGAGCCCTTAATCCAATGTAACACGATCTTCGAGTCGGTGAATGCGTACACATTCATATTATACCGCGGATTGTAATTGTCATAAACTTTTTTTAGTAATTTGGCTAGTAAAACAGCTCCGCAGAGCTCTAGACGAGCCACAGAGAGTGTTTTCACAGGGGCCACCTTGGACTTAGCACAGACAAGCTGGATAGTGCAACCATTAGGTGAACTTACATGTATATAAACCACACCAGAATAAGCCAGCTCACTTGCGTCACTGAAACCCAAAAGGGTAACCTTACAACCAGTCACTACACCAACATGCCGTGGAATACGCAATCCATTCAAAAATTGAAGTTCTGAACAGAACTGCTTCCACATTTCCACAATATTTGGAGGGGGGGTTTCATCCCAGTCCAGCTTCAGCAACCAAAGTTGCCTTATTATGAGTTTAGCACACAGTATCGTAGGAGCAACGAAACCCAGTATATCCCAGAGCCTAGCGATTTGAGATAAAATGGAGCGCTTCGTGCATTCCTCACCAGGTACTGTCTTCACTTTAAAATAAAACTCGTCAGTATCCTTGGACCAGTGGAGTCCTAACAATTTATGTTCAGACTCACCAAATTCTTGTTCAAGTTTGTGAGAGGTGGGGATGCTGTCCAGCACAGCATCCGAATTGCTGCACCACTTAACCAAATCCCATCCAGCACCCTTAAATAATGCGATCAGCTCGTGAGCGGTGTCGACTCCTTCTTTCACAGACATCACCGAAAAGGCTAAATCATCCATATAAAGAGAGGTAGATGTAACATCACTCGCAAGCGGAAATCTCTTTCCATCGTCTTCAATTACCTGTTTTACTGTGCGTAGTGCGTGAAAGGGGCTGGACCTCAGTCCAAAGCAAACTCGGTTATATTGATACAATGTAAGTGGTTCAAGCGTGTTGAATCTATACAGAATTCTTTGAAATCTGCGATCGCTTTCTCGTACAGCGATCTGAAGAAACATTTGGCGACAATCACTAGAAAGGGCTACAGCGAGCAGCCTAAAATTCAAAAGAATTTCGAAAAGATCACCCTGTAGATTAGGGCCGCTATGAAGTATGTCATTCAGACTGACGTTGGTGACATTTGTTTTACAGCTAGCGTCCAGAACAACGCGTAGAGTAGCTTTATCTTCGCGCAAAATTCCGGAGTGAGGAATTATATACATAGGGCGAGGATCAAAAGCGGCATCTGGTGGCGCGGGTGAAAGGTATCCACTGTCGATATATTCACGAACAGCGGTGTTGTAAGCTAATCTCAATGGTGGAGAAGCTTCCAGTTTTCTTTCAAGGCATGAGAAACGTTTTCTTGCGATATCGTACGAGTCACCTAGCGAAAATAAATCCCCACTGAAAGGAAGTGAGACTTCATATCTACCACTAGGATCACGTGTCGTGGTAGCGTGGTAAAATTCTTCACACTCGACATCTTCACGACTCTGAGCCGGGGGTAAGGATAATTCCTCGAGTTCCCAAAACTTAGTCAGATTCATAGCACAACAAGCAATCAGCGAGGTAGACGCGCGCGGGTACAATGTGGGTACTGAACCGATAATTACGTATCCTAGCACAGTTTCAATAGCCGGTGGTAAGGATGTGTCTGGATTATTAACGACTCCTGGTAGTAATAAATGCGGAAACAAAGACGCCCCGATCAGCACGTCAACAGCTTGTGGCGTTCCGAATGCGTCGTCAGCAAGTGTTAAATTTTTTAAGTAGCCTAGTGCCTTAGTATCCACTAAGGCTGTAGGTAATTCGTCGGTCATTTTATCGACAATAAGAGCAGGAATATCGAATGATATATTTTTATTATATTTTGAGGTCATTTTTAGTAAGGTCTCACCCTTAACAGTTTTTTCGGTGCCTCCAATACCTTTTACACTCTTGTGACTAGTTTTATGCCCACTTTCTAAACCCAGACGCACGCAAAAATCCGAAGTAGCAAAATTGCATTGCGAAGCACTATCCAACAAGCAACGAATGATGTGTCGCTGTCCCTTATCGTCAGTCATAACTACCTGCGCAGTACCCAATAATACTGTAGTAGCCGGGAACGATTGCATACCAGCAACCGGTGGTGTGTTCGATGACAGAGGGTGTGTTGACACGTTGCCCGTTGCGAATGAAGCATGCAAAGCTACCTCGGAGCAAACAGGTTCGGACGATGCCTCAAAATTAGATGACTCCGTTGAAATTGCTTGCGGTAGTGGCACGTTAGATTGCTGTAATTGTGACGCGAACGGCGCTTCCGTCATAAGAAGAGCGGCTGACTGACGCGGTTCCGTAAAATGTAACAGAGTATGGTGTCTTTGACGACAAACTCGGCACGATGTAGTGGAAGCGCATGCTGAAGTTCTGTGTTTTGTGGAGAGACAATTGACACATGAATTATGATCTCTTACGACCTTAAATCTATCTGCAGGACTCATGTCATGGAAAGTGGAGCATTTATAAAAATGTTGATGAGTGAAATCCTTACACAAACAGCCTTCAGTGTTTTGATAAGAGCTAGAAGCTGTAGAAGCGAAGGACTGATACTTTGGTGCACTATTATTATTATTTCGGGGTGGACGATCGCCGCCCTTTTTCGGTACAACTGGCTGAGAAGTTATAGCGTTTGAGCGCTGCAGTGCCTTTTTCTGACCCTTGACAAATTCCATTAACTCGTTAAATGTAGGTATTGTATTATTGTTTGAATATTTTGCGTTATGAGATCTCTCAAATGTCTGAACGGTTTCAGCATCTAACTTCTTGAGCGCAATATGCAATATAATAAAATCCGCGATGTCTGCCAGTTTCATATTTTTGATAGCTTTAACTGACGCTTCAAAATGTTCGAAAAATGATACAAAATTAGCAATCGACGCATGAGAAAAAGGTTTGAAATCAAGTATTTGATCCAAGTAACTGGATGCGAGCATTCGTTTATCTTCATATTCATCTATGAGTGATTGTAATAATAATTTATAATTTTCAGGAGTAGCGGTTGTCCCGGCGCAAGTTTTCCTGGCTGGGCCCGAAAGTTTCCCAAGCAGATAATATAATTTTTCTGCATCAGTCAGTGACTCGTTATTATCTATTGTAGATTTAAAATTAGCATAAAAGAGTGGCCATTCTTGAATATCACCGCTAAACGGGACTAATTCAATGGGCGGTAAACGCCCCTTTGATTTTTGAATATCTTGTTTTACAGTTGTTGATTGGGACGGAACCACACTCGCACTAAGTTGCTGCTGGTATGTTCGTTTAATACAACAGTATAAATCTTCAAACGCAATAAGTTTGTTATAACTTGGTTTCGCTGTTGGTCGTAGGGTGAGTAATCTTTCGTTGTGTTTATCTAGAAGCTCTGAGAATTCAGACCTAAGCGTTTCCACATTTGTCGCTCCGTTTAGAAAGCTTTCAGTCAACGAATCATCCTCCTTCAGGCGTGTTGACATGTCAAATATATTTTGAACGCGTTCATATATGGCATTTATCTTTGCCTCTAGCATTAGCAAGCGTGAATCTTCAGGTGCATTAGGTGGATCTACCTTTGGTGGCATTTTATTACAACAAATTCAAACAAGGTAGTAAGTAAATTAGAAAGATAACGAACCCACAAACACAATAAATTTACTGCGGAAAGAGCAGTATGGCCGTTGAAGTAAATTAACAGTCAGCAATTTTATAATTGTAAATGCTAATTGTGCTCGTTTGTTTTGATAGCAAATCGAACAGCTACTGTACGTATGTTTATGTATACCTGTAACGAACTCAAACAGTAGAACTTGAGAATATCACCACTGTAGCACAAACATATCAACAGGTATTTACTTTAACCGAAATCAATAAAAATATCACAACATTGTAGCACGAACAATCAATTAGTTATGTACCTACTTACTCAGACAACTATCTGGTTTAGCGGTTATGTACCAATAATAAGGCGTATACCAGAAACTATGCCATTACAAGGCTATGCATTGTCTATTTAATCTCAAAAGATCTGTCTACAAGCTATAGCAACCTTTTATTTTACTTCGAATATCAAACGAATCACTGTATCACAAACTGTATGTAGGTAGGTAGAACTTTTTGGTTCGGGGCTATAATAAAGTAAATAAGCCGAAGTAAGAATTCACATTAATTGTAAGAAGAGAAATCAAGCGGGTTTCATATGCAATAAACAGAATGTTATAATTGCAGGTGAAATATATAGGTAAGTGTACGTTTATAGTTTACGTAATGCGGAATATCTCAAGTAAGAAAGATGTAAACTTATGGTGAATAAGAAACAATAAAATAAATTTCTTTATTTTAAAGGCGGAAGCGGTTTAAGTGACATGAATTTAACATTCATAGCGGTACTAGCGGGTTCTGAGACATATTGTATAGCACAATTTAGCTAAGAAACAATTTAGCTTATAGAAAATAAGCGGTTGGATAGAAATACTAAAATATCTAGTCTATAGTGCGGAAAATGGTGGCTATCGAGACAAAGAAAGCGAGAGAGATCCGGCTCGAAGGACCAAAATGTTCCAGAGAAAGCGTTAGTGGACTGTATTTTTTTCTTTAGGGGTGGTTCATCAGGGGTTGATTGATAGGATGTATGGGAATGTAGTAGGATGAGTGAAAGTACCTTTTATGTGGGTCCTGCAGAGGCTTGCAAGCAAGCGCTGGTCGAGATCACTATCCACCAATAGCACTTCACTCTATGCTCCTTTCTTCCTGGTTCCGGGCGCCCGTTCTTGAGATAACAGGAGAAGCTAAGCCGGCGTCTCCGCCATATTGGAGGTATGGGGTTGCGGCCTACGCAGTGAGGCTATAACGCGGCGCGTGCGCTCTTCACCAAGTTAACTCGGGATCTGTGTTCGGCTACGCAGCGTTGACGCACGAACTCCATTTGCGCGTACTTCACTCAGTAGCAAAAGGTATGTAGGTACTCGTATTTCGGAAAATAAAATAAGGGAGTTGGGAAGCAACAATGACTCAAAGAAATAGGACTAGGGTTTTATCTGGCGTTACCAACGCAAATACAAAAACATATTGCTAATGCAAATGGGTAAATAATGGGCTAAGGTAAAGGTATTTTTACGAGTATATGCTCTTAATACATCATTCTCTCACTGTCACACACTTGTACCTCAACCACAGACATATAACTATTACTATATTATACATCTGTGACCTCAACACAAACTTTTCTCACAGATATTCTTTTTCACGAAGTCTATTAGGCTATGGTTGTAGTAGTGACGTGTACATAAGTACGTTTTGTGTGTGTGGCGCGTTTTGTGGCGCTTCCGAGGTTACGCACACTACAAAAAAGTGCGTGTGCACGCACAACTACAACCATAACCAAACGGACTGCATAAGATACAATATTTATAGCACATACCCTCTCTTATATTTTTTTTTATTTGTATAATGGAGTCTTTTTGCATTCAACCAATCATTATTTAAAAAAATCTTAGCTATGCAGTTGCATCTTAAAATATCGACATACTCTTATAAAAGTTATGTTTTAAAAAGCATGCGCTTTATGATCTCGAGATGCTACTTTTTTTCTCAAAGCTGTACAAAACTTCGTAATAAACGCATAGTCTACTTGCGATAAAGATTATTTCAAAATTTATATAAGATTTATTGCAGTACAGGAGTCCTTCTAACATATTTTCTTGAATAAAAAACATTTCTTCCTTAATGAGAAAATAAAAATCTCTAGCGGTTTTAATATGCTCTTTTTTAAGTGCTCTTGAATTTCTTTCTGCGATAAAATTGTAAAACATGTCTTTTAAACATACTTATGTACATGTTGAATGAAAAACGACATAAATAACACAAAAATAATTTTGCTCTAAATTAAAATATAGTCTAACAATTATTATATATTATACTAATAAAGTAAAATACCAAATAATAGGTAAAATTAGGTTCCGTACGCAGAGGGTATCATTTTGTTTGTATCTTGATGTTGCCATGGCAGTTATATTGTTGTTTTATATACCATAATTTTGGGGTTCTGTACCAGTATTGTGTGGTGGTACGGAAACCTTTGTGCGTGAGTCTGACTCGCTTTTGGCCAAATTATTCAGTTTGTCAACAATTTATCCATGTATTACGTATGTCCTTCTAAATGTTATGGCACCGGCATAGTCAAGCTTTTTCTTCGATATAGTTATTCTTGAATCTAGATATTATATTTATTTATTTGTTTAAATTTTGTTTGTTTGAACTGTGTCATTAATTACACAGTGAAAACGTAATTTCATTATATTCACCGTTATTTGATATATCAATAAACTCCATTTGCTTTTCATCACAAATTGCTGAGTTTCAATGATATTAACTATTGTAGTTATTTAAATTTTTATGTTTCCGTGGATCGGAACGGAAAACGGAATTATTGTCACTCCATCCGTATGTCACGGGTATTTAGCTCGTAGACAAAATGTGTAACATATGTGAGATTTGGATATCTTGTGTAGAATATAAAAAATTCAATTGAAATATTTTTTTTACACAAAAATGAGCCTTTTGCTGTGTGCAGTGTTATTGTCTACATGTATTTTTTATATTTTTTTCTTTCGGAAAAAACGAAATGTGGTGCTGTCGAATTTGCCAGTTTTAGACTATATATGTTACGGGTTCAAAAACAAATCTAGTCAGAAATTCGGAATACTGTATTTATTATTTATATTATATTTAATATTTAATACTTATTCACAAAAATAGTGAAAACACCGATTTATAATGTAGTTTCAGGTTTCCGTACCCAAATACTTGACCAACTTAATTTTGCAGTTTTGTTTCATACATTTTATTTGTAATGATAAGTTTTTAACTTTTGTTTGAATTATTTAAGTATATCAATTTAAAAATTAACTTATTTAAATGGTACGGGACCGTCAGCGATTAAATCACACTTGACCGGTTTCTTATTATTAAGAAATGTATTAGTGTTTAACATGGCAATAATTCGAAAAAATATCCGTGGCCTCTTATTTTAAATTAAGTTCTGGTCTCTAATGAAGCAAAGACGGAACTCAACGGAAATGTACGACTAACACTTTACAGAGTTTTCTTGTTTTGCAGTTGGTGAGGGGTCCTTGCGATGGTGTTGCGGGGAGTGAGGGCGGCGCGGGAGGGGTGATCGCTCTCCTTATGCCGACAACATTCTGCTGCCAGCAGAAAGGTTTGGTAGATTATTTTCTGCTTTAATCCGATATTATATGACATATCACCAGTGAATGAGACGTCTTTTTTAGAAAAAAAGAAAGAAAAGCAATTTATTTAAAATACCTCCGACATAAAAAATCACACACAATGAGAATCAACAAATAGTAAAAATGTATAAAATAATATAAGTAACAGGATTTAAACATTCAGAATAAATGTGGCAAATAAAAAGGGATTCAACTCAGCTTAATGCTGCGGTAAGTGCCACAGTGCTGGTATTCTGTTGAACTCTGGAACTAAAATTAAAACTTAAACTATACCTATGGCTTATATCTAAGGATTGATTGATACACTAGGAATTGGAATGTGCAGGAAGTATGTGTACATAGTAAAATATATAAAAATATAAAGCTACAAAAAATAGATATACAAGAATAATAACAACAAAATTTTACTTGATGAGGATTATTTTAGTTTTTGTTTTTCTAAAAGATATTTTTTCAATTTGATCCGAAATGTTTCCTTTGTTTTTAGAGAATGGTACGTCTTTTTAGGGAATGGTACGTCCATTATTTTAGCGAAAGGTGCGTACTTTTTAACGAATGGTAAGTCTTACAATTAAAATTAATAAAATGCGTGCTTCGCAAATAAGAAACTATTATATATTGTGTCCCTGCGGGATACGAATCCAATATCTCCAGATTCGACTATTAAACCCTAAAGGTGAGGTAACAGTAGAAAACTCTCAGGCAAACAAACACTACCTCAATATTGCACACCAGCAGCCGTAATATGTACCTACACACACTACAAGCATTCCTTTCAGAATTTCGCAATTTTTGCGTTCAGTCACGACGTTGTACCTGTGGAGCTAACAAAAGACGCTCGAGCCATCTGCTTTCTTTGAAATGGGAAATGTAAAAGAAATGTGAAAACCGTGGTAATAAAACTAGAAACCAACGGCATGGCAATCGAATCTTACGCGGTTATAATCACATTTATCATCATATTTTTTAAAAACTCTTTCTTTTCTCTTGTCTTTTAAGTTTAAAATAATTCAGGACTGGACCCTTTTCTTACAAAAATTTCCTAAAATATAAAATAAATGCCCCGATGATTTTTATTTGAAGAAACAAGTAATCTTATAAATCGGTCTCAACAAACAGGGCTAGCTTTATTTTATTATGTTATTGTCATCCTGTTGTCACATATACGAGAACAGTTTTTTCAACACACTTGCTTATAAAGCATATTATATTGCAGCGTTTTAGGGTCATAATGCAGCATATTAAACACGCGTGCTTTTTACTTTATATTGTCGCACTAGTGTTTTCTACAATACAGTATTTTTTTTAATATTCGCAAAGAATTTTTATGTCTTGAGAAATAGTAAAGTTTTTGCGAATAAACAAACTATCCCAGTTAAAATATAATAAATAATAATTTCATTTTATCAAATTATTTATTTTTATCAACAAATTAACTCTATTTTTCGTTGTAAATACATAAATATTCAGTTTGTTGGTATTTAATATTTGGCTGTTTGGCGGATGCGTCAGTGCCTCCGCTTCCATCTGCGCGCGCATGAACAGAATCAAAATCTCCGCCGCCATTTTTCATAGAAAATTGTCAATGATTATATGGAAAAATAAAACAATGAAATTTTATTATTTTTCCTCGCAAGTGTGTTGAAAAACGTCGTATTACGTCCTGGCCTTCAGCTCGGGCTGCAATGCCACCTCAACTGTAATGTTCAACGCAGCTCACTTGTATCATAATGTACAATTGTGATATATATTTATTAAATCCTTGAGAATGTCTTTAATGCGAAACTAGTCGGAAATAATAATAATTTTATTTTTGAAACAGTAGATACAAGAGTTTTCTTCAACCATGGCTAACATCTTCAGTAGAATCAGTACTTTTTAAAGACACCTGTTTATTAAATTTGTACGGGCTTTTGCTTAAATTACCTTTAATATCGACATAAAACCTTCTTACAATTAGAGCAATGGTAGGTATTTTTTAAATATTGGAATGAGTTCAGGAGATTAGAGTGTCCATTATATTCCCGGCAAAAGTATCTACTAATTTTGTATTGTAGTTTTGCTAGATTCTATGAACCAGGAAGTGCAAAGAGTGGATCAAAGTTAAAATATTTCGTAAACATTTAATTTTACCTCGTCTTTATTTTAATGTATAAAATTTAAAAAGATCAAATGGGAGAGAATTATCCGTTTTTGCATCAAATATGCATGTATGTTCGATTTTAACTCGAGAATCATTTGAGGCGTTTGGATGAGATTTTTTAAATTATCTTCGCAGAGTCTCTGGTCAGCATATAGTTTAGAAAAGGTGTTCATAAAATAACGCCCGAGCAGAAAACGGGTCAGAGATTGAAAAACCGTGGGTGGTGCCGCGGGCGAAAGGCCAGTCCGTAATAAAGGCGGTTAAAAATAATCTTTAAACCTTATATTTACTATGAACGTAAATACCTACTAAAGGAACGATAAAAAGTCCAGCTATAAAAAAACATCTATCCGTGCTCTGAAAACGAACGTTTTCAAAGCCCCCATTATAACGACTGCGATTCGTTTTCCCATTATGCCGAGAGTTATTGAGATAAGGTTTTTATCATTCACCTACAATCGTTTTTCCCATTATGTAGGTAAGCGTAGCATCAAATTTCATGTTAGAATAAGATGAGATTTTGTGGCATAAGCCTTATTTTGTTAACGTAATTAAATAATGCTTTCCTGATAAATTGCAGAAAAAAGCGTAGATTCGATTAAAATTTGGTAAAAATAATTATAATAAAAATAATATTACGAGATATTATTGGATGCTCTGTAACGTGTAAATACTCTGAAATCCACTCATAGCGGATTTACACGTCATACAGAAACTCAAAGCACCAGCAAATTACCAAGTTGGCTTAGTTAAAAATTACTTCGCTATGAACATGCAACCAAGACTTATTTAAAACGTGCAATATAGCTTTGTTAATATAAAACAAGCAATTATTACTAAATATTGTCGGTTATATTATTATTCACACGGTACTTTCTTATGTTCAAGTAAGCATACCAGTAAAAACTTACTATGTTAAAAATAAATGAGTATTTTTAACCAGTTCTAACGGTTAATATTTCAAAAGTAGTGTTAGCAAAGTCAACTTATTTGTTTTTAACTGCAAACTTTGCAGGTGCTATATTAACAAACATGCTTGGTTGATTTCAAGAGTATCTTGTATATTTTTAACCCATACGTTTTTTCAGTGTAGTTTCTAGGTTGACCTAGGGGTTGATAGACCAAACTTTTTTTAAAAATACAAATAGATTATGATTTTAAAATGTCATTCGTATACATGCGATAATTATCGTTTTAAATACCAAGTTGTATTTTCGTGTAGAAATCTACAATTAGTTCCAAATAAAGTTACCCACTCCTACTTCTGCATAAACAGGAAGTCTTAATTGACCTACTGAAACTCCGGAATCACTCAAAGACTAGCAGCTTGAATATGCAATATCAGACTGAGAAATTAGCGCAATTAAGACTTACGTCAGTCTGTTTCTAAAATTAGGTTATTCCGTGTAACTAGATACAGTGCGACTACCATTCTATACTTAGGTGGTTCTTCAGAAAGTCTCAAAAATAATGTGCCCGACAAAAACTTCGGTAAATTGTACAGTAACTTAATTCAAAATATTTTTAATATAATCTACATCTACACTTTATATAAAGAGGAAAGATTTGTTTGTTTGTTTGTTTGTATGTTTGAAGTAAACTTTGGAACTACTGAACCGATTCTGAAAATTATTTCTTTTGTAAAAAGCTACATAAATGTTGAGCAACATAGGTTATTTTATTCAAATGAAAGTAAGTTTTCAGTTTGAAAATTCAGTATTTGTGAACCATGTCGGGAGAAAGAACGCTGCTTAGCTGCTTTATCGGCGTGCCCTAACCAAATGGTTAGTTATACGTGATAAAACCGGTTGTTTTTCCAAACGAGGAAAATGTATCAGTTTAATCTGACTAAATGTTTCCATCCACAATGATCCTGACATACCTCTTGCTAATATTAAGCTTGAAAAATTGACTACAGCCAGGTTTAAGCATAGATACATCAAATACTGTGGTTTAAGTAATGATTTCTTCCCATATGGCAATAATAATCAGTTTAATCTGACTACAGATTTCCATCTACAACGATCCTGACACACTTCTTGCTAATATTAAGCTTGAGAAAGTGACTACAGCCAGGTTTAAGCACAGATAAATTAAATACTATGATTTAAGTAATGATTTTTTCCCATACGGGAAAACTATATCAGTTAAATCTGAATTAATCTTAATCTGAATTTGTAAATTTACATCTACAACGACCCGGACACACTTCTTGCTAGTATTCGGCTTAAAAAGTGATTAAAACCAGGTATGATGATGGGACTGTATATGGGTACGGGATCTCCTCAATGGACAACAGCAGACCCTTTAAGTTTGGGCTTATTTGATTGGTATTTATTAGCACTTTGGTAAAACATGGTGACGGTTGCATATTGTTCGTCAAAAAATCATATTCTTTTGTTTTCCTTATTTCCACGAAAATCTCTAAGACGCGGGCGGAGCCGTGGACAAAAGCTAGTCTACAATAAAACGGGTCATAGGTACCCGGAGCGCAACTTATAAAAATTCCCTCATTATAAGACTTAATTTGGCAATCCAAAGAGGGAATGCCGCCAGCCTTCTGGGGACTCTGCCACATGACGGCGGCAATCTGGCAAACATTTTTTACTTGGTTAGCTTTTATTTAGTAAGTATTTAAATTTATATTAGATCAATATTTTTAGGTATTATTAAATAAGTACCTTAAATTATTATTTCAATTAATTTAATTGAGGAAAATATACTAAAAAGTACATTTAACACAACAAATAAGCACTAAATTTGTAACACTGAGTGAAATAGTTATAGATAGTACACTGAGAATATGTTATATTCACAAGTTATATAAAAATACCTAATATTATAATCAAAGCAGAATAATAATTTAAAACAACAAGTGAATTGTTACTTTTAGTTGAATTTCTTAATTACAAAATATTATGTTACGAAACAAACTTTGGTTTTTTATTAAAATTGTTATTTGTTACATTTTAACTTTATAATATAGGATATACGAGTGTCTATACAAATGAATAGCCAATACAAAGCCAGTATTTTGTCGTTCAATTTTGAAAAGGGTTATTCACCCAGCCCTTATTTATTTACGGTTCCTTACGGAATTCAAAATACTTCTGCAGCACTCCGTATAGTTTCACCAGAAGTCTAGACCAATATCGCTTAGAGCCTGAAATCCAATTTCAATAAGAAGTCCGAGCGTATAGCTGGGCTCCTATCTTTAATGGACCGGGGTCACTTCACTCTTTTCCTGATAAAAGGTAAGTAGATTCTAGTCCTATGAAACTAAGAATCTGCGCCCCTATCTGGGGGCACGGCAGTGCCCCCGCCAAGTCGAGCTAAAAAAAGCGATCACTGACTGATCGATCATCAAAACTCTAAGGCACTTCTAGCAGAGAAAGAAGCTTCAAATTTGGAATACAATTAGTGTTTAGTATATAAATCAAGGAAAAACTAAAATATTTTGCAATTTCAGTCCAGCTTTCCAGATACATGAACTGCACAAATAACTTTGTAATCCTATATAAATATATAGGATTACAAAGTTACATTTCCAGTTGTAAGTAGAAGGTGAAAGGATAAAAAGTAGGACTATCTACAAAAACAAATGAGATGCCACAAAAAACAAAACTTGTAAAAAAACCAAGTCTCGCAACTTAGTTCTTCTACCGTAAAAAGTTGTGAGATCCATGTAAATCCAAGTCGGTTAATTTATTCAGTCCCTACTTACATAATTAGCGAAACTAACAAAATCTTATATGTTTTAAATAAATAGATTGACTAGGCAATCGCACTTAATAATATAATTTAATATAATATGTATTACTTGTGAGATACATTGTGTTTTCATGTACATGGCGATGGCCAAATCAATCTATTTATTTAAAACATAAAAAATAATAATATTGATATGTTCACTAAGTATAAGATGTTGTTAGGTTAGCTTATTAAGTAATAACTTAAGACAGAAGGTGCCTTAAGTAGGGACTGAATAAATTAACCGACTTGGATTTACATGGATCTCACAACTTTTTACGGTAGAAGAACTAAGTTGCGAGACTTGTTTTTTTTTACGAGTTTTGTTTTTGATCTTACTTTATGCTATAGAGTCGATTAATACATGGATTTATAATTACTTTATTAATAAAAAACATGATATTCGTAACTATTTGACGACTGAACGAACTTACATGAAGTGAAGTTCTATCCCCATAACACGAAGACTCTCTCCGAAGAGATCAAGGAAACCATGTAGGAATATTTACGTCTTCGCCTCGTATGTAAGTTCAAAGGATAACGAAATAGCAACGTACGAACGATCATACTGTAGGCATTGTCGCTTATTTCCCATTAAATGTCAGGATGTGTGCCTTAGACTCTGCATCTGCTATTTCGTTATCCTCTGAGCTTACATACGAAGCGAAGACGTAAATATTCCTATATTGTTTCCTTGATCCCAAGGACAGAGCAGAGTGTAATTAATGAGTGAATTGAAATATTACAAACATACGTGTTATGTTATTTATTGCTAATTCAAATTGTCGTTTTTCTATAGATGTTTCTTGCGCCAATTGTTAAGACTATTAAAGGCCAACTGACGACCGTTTACATGAGAAAATTTAACATCCGAATATTAATTTATCAATCTGTCCATCAATACACTTGTGTCAAAAGTCCTCATCAGTTAGTCGATGCATCACTGTCGAATCAAATCCGTTTTAGCAGAATTAACTTAAAACGTTGCGATTTTCACAACATATCTTCCAAGAACTGAAATCAATCGAATTGATAAAAGAAACTAGAGCACCCTCAACGGGGTTCAATCGGAACACTTGATCAAGAATTTGTATCTAGCTCAGTGGCTGGAACATTCCACTTTTGCAGTATGCCACGGACGCGAGCGAAGCGACTCGTTAACTGGGGTCTTACTCCCATCGTAATCGATCAAATAGATTCGGTCGTGTGTCGGTAGTTTATCGAAATATCGTTATCGTTTTCGGAGTAGGTATCCTGGGTCGAACGAACAGAAAATGTCTAAAAAGCTATAAAAATACAAGTTAACGTCCTTTGCATTTGTACCGAGATCAGAATTGAGACAGACAGGCAACGTCAAGCCTGTAAATATTTTGTTTTTGGGCTGAAAAAAAACGAGTAAATACGATTGTGTGTCTCTGAATGTTTAACTTCTTCAATATTAAATGCCGACACTTGTGAACTTGACACACTTTGAAGTCGAATATATTTTTGTGTTGTTTGGGAATGTTAAAAAATATCGTTTAGCGACAAATATAAAGCAGGGATAAATTTATTTCCCAAAAAAAAAACTCTTGTACAATTCTTTTTTATTTCATGGGAAAATAAATTAAAATTATTATGATAAGTTTTTTATAGGTACACTGGTATCTGCTGATAAATAATAGAAATACCAATAGAATTTTTATTATTATGTTTAATATAAATTACATCACAACCAGCAGACGAAAAAAAATTATTAGCACTGTAAAATGACCCCACAAAAACTGTGCCGGGCACATTTTTAGTATGGCGACGGTGGAGATGTCATAAATTAAATCTTCTAGGTTAAAAAAAATTTATATATACATTACCTTGAGGGCAATTCCGGAGACACAGTCGAAGTGAGATTTCTAAAACTCGTGCTTAAATTCGACGGATAAAATGGATTTTACGGTCGAGAAAAGAAGACGTTCGACAGACTGATAATAACCCTCATTACATTACCTTGTTTGCTTAATTTTATTTATGGCTTGGGGTAATTTTTATTGTGATGTTTTTAAACTCTAAAGAAATAAGTGTAGCAAGGTGCGTTCTATACTTTTTACAATACTACCACCATATATGGCCAGACACAGTTAGTATTTTGAACCTGCGGCGACTTCTGGATTAGTAAGCCGTTACCCAATCACTACAACTACGTGCATATGTAGTATACTCTACAATAACTAAAGGAAACAAAGTGAAGGATTTCGTTTGTAAGCCCCTTAACAAAGGAGTGCGCTTATTGATGCCGGTGGGTGGTAATTTTTCCAGTTCGAGTTATCGGGCTACTATACAACCACATTTGGTCTTTACTCTATTGTTACGTTTACTGACTTTTTAGGGTTCCGTAGTACCTGAAAGGTAAAAGGAACCTTTGTGGTGAGACTCCGTTGTCCGTCCGTCTGTCCGTCCGTATGTCACAGCCTCATAACTTTGGCACCGTTAAAGGTAAAGATTTAAATTTGCTACAAAAATAGCATTCACTTGCATACATAATAAGGTGTAAAAAAAATTAAAATTTTTAAATTGTTGAACATTTTTCCAATGCAAAAGTGAGAAAAATAAAAAATAATATCCTAAAAATACAGTGTGGGTATCAAATTGTAGATATTAAAAAGTTGATTATAAAAATATATACTTTTACTATATTTACTACCAATTACAGGAAAACTATAGCGAATAAAAAAAAAAAGAGAAATATTAAAAAAATATATATATATAAAAATAATGGGTGTCAAATTGTAGATATTAAAGAGCTGATTGTAAAAATATATACTTTTGCTATATTAACTGGCACCAGTTTCGAGAAATCTTTGAAAATCCACAAAAAATGCATGTCCCAGGGGGGGCCTTATCTCCGAAAAAGGGTGGATCGAAAAAAAATAAAAAAATCATGGTGATTTGGGATTATATAAATATTACAGAAAAAATATAACGGTTGAGAAATTCACGATAGTAAAATGATAAAATGTAATTTTTCATCCTCGAGTTTTATTTCGAGTACGGTATAAAAATATTTGTGTCTCTCTTTTGTGGTACAATCAATTTTTAAGTTAACATAAACAGTTATGGGCAAGATTTAAAATACTTTTTTCCTGACTGTTCCCAAAACTGTCGAATAACGGAACCCTAGGTATGCGATTCTGACTCGCACTTGACCGGTTTTTTATTACATACATCAATACAGGATTGTTTGAGACAATTATTTTAATACATTTTACGGACTTTTATTCGCTACTATACATTCATTAAAGGGAATATGGTTGTTACCTTAATTTTCTCAAATTACTCTAAGAACTTAATATACTTTTTAATGTTATATTTAACACTAGCTTTTGCCCGCGGCTCCGCCCGCGTAAAAGAGATTTTCGTGGAAATAAGGAAAACAAAAGAATATGATTTTTTTAACGACAATATGCAACGGTCACCATGTTTTACCAAAGTGCTAATAGTACCAATCAAATTAGCCCGAACTCGAAGGGTCTGCTGTAGTCCGTTGAGGAGATCACGTGCCCACCTTCCAGTCCCACCAGCAGACACTGGTCACCATGTTTTACCAAAGTGCTAATGAATATAAATCAAATAAGCCCAAACTCGAAGGGTCTGCTGTTATCCGTTGAGAAGATCCCGTACCCATCTTCCAGTCCCATCATCAGACCCTGGTCACCAGGTCACCATGTTTTACCACAGTGCTAATAAAGACCTAAGTGGTAGAGCTGATGCCAGGCTCGACTGTGGAGGTACCACCATCTTACTCACAAATCCTCCTGAAGTTATTCGGGGTAGGGTAAGAGAACAGCTCTCAGGCAAAACCAGGCGGCCCACCATTGCCTAGGACCGATGGATGGCGGTTTATCCATCCCCAATTGCCGGAGAAACAGACTTGTTCCGGGCAGCGACGTCACTGGTGCAAGGGTTTCGGCACCACGCTCACCAACCCGCCTGCCCAGCGTGTGTGGGTATGGGCATTTCTTCCAGGAGGACCGCTAAGAGTGGCGAAATCCCGGAAAGGCCTATGTCCAGCAGTGGATGAAAACAGTCTCATGGATGAATGGAATAAAGACCAATCAAATAAGCCCAAACTCAAAGGGTCTGCTGTTGTCCGTTGAGGAGATCCCGTACCCACCTTCCAGTCCCATCAGCAGACCTTGTTCACCATGTTTTTCCAAAGTGCAAATAACCCCTTAGACGTTTAAAATACAAAATAAAGTATTTACTCTAAAAAAAATAATGAAAAGACTTTTACCAGTCGGGGTTTGAACCCGCGACGATCGGCTACGCTACGGCGGCGGCGAACCTTCCATGCTTCACTAAAATTCTTATTGCGCTGCTCCCTTTTGTCATAGCGTGATAACCCAAAACCTTTCCGAATAAATGCTTCATCTTTCAGTGAAACTTGC
This sequence comes from Ypsolopha scabrella, assembly GCA_910592155.1. NCBI lineage: Eukaryota > Metazoa > Arthropoda > Insecta > Lepidoptera > Ypsolophidae > Ypsolopha > Ypsolopha scabrella. Next base: position 9,753,648 of record OU342969.1, read on the forward strand.
ATCAAAATCCATTGAATGATTCTCAAGTTATAAGCGAACGAACAGACAGACAGACGTTGTATTTTACATGTATAGAGATAATTATACTCACGCCTGTCTCCAAGAGGTAGGTAAAGACTACATATTTCCATCTACTACCTAAGGAAGCCTAAAATATGTGGTTAAAATTGCCTTTAATACAATTTATTTTTATTCCATTGAAGCGTATTTACTAGCAAATTATATTTATGTACGAAAACCGCCAATTGAGGATGTAAAATGTCAAAGACTTTTCATTACTATAGAGATTGCTACGATTCCTGGCTTTTAAAGGAACTTTAATAAAATACTGGGAGTATAACAAAGTATAACATTGTTGCACCCACAACTTAAGTTTTTATGCAAATATCTCATTAACTCAAGTCCAATTAAAGCAAGCAAGTAATCATTTCCCACATTTATATGTATGTTTTATGGCGTGATAGAAACTTCATTGACGTCATAACTTTAAAAGTAGGTCGTGTATGATTCCGTGCTGACATAAAAAAGCAGTTTTGTCCTTGTAACATTGCAGTTCAGTTAATAACAGTACAAGTTGCATGATTATTGGATTCGTTTACCGGTGATCACTTGACCAGTGAACTGTGAACTTTCCCTTGTTGGTTTCCATTCCATGCCATTGAAGCAAAAACCTGTAATTTGCATTGCATGTTGCCTACGACCACCTTTATGTTATGGACCAAAAAACGGTGGATTCACTGCTTATTCGCCTGTTATTTTACAAAAGTTAAGGGTCTTAAATTATTTAATTTGTATGAAATTGATTACAGAAAGGGCTATAACTTTTTTCTGCGTTAATATAGTGTGTAAGTCAATGGTATTCATGATTGTCATTATGGCTATTCGGTTAAGCAAATCAGCCCGTTTGATAGTTGACGTACGATTTCATTTGTCATACGACAATCGACTTTGAATACGATTGGCTTACACAATTGCACCTCTCATCTTTTAACAGCACTATGAGTCTGTAGACTTCTAAAGAAAGTATTAGTTTCAACTTGATATCTCTAACAGACCCCGAAAAAAAGGGTCTTGATAGACGGACAATAAAGTAATCGTAGAAGGGTTCCATTTTTTAGCGTTCCGTACCCAAAAGGTAACCAATGGGACCTTCTTACTAAGGTTTCGCTGTCTGTCTGTCTGTCTGTCTGTCTGTCCGTCTGTCACCAGGCTGTATCTATGAGCCGTGATAGTTAGACAGTTGAAATTTTCACAGATGTATTTATGTTGCCGTTATAACAACAAATACTAAAACCGGCCAAGTGCGAGTCCCGTACAACAGACTTGATTTTTTTGTCGTTTTTGCAGATAATGCATGAACCGTGATAGTTAGATAGTTGAAATTTTCACAGATGATGTATTTCTGTTGCCGCTATAACAACAAATACTAAAACCGGCCAAGTGCGAGTCGGACCTGCGCACTCCCATACAACAGACATGATTTTTTTCCGTTTTTATAGATAATGGTACGGGGTAAAGAACTGGAAATCTATGAGGTCGTAGCACTTTCTATGGTCGTAACAAAACTATGAGATCGTAGCACTTGCTATGGTCGTAACAAAACTATGAGGTTGTAGCACTTTCTACGACGTAAAAACACTATTAGGTCGTAGCACTTGCTACGTGGCAACAAAATTATGAGGCTGTAGCTTTTGCTACGTCGTAACAAAACTATGAGATCGTAGCACTTCCTGTTTCGTAAGAAAAGAGAATGCAGTCGTGGAGAACAAAAGGAAATCGTACGATCATTTATATGAAATTGTTTCTTAAGCAACCCGTAGAATTATGGGAATTATGGGTAGTATTATGAGAACAAATTCTCTCAGATGATATTTTATAATGTAAGCTTATAGCTTATAGTGTCGCTCGCAGTCTCTCTACACTGTAGGATTTTCAAAAAATAACATAATATTAAAGCGACAAATATCCTAAAGTATTACGTTTCCGAGTTAATGAAATGAGAACCCAAACAAAATATAACGAAATAGCTTTTTTGAAAAACAAACTGTCCTCATTTCCTTCCCTGTTTACGCCACATTCTTTGCAACTTTGTTTTAAGGACTCTTCAACTTTTGAGAAGGCGTCGCGAACAACTTCGAATTCAGGAAGATGTTTTTATCGTCTATTGTTTGTTTGAATACGAAAATAAAAATGCTTGGTAAACTGTTCATTCACTATCCCTGAAGATGTCCTGAAGGAAGGGTGAAACTAGTCGCAATATAATACAAAGTAGAAAATTGTAGCGAGCATTTGAAACTAAATTGTATTTTTATCGTCTACCTATATATTAATAAATATTAAAAGTGTTTCATCTTTACTAATAATAAATTAGTAAACAAGCTGATGTCTGTACTATACATACAATAATTTTGCGAAAATTTAAATGAAATGGATTATTTTATTAGCATTATATTGTGACCAAAACTAAAAATCTTAGGATTTTTGCCTCTCTGTCTGTCTGTATGTTCCTTTTTAACTCTAAAACCACGCAATTGATTTAGATGTGGTTTCCTCTATTAATCATCGCAGTGACAACAAAATTTATGGTTATAATGGGTTTTGATAAAATAACCGCAAAGCCTAGCACTGTCGATAATAGTTTTATCTTATGCGCAAATAAAATATGAATAAAAAACAAAAAAAAATTTTGCCTCTCTGTCTGCCTGTATGTTCCGTTTTAACTCTAAAACCACGCAATTGATTTAGATGTGGTTTCCTCTTTTAATCATCGCAGTGACAAAAACATTTATGGTTATAATGGGTTTTGATAAAATAACCGCAAAGCCTAGAACTGTTTATAATAGTTTTATCTTAAGCGCAAATAAAGTATAAATAAAAAACAAAAAAAATCAATGATTTATGTGACTCAAAGAAATAGTACATAATATAGGTACAGTACAAGGAACACATAAAGTAAAAGTACCACAATTTTGTGACTATTAATACCTAAGCTAAATGCATAAAGCATCTGTTCTATAGGGATCAATACCTCCTGCGCCCTGTTACTAATGATTCTTAAATTAGTATTCTGTAGGTACCTATTAGTTAAAATTTAAATTTAAGTTAGGTTATTCAAGTTATATAATAAACTAGCTTTTGCCCGCGGTTTCACCCGCGTTGAATTAATTAGTTTTTTTATACTCCTATAAAATCAGTCAATATTATTCGGACTGTTACCTACAGTAAACACAGCTGGTGAAATGTGTATGTAATGCGCCTTTGTTTCCCATTTTGTGTGTCTCTTTTATAGTTTTTCCATGGGAACAAAGAGAAAAAGTAGTTTTTGTCCTATTCAAAGTCTAGAACTACATTAATGCAAAATTTCAGCCTAATCGGTTTCGTAAGCGTGGCGTGAATGGGTGACACATCACTTTACTGTAGAAATTTGAATACTCATTTTCATCCCATGGGAACCGATTTATGGGATAAAAAGTAGTCTTTGTCCTATTCCAGGTCTAGAACTACATTAATGTAAAATTTCAGCCCAATCAGTTCAGTAGTTACGGCATGAAAGAGTTACAAACATCCATCCATCCATACATCTAAACTTTCGCATTTATAATATTAGTGGGAAGTGGGATAATGGGATAAATAAGAAAAAAATATATATTATGAAACAAAATAATAAAAATTAGACACTTTAATTATTGACGATGATCTAGTAATTAATATCTAATCACTGAAATTGAGCAAAGGTATGGACTTATTAATGTGAGAGTGTAAGAAATATAAGTGTGGAGTGTATATATGTACATCGATTAAAAGACACTGCTAACAATAAAATGATTATTATTATTATCAACGTATAAACGTACCAACGTACCAATGCCCTATATCTACTATTGGTGCTCTGTGGCCACCTTACCATCTAAATACCTGGGTACTCTGATACTGAAGGACATATTTTATTATGTCTTACTACATGTTTTGTTTTTATACGTACGAGTATATTTATCGATATAAATAGGTTCCAGTTTCTGGGAAATAATAAAAATTGGTCAAGTGCGAAAAGGACTCGTGCCCTTAGGGTTCCGTACATACCGTTAAGACACAATCTTATAACAACCAACTTTACTTGACCCGTACGATCCATTATACAAAATGTATCCAAAGGTTGTTCATTATTTTTTATTGAGTCATTTAATATAGATAATTTTCAGAACTTTTCCTACACGTGTGTGGTAGGCTTTGTGAATGTAATTTTAAATTTCTAATTTCTGAATAAAAAAAATCTCGCTTAACGGATACTTAAGCGACGAATCAGCCAATCAGCGCACTTCATTCCAAAGTTAAGCACTACTTAACTTGAAATTCTCAACTGTGAATTCGGGGGTAAGTCAACTGGAAGTGCCTAAGTAAAGTGAAGTGTAGGTATGAAATTTATTACGTAAACGGCTATCCGTTTTTTGCTTTGAGTTAAGCCTGATCTTTAACAGCATTATGGAGCCGTAAGCTTCTGTAGGAGTATTAGTTTCAACTTCATATCTTTCAAGAAAAAGGGTCTTGACAGACGGACCGACAGAGAAAGTGATCTTAGAAGAGTTATTTTGAGGTACTGAACTGTAAACAATGAAGGCTGATTATTGATAAATATAATATAATATTTTAATACCTTAAGTTCAATCATCTTAACTGTTTTTAAGTGATACTGTTTACGAACGAACTAACACTAAGCTATACTATGGTCGATCCGGATTGAAAAATGAGGTAAACAAACCGTATATGACGAAAATAACCGATATTGTAGACACCTCTTATTAAAAACTTCACATACATTGATTCTAGACACTTCGATCTTCATGTTGAATAGACTTTTGGTCACAATAAAATGCATATTACTCCCTTTTTGATCAAAAACTTTTCAACAAAACGATCATTCGTTTTTTTATAATGGCGGCTCGGCTTCACATTTTTAATTCTGTGTTAATATTGACTAGTAGTGATGTTCCACTTATATACAGATTAGAAAAAAATTCAATGAACGACAATGAATGAAAATGAAACGTTCTGTGTTTTCCAACAAAATTTACGGTTAGCACCTAAAAAAAATTACATCGCATAAAAATTACATTACATATATTTTAACAAATAAAGTGATTAGAATAATTTCGTTCATATATCTTTCATCGCTTAATCATTCGCAATTTTTTTTACATCCCGAATGGTAAGGTAAGCGAGCTTTTGTAGAACTCCGTATGCACCATGAGGGCTTAAACATTACATTTTATTATTTATTTTAATTATTATAACGTTTTTAAATTTTTGAAGCTCGGCAATGCTGATGTCTCAGATCAATAACGGACGCACATCTGAGCTGTCACTGAAATAGTTGAACATCGCCGCTGTTAAAAAGGTACTCAGGTACATCACTATAACTGTCAAAAGTGGTCAAGTGTGAAAGAATCTTTTCTTTGTTTACATCACTGCTCAATTCGACTTGATCGTAGTATACAGAATATTTGCTTTCTGCTTTTGAAAAGTAAATACTCAGATTTAATTGGTTCATTGTTATTAAAACTAAGCATGAAATTATAAAACACACTGTGTCACTCACGGCAACTATTAATATAAATCAAGTTCCAAGGTGAATTTAAATTACATACTTACTCGTAGCTTTACTCATATATGTAATCTAATGTTACGTTCAATGTTTTAATTTAAATCATAAACTCAATGTCAGCGCTCGTATTGATATTTCAAATGTTGGAAATTGAATTCCACCAGAAATAAAAAAAACAATTGTTATAGCACAGTTTAAAAATCCATACAGTTGTCCAACGAAGGCGTTTGGACGAAGAAGTTGTGCAGAGCATACGGGGCGAGACTCCTAACTGATCGTATCAAGCTCGGTGGCTTCTCCCCGCGTCTCGCCTCGCAGGCCCCGCACAATTGCTCGGTCTGAGCGCTTTATTTGAAACCAGCTTTTGCCCACGGCTCCGCCCGCGTCTTATTCGGTTTAACGTCATGCTTTTTTCCGGGATAAAAAGTACCCTATGTGTTCAGTTAGGGTATAAGCTATATCCATTCTAAATTTCATCGAAATCCGTTCAGCCGTTTCAGCGTGAAAGGGTAACAAACATACACACACACACACATGCACAAACTTTCGCTTTTATAATATTAGTTTGATTGGCCTTATTGTGTTGGACGGGGTAGTAACATTTTTTCCTAACTTTTGCCATACCATTAAAAGAAAAGCAGGTAAGCTTGCGTGTACTTGGGCTCCAAACTGATGCTCTATGAAATAATAAATCCCTTTGCGTTCGGTTTTTCACAGTAAAAATAAAGGGCTGCTGCGTGAAAATATCTTCTCAGATCGCAAATAAATTGATATAACGTAGACGTACGATGTTGCCATGCGATTGCGAAGTTACTATATTTATTATAAAAATAAAGATGTCTCATATTGATACAGTCCCTAAACGTTGGTAGGAAACTAATTAGGAAACAATTTATGACAAAGTTTTTCGGACTGCGTAAGTTTGACCATGTGTCTCATTATAGAGAGGAGCTGAAATGGCTTCCTATTCGTCAACGACGAAATTTTCACATTTTATGTTGCCTCTTTAATATCCTTAGGAGCCCTACTACCCCTCCCTATTTGCGTGAACGCTTTAACTACCTTCTTTCCAATGACAAACAGAACAGACCACACACAGTATCTCTTTTAAAAACTCCATGTCATAACACGGGTGCTTTTAGAAATTCTTTCACGGTGACATCCATCAGACTCTGGAACTCCCTACCGCATACGATTCGTGACTGTCCTACGATCAGCCTATTCAAGAAGAAGCTTAAAGAGCATTATTTATAAATATTTTTCCCTTTAAAATATATATTTATTTATTATTTATGCAGGTATATACACTGTATGTATTTATGTTTATATTTGGTATATACTAAATTCTTGTTTTAAACATATATTTATGAATACTTTTGTTATGTAGGTTTATGCCCATGTTTATATTACAGTATTTAAGTATGTTTGTTCTTTTTATATTTAAGTAATTATTAATTAATTTATTATGTAAGTATTTATTTAAAAGTTAGGTATATTTATGGTAGTTTTAAGTTCATATTATCTCCACATTTTTATTTTTTATATCACTTGTTTCTTTATGTGTGCACATTTGATCACACACTTTTAGTTAATATTTCCTTAGCACCTAGGTTTTGCTGGCAGAAATCTCTCTCAGAGATAAGCTCGCCTATAGCACGTTTAATTTATGACTGCTTGTACGTATAACTTTTCTGTGCAATAAAGAATATGAATATGAATATGAAAGTTGTTGAATATGGGCTTTCATACTAACTATAATAAATAGGTGCTTTCATACAAATTAAAATAAACGACTTGGCTTTATAGGTACATTAGATCTCACTATTTTTTACAGTGGAAGGATTCCGTTGCGAGCCTTGGAATTTTTGTATATTTTATGTTTTTGATGGGATAATAATCTACTAGAACTACATACCAAAAAATCCACAAAACCAAAAAATCATTCCCGGTATAAACTTATTCATCCGAATTTAATGTTTTATTACAACAAAAACGTTTTACAACCAAGCTGAAATCACAATTCTCAAAAAACATTATCATTACAAGGTCTCCCTTAACCTCTTGGAGTGGGTAAAATATGTGCCAGTATCATTAACCTGTCGGGTCGGGAACCCATTTGCTATTAATGGGGCTCTCCTGCTAATTAGGTGGTGTTTACATGCCGCGCAATCGACTCTCTAACTAAAGCCTGCGATATAATCGCGTGATTCTAATTGTAAATACGAACGTGTTCATAGTAGATATATAATATTATAAATGCGAAAGTTTGTGCGTGTGTGTGTGTGTGTATGTTTGTTACTCTTTCACGCTGAAACGGCTGAACGAATTTGGATGAAATTTAGAATGGATATAGCTTATACTTAACTTAACACATATACTACTTTTTTAAGCATACGACTTTTTTAAGTTATAAAGACTATGACTTTCGATAATTTTATGGCTTTGGTTTCAGCTTCAGAACTACCATACTATATTGATATTGATATTATGATGTAATGAAACTTTCAAAGTAACCGAATGTTATGGATAAAGTGATAACAGGACATTTTTCATAATGTCGATATGAGCTATATGAATAATATCCTTCACCTATTGAACATGATAAAAAATATAATAATTGGAAATAATACATTGATCTGGCTTTATGAATATTGTTCTTTACCATGGGCAAAGTAATAAACGGATGTGGTTAATGTTACAACAGTATTATAAGTTAACGATAGGAAAAGTATTTCTACTAACTATCCATTTAATAAAAATAGAAAACGATCATTGGAATGATTACTATTTTCATTCGCAGTCAGATAATTAATATACATATGCTGGTATTTTCATTTTCCATTGGATTATATATCGTAATTTATTAAAAAAATAATAATTCAATACGCTACTAAATAATTAAGTAATGTTGTTAATTATTATTCATTTTCACATAGTATACAAAATAGCTTGCGGGTGAATTGGGACATAAACTAAAAATTGTCAAATCACGCAATATTCATAATGATCAGACACTGTGATAAATAATGAAGTTTAACTAGGTTCTAATTACATTGCCCGATTCAACTTGTCATCATTCATACTTCCCGGGAATTATAAATAATACCCTCACTAATCAGTTGGTTCACAACATACATAGTACATTTACGCCTTAATGCATTATTGTCAGAACAGTTAAACATCCAGATTATATTCATGTCATCATGCAACTTCGTTTGACGTATATAGTGGCAGCTTTTGATATTTGGCCGTGCAACTAACAGCTAAACACGGGAGGGCATATATTAGCTTAAATTTTACTTGGGGGGAGGAGGGGGTTTGCACGTGAGCTGATTTTTTGGCAGCGGTGGGAGTTAAATTTTGTGTGGAACGATCACAACATCTCTAAAAATTTTTGGATTTTAATTTTTCATTGAGGTACAAGACTAAGGATAGCGGAGTAGGCAGACAAGAAATAATCAATAAAAAGAAGGACTATAATTATTATTATTGAATGTTGTAGTGAAATAAATCCCACCAAAAACATAAATGTGAAAAAGGGGCCAAGTTTTTAATAAACACAGTGCAAGGTTGTTAGCTTCACCAAAAAAGAATTGAGATCAAATTGGGTGCAAGGTGGTTCCTTCAGTTATAACCTTATAACTGCTATAATGTACGTTTTTGACTTGTTTTAAAAGAAATTTTGTTAGGATCCCTACTACTGAATATGTAGAAATTGTATAAATTTTCACAGCTAAAGTTTAAACGTTTTAAAGTTACGTCATATATGCAAAAAATTTACTATGAACAGATTATTTTTGCGACTTTGGAGGTCCAATAGGAAATGAGTTACGGGGGGTCGAAAGTAGCCCGAAATGGTTTGTGTAACACGGCTAGAGCGCAGGCCTTGTCTTGTAGAACTCGACCCTGGACACGCTGACGCGTGTCCAGATCGGACGATTTGTTAATTTATTATGAAAGACCTTAGACCATTTAACACGGGACCTGGCAAAGTGTGACTCTTAGTACTGAAATTATTCTGCCGTTTTCCACGGGAGGGGAGGTAAACACGCACAGCACACTTTTACTCCTTCACGCACACTCCTGCGAAAAATTGATATGTCACACTAAATCTAAAGCTGCAACACAAACACAAACACAAAACGCGCACACAAGCAAACTTACATGAACAAATTGTTCATGTATATACTTCAGCAGAGGGGGATAAGTGCGCTTGCCTCGTCCCGTGTTAATGGTCTAAGTGAAAGACTAAACTTAACATTTTCTGATTAACTTCGCTCACTTTCATTAAAATTCAGACCTAAGGGAGAGTATTTAAGCCCCTTTCACTCTTAATCCCCATATACAATGTTTGTCATTCACCTGTCTTACCGAAGTAGTCTATCGCGAATTCCCTCCGGAGGCACTAAATATTTCAACGTTATCTAGAATGTTTAGAGGAACCTGGAATCGCGAAAAGGCGCGCCTTTGAGATACCTACCGGAATTCTTAGCATTCTTAGAAGTCGAATCTTGTAATTTATTTTTCTTTCAACTTTGCTTTAATTTGGGCATTACTAACCTAAATAGTGTGCAGAAAGCGGCACTTTTCTGCTCCAGAGCAATGTAATGCAGAAAAGTATATATAAAAATCCATTATTGCCCTGAAAATAATGCAATAATGGATTTGCATACATAATTTACTGCCGCGCCACCACTGAAGTCCCGCGTCAGTATTTATGATCTGAACCAAAAATCCAGAGGACTTCAGTGCTAGTGCTGACTCTAAAGCTGCAAATCCCAAGTGACCCGTACAGAGAAAACTAGTTTTAAATTACCCTATCAGTGGGCCGATGATAAGCCATAGGCCAATCAGCGCTATTTTAATTTTCGCAAACAATCTAAAATAAAGAAAACTGGTTGAATGAAAACGTAAAACATAAACAAAAAAAAACTAGAGCTAGAGTGCCAGTATTTTTCATAATCGAGTACTAACTTCTCGAGTCGTTTTATAAGCAAACGATTTGGTTGATAGTCTTGATAGGTAGGTATAGAAAAATAGAAAATTACCTATAGTTTTGAACTGCCCAATTAGTGCGCCGATAATAAGTCATAGGCCAATCAGCGCTATTTTTATTCCAGCAAACAATTTAAAATAAAGAAAACTGGCTAAATAGACGTAAAACCATAATTATACAAAAAAAAAACATCTTGATCAATAGACGCGAACTCACGCAATAAATATTTTGTGAGAATTTGATTGTGTTTCTTGAAAATGGATCTTAGTAGCGAAAGTGACGAAATATTAACACCTGAAAATATAAAAAATGTGGCAAATGAAGTAATAGATAATCTTTTGCCTCCAAAATCCAATGATAAATATTTGAAAATCTATGAGTATTCATCTTTTAGAAAACCGAAAAACGGGTGAAATCATTTTCCGAGGGTGTATTTTTGGCTTATCTTAGTGAGCTATAGAATAACGAACGTAAGTATTTATTTTTCTAAATAAACATTTTTGGGATTATTTAGACTTCAGTTTTTTATTTGGAAGTTGAAAGAAAAGCAGATTATGAACCTCGCAAAAGTTACTTTCTGCTTGATGCAACAATCTACTGTTATGTATGTTCATTCAATACTTGATTTGGTTCTTTGTGATTGGAACAGTTTTATATGAGCAAATGATTTTGTTTGATAATAGAAATATTTAAAATTTAAACTATTTTATCTCGATAATTTCCTAGATTTAATTTCATCCATGCTATTACGTATAAAACTATGTGCAATAGGCTTTTACCTAATGATAAAACACTCAAGAAGATCGCATCTTAAGAGTGCGTGCACAATATAGCCAAAATCAAATTTCCTTTAAAAACTTTTTGAACTTTTGTGAAATAAAACAGAATCAGAAGTCGGTCAGAAATATTCATCTTTAACCTACAGGATACTTCCAGTTGACTAAAAAAACTTAAAATTCAGTTTACAATTAGGCCTTATAGTTTACATCTAGGAAAAATATGAAAATCACCAATACTACATTATTCAAGAAGAGATTTTTGGCCAGCTTAACATGCATCCAAAGACCCTTGGAGTTAAGTTCAATAGATCGTTAGTGTCAAGATAATTCATACATTATTTCTTGTGACATAAGTTTGTGTTTTGAATGGTAGTTACGGAACCCTCAGGACACGAATCCTATTCGCCTATGACCAGTTATATTTTTCTAGTGTTTTATATCGATTTTGTCTCTTAACTTCCAGATGTCCTAATATGGGGTGGTCATGCGTGGTCGCACGCGCCGTGGCCTTCTTTCTCATGCTGAGCGGCGTCTCGGCACTCACTTCCGACATGTAAGTAATGTAATATAGCATTTACGTGGACGTAATAAGAACTACAACTGTAACGTTGACGTGTTAAAGACTATAAGTCTCGACTTCATTTTTCAATCATTGGTGAAAATGTTATACCTACAAACATGTCAGCACTTTATCTGTTCTTAAATTTTGTTTTATTTATATTTAAATTATGCATAAATTTAAAAAAGCAGTAAGCCGTCAGGTACTACGACAGACTCTTAATCTGGAGACCCAGGTTGAAATTTTGTCGGTTATTTAAAGGTATGTTCATTAAATGTTGTTGTTGTAATGATATTAAGTAAAATAACAAAAATGTATCCATCAGTAGACAAAATGTTATTATTTTGTAATATAATCCATCCATCCATCCATCAGCCCGTGTTCGTCCACTGCTGGACATAGGCGTTTCCCAAATTATGCCACTCATGTCGGTCCTTCGTTCTCCTCATCCAGCCGCCCCCCGCAACGTCATAATATAATATAATAAAATTACCTATTCATAGAGGACCCCAAAACATATTCTAATGTACTTACATAAATGAGATACAAGAACACTTCTGAAACAATGCGTTTATAGTTCACGAAACAAAGCTCTATATCAAACGAGATTTGCTTTGCAGTCGGAAACTTTGACAAAAGCACTCCATTTGAATAAGGCGGGTGTAATAAAGCTACAGTGCGAAGGCTCTTTGACTCATGTATTGGTCGTGGCCAAAATCGAAACTAACCGCTATCCCATCCATCTATACATCAGCTTCGTCTACTTCGCTTCGCTTCGTATTAGTTTCGTCTACTGCGGACATAGGCCTTTCCAAGATTTCGCCACTCGTGGCGGTGCTCCTGGAAGAAATTCCCATGCTCACACACACTGGGCAGGCGGGTTGATGAGCGCGGTGCCGAAACCCTCGCACCAGTGACGCCGCTGTCCGCCACCTGCCTTTTTTTATAATGCCCAGCAATTTGGGATGGAAATACTGCTATCATTCGATCCTACCCTGAGAGCTGTTCTCTTACTCTCCCCCGAATAACTTCGGGAGAATTTGCGAGTGAGATAGTGGTACCTCCACAGCCGAGCCCGGCACTATACGAAACCGAACAGCTATCCCAATAAAACGAAACCCTTGTTTCACAGCTGTGTACGTGTCAATGACATCCACACGCGAAAAGACAGTCCCTTGTCGCATTTTAATACAAGTACTTTCAAAAGTGAAAAATAGGTGCGACGATGATCGGAGAGAGGAGGGGCGTGTTAGGTTGCTTGTGATCATAAATTTGGGGAGTCGAGTGGAGCGAGGCGATCCCCTTAATTTTAACAGAAATACGATATGCCTGGGCAGATCATGATATACCCAATTCTACCATCTGCCAACGACACCCATACTCATTCATACACGCTGGACAGGTGGGTTGATGAGCGCGGTGCCGAAACATTCGCACCAGTGACGCCGCTGCTCCTCACCAATCTGATATATCCAAGACTCAGCAATTGAGAATGGATGTACTGCCATCGATCGATCGATCTTGAGCCATCTGGTTGTGCCTGTTTGAGATCTGTATAATATTATATTTAAGATGATAATTATAGAATACACATACAACTTACTACCCATCATATTGCGATGTAATAATCTCTGGTAAAAAGTGGTTGTACGAGTGTTGCACTTTACAGTCCACATTCTGAAATATCTCTGACACCGTATTGATCAGTAGAGGTTTTCATTTAATGTATCCTTTGTAGCTAGCATAGATGACACGAATAGATAAATTTTGTCTCTCGAAGAAACTTTTGACTAATGGACACGCAGGACGAGTCGTTTTGATGATCACATGATAAAGCTTACCTGCGTTTCCATTGGTTTCTTCGAGAGAGAAAATTTTTCTATTATTTTCGTCCATGTTAGCTATTCTGATACCTAATTTATACTTGCCGTAAGAGAAATTGGCGCTTCAAACTTTATCCCGAGATACGCGGTGTCAAAGACAAACTCTATTCATAGAACGCGAACTTGTTGTTTCAACAATCTCTCGTTATATCGAAGCGAGGTGGTGTGAAACCTTTTTGTTCTACAGTTTATGTATAGCAGACAGCGTTACGAAGTTGGTTGTTCAATTTCACGTAATAGGTTAAGCGATAAATTCTCTAGTTTGTGTCACCAAATTCTACTCATAATGCACAAGACCAGCTTTTACCTAAAAGCAATGTATGTAAGTAATAGTTGACGAGCAAAACTGCATGCTGTGGGATTTTTTTTTAAGGGAAGTTGCGACTATGTGGAATCTCAGTATTGTATGCTACCCAACAGTAGTGTGTCACCGGGATTTTTCCCTTAAATTGGGCTATTTGTTTTTCTTTATTTCATCATAATTTTAATAGATTTTTATTGTTTTTTTCTGAAACTGGCTCTTTTAGGTATTAAACGGGTAAAGAAATTTTTGTGAAACATACGAGTATGTCAAGTTACTCGTAATAACCACATGTCAAAAATCTTGAAAGGAAAAAAAAAGTTAATATTATTAAAATCCGCACATTAACTTTTAGTCGAGGGTTGAGGAGCAAACTGTATTTTGTGTGTATAAATAACATCATGAAAAGAATTTTGAAAATATTGCAGATGTTATTGAAAACATTGAAGATATTAAGAAAATATTATTGTGCACAATGTATAAGCGCTTTTTCAAAATTTAACGCCATGTTTTTTTTTCCGTTTATTCCAAAGTAACTTTTTACTTTAAGCTTTTCCTAAGTTATCTCAACTTTACTTCAGAGGTTCCATATTTTGGCTGTAATGAATATCAAAACACATAGGCACAATCTTTTTTCTGTGTTACAAGGTTTACCTAATACTATTAATGATACTAGTACAACTATAAATGAAATCATTTTCCATGTCATGTATTTTTAATACAACAAAATGTATAGGTATAGTAGTACTAAATCTAAACCAACATAATGTAAAATAAGTAGGTATCAAATCTATTATGTAGGCCGTCGGCATTGTCAAGCGTTGGGGTCGAAGTAACACGCCAGAAAGCGCGATGGTGTGTGAAACTTGTTCTAATTATAGAGGGACACTCCTATCGTGTCGGAAACAGAGTTGAAGCATGCATTTTTAAAGAAAACTTTTATATATATGTATATATTTTTTATGAAATTAGGAAATAAAGTATAAAGTGTCACAAAATTGCTGCTATTTTCGAAAATATGCAAAAATACGTGCTTTGCTTAAAAAGCAAAAGGTACTAAAAAAAGGAAAATGATGATAGGAACAACAGAGAAGCTACTTTAATGTGAAGGCAAATGTAGATATAAAAATATATATAGAGTTTCTCGATAAGCTAATAAATTCCATATACCATTAAATTATGATCTCTACCTGCTTTCAAGTAAATACGACATAAAAAGCTAAAATATAGCATTACCTTTATTAATATCAATTAAATGTGGCTCGTCACTGTTAAAAACTGTACATACAATTGCCGCACGTGTGATGTCAGCACTTACTGTCCTACAGGTATTTTATACTTATCACAGGTACTTAAGTGAAATTGTTATGTTACATAGGTTTTTAATATGCCAATAAACAAATTTATTTATTTATAATTTGAACATAAAATACTTATGTTATATTCATGATTTTCAACACGATATTTTTCAGTGTTGTTTTTGTATTGCTAGGGTTTTCACAATAACATTCTAGTAAATAAAATGCGGACTAGTCAAGGCTTGACTATTAGCAATGCAAACTGCTAATCGAAAATCAATACATGCCTGCCTGCCTTGCCCAGCCCACACGGCCAATTTGCCATGATTCCAAATAGTGATGAATTACTCGAACGCTATTTACTTGTTATACGCAAGATTAACCAATTTACCTATATATAATAATAAATCGTCCAGTGATAGCTTTGATAAAAATTTAAGGACGATATCAAAATTACGTGAATTTGGACGGGTTAGTTAGTATTAATTATTTTTTTAGTTTTGTAAATTAAATAATTAGCTTATTCATCTTGGGCTAACCCCCCGGAAATTATTTGACATTTATCGCACGTATTAAACATGTAAATATTATTTAAGTTATTTTTTATGTAATAAAGCCCTAGACAATGCTTATAAGCGAAACCGGTCGGGTGTATTAAGTGAAATTATAATCCTGTGGACAAGTACAAGTGTCTTATTCAACAAGATGTATAATAAGTTCCACCAAGTGCCGACAATCACAACCATCAACAATTAGCTTATTATTAAGAAATAATATTTTATTAAGGCTTTGCCTATGGTGCACGTTAATTTTACTGAGTGATTTTGAACTTCAGTACGTTGTCAGAAAGTCTACATTAGAACGCTCGTTTTGCACGCTGCCGACACGTATAATCAGTGAATTTTCGAGGTTTTTCTGGATTCTAAAAAAGTATTCGATGTAGGAGTTTTTTCACCTGAAATCGGAAATTTAACCATGTTTTTTTGTTATAACAGTAGTTTCAAACAATAAATTAATTGATAACTTAAAAAGGCATCATTTTCAGAAATAAAATCTATCGAGTGAAATCTGTCCAATAAGGTAACCAACCTGACAACGGAAAGCCAAAGATCTGAAAAAACACGTGTCCAAGTTTTAAATTGAGCAGATACGTTGTTGACTCAGCATATTAATACAAAAACCGTTGAAAGACCAAAGGCAAGCCCTTAAAACCTATTAATGGTAGTGCTACGTATTTAGAAAATATCGCACTTTCCATTCGCCGGGTTTAATTTAAGTCGCACGACTTCACATCTAATATTTACCACGAATGTTCCTTAATGTTAGAATAGTCTCCTCGGTCGCGAATATATTTATTGGCTAAGCTACCAACAAACTAATGTACCTATATATTTTATCTTATTGACCAGCATTTATTTAAAAACTTATACCTGAAGAGTAAAATTTTGTTTCCCTCAGCTTTGCAGCGGGAAAGTCGGACAAGGAAATTCTGGACAATCTTTTGAAGAATTCCCGCTATGACAAAAGACTTCTGCCGCCCGTAGACGGTTCGTATATTCACTATTTATCATTTCCATTACCAACCACATACTAATCATTTTATATATTGAAGATCGAATAATAATGGTGTAATATTGCAGATCCAGATTTCTGTTGTGGTCTAACGTCACCCAACGACTCTCTGGCACAGAATAGGGTTGGGTTTTCGTCCCTGCGGCCGCGCACGCACAATCGCGGCGGTGCGTTGTGTTCCATGTTTTTGAAAAGAGAATTCGTCTACACCAGCTCTTCTGTCCTACCTAACCGTAGTTTCATCACGCAACCTCTTTGTTTTGAACTGCACGTATTTCTTTTTGTATTTTTAGAAATGTCGCTGTGTAGGTTTTATTATTATTTGCTTTTGAATCTCTCTTGGCTTTACTTGTTACTGTTATTTTTTACAATCGTAATTCACTGTATCTATAGATATACACCGAAGAATGAATATTTTTATGTTATGTTTAAGCTTAACAAATATTCTTATAAATTTATTGATTATTTGATAGGTACACTGATCAGAAGTTTGTTGTAACATTTTGCTGATTTTAGGTGCTTTTTTCTTTCTCTTTGATTAATTTCTCTTTTCACAAACATCAACACTGTGTCAACCTTTTGACATTTATTTAACTTCAAAAGTTCGTTTTTTTAACAGGAAATCTGGTCTGCGTTTTCTAAATCAGCGATTAATTGTCATCATTAATTTATTTTTAAAAGATTTATGTAATATTTTGCAAAAACTATCGCAAATCCTTTTTTATCAATTTATCCAAACTTCATTGAAGCTCTTTCTTAGACATAAGAAGGTTTATCTTTTATTTTTCTATTTTTTCAATCTTCTGATCGATGTAATTCCTTACCACACTAGCACTACAAAACTTACCTTCCTATTATTAAATTGTGCACCATATAGCACCCTTATGTGTTTAGAATATTGTTTGTGGGCATGACAAATAATTAAGTATCTGAAGAAACCGTTTTATATTAAATACCGAAATAATTGATCTTTAAATTTTTGATTTTAAGGATCGGGTCGAATTTCGAGAGAAAAAAATCAAAAGACAACGTTTTTTTTAAATTGACAAATTAATATATAAAGGTTATATTATAATCTGTGTGTGTCAGGATCGTAGCGGATTGAAATCTGTAGTCTCTGCCTTCCCCTCTGGAAGACAGGCGTGAGTATATATGTATGTATGCATGAGTTATAATCTCCACTCCAAGTCCCATGGGACATGACATCTGCACTATTTTTATATTGTCAAGAAGTGGGTATATCTAACAAATTTTTTATTAGGGGCTGCTAAGAATTTTTGGTGAAACGGGTGATAATTAAAAATTCTAATCAGCAAAGCTTAGTTACCAGGACCTTATGCTTAGAGTGTTTGGAATATATTCCTAATACCTGCAAGTACTTACACATATTTGTTTTAGAATATAATATATTATAGAAGTCTGTCAAGCCAATCTTGTCAAGAACTAAGGGGTAAAATATTCATATAGCAACAAAAAATAAATAATGTCACCTGTCATTAAACTTGTCATTGGCTGTCTTGTTGATTTTATTTACGAATCAAATAAACTGAATTTGGTGACCATCGTGTCTAAACTGTGCCCAGCGATGTGAGGTGCATGCTGTTTAAGATGTTGAGTGCTACGACGAAGAGCAATCAACGTTCCAGCGTTATGAAAATGAAAAAATGTAAACGATCTTTGGAAACGATATCAGTGGTAGTTGGTATGTTAGGTTTGACCATGTTTGATACTTTAATAACTATTTGGTTACTATTTTCTAGAAGGTAAATTATTTATATTTTTTTAGATTACCTTGGCAGCAACATTGATAAAGAAGATCTTATGATTGCTATCCAAATTTAACAAAAAGTGGATAGGGGTTTTTCCAAAACTGTAGTTGAATTTAAAGTGTTTCTGTTTTTTAAAGCAGCAATGACCCGTAGTCTTTTGTAGAAGGTACCAGTTTGAACTTCATATCTCGCACAGGGCCAGAGAAAGACAGCCTTTAATTTTCCTTTAATGGTTCCGTATTTTCATTTTGAGGGAATGGAACCCTGATAATTAGGCAAAAATCTATACGGTGACTTATATTGACATAATAGTTTATATTCTTTGATATTGTTATAGCCAAATTCGTACTGGAGTCTTATGACTTAAGACTTTTTTACTTGGTTTTTTTACAGAAAGGGTCATTGAGTCGGTTTCTTTGCTTTATGCCGATTTTCTACAAAGTCATCAGTATAAATTTAAGAATCAGTAAAGTTAACTTACATAAGTATCAAGATTGTTAATTTTGGGGTAACAGAGTATACTTCAGTGGTGCAACACTCTCGATTTCATATTTCCCCACCAAAAGTGCGTTGCCATAGCTTGCTTGACAGACTTCTATTTATTGATTTTACTATATGGAAGGTATTTATGGATCATACATCAATAACGAAAGCTGACCCTCTTACTGTTATAGGGGCTAAGTAAATAAAACTGCACTTTGTGATAAAATTGCTTTGTACAGTGATTTAAAAAATAAGTGTTTTCTCTTAAAGCAACAAAAGTTTCGTCCCTTAGGTTCAGAATAGGCTTGTACACAGGGTAAGCAAAATATTATTCTATTTAGTTCGTCATTTAGATTATCAAAAAATATTGGACACGTATTTTATATTTTGTCAATGAAACAAAAACTGACAGAGATAAGGCGCGTCAAAGTTTGGGAGTGGGGGAAAATGACGTCACTTCTAAGTAAAATTGTACCTAGATGTGACGTCACGCGGAACTTCAGCGGGCTATATCTTCATCATTTTTGTTAAATTGAGAAAAGAAAAATACGTGTCCAATATTTTCTGATAATCTAACTGACGGAATAATAAATTTTTTTTAGTCATCATGCCTATTGGTAGCCTTAGATAAAAAAATAAATTTAAAATGTTGCAGGCCGTTTGGTTGTATCGATTAAATATGCATAAGATATATATTCCAGAAGCGCCGAAAAATCATATATTTTTGTTAAAAAAGATACATTTTATTTCTATTCACATAAAACCAAGTAAAAAATTTAATTAATGTGTATTTAATATTATTTCTTATATATTTTTCTCAAAGTTTTGTAATTCAAAACTTAAAACCACTTCAAAATCGGTTAGGTGAAAGAAGTATCACCATCTCTTTTCCTTAGGGGTAAAACTTATGTGGATGAAATCGCTTATTTGGATCTCTTCTATCACTATTCAAACTACAAGTCATCACGAAGTTCAGTTTTGCTATACATGTTGCCATAGCCCATAGCTATTATAAGACTTGTCAAATGATGACCTAAATACATACTTAGTTGTACGAATGAATGTAGGTCGGTACGCACCGTACCTACAATATTGTTTCATACATAAAGAATCACTTTGTTTACAGGTGTTCTTACAGTTAATGTTAGCGTGCTGCTCCTTAGTTTGGCGTCTCCAGACGAGTCAAGTCTAGTAAGTACAAGGTTTCATTAAACTTTTGGTTACTTTCCCCATTCGCCAACTAGGTCGAAACTAAAGTTTTAATAAGGTGAAATAACTTGGTTATTTTATTTTCTTAGTTTGGAAATTAGACTTTCCGTTGGTTTAATATACGGATTAAACAAAGGTTTAATGTTATCTGCAAAATTTATTATCATAGCACATAATCAAATTTAACTTGTTCAGAGGTATTTGTCTCGAAAATAACTTCTCTCTACTATATAACTATTGGATTGAAGTATGATAGTACATATTTTGTGCAACTGTGTTATATTATAACGAAAGCCTGAGTTTCATATTAGTCGTCACAAAGGCTAATTATGTCACACCTGGCCTCAATACCTTGTCTATCTTTTTTTTATCTTATTTATTTTTTAATTTTCACTAATTTATGTATGTTGTTATTTATTCATATTTTTAACATATTATACAACTGGGTGCTCCAAAGTTTATCTAAGCACTAGGATCCGGTAACCGGTGTGCATAGTAAAAATAAAACACAATTTTATATAATGAACACCAAAAACAACTCTTAAGTAGTAGCCGCCACCAATGACCAGGCGGACCAACTAACTTAGCTGTTCAGCAAAAGCATTTAACTAACCCTTATAGATGGCATTTTGTGGTAGCATTTGAGGTTGCATAGCAAAGATACCCTTTTCCTAGCTCAAAGCAAAAGAGAAATAAATATTCCTCGCTAAATGGTTATTTCAACGGTGTGACAATAAATCGGATCATTTACGGACAGTGCAGAAATGCCTTTTCACAATATTTATTGTTACATAAGTTTTTGCAATACTGACAAGCAACGCAGGTATAACGTTTTCAATGTTGCAATTAACTTATTGTATTATGGAAGTATTAAAACATTTTTGAACCCAGCTAGTGAAATTTTTGAATTGACTGTTCTCAATTTAAAGTTGATAGCTGTATACGTATCAGTATAATAGTATAATGACTGTGACAGACGTATGGACATACGACTAATACAATTAGGTACTTCGTTTTGTCTTTTTTACGAACGGAAACCTAAAAATCAACAACTTCCCTGCATTCCAGAAATACGAAGTCGAATTCCTCCTTCAACAGCAGTGGTATGATCCTCGCCTTCGCTACTCTAACCAGTCTCAATACGACTTCCTCAACGCCATTCATCATCACGAGGACATCTGGCTACCAGACACCTACTTCATCATGCACGGTGACTTCAAGGTTAGTAAGAATATCTATATTTTTTCAAAGACCCTTGTTGTTTTCGATGTACATATCTTTTGTGAACTGTTGTATATTGGTTTATTATATTAGGGAAGTTATAATTTTAGGACTAACTTATGAAACTTGGCTTTTTCGATGAAGGTAAGGTATATTAATTGTTGTGTCACTTTCTGTTTCATAGGGCAAAGCAAGATGCAAGGCTTTTAAAATCATTTCAAAACTCTGGACTCTTACTTACACAACTAATGCGGTTCATTTTGCAATTGCATCGCTACAAATGTAACAAACTAAATATTTGTACTTCCCATATTAATGAATAGTTACAGATTTAGTGGTCTCCCCACATCAATCTTTATAAACTTATAAAAGAAGTATACCGTGTAACTTGTAAAATTCACATTGTTTCTACCATGCTTTCCTTTGAAGGAGTTTTCACAACACTCATGGGTATTTATAACTACATACAATGTTTCTTGAAGCCTTAAAATCTTGTATATATTTTCTTGGGCCATTTGAAAACGCATTTCAAAATTCAAGCTTTGAGTTTTCTCACGCTCTAGTGAATCACGAGGTTTGCCTTAGTTCGCAAGTTTTGAATTTGTGAATTTGACTCTAGTCATTGCAATCAGCTAACTTTGTGCAATATATTTTATTTCAACCGTATGATACTACTCTTTTCCAATGTCATATCTGTAGAAAATGTATTTAGTTTCTGCTTGGTAATCTGCGACATTAAAATCTTTGGTATCCTCATTCATTTAGTCACCTGTAATGACTTTATGACTAAGGAAAAGATTTCTGAGTCAAATTTATGAATTCTCATTTTTATTACCATATCTTGTATTGATATTCGTAATCCTTTTAAATTCCAGGATCCAATAATACCGATGCATTTTGCATTGCGCATCTACCGAAATGGAACTATCAATTACTTGATGCGGAGACATCTCATATTGTCCTGTCAAGGGCGGCTCAACATCTTCCCATTTGATGACCCATTGTGTTCATTTGCCTTAGAAAGTAGTAAGTAGAATATTATAATGCAAATTTTTATCTATACTACCAAAACTTTTACTATATACTCACGAAACATATCATATTGCGTTCGGTCATGTTTTGCTACAATATTTACATTATAAAACGAAAAATATATGCATGGGTATTTATCAATAATTTTGTTTTAATTTCAGTATCATACGAGTCGTCTGCGATCACTTACGTGTGGAAAAACGATGAAGATACTCTTCGGAAGTCACCATCTTTAACAACTCTCAACGCCTACCTCATACAAAATCAAACCATCCCTTGTCCCATCAAGGCCAGTTGGAGAGGTAACCATATTCATCCAACATTATCTTTGACATCGCTTGCTGAACCATATACTTCGATATTGACTACAAATACATATGAATCCTACAGTCCCAAACCAGACCCGATCAGAACAGCCCATATATTATAAGTTGGAATTATTTTATTCCCTGCACATCCTTTATACTTTGCACAAAAATCGAGCTTTCTAATATTGAAATTCTAATTAACTCTTTTCAGCTTGGTCTTGGTTTCATTTGGAGGTTTTGAAATTTTTTGACTTTTTTTGTCTTTGAACGACATAAGACATAGTGTGTAGAATGCTTGTAAATATGTTTTTATAATTTAGAATGATTAGAAAAACCAGTGCCTTGTTTATTTTTAGAACTGTTGTGTTAATTAGATTAGGTTTCATTTAAATGCACGATTAGTTCAATCATTCAGACAATTGACAACGTATTTACATTGAATATCAAAACAAAAAATATCTACAGAGCGTTGAAAATAAGCAACCTTTAACATTCTTGCAAGCAGCTGAGGGTAGATCACTTTACGAAGAAGATGAAGAGCTGTCATGTAATCTTTGCCAGAGACGATTTGAGGAGCAAGGTATTTGAACTTTACCGGTTTCTTACAATACAAGCCCGGTATCGACGATTTTACAGTAATCGCCGCTTATGTGTGAGTAAATGCGTTGTTGTGGAAATAGACAAGTCATTGGTGTGTTAGTACAAATACAGGACGCATATGATCGTCATATACTTGAAACACAACACCAATAAATATTCTTCAACATATTCATTTCCATCATCATCATATACTTCTTCATTTTACAATCCACTATTAGCATGAGAGTATGTTGAGTTCAATGCACGTGTTTAAAGTTTTATTTCGATTAAATTATTAAATCACAAAATCTCTATATCGAAAGCCTACCAACACGCATTACTCATACATACTGGTTTAAATCTTTAAAAGTGTCACTTAGTAGAGTTTTTACGTAGTTATTTAGTACTTATATCTATATGTTTACAAGACCACTGAATGGAGTTACTTGGAATGTAAAAATATTTTTGAATCCAAAAAACTCACATTATATCTTTTGGACATAATACAGCAGAGCTCACTATACCTATTTATTTTTATTTGATTTTTCCACTGGTTTGGAATATTTTTTTAATTGTTAAGAGTGTAATATACCTCCCTCCACAGGTAACTACAGCTGTCTTAAAGTGGACCTTATCTTCACAAGAGATCGAGCATTCTACTTTACTACAGTTTTTATCCCCGGAATTATCTTAGTCACTTCCTCCTTCATCACATTCTGGCTGGAATGGAACGCAGTACCAGCTCGATCAATGATAGGTAACAGGATGGTGAAGGAGAATTCAAAATTGCTCTCGGTCTTGCTGTAGTTTGGCATACTTTATATTATATCTCTTTCTTATTATAGATGTGAATGCGGCTGTTAAATAACACGCTGGATTTTTTTTTCAGCATTATAAGCTTTCTTATTGGCAAAGTCTATATTTTTACTTCTATCATTAACTGCCAATAGGACGCCACCATTTATGAATTAGTTAATTATAATTTTGTTATTTGTAGATATTGCTTTGTATTTTAGGTAATTACAGCTGTCTCAGAGTGGACCTTATCTTCACCAGAGACAGATCATTTTACTTCACAACAGTTTTCATTCCTGGGATTATTTTGGTGACATCATCGTTTATTACTTTTTGGCTGGAATGGAACGCGGTGCCTGCTAGAGTCATGATAGGTTAGTCATATAGAGTTCTAAAAAAAATCTAACGTTTTCCCTATCAATTCGCCATTCTGAATTTGACAGCCTCGTATTCCTGAGAAATCTATGAAAAGTACACATAAATAAATTTGTGAATAGCAATTATCAAATTAGTTGCAGATTGTAGAATTTATTTTGAAAACGCTTTCCTGGATTGTCGCAATTGTATTATTAAACTAAAATATATTATTCTATTAGCTTTGCAATAACGAGCTATTCTACTGCAGTTATTCAAATAGTAGTTGTACATTTTTGTAGTTATCCATTTAAAAAAGAAAATTATTGCATGTGTACCTATAAATACATACTATGTAGGTAATTTATTTCCATACTGCATGGCCTAAGTTCAATATTTATAGTCAAAAATGTTTATTTATTTATAGGGTTATTTCACTCAAATCATTACTTTTCCAAAACTTATGCATGCCTTACGCAATTTTTAAGTAATTTAAAGCTCAAAATTTACCTTATTTATACTTTTTTTTTTCAAACCAGGTGTCACTACAATGTTGAATTTCTTTACAACATCGAACGGGTTTCGGTCAACTCTCCCCGTGGTGTCAAACCTCACAGCCATGAACGTCTGGGATGGTGTCTGCATGTGTTTTATCTACGCATCGTTGCTTGAATTCGTCTGCGTCAACTACGTTGGAAGGAAGCGTCCACTCCATAACGTGGTCTATAGACCAGGGGAGAACCCAGTCACTCAGGTAAAATTTAAATTCTTTTACGCTCGTATGGATGTTTACTTTTGTATTTTTCATTCGGTCTCGATTAGTGTGCGTTTTAAACAAAACTTACTGTACCGTTATTCCTTTCAAGTTGAAATTTCCTGAAGAGTTTTAGACACAATAGACACTTTAAACGTTATCAAAATTCTTATTAGATTTTAAATCAGAAAATTCTATTCTTAGCCAAGTTATTTACCTTAGTTACTCGTATAGAACCAATTGGATGAAAAAAGTAGGTATTAAGCTCTTTGATCCGTGTGACTTATTCAAGATTTTAACTTTGTAAATACACATATGTATTCATAGATAACCGTGAGATCCCATACCTTATGGACTATCCCAGCAGCACTTTCTTAACGTATTTCTCTTTGCAATGTTTTCTTTTATCGCAAATACTCCGCATGCCATTTATTATGTATTTATGTTTATTCCGTAATCTCTACAAACTTTTCCATTTAAGATTCTTATTCCTCTTTTAATGCAGCATGATTCATCTCTTCTAACTTATCTCAATTGCATGATTTTTAACATTCTTTATGTAATTATTATTGGAGTAGGTAGATATTAAATAAAATCATTTGGTTTCGTACGCAAAAAAACCATTTCACCTCATCGGAAAACTACGCAGACTATCTTGTGTGGCCATGAAACTGCTTTTTAAATTGGTGATTTCTGTCAAAAAAGAAAAATTATGTTTTAAATGCTTTATTAAATTATCACAAGGATTTCACCTCAAGCTTTGACGAATCTATATCTAATTTAAGAAAACATTGCAAAGATTATAAAAACACCCAAATTAAACATATCATAAATTAATTAGTGATTGATTACTACCACCATCAATCCATTTAATTATCCAAGTGCATTTAATTTATCTACTAGTTTATTTATGTCTTTATGAATGCACACGCCAATGATTACCCCTAAAATTGTGTGTCAAATTGTGTTTCCTTCTTTGTCAATGGCCACGACAATATAGTCTGAGTTCACTTGCACATCGGTAGTCCATCTGTCACGAGTGAACAAAATGTGTGTGTGATGTGTTCACAGCGACTGCCCGCAGTTCTGAGCAGAATTGGCATTATACTGGCCAGCCCCTTGGTAAGAACTGTTCGCCGCATCCATTGGCACAATCTAAAGTTCTCGCTGGCATATTTCTTTTAAAATTATTAATACCGAGAAAATTTGTTAGTATTATTGAATGATGAAAAGAAATATGATAGTGACAATCAGCCAATTTTACCATGGCACGGTTTCACCCAAACAAGCATGCTAATGTAGACTTTACCAGTTTTTTAAGTAGATAGATTTACTTGCCATTAAATTTTAGATCGAGCATATAATTTAATTAATATTCTAGACGTAATACATATATTCACATCTTAGGACTACATTAATTGAACAGGCTTATAAAAGTAATATCAAGGGAAAAAAATCATTTGAATTCCGAATAAACCCGCATAATACACGCTGTACTTATACTCACAACTCATTCATCCAGAAAAATATTGGTGATGCTTGCCAAAACTAAAGCAAAACAGCTTTGCTAGAGAACACAACCAATAAAAATGACGCTTTTACACGAGACTGCTGCAAAACAGCAGTAGGATAAATTTTTAATACATCAAATATTTTAAATAATTTTGGAACTATATAGAGCTTCTTGCTGTCACAGTTAGTAAACTATACATAAATATTGCTTATAGAACTTTCATCTTAGCTAATAACTCTTTTATGTCCAATGTTAATACTAAGCCTCAATGTGAGTGAAGATAGCAATCATGTTACTAAAAAGTAACTATACTTTAAAACCAATAGGAGGCGATGGCATTCCTTCAATGGGCAAAGCCCGAGACACCCCAGCCGGAGACAAGTGGTGCTGTAAGTGATGTTAGAGCCCACACAACCGATCAACCATTTTCCCTTCCACATCGCCACTTGATCTAACATCACAAAAAACTAACGCATGACTTTTTTAATGCTGCTTTGGAACCGCTACAGCCTGTAAGTATGCTTGTTGATTCATTCTTTTTAGTAAGTATTAGCTTTCGACCTAAGAAACGAGACGACCCGACAAAACAAAAAATCTTTCTTTACTAGTAAAACTTTTCTTCCCTACATTAAGAAAGTCATCAATTTCATGTTTTTACCGTATGTTCATTGATTTTATTTGTTAATACATATTTTGTAATTTTTGCACCATCGTTTTAAATTGGCATGCTTCGAGTAAATACCTTTTTGATCTACCGTTTTGATCGCAGAGTCAAATACTTTCAGGCTGATAAGAAACGGGACTCCACGGGAGCTGCGGATCTGGTTTCGTGTGCAGCTTGTACGGGTGGTCCTCCTGGGTCGTGTACACACACTACCAATAATGGCGGCGTGACTGAGGTACCTTTTTTAAAGTTATTCTAAAATCAGTCACGAGACTCACTATAGTACCGACGAATGGATGCTTTGCTCTCATTACTTTAAGAGCTACGGTAGAAAATTTTATCCATTTGTAACATTATAAGGTACATTTCATATTGCATGAAGTGGAATAAAAAAAATATTCGGTAGAACATTAAGAAACTTAAAATAGTTTTTCATTTTAGAAACCATCGTACTTAGTCTCATCATTAACTGGCAAATTAATCTCTTTCAGCCGTGTTTCGTCCAGGTTCGTAAAAAAGAACCGCCGCACCCAATCCGCGTGGCGAAGACCATCGACGTCATCGCGCGCATCACCTTCCCCACTGCCTACGCTGTTTTTCTCATTTTCTTCTTCATCCACTACAAGGCCTTCTCTTAATGCTGCCTCATCAGCTACACAAGCTACAAGCTACTTAAAGCGTTTGGACAATCGTGGCTCTAGTGATTCCTAGATTAATTTATCTTTAACAAATGCGTACAATAAGGTTTTTATTTTCTTTAACTGTTTCTACTGATTTGTAAAGCAATTTGATAAAAGTAGTACAGAATTGTAATCCGGGTCAGATTACCGATTTGCAGCTTACACTATTTTTAGATGTACGTCGATTATTATATTTTAGGGAAATGTATACAAGTTATCTACGGGTTTTGAAATAGTTTTCGACGAAATGTCATCGGTTGAATTAAGAATAGGTTGAATTAATCGGTACTTAGGATAAGAAGATGAAAAAGAGGGAACAAAATACTTAGAGGGAAAAATTCTATCAATCTTGAAAGTTTTAAGGATGTACAGTAAGCAAAAGTTTTCATAAATAATGCCTGGAAACCTATTTCAAACCTAAAGACAGTCCAATTGTACTTTACTGCTGTAGGTTACGATATAACTAAGATAGTAAAAGACATGAATTTTTTATATATTACAGATTTCTTCACAATTAGATAGTTGTCTCCACGTTTCACTACGTTGTGATATTACATTAAATTGTTATTAAGGCTGTATTGCTTTGAGCAAGAGAATACTTTTATAATTGTTAAATAATTTTGTTTAAATTGTATACACAATAATTTATTTTTGTTCTGAACCAATATGTCGTGTTTTTGTAATAATATTATATATAACACCATAATAATAGCAATATGCTCTGTTATATTTAAAATTTCAGTCAGATTCAACATTTATGGTCTGCTGGGCAAGGGTGATTGATAGGCCGGTGCACTTTTTACTATGACAACGATGCCTCCCTTCCCTCACCCCGTTGGGACCATGGGAGGGGGACCTAACTGAAAGTTTATGTATAAATTGTAAATAAAGCTCAATATTAGTTATTGTTTGTACCTATATTAATAAACATAGAGTAATGTGCACTTCATTCGATTGATGTAACCGTGAAATACAGATGTGTTTAACGTTTACCATGAAAATGCCTTGTTCGTACTTATGGAATGAGAACACCTTAATTCTTTTGGCTTTTACATATAAAAACGCTAGATATTTGTGTAAACGTTATTTATTGTATTTCAGTAATTACGAGTACATTTTAAATAACTTAAAGTGTAATTGACTGTAAATTTGCAGCCTTTAATAGTACTCATCTCGTACTCATTTCAATGTAATTATGAAGCTAGTCTTTAAAATGTAAAATGTGCTGTGACCATACCTTATTTTGTTGCAGTAAACGTAGAAATTAGATATATTTAAGTATATATTAAACGCATATGATACAGTATTGTATCTTTTTACATAATATATTACTAGACATCACGTGAAAATTCTTTGTGTTTGACGAAACATGTTATTTATTCAAAAATCAACTTTTTGTGTCAAAAATATATCAAGTTCATTATAGTAAACAAAATATGCCTTTTGCTTGTTAAAGAGCGGACCAACAACGTCTTGGTTATGGAAAATATATATTTAAATAAGGAATAACTTATGGTATTTGCAAGAAAGTTTTGCGGCTGTGCTTATATTGATTTTAAATCATGTTAATATTAAATACGCCTTTCTGTTGTACCTGAATCTAAAGTTTAACTCTTCAGACAGGATATCTAATTTTAAGACAAAATTCAAAATAAGTTTAATATTTCGATCTTTCAAACGAATAAGAAACTATTATTTACACTTGTTTCCTTATACACTTGGACAAAATTTATTTGAATGGTGATGTTCTATCAAAAAAGCTGTTTCTAAAATGAAATTTTAATGGAACAATGTCTGATCAATTCCTAAAATTTTCATTATTTGTACACAAAGTGATACTATGTTAACTAACAACATTTTAATATATTTAAAAGTGTAAGACAAAAATAACATATCATTCGCTTTGTAAGATAATACTCTGTTAAATATTACAAAAAGAATACATTATATATATTTTAATATATTTATTGTTACGCTGGCTTTACCATTTTGTAAATTTTACTATATTTGCTATGAGCACTCTATGTAGCTTTAAAAGTCTGGTTTACACATGCTGGGTCAAAACAGCTGGGTGCAATGTTGACTTTGACTAAATATGTGTAACCAAATCTTTACCCTGTTCATTTTTTCTTAACTGTTTGTAACATTTTCATGAAGCTTACTTAATAAATGAACAATATTCTTTAACTAGGATTGTTCCTTCCTTACCTAAATTAATACATTTTGTGGAATTATGTAAATCATTCAAAGTGAACTTCGTTTATGAAAAAAATCAAATAAAAAACACCGTCCTGAATTATCTTTTAATACGTTTTTTATTTGGTAAGTCTTAAACCAACATCTTTAAAAATACACTTGTACTGTTTCACCAAGTGTCGACTATTGCAAGTATGAATCATCATCACCATTGGGTGCCATCTCCATAATGAAGTTCGGAGGTCAGTAGGCTAAATTGTTTGCGATCCATTGTTTTATCCTTCAAGTCTCTGAAGCTTTTTAGTCCAGTCTAATTATCTTAAACCAACATCTTTAAAAATACACTTGTACTGTTTCACCAAGTGTCGACTATCGCAAGTATGAATCATCATCATCATTGGGTGCCATCTCCATAATGAAGTTCGGAGGTCAGTAGGCTAAATTGTTTGCGATCCATTGTTTTATCCTTCAAGTCTCTAAAGCTTTTTAGTCCAGTCTAATTATCTTAAACCAACATCTTTAAAAATACACTTGTACTGTTTCACCAAGTGTCGACTATCGCGAGTATGAATCATCATCATCATTGGATGCCATCTCCATAATGAAGTTTGGACGTCAGTAGGCTAAATTGTTTGCGATCCATTGTTTTATCCTTCAAGTCTCTGAAGCTTTTTAGTCCAGTCTAATCATCTTAAACCAAAATTTCATGTGGAGATAAAAGATTTTTTAAATTGTATACTCGTGGTTTATATGAATACTTACTTTGTTGTCAAACATTTCTAATGGTTATTGATTGATTTTATATGAGCGCTCTGTTTTTAAAATTTAGTGCGAAAATACAAACTTAATTAAACTCAGCTCTCATACAATATTATTTTTCAGTTTCCTGCTTACCCGATAATGAGAGAAAATACTTATAAGAGTTCTATGATAAGTAGTTAATAAATATAATACACTCAGCGGCAAATATTGTTCTGTCCAAGATTTTGTGCCGCTAAGTGTGTGTTATGATTCAAGATCAAAACCATAATGTAACGTATTTTGCTAATCACGAATATAAGATATTTCTGTTTTTGATACTTTAAAAAAAAGTAACGTTTATTCAAAGTTCAAATAAGGTTTAAACGATCTTGATCGTGTTGAAACGGCAGAAAAAAGGTGTTGATTAAAAAAATGTAAATGATTTTGATCTTGATCGGAAAAATAAGTTATGAAATTTGTACCATATGCTGTTACATAAAAACAATAAATACTAGTAGCGTTTGTTAAATATGCGATTATGAGAGTTAAATTTTGCTTTTACTTTCATATTTTTGTGATTTCAAACGAAATTAATATTAGGAAAACAAGTGCATTTTGTCAAGTTCATCCAAAAACGATGACTACAAAAATACCCAACAATGATTTGATGATATTGCCTTCATATTTTTTATCCGCTTCTAAGACAGCTTAAAACTTTAAAACGTTTTGTTAAGAAAACATGAACATTTTATTTTGAAGTTGCAAAAGATTTGTGTCTATAAGGTAAGATGTAAGTATTCTAGTCAAATCTAAGCTAGGAAATACATAGATACGCTCTAATACGTTAATTAAATTGAGGCACATTACAAGCTTGAAAATATACTTATGTATTTGTGATGTGATAACGATGTTTTGTATTTCGCAAAAACGATATTGTTGATTTTATTTTAAATTGTTATAAAATATAAATTGCAATATTTTCGCATTGTGATTGTAAACTTTAAATTAATGTACACTAGACACTACGGCTGATTCCGAAGGCGTTAGTTTTGATTTTAGTGTCGAAAAAACCTATATTCTGGCAAGGAAATATATATTTTATAACATTCACTTAAGAACTATTTTGCTGTTTAGATTTTCAAGTTTCGACAGCACCAAAACCAAAGATCTATAATCTGTTTGTATGTATACCGATTACTGTATTCACGTGATTTAAGCTTTTAAAATGTCTGAGGGGAACACTTCATTTTCTCGGGCTGTGGAAAGTGGCTTTTCAATTATTTCAGAAACTTAATAGAAATACAAAATTTAATTTCTGGCCATACAATGCGAAAATTTGTAAGCATGAAATAAGTGGCTAAGAATTAGAATCAATTTATTAGAAATTAAGAGGCACGAAAAGACATTAGTGAGATAAATATAAAACAAAGAAAGCCATTTCTATTGTGGTTACTTTTTTCGTTGCACTTGCAGTTTATCATGTTGGTTTAGTTTAGTTCGTAGTTTGGTACATTATATTCAACTAATATTTACTGACGTCATCAAATACCTCAAAATCATTTACTGCTTACTCCTAAACTCATGTAGTTAAAACTCAAAGCCCCTTTTGGTTCGATTATAACATCTTTAGGTGTTATAGGAATTGCCATATATTTAATATATTCAGAGAAATATCTCTGACCGAACGAAAATTACCTGTGCTCCATTGATTTTCTTGTTAAAAAAACCTAGAGAAAATTGGTAATTTTATAAATTATCATATTGATAAAATTGTCTTCACATTACCTCCAGCAGGTTTTTCAAATGGTTACAAAACGTTTAAATATGTGAGTTTCAATGAGCTACGTTGTTTTCGTTCAATAGATGTTGCTCGTCAACTATATTCACAGAGATACTTGCAATGTTCTAAATTATTTTTATGTTTATCTTAAATATCGTCATTAGGAAATTTGTTTTTTTTTTAAATGAAACAGGTTCAATGGGCATTGAATAAGTCTCTTGCGTTTTTACATTTTTCCTGACGCAGAATTCAACGTCTACTGTCTTAAAAGAATTTAAGAATCCGCACATTTGGCTTTTTTCGCAGATTGTCTGTTTGTATCTTTCGTACCGATAACTTAATTAATAACACTGGTCAACAAGTTTTCTGCACAGAAACGATATTTTGAAATTCTTGCAGAAAACTGTGTGCTGAATCCAAATCTGAACTCAGATTTTTTCTATCAGGTCTCAGTTTTGTGAAATCAACTTCAAGTATTGAAATTTACCGTTTCTTTAATGCTTCTGAACATTTTTTTTACTTATTACAAATGTATTTTATATATTTATTTTTCATAATTACAAGTCCTTAATCAATACTTATTAAGGTGAAAATAACATAATTCGCGATTGAACCTTATTTTTCAAAATAAATAATATTTTGTGAGAGCTTGTTCGGTCCATACATTTCATACCAAGTTTTTACTATGAAACATTGGGTGTGATTGTTTTGAGACATTTAATCGAAAACTAGGCTTGGTTACGTGAATCTTTTTATCATATTATTAAAAAGAACCACTAAGAAAAAGTATTATTGAAAATTAAAGCCGAAAAACTAATTGTGCTAAGCGTAAAGCCCCACCAGAAGTAGTAAAAACACGCGATTTTTACAAAATTTAGTCTGTCTTAGACAAATATTACGACGTGATAGAGAAAATCTGAGTTTATATTCGGATTCAGCATACAAATTTCTATAATAATTTCAATAAATCGTTTCTGTGGCAGAAAATTTCTACAATTTTGTTGACCAGTGTAATCGGCCGAATGCAAGTCGGACTCACGCAAAAATGGTTCCGTACAACCACACAACATGAATATAAATATTGTGTGGAGACGCTCCTTGAGTTTTGAGTTTTGATGTTTAGCACCCTTCGGGTACGGAACTTTTAAAATGTTATGGTAAATAACAACAATGTATAACATCAAGGTCACAAAAAACAAGGCGCTAAAATGATTGCGTCTGACAAACAATTCGGCACCCTCTAAGTAAGGAACACTAATTTTATAATTTTTTCTATCGCAATTGAATAATGTACTACAATTTCACCAAATTTTAAACTTGAGTTGGAACAAAATACGTGATAGAGGTCATAGTATTTATTAATTGAGTATTCCGTAAAAATTCAACTGGCTCCCTATAACGGCTTAAGTTGAATACCCCTGTGACAGACGGAAAGACAGCGAGGGACTAGTATTAGGGTCCCGTTTGGCACCCTTTGTGTAAAAATCTTAAAAATTACGTTACAAGATTGGGAATTACTTAGATTATGATAGGTTTACCATAAAATGCCACGCTGAAGATGTATCGGTCTTGTTTGTACACCCTGTACTTGGACGGACATCGTAGCGGAGTCATACAGACATTTCAACATCTCCACGTAACGCCAGTCAACTTGGCAACGCTGCAAGGACTGCAGAACAGACCAAGTTTCGATGGAGTCGAAGGCTTTCTCGTAGTCCACAAACACTAGACATAAGGGCTGATTATATTCTTGAGTTTTCTGTATAACCTGTCTTAGCATGTGAATGTGGTCCACGGTGCTTTTTCGAAACCCAGCCTGCTCTGGAGGTTGGAAGTCGTGAATCGTTGGGCGAGACGATTCGTGATAACTCTTGAGAACAGCTTGTAGGTGTGGCTCAGGAGCGCAATTGGTATATAATTCTTAAGTAGGATTTTGTCCCCTTTTTTGAAGAACAAAATGACCACGCTTCTTCTCCACTCTTTTAATGGGTGGACTCTATTTCCATAAAATGTATAACTGAAGTAAATTATTTTTGCTTTTGCGTTTGAGGGCGCCAAAATTGTTTAAAATGAATAAAATATACCAAACTAAAGATGTCTTTTCAAAATTTATACTATATTTAAAATAGATTTATAATAAAAATATTTAGGAGCACACAGATTTCAGTTCAAATGTGAAAGCAAGCGGTAAAATATATCGTTCTGGACGTAAACATTAGTCAAAGAAAGGTAGTTTCCGTAACATTCTGTTAAGCAAAGTGCAGCCATATAGTATGTAAGTTTATAAACCATATTCTAGTTCAATGAGGCAGACATTGCTACCTTACTTGCCTATAATATATTGTATGATAGTAAATTAGTAATTTTTGGGCAGCACGGATGCGCAATATCGCAAGTTTTGAAGCGCAATGCGTTTAGATGTTCACTTCTGCAACTCTCTGTCATATTTTGTAATTATAAAGATATAAATTATTATATAACTCACTGAACACGCATCGCCTGTGTAAATAAATGAGATTTGGCGTGAGCTGCCGTTCGTCGTGATTGTGGCGTTGCATTGTAAATAGTTTTATTGTAAAGTTTATGAATTACAATTTTCATCAAATAAAACACAAATTCGGTACCTTGCTATTTTATTCCATCCAAAATTATATTAGTTAAATCTTATGTCGACACCATGCAGAGAAATAACAAATCCTTAAGGGGCATATTTCAAGTGTTTAGTGAAACAGCCTCCACTGAAAATGGCTTAATTCTAAAGAGCACAAGCAAAAATTCTGCTCATAAAACTATAACCTTTGAAACACATGATAAATTTTGTTCTGGGTAAACCCCAGAATACATCAATTTATTGAGCAAAATCATGTTTATTCTCGATTATAAATTGGAGTAACTTTGAAACTACTCGCTTGATTTTTATAGTTCTTGTTTTAAAATTTAACTTGTCACTTTGCAATGCGCCCTCGTATTAACGTTATTTCAATGTCGTTTCCGTCGACATTTGTACCGACACACATCGAGTTGCTAATTTACGGTATAATCGCTTTAAATCGGGAGAGACTTTCCAACCAACTCTCTTGACAACATATACTAGGCACAGAGAGATAAGTAAGTAAGATCTGTTTAGTATTAATGCACCTTTAAAGTAAAATTCAGGAATAGAAGAAGCCTGAGAGGCAAAGAGATTTCGATGAGATGTTAAAAGGATCTGAATTTCTTAGGATTAGGATCTGAGTCATAATTAGACGCATATTATTTGTTAATTTAGGACAGTTATATAATAGTGGTAGAGCTGATGCCGAGCTCGACTGTGGAGGTACCACCATCTTACTCGCAAATCCTCTCGAAGTTATTCGGGGGAGAGTAAGAGAACAGCTCTCAGGCAAAACCAGGCGGCCTACCATTGCCTGGGACCGATGGATGGCGGTATATCCATCCACAATTGCCGGGCCTTATATAAAACAGACTAGTGACGGGCAGCGGCGTCACTGGTGCAAGGGTTTCGGCACCGCGCTCACCAACCCGCCTGCCCAGCGTGTGTGAGTACGGGTATTTCTTCTAGGAGGACAGCCAAGAGTGGCGAAATCCTGGAAAGGCCTATGTCCAGCAGTGGACGAAACAGGCTGATGGATGGATGGATATAATAGTAGTTTATGAAACTGATAAAGTGTGAGTTTTTTAATAGTTTCACACGAGTGTTTTAATAACTAGTTATGTACAGTTTCATACACTACTTTATCTAAACTCACACAATAATTATCTACTTATTTTTAAATCCATAAAAACTGGGTAAATTTTGTCGAAAGCTTTTCTTGATTTAGCTGTTATGAAATTGTTCATCGTTTTCGTTGCTCAGTGTCATTTGACCATTGTTGTCGGACATTTTTGACCAGAGTAAAACTTTTAACAAACAGAAACAATTAATATGGAATTAATTATCTAAATTACGGCGTAAAAATCTAGCAGCAAAGGAGGTTGTATAGCGGTGAGGTCTCGTACCTCCACAAAAATTCTTTGGTCGGGCCGCAATGTCGCACGCATGTGAGGTTTGGCCACAACACTGTGGGCCACAAGGAGGTTTCGTTTCCTTAGTAGGGCCGAAATGTATTGTTGTACGTATCAGCAAATATTATTTTCAATGCGAGTGCTCGTAAAGTTCTGTTTTATATCCGTCTAATTCGTTGTCAAAGTCAACTTTACCGCACGAGTGTTTAATGCTTTCATTTATTTTTTATATGTTCCCCTACATAGTGTGAAGGCAAATGGAACTTAGCTCATACTGCCATGTCTGAGGTATGTTTATTTTTTTAATTTATCGAAAGCAATTGCCAGTCTTACCTATCTTGTGTATCATAGATAAACTTGACAGAAATGAGCTGGGTACCTAGCATAGTAGACCATAATGAGCCTTGACAGCTCGATATACACTGTCCGTCCCTCTTTAGGTAGATCGAAAGAGGGAGACAGAGCACTGTATCAAGCGCCATCGAGCTCGATATGGTTTGCTATGCTCGACTAGTGTTTCAGTTTGATGCGTACGCATTTTGCGTAGGTAGTAAACATACAAATAAAAATTGAAAATTCTGATGAAACATAATCAACCATTTAGTGCCTGATTTTTACTTTTTAATTTCTTTTGTTAATAAATATAAGATGACTTTAATTTATACAGCCAAACTCTTATTAGAGGCTAGGTAAGTGATCAGTATCACGGATTGAGAACGGTTTTTGCTAATTTCGAAAAATAAAATCTTGACGTCTCATCGTAATTGACTCGGGGCTAGACTTACGATTGTAAGGAACACGAAAAGAATAATTAACGAATTTCACAAAAAGGGTAATTGTATCTTGTTACTGAGCACTTACTGAATCTTCAGTTACAATTTGGCTAACTAAATTAAAGTCACCTTATAAAGGTAACAAGGAGGATCTGGTTGAAATAAACTTGGTAGGTAACCTCATTTAATCGTTATATAAATAACAACTTTTTGATTATAATGCTAAAAGATAAAAAGTTTGAAGTTCGTAAAATGAAACTGGCCACTTGCATTCTCTGTACAATATTAAGGAAAAATACAATGTTATCGATCGGTCTTCCTTGTTAACGACATTATTTGTATCTTTGTATCTAAAGAATAGACAATATCGGGCAGCCATTGTTGTTTAAATTATTATGTAGAATACGCTGGTGGAGTCGAATTCATGTCATGTATGACTGAAAGCAGCCTTCGAACGCATCAAACTGAAAGCAGCTTAATTCCGTCAAGTCGGCAATTTGCATGTGAAGAAAAAGAATGCCCGCCTAAAGTTCATTTGAAGTATGTATTTATTGTTTCTTTGTTTATTTAATTACATTTAATTTATTTACTCATGATACACGTGCGTAAGGGCAATAACTTACTCGTTACGTTTAAAACACTCGCTTATCGCTCGTGTTTCAAATCGTTCCTCGTACAAGCTATTGCCTCATTTACGCTCTCGTAGCATAAACTATGTACTATTAAATACCTCATTGGTATTAGATATCAAAACCCCAGACATGGCTGCATGGACTAAGTATTCTTTGCCTTCCTACTTAGTGTGATTATACTGTGTTGTATATTGATTGTAATATCAGAAAGCAATATTTTATCTTACCTCATATCCTAAAATCCTGATTATGAACTCAATAATAGGACAATAATTAAATTTTTTTTCACTAACGTCTCTAAAACCGAAAAAATAACAAAATTATAGTACAGCTCTCCTAACAACATAATGGTATTAATCTTTTTATCTGATAATACAGTAAGTAGGGAGGCAAAGAATACTAGTCCATACAATCATGTCTGAGATTTTGATCTAACACCAGCTTTACTTGGCGGTGCGAGACCTCACCGCTATAAAACCTCATAATTTGCACTAATGCATAACCTCACATGCATGCGCGTTGGCCCGCTAGATTCGTACGCCGTAATTACGATAATTAATTCAGTATTTACTGATTCTGTTACTCAAAAGTTTTAATCTGGGCAAAAATGTCTGACAACAGTGGTCGAGTGATACTGAGCGACGAAAATTATGAACAATTTCATACCAACAAAATCATGAAAAGTTTCCGAAGTTTTTATGGATTGAAACTTAAATTCGATAACTGTTGTATGAGTTTAGATAAAGTAGTGTATGAAACTGTACATACTATTATATCATTATTCTGTTAGGAGACCTAAACTAAATATATTTTTTTTTCTGTGTTAGAGACGTCCTCGAATTTTTTAGAGATTTTAGTTGATAATCAGCCTTTTACGATATGAGGTTAGATAAAATTGATTTGTTTTACATTGCGTACATTATTACGTATCATAGTAAGAAACAACATATATATATATATAACAACTGGGTGAGTGCAAGTACGGGGGCAAAGGGTTCCGCACCAACACCAGATATAAGTACGGAACCCTAAAAACATTATGGCAAATGACAAACATATTGATGCCATAGCATCATTAAGGTAACCAAAAACAAGGCGTTAAAATGGTAGCGCCTAGCGCATGACTTACAATTCGGTACCCTCTAGAGTACAGAACACAATTTTTTTATATTTTTGGTTTACTATGGTGTATGTACCACAATCTGGACAAATTTAAAACCTGTATATACTACTGTTTTAAAAAACTAGAGCTGAAACAAAAAAACTTGGATTTCAACTTCTTGAATATTTTATAATTTTTCGTGACAGAGGATAAGTAACACGTCTTTAGTGAAAATTTCAACTGTCTGCCTATTACGGTTAAAGCTGTAGACCCCTGTCACGGACGGGCCGGATGGATAGACAGAGTAACAAACAGCGGAGGCTTACTAATAGATATGTCTACTGTAGTATTAGAGCCCCGTGTGGCACCCTTTGGTTCGGAAACCCAAAAAAATATAAATCAAAAAAGTAGATCAAGAATCGGGAAATACTTTAGATCTTTAGATACTTTATAATATTATAAATCTCGGAATAGTCTAGATCTAGGAATAGTCTGGTTCTAGGAATAGTGGAGATCTGGGAATATACGAGATCTCGGAATAGTCTAGATCTAGGAAAAGTCTGGATAAAGATAAAGTCTAGATTTCGGAATAGTCTAGATCTAAGTAAAATCTAGATCTAGGAATAATCTAGATCTAGCCTGTAAGTCGATCGGTGTTACGATGTTCCTAGTTGTTAGACCCATGGACAAAGAAACGAAATTATAAGGAAATCCATTTAGAACCCTAAAATCATCAAAAGAGAAAAGACTGGTACTCTGAACAAATATTCAATTTCATAATAAGTAAAGGTAGGTACAAAATAAGCTTTTAAAATAAAACAAGGTGGCAAGGTGTGGACATTCTCACGTCCGTCCAGCGAATGACATCCGAACATTTGTAACACTACAATGGATCCTCTTACCGCACCCCGCAGAGCACTTACTGGAACAGAGGATTGAATGGAGTGGATCTGATAATATAATTTTGTTTAAGAGAAGGTTAGATTTTCCTTCATAAGAAATATGCCAAACGGATTCGATGTGAAATTTTATTTACATGCTAGTCTTCATTTTGTGTTAGGTATTAATGAAATGTATCCTAATGAATTTCACTATTTTAGCACATTGCCTATATTATTTGATACATAGGTAACACTAAAAGTTTCCGGAACTGGCCACTTACATAAACAATATTTAAAAATTTATTGCAACATTTGAAAATAGAACTCTTTGGCTGTAGAATGCAGTTTGTTTCATCTGACTGTCTTTTGTTTTTACCTTGTGGCGCCATTTAAAAAATTGTGTGTCTGCATCAACATGGATTTAACTCGAGAAAATTTTCGTAGTATGATTTTCTACGATTTTAAGTGTAATTTGACAGCTCAACAGAGCATCGCTCGGCTTGAAACAGCTTTTGGTAATGAAGCACCATGCAAGACGACTGTTTATAGCTGGTTTGCAGAATTCAAGCGTGGTCGTATCAATCTCAGTGACGAATCTCGCGATGGTCGGCCGTCCACCGCTGTGACCAACAAAAACATCGATGCTGTGCGCCGTATGATTGAAACAGACAGGCATGTGACCTACCATGAAATTCGCGCATCCTTAGAAATAGGCATGAGTCAAATACAATCAATCCTACACAAACATTTGGGTGTGAGAAAGCTGTGCTCGCGGTGGATCCCACACAACTTGGCCGAGGCTCAAAAAACGGACCGCGTCACTTGGTGCAGTGCCATGCTTACCAGATTCAACGAAGGTGCGTCAAATTTGGTGTGGGACATAGTAACAGGTGACGAAACATGGATTTATTGCTACGATCCCAAAACAAAGCAGCAATCGAGCGTATGGGTCTTTCAAGATGAGCCGAAACCAACCAAAGTGGCGCGCGTGAAAAGTGCATCTAAGCGGATGATTGCTTCTTTTTTTAATAAAACTGGACACGTGGCTACTGTTGCTTTAGAGAATCGTCGTACCGTGAATAGTGACTGGTACACGACCATTTGTTTGCCGGAAGTTATTGACGAACTCCGTAAAAATAACCGTAAACGCCGTATCATCCTGCACCACGACAATGCTAGTTCTCACACGGCCAGACAGACAAACGACTTTTTGAAGACGAAAAATGTAGAACTCATGAGTCATCCTGCATACAGTCCTGACCTGGCACCTTGTGACTTTTTTCTGTTCCCAAAAATTAAGAACCAATTACGCGGTCAACGATTTTCATCACCAGAAAGTCTGTCGAGGAGTATGAAAAACACGTTTCAGAGGTCACCACAGGGGAGTGCCACAAAAGTTTTCAAAACTGGTTTGATCGAATGAAAAAGTGCATAGACGCCAAGGGAGATTATTTTGAAAAACAATAAATTAATTTTGTACCTTTAATAGTATTTTTTCATATTCATTCCGGAAACTTATAGTGCGTCCCACGTATGAATACTAATTTTTAATTACAAATAAAGTTTTGAACTTCTCTTACATATTTTATCGTTGGCAGCAAAAGCTTAGT
This sequence comes from Ypsolopha scabrella, assembly GCA_910592155.1. Classification (NCBI taxonomy): domain Eukaryota; kingdom Metazoa; phylum Arthropoda; class Insecta; order Lepidoptera; family Ypsolophidae; genus Ypsolopha; species Ypsolopha scabrella. Next base: position 9,795,716 of record OU342969.1, read on the forward strand.
TATTAAGACCCGGGTTCAAATCTTGCCTGGTCAAATCAGTTTTTCGGAATTTATGTGCATATTATTTGTTTACTTACCGCTTGCTTAACGGTGAAGGAAAATACTGTGAGGTAAACGTGTATTTGTACCCGAAGTTTGGAGATAAGCCTCTAACGCGTTAGGACGTAAAAATCATCTGTGGAAAGAGGACGTACGTGATTTAAATGTTCCGTTGAAGGCCACTTGAAAATACAGAGGTATTTTCTCTTTAGGTATGCAGTTGGGACAGAATTATTTTTTTATACTTGCGGTATGTTTTGTCACTGATAATTGATGCGTGAGAAAACGTTTATTTATTTAATATCCAGTAAACAAACTTATTAAAAGTAAAAATTTATATCTAATTTATTAAAAGTAAACATCCACCGAAGGTCGCTCAGCAAGATATGGAGCGGGCTATGCTTGGGGTATCTCTGATGGATAGAATCCGTAATGAGGAGATCCGTCAGTGATCGAAAGTAACCGACATAGCCTGCAGAATCAGTAAGTTGAAGTGGCAGTGGGGAGGCCATATTCGTCGCCGACATGATGGCCGTTTGGGCCGAAAGGCTTTAGAATGGAAACCACGTACAGCAAAGCGTAGTGTAGGCTGACCTCGTGCCCACTGGACCGACGACCTGAAGGACGTTGCGGCTAGATGAGGAAAACGGAGGACCGACATGAATGGCGAAATTTGGGAAAGGCCTATGTCCAGCAGTGGTCGAACACGGGCTGATGGATGGATGGATGAATGGAAAGATTTATAAATGTTGTGAACTCATATGGCTCACTTGTTTAACTGTGCAAGGAGGCATAGGTCAAGCCTTCGATGAGATAATGACTCATCATCATCATCAGGACTCTTCGGGAGTTTAGGTGAACTTTCAATTTGATTTGACTCTTCATCGTCAGTTATAATTCCTTAATTTTTATTGATTTACTTTATTGAAAAACTGCTCCATGAATTCACTGTGCTAGATAGGGAAGCACCCTTTTAAAGCGCATAATGCTCACCCACTGAGTTCAGCGTGCAAACCTGCTTATTCTATTATCTTGGCAATTTATATATAGGGGCGAGCTATCTGTGCCTTAGCTTTAGTCTTATCTCTGCCTATTTTAATGTAAACACCATATTATTCTTTGTAACTTAAAAATAATATGATAACCATATTTGCAAAAATATGAATCAGTTACACCTATTTACAATTAATACACGAACTAAATAAGACTGCTTAGGTGGAATTAAACTACGTTTTCTAATGATAAAATTTAAAAAGTTATATTGTCGTGCAAAACATATTTTTTAAATTTTATCATTAGAAAACGTAGACATATTTTGGTGACAATTAAAGGGCCTATTCCTTTTATTTCATGAAATCTTTGTTTCTTTATTTTAATAATTTTTAATCCCCTCATATAAAATTAAAAAAACCTTGTACAAAAGCAAGCATAATAAAATCTAAAGTGCAAAGTAAATAAACATATTTCCACGAAAGGGCTAAGAGAAAAACGAAGTTTGCTCCCCAATATAGTATAGAGCACCGCAAACTCTCATTAAAATTGGCTAAGTACAACCGAAACTGAAATGGTTTAACAGACACCTAAATTGAAATATAAACGGGCTTAAGCCCGTTAACCATATGCACGGCTCATGATTGGGTAGGTAAAAATCGACATGATCGGGAAGGGAAGGTGTTTGCCCTGTTTGCTCAGCAGTTAGTTTTTCAACGACATACTATGCATATACAGTCACTGGTAGTCGGTCACACACAACGGATGCACAGATAATAATGTAAGTAAATTAAAAAATAAATTACATACATACATAATTATATACTACCTCGAAAAATCTAAAATAAAACAAAAAATATGGCATCACACAAATTTTCTATGGGAAAAAGAGTTGCAAGTTTTTGAAAAGGGTCGGCACATACAAATATATGTACTAGGGAATACGATAACTTTTGCCTCACGTGTGTTCATGGCACTTCTGTTATTTATTGTCCTCTGGATGCTTCTAAGTATTTAAAGCTCCTCATACAGTTAGATGATGTCAATGTGCATCCCATGACATCGTACCATATAAGTTATTTAGTGTATTAACTCTTATTGCATTGTTATATGCACCATAATACCCTAACCGAGGTATACCAAACAAACCGCGTAGTCACTGAGAACATTTTCTGCTTCGTAAACCGAATAATCTCTTGCGCATCCATCACACTTTACTGTGCCATAGTGTTCCCGTTTTTGATCCAAACGTTTGTGTCTACAGAAAATGAAGATGTTTTTAGCCACTATATTCGTACTCCAATTTGTTTTAATCATTCATTCATCGATGTACGAGAATGAAATAAATGTTAACGATATTCTGAGAACGGATTTGATGCCGACGTTTTTTATCGATAATAGTGAGGACCTAAAGGCTAATATAAGTGATAGTGCAGTGAACAGTGAAAGCTTCATGTCTTCAGTAAATGGCTCTATAGACGCTGCGTTGTCAACGTTGTCATTTCACAGGTAAACAATAGAACATAAACACACACTGTGGCGAAAGGAGCCGATTACTTCGCTCTTCCTCTCGCTCGTGATAATTAATAATTATTACACCTACGAGAAAAATAAATAAAAAAATCTTTGAATTCCGGCGGCGTCATCAAGTAGTACTAATAATAAAGTAGTAAAAAAGTCGAGTCTATACATTGATTATTTTTACGGAATTTTAATTGAAACGGGTTATTAGTTGAGACCAACACTACAATATTTGAAATTTTTGTCTGACTATCTGTCTGTTTGCATGTACGTTCCGTTAAAAATTTACATTCATTCTCATTTAAAATTTACTATTCACATAAATGAACGCTGTAAATTTAATGAAATTGTTTTTTTTTTATTGTTAATATGCATGATAATAATAATAATGTAGATAAATAATAATGGGGTGTATTGATATATGTGTAAGTGTAATGATGTATTTTATTTAAAGACTAAAATATTTGTACGCCAACCCCGGCAGATTTTCAAGCAATCTGCAACAGCTAATTTTAAGAACCAAAAATCTGACAAATAAACTGTTCTTTTCTATAACGAGGAGAAAAAGTGTGTTAGGAGACCTCATTACAATAAATTTCTATACAAGAAAATTCATCTAGACATGTTTTCCACAAACAAATCCCTGGATTAAATAGTAATACACAGAAAAAAGCACCCATATTTTAGCCTCTTAAATAACCTATAATCAAATGTGGCTTTGATTGAAACACTTTAACTTAGTTGAAACAAAACTGGACTTTGTTATTCTTGCATTTACAGAATTTAATTTTGTTTTTCAATAATGATAGACCCGCGGTTTAGCGCACAAAACTATATTTTATAACTAGCCTTTTGCCCGCGGCTTTACGCGCGCTTATTATATATCTGCCCCGTTTTCAGTTTAGGCGTAATTTCATCAACACCCCTATGTTTTGAGTTTCGTTAACTATTTTTATTTAACCTTGTATATGCTGGTCAAGGTCGCTACGATGATAATAAAAAAAACACATCCACATTTTTCCTACGACTGAGAACTTTTTACAACGTTACGCTCCCTCGGTGGAATATTTTGCTGGAAATGCAACGAGAGGATCAACTTTGACAATAAAAAATATGAAAAAATTTCAATGTCACTTTAATAAAATCACAATTTGTATGACGCCTTGTGGTCTGTGATGACGCTAGGGGTAGGCACTGGCTAACCTAGAGTACAATTTTTCATACAAAATTTTTTTTTTTTCAAATTGTTTTTTTGTCTTTTTCATGTTATATTATCGTCAAACCTGACCTTCTCATTGCTTTTCCAGCAAAAAGTTCTACGCACGCCACTGTGCTCCCTATTAGTAAACGATTTTAACGGCTCTTTCATCGCAATAAGAACAGCCATGTGTACGCTTTACTACGCCACATAGAATCTTTCAGAAAGATGATGAACGAGTACCAGTGCCGGAACTTCGTCGCTGAACAGATTCTCGAAGAGATGGGCAAGCCAGTCCTGCAGAACCGAGTGGGAGTACCATTCAGTGTAGACGGACAGACGGCAATCAGCAGAAAACCTCAGGAAAGGGGCAACTTCATGTACGACGTCGGGTCGGCCAATTATCAAGATTGGTTGGTAAAGTAAGTAGGTATTTTCTGTTAAAATGTCAATTGGAAATCGCTGTAGTAGTTACTGTTTATGCTACAAGTGCGTTAATGAGGCAATAGCTCATTAGGATGATTTAAAACACGAGCGCTAAGCGAGTGTTTTAGACGTTGCGAGTAAGTTATTGCCCTTACTCGCGTGTAGCATACCACGTTTTTTCAAAGTATAGTGTGAGTATATAAATAAAACATAATTAAAAACACAAACAACAAAAACTCCAAATTAACTTTAGGCGGGCTTTTTTTTTTCTTTGCACGCAAGTTGCCAACTTGATGGAATTAAACTGCTTTCAGTTTGATGCGTTCTTAGGCTGCTTTCAGTGACCCACATGAATTGATACTGTTGTGCTGTCAGTGGTAGACGGCTGTCGTTCGACGATCAAACTGAACGCAGCCTACACATGCATCAAACTAAAAACAGTTCATTTCCGTAAGTCTATCTATGGTACACAAGAAAAGAGTGCACACATTCTCAAAAAATTAAGCACTAGTGTGGAAAAAAAATACTTCGCTAACAGTTTTGATGCATAAAAAATGGGTCTCTACGAGCACGAAATACATATGTCATTTAAGTATTTGACTTTAAGGTGTTTGCTCCGGATTTCGTTCCCAAACGCACAACTTATGATTGTTTTTCTTACTTTATAGTAATTTACAAAATAATGCACAACATTTTGCAAGAAAAATATAACTGACATTAAACTATTGTCGCGTAGTGCCGTTACTTTTAATATGCATACGTAGATCTTTATTCATGTTCTAGGCTCCTTGGGATAAAGTCAAACATGTTTTTGGATAACTATCTGATTTAATTATAATTAGCAGAATGTGTGGTATAGTACTGAATGGATTTTTGTCGCTGAAAAGCCGAAAACTAGACAGAGTATGTATTTGACTAGTAAACTTTTGATCGAAAATTAGACATAGTATATATTTTCCCAGTAAACTTTTAACCAAAAACTAGACATGGTATGTATTTGCCTAGACAAATTTTGACCAAAATATATTTAACAGTTGCTTTTTTGCATTTTCTGGGTAAATCTAAAAACTAAAAGTCCGTACGGACGAATACTATACGAACTGCATCGGAAAGTGAACAACGCGTTCAAATATTTTAACAAGTACTCACGCATTACAGGGTGGCAGCAATGAATGACGTATACAAACACTTTAACGCTACACTTGGCGTAGCTTTTCCTACAAACGTGTCCACAAACCCCGTCAACACTTACACAACGAAGCCCCCGAATCGCCGAGAATACGACGTCCACGAGGGTGGAGAGGCAGCATATGAGCAGCCGGTGGAACCTGCCTATCACGAGGATATTACTTCCAAATACAGTAAGACATTTTCACATGGTTTTAAGGGCAAATTGGTCTAGTATTCGGGTACGTAATCCTAATAACACATACTGTAGCAACAGATACTGAAACGCGTTTTCAGTATTTGTTGCTTAAAACACAATATATGGCACATAATAAATTTCAAATTCCTGTAGTTTAGTTTTTAAGATAGACCCCATAACAAAAATGGTCTAAAACTGCAAACTTTGATGGTTCCCTATTTATTTATTGTTAAATACATATAAAACCCTGCATAATGAGTTCTAGATAATGAAACACATAAAATGACAAGCCAGGGAGAGCAAAAAAAAAACAGTTTTCATCCAATTTAATTTAATATAATTTCAATTCTATATTCGGTTTTGGGTCGACATTTTACACAACATATCCTAATTTCGGATCTGTAAATCATTCTATCTGCAAGCTAGAGACCCGTTACATGCAGACGGACAGACAGCAGAGCGACATTAATAGGCTCCGTTTTGCCCTTTGGGTGCGGAACCTTAAAAAGCAGCAAAGTATCAAGTAATCAAATTATCATTTTTTTTATTATCAACTTCAGTACATAAATGTATAAAAACAAAGTTATATACTAGTAGTTCGCCCCGAACCGTGAACTCGCGCTCGCCCGAATTGCGCTTGATCTATTTGGCCCATGTTTGAACTTAATATTATGAATAAAATTCTTTTTGTCTCATTTACTCGCCTGCAAAATTTCATGACATTCCGATCGATGATACTCGAGTTATCGTCGAGCAAACATTCATAACATTAGGTGGTCTTCTTCTGTTAGCCGATATAGTACCAGGATAAATCGTTTGTTGTGTCCAAAGCACAAAACTACTGCATTTTGGGGTAGTTTTAGGTACATGGCGTCAAAATGTTGGAACAACATTCCACCGCCGCTACGTGACCTTAAGTCTAAGTATACATTCAAAGTGAAACTAAAATAGCATCTTCTTGACTTACAAGTGTCCTCGCCTGCCTAAAACTAGAAACTTCATCGCCATCCTATTAATTTCATCTGTGAAATTTATTTAAGGTTTATCTATTAATTAAATTTACTTATTTTATTTATTTACAAATATTATTATTTATTTAATTATTCATGGTAGTTATTATGTAACGTTTTGAAAACGTGTAAGGATACTCGCGCTGTTTTGTTTGTTCGTGCGTTACCTACGCGGGCTCGGACTGAAAATCAGAGCTGTTGGTCTTACCTTGTAAGACTACAGCACATGCTGAGTGCTGTAGATCTCTGCGACACATGACTTCTTTTAGTTTTAGTTACATTATCTTATTCTTTTGTTTTAATTCTTTATGCCTGATTTTATAAATTTGGTTATAATGTAATTGTGTTGTGTTGTGGCAGATAAATAAATGGATATTCTATTATATTTATTCTATTCTATCTATTCTATAACATACAACGCCGGATTGTTCAAGTAGACTCAGAGAATAAAATAAAATGGTCAAAATTTTTATTTCTACGGTTTTTTTCCAAATTAGGATATACAAAGATATACCTATTTTTTACTTTTATTTGTATTTGTGTCCAATATAATAAAATGACATTACCGGACAAAAATTCGGATATTAAATTGAAAAAAAAAATTTTTGTGAGTAATGTCTCTATTTTGTGACTATGTTCCAAAAAAGTTAGGTAGATATACTCTATTCCAATCAATTCAATCTGTTAATATCTCTGATAATAGGGTGCGCCTAGTGACTTTTTAGGTCAGAAAGAAATATCAGTCGCGTCATTTGCTTGCTTGTTTGCTAGTTCTGTTCGCAGCATGGGGACACTGAAGTATGTCGGAATAAACTTCTTGTCTCTTTAAATAAAATAAGAGGGAGTTGATACCATAAATAAGTACTCATTTTTACTAAGGGACTCATTTTTTACCTGTGCTATGAGGCACAAGTAGAGCTTTCGATGAGATTATGACTCATCATCATCAGCGCCTGTCATGATAACGTGCGACTTTGTTTATTGCGCTTTATAACCTTAGTCGTCAAAACAAAAGCTACGTATCGCCGTGAGATGTGCCACTTGCACGCAATAAGAGCATACTCCGGCCAATAGACTCTTCATAATCTCATCGAAAGCTCGACTTGTGCCTCCTTGCACAGTTGAAAAAATGAGTCCTTTGCGCAACCTATGGGGGCTATCCCGATTTTGGCTCTTTTCAAATTAATTTTAAGCCAATAAATAGCGATGATTAAACTTTGTAAAAAATATATGTCATATTTCACTCTTTGATGTTAATATTTCGGTCATTCAAAACACGATTACTTGCATTTCCCTCGATCCGATTAAATCGCAAATATAGGTCTAAACTATGATCTAAATTTAATTTCATTAGAGCTGTATTAAATTTTGGACAATAAAGCTTATACTTAAATATACGTCGTAAAAAATGTGATATAAAACGGGCGTAATATTAAAAACTCATCCCTCTAACTCCAAAATAACAAATAAAAACACCTCGAAACCACGAGTTTTCTCAGCGGCCCGCTTTCGCAGAGCAGGATAAACATATGTAAGGGAGCAAGACAGATTTCTCTGGATAACGGTTATTGTATAGTATCATATACCGGCACCATATCGGTAGAAATACCGAAAAATCGGTAGGTTCGAGACCACTGGGATAACCTCGCCTTACCTGTTGTTCATGTATGTAGCTAAGAAGCTATAGTGGTTCAGAAGAAAATAAGATGACATCACATACATTTTCACAATAAAAAACCTAGCGACAAAAATACCCATTTTTTGGGCAACTTTATGAGCAATCCGTTGGAAAAGGCGATTGCAAGTGGACTCGACTACGCTCCTACGAGACTTTCTTTCTTTTTTAACCCGCAACGCAGAGTACGTGGTACGTACAGCTTGGCTGCTTTCCATTCGCTGCGTGCACGCCAAATATACACGCGTGTGGACAGTCTGGTGCTCATGTAGTAGTAATAGGTAATCTGTCCGGTTGTATTGAGTGACGGGGGTTTGCTGCTACCTTAGAACATTCTATTTATTCCGTGGCTGTTACCTTCCTTGTGTCTGATACTGTTGCAGGTGGCGGCTTCGAGTACCATATGCCCCCGCCCCCTCCCCCCCTCTACCACCACCCCGCGGCCGTCCACGACCACCACGAGCACGAAGTCGTGCACGAAGTAGAAAGAGACAACGACCACCACAGCCTTGGCCTCTCGGATCTGTTCGATATATCACTGACGGGAATAGCGTTTCTCTCTTTTGGGATGTTCGTGCTTCAAGTCTGCATGTGTATCACTATGGTGAGTTTTCAGTAATCGTCGACAGTTTCAACATTAAAGTTGATCAAAAAAATGTTTATCAAGTTATCCAGCTCGGTAACAACTTCGACGCCGCGACTGACAGAATAATATCTTTGGGATAGGCAGTATTCGGGAAGCTGTGTCATATATTTAAGTCGACAATACCACAGTGCTTCAACCAGTGTGGTCTTCCTGTGATGACGTACGGCGCTGAGACTGCGGGTGTTAGCTGGTAGATGATAACAGAGAGTTACGACATCTCTAAAAGGGCTATTTCCAGATGTAGACGACCCAGGCTGATGGTTGGATGAATTCAAAATGTAAAAACAAAAATCGTACAACATTTAATTATATTTTATGGATTTATTTCAATTTACGGGTGTATGTTACCGCCCAAACCTAATTTTAGGAGAAACTACTAATTCATGAACCAGCTTTGGCCTAGGCCAAAATAGTCCTAGTTTTTCATAAAAAAACACGAAAGTTACGTAAGTACAATCTTACCTAACCTACCGGCTTTCTTTTGCGCTGGAGAATTTCCAAAAAACTAGTTTGGCGTTTTATCCTAAAATCGGGTTTGGCCGGTAACATATTTATTGTGTACTTGAAGATATGGTGTGATTTATTTTCAGAGTCAAGAGCAACCTCAAGTTATACAAGTAGACAATACCAATGATGCCATGATGATGAATAACGGTGAAACGGGTTTCCGCCACAAACGCGAAAACATCCATAATCCACCGAACTTTTCTGAAGAATCTTCACGAATCCCTGAAAAGAATTCAGGCCAGAACTATACACCAAATCAACCACAAAAAGGTCTTGGAGACTTCTCGCTCAAGACTTTAAATTCTTTGTCAAAATACGCATTAATGGCGTTGAAGCCTAAGTCCATACCATGTTTGTATCGGGCCTTGTGCTTAGGGAACAAAAGAGCCAGAACTTTGAATGATAGCAGCCGCTATTGGCTACCGGTTTGGCAGTAAGTTATTATTTATTATGTATCATGTTTTTTTTTTCAAAGAGAATTTATTTTTTCCTTCATCAAATAAAATAAATTATCTCCTGGCCCGCGAATTCACTCACCTCTTTTTGCTTAGCCAGTTTAACTCAAATTTTCGCGAAGTAGCTTCCTTTAGTACCCTGAAAACTTCTTTAAAAACTCCTTAGCTACAAGTGAAAACTATACTCAAGAAACTGTTTGAATAACCAACCAATCAGAATTAACCGCATCAAGATCGCTTTGTGGTTCCCAAATTATAGGTTGATAGACTTAAGGCGCGTGTTCCCAGGGTCATCCGAAAATTACTCTCATTGATGAAGTTATTTCTCTTAAACGGCTTACTTAAAAATTAGGAAAAAAATATATGTCATTCTTCAAAATGTAAGAAATAGTCACATTGCGGGAAATTATTCTCGCCTATAAGAAACACCTTGAAACTATTTCCCAAAGTCAAGCCGTTTTTAGAATAAAATTGTCTATTTATTAGAAACCGCTAATGTTATTTGTATGGATCTTGCACTAAAATACAAAAAAACTATAGTTTATAAAACTCATTGCAGGAAATTTAAAAATATTGATTTACAGCAGAATAAATAGAATTAATAAATGAAAACCAGATATTTTGAGAGCGCGTAGCGTCAACGTTGCCGTAAACGCCAAGTTTCGGAGCCTTCGATCATCAATATACAACAAGATGACGGGTCAAGAACAAAAACAAAGCGATATGTTAGCACCGGCTGTCTATACCTTTATAGTTATTCTTTCAAACTACTATTTATGCGAAAACATCCTAAACTTTTTATAAATTCAACCTATTTTAAGAATTAAGCGCTTACGATAAGGTGCATTATTGTTCGTGTAATAGATGTGAATCATCTAACATTACGTCACACAAGATGGCAAGAGACGATCGAGTCCGGAACGGTTTATTGAAAATCCAACTTTCATATTTCGTATTTAAAGTACATTTTGAACACATTCTTTAGAAACATAATCTTCTGAGCAAATTGGAGCCAATGTTTGTGAAGTTCGCACGTGCGTTGGCTTGGTTGGCTTAGCAACATTTTATTAAAAATACCATGCCATTTACAAATGAAATGATGAAAAATAGAAACTATTGATATTTACTTACCGAAAGTACGATTTTCCATCACCACTACCTTTATTTCTTGGTCTATTACGGCAGTTTTTTTGAGCAAATTGAGGCATTGTTACACGTTTTAGCCTTGGCGCTGGCACTAACGAACTAAATTAAAATAAGAGCTCACTCTGCAAGTGGGCTCTTATTTGTAGGGCCGCTTTTTACGTGGTGAACCGCCATCTAGTTGTATATTGATGATCAAAGTTCGGAGCAGTCAATTACAAAATCAAATGCAAGTTTTTAACGTTCATTTTGACTTTATTTACAATATCTCGAGGTCATTGGAGGCTACAAGGGCCTTAAATGGTACTTTTGTTCAGCTCTTGCTATAGTCACAGCCTATAAATTGTCCTTCTGACGAAGCCGCCCCTAATAAGCCGCTCTCGGTGACAGGTGATAACTCAGTAAACATCTTTATAAAAATTTCCGGCCTCAAGGTGGGCTGAAATTGCTGAAATATAAGTATATCAACATTGACATACCAAACCATGGACCTGGGGTCTAGTATAAAATTTACCCAAAACATGTCCTTTGTGAAGTGTCAAAATATTAAAAAACAAAACATTTTAATTTGAATCGTATGCCATTGTTGCACGGCTTAATTTTGATTGTCGTGTGATTGACACCCTTATTTAATTTTCAATGGTTTTGACTCTCTTTTGGTTCGGATACTTTTGAGGACAGACCCGATGTCCACTTTGTAGTACGTCAACGTATACCAAGGAAATTATTGTTATATGATTTATTGTGTCTTAAAACTCAAGAAATATTGTTTAATTTTAGTGTAGGAGTGGCGTGGGCGCGCGGCGGAGCTTTCGGCGCTCTGAGGGCGGCGGCGCTGGGGTTGGGCGGCGCCGACTGTGACGTCATGTTCCCGCCCATCCACTGCCAGAAATCATCATAGATACGTTTTTAAAATATATATTATTAGCCTGTTTAAATTTAATTTAGCTTACAGCGCATATTCTCAGCTAGAGGAAAAGCTTTATATGGACGCGATTTATAAGAGCCTGTGTAAACAACAAACACACGACTTCAGAAACCACGTTATTATTTTATTATTAAATTAACAGAACGCAAAATATCTTTCATCCGTGGTTAACTATATAAATATTACAAATATGTGTACTCGTATTGGCATCGCTTTCCTTGCACTTGTTGTTGTAAATGTGTATAATAAACTTATGTTAGTAGGGGTGTAAGCTTTTGTAAGTGAGGACGCTCTTAGAACATTGCTGTCAAAAATAATTGTTCCAACAGGTAATTTATTATATTTTAATAAACTTAAGCGTATGGATAGACTGAAAAAAAAGACTTTTACACTAAAATATTGTATTGCACTTTTACAATTTAATTAACTATACACAGTAATATAATTACTTATAGGTAATCGATTTAATTATACGAGATACTCAAAGTGGATGTTCTTATTTGAACTTAACATAATGAGAAATGTTAATTTCTAATATTGAGATTGAGATTTAACGCAAAACAGTTAAGGTGGATCTCGGTGCAGAATGCACATCATAATATTGTTTTCCTTACGTTTGAATAAAAAGTTTTCAATAAATGCGTTTTATAGCAATTCGCGCAAACTACTTGTTAATAGTTGGGTGATCACATGGAAATTATTCAATTTTATACGTTCGTTTTAGCTGCATTACATTACAACTGTAAACACGTTTTAAGTTTGTTGATGTAATGCAAACAAAATGTAATACATTAAACTAGGTACGTAATTTTTTTGTTAAGACTTTATTATTAATAAAAAAGTTGCTTTAAAACACATTTATTGCATACTTTTTATTCAAAAGTGAGGAAAGCAATATGATGATGTGCATTTTGTACCGAGGTTAAAAGTTACCTCCTTAATTTGCATTTCACAGTTCACATAACACTAACCTCAAGGATTTATGTCGTGGTGATTGGTATTTTGTCATTTCATTAGGAACAAAAGCAAATTTTGAATGTACTGAATCAATCAAAGACAATAAAATTATCTTTTCGTACGTAGAACAGTGTGTTTGTCTCAACATTAGCTGTGGTACCTATACGAAGAATATTAAATAGCTGTTAATGATCACATCAGCACAAATTGACAGATAAATACAAAACTTCACACCTGGAAGATTTAGGGCATCAGGTTCGAACGTGATAGAAATAGCGAGTGAAGAACACTTTTCGCACTACCATTAAAAAGTTAAGAGGCAATAAATACATACGATGAAACTAGCACGGAACTGTATCAGCAAACTTTGGTTTCATTCAGTAACTAAGGTCATAAAATAGATTGGTGTATCTTTGTAGAGTTACAGATATTTTAACCATAAGTAAGTATGTGATTACATTTTGATACATAATATTATTTTAAATATGTTTCGTCTTATCATAGGTCAAAGATATCAATAAGTTCTCGTATATTTAAAAACCAATGTATAAACTAAAAATTCTAATTAGCTTTTCAGCAATCTTCACACCCAGACTTATTTTTCTTCTGTGTTACTATGCCGCAATGAGACAAACGTTTTAATTATATTTGCCTTGCGTTAAAAAAATCGCCATCTGTCAAAACAAACAAATATATTCTATCACAGTTTTGAACTAACAGCTTATTAAAAATATTCGAAGAAAGTTGTGATTTATAACCTTTTACTTATGAATATATTATATGACCATTTCGTGTTATTTTTTCTTTGTTTTACTACTTAAAACTAACTATCATACAAAACGTACCTAAAGCCCAAGACAAATGACCACTAGAATAGCCGCAAGTTTTACCGCAGCAAAGTTTTACCCACAGATTGTATATATCTAAATAGATGCCGCGAGTGTATGAACTTCGCGTGTCCAATCGCGCGCCAAAAGGGAGAGCAATATGCTTTTCTTTCACAGATATTGACTCCTACAACTTCGACTCTTATGTATTATGCCTTAAGTCTAACAATTCCTTCTAAGAATCCAACCTCTGTCAACTGTTTTCATAGTAAAATGTGATACGCTTTGTTTTCATAGAGTTCGATGCATTTGTGTCATCTATTTAGATCTATATCTTTGTTTTTACCCATATGTTGTCAGTATTCCGACAGCACGATCAGTGCTTGAATGCAACGTTTGAAATCTTTTTTCAGCATCTGTACAGCTGAGATCTGAAACTCCCTGCCAGCGTCCGTATATTCGGATAGTTATAACCCACATTCCTTTAAACATAGAGTCAATAGGTACCTTCTGCTCGAGCGCGTTTTATCGCAAGTTCTATCGACGCTTTACATCAGAATTGGTAGTGGCCAAGCGTGCACATTGTGAATAAAATAAAGGCCTTTAAGGAATTTTGACAATCATACATAACTGACTAAATAATTTTTCAGTAATTATTAAGTTTCATTAGTAACTTATCTACCTAGTTAAATCAAGAAACTTTTTGTGACTAGGTTATTTTTACATGGCTAACTAGATTACTTTCAGGGCAACTCACAACTTTTGCAACTATATTACAACTTTAATTATGTTACATCTTCTTGAACTTAATTTTAACTAGGGGGAGCGGATGGCAACGTAACGGGGGTAAAAACGCAACTGAGTGGCGCATACGCGTATGGATGCAGAAGAGAATATGCTTGCGGAGCATGTCCGAAGACATGCCCAGGAAACAGCCCTTGTCGTTGAGCAATCTTCAACCGCGATGTCAACTGCTTCTTCCACTTTGTCCGTCTATTCTGAAACCAGGTCTTAATCTGCACCTCTGTTAGACCTAAAGCCTTGGACAATTCTAGTCGCTTAGAAACGCTGAGGTATTTGTCTAACTTGAATTCGGACTCGAGTCTCTCTAGTTGTTTTGCGCTGTAAGCTTGTCGAGGTTTTCGTTCGGGACCCGCTCGCCGTGGCCGTCGGTTGTTTTTGTCTTCTGTTGGAGAAAAGTATATTTTAATAAAACACATTTTAAAAAATATATCGTCGCGGTATTAGAGGTAGTAGAGCTGATGCCGGGCTCGACTGTGGAGGTACCACCATCTTACTCGCAAATCCTCCCGAAGTTATTCGGGGGAGAGTAAGAGAACAGCTCTTAGGCAAAACCAGGCGGCCCACCATTGCCTGGGACCGATGGATGGCGGTTTATCCATCCCCAATTGCCGGGCCTTATATAAAGCAGACTGGTGACGGGCAGCGGCGTCACTGGTGCAAAGGTTTCGGCACCGCGCTCACCAACCCACCTGCCCAGCGTGTGTGAGTATGGGCATTTCTTCCAGGAGGACCGCCAAGAGTGGCCAAATCCTGGAAAGGCCTATGTCTATGGATGGATGGATGGATCGTCGCGGTGTATATCTCTGGGGTGTGTTTTCCGAGTGTGGACAGAATAGTTAACACTCGTACACTCTCTTTTCACCAACAATTATTACGTCACAACTTGATAGGGAGTAATCCGTACATCGGACACACTTTTTAGGCATCTAGATTTGTCTCAAAGTGTTTTCCTTTACCATTTACCAAGCAAATTCTTAAATATAACTTATAAGTGCATGTTGGTCTGAGTAGGATTCGAATCCAGGTCTCAAGATTGAGAGCTCGGCTCGTCCTACCGACACAGCTATCATTTGGAATTACATTGACATTTTTTATTACATTTTTACAAGAACGTTTTGGTAAGTATGAGTGTTAATGACTCTTTTATGACTTAGTTTACAGAACAAATAAATTATCTTAAAATACCTACCTATGCTATAAATATTTTATTGAGCATAATCTGAGTACATGAAAAAATTTCATCCAAAAAGATACTTGGACCAAACTCAATGCGCTTACGCAAACAGTTATCGTTCGGTTAGCGCAGCCATCTCTACACAGCCTCAATGATCTATTGACACTAGAAAAGGTGTCGCCCTGCGCAGGCGCAACACAAACAGTCAGATTGTGTTTATAGCCACTTAACGACGGACTGTGACAATTCTGATTAGTGGTGGAGAAATTTTTTACCGAGTGTTTACCGCGGGCAGCTACTTTGTAAATGAAGGTTTTTTATTTCAACCTTTTAGGGTTCAATGTGATGGCAACACCTTTAATAAAATTTTGTTTTGAGGTGCCAAATTATCCAGATTTTTAAACCAACCTCTGCATTTTATAAGATAAAACATTACCAAGGTAACTTAATTTAACCTGTCGTGATTAACGAATCGAAAATTCTTTGAACTCATGTGGTAATAAACAATTTCTCAAAAATAAATGGTAATATTAACATACTGTAAAGACCTACCAGAAAATACTTCATCCTGGCGAGCTATTTTAAAAGTGTCCAGGAAATTCGTATGAAAATCCATTACATACCATATGTTCACAGAGTACATTTCACATGTTTTATTTTTAAAACTATCCGTGTCTATGTTTTTAATAGACTAAGGAGTTTGGCGATCATAAGGTTTTAAGCGGCCAATTTACAAAGAAAAATAAATTGATTTACAATTTCATGTTTAGAATATAGAAATGTTTGCTATATATTATAACTGCAACAAATTGGTAACAAAAATATATAATTTTTATTGATTTTATGGGTATATTTATAACCATTGAATACTTAAAACTTAACCTTAATGAGCGTTTTTCTCGTTGTTTTTTTTTCTTAGTTCTTAATTCTTAGCGTTCCTCTAGATGGCGTTGTCCATGAAGAAGGTTGTATGGCGGTAAATACCTTTGCCCAGCTGGCAATAATAAAAAAAAGTTGCGTAGAAGCGGGAATTTATGTTGCTATAAATTTTAGTTAAAAGTATTTTGTGCAAATAAATTACAAAATGAGTTCAGAAGAGGGCTCTGATATAGATTGTACTCACTAAAGCTTTGCTGAAGAAATCAATAACAATAAACATGAATATTTCCTGGTCAGTTTATTTTATTTGATATAACTTATACTCATCAAAAACATGAAAATGTCTCATTTTATTTTTGAAAAAAGCACTATACTTCCTTCGACCATTAAATAGCAATCCTGGTCTTAGCAGTAATGTACTATTACATTATTTTTCCTAGCTAAAAAAGTGCATTTTATAATGTCGATGTTATTTTCAAATCAAGTTATTTGTTTTTTATATAATATCCCCAACCCTACTTAGAACTCTTCAAGCTTCAACAGTGTTGATCAAATGTGCAAGGAATCGTTAAGGCCGTAGACCAACAAGGCCGCTTTGTTGGCAATTATCGGTTGGCAGCTGTTTGCTGACACTTCGGTGCGAAGTCTCGACCACCGGCCGTCTAGTTCGTCGAATGATATCCTCGGATTTATCACGTGGGTGACAATACCGTGTGTACAGTATTTATGCTGACAATTAGGAAGGCAGGGAAAACTGTGACATTTTTTAGGGTTAAAATGTGGCTGATGATGAGTAGGTCTATAATTCAATAAAATCACGTACCAAACAAACCAAGATTTCAATTTCCCATATAATTGTTCGTAGGATAGTTAAATATTTTTTTTCGTGTAATTTTAAAAAGCATTGAGCAAAGTTGCTCTGTGTAATCAGTAGAACATAAGTTTAGTAGTTGTTCTGATACAAACTGTCACAATGTCGTTGCAAAACTGAAATATTCTTTATTCGAAATAATCTGTACTGTACGAAGATTGATCTATTGAAAAATCGTCAATGTTATAAAATTGAGCGCTTAAGTGTCAAAAATATCAGAGCAGCAATAACTTCCAAAACTGTATTTGGCTATCTTCGGTGGTCTCCAAGTTTCCCGGACTCCACAATGTTACACTAAACCAGCTGCGGTTTGTCAGTATTCAAAGTTATTTCAAGTGTAAATAAATAGTCGTGCGCAGAAGGAATGTTCTTTTAAACGTGGTCAACAAAACTGCAGAAATAGTCTGTCACAGAAACGATTTATTGAAAATTTTTTAGAAATTCGTGTGCTGAATCCAAATAAGAACTCAGATTTTCTCTATCACGTCGTAATATTTGTCTAAGACAGACTGAATTTTGAAAAATCGCGTGTTTTTACTACTTCTGGTGGGGCTTAACGATTATCACAATTAGTATTTTGGCTTTAATTTTTTTTATTTTTCTTAATACTTCTTTTCAGTAGTTCCTTTTAATAATATGATAAAAAGATTCACGTACCAAGCCTAGTTTTTGATTTAATGTCTCAAAACAATCACATCCAATATTTCATTCTACAAATTTGGTATGAAATGTATGGACAGAACAAGCTCTCACAAAATATTATTTATTTTGAATAATAAGGTTCAATCGTGAATTCTCTTTGAAAAATAAATATTTATATAAAATATATTTGTAATAAGTATAAGCATTGTTTAGAAGCCTTAAGGAAACATAAAATTTCAATATTTAAAGTTGATTTCACAAAAACTGAGAACTGATAGAAAAAATATATTGGATTTGAGAGATTGGAGATTCAGCACACAGTTTCCTGCGAGAATTCCAAAACATCGTTTCTGTGCAGAAAACTTGTTCATCAGCTAAAAGAATTTTTTAATCTTCTGCCTGCGGCTTCTTCCATACTGAAAACAAAATACATGAAAAAACAAAGCGTTTTCTTTGCAGGAATCGATACGATATTAATTGGTACAAAACAATACAGGTTTTTTTTTTCTTTACACGGCAAGTTGTTGTTTCCTAAAAAAAAAGTATTAAATAAATGTGGTTTATAGCACTACTACGCGTCTTTATTTTAATGTCAATTGGGCTTTTCTAGGAAAGTTGTATTAATTAAATGCATTACTCTGTTAATGACTGATAGCAAAACCACTTATTATTGTGATTATGTTTTTATTGAGAAATTCATCGCTTTGGAATACTCTAAATATTATTATTAGAGTGCATTACAAACCAGAAAAGCTAAATTAGAAACAAATGTAAAGACATGAATTTGAAAAAATTCCTCGAGCCAGGATTCGAACCTGCGACCTCTTGTTTCCCAGACAAGCGCACTTGTGACACCGTGGGACTTACCTAGACCGTTGAATTTTTCCACCATACTTGTCTACCGAATATTTTTGTAACTATTTGATCTTATGCTTGTAATGCACATACTGAACGCTCACGAGGGCGTTATATGCTTTCACGCCTTGTCTGTTGTCGCTACAATATGTGTTGCTTCAGACAGTTACGAAATTCGCAGGTTCTAATTCTGGCCCGAGGAATTTTTTCAAATTCTTTTCTTTACATTTGTTTCTAATTTAGCTTTTCTGGTTTGTAATGCACTCTAATAATAATGTTTAGAGTATTCCAAAGCGATGGATTTCGCAATAAAAACATAATCTTGGTAAATGAGAAGTGTGAATTTCTTAACTGTCTGAAGCAACACATATTGTAGCGACGACAGCGCCATTTGTTTCTTAAGAACAAGGCGTGAAGTCATATAACGCCCTTGTGAGCGTTCAGTTTGTGCATTACAAGCTAGTTAGATCAAATAGTTACAAAAATATTCGGTAGACAGTACCAGGCATGCCTTTTAAGTTCTGTCGTTTACATATTTGCCGCCAATTTTAAATTTAGAACTGTTCAATATTCAAATTTGGTGAATTTAGAATTTTAAAACAATTGAAAGAATTAGGATTAATGCAATTGTTTAGTCACAGCATTGTTTTGAATCTGTCAGGTCACGTACGAAAATGAATCTTACTAGGAAAATGTCCGTGCAATCATTTTCTATAACTTCCAAAGAGGCCTAACACAGATTCAGTGTTCCGAAGAGCTAACATCTGTGTTCCATGATGAAGCCCCATGTCTGCGGACTGTCGAACGCTGGTATTTAGGATTCCAATGTGGATATATCAGTCTTAGTGACAAATCTCGTGAAGGACGTCCAAAATGCGCCTTCACTAAAGATAACATTGTTGCGGTGAGAGATCTAATCCTCAAAGATCGTCATGTGATATATCGGGAGATAGAGGCGTTATTAGGCATCTCAGGGACAACCATTATGAAGATCTTGCATGAGGCGCTTGGTGTGAGAAAGCTAGTTTCCCGTTGGATCCCGCATTTGCTTTCCGACGATCATAAGAGGGCCCACGTCAGATGGTGTAAGAAAACTCTTCAAAGGTTCAACCGAGGAGATTAAAATCACGTCTACGACATCATCAGTGGTGAAGAATTTTGGATCTATGCCTACGATCCTGATTCCAAACAAAAAACCACAATCTGGGTCTTCAAAGACGAACCAAAGCAGACTAAAGTTGTTCGCTCTCGAAGCACTTCAAAGAAGAGGGTGGCTACGTTCGTGGCGAAAACCGGGCATGTTGTGACAGTTGCACTTGAAGATCGTAGAACGGTTAATGCAGAGTGGTATACAACAGTTTGTTTACCACAAGTCATCGCCGAATTTCGGAAATCTAACCCAAAGCGACGCATCATCCTACATCATGACAATGCAAGCTCACACAGGGCTCATCAAACGATTGAGTATTTGATGCAGGAAAACGTAGAAATTCTTGACCATCCTCCATACAGTCCTGACCTAATCCCTAACGATTTCTTTACATTTCCTAAAATTAAGAAAACTCTTCGTGGTCAAAGGTTCCAGTCCAGTGAAGAAGCAGTCGACGCTTTCAGATCAGCCATATTGAACACCCCCACTTTGGAGTGGAATAAATGTTTTAATAACTGGTTCGAGCGAACGGAAAAGTCCTGTTAACTACGTGGAGAATACTTTGAAAAACAATAAAAAGTACTATTAGGTTCCAGTTGTTTTTGTTTCTTCAAACGACAAAACTTAAAAGGCATGCCTCGTATGGTGGAAAAATTCAACGGTCTCGGTAAGTACCTCGGTGGCGCACTAACGTGGGACGCACTATAAGTTTCCGGAATGAATATGAAAAAATACTATTAAAGGTACAAAATTAATTTATTGTTTTTCAAAATAATCTCCCTAGGCGTCTATGCACTTTTTCATTTGATCAAACCAGTTTGAAAACTTTTGTGCCACTCCCCTGTGGTGACCTCTGAAACGTGTTTTTCATACTCCTCGACAGCCTCTTCTGGTGATGAAAATCGTTGACCGCGTAATTGGTTCTTAATTTTGGGAACAGAAAAAAGTCACAAGGTGCCAGGTCGGGACTGTATGCAGGATGACTCATGAGTTCTACATTTTTCGTCTTCAAAAAGTCGTTTGTCTGTCTGGCCGTGTGAGAACTAGCATTGTCGTGGTGCAGGATGATACGGCGTTTACGGTTATTTTTACGGAGTTCGTCAATAACTTCCGGCAAACAAATGGTCGTGTACCAGTCACTATTCACGGTACGACGATTCTCTAAAGCAACAGTAGCCACGTGTCCAGTTTTATTAAAAAAAGAAGCAATCATCCGCTTAGATGCACTTTTCACGCGCGCCACTTTGGTTGGTTTCGGCTCATCTTGAAAGACCCATACGCTCGATTGCTGCTTTGTTTTGGGATCGTAGCAATAAATCCATGTTTCGTCACCTGTTACTATGTCCCACACCAAATTTGACGCACCTTCGTTGAATCTGGTAAGCATGGCACTGCACCAAGTGACGCGGTCCGTTTTTTGAGTTTCGGTCAAGTTGTGTGGGATCCACCGCCAGCACAGCTTTCTCACACCCAAATGTTTGTGTAGGATTGATTGTATTTGACTCATGCCTATTTCTAAGGATGCGCGAATTTCATGGTAGGTCACATGCCTGTCTGTTTCAATCATACGGCGCACAGCATCGATGTTTTTGTTGGTCACAGCGGTGGACGGCCGACCATCGCGAGATTCGTCACTGAGATTGATACGACCACGCTTGAATTCTGCAAAGCAGCTATAAACAGTCGTCTTGCATGGTGCTTCATTGCCAAAAGCTGTTTCAAGCCGAGCGATGCTCTGTTGAGCTGTCAAATTACACTTAAAATCGTAGAAAATCATACTACGAAAATTTTCCCGAGTTAAATCCATGTTGATGCAGACACACAATTTTTTAAATGGCGCCACAAGGTAAAAACAAAAGACAGTCAGATGAAACAAACTGCATTCTACAGCCAAAGAGTTCTATTTTCAAATGTTGCAATAAATTTTTAAATATTGTTTATGTAAGTGGCCAGTTCCGGAAACTTTTAGTGTTACCTATGTAGTAGCGGCCCGAGGAATTTTTTCAAATTCTTGTCTTTACATTTGTTTCTAATTTATCTATTCTGGTTTTTAATGCACTCTAATAACAATATTAAACCTATAATTGTATTTATAAACAGATTTATTTATTACTTTTTATTTAAAAATAAGAAAAGCAATAACAAGTTTTGCATTTGCGAGCTAGACCTTGGATAAGTACCTTAATGCAGTTTTTAGCCTCCAAAAGCAATGACGAGAGTCCATAATAAAACTAAACTTCTTCTGATCGTAATATAATTTATAGAAAAGTAATTAAATGATTAGCTATGTCGATATAGCGTTAACAAGAAATATC
The DNA here is from genome assembly GCA_910592155.1 of Ypsolopha scabrella. Taxonomy (NCBI): domain Eukaryota; kingdom Metazoa; phylum Arthropoda; class Insecta; order Lepidoptera; family Ypsolophidae; genus Ypsolopha; species Ypsolopha scabrella. Next base: position 9,818,094 of record OU342969.1, read on the forward strand.
AGCTATTTATTCATTTGAGCATCATTTTAAATCCCTACGAGTTAATAAAAAACCGACTGCAATAATACTGCATATAATTTGGTTCGCAAACTAAATATTATCAGCAAATGAACGCACCTTTAGACAGTTTGACATTTATTTGTATGTCGTGGCAATATCAATCGTAAAATTGGCCTTGTGGTGTCGTACTAGCAGACATTTTAAAAACTTAAAACTAAAAAACATTTTGGAGCTAACCAAAACCTTAATAAATAAGTAGGTCACCGTTTAAATTATACATGAAATTTTCGTTTTCTAAATGCTGGCAATTTTGAAGTTGGATATCTTGCATTCGACTTGGAATCTCAAATTCAAATTAATGTGATCCGGACCATTATCGTGTTGGAAGTCTTTTGTAAATCAAATTATTATCGAGAATCAATAATTATATAGCTCATATTCACGACACTTGCTTTAAGAAATATCTATTATTAATTTGTTTCCCGCCGTTTTAAAATTATATATTTGAATAAAAATAAAACATTTATTCATTGAATAAAACATTTATTAGGTGGTAGAGCTGATGCCGGGCTCGACTGTGGAGTCACCACCATCTTACTCGCAAATCCTCCCGAGGTTATTCGAAGGAGAGTAAGAGAACAGCTCTCAGGCAAAACCAGGCGGCCCACCATTGCCTAGGACCGATGGATAGCGGTACGAGTATATCCATCCCCAATTGCCGGGCCTTATATAAAACAGACTGGTGACGGGCAGCGGCGTCACTGGTGCAAGGGCTTCGGCACCGCGCTCACCAACCCGTCTGCCCAGCGTGTGTGAGTATGGGCATTTCTCCCAGGAGGACTGCCAAGAGTGGCGAAATCCTGGAAAGGCCTATGTCCAGCAGTGGACGAAACAGGCTGATGGATGGGATTTATTCAAAAATGTTTTTGTGTCAAACTATAATCTGGTATTTAAATAATTGGCAAAAACAACCAACGTCTAGTCGAAACCTTGTCCTAAAAATATAATGTTTGTTAAAACTAAAGTTTACTTCCTGAAAAATTTGCTGCAAGAGATATTGGTTGTTTTTCCAAAAGAGACTTCGATTGATTTAGAATATACTTCTGGAACTGTAATGGCTAATGAAATTACACCGATTAAGAGTATGAAATCACAAAACAATAAATGAAGGGTCGCGTGTTTCCGCGTGTGAAGATCCACACCTGATGACGTCACGCGATCTGTGGCATGCTACACCAGGATAACGGATGCTGGGGCGTCACGGTATTGCTAATTGATTGTGGGGAGATATTATGTTTTATTGGGTTTGGAGTTTAGAGCGGAGCAATGAGTAGAATAATTTATGCAAATTTATTGTAAAATATTTTGGGGTTATTTGTGGATTTTGTTCCGTAACCCGGTGTAAATAGACAGGTAACAAGTAATCGCATAATTATAGTACTGGCTTTAATGAAAAACATTCTTAAATAAAGGTGCAAGTAAAATAAAAGTTATATTTCCTCTAAAACTAAAATTAAAGCCTTCAGAATCGACTTTACTACCTGACAATACCTTTTTATGCATACTATTTTGCATACTATGAAAATTTTAAAATTTTGTCAATGGTACACACTGTGAGTTGTGTTAGTAGATTGTATTACAAGGTAGCAAAATAATACTTTTACGGCGTTAGCGCTATTTTGAATCCATATGGGAACGAAGGATTCTAGAGTAAAAATCCCGAGCATAGCGATATACGTCATCCGAGGAAAAATAATTTTGCGGCCAAGTGATACACTCTTCTTTTCATCCCATCTATGAGATAAAGAGATAAAAGTTAAGCATAGCGAGCTCCGCTTTGGATTCAAAATAACGCCCTCGCCGTAAAAGTATTATTTTGCTACCTTGTAAGATAATCTACTATTGTATGTATCACATTTTTAATTTGTATTTTTAACTCCCCCAACCGGCCAGTAACTTTTTCATGCAATAGTTATTTTCGTTTCATCACTTTGGACACGGAACACTAAGGAACAATACTCACGTTCCATATTCAAAACTCATTACTAACCACATTGCAAGTCTTTTGTAGAAAAAGACATTTATACTTTGGTCGCACTTATCTTAGAAACAATCATCGTTTTTCGAATAGGCGGAATGAAAAGTATTTATTCTAACCTCACATCGTAAAATCCTGATTACGAACACAGAAACAGTGCATTAACGAAAAAAAATTTTCACGAACGTCTCTAATACAGCAAAAATAGTAGTATATGAAACTGGTACATAAAAAGTTTATTAAAACACGAGTGTCAGTTTAAAAACGAGTATTAGGCTTATTTATAGTTTCATTAACTACTATTTTGAAAAATATATTCAATGTACAGACACGACTTTTTTACTACTTTATTAGTAGTAAAGGAGATGTACAGTTTTAACTTTGTTGCGACTTTATTATACGAGTATACCAATAGATATTCAATTATTTTGAAACTTAATTATTTTTATTTTATATAACACTGGCCAAACGTTTTTAGAGTTCCGTAGTCCGACAAGGAACCCTATAGTTTCGCCATGTCCGTCTGTCCGTCTGTCCGCGGCTTAGCGCAAAGACTATTAGTACTAGAAAGCTGTAATTTGGCATGGACATAAATATTAATTACGCTGACAAAATGGTAAAACAAAATCTTGAAAAAAAAATTTTTTTTAAGGGTACCTTTCATTCAAGTAAACTGGGGATGATTTTTTTTTCTCTTCTATCCCATAGTGTGGGACATCGTTGGATAGGCCGTTTAAAACATTATGGGTGTGTGAAAACCATTTTTCGATTTAGGGATCCGTTGGTGAAATATTAAGCTTTAAAGTGAACATTTTAGTTAGAAAGGGACGTCCGTCCCCACTGCCGGCTAAACGGTTGTTTATAGAAATGTGAAAAAATTCACAAAAGTAGTATATAATAGGTTGGGGAAAAAGTTTCTTCTCATTTTATATGAATATTCAAAACATTTTTTAATAAAGTTTATTTACATTTAACTAAAGTATGTAGGTACCATTTTGTTCGATAACTTTCTGCCATCTTGTAGGTAGGGACACAATCCGATTGCTATAGAAATTCTGGGGCTTCTGATCAAAAATCCGCGACAAGTCCTCTCGTGATGACACTGCCTAAAGAATTCTGAAGAGACCGAAACAAGTGGAAATCTGAAGGTGCAAGGTCAGGACTATACGGCGGATGCATTAATACGTCCCAACCAAACTCTCTTAATTTTTGCTGAGTGGCTAAAGATGTGTGAGATCTAGCGTTATCATGATGAAAAACCACACCCCTTCTGTTGACTAATTCCGGCTGCTTTCTCTCAAATTCTTGCTTTAATCTCATTAGTTGTTCGCAGTAGAGTTCAGAATCGATGGTCCTGCCTGGCGGTAACAGCTCATAATGAATAATGCCCTTCCAATCCCACCATACACACAGCATTACCTTGTTGCGAGATAACCCGGGTTTCGCCAGAGTCTGTGAAGCCTGACCAGCCTTTGACCAAGACCTTTTTCGCACGTTCTTGTCGTACGTGATCCACTTTTCATCACCAGTTAACAGGTTTTTCAAAAATGGTTCGGTTTCATTACGTCGTACTAAGAAATCACAAATGAGTACACGGTTCATTATGTTTCTTTCAGTGAGCTCACGACGTACCCAAATATCGAGCTTTTTTGTGTACCCAGCTTTTTTCAAATGCACCAAAACTGTTTTGCGGTCAATTCAGTTCTTCAGCTACATCGTAACTACTGATATGCCGATCTTGATCCACTTTTTCAAAAATGGCATCCATTTTATCCGTAACAGGGCGCCCAGAGCAAGGTGCATCTTTGACGTCAAATTTTTCGGATTGAAAACGCTTAAACCAAATTTGTGCTACTCTCACAGACACTGCACTAGGTCCATAAATATCACAAATTTTTTTCGCGGCTTGTGTTGCATTTTTACCTTTTTTGTAGTAAAATTTTAAAATGTATCGAATTTCTACATTAGATTCACTCATCTTAACAGTAAGAAAAACAAATGAAAATCACACATTTCACCTAAATTGAATTTAGAATTATCTTTTTTAAAATTTAAGCTTTTTAATAATACCGAAACCAGCCAAATGCAAATGGTATAGCCAAAGAGATTTTATTATAAGTTCATACATACTATTTGCGAAAAGAGTTTTTCCCCAACCTAATATAATGAATTTAAAAGGAAAACTATCACAGCTAAGTAGGCTTTACAGGTTTACGAGTACAGGTCGCGCCAAACTTTTTGCCCCCTATAATGTATGGGATCAGAAGTTTGGCGCGGTCTGTATTAGTAGACCAACTTATATGTACCGGGCAACTACGGAACCCTACATTGCCGGCCGGTTATTTAAAATTACTTTGTTTTTATTCTAGTCTGCTATATTCTTTTTAAACAAAAGAGAATTAAAACTAATACAGCAGGAGTTGCACTTCAATTATTTTAAAGCTTTTAAATTACCTAATCTGTTAAGTATAGTTTCTTTGTACTTTGCAGGAATAAGGCCTCAAAGTACTCAAAATCATATATTGTTTGTTTTTATTTAAGTTATCCTTTGAAAGGATTAAGAGTTAACATGACGCAAGAAAAAAAGTTTCAAGTTTTTCCATAGTAGTTTTCTGAAGAAGCTATAATAATCCGTCCTTTGAAATAAACTATGCTTCTTGTCAATAATATTTGACTTAAAAAGCCCAATTTTACAAAAGAGCCGAAAAGCAATTTTTTTTTTGCACAAAATAAAACCATTTTTTGTTAACCATTCACATTTCGTACACAAAATCAAAGGGTCATGTAGATAACATTAAGTTCTATTTATCGTGTATCTGTTGTTCAGCCCCTAGAAAACATACCATCTTAGAGATATGCCGTTCTGGAGCTGATTTAAAACATTCGGCAACAAAAAATTATGCTTTGTTAAATGCATTATGCTTTAAGTCGAGTTTGTACCTTTTACCAAACGTAGTAAACGTGTAATAAACAAAAAAAGAAACGTGAAAATCGATCTCATTAAAGTTAAATCAAATTTCACAAATTAGTATGTGACTAACTCATTTTAAACCATTATGCACCGCCAAAAAAATTACATAAATAGATAGAGCAAAATCGGAAAAAAAATCTCATTTTGGGCTTAAGTCGAGATAAACCGTTATTCATTTAATATAATGACATTGAGTGATCTATTTTGTGAAGTGAAGTTAGGAAATTATAATTTGAAATTTGAAATTATAATTATACTAATCAAATAATTAATCTAGAAAAAAAATATTGTTAACCTCAGTTTTCATGTTTAAAAAATTCATTTCTCCTACGGATTTGCTTGGTTTTGGTACCCCAAAAAGAAAAAACGGAAACCTTATAGAATCACTGTGTTGACCGTCAGTCCGTCTGTCTGTCAAAACCCCTTATCTCGGGAACGCGTCTATCGAGTTGAAATTAAAACCATATACTCAAGTCTACAGTCCCTTGAAACTGTAAAAATCAAACTTATGTTAACGTAAAAAAAGATATGGCCGTTTATGTCGCAAAAAACGCATATTTCGACACTCTCAAGGGAATCAAAATTTATAGGGTATTTCCCGTTGACCTAAAACTATCAAATTTGGCAAGTAATACCGCCTAATACTACAAGTATAGAAAAAAATCTCAAAACTATACATTTGCAATTAAGGGTCCATGCCACCTAAACGTGCCCCACCGTATTGCTGATTCATGACAGAAAATATTTGTTTAATGAGAAATAAATAATCACACAAGTTGTCGAAGAGTTGTATTACAACCTAATTAATTTGATTTTTGCATAGAATTCATAGCAAGCTAGAAAAAAATCTAAAGTCACTAAAAATCACGTAAAACTGCTCTTCGCGTATTTCCCATTGACGGTTTCCCAGATGATTTTGGAAACTGAAATTCAGTCACCCGTAAGTTAAGAGTATACAGAATGGTGTGATTGGTTTAATTTTGCCAAACAAAAATTGTAACTTGGTGTATTTATCCATCGAACATAATAATTCGGCATCGAAACGTGATTCTTTAGAGCGCGCGATGTTTCGGTTGTCGTAACAGCCACATTTTTAGAGGTGGTAGAGCTGATGCCGAGCTCGACTGTGGAGGTACCACCATTTTACTCCCGAAGTTATTTGGGGGAGAGTAAGAGAACAGCTCTCAGGCAAAACCAGGCGGCCCACCATTGCCTGGGACCGATGGATGGCGGTATATCCATCCACAATTGCCGGGCCTTATATAAAACGGACTGGTGACGGGCAGCGGCGTCACTGGTGCAAGGATTTCGGCACCGCGCTCACCAACCCGCCTGCCCAGCGTGTGTGAGTATGGGCATTTCTTCCAGGGGGACCGCCAAGAGTGGCGTAATCCTGGAAAGGTCTATGTCCAGCAGTGGACGAAACAGGCTGATGGATGGATGGATGGAACAGCCACGGCTCAGAGCGCGCTATTTTAAACAATAATAAAACGTCACAGAGTTCAGTTCTACTTGACGCTAAATGAGGTGCTTAATGTAAGGGAGAACGGGTCCTTAAGTATGCGCGGTACATTATGACCAAATCTTTTTGTAGATTTTTTAAACTTTTACTAATTTGTACGGAACCCTCGGTTGGCGAGTCCGACTCGCACTTTTCCGGTATTTTACACAGTAAAATAGGTATTATTGCTACCTATGGCACTTTAACAACAGATTAAAATATCCAAATAATATGTTTATTTCATGAACGCGAGGCATTTTTGTCGTCTTAACTGCCTGGATGAAGAGCACGCAATTACACGTAGATTAAAATGCAACGTAGTAAATATTGTTTTCGCCCGATGCAAAATGAAGTACAACTTACCATAGTAAGTAGTAGAAGGTTGGTGAGAAGCGAGCCAATGCGCGTACGCATGTCCCGCAAGCAGGCTTGCGCCACCGAGGGAACTCAGCTCGGGGCAAGTTGATGTTGATGACACTGAAAGAAAATTGACAAACTTTTAAACTGGGTGTAAATAGACTTTTTATGACACCACAAATTCTGCAGTTCATACTGAACCACTTTCCCAAAGAAATTAAACGCGTAAATTAAAAAAAAAATCTCCTCATTATACTAACTTTTAAGAACCTACTGACAATTTTGTATGGAATAGTAAACTTTTTTTTCATTTGCCTATTTCCTTGGGAATGTTGTTCATTATGATCAGAAAAGTTAGTTGTTAGGGTTCCGTACCCGAAGGGTGCCAAACGGGACCCTTTCACTAAGGCTCTGCTGTCTGTTGGTCCATCTGTCACGGGTCTACAGCTTCAATGATAAAAGGTAGAAAGTTGATATTTTCACAGAATTCGTGTTACTATGGCTTCTATCATGCAAGATAAACTTAGACAATTTAACATTTAGCAAAGCGTGACTCTTAGTACTGAAATTATGCTGCCGTTTTACACGGGAGGGGAGGTAAACACGCACAGCACACACTTACTCATTTACGCACACTCCTGCGCAAAATTGATATGTCACACTAAATCAAAAGCTGCAACACATACACAAAACGCGCACACAAGCAAACTTACATGAACAAATTGTTCATGTACTTCGGCAGATAAGTGCGCTTGCCTAGTCCCGTGTTAAATGGTCTAAGAAGATAAATAATAAAGTACAAAAAAAACAATTTAAGGGGGGCCACACACAAGAAACCTTGAAAAGTTGCATTATTTAAACGTTATTGATTTTGGATTTTAATTAGAGACGGTAACACATACAAGTTTCAAACTTTGTCAGATCGTAGATCATACTCTAAAGTAAAACAAAAAATATCAAAAATTAGGGTTCCGTACGCAGACGGTGCTAAATTTTTTGTCAGGCTTTACCATTTTAGTGGCTTGTTTTTTGAGTCTTGAAGTTGTTTTGGCACGTATATTGTTGTTATTTACAATGTTTTAGTTCAGTTCCGCACCCGTAATATAAGGTGGCCAAATTATTTTATATAAAGATACATTTTTACAAAATATTACACATGTTTGTTGTACTGATTACGAATATATAGACATATTACTCATTTGACTTAAATAAAGCACCCTAGTGCGTGCAAGGAAAGCCTTAATTTCTTTTATTTATTTACTAGCTTTTGCCCGTGACCTTGCCTGCGCTGACCAACGAATACGTGACTTTGTGTAAAGCGCTAACTAGTTTTACATCCAACAAAGTATTATATAAATCAAGTAATAGCAATGGGTCAAAGGAATCGTGATGTATGTACATAGATAGTGTCATGTAGTGGAGAAAGATAGATAATAATATATATCTTTCACATACTTTTTAGGGTTCCGTACCCGAAGGGTGCCAAACGGAACCCTGTTACTAAGCCTCCGCTGTCTGTTGTCCGTTTGCCACAGGGGTCTACAGCTTCGACTATCTAAAAAATTGAAATTTTCACAAAATATGTGTTACTGTGGCCTCTATCATGACATGAAAAATAATGAGAATGAAATTAAAAAAGTAAAACTCAAAAATCCATACAATAAACCTCATCTTAACTATAGCGCCATCTGAAATTACTTGTTTGACAAGGTTCATTGATCAGATGATAGATCTAAGAGTAGCTGGGCAACTTTTTTTGCGCCGAAATTCATTCGTAAAATGATAGATGGCGCAATTTGAGGTTTTGAGGTTACCCGTAATATATGGTGTTGCGGAACCCTTTGTAGCCGAGTTCAACTTGCACTTAGCCCGATTATTTTTATTCGACTGATGACGGCTCTATCTATACCGAACGCCGAATAGTATATCGAATAAAATATGTTTTATTGATTTTTATATTTATTTTTAACTATCCCAAATAAAAAATCAAGCAAAATGAATAAAAAAAATGTTTATTCATACAAAAAATACAAACTTATCTTTGTGAATCAGGAAATGTAATTTATTGTATGAAAGTAAAGTACGCTTTCAAAGTGCGTTAATTGCATTGAATTAGAGATTTGTTTTGATATTTATATATCAACATGTGGCTTTAAATTTTTGTACTCGATATTATTTTCAAGTGGTTGCCTCAGTCCGTTCTTACGAAAAAAGGCTTTGACAGGCAGACAGGATAAAAGTAATTCTATAAGGGTTCCGCTTTCCATGATGAGGTACGGAACCCTAAAATCCCAATTACTGGCTGACTTTTTATAATCATATTGTTACTATGTGTTTAATTTAGGTAAAGAGTCTGCATTTTGAATAGCATGTTAAGAGTGTTTAGCGGAATAATATAGCAAATTATAAACATATCAATAAGTTCTCTATCCGTCCATCCATCAGCCCGTGTTCGTCCACTGCTGGACATAGGCCTTTCCCAAATTTCACCACTTATGTCGGTCCTCCGTCCTCCTCATCAAGCCGCCACCCACAACGTCCTTCAGGTCGTCGGTCCAGCAGGCACGAGGTCGGCCTACACTACGTGTACGAGAAGTTCGCAATATAAGATGCGTTTCGCCATTCTTTTCTCTGGCATCCGTTGCACGTGGCCACACCAGCGCAGCTGGCGCCTTATCAGGTAAGCCTCGATTCCACCAACATTGCAACGTCACAATATTTCCGTATTTCTGAGACGTTCCGACCATTTGTCGTCCAGAATATTGCGGAGAGACCTCAGATGGAATTTGTCTAGTGCTTGAATGTGCTTACGATATTGGCACCAGATCAGAGAAGATTTGGAAGAACAATCGACATGTACTCGGCAATTTTGGTTGATAGCCTGATGTCATGTGAGCGGAACACTTTGGACTGCAGCTTGCCGAAACCTGCAGCAGCAGCTCCGATTCTGCTGTTAATTACAGGCTCAAGATAATTTGCAGAACTACCCAAGTACTTGAATTTCTCAACTCGTTTGAGGGGATCCACGCCAAGCTTAACGTCAAGAGTTGAGAGTCATCGCCATAACTTCCGTCTTGCTGACACTGATTTTTAAGCCGTGCCTATAACATGCCTGGTCAAATACGATTATCTACTGTTGCAGCACTTCCACTGAATCCGATACAAATCGTCAGCGTACATGATTTCTCTTATAGTGTCACAGGTATTCTTTGCTACGCGCTTTTAATCGTGCAAGGTTGTTGAGTTTCCCGTCTGTTCTAAAGATAAAATGTGGACACCAGCTGTTGATTCGCGTAACAATTCATTCATCACTGCAGCAAAGTATAATAAGGTAGGTGCAAGTACACAACCTTGCTTCACTCCACAGGTTACGGAGAAGAATTCAGATTGCTCACCGTTTGCACTGACACAGCACCTCATATTATCGTGCAGCAGTCAAAAAATCTAGACGAATTTGTTGGGGCAGCCAGAGAGCTTCGCGTGGTACACAGTCAAAGGCCTTTTCAAGGTCAACGAAACAGAGGAACAAAGGTTGACGTTGTTCTCTGCTCTTTTCTTGAATTTGGCGTAGGCAGAAGATTGCTTCGCAAGTACTTCTTTCTGGGCGGAAGCCAAACTGTGACTCCGGTAAGATTATTTCAAAGACAGGTATGACGCGTTAGAGTAGGATGCGGGCAAATATTTTCCCAGGGGTGGACAGAAAAGAAATTCCTCGGTAAGCATTGCAGTCGGAACGATCACCTTTGTTCTTATATAGTGTGCATATTTGCGACACAGCGAAAGCATCTGAGACTTGTTCCTCGTTCCACATTCGAACAAAAAGCCTCCAAAGAAACAATTAATCTATTAACTTGGTAAAAAAATACACAAGGAACCATTCATATATTATTACTATACCGCCTTTTTACACAATCACGGAAGAAGGAATCAATGGTAGCCATAAATATCATAATAATATGTAAGTGATGCTGGTGAATTCATTTAGGAGGCCATTTATATTTTTTTATTTAATTTTATAGTTTCGCCATGTCCATCTGTCCGTCCGTCCGTCTGTCCGCGGCTTAGCTCAGAGACTATTGGTACTAGAAATGGTACTATAAATTTGGCATGAGTATACATATTAATCACGGCGACAAAACAGTAAAATAAAATCATGAAAAAAAATGTTTTTAACCTCCCCATACACGTAAACTGGGGATGATTTTTTTCTCATCTATCCCATAGTGTGGGGTATTGTAAGACAGGTCGTTCAAAAACATTGAGGGTCTCTCAAGACCATTTTTCGATACAGGGATCCGTTGGCGAAATATTAAGCTTTAAAGTGCTAATTTTTGTTAGAGTCAAGCGTTCCCCCCCCCCCTGCCGTCTAAACGGTTATTTATAGATATGTGAAAAAATTCACAGAAGTAGTACCTATATACAATGAATTTAAAATTAAAACTGTTCTTTGCCAAGTTCTAGTAGGTAGCGAATTGAACCGGTTTCAAAAAAATGACCGGTTTTTATTTATTTATTTATTTAGGTTTTTCAACAGATACACACTTTACATTTACAAAACAAGATATACAGAGCAAGCCACAGTGGGTATCCAATAATAGAAAAACACAACTTATACATCACAACATCAAGTGAGACTTAGCACTACTAGTTAGCATTTCTACATTATCAAGACAATAGAAATAGAAGAAAAGATAAAACAATTTCGAACTAAAACTAAACTTTACAAATACCGATTAATTTTGGAATCACAAATCAAATCAAATCAAAATATTTATTTTGTAAAATATCGTATCTACACAAAGTATACTTTCTACAAGTCAAAGTTAATTTTAACAATATATATCTTTAGAATATAAATAAATATATAATAATACGGGAAATAAAATATACACTTTTATACTTTATTGTACACATAAATATAATTACAATTGAGGTTAGAAATAGGATGTACACAGGCGAGCTTATCTCTAAGTAGAGATTTCTTCCAGCAAACCCCTGTGATAAATAAAAAAAATCATAATAAATTAATAAGTAGACATACGTGTACACAAAACTACGCATCACACTATTAAATTAAAATTTTAATACATATATATATATATATATATATATCCCTACATATACATACCCAGCATAACTACATTCTATTACATACATGAATCTTTGCATAAACAATAGATATAGGTAACAATATACATACATATACCTGCATAAAATAGAGGAATCTAGGAATAAAAATATTATATAATATATAATGTCTTACAATAATAAGTGAAAATAATTATAGTGTAGATCATGTATCGTTAACTGATCACATTCCAGAAAAAAAAAATTTTAGGCTCAAATAATTTTTTCACTTCCCAGTACAAAGTGGTTGAATCAGCTGACTAAATTTATATCGAAAGGTGAAAAAAAACTTCGCGCAAAAAATTTTGTTTTCGGTGGAATGTGGTCTATTTGGGATACTCTATCATCTGTTTTTTTTTTTTCACTTTAAATTGTAGGACCTTATATACATAATGCAATGAACAAATAAGTTGTTAAATAAATACGGGAAATACATACAAAAAATATGAAGGTTGGACTACTAAAATGTAATAAAGTTATATACCTGCATAAAATATAGAAATATAGGAATTAAAATAATATTTAAACTTAGTGCAATGAACAATGTGAATTTGTTTTGAATTAATCAAAGTGAAAAAAAAATAAGAGATGATAGAGTATCCCTAATAGTCCACTTCCCAGCTTCCCACCGAAATAAATTATTAATTAATTAGTTTGACTTTCGGGAAGAAATCATCCAAAAGTAATAATTAATTATTAACTAGTCCAAGAATATTACTGTGAAATAAAAAACCTAAAAGTACCTAAAATACCGGTTTTTTTTCTGAGTAATCGGTATAAACCGGTTCTAAATTTTGTAATCGGTTCACATCACTACTAGAAGGTATACAACCGGCTGCGGCACGTACACTGGACAATATACAGGAAACGTTTTGAGCTAATTTGGAACCCCACCTAACTTTGGATATTTAAAATACCTAGGTATTCGTAATGGTATAAATATGTACTTATACTCGTGCAGAATCCTAAATTTCAATAGATGCTGAGATATGGACCTGAGGTAAAGAACCAGCTTTTTAGGCACTCACTCACTGTACCACAGCACCTAGATGTAGGGTCATTGATTCACTGTCTCATTGACTCACTAGAATAAAAATCCAAAATTTGAAGTCACTTTACTTATTTTAGCACAACGAATTTGTTTGGTACGTAGCAGGGAGTGCTTTGTATAATTCTAGCTTTTGCCCGCAGCTTCGCCCGTTCAGGAATCTTCACCCCGTTTTTGGCTTGGGCGTTATTTTATGAACACCCCTTATAGCCTAAGTGTTGACCAGGGTCACTAAAATTATAATTAAAAAAACGCATTCAAACCCGTGAAGTGGTTCTCGAAAACTGAACAGACCGGCCTCAATACAGTACCAATAACCCATTTAATTTAAAATTTCGCTAAAATATTTAATCTACAGACACGACTTTTTTACTACTTTATTATTAGTAAAGATAGATGTGGATCAACTTCTTTTTTTAAAGCTAGTCGGATAAAACTGTATTTACAAATACTTAATTCAGTAATATAAAAACTAAAACCTATTAAATCTAAAACTGAACCTGTTCTAAGAAAGGTAAAAATAAATTGTCCAAATCGATGCCGCCGGGTAGAGTGCCAAGAAGGCTGGCGGCATTATTACCTCGTTGGATGGCGCGACTAAGTCTTTGGCCGAGGTATGACCCCGCCCTCCTATCACCCGAGGCATCGTCCAAGCGTGACGTCATAGTTCAAAAACTATCTATTTGAATAGACGTCGCACGTCGGGTCCCCAGGGCCCGAGGGTTTCGACGCCAAATGGCACAAACACGCAACCTTCCCCGACGTTTGCATATTTGTGCCGCTTGTTAAACTCTGCCATCAGCGCCGCAGCACCAGCCTTGGCTGCGGTCGCTTGGACATGGGATGGGGCCAACGTATCGACGCAGGTCGCATCCCATACCATGGATTGAGTTGCAACATAATTTAATGTAACACTTAAACTAAACACTTCTTTTTTGTGGGTCCGGGACAGCTTGGCACGGGTCAACTCGACACGAATAATTGTACCAGAAACAACGTCTAAAAAAGTGGTTTGTGCCGTCGTCGGCTTGAAAGGTATCGTCCTCTTATAATAGTGAATTTTGTTTTAATGTATTGATAGAATTATATATTTATTTTTATGAATAAATTTTATTAATATTTTACCAAATTGAATGCTATGAATAATGCTATAACAGCGAAACCGGCAAGGGAAATAATATAAATAAGTGGACAAGTACAAGTGTTTTTCAATCAAAAATGTATCAAAAGTTCCACCAAGTGCCAACAATCACGAGGATCAACTCGAATGCTATGAAGTTGTTCTAGAATAGAGACAGATTTATTTATTTAGCTACTTATTACTATTCGCATGAGGCTTTCAAAATAAACAAATATTTGAGTGTCATGCATAAAATAAGTAATTTTTATTAAAGGTTATAAAAAATGTATGTTAATTGGTACAATTTTACAACAATCACAGTCTTAAAAAATAATGATTCACAATAATTTTTGAGTATCATGTATAAAATTTAAAATAAAATATTCAACATGGTATGCATAGAATCAACTATACATGTACGGTGATTTTCGTTTATATTGCAATGATGTGCAAGAGTAAGATAGAAAACTTTTCTATTCCTATTTATCAGATAACTGACGTGTGTCATTTTCTTAGCAAAAGAAAGCTTGTCTTTTAGTCCAGACAATTAAAAAAAACAGTGAACTTAAGCTACTTATGTAGGTATCATTATTGAAATAGGAGTTGTCGATAATTACATTTTCCTGCTTTGTATGGAAATAAAGAAGACAAAATATTCGGCATAAATTAAATTATTCATTTCAAATTATGGATTTTCTGCCTGACCGTACAAATCAACGTAATGGGGAGTGAAATATCTGGTATTAATATTCGTGTCAAGTTGAGTCATGTCGAGCTGTCCCGGACCCTTATTCGTTTGGAAATTGATTAAGGCGTATGTAAAAGTATCTGTGTTCAGGGTAAATACTTTAAAATGGAAGAAACATGAATTACACAAAAAAAATTAACCTCGTAAAGTTGATCTAATTTTATAGAAGCGTATTCATATCATAAAATGTTTGCTATGTTTTCGTAAAACAAAACAATTTTGAAGAATATATTGCAAAATGAATACTTTCGTTTGGTTTAGTTTATAAGAATTATTTAGCAAATGGAAAGCTTTAAAAGTATATTCTTACCGTTGTGCTCATCAGTAGGTTCTTCATTACCATGATATTCCTCTTGTACAAACAAATTTTCACTTTGTACTATCTTATCTTTGCCTAAAATATTATCAATTAGAAATGTTTTACTTTTATTTACCGCCACTTCACTTTTTAAATGAATATCATTATCTATTTGACTACCTATTGAATGAATTCTTTTACAGCTATTTGTTGGAACAATTACCCGTCCACTTTCAAAAAAGTTTATCTGTTCAGAGTTATTACAATGATTTAAAGGAATAAATTCTGTCTGCACACTAAAATTATCATTAGTTTGATCACTTTTTTCACAAATCACATCAATGGTTTCATTTTCACTATCATATTCAGTGTCTGTAGCACAATCAAAAACTATGTCTTTTTGTGGAGCACATAAAACACTCGGCCTGGTTGATTCATTCTCTGATGTACTTGAAATGTCATCTGATGTATCCATTGTTTTCAATCCTTTTCACTCGTGTTCACACCACATAAAAATCTTCACATGATTTGAAAGATAATTTTACTTTATAAATATTCTGTATTAATTATTTAAAGCATTGTGCCCAAAACTCCGGGGGAAAGTCGTATCCGAACTGTTCTGTCTCTTTACTTCCGTGGCCGCGTGATGATAATTGCTTTTAGAAATAAGGAGGTGCTAACTGGTTCTGGTAGCAATAGGTATTTACAACACGAAGATGTTCAACGCTACTGGCTGATCTACTGATGGAGGGGATAACGCCATTCTAAGTAGGAGGAGCTTGTGGTACCCCCCGCCTGTGAAAATTCACACCTTTCTTTTATTTGGTAACACATTATGTGGGTTCTTTACCCTACAAAGGATCTCTTAAAAGCTTATGATGGACTCTGGTATCGAGTGGCTCTTTATTGTTTGATTTATGTTGGAGGTGCTCGTGATTTATGATAAATGCCACCGTTTTAAGTAATGGTGGTCCTTAAGAGATGTTATTAAATTGCTTGATTGATTGCGCTGTTTTGTTTATATTAAATTGAGTTTTCTGTTTAGTTTATCGTTCAGCTGATACTGAACTTCTTCATTGTTTAAAATCCTTTGGAAGAAACGTGCTTCAATGTGTCGCTGACAAGCAAAACGTATCGTTTCCAACATTTTATGTCACTTTAACACTTTAGATGTGTCATTTTGACCCTGGTGTGAACTAATGCGTAATGCTAACGATTTCTTACACTGTGTATGACAAATTTGCTTAGATAAATTACTGTGTGACTAGTTATTTAACTTAATTTAATTTTAATTTAATAATTATTGTTTTACTCCATTTTTTTGTTATTTCATAACAACATGACATGTAACTGACCGTTATGAATAAAGTTCTGTATTCTGTATTCTGTTTTTAGAGTATGTTTATGTTTTAGTTTTTTACAGCGTTTGTATAGTTCGCTCTTGTATTTTATTTCCTTTTTTTTTATTTACAAGCAGAACTCTATATTTTTTCTCATCATCATTTTCACCTAATGTTTATGACGGTATTATGTACAACCTATGGTGCTTTATCTAAACAAATAACAAAGTATTAAAAAAGTGGTGTCTGTATGTACATTTAATATTTTTGCGAAATTTTAAATGAAATGCATTATTAGTTATTAGTTTTGTTATTACTGAAGACTCTGTAAGTGCTCAGTAACAAGGTTCAATGACCCTTTTTTTGAAATTCGTAAATGATTCTTTCCGTGTTCCTTACAAACGCAAGCCCAGCCCCAGCCCAGACTCAATTACTATGGGACGTAAAAATATTATTTTGCGAAATTTGCAAAAAGTGTTATTGCAATCCGTGTTACTGATCACTTACCAAGCCTTTAGTATGAAGTTGACTGTTGAAATTGTCAGCACTTGGTGTAATTTACCAGACATTGTTGGGTAGTGTAATATTAAATATTATTTGTGGAAAAGTACAAGTGTTTTTCATCACAACAATACCTCCAGTATGAGTTTGGCTGTTTAAATAAAATTCACCTTATATATTATCCGTTTTAACTCGAGAACCAATCAGCGGATTTAGATGCGCTTTTCATTATTAGAATTGTATCTGCTCAACATTAGGCTATAAGAAAGGTTAATAAAATAACCGCCAAGCCAAAAACTGTCGACACTACTCAAAGATTGAAAGACACTTTCACGCGAGCGAAGCAGCGAGCAAAGACTAGTATGTAAGCAAAATGTCGGTTAGTGCTCTGTGATAGATAACTAAACTCTTCACTGTACTTTACGAAATGAAATTGAGACTTTAGCAAAATACAAGAAAGATTACGAGTATAACCATTATCTTAAAGGTATCACGGAGGCGATATAAATTTTGGGGAACAGCAAGTTAAAAATCTGATACTATGAGTACATTATTCAAAAAATTATAATTATCATTATCTATGAAAGAACATTATATTTATTGATTAGCAAGGAAGCAAAAATCGTAGTTTATGCTATAAGTGCGGTAAGGAGGCAATAGCTTACGAGGAACGATTTGAAAAGCGATAAGGGAACGTTTCGAGTAAGTTATTGCCCTTACCCAAGTGTATCATACTACGTTTTTCAATGTATAGTGTAAGTAAATCAATGAAATGTAAAGAAACAAATAAACAATACATAATCCTAATGAACTTTAGGCGGGCATTATTTTTCTTTTTGCATGCAAGTTGCCAACTTGACGGAAATAAGCTGCTTTCAGTTTGATGCGTTCGAAGGATGCTTTCAGTCATACATGACATACCTGTTCTGCTATCAGTGGAAGGCGGTTGTCGTCCAATGATTAAATTAAACGCAGCCCACGAAAGCATCAAACTAAAACTAGTTCATTTACCGGGTGTAAATAGACTGCTACCATTAAATGAAACCACATATTCTACAGACCCTACCATTTTTCCCAAGAATCATACCCGCGGACACCCTTAGTTTGGGAAATAATTGAGTTCCAAACAGAAATGCGTGAAACAGCTATTCCAGTGCAGCGTTCTAAAATAGACCTTCCTCCTACGAGATAAAGTCTTTGAGTTACAGATGAATATCTTTTTCTCTGAAGATTTGCGCGGGTTTTTTTTATATTTGTTCAGAATTATCAAGTAGAGTATGTGGTTTTATTTAATGGTCGCACTCTATATTTACACTCTGTATATGGTACACAAGATAAGACTTGCAACTTTTTTCAATAAATTAAAAAAAAAATACCTCTGACAAGATTGTATGGGCTAAGTTCCCTTTCCCTTCCCACCACGAGGGAGAACAAACCCAAAAAAATAATGAAAATGTTAAACTCTTGTGCGGTAAGGTTGACTTTGACTTCACTGGTCAAGAGATTCTAGCCAACAGACCACAGAGGCAGTCAGTAAAGAAAATCCCTGTATCAAAATTTACAAAAGATTAGCGGCCCTTCTACTACCAACTAGTTCTAGTGGTACGCCAAAAAAGGTGCAAATGATGTCAAAAGCCATACTTATCAGTCTGATGGTAACAATAATTTTACAAAAAATATATGAAAAAAGTAATGTTTTCTTTAAAAACAGGTTTTTGTATAATTACAAATCAGTTTTTATTTAGTGGTAGTCCTTAGCAAAGTTGTAATATGAATTTAGAGTCTTACTTACAAAGCACATATACGTAGATACGAGAAAATTAATAACAAAGGCGCTACTATTTTAGCGACTCGTTTTGTCTATTGTTATTATTTTCCATGTTTTAACGGTTTCCGTACCCGTATTGTGTGGTAGAACGGAACCTTTGTGCACTTGGCCAAAATATTGTTTATATTATTTTTTCTTATCCAAACTTTGTTTCAAAATCTTAAGTTCTCAGTTTCCACAAATTTTTCGTCCTTGTGCGAGTGCTTTACTTTGTGAACTACCACGGAACAAAAAGTAGTACACTACTAGTCTGTAGCCTAAGTACGGGCAAACCGGAACATTTTCCTAGTTATATAATTTTGCTTATGTTAGTTTGAGCTTATGTGCTAGGTAAAGATCAAACGTGATTTAAGTAAGTCATGATAAGTATGCCATGAAACTTCCTATACAAAGGACATGGAATCCAAATGATATGTAATCAATCAAAGTATATAATCATTGCGGCTATCTATGCACTTTCGCTATTTCATAGTCAGTTAATTGATTCCATTACTGAAGAAATTGTGGGAGCGGGAATCAATAAAATCTTTAAAGGCAGTTTGGACTGCCTCATTGGAATTAAATTGTTTTCCTTGCAAGAAGTTGTCCAAATTCCGGGAAAAGTGGCATTCTGTTGGAGCAAGTCCCGGAGAGTATGGTGAACGTTTGATATTCCAATAGCGGCTCTTCTAATTTAACAACTGTCACTGTGTAGTATGTGGTCCAACGTTGTCCTGAAGCAGCAGTGCGATAGAGCAATTTACCAGCCTTCGTTTGCAATTGTTGACAATACTCATCTGCCATATTTGTCTGGCCAGATGACACCAGCACTGATCCAACAAACACTCACTAGGGGGTGTAGAACGGGGCACAAAAATAGTGTCTTTTAAACTTAGCTTTTAAAAGAGTTCTCAGCTGTCAACTTGATATTTTGCAAGTAAAAAATCATGTTTTACAGGTTAAGACTCTTTTAAAAGACACTCTTTTTGTGCCTCGTTCTATGGCCCCAGTACTTAGAGACAACTTTCACTTGGGGCAGGAATGAATATATGTGCCGGTTGAGTAATGCAACGCAGCAGTCGTCGTCATTCATGCGGTACCAATCCATTTTTCGATCTTTTTCAGTTTTCCGATTTTTTTCAAGTGAAATGAAATTATTTTATCACTCACATCGAAGCCTGCCGCTAATTACGCTTCGGTGTGAGTGATAAAATAATTTATTTAGGTTTGAGATGCATCTGCTCTCACCATCACTTTTAATTCTTCGTTATTAACTTGGGTCTCCAACCGTCCACAGGGCTTTTTCAATAGGTCAAAATTTCCAGAAAGTACTTCTGTTAGAACTAAAAACGGACCGTGTTTTCTTTTGCAGTAGCTGCTCCATACACATCATTAATCCTTCGATCCGTCTCTGCAGCGCTGATGCCAGGATGGAACTCAACTCGTATTCGTAAACAACGCGATATTTTAAGTTTGCCATATTGTGAACAGAACTTGTTAAAGATTCCCTAAAACTTTAGTTAGAAAACCCTCTAATCAAGTCTTACCATGAGTGGTAGAGCTGATGGCTGGGCTCAACGGTGGAGGTACCGCCACCATCTTGCACGCAAACACCCTTGAAGTAATTAGGTCAGAGTAAGAAGACATCCCTCAAACAGGCACAACCAGGTAGCCCACCATGCCCAGGACCGATTGATGGCTGCATATCCATCCCCAATTGCCAACCCTTTTAAAACAGACGGTGACGGGCAGCTGCGTCACTGGTTGCAGCACCACGCTTACCAACCCGCTTGTCTAGCGTATGTGAATATGGGCGTTACTGGGCGCAGGGAGCACTGCCAAGAGTGCCTAAATCTTGGAAAAGCCTATATCCAGCAGTGGACGAAAAAAGCTGATGAATGGATTTGAATGGGTGTCCTGTCCATCATAATGTTTAAAACCTTTTTTCGAAGGAGACCTGTAAACTATGTGTGAATTTATCAGTGGCGTAGCTTGCCTTATACGGACCCGGTATCAAAATTTGTTGGGGGCCCAAATGAAGGGTAAAGATTTTTCACAAAAGGAACAAAAACGCTCGCATTGAATTATTAAAATAATTATATATGAATTATTAGTTATTACTTACAATAAATGTTCATATGAGCTAAGTTAGCCAAACAATTCAAATCAAATATATCTACACTTTTCTTGCCTGTTTTTCAGGTTTGTTAAATCATTCATAGCTACATTTGACTATTTGAATTTTTTCT
Organism: Ypsolopha scabrella; assembly: GCA_910592155.1. Lineage (NCBI taxonomy): Eukaryota > Metazoa > Arthropoda > Insecta > Lepidoptera > Ypsolophidae > Ypsolopha > Ypsolopha scabrella. The sequence goes on from OU342969.1 coordinate 9,839,199, forward strand.
AGATTTTCTACCTCTGTAGAAAATAATGTATTTTTTCCCGGGAAGTACGGCCTAAGAGTTTAAGTGAGATTGTGGGTAACATTTTACTAATTATTGCTTACACACAATATTATTCTAATTTTAAAATAATAAGAGTTTGCAGTTATAAAAAAAACAGTTTATTTATTTTTCTCATAATTTTAACCTTATTGTTATTTTAATCGACTGCTTCCATGAATTTAACTCATGCTCTTGTTTATATAAAACATTAATATATACCTATATAGGTATTAACTTGTAAATAAGAATAATTTCATGATTATATTGACAGCACGGACTGACAGCAGATACGAAATACGAACAGTAAAATTACAATCGCGGAATTCTAACTCAGAAATAGCGCACTCTATGTTAAACTTGCGGAACTACGCTACGAATGTCGCCACGTAACTTAGTACCGTGCATTCTACGTAAGCAAGTGTTTTCCTTCGCTACAGAGTTTCTGTTTTAGCTGATAGCTTTGAGATGTCGCTGTTCCACAAAAAGAAAAGAAAAAAATTCTTTCAGTGTTTTAAGAAATAATGTACACTAGCTTTTGCCTGCGGTTTCACCCGCGTCGAAATAGTTTTTTAAGTATTCCTATAAAATCTGTCAATATTTTTCGGACTGTTACATACAGTAAACAAACATAATACTTATAGCTGGTGAAATGTGTGTGTTATGCGCCTCTGTGTTTCCCATTTTGTAAATATCTTATATAGCTTTTCCATGGAAAAGTTTTTATCCTATTCTAGATTTAGAACTTTATTTCTGCAAAGTTTCAGCCCAATTGGTTCAATGGGTACGGTTAGAAACTTGAAAACTCATTTTCATCCCATGGGAACTTATTTATGGGATAAAGAGTAGCTTATATCCTATTCAAGGTCTAGAACTACATTCATGCATAATTTCAGCCCAATCCATCCATCCATCCATGCATCCAAACTTTCGCATTTATAATATGAGTGGGATGGGATAGTGGGATTAGTGGGATAGTGGGATGGGATGGGATATTTCTTATTGCTCATATTAAGTAAAAGCCATCCAAATCAATTTAGTAGTTTCAAGGTGAGTAGAAAAAGGGTGCTTTGATAGAATATTGTGTTGCATTTTTTCCTCCCTTTCAGGAATATAATTGTGTCTTTTATGGATGATGCTACTTTCTGCTTCTCTGGTAGGAATGTGATGTGCTCTATTACCATTTATAAACTAGGTATCAGTCAACAGATGTTCCTAAATCTGAAACAAAAACATATATTATTTGACCTGGAATTTCAAGGGCAAATTTTGTGGCTTTTGGTAAAGAAAATTTAAAATGCTCTATTTGTAAATTACCTAACTTTCCTAGTTCATCACAAAAGAAGCAATTTTCCACTGAAATATTAGCTCTTACAAACCTTTTAACTTGTTACTTCCCTGAAGTAATTTATCGTAGTTACAATAAGTTTCTTGGTAGAGTAATCAAAGAAACATCATGAACTTTTGAACATTACAATATGTTACTTATAGAGGTTGATTGATTACAAAGTAAAAGTTCCCTTTAAGGAATAAAATAATACACTCATTTATTTACAGAAAAGATGTCCAATGTCTACATAAAGAAGCTTATTGTATAAAAATAGTTCAGCCTGTCTCTTTGATAAATTTTTATCTATCCTCTTAACGCCTACGGTCCTACAAAGCGGCCTTCTAAAAAGGGAACAAAAAATTAATATAAAAAATTGGTACACGACCCAAAGACCTCTTGCAAGGACTCCGAGTTAATAACATATTTAGTACTTATATAATTGGTACCTAGGTGGTAGGAAACAAAAAATCTCTTCGTCAAAAAACTTGCTTTGGGCGTTAATCCCAAGTCAGACATAGGTCTTTTTATGGGATTCTGGGCATAAGGAAGATGTTTTTGAAAAAACTTCTGGGCGCTATTAGGCTATTGTTTTGCAGGGGTTAAAAAGTGCTCCATTTCTCATTACTCAGAGACGTTGTTAAAGGAAGTCCTTAACTTTTTGTTTTGCTCGTCGATCCACCCCCTATTTGATCCTGTGTTTTAATATCAACGTTCGATATAATGTGTGACGAAGGAAAAAACGTCACTGCTAAGAAAATTAATCATATATCGTTATAAGTACTTTCAAAGGTATATTTTCTAAAATTATGAATAGTGTAGTTTCAGTCTAAGCGAAAGTTTCGATTTTATCAAGGAACTTACTCGTGAAAGTTTCCAGTTCATCAAGGAACTTTGTTTGCAAGTGTAATCTAGGTTCTGGACGGTACATAAAAATTATATTTTTTACTCACATGTGTTGTTTTAGTTAGAATTTTTTCGTTCGATCCCGCTAGGTATTTATTGCCTGTGTTTATTGGTTGAAACAATGCGCTTTATATAGTGGTATTATTGTTCCACGTTTGGATTGGGAATGAGGTGCGATCGTCAACTTTACACGAATGTATGAAATGACAGTTACCAAAGGTAGGATGTACAAAAATACGTGAAAACTTCATTACTGCGAAATTATAATGTGAAGAAAATGTAACATTTTACCAAAATAATATGTCATGGAATTAAAATAAAATGATATTCATAAGAAAATTGTCAGTTCGCCATTTGTTTTGATGATCAATCACTCATGGGTTCATCAACTTCATCATCAATACCAGATAGTGACAGATTTGTCAAATAAAATTGAAAGGTTTCATTTATAAAATTAATTTAAATAGAATTCAGCAAAATGTTGAAAATAGATTCAGCAAACAGTTCAGACAACTAAATCAGCCATCATTTAATTTTTTGGAGAAGCAATATTATTGATTATTAAACTTTTATAAACATCAATAAGTACATAAAACGCAAAAATTTGATAATTATTTTACTTGATAGTCTTAAGTACCTAAGTAATCAATTCATTTGAACTATTATGCTAACGGTACTTTTGAATCCCAATCCAATCGTGAATCGTAATATGCGTATTACGAATTTCTAAATTCAAATTCATAAAGTACAGTTATAGTACGCGACATGGCGGGAGTGCGGGCGAGTACACACATGTCAGTATGAAATGGCCCGCACTCCCCCTTTAGTCGCATAACGTCCACTATATCAAAATGTCCACTCTATTAAAATGTCCACAGTATCAGCGCCTGTCGCGAAATATAGGTGGGTGGTAGGTGTAGGTGGTAGAGCTGATGCCGGGCCCGACCTTACTTGCAAATCCTCCCGAAGTTATTCGGGGGAGAGTAAGAGAACAGCTCTCAGGCAAAACCAGGCGGCCCACCATTGCCTAGGACCGATGTATGGCGGTATATCCATCCCCAATTGCCGGGCTTTATACAAAACAGACTGGTGACGGGCAGCGGCGTCACTGGTGTGAGGGTTTCGGCACCGCGCTCACCAACCCACCTGCCCAGCGTGTGTGAGTAAGGGCATTTGTTCCAGGAGGACCGCCCAGAGTGGCGAAATCCTGGAAAGGCCTTCGTCCAGCAGTGGACGAAACAGGCTAATGGAGGGATGGATGGATGATAAGTACACGATTTACAAGTCAATAATAATCTTTAAAAAACAATAGGATACGATAAAAATATATAAGTTCCTCCAATAATTACTGAAAATAATTCTAGGGTCGATTATGTATCGTTAACTGAGCACATTTCAGAAGATGGAGAAATTAGGTTGATTCACTCAGAAAAACATATTTATACCTCTGTAAAGAAAAAGGAAATCCATTAAAAAATAAGTTGGTCTTCGAAAATTTAATAAAATTTAAAAACTGAAAACCGAAGAATGTCGATTGTGTAACTAAAATTACTGGACTATTTATGATGGGATTTTTATTGGTTCGTATATCTTCGATTCGTTATTTATGCTAACGTAAGTCGAGCAAAATACTTTTTTGCATTTGGAGACCTACGTTCGTTGGTAGTAAAACTTGTCTTTCATTGAAATAGTCAGAAAATTAAAAAGGTTTTGGTCAGCTCCAAAATATATATTGTCAGCAAACAAAGAGAGTTGAGCTGCTTCTAGTGATCGGCAAAAATAACTAAATTGATCAGGGAGTAATGTGATATTGGACAGCTTTAAAATTGATGTCATAAGTAATTAAATATACCTGCAGCAATATTAGTAATAGAGCAGTAAATTGTGATACGGATTTAATTAAATTTTGGCAAACTGTAAAATTTATATTGATTTACTAATTAATTTTATTCCTAGAGCATTGACGTACTACGTCAATGTCCTACATTAACAAGAGTTTGCAATTTTTGCTGCATTTAGTTACTGTGAAAAAAAATATTTGCTGACTGACCACTCTACCTACTATTTGCAAATGAATAAAATTAAACTAGGAAAAATATATAAAATGCTTTAAAAGGTAATTTTAATTTAATTTTAATTTAATTTTAATTTATTAAAAATATATACCTGTATATTTTTTTTATCAAAATGGTTTATTGGTTGTACTGAAGCCAAAACAACTGTTTTTAGAATTTTTGTTTGTCTGTGTGTCTGTCTGTCTGTATGTATGTTCCGTTATAACTCGAGAACCACTCAACGGATTTGGATGCAGTTTTTTCATTTATTGTATCATCATGGTAACCTTGGTCAACATATAGGCCATTAGGGTGTTCAAAAAATTACTTTAAAGCCAAAAACAGGGCAGAGATTGAATAAAAGGCCGCGGGCAAAGGCTAGTTTTTAATAAAGATATCAGTCAAATAGGTCACAAAATAATAGTAAGTTATTATCATTGCCGCTTTTTCAATGAAGATGCGCTAATTTTAAATTGTTAGCTGACCATAATTTAATACTGCAGACTCTTAGAGATTATAGCTTATTAAATACTAGCTTTTGCCCGCAGCTTCACTAGCGTTCAGAGAATCTACGCCCCACTTTCGGCTTGGGCGTTATTTTATGAACCCCTCTTATAGCCTATGTGTTGAACACGGTTACTACGATGATAATGAAAAAAATGTATCCAAATCCGTTCGGTGGTTCTCGAGTTATAAAAGCGTTTATTCAATATTTTCCCCGTTTCCGGCTTAAGCGTCTTTTTATGAACATCCCTTATAGCCTATGTGTTGACCAGGGTCACTACAATTATAATGAAAAATACGCATCAGTGGTTCTCGAGTTAAAACGGAACAAACACACAGACAAAAATTCTAAAAATAGTTGTTTTGGTCTCAGCACAGTACCAATAACCCATTTCATTTAAAATTACGCGAAAATATTCAATGTACAGAGATAACTTTTTTACTACTTCATTATTAGTAATATACTCGTATATGTATATAGATTAATTTTATGCTAATCTATTGTATAATCCTGCTGACCAAATAATAATTTTGTATTAGAAATATTTATTTTGCAGACATATACATTATCAAGCTGACCAAATATCTACTTATCTTCTGATAATCCTTGATTTTGTTGCTGACCAAGTTTTGCTGGGGGTTTTTTAACGGTCGCCAAAAACATATTGTGCTGAAAAATAACTTTTCAATTGATTTTTCTTTCTGATTGAATATTTAAAATAAATACCATATAATTACTTGCCGTAAAAATGTATGTCTATATCGTCTTTTAACCGTTTACCAAAACCTTTTGCATTGCGTTACTTTTATTATGGAAGTACCTTCGATATTTGAGATTGAATTTTGTTACAGGCAATAAAATCCCAACAAACATACTCTGTACATACTCAAACATATCCTGTTTTACGATCTGAAAAAGGACATTAGTGAAAGGATTTATCTGAATGAAAAGGTAAATACGATTCCAAACTCATGATTTTCAACAATAAAACAAATTTACTTTTGTTAAGGGCCCATAATACCTCAATTCACAGTCCTATTCTAACGCTTCTGCTTTTTAACTGTCTATTCTACTCTAATCAGATGCCATGCACGCAAAACATCAGTTATTTTGAAATCGCGGCCACATTGAAAGGTTTTTTCCATTTGTATGATACAGTCTACAGCTGCTTTATACTAATATCAGTTATATTATGCAAAGTTTTAGATCTAATTTCAAGGACTCATTGAATGCTATTGGTTTCTTATACGGTTTGGAGGTAACTTTGTAATTTTTTTCTATCGAGAAAATTTAATGGAATCAAGTTTTCACCATTGTGTTGACATAGCATTAGTCCTCAACTTTACCATTATATAAATTTCAGAGTGATTTTTGCATTATTTGTTTCCTGCTTCATGCAAAAAATATACTTTGGTATATACGTCGCGTCGAGAATACAAAACATCAATAAGCATATGAATTGAGAGAGTAAAATCTATGTAAATGTTAAAACAATACAGGTATTCCGCTTTTTTTGTTAAAAATCCGCGTTTTTGAAGCACCGCTACCGCATCTCAATTTCTCGCAACACTGACCGAAGGCCAGTCAGACTCAGACCAAAAAGACGATGGCGGGACGATCTTGACTCATTTTTACCGGGGTGGTTGGAAGTAGCACAGGATCGCGATGTGTGGTTATAACAAGGGGAGGCCTTTGCCCAGCCGTAGGACACATTAGAGGCTACATTTAAAAAAATACTCCTGTAATACAATAATGTTAAGAACATCAAAAACGATTGTTTGTCCGATGTTATAATATAAGTATATTATTATTGTGCGCTTTAATTGGCCCAATTAGTTATAAGTTACAACACTGCTTAGGTAAACCAATCAGTGTCTAATATATTTCTTCTTTGGCTAGGCCATGGAGCCTCAAATGCTCCCACAGAACACCTTCAATGAATAAACTGACAATTCTAAACAAATATCCTTGCTTAAGCTTATAAGATCGAATAAAAAGGAATCCTGCGTTTTATTCAATTTTTTCATGAAATTGTTATTGTTAAGATAAAAAATAATGTCACGCGAAGATAATATTTTTGATGATCGTACATAAAGTACTAATGCACAAATGGGTGGCTATTCCGGTAACATTACCTTACTGGACGCGATGACACTCTACAATATCATTATATTGTACGTAATTAATAGCCTTCACGACTCTCCTTCTCTATTGAAACAGATTAACTTTAGAACACCAGGCCCTCAATTCTGGCACGTGCGCAAAAACTGCGAAGGCAGATTGCGGGTGACTTTAAAATGGATTTTGTACGGATAGGTATTGTTTTTTAATTGACAACTTATAATGAGCATTCCTTACATCCTATAGTTTGTATTTGATGTAGTTTAGTCACTCTAATTTTCATCGCATGGCATTTATCTAACTTTAAACAAATATCTAATTACTGACATTGCGAGTGAAAAATAATGCCGGAATAGCCACCCTGAAGGGTAATTCTCAGTCTGTCGATCTAGCCTTCTCGATCGAAAATTTAGTTTACAATTAAAAGAAAAATAACTAAAATAATTGACGTTCAGAAAATAAAATAAGTAAAATAATTTTACTAAACATATCAGACTATAATATTACATTGGATACGTATAATATGAATATGTTTATAAATGTATAAGTATAAGTGTAGTGTGTATTGTATATTTGTCGACGTATTTATTTTATTTATTTATTTATTTTCTTTATTAGGAAAACCAGTAGTTAGTAAGCTAATTTTAACACTACACATTGAACATAAATAACTGCTAAGCTTCTAACTTATTAAGGTAATCACAGCATGCATTTTATATAAGTGACGTATAACATGTAAGTATACACATATCTTAAATTCTTAATTACTAAAATTACATTAATAATTTACAAATTCTAAATTTTATCTTAATATCTAACTACTAAAACTAACAATCATCATTTAACTTTAGATAGAGCTTTTCTACACAATAATTTAAAACAACCTAAACTATCTGCATTAATATCACAGGTGTGCCTTACTTTATTATTAATTTAGAATACAGAGTGTGTGATGCAGTGTAGTTGTAAATTTAGCTATGTTAGGTTTATGTTTCTTTCATCTAAAGTGTATTTATTATATAAGCGTATTTATGTACCCACATTGCAAAAATAAAGTATTAATTTCATTTCATAAATGCTGTGTGACGTTAAATCTATTAAGTAAAAATCTTTATAAATCATGTAAAACGTATTATGAATCCGGGCAAGAGCTTTTTATTTTAAAAGCTTGATATCTTTCTGTAAGAACTTTTAAAAATCATCCGCCTTTTGCCTTCGTTAATTAACACATGTCTCATAATTGCAGTACAGGTATTCCAGCATTATTTTTTACTCGCAATATCAGTGGATCGACTTTTGTTTACAGTTTGATAAATTCCATGCATGAAAAGTGAAGTAACTAAATAGATATCATCAAATAAAAACGATAGAATGTAAGGAACGCTTCCTATAGGTTTCCATTGAACAAATTAACAATTAAAACCTCAGCAATGTTTGCGCACGTTGTCGTCGTGCCAGAATAGTCGTCTTAAGGGGCTAGCATGGTGCCACTTTAACGCCATTTTACAGTAAATCCCATATATTTTCTGTCAAATGGTGTTCTAAAATGGTGTTAAAGTGGCAACCATATTAGACCTGCTAGACATAATTAGCTATTAGATTCAGATTCAGATTCATTTATTTTAGTACATAGGCGAAATAATTCGCACTTATACAAGTCAAAATTTACAATAATACACCTTAATAAAATTAATATAATGAATAAAATAAATTAATTAATCAAATGTCTTAATATTAAAAATATTGTAGTACGAATACATAGTCAAGATATATTAATATTAGCTGCCTATTGGTTAGACATAAAATATGATATAAGCATTAAGTAAATTAATAAATTTGTCATAGGTATATTTGCAAATAAATTAACAAATGTGTTATCAAGAGTCTGTGAAGGCATTATTATCCATAAGGAAGTCGTTAATACAATAATAGGCCTTTCTTGATAGGAATGCTTTTATATGTCTCTTGAAGGGTTTTTCGTTAAGGCTGTGCAACCTTTCTGGTACTTTGTTATAAAATTTAAAGCTCATACTATTGAAGCTATTTGAAACTTTGGCCAATCTAGTAAAGGGCACAATGATTTTATGTTTGTTTCTAGTCTCATAGTTATGGACATCGTTGTTTTTTAACACATCACCTAAGTTTTTCCTGGCATGTATAATTGATACATATATGTAAATTGAAGGCAATGTCATGATATTAATATCTTTAAATATTTGTCTTAAGCTATGTCTTGAGGGTAATTGGAGTAAAGCTCTTACTGCCCTTTTCTGTAGTATAAATATACGTTCAGCATCAGCTGCGTTACCCCACAAAAGCTGCGTTACCCCATAGCACATAATACTGTGAAAGTAACTGAAGTAAACGATTTTAGCTGTTTGCGTGTCCGTTAGTCGTCTAATGTTACGGATTGCAAACACGGCAGAGCAAAGCCTCTTTGACAGCTTATCAATGTGTAGGTGCCAGCGAAGTTTTTCGTCAACTATTAAACCTAGAAATTTGACACTATTTTTAAAGGGAAGCGTTTCATTGTTAACTTCGAGCATACTGTCTTGTTTGTCACAACGCAAAGTAAATCTAATAGAGTTGGTTTTAGAAGCATTTAACAACAAGTTGTTCGTGGAAAACCATTTGTTTATCATTTTCAGGGCATTATTGATGTAATCTGCTTCAATTTTATTTTTTTCCAATTTAAATATCAAAGAAGTGTCGTCAGCAAACATTACTATGTTAGTAATCTTTTCTACAAAATAGCTCAGGTCATTGATGTATACTAGAAACAAAAATGGGCCCAAAATTGATCCCTGGGGAACTCCCATCTTGATACGAGAGCCACTAGACTTAACTCCCCCTATGTCTACGTGCTGTATTCTATCTGTCAAATAAGAATAGATTAAACCTAAGTCTAGGCCCTTAACTCCGTAAAAATCTAGCTTTTCTATGAGGATAGCATGATCCACACAATCGAATGCCTTGGAGAGATCACAAAAGATACCAATGGCATCGTTACACCCCTCCCAAGCCGCAAACACGTGCTTCACTAAGGCCACTGCAGCATCAGATGTTGAGCAACCCTTTGTGAATCCGAATTGTTGTCTATGCAAGATATTATTTTGGAGAAAGAGCTGGTTTAGCATAAGATTCTCAAAAATCTTGCTTATTGCTGGTAGCACAGCAACTGGTCTATATTTTGAGGGATCTAATTTGCAATCACCCTTATGAATAGGTACAACTTTACTAACTTTCATTAAATCCGGAAATTTGCCTGTTTTTATTGATGCATTAAAGATATTAGCTAAGTAAGGAGCAATTATTTCAATAATAGACCCTAAAACCCTTACTGATAGGCCCCACATGTCCTCTGTTTTCTTTAGGTTAAGTTGCTTAAATGACTTTAAAATGTCTTGAGACGAAACGAAATGAAATTTAAATAGGGATGGTACTGCATTAACATTGAGCTCTAGCATCTGTCTTGCTTTCACAGAGTTAGAATCGAGGTCGTTGGTAACCCTAGATGGTTCATTTGTAAAAAACATTTCAAATTCTGTAGCAACATCTTTCTTATCACTAATAAATAAATCTCCCTTTTTCAATACAATACTACTGGTTTCGGATTTGTTAATATTTTTACCAGTTTCTTCTTTTATCACCTTCCACACAGCTTTAATTTTATCTGGGGCACCTATTATTTTTGCCTTTGTAAAAAGTTGTTTAGCTTGTAAGCAGACACTTTTAAATAAGTTGCTGTATTTTCTTACATAGTTTTGAAAGCTTGCGTCAAAGTTATACGATTTAATGTAATACAGGTCATACAATTTGTTACGACTAACCCGAATGCCTTTCGTGGACCAGTCACAGAAAATAGGTTTATTACGTTTACTAAATGTCTTTAATTGAAATATGTCATTAAACTCTGTCATGATGTCTGTAAATAATTTATTGAATTCAAAATTAATGTCAATTTCGTCAAAATTTGGTGCAACACATGGTTGAAGAAGTTTGACTCTAAGTCTGTTTTTAAAATTGCATAGGTTTGTTTCTGTTATTGGTCTAAACTCAATAAGGGTTTTCTTTTCTTTACTTTCAATTTCTAACTCTAAAAGTTGGCCTTTATGGTCTGAAGTCAGTTCAGTCAACATAATTGTTTTTAAAACCTTATTATTACAGTTTGTGAAGATATTATCTAAGCAAGTTGTTGAGTGATCAGTAACTCTTGTAGGATCTGAGAAGTTTTTTTCCAAAGCAGAACTTTGTAGCAGATCCAAAAAAACTTTACTTGTAGAGGATTCTTCGAGAATATCAATGTTGAAGTCACCGCACACTATAATATTCTGAGTGTTTTGACTGATTTTTTGCAGAACGTCTTCTGTTATTTTAAAAAACGTTTTTATGTCTCCTTTTGGGGGGCGATAAATGCAAACTACTAACAGCTTATCAACTTCTACGCAAGCTAATTCTATGTGTCTCATGACAGAGAGCTTATTTATATCTGTCCTATTTTTACACTTAAGAGTCTTTCGGGCCAAAACCACAATCCCACCTCTATCTTTTTTACGATTTCTATTAAATTGACTCACTAGCTGAAAGTTATTACAGTCAAAACTTAACTCATCCTTAGCCAAAAATGTTTCAGTGAGACAAATTAAATCCAAATTATATTTTTCTACAAGGAGACTTAATTCTAATTGTTTTTTTGAAAGACCTTGTATGTTTTGATGTACTATGTTAATCGAACAAGGTTTTTTATGTTGATCCCTAAAAAATGATTTTGTTCATTGTCAATAAACGCTTGGCTTTTTACTGTCTGGTCTACCACACGAGTACTACTCCTCCTATCCTTGTTTGTTAGAGTTATCAGCGTGCCAGTAGTACTATTATTGACTATAGAATAGTGAATTTTTTGTAACAAAAGCTTGCAAAATTGTTTTTTGTTACGGTGGGTTGAGACAGATAAAGCATTTACATCGAAAAAATCAGTGTTGTTATCTGCAACAGACAAGTTGTACAAGAATTCATTTTTTCTGTGTATTACTTCATTAGAAGCAATATTTTTTGGATCTTCAAATGGAAATGAGCATATTAAGAGTTTCATTCCTAATTGTGAGCATAAATTGCCTAGACTGCACAGACAGACTTTGATCATTGAATCAGTTACATTATGATCATGACTTAGCCTAATGATGACTTGTGTTCCTGAATTGTAGCCCTGAAGTACAAGTTTGGCAGAAGTAATTATTTTTGTTAGGCATACATTGGGCATACAATAGTTCGTTACTGTGGAATTGCTTTTATCGGCATAACTTATCAGTCTATTCATTACTGAACCATACTCCCTACCAATTCTATCACTAAATATGACAATATTCAGATCATCCTCTCTTGGGGGTATTACAGCTTCGATACGATTCACTAAATCATCCTCTTGATGAGTGTTGCGATCTGATCTTTGAAATAGCTCCTTTCTCGTAAATACATCCTGCGTTACGCTTTGTAGCTCTTCATTTTTGTCTTCTTCTTCACTATTACCATTTTCTAAAATTATTTTCTCAATTCCATCTATGAAGTCATTGTTACTTTTGAGTTTTAAATTTGTCCTTTTGAGTTTTTTCTGTATGGTCGCATAGGATTTGTCAAGTTGATTGTAACTAACGATAAACTTTTCTAGTAGGTGTTCAAGTCGGAGGTTAAGATCTTGTGCGGTTTCAATGTCATTCTTTTGTTGTTTAATCTCAAGATCAAGAGAGATTGTATTTTTTTTTAGCTTTGCTATATCTCTTCGTTGAACCTCGCATCGTGCTTTCCAACTATTGCACAACTTTTCTTTTGATCTGAGTGTTATTTTTATTGATTTAAGCTCATTACTAGTCTGTTTCAGCAACTTGATTTCATTTTCGGCTAGTGCAAGTTTTTTATTCGTGTATTCAAGTTCTTCTGTTTTGTTGTTGAGGACAGTACTCAGCGATGATAGTTCCTGATCAGTATTATGAACTGTAATTAGAAGTCCATCTATTGGATATCTTGTTTTTCCTTTAACTTCATGGTCTAGACAAGTATTTTGTAGTGATTTTTCCTTATAGTAGTTACGTTCATTCATGATTTCTAGTAAGTTAGAATGAAGGTCGGCTAGTTGCATTTTCAGTTCAGTATTTTTAATAAGCAGATTTTGGTACTCCACTTCATAACCCTCTTGTTCTTTCAAGAGTGTCTCGTTCAATTTTCTAGATTTATTTAGGCATTCTTGCATCTGAATCTCTTGTGGATTTTCAGTTTTTGCACGTTTTCGGGTTATTACGGAATGTCTAAAACTCATTTTTAGAATGTATTAAGTTGATGTCTAAATCTGTTGTCTAAAGTTGAAATAGAATACTTAATTTCGAAATTAATTTCGGATTTAATGTCAATTTCTGAACGAACCCGCAATAGGAGCCATTAAATTTATGCTTTTTGAGCTGGTAACATTTGCTAGTTGTCAAAGTCAGCCGGACGGACGATGCCCAATCAGCTGATGTTTAGAATTCGCATCATCAGTTGTTCTAGCGAATAATATTGTTTGTTTACGTATTTTGATTAAAAATCAAGTGATAACGGCAAAATGCTAATTTCTCACCAAATAGTATTGTTCCAAATCTTCCAGGAAAAAGCAGTTTTCAGTGTAGTGGTCACTTCAGATGTATTTGTTTAAGGTTATGTATACACTTATCTTATTTTTATAGATGATGGTCCACAAAAATGACTTAAAATTAAAATTAAATTAAAATGCAAAAAAGCCTCTAATCACTGCTATTACGCCGGAGTTGCCAGCCAATTTCTAAAAAAAAAAAAAAAAAAAGGGTACTCGTCCAGCATATAACTTTGCGATAAGTAACATGTGATAAGTGTATTTATGTACCTATGTTGCAGAAATAAAGTATTCATTTCATTTCATATAAACATGCACTCGTGTCTCAATGGCTCTCATTATATCACAGTTGCACAAAATACTATTTTGAAATAGCGTAATTTTTGAGGAACACGGGAAAACAAAGGATAGCGTGGATCCTTTACGTGAACCACCAGATTTAATTCTCCAACGTCACACGGCCCACTTCAGCGTGAGCACATTCCTAGGACCTATTTCAAAGTCAAAACGCCTTTATAACCTACTACTCTTCTTTTACAAAGTTATGTTAGACTTTGTGACGGGAGGGATAAGGTTGAAATTGGTTCGCAATGGAAATCAAGGGTTGGTTAAGGTGTCACTTTCGCATCAGTGCATAGCGTTCGTAGAAAATACTCGAAATAACAAAGATATTAAAATGTTTCAAATACTCGCATATTACCGGACCGGAGTATAGACAGTATAAATAAAAGTTGTCTACTTAGCCAATAAAAAAATAATATGTACTCAGTTTACTCACTCAGTTCAATTTATTGACCACCTGTAAACTATAGACATATAAAATACTGTTATATATAATGTATGGGACGAATATAACCTATAACGTGATGCTTTCGTTTAAATAGTCAAATTCATACAGGAGATTCGATGAGTGGTCAGAACCAAGGTTCAACTACCCTTTCTGTGAAATACGCAAAATTAGCTTGTTTATAAAAAGTTACATGTATAATCAAAAGTCACCTTATATATGTACATTGCTTGCTTAATACTAAATGAAGTTTCCATGTTTCATATAATAAAAAATACTGTCCGTAAAACCTTGAGTAAGTGTTAAAATAGCAATAAAGACATAAATACCTTGGAAGAAACCGTTTGAGCTACTTTTATTAATCGAGAATTATTGGGGACTTAATAAATAATTTGGCTACTAACCTGATTTTTCCAGATTCGTGCTCAGTTTTTTTAAGACAATTACCGGCTTTCAAAAAATTTTTTCGAAAATTTAATAAATTCTGTAAGTAAAAGTAGGTATAGGAAAGTGTTTATACAGATCGAACATTGGTGTAGCCTAGGTATATAGATAATGTAGTTTAGAATTCACCGACGTAAAGGTTATAAATAATTGAAAACAAAAACAAATAAAGAATTAAGTTTTTGTTATCGACCGTTAAGAGCCAGTCCACAAAATGACACTATCGAAGTTTCGGTAAATACGCTGCGTGACCTCTCATGACCCTCGAGCACGATGCGACGATGTTGCGAATAGCGCGACCTAGACGTATTGATGTTTGCATCTTTTATAAATATTATGATTTTTCAAAATTTAAAATAAAGTGGGTTGTTTGTTAGTATTTATTACTGTACTATTTTTTTTATTTTTGTCGGCCTGTCTTTAACTTAACTTATGTATTTATTCCTTGCATTATGTAGGTATATACTTACAATGTTTTAATTTTTTACTTATGTTAGTATATATTTGGTTAGGCATTATATTTATTTATGGTCTATTCAGTTTATTTATCAACTTATTTATTAATTGCATTATGTATAATAATATTCTTATTCCAATAAGACTTTATTTTATGCATATGTATGATTTATTATACTATATATTTTTTAAATAAACATTTTTAATCTTGAATCTTGGTACCGTTTAAACCCGATAACCACTCAATGGATTTGGACGCGGTTCTTTTTTACCCTATTGTGTAGGTGTAGGTATTACCTACAAGGTGAGGATGTGGGAGTGAAGGGGTAGTGAAATTAATGTGTGAGGATCATTTTTGTCAAGGTTTATAAATAAATTAAAAGTTTCGTAAGATGTACATTTGTGTTTATATACATTGGAACAAAAATATATTGGTACCACAGTCAACAAATGGTTTAATTTTACGCTATACTGGGTGAAATTAAATCAAACGACCAAATTCATACTGGAGACTCGGTTAGTCATCAGAAACAAGGTTTAATGACACACCAGGTGAAATTCGAAAAAAATTTTTTTTTGCCCCTTAGTGCCTGCACTAGGAATTGTAGTCCAACCAGTAAGGGAGCAAAAAATGTGTTTTTCGAAATTGGCTAAAAGGATTACTGAACCTAGTTATTGATCACTAACCGAGTCTCCAGTATGAATTTGGTCGGTTGATTTAATTTCATTCTATATATATATAGGGTTACATAAAAACAATTGGCGAAACTCAAACCAGAGGTAGTGTTCATGTATAGAAACAACACTGTGGAATTAGTTTTTGAAAATTCTAAAAGTCAATATTTATTTTAAAGTTTTCCCGGACGAGATACACCCAAACATTGTGTTGCCTAGACAGAAGACAACCAGCCCCCCTATCGTCTAACTTCAAATTTAAAATAAAACAAAGCAATATTGTCTAAAACGATTACGCGCGAAAACAACAAAAAGAAAAGTCCGCGACGACGTGCGGGCGGTATTATCAAAGACCCCCGCTGTCCGTGGATCCAAGTTGCCGCCGCACGTACTAACGTGTTTCACAGACTATTCCCGGCGGGGAATCCCCACAAGCCGAATTACCGCGATGCCCCCCGCTCCGCGGCCCCACCGCGTCCGTCGCCGCCGTCAGTAACCGCGCAAACGCATCAACGCAATATTGTGTGTGTCTGTAAGCGTAAGTGAAAAGTGACAAAAAGCAACATGCCGTATGCCTACACCAACTCGGAGTACTTTGATATGGTGATGTGTTACATGGCTAGTGGCTTCGTGCTGGACTTTGCTCGGGAGCTGTACCAACGTCTGCACCCTCACGGTAGCATGCCTACTCGCGCCACAGTGCTCGGCGCAACCCAGAGCTTGCGGGATTACGGTGTTTTTCGGCGCCCTAATTACGATGGCGGCCGACCTCGTCATAGGCACCTGGAGGATGAAGTCCTCGAATTCTTTGAGATGTTCCCGGAAGCAAGTACTAACGATGGAGCGAAGGAGTTCGGTGTTAGCCAATTTTATTGTTGGCACCTGCTGCGAGAGGGCGGGCAACACCCATATCATTTCACAAGGGTACAAGAACTACTTGAGCATGACTACGGGCCCCGGATTGTGTTTTGTGAGTGGTTGTTGCTGAACCGCAACCGAAACATCTTTTGGACTGACGAGTCCACATTCATGCGGGTCGGACTGTTTGACCAACATAACGCACATGTGTGGTCGCCTCACAACCCTCACGCAATCCGAGTGGATCACGTGCAGTACCGTGTTTCCGTGAACGTATGGGCTGGCATCGTGAACGGTCACATCGTGGGGCCTCTGTTCCCGGAGAGGCTGAATAGTGCTACATATCTCGAGCTGCTCGAGCATGTGGGGGACCTTCTGGACGAGTTACCACTAGATGTACATCGTGGCGGCGGTCTCTTCTATCAGCACGATGGAGCACCCGCTCACTTCGCGCTAGCAGTGCGCCACTATCTCAATGAGAAGTACGGGCAGAGATGGATAGGAAATGGAGGTCCGGTTCCTTGGCCTCCACGTTCACCAGACCTTACACCGTTGGACTTCTTTTTGTGGGGACGTGTGAAAGATTTGGTGTACACAGACAATTTTCTTTCTGTGAGAACTGTGGCGCTACTAAAAGCCAAAATAATAAGTGCGTTTGACGTAGTGCGACAGGATCGAGAAACACTTGGAAGGGTGCAGTCTAACATACTGAGACGTGCTAACCTGTGCATTCAGTACAATGGACGGCACTTTCAACAGCATTTGTAAAAAGGTAAATAATTTGATTCTCATCACTGTACTTTCCGCTTATTTAGTTATCGTGCCAAACGCTAGCAATATGTTCGGCAGGCACACACATTTCTATTCGAACTTTGTGTTATTTTAGCAAAACGATAAACCCTGAATTCCACCTAAACTTCATCAAAACAACTTTTTTTGCTGTTAATAATTAGGGCAAGCAAATGAAAATGTGTTGTATTAAATGATATTACGGTGATAGGCAATAATATTTCAAAACGAAATAATTAGGTACCTACCTACTAGCATAACGACCGTCCATAGTCGGTTATTATTAAGGTGTGAGCGTGTCCTTGAAAGCGGGATTTCATTCAACCGGCCTGAATCGTCTAACGTGAACATCTATCGCTATCGCTTGTCGTGTCAATCGCTTTTCAAATGATGTGTGATGCCATTTATAGCTAATCATGATACGTTTGAAAGCGATAGCGATAAATGTTGAAGTTAGACGATAAGGGGGCTAGTTGTCTCCTGTCTAGGCGACACAATCAGCTGTGTTGGGTGTGTCTCGTCTGGCAAAACTTTAAAATTAAATATTGAGTTTTAGAATTTTCAAAAACTAATTCCACAGTCTTGTTTCTATACATGAACACTACCTCTGGTTTGAGTTTCGCCAATTGTTTTTATGTAACCCTATATATATATATATATATTTGCCGTAAGGGCATTGATCTTGTCTTTCTAGGGTCTATGATTTCTTGCAATACGCAATCATGGTAAAACCGAGTCAATTTAGGAAGCATTTTTCCTGCCAAAAAACATCATCTCTGAGTATCCTTACGACTTTCAGCGGAAAATCCGAACCAGTCCATACAGCAAATAAACATACATTTAAACTAACACCAAAATATAAGATTATAAATATTCCGAAATAAATACTATTATTTTTGACAACAAACAAAATTGAAGTACGAAAAAGTGTCGATCAATGATCAAAACTCTGCGATCGTATACGAGTATCGCGTACAGAGAGTCGAGACGCAGTATGGCGCGAAAAAACTGACATAGATCCTACCTGATTGAGCGCTCGCGCCGTACTGATCGGTGCGCGTTTGTGCATCGTAATTTATTGGAATTTGGAGTAAAGATAATGATGTTTTTGAGTCTAATTAAATAAAAGGAATGTCAACAAAATTACAGAATACAATTGATCAAAGTCATAGGCTATTTTGAAATGCAATTTTGAATGTAAAATAAGCTGTATTCAATACAAAAACTCGTTGTATACTGGCTACATTAATTGGGAAAATTGACGGAATTCTTTTATTTTTTTGGGGATAATGTGATTATTTATACATATTCTGGTAAATGATGTCACAACAAATTTATATGTCTGATGTACTGGTATTTTTTTTTAGCAAATTTATTGAAATTAATACACAGAATTACATCCTTAAAGTTGACAATGTGATCAGTTTTTCGTAAACGAGGTGTGGGAGATTGATCACTAAAAAAAATACAAAGTAGTATTTGGAATTGTGGTAAATTAACACACAATACGAAAGATTGGTCTATGTTTATCACGTATTAAACAGTATAAAAATCTTTCCTAAGATGATAAATTAGGCGCTTGAAAATTGAGATTACTTCAGGAAAGTGTAAGATGCCTCTTAAGATCTGGTCTTCTACATTTCAAGGGCTTTTCAACTAGTTACCTGATCAATGTAAAACTCACAGACATATTTTTTCAGACCTTTATCTTTCCGTTGAAAGACCTAATTAGACACAATTCGCTTGATAGATTTTAATTTAGATAATGACGGTATTTTAAAAGATAAATAAATACGTTTTTATCTAAGCGGCTTGAGTTTTATGTCTAAAATAACCGCTAGGCCAAGAAAACATAGTTCTTTAAGTATAAAGTCTTTTTTATTTCTAATACCACCGCTATTGTTAAAGTAAGAGTGCTAGACTTCTCAAACTGTGGCGATGACATGTGTCTTGTGTCTGGTAGAAACAAAACAGCCGTTTTTATTACGACTTCAAAGAAAGAAATTTATTTATAAAAACATGAGTAAAATTTAGTGGAACGTGTCACTGTTGTGTGTATAGGTATCGCGGGTATGTAAATAGAAAGCTAATAGTATCTACATCAGCCATAATACATAATTGATACTGAGCAACTTTCCTTCAGAAATAATCGTAGGAAAAAAAAATATAAATATATCACCATTCGTTACTAATTCGTTTTATTTAATTTGTGTGGGTATTTTTTTTTAGAAAACAAGTTACCTGTGTATCGACAATATATTGCCGGGTTTATAATGCAAATGTACCACGTAGGTACGCGTTCACATAATATATGTATCCAGAATACGACTAAGCATGTCTACGAATCAAATCAAATCAAATCAGCGTTTATTTGTTCAATTTTTGGTGTGTACATTTAGATGTTACATAAGGGTAGATTATTTGTTCTCAAAAATCTGCCAATAAAGGCGTACAAATATTTAGGTACCTACCTAGTTTAGCATGCATTCTTAAATTGGTAAATTAAACATGTCAATTATAAAATTTCATAATATTTACAATGTCCAAAATAATAATAAAAAAATGTCATGTCAATAGTATTAAAATTGAATATGAATACAAATATCGACATCATTTCAAATTCTCCCTAGAAGCAAAAAACTCCTTCACAGAGTAGAAACAGTGGTCGAGTAACCATGTATTTATTTTACGCTTAAATTCGTTATGCGGTAAGTTTTTAATACCATCAGGTAGGGCGTTATAAACTTTTACAGCCATATAATAAACATTTTTTTGTGTCATTCTTAGTTTACATGTGGGGATAAACAATCTGTCACCTACCTTACTTCTTTGTGATCTTTGTGATACTTCCTTCTTTTGAGGGAAATATTCAGGGTGTTGACGAACAAAAATGACTATCTGTTTAATGTATAGGCAAGGTAATGGTAATAGCTTCAACTTCATAAACAGTGGTTTGCAGGATTTTTTGAAATGTACCCAACATGTGGCTCGGAGGCATTTTTTTTGAATTTTAAATAATCTGTCCACCTCACTTGAATTGCCCCACAGAATCAAACCATACTGTAATATGGATGCAACATATGCATAATTATTGTATATTGTATATTGTATATCACGTAATTGAGACCTGTAATGAAACAACTTCCCTTAGACGTCGAAGAGCAAATATAAACCTATTCAGTTTAGTGCAGACCATCTCAACATGTATTTTCCATTTGCAGTATTTATCAATATGGAGACCAAGAAATTTAGTCGAATTAACTTCTTCTATTTGCGTGCCATTGTAGTTAATATTTAGTTCCACTGGGCGAGCTCTATCTGTATGAAACTGCATTAATTTTGTTTTACTGATATTAACTTGTAAATTGTTTTTGCTTAACCAGTCAATTATTTTAATTACTGTTTCATTAATATCATTTTCAAATTTTGACTTATGCTTACATTTTATTAAAATTGTTGTGTCATCTGCGTACAATATGGTCTCATGGTCAGTTATATTTGGAAGATCGTTAATATATAATAAGAACAAACTTGGCCCCAATATACTGCCTTGCGGAACTCCAAAACAGTTGAGTTTGTATTCAGATCTATATTTGATAACTTTATCGTTTTCGGCCAGGCGACTACGAAGCCAGAAAACTAGTCGTAACTCTTGTTACGAGACGCTGCCGCCGCCGCCGCCGCCGCCCGCCGCGCCGGGTAGCAAAGGGAGAACGCGACTTGACCCCGGGTGCATGCGTCTCATTCACTGGCACGACAAGTCCCGTATTGATATCTCTGTCGCTCGACGGGGAATCAAATTGCGAACGCGCTAAAATATACTTAAATAATTAATTACAATTATCACAACTAAAATTCTTCAAAAATAATCAAGGAAAATCATTTGTTGTTATTTATAATGTATTCATGTTGAAATGTGTTTCTTTGCATACTTAATAAATTAAGCCGGATATAAGTCTAAATTAGACATAAGTTTGGTATTTATTTAGTTAAAGATTTTGATGAAAATTCAAAATTCTTGTCATAAGGCACATTTCAGATAATCTGTAGTTTATCATGTATATATATATTTTACTATTTCAAGTGTAAAATCTCATTAAAACCAGCCACCAATTTCGACTTTTAACTTTCTTTTGCCTAGGCCAAACAATTTTTCCCTAAATTCGGGTTTGATATCGGTCACACGTGTACCCTCGTTTGGCAGGCATGGTACCGTAGCATCGTATCGCGTCCCACAGGGTACCAGGGATCGTATGAATCCACTTAGTAACTACACTGTGTATCGTTTAGTAAGAAATCGTTTAGCTGCAGGTCTAGACGTGTGACGTTGATGAATGGCAGTTGATTCTTAATCAACGTAGCTTATAATATTAATTTTCTTTGTCGATAAAAACCGAAGCATTATTTGTTTTTGTTTAATTAAACGCTTCCATTTAATGAAACCGTAATTACTAATGAAGAATTTTCATCGCCTACTTTATTAATAAAAACATTATGTATTGTACCCAATAATTATATTAATAAAGTAAAGGGCGAAGAACCACATACTTTTTATCCCTAACTGCATATCTCCCGAGGGATCTGGAAGCTTTTGAGATCTGTCACATTTGTCATCTACCACTTTTGACATCAGTCACTTTTTACAAGTGTTACTTTTGACGTCTGGCACATTTGATCATTTTTGAATCTGTCAGTTTTAACATCTTTCACTTTGGACATCCATCAATTTTGATGAACGTCACTTTTGATCTATTTTACTTTTGACATCTGTCAAGGATCAACAAGGGGAAGTCAGAGCTCGACGCTAAAAAAGACTGCTTGAAAATATTCAAAAAACCATCATATACCTTAAACGTTTTAACGTGCCCTTAAAGAACACCAAAAAATTGAACCTTTTAGTAGGATTTTTGTGATTTTGGAAAACTTGTGAACCATCTTGTAGCCCTTGCAATTTTACGTATTTTGAGCCTTTAACCATTCTCGCAGCCTTGAAACTTTTTGAGAAATCACACATTGACACTTTACTGAAAACTACCAGCATCGATCGCAAAATCATTTTCAAAGATAAATAATACTTTTCTTATAAAATCTTTGCCTCTTCTGGTTGAAATTTCAAACGTCGAATTTTGGCTAAAAGGGAGCACTACACTTAAACACTCCCAGCGTTCTTTGAGGAAAGGATTTGTACATTCGCTTCCTGTCGTGAGAGGAAATAAAGGCGATCGTGAAAAGGTAATATGAGCATTAGAAGTGTCACTTTGATGCAGGTCTGTCTGAGGAAATGAGAGGAAAGTGAAGATTTCGATAATTGAATGTATCACATGAGTAGAAAGGGGTTTATTAGGGAATATCAATAAATGATATATCGGGTTTAAAATGACAATGTTTTTAAATGGAACCAGAATAAATACTGATCATACTGAGAATCTTTTCCAAAGAAGCATACCTGCAGAAATTTAAAAAAAAAGTAAGTTTCCTTACTAAATTTTACTTTTTAATAATACTATTGAGTAATAAGGAAAATACAACGAGACTTTCGTTTATGCAGCCAAATTCATACTGGATACCCATGGTCAGGACCAAGTTTCAATGACCCTTTGTGTGATATGCGTAAAATTTAATTTGGGCTTCCAATACGTATTGGGGTCGAGGTTGTTCTTGAACAAATTAATGGTGAAATTATGCGTACCCGATGAGTATGTGCACAGGCGCAGGAGGCCACGTCTATTCGCGGTGCCTAACGGGAGGACCAATTTGCTCGGGAAAGCACCTTTGACGCGTGCAATGCATTTACTGAATCTGGTGGCGGACAAAATTGACCTCTACCACTGTTCTCTGAGCGAATTCGTAAAGGTGACAATGTATATTTTATGTTATGGTGAAAATGTTTGATATGTGTTGATGTGTCTAATGTTAAGAATTAAATGAGTTAATTGACTACACTATTGCATTAGGAATACCCTGTAATGATAGCTGTAATTTGATAAATACATAAATAAAAAATAAATAAAATTAAATAAATAAATAAAGAGGCACAATAATAAAAACGTGTTTCGCAAACAGGATCATTAAACCATGATCTTGACCACTTACCTAGTCTCCAGTATGAATTTATAAACGAAAGTCACCTTATAAATGACACAAGTGCAGTACCTTGCCGAATGATAAAATAGGATTTCACGAGACGACAACGAGGAGCTTTTTTACTTTATTAGCTTTTTTACTTTATTAGCTTTTTTACTTTGTATGTGAATTGTAGCTTACTGTTAAAATGAATAAATGAAGTTTTGAATTGTTATTTTAAAACAGGAGCCATCTGTAATGAAAAATATCATATGTACAATTTATTTATTAGTTATAATACCCTGATGATGCCGTAAGGTGAAACCGGTTGGTTCAAATATTAAAAATGTATTTATTTGCTAAAAAATTAATCTAGGTAAAATAGTTATCGCCATTACAGTGAATATCAGTGAAACAGTACAAGTGTTATTATTAAGATATAAAACAGGGACGTCTTTTTAGCATTCCGCAGCTTAAAATTAAAAAGCGAAACACTTGTAAGATTACTTTGTTGTCCAGTCTGTCTTTCTGTCTGCCCGTCTTTTAACGCTTTTTCTCGGACCCCGTGAGATATATCAAGTTAATATAAATACCTCCTACAGAAGTCTACGGCCCTCTAAAAATCAGACTTCTAACTCAACGCGAAAAAAGCCCTTCACGTTATCAATTTCATACACATAGGCCCACCATGAAAACCTATAGGGCACTTTCAGTTGACTTAGAAACTTGAAATTCCGTATACAAAATGTCTTATAGTTATAGCACAGGTATAGAAAAAAAAACTAAAAATTACCAATATTTATTGATTCAATGAGAGTTTACAGTATAACTTAATTAGAACCCTTAGATACATAGAGTTTAATTTGTGATTAATAATATTCACTTACTTATGTACACAGATAAAAAATCACCATCAACATGAAACAAGGAACAAAACTAATCTATCTATTATTGTAATTTTTATTTTATTTTATTTCGATTTTTGTAATTTGATTTTATATTATATTACTTATTAATTATTTGATTTATGTACCTATGTAACAAACAAATATGGATCACTGTTATCCGAAATAAATGAAAAAAAAAAAAAAAAAAAAAACTAAACTATGGCATCCTGCCTGTAAGTTAAAATTACGTTCTCACAGTATTTATTTTATGTCTATAACCGTGTACAATAAAATACCCGATTCAATAAAAAATTTGGAAAATGATAACCGTTTTGAAAAGCAGCTTAAGTTTTTTCTTATAAAAAAGGCCTATTATACACTATAAGAATTTATGGAAGATAGCTTGCGAATACTTCGATCTGCCTACTTACACAATGTTTTAAAATTAAATTGTTATAAATATTTTTAGTAAAAATATTGTAAATATCTATAGTGATTTTTCATGCTTTGGCAATGTCATGGCATACGTGCCAAAAGTATTATCATTAAACTTGTAATCGTTGCCATCTTTTTATTAAATTATTCTTTTGTTTATTTTATTATAATTGTTTTGTCACATGCATTAAGTAATGCTTTATAGGTATAGTAAAATATTGTAGATATAATATTTTAAGTTGCAGTGCCCGTCTGGGTTTATGCTTGCATCTCATATTGTAACTAATATTATGTAACACCCATATAACAGCATAAAAGCAATAAATTTGTGTATTTGAGTATTAATGGACAGGAAGTATCAAATTTAGTTCGCAAACCATATTGAAACGGATAAAAAAATGGAAGTGGGAAAGTTTGTGTTTTAAAGCGTATGAACGGAACCTTCAGGGCACGAGTCCTACTTGCACTTGACCGGTTTTTTTCTTCTATATGACTTAGCTTCTATATATCGCTTGCTTCTATGGATAAAAGATGTGTGTACCCACTAACCATACCAGAAAGTTGTCTGCGTAAGTGCAAGTAAGTGTAAGTTTCAAGAATTTATGACTTCAGGGTTACGAGAAAACTAGATTAGCTATACTGTTGGGAGAAGTTTTAAAACTTTATGACACCTGGCACTGAGCCTTTAGCTTGAGAAGAGAACCCGATAGGTATTGGTTATTTTTAGAGATACGTCGACTCGAAACCTCATTGAAAACAAGGAAAGTGAACCTTCAGTTTCCTTTGTATCTGCTCACCTCAAAAACTACTGGACTAATTCAGCTGAAATAGGGAAGAATTCCGGATAATATATAAATATTTATTTATATGTTAATTCTAGTTAAAATATGCACATAAATGAATTAGCAATTCTGGACTCGGCATCAGTTGCATTGACAATGACAAATCATAATATTTAAATTAATATATATAATATAAAAATAAATTGAGCTTTTATATTGAACAGGTTTTCATATTTTCGACTGTTTTGTTAATCGAACATAACTTTTGTCTACCTCTCTAGCTATGTGGTTGAGTCTCAAATTTTAAAATGATTTGGCTAAGTGCAAGTCGGACTCGCGCACAAAGTGCTCCATACCACCACAAATAACCGAGTAAAGAACACTAAAAACATCATAAAACAACAATATAGATACCAATAGATTACAGGCGTCAAACAAGCCGCCAAAATGATAGTACCATAATTTTTGTAATTTACTTTTTTACTCAGCATAATAATCTGACCAAATTTTAAACTTGTATGTACGTATTACCGTCTCTTATCTTATGATAGAGCTAAAACAAATAACCTTAAAAAAATAAAAAAATTCGAAGGTTTCTTATACGGGGACCCAGTGGCGTGTATATGGCGCTGGAAAAGCAATGAAAAGGTCAAGTTTAACGGTAAAAACAACATGAAAAAAAATATTATAAAAAAAAATGTATGAAATCATGTACTATTTTTTTTATTGTCGAACTTGACCTTCTCTTTGCATTTCCAGCAAAAAGTTCTACAAGCACACCACTGCAGGGTACCCTTTGTCTCTTATATTTTTCAAATTTTTATTGTTTGTCGTGGTACAAGGCCACAGTGCTACGTATCCTGTGAAAATTTCAACTGTCTACCCATTACGGCTGAAGCTGTAGACCCCTGTGACAGACGGACAGACAGCGGAGGCAGGGTACCGTTTGGCACCCTTCGCGTATGTAACCCTAAAAGCAACAGGACCAAATTACAAAGGCGCACCTTAAGTGTCCACTCTTGCGTGCCTTGGGAAGTACGTTAAGCTATTTGGTTCTTTACATCATTTCCTATACTCGTATAAGTTTAAAAAAATCTACAGCCCCTTATCATGTATGTACATAAACAAAAGTTATGTTTTCACTATTGCATGATGTTATTCGTTAAGAGGAGGCTACCCTTTTTCAAGAGTTTTCGATTTATCATACTGAGTCTTACACATACCCAATAACCCTATTATTATTATTCAATTTTTTTTTGTATTGCTGGTCACCCCTTCGATGTGTGCTACAACAAATAAAGTATATATTTTTCATCTTTTTTTAACGAAATTTAGGGGTCGCTACCACAGTTTTTAAAATTTATAACTTCATGCATCGAGCGTTTTTATTTTTAAATAGATAAGAAAATAATCAAATACAGAAATTAAGCCTCAGACACATAGATAATTAAAAAAGATTGCATTTTAAAACTTTCTGTACTTCACCCTGCTTTTTTGTCAAAATAGAGCTAAATTTTGGCAAAAGGGGAGTTTATTCGTGCTAAGTGCTGCTTTATTAACTTTTTGAAATGTAGAAGTTTTTCATTATATTCGTTTGAAAAGTTTAATTACTGGATGATTTTCTTTTTGTACGTCAGTAAAAAAATCGCTCTGTGTATGCGAATTTAAATTTTAAAAACTGTGGTAGCGACCCCAAAATTTCGTAAATAAACATTTAAAAAAATCTTTATTCGTTTTTAGCTACATACAACACATTGAGGGGTGACCCGGAGTAAAACAGAAAAAAGTTAAAATTAGAAGCACCCTAACCAATGTGAAACTTATCCAATGTTCTTTCACACCTTTATCTTTCGGCTGTAAATAGAGCGTTAAATATTATTATTAGAGTGCATTACAAACCATAAAAGATAAATTAGAAACAAATGTAAAGACAAGAATTTGAAAAAATTCCTCGGGCCAGGATTCGAACCTGCGACCTCTTATTTCCCAGACAAGCGCGCTACTAATTGCGCCACCGAGGTATGCAAAAAATAGAGCGTTATATACCTAATTGGAACTTTCGCTCATAGCTATGTATTATTTTTGAGTTTTTTTTTTAATGCTTTTAATTCACTTGATTTTTATGTCTCATGCTACACGATCAGTGCAAAAATCTTGTTTATCGTTTTAATAATCAAATAATATTATAAATGCGAAAGTGTGTGTGTGTGTGTGTGTGTATATGTTTGTTACTCTTTCACGCTGAAACGGCTGGACGGATTTGGATGAAATTTAGAATGGATATAGCTTATAACCTAACTTAACACATAGGCTCCCTTTTATCCCAGAAAAAAGCATGTCGTTAAACCGAATAAAACTCGGGCGGAGCCGCGAACAAAAGCTAGTAAAGAATACTTTTATTCAATGTTGTAATATTAATCTTAAAATTAGACTCACCCTGAATCATTTCGCACTCATTCCGGCGCACGTAATTTGCATATTAATTTTCTTACCAAACTTTTTGTCTGAAGAACACCAAAATTCAAGATTTCTCATGTTTCAGTTCAGATTTTTCTGAAATACATTTTCGTATAGAACGATAAATATTTTAAAAAAAGCTGACGTCAATCTTGAGACCCAACTTTCGAAAAACATTAAAAATGAATTGATTCTTGCTCGTTTGATGTAAAAAGACACCAATAAGAGGATGGCATCATGTTTAAGAATTATATTTTGCATACAGTCTACCGCATCTATCTCATACGAATTAGGACTGTATACGCCACTAATAAGGTTGAATATTCATGAAGTTATAGTTACACAGAGTGAGGTATTCTGTGTTCTATTATGCCTTTCCGATAACAAGTAAAGTGACATGGGTCTGGTTCCCGTTTGATGTGTCATCAATTTTCCCGGGTGTCACAATGAGGGTTCCACTTATGAACTGCCTGTTGACTAAAGAATATTATTTATAAATATTAAAATACAAGTATAGGTAAAGTACTTTAGGTAAGTTTTTGTGTGTTATTACAAGGGTTTTCGAGGGAAAAGCATGTGTTGTACTTTTAGCTAGACTAAAGGACCAGCTGAAAGGTTTAGCTGTTCTCAGAATACCGTAATCAGTCTAAATTTTTGTTATACTCTCTTTGTTTTATCTACAGGTTGCTGATGAAAATTTAAATTTTCAAATTAAAATCCGAATTAAACAGTCCAGCGTGTCGACTCACGTTTACTGAAAAAAATTAATGGTATAGGTTACAGTACGCCGGACGTAAATAGACTGCTAAATAACCATACTAAATAACTTTCCGAAAGAGACGTAATAATAATTTAGCCAAGTGCGAGTTGGACTCGCGCACAAAGGATTCTGTACCATCATATATTATGGGTAACCTCATCAAATCGCGCCATTTAGCAAAGACAAGTTACTCTTGACGCCATCTATAATCTGATCAATGAACCTCGGTAAAATTTGTCAAACAAGTCATCTTGGATGGCGCTAATGTTAATACGAGGTTTATTGTAATGAGTTAGGGGTTTAACTTTTTTAATTAAATTTTTTATTATTTGTAGAGAAAGAGGCCACAGTAACACGTATTCGGCGAAAATTTAAATTTTCTATCCATTACGGTTGAAACTGTAGACCTGTGACAGACGCACAAACAGACAGCGGAGGTTTAGTAGTAGGGCTCCGTTTGGCACCCTTTGGGTACGGAACCCTAAAAATTCTACCCTCCAGATTTACTTTGAATAATATTTATTAATTTACTTTATTTTCTCAAATTTATATAACTATTCCGAGGTAAAAATTTGTTCACTATTATAACCTATATACACAATACAGTCTCGCATTGAAGCTGTGGCAGATATTTTTAGAGCAGCCTATATATAAGGTGAAATTTATTTATACAGACAAATTCAAAGTTCAGTATCACGGATCGATAACACTTTTTGCTAATTTCGCAAAATAAAATATTGACGTCCCATAGTAATAGACTCGGGCCTCTTTGTGCTTGCGTTTGTACAGAACGCGAAAATAACAATTTACGAATTTGACAAAAAGGGTCATGGAATCTTGACCAAGTCTTCAGTATAAATTTGGCTGTGTAAATAAATTCACCTTATATTTGCAGTTCCACACGGTAGCGCACTACGGTATTATTCTGTTACGTTATTAATACCACGGGCTAGGATTCTAAACTGTGACCTCTTGCTTCTTTACATTTTGTTTTCAAAAAATTCGGTGTACAGTTATGCAAGGCCACGGGCAACAACGCTGCAAGCGGAGCGAATTCGCTTGCAGCATTGTTGCCCGTGGCCTTCGCGTTACAGTGGAAAACTCAGCGGTTCAGTATGAGGACCTCGGTAGCATAGCGGTAGCACATCTGCCATAAAAAGAAGAGATCATAGGTTCGAATCCCGAGGAATTTTTTCATAATATTCGTCTCTCTTGAAATTTGTTTCAATTTATCTCTTCTGGTGTGTAATATATCTTTCTAATATTGTTCTCTAAGTGTGCCATATGATTGCACAGATTTTTAGTTATTATTAAAAACTCAACAAAATCTGATACTCAAGAAAAACAGTTTTTTTTAATATTCAAACCCATTTTGCCATTAAGAATAATACAATTACATTTAAAAATATAAATTACTTCTAAAATGGCCATTATACATAGCCTACAAGTTTACAATAAATAGCTTTTCTGGATGCTAAACAAAAATAAATAGCTCCATTCATTATTCTTTTCTCTATGCTAAGAAAATGTCGTTAGTTAGCCTTTGGTTCAAAAAACTCCATTGAATTGCACGGACTAACAGACACCATAGCTTTTCCATAAGTGTTCATTGTAAGTGAGTTATAGAACATCAAAACCAAATTAATAAGTGGTTTGAAATGAAATAAAACCAATTTGAAAATAATCATCCGAAAAATGTTGTCAACCGTTTTATGATTCCAAAGAGCCCGTCATCCGCTGTATATCGACAAAACGTCATGAAACACTCGATAAACAAATTGCGTTCTAAACTACTGTGACACCCTGTACATAACTCTGTATACCTTTGCCTCGAAATAGATTTTTTGCATCGTTTTTCATCTGACTGACTTTGTTTTTGTTTATCCGATTTCGAAGGGCCTCGCAATATTTGTTGTGTATTTACCTGGTATGAGTCTCTAATACGCGTTTTCTTACGTGTACTATGTTTATTTTATCATAGTTTCTTAATGTCAGAATTTTAGTACTAGGATAAAATGGGACCCTATTTTGAAATTGGGGAAAAACTCTTTTCGCAAATAGTATGTATGAACTTATAATAAAATCTCTTTGACTATAGCATTTGTATCTGGCTGGTTTTGGTATTATTAAAAAGTTTAAATTTTAAAAAAGATAATTCCAAATTCAAATTAGGTAAAATGGGTGATTTTCATTTGTTTTTCTTACTGTAAAGATGAGTGAATCTAATGAGGAAATTAGATAAATTTTAATATTTTACTACAAATAAGGTAAAAATGCAACTCAAGCCGCGAAAAAAATTTGTGATGTTTATGGACCTAGTGCAGTGTCTGTGAGAGTAGCACAAATTTGGTTTAAGCGTTTTCAATCCGGAAAATTTGATGTCAAAGATGCACCTAGATCTGGGCGCCCTGTTACGGATAAAATGGATGCCATTTTTGAAAAAGTGGAGCATGATCGGCCTATTAGTAGTTACGATGTAGCTGAAGAACTGGGAATTGACCACAAAACAGTTTTGGCGCATTTGAAAAAAGCTGGGTACACAAAACAGCTCGATATTTGGGTACCCCATGAGCTCACTGAAAGAAACATAATGAACCGTGTACTCATTTGTGATTCTTTATTACGACGTAATGAAACCGAACCATTTTTGAAAAAGCTGATAACTGGTGATGAGAAGTGGATCACGTACGACAAGAACGTGCGAAAAAAGTCGTGGTCAAAGGCTGGTCAGGCTTCACAGACTCTGGCGAAACCCGGGTTATCTTGCAACAAGGTAATGCTGTGTGTATGGTGGGATTGGAAGGGTATTATTCATTATGAGCTGTTATCGCCAGGCAGGACCATCGGCTCTGAACTCTACTGCGAACAACTGGTTAGATTAAAGCAAGAAGTTGAGAGAAAGCGGCCGGAATTAGTCAACAGAAGGGGTGTGGTTTTTCATCATGATAACGCTAGACCTCACACATCTTTAGCCACTCAGCAAAAATGAAGAGAGTTCGGCTGGGACGAATTAATGCATCCGCCGTATAGTCCTGACCTTCCACTTGTTTCGGTTTCTTCAGAATTGCGATAAAATCACACGTATTAAACATGTAAATATTATTTAAGTTATTTTTTATGTAATAAAGCCCTAGACAATGCTTATAAGCGAAACCGGTCGGGTGTATTAAGTGAAAATATAATCCTGTGGACAA
The DNA here is from genome assembly GCA_910592155.1 of Ypsolopha scabrella. Classification (NCBI taxonomy): domain Eukaryota; kingdom Metazoa; phylum Arthropoda; class Insecta; order Lepidoptera; family Ypsolophidae; genus Ypsolopha; species Ypsolopha scabrella. The sequence continues at coordinate 9,871,354 of OU342969.1, forward strand.
GTGCAAGTGTCTTATTTAACAAGATGTATAATAAGTTCCACCAAGTGCCGACAATCACAACCATCAACATTTTAAGAATATTTAGTTGGAGCATGTAAAGAGGAAGATAGAAAGAAGAGAAACGAAATAAAATACTGCACAAGTGGAAGGTAAAATAAAACGTATGGCGACCAAATAGGAGACATACTCAAGAAAGGCAAAGTAAAAAGTATCTGGAATAAAAAGCTTGTATGTCTATTTTAGGTGGTAGAGCTGATGCCGGGCTCGACTGTGGAGGTACCACCATCTTACTCGCAAATCCTCCCGAAGTTATTCGGGGGCGAGTAAGAAAACAGCTCTCAGGCAAAAAAACCAGGCGGCCCACCATTGCCTGGGACCGATGGATGGCGGTATATCCTTCCCCAATTCCCGGGCCTTATATAAAACAGACTAGTGACGGGCAGCAGCGTCACTGGTGCAAGGTTTTCGGCACCGCGCTCACCAACCCGCCTGCGCAGCGTGTGTAAGTATGGGAATTTCTTCCAGGAGGACCGCCAAGAGTGGCGAAATCCTGGAAAGGCCTATGTCCAGCAGTGGACGAAACAGGCTGATGGAAGGATGGATGACTAGATTGATGGATGTAGAAGGAAAATATGTGTTTCAGGATCGTAGCAGATAGAAATTTGTAGTCTCTGCCTACTCCTCTAGGAAACAGGCGTGAGTATACGTATGAAATATTTAGTGCCAGGAAAATATTTTGAAGAATAATATGTTGGTTATCAAATCACACTATCACATCACATCACACTAATATCACACTAATATTATAAATGCGAAAGTTTGTGTGTGTGTATGTTTGTTACTCTTTCACGCTGAAACGGCTGAACGGATTTGAATGAGATTTAGAATGGATATAGCTTATAGCCTAACTTAACACATGGGCTACTTTTTATCCCGGAGAAAAGCATGTCGGTAAACCGAATAACATGCGGGTGGAGCCGCGGGAAAAAGCTAGTTATCTATAGACTTGTTTCAGACGTTCCACAACTTTTTCCCTATAAGCAAACAACAAATCCAGCTACATAACAAGTACTTGTATGTTCAGTAAACATGCATCCAGTCCCGAGATAATTACACAAACGAGTGGACCACACCGGAAGCAAACCCGGCACCCCACGGAAGGTTTTTAGCTGAAACGTGATGGCTGCTTGTATAACTAAAATAGTACAATATTCCACGAACGTATCTGGTACCTTTAAGAGTATTTTGTAAGAGAAAAGGGTAATAATACGATTTAGATATAAAATAAGATTTAGTTTAAAACAATTGTGTAAAATAAATTCATAAAATATACTTTCTTTATTCTTGGTTGTAAGTACACAGATAATATAAAAAACCGGACAAGTGCGAGTCAGACTCGCCCACCGAGAGCTCCGTAAAAGACTATGTTTCTTATGATTTAATTACAAATGTATGGTTTTTAGATTATTCCCTATACTTGTAGTATAAGACGGTATTACTTGTCATATTTCATAGTTCTAGGTCAACGGTATACCCTATGAATTTTGATTCCCTTGAGAGTGTCAAAATGTACGTTTTTTGCGGCATAAACGGCCGTATCTTTTTTTCACGTTAACTTAGAAGTTTGATATTTTCACAGATTCGAGAAACTGTAGACATAAGTATAATAGTTTTAATTTCAATTCGATACCTCCACACTTTAGGGGTCTTGAGAGACAGACGGACGGACAGACGGACGGACAGACGGACAGACGGCAGACGGACAAACGGCAGACGGATAGACGGACAATAAAGTGATCCTATAAGGGCTCCGTTTATTTCCAATTGAGATACGGAGCCCTAAAAACTAAAAATATATTGGAAAACGTTATAGAATAAGTTATTTATCATACATACATACATAGCATAGAATATTATTTAAAAATATATGTGTCATAAATCACAATACAACGAGTATTATACATGAAAGTGTGTTTGAGATAACATCTGAATCACCACGTTGTAATAAGATCAGAAAGTGGGTAGGTGGAACTTTATGTGCTTATTTTTTTATTGACCAAACAGTGTTTTACCACAAAGTTCAAAAATGCAGCAACAAAACAACTTCAATAGATCTTTTGCACCACAGAAATAAAAAAAGCAGCGGATTGTTTCAGAGATACAATTATTTAAGTGGATACTTCTTATGTCGCCTCCATAGAGTAACTTATAAACTGGGAATAGAGTCATCAGTTTTATCTCGGCTTAGCGACATCTCGTGGGTAACGACGGACTTAATTAGTTATTTTACCTACCTATACCTACACAGGTATATATACCTCATGTATAGCCCAGCCTTACTGCATTGTATTTTTATTTTTCAAATACCTACTAGATATTAGTTAAATAAAACAACATTTAAGAAATTAATGATTTATTATTTACTAATAACTAAACAATATTATGACAGGTTAACCTAAAAATTGTTAAAAATTAAAAAAGAAGAATCTGAAAACCTATGATCTTAACAAACATGAAAATATAAGCCACATAAAAATATTAACTAAATCACCTATTACATAGCATCTACTTAACCTATTTACATAACAAACACAGTGCTACCCTTGTAAAGTCAGTCAGCGAACAGTAAAAAACGTCAATATCCGTCTCCTGATCAATTTTATTAAAAAATCGGATAGCTCTCGTAACTGGTGCCTCCTTCAGCATATTTGTCCGCACGACAGGCTCATAGAACAGCTTGTGGGTTCTTGCTCTTTGGTAATTATTCGGCACAAACAGCCCTATCGACAGTAACAGTCTTTGGTCACCCCGCAGTAATTGTCTTGTTTTCCACGAATAAGTTTGAAGAAATAGACTAGTAGCGCCAGGTTTCTTCTCACTTCAAGCTTACTGTATCCAACCATACCCAAAATAAATAGGGTTGGATACATAAGTGGAAAGAAAGGGTAAACTCCATATAATTTAAAATACACAAACCTTGTAAATTTATTTAAAATTTTCTCCAGCATGTAGTTATATTTAGCTTCATGTGGATTCCAAATAATTACACTCGATTTGGCTCCGAACAAGAGCATTAAAAAGGGCTTTTACAGCCTCGATATTTTTAAAACATTGAGCCTGCTGCAAAATGAATCCTAACTTTCTAAAAGCTTTCTTACACAAGTCTTCGATGTGATTACGAAAGTTTAAATCATGCGTCATGCGTACCCCAAGATCGCGTACCTCCGATACGCGAGGCATTGCTGTCCCGTCTACTTCGTAACAATAGTAACGTGGTGCATGCAAGCGGGTATACGTCATTGTCGCACACTTCGATACGTTGAAGTACAGCTTATTCCTGCGACTCCATTCCATAATTTGATAATTTATTTACATGTAGTTTAAGTAAATAATACATTTTAGATAATTCTAAAGTGACCTAAATTCACAAGTTTTCACAATTCACGCGAATCTGAAATACGATATGTTCGTTAAAGTCACATTCACCACAAGCACAAAATTGCACAAGATAGGTATTTACCACAGTTCGGCACACAGCACATTTTTTCCGATGTCATTGTTGTAGAAAATTGAAGTCCATTCAACGTAACCAAACACGATCGTTGGAGTCCAAAAAGAAAGCTGGGTAGTCAAAATAAAACACAGTCAACAGAATCCATGAATAACAAAATCATGAATACCACAAGTGCAGCTCAGAACAAAAACAGACAGACATTTTGAAATTGTAACAGGTGCTGCCAGATCAAACCTCTATTCAGCGCTAGCAACGCTCAAAAAAGCGCTAGATTCTACAAAATTCAGAGATTAATAAAACGCCAAATTCAGTTCCAATTTTCAACAGTAAAAGACATAATGTATAGAAATGATAACATACACTAAATTCTCCGCTAGGAGCAAAAACTCTAAATGCACGCTAACCATACCAAAAATCTGTTAGATGTAGTGCCGAACGCGCTAAATTGCAGCAGTGATTGAAACAACCTCTTGTAGCTCAATCTATTGAGGAACGACGAAAATAGGGCTTCGACGTTTTCTCATACAAATGGTAGCCTCTTTAACCTATCACTGAGGTAAGAATCAAGGGCGGCCATAGACATCAAAATAACATCACATTGCAGCGCTGAGGTCATTTGATTTTTTTTCATTATTCTGTTTAAATAATAATCATTAACTTGTCTATCATAAATATTAAATTCATAATAAATAAATGAACAATTTAAAAATCCCACTATCCCACAAATCCCATCCCACTAATATTATAAATGCGAAAGTTTGGATGTTTGTTACTCTTTCACGCCATAACGACTGAACTGATTGGGCTCAAATTTTGCATAAATGTAGTTCTAGGCCTTAAATATGACGTGTGCTACTTTTTATCCCATAAATCAGTTCCCCATGGGACGGAAATGAGATTTTAAGTTTCTATAGAAAAGTGATGTGCAACCCTTTCACGCCGTACCTATTGAACAGATTGGGTTGAAACTTTGCACAAATAATGTCCTAGATCTCGAATAGGACAAAAACTACTTTTTATCCCATATATCAGTTCCCATTGAAAAGCTATAAAAGAGATATACAAAATGGGAAACACAGAGGCGCATAACACACACATTCACCAGCTGCGTTTACTGCAGGTATTGGTCCAAAAATATTGGCAGATTGTATAGGAGTACACAAAAACGAATTCAACGCGGGCGAAGCCGCGGGCAAAAGCTAGTAATCTATAATCAGAAATCAAATTAGCCTTGGTCAAAAAAAATCTTTCCGGAAGTGACGTACAGGTTCTGCACATACCCCCTTATTTGAGAAAGATCCTCTTCAAATAGAAACCGGCCAAGTGCGAGTCGGACTCGCACACGAATGGTTCCGTACCATTATCCATAAAAACGGCAAAAAAATGTCGATTGCATGGGAGTGCGTGGATCCGACTCACACTTGGCTGATTTTAGTATTTGTTGTTATAGCGGCAACAGAAATACATCATCTTTGAAATTTTCAGTTGTCTAACTATCACGGTTCATGAGATACAGCCTGGTGACAGACGTACGGACGGATGGACAGCGGAGTCTTAGTAATAGGGTCCCGTTGGTTACCCTTTGGCTACAGAACCCTAAAAACGTAAACGCATCAACTATCTTAAACTATATTAACACATGCAAAATATTCGAAAGAATATCTATCTAAGTAAAATATGTAAAAAGTGTTTGCAGCCAATTCTACCTGTTACTTTTCGGTAATTGAATCTCAAGTGGATCTAAGCCCTCAAGTCTCAAGTACGGTCAAAAAGCACATATGACGAAAGTGTTGACAAATATTGACATTTCAACAAAAGTTACATATGACATGTATTTTTCGAAGGCATTTCTGATTACAATAACATTTCATATACATATACTTATGACTTTATGACTTTAAACCACGACATGTTCAAAATTCAAGCCCAAAAGTTATAGGAGGTAATATAAAACAAATTACAAAAATCTGACTGTTTAGGGTGCATTCTGAGTCAAAGCCGCATTTTGTAGCTTTGCGAGCTTTGAACCTGGCCTGGGAATCCCAAAAAGATTTGGTCGATCGTTTATCGTTCGAGCATGCGTCCATCTCTGTCACACGCATTAAGAGTGTGATAGAGATGGATATACGACCGAACGATAACTGACCAAACTTTTTCATTTCGGAGTAGCGCCCCAGACTCCTACGATGTTGTTGATTGGCCCAAACGTATTCGAATACTGCTGCTAACAGATGAAGACGGATAGTCAGACACCAAGCTTTTGCTTTAAGGGTTTCCTTTACTTTTCATCAGGACCCTAAATATAATTCTTTTGATTTAAGTCAAGCAAGTGTTTATTAAAAGATTAATAAGGTGGTAAGCAAGGTAAATAAGGTTTAACCTGGAAACATGAATAAGCTCTCAAAAAAGTCCTGTCTGTTTAGTAAAAGTCTTGTATATACCTATAATTTGGCCAAGTGCGAGTGGGATTCGCGCACAAAGGCTTCCGTACAACCACACGACATGGGTACGGAATCCTAAAATTATACATATCAACAACATACATGCAACATTAAGGCGACAAAAAACAAGGCGCTGAAATGGTACCGCCCGACACATAATTCAGCACCTCCTGAGTACGGAACCCTAATTTTATAATCTTTTGTGTTTTTTTTTTAAGAGTTGGTATGCACAATAATTTGTAAATTTGACACTTGTATGTCTTGTTGTTGTGTGTCTTGTTGTTTATGAGAGGTCAATGAAGCAAACACATTTTTTTGGACATTATTAATAGGCGCGTCAAAGTAGCTAAACCTGGACATAATTCTATAACTGAAATTTTCTTTCTCTGTGACATAGAGTATTGTTAATTATAGTTAAAATAAGAAGAATTAAACATTTTAAAGCTCCGCGTCAATGTGAAAAAACCGAAAAACTAAGTTTTCAACATATTTGGTTTTCATGAGTACAGCATAATACATAACTTTGCAAAAGTACCTCAGTTATGATAAAACGCTTGCATTGCAGTAAAAGAAATCATAATTAAACTAATTAATCAGTCGGGATTATCATTAATAAAGAAGGTTCACTAAGCTACAGATTTTTCGGCTTATCTTACCAGAAATTATAGATAACTGTAATTCATTAATTGATTCTGAATAGTATATTATGTGCGTTAGTAAATTATTAAAAATTAAACAGATTCTATTGCAGATTTCTAAATTCACAAATATTAGTAATTTTTGGAAAACCAAAATACTTATCTACTTCAAAAGTGTTTAATTTATGCCTTCAAAATATCATTAGTACTATTAGAAACAAATTAAACAATAAATGTTCACGATTGTCCAATTATTGATATTTTTTCTCAGTTACGTTTCAATACAAACATTATTTCTTGCGGAATAAGGTCATATTTTCTTTGTGCACCAGCTCCCGACCGTGCTGTCGCGAGTCGCAAGCAACGACCTTGTCGCAAGTAATTCTTTGTAGCCAATGTTGTCAAACTTTTATGAACATGTGGTAGGTAGGTATAATACCACGGTTTGAATTGAAATATTGTGCTCATTAATGTTTTGGTGGGATATCATAAGTTTTTGTAAAGTTGTATTTAAATACCTATATTTATTGTACCAGCCTTGTAAATATAATTTAACAATTTAAAAGCCCCAGCCGTTTCGAAGATATAGCAATTTCAAAAAACTGTCGAAAAATTGTCAAAACCTGTCAAATGTCAAATTTTTATTTCAGTAATTTAACAAAGCACACAATCCTATCGTTTCCTTTGTCACGAAAACAAAAAAAAGCTCAAATTCTAAGGTAATCAAAATGTATAAAACATTGGCGAAACAATGATTTTAAGATCTTGAATAATTACGAAGCAATTCATATCAAATCTATACCCCGTACAAATTAAACCGCGCGGAGCATTTGCGCTGTGACGTCACAACTTCCCACTGCCGCGGTGTGGATGAGACGAGATGCACTAAAATAAAACCAGCTATTTCAGCCGATATCGCGCTCACAGTATCTCGGACGTGGTGTATTTACGTGAAATTTAATTGAGAATACTTCGGTTTAATAAAATAAACCTGTGGATACAAAATTAAAACAATGGAGACTGGATTTATACGCGAACAGTCCGATAATTTACCAAAAGTCGACATGGCTATGGTTTTAGACTTTTTGACCAACAATCCGTTGTACACAAGTGCAGAAAAAGGCGTCAAACTTTCAGCATAAGTATTAGATATAGATAACTACCTATACTGTAGGCAATCATAATCTCACGTAATTAAGACCTAACCTCTTCCGAGAGTTACCCTTTTCATTTATTTTAGGTATCTACCTACCTACTTAAGTCAGTGCAATCCATACAAGTTTTGTTTACAGTTTTATTCAACTTCAACTATTTAAATCATAACATAAGTAACTTTGTTCCATATATTTATAAACTAACTCTTGGTAGAATCTTAATCAAAGTCTGTTCGCTAGACAAGCTCTAGTACAACCGCACGCTACCTATCATCCATCTACCATCTATCTACCATCTACTATGTGATAATACACTGCGGTACAGCCAAACGGAACTATGGAATGTAATCTTTAAAATGCAGGAAAATACATTTTGATGCGCAAACTATGAAAACAAAATCCCTTTCACTGTAACGCACTGACTGTTGTACGTGTGAGTGTGTGTGTGTGTACGCCGAGCGCATTCTGTCAGCCAGCTCCTTAGTCGGCACGAGCCCTTGCCTCCGCGGCGGGTTTTTTCAAAGGGCACCTAGCGGTACCTAAGCTGGCGACCACGCTTTTTCCTGTAAATATTGCACAGTAACGCTTGTCAAACGCGATGAACTGTCCATTAACAAACGATTTACCAATAAATCGGCATGGTTCCAGAGGTTCATGGTTCTAGTTTCTTATTCTAATGTCTTTCTTATTTTCTTATTAACCTGTAGAACTATGGCGATTTTTGCTTTCCCGCCGATTTTGTTTTTGGCTATATCTCTGAAAGTAGTTGTCAGATTCCGTAGAATTATAAAGGTGGAGATCGGCACGCTTGAGCAATATCAAGGCAAATGCCGCTAAGAATTAGCGTGACGATCGTCACCTCTGCAATTCTACGGGTTTCAGTCCAAAAAAACATATAGACATAGATTCTTACATCTAAATGGTCTTCGCAGCAATAACGTACAATTTTTTCTGATAAAGATTCTTTTCTTTTCATGATTTTGCACCACTTATTTCTAGCTTTCTTCTCCTTCGGCACCGTAAAAAATGTTTATAAAAAATTCAAAGAAAGTAATATTTTAACAGTTCCTTGTGAATTTATTTGCCAAGTTATTAAATATCAGAAAAAATATCAATACTTTCCCAAGGCTCGGTGGGCATCACTCTATAGACACTAGGAAGAAGCATAATCTGGCTTTTCCAAAAATTAGACTTGCAAAAGTAGGCACCTCTTTTGTAGGACATGGTATAAGATTTTACAATGAACTTCCAAAAGAGGTCCTTAGTTTTCCAGAAAAAAAGTTTAAATTATATATTAAGCAGGGACTCTTGAGAAAAGCATTTAATAAAATCAGTGATTATTTGGACGATAGTCCACGAGGTGTCACGAGAATATTGATCTTGGTAATTATATTACTGTTCGTTTATTTTCTAACTGATTTGTGTTTTTCAAATCGTTTGTTTTTATGTGGACCAATTTTTTTATATATATTTGTTTAATTATTATTTTGACATTTCTTTTTACATGTTGACATGAACATTTTATAACTTAGCATTTATTAGTTGATAATTTGACTGTAAAAAAGTGATAAACTAGATGAGACAGGTATATGATGTTTTGCTTAGTATTTTAAGTTACTACCACATTAGACAGGTAGACTAAGATATATTTGTTCCTCATTATATAACACAATTTCCTCCTGTCTTTTATATTTTTGTCCTTTACTTATTAAAGTTAAACACTTTGTTAGTATGTATAATAATTATATATAAGTTAAAAAGACTGTAATAGTATAAGCCATATGATGAGAAAAAATATTGCTAAAAAAAGACATGATCTTGCTAAGTTTCTTACCCTTCTTCTTAGCAAGATTAATCGAATGGCCGGATTTATGCTTACATCTATTTTTAGTTTATTTATCTATTAACTTATTTTTTCATTGCATTATGTAAGTATATAGATTCGTAGAGATTTTCGCATCGTAGAGATTTTCGTGGAAATAAGGAAAACAAAAGAATATGATTTTTTGAACATATGCAACGTATACTATGTTTGACCAAAGCGCTAATAAATACCATCAAATAAGCCCAAACTTGAAGGATCTGCTATTGTCCGTTGAGGAGATCCCGTACCTATCTTCCAGTCCCATCATAAGACCCTGATCACCAAGTTTTACCAAAGTGCTAATAAATACCAATTAAATAAACCCAAACTCGAAGGGTCTGCTGTTGTCTGTTGAGGAGATCCTGTACCCATCATCCAGTCACATCATCAGACCCTGGTCACCATGTTTTACCAAAGTGCCAAGAAGGGTGTCAGGATCGTTGTAGATGGAAATCTGTAGTCAATCATTACTTAAACCATAGTATTCAATGTATCTATGCTTAAACCTGGCTGTAGTTACTTTTTCAAGCTTAATATTAGCAAGACGTGTGTCAGGATCGTTGCAGATGGAAATTTTTAATCAGATTTAACTCATATAGTTTCTTCATATGGAAAAACAACCGGTTTCATCACGTATAACTAACCATTTGGTCAAGGAACGCCGATAAAGCAGCTAAGCAGCGTTTTTTCTCCCGACATGGTTCACAAATATTGAATTTTCAAACTGAAAACTTACTTTTATTAAAATAAAATATAGCCTTTGTTACTCAGCAAAAGTATAGCTTTTTATAAAAGAAAGAATGTTTAGAATCGGTTCAGTAGTTCCAAAGTTTAACTCAAACATACAAACAAACAAATCTTTCCTCTTTATAGTATAATAGTGTAGATGTAGATTTAGTCTTTTTACTTATGTAAGTATATACTTGGTTAGGCATTATATTTATCTATGGTCTATTCAGTTCACTTATCAACTTATTTATTAATTGCATTTTGTATAATAATATTATTATTCTAATAAGTCTTTATTTTATGCATTATGTACAACTTTATTAACCCAACTTAAATATAAGTAGTAGTTTCATAATATAATATTGTTTTTATAAAGATTAGATATGACATGTAAAATGAATTACTTTATGTATCTATTTTACAAATAAACATTTTAAATCTTTGGGTGCAGCTACAGTTGTGTTTGTACAGTTAAGCACGAACACGATGCAGTATTTATAATTTGGTTTATTATTAGTTGGCACAGCTTCCAATAAGATTCCGAAACGATATCAGCCGCCGTCCTCAGGTAACTACAAGTACTAAGTAACTGCCCGAAGCGCGAACGAACGCCCCGCGGCTGGAAGTTGTGACGTTGCAGCACTGCGACCGGCCGCGCGCCGAAATGTTTGAACACGGGCGGAAAAGTATATATATTATCGCAATTCGTAATTTATGAAGTTACTTTAGTTTTTAGCAACCTTAGTATGATTTTTAGGGTTCCGTAGCCCGACAAGAAACCCATATAGTTTCGCCATGTCCGTCTGTCTGTCTGTCCACGGCTTAGCGCAGAGACTATTTAGTACTAGAAAGCTGTAATTTGGCATTGATATAAATATTAATCACGCCAACAAAATGTTAATGATAGAGTCAGGAAACAAAGCTCCCTTACACAAGGCATTAAAAACAACTGTATAAACCCACCCTTATTCACAGAAACGTTGAAAAAATTTCATGTAAACTCTAGATACAAAAAAGTTGAAAATAAAATTAGCGACGGTGATATAAGGGGAGCCGCACAACTTCTGTTTTCTAGCGATGATATTGCCCCGGATTCACCTGAAACTCTTGCAATACTACAAAGCAAGCATCCTCCAGCCTCAGCAGCGACCTCTCTTCCACAAGCTCCACAACCTGGTGATCCTCAGATCCAGGTATTGGGCAAAGATGTTTTAGCGGCAATAATGTCTTTTAAAAATGGCACAGCTGGTGGCGTAGATGGCCTTAGCCCGCAGCATTTGAAAGATCTACTCTGCGGCACAACAGGTCAGGCAGGGGAGACCCTATTAAGTAACATTACATCCCTAGTAAATTTAATGTTAGCTGGCAAGGTAAACTGGGAAATTTCTTCCATACTCTATGGTGCTAATCTGTATGCTTTGAAAAAAAAGGATGGTGGTATTAGGCCAATAGCCGTCGGTACAACCTTTCGGCGTCTGGTCTCTAAATTATGTTGCCGACACATTACTCCAAAGCTCACAGAGTATTTGCAACCCACGCAACTCGGTTTTGGATCAAAGGGAGGTTGCGAAGCAGCTGTTCATGCCTTACGTACTTATATTGAACAAAATGGGGGTGAGGTTGTGCTGAAAGTGGACATACAAAACGCATTTAATGCCGTCGATAGAGGTGCTCTGCTTAAAGAAGTTAAAGAAGTAATACCGGAAATATTTCCATACCTATGGCAATGTTACAGCCAGTCGTCAAAATTGCTATATCAGGATCATCTCCTTTTATCCTCAGTTGGTTGTCAGCAAGGCGATCCTCTAGGACCAGCAATATTCAGTCTAGCAATCCATAAGATTATCACATCCATGCATTCAAATTTAAACATGTGGTACCTAGATGACGGTACCTTAGGAGGGGATTCTAAAACTGTACTGAATGATTTAAGAGACCTATCAGAAAAATTTCGTCTGATCGGGCTGGAACTAAATAGCTCCAAGTGCGAGATATTTATCACCGATACTGTCCCTGATACCCAAAAAACCTCAATTTATGATGATTTCAATTCCTTAGCTCCCAATATAAAGATTTTGGATAAATGCTCACTTCGCCTCCTAGGAGCGCCAATCTTGAAAGATTCCATGCCTCAGTTTTTAGACAATGAGAAATCAAAATTCTTTGACACTATTCCACATCTCACAAAAATAAATTCACACATGGCTTTCCAAATAATAAGATATTGTCTGTTCGTTCCCTGCTTCACTTTTGTTTTAAGAAGCAGCCCTATGTTTAAATTAAAAAACTTGCTATCCACAGTAGATTCACTAATTCAAGTAGCTTTAACTCGAGTACTGAACCTTCCCATTACCGATCGTTGTTGGCTTCAGGCTTCCCTTCCCATCAGATTTGGGGGGCTTGGAATGAGAAAAGTGTCCGATGTCGCGCTACCTGCCTTTTTGTCTTCTATTCACAGCACTGAGACCTTGTATAAGAAACTTATTCAGCCTTCTTTGGTTGATATTGAGGTCTCGTGCTGTGATGAAGCCAAACAGGCATGGTCTGTGGCCTGCCCGTGTGAGGACGTCCCCGATAACTTTTCATCGCAGCGGCAGTGGGATGAGCCTTGTTGCATATTGCAACAAAAAAAACTGCTTGCCTCAAGTAGGAATATCACAGAGCGAGCTCGGCTTCTTGCTGTGGCAGAGCACGAGTCGGGTCTCTGGCTCCACGCCCTCCCATCCGCCAACACCGGGACACTATTAGACGATCGGTCCTTCACCACGGCCGTCGGTCTGCGAATAGGGGCTTCATTAACTGAACCTCATCACTGCCCTTGCGGGGCTAGCGTTTGTCGGGCCGGACTCCATGGACTTTCTTGTCAGCGCAGTGCCGGCCGCTTGTCTCGCCATGCAGCCCTCAATGACGTTATCCGAAGGGCCCTTGTCTCCGTCGGTGCTCCGGCTACTCTTGAACCACCCGGAGTAGTTCGCGATGACGGTAAGAGGCCTGACGGTATGACGTTAATACCGTGGAAGCATGGGAGGCCGCTCGTATGGGACGCAACCTGCGTGGACACGCTGGCGCCCTCTCATGTTTCCATGAGTAGTAGGGCTGCTGGTTCGGCGGCGGCCGCTGCTGAGCTCTCCAAGGGGCGTAAATATGCGGCAATAGGTTCAAGCTACATGTTTACACCTTTTGGGGTTGAGACAATGGGAACATGGGGTCCAGAGGCGCGACAATTTATCAAGGACCTCTCTGTCAAGCTGATAGATACCAGCGGCGACCGGCGGGCTGGCTCTTATCTGGGCCAGCGTATAAGTCTTGCCATACAGAGAGGTAACGCGGCCAGTATTTTGGGTACTCTCCCGCAGGGCAGTGATCTGGAGGCAATCTTTTTTTTGTGATTGTTATGTGTGTACAGGTTTGCGTTTTTTTTTTTTTTTTAGGGTTATTTAGTTTCTGTTATTACATCTTCTGTTTTATTTATAGTTAGTTTATTTAAGTTTTTGCTATAAGTTGTTTAGTTTAGATATAAAATGTTATTTAAGTTAGAATTTGGGTATAATATACAGATATTTGATACAAAATGTTAAAATAAAATCTTGAAAAAAATTTTTAAGTGTACCTCTCATGCAAGTAAACTGGGGATGTTTTTTTTTCTCGTCAATCCCATATTGTGGGGTATCGTTGGATAGGACGTTCAAAAATATTGTGGGTGTGTGAAAACCATTTTTCGATTTAGGGATCCGTTCGGGAAATATTAAGCTTTAAATTGAAAATTTTAGTTTGAGTGGAGCGTCCCCCCCCCCCCCCTGCTGGCTAAACGGTTGTTTATAGAAATGTGAAAAAATTCACAGAAGTAGTATATATAATGAATTTAAAAGGAAAACTATCACAGCTAAGTAGGCTTTACAGGTTTACGAGTACAGGTCGCGCCAAACTTTTGGCCCCCTATAATGTATGGGACCAGAATTTTGGCGCGGTCTGTATTAGTAGACCAACTTATGTGTACCGGGCAACTACAGAACCCTATATTGCGCGTGGCCCGACACGCACTTGGCCGGTTTTTTAAAAATAAAACATATAAATGGAAACGGTCGGATTGAAATAAACTCGTTATAACATGTCACCGCCGCGTCTCGCTCGCCGCGCTCTCTCTCTCCCCGCCCCGCACCCACCGCATGCATCCTGCTCCACTAAGTACGTGATCACGCGTATTCTCAAAATTTTTAATTTCATATGCGTGACATTTACATGTTTAATTTTGATGAAAACATGATAGTAGCAGACATAAACCTATTATTAAACAAAAATTTCACAGTTACGATTTTTAACAGCTGAGAAATACATTATTATTAAAACGTAAAAAATTAATGTTTAATTTTTGTCTTAAATGTCTAAAAAGGCACAATATAGCTTACTAAAATACAGCCATCATAGTTACCATTTTGGATTGTATAGCTATTGAGATCAGATGAATACTGTGAAAAAAAACATACTTGCGAATTTGGTTTCAGTTTATTTTTCGATTAGGTGGATAGTATTTGAATGCACCTCAAAATTATACAAACAAAGTATTTGGTTACCTATTTTGCTTTTAGGAAAAAGTTGGGTAGTGTACGAAATCTCATGATTTTTGTAAAAACGGTTACCACCCCGAATTTTTTACATCATATATCTAATAATTATTTGGTACTTAATATTAATATCTGATAAAATAATTAAAACAACGAGTTATCGAATTATGTCCAGGTTTAGCTACTTTGACGCGCCTATAACCTTAAGGAGGCCCTAGTTCGTTCGTCTATTTTATTTCTAAACTACCCTTTGCCTGCGGCTCCACCCGCGCTTATTCAATATTTGCTCCGTTTTCGGCTTGGACGTTGTTTTATGAACACCCCTTTAGCCTATATGTTGACCAGGGTCTCAACGATGATAATGAAAAGGCACTTCCAAATCCGTTGGGTGGTTCTCGAGTTAAAAGCGTTTATTTAATCTTTTCCACATTTTCGGCTTGGGCGTTATTTTATTAACACTTCTTATAGCGTATGTGTTGACCAGGATCACTAAAATGATAGCAATAAAATAACATCCAAATCCGTTAAGTGATTCTCGAGTTAAAACGGAACAAACATAAAGGCAGACAAAAATTCTAGAAATTGTTGTTCGGAAGCAGTACAATACCAAACCATAACCCATTTCGTCTGAAAGCTAGAGATCCGTGACGGACAGACGAACAGACGGACGGACAGACGGCCAGACATCAGAGTGACATTAATAGGGCTCCGTCTTGCCTATTGGGCGCGGGTCGAAATCGAAATCTATAAAGTAATCTTTACAAATAATCTTAACATATAACGGATATCATTTGTGAAAAATTATTGTGTAAATTGATATGTGACACATTGCACCTACAAATTCTTTCATAAGGGATCAATTTACACAAAAAAGTGCTGGTTTTTCCAGCCAATATCCAAAATAGAAAAACGATCCATTCATCAGCATGTTTCATCCCCTGCTGGACATAGGCCTTTCCAAGATTCCGCCAATTTTGGCGGTCTTCCTGAAAAGCAAAGAAAAGCCCATACTCGCACACGTTGGGCAGGTGAGTGCCAAAACCCTCGCACCAGTGACGCCGCTGCCCGTCAGCAATCTGTTTTTTTATAAAGCCCGGCAATTTTGGATGGATACACCGCCATTAATCGGTCCCAGGCAATCCCACAAACAGGACCCACCTGGTTAGCTGTCCTCTTATAGTAAGTATAATAACTTCGGGAGGATTTGCGAGTAAGATAGAGGTACCTTCACAGTCGAGCCAGACACCAGCTCTACCACCTGCTATTTAATAGAAAATACTTGATGATACAGTTTTACAGTTTATCAGATAATTTGCCATCCAATTTATATGCATAGAATCCGAGTAAAAGTTAGAGCTTCTTATTTCCTTTAAAGTGACGGTCCAGATTTTGATGATATTCTTATTTTGTTTATACAATAACTGCTCCTATTCGTACAAGCTGAAATCAGAAAGACATGAGGAAAGTAACATTAATCTCTTACTTAATTGTTTGGCCACGATTACTCATTCGAAACATATCCCAGAACTAACCTAATCGTTACGACTATTAACAATTTTATCAAATGGTTCCGTACGCAAACAAATCAAAAATCACAAATACTCATGTGTATTTCTATTATCATAGCAATTCTCTTCCAAGGATCTCCTAAACACCATTATTTTTAGGGTTCCGTGCCGGAGGGGTGCCAAACGGGACACTAAGCTAAGCTAAGTTACTAAGCCTCCGCTGTCTGTATGTCCGTCCGTCTGTCACATTGGCCTACAGCTTCAGCCGTAATAGGTAGACAATTGAAATTTTCACCGAAGACGTGTAACAATGGATGGTTATATTATAAACTAGCTCTTGCCCGCGGCTCCGCCCACGCGTTATTCGGTTTAACGAAATGCTTTTTTCCGGGATAAAAACTAGCCTATGTGTTAAATTAAGGTATAAGCTATGTCCGTTACAAATTTCATCCAAATCCGTTCAGCCGTTTCAGCGTGAAAGAGTAACAAACACACACACACACACACACAAACTTTCGCATTTATAATATTATATAGTGCGATAACAGATAATGGCCACCAACACGAAAAAAAAATACGATTAGCCTCTTTTTTAACCTTATTTGTTTTAGCTCTATCTTAAAGACGGTAATACATACAGGTTTCAAATTTCACCACATTGTTGCACATACTCTAAATTAAAATTACAGTTTACTGTTTGACAGTTGTTAACTTTTTAGTGCCTCATTTTTGTGGCCTTATTATTGCTATAGTTTCTCTAATGTTGAAGTGCTTATATTTTTTTAGGGTTCCGTACCAGTATCAGAAAAAGGGCAGTTTCCTCTTAGAAGGAGTAGAGCCGTAAGCAAAAAGCTAATACAACCAAAAGTGTTGTATTTTTATCTACTAACACGCAAATGAGCAACAAATTGGAATAGGGTTTCTCATAGCCTTCCTCCCCATCCTAGAAAAGCACCCAGTTTCCCAACGAACTAGCTATACAAAGGCAAACATGCGAAACAACATCTTCGCTAAAATAATTTGTTTTGGGTTCTGTTCTACATACTTACATACCCATAAAGGGATATCTTGGGTTTTATTCAGTTAATGTAAAGTACCTATTTACAAAAAGGATTTATGTATTATCATCTGTTTACTAAGTCCATTTTTACAGCTATTGCATAAATAATTTTGGCAAGCTTACTAGCTTTATTTTTAGTACATTTTAATAAATTTACCTTTTTTTACAAAGAACCCTAAAAACGGGAAAATGATGAATCTACAGTCGTCCATTAGTGGACTTGGTAAAGTATTTTCTGTTCCGTCATACTAAGTGGAAACGAAAAAGATCTTAAATTCTTCTTCATGTTTTAGTGCTCGTTTTGCACATCTTTTACGACCTTTTATCGAGAATTAATTTTTTTAAACAATGTGCCTAGAAATTAACTATATATTGCGGTATAGAAAATCAAAAAAGTAAATTTGGACGTGAGGAGCTATGAACAGGGATTTGAACCCGGGATCTCTCGCTTACCGGGCGATTGCTTTACCAACTGAGCTATCCAGTTCTCAACACAACTTGCAAATTTACCCATGTGCTCTTCCATACCGCAACGATATGTTAAAGATACTCACTTAAGGCTGTACCTGAGCCTAGAACATGAACAAAGCCAGATTTTCGAGGGTTCTTTTGAAGAAATTAGGGGTATCTTAATATTAAAAAAAAAAAATCCCCAAATAATATTTCAGTATTAGCTAAAAACCCTCCGACCTGCTGTTTTGCGCGTAATTATTATTATTACGCGTCCTAGATAAATAGGTCGATTAGCTAACCAATAATCGCCTCTATCAAAAGATCATAAAGTATTTGACATTGGCCTTTTTGTGTTGGACGTGTAATAACATTTTTTCCTAGCCTATGCCATACTCTTAATAGTAAGCCACTTGGCGTCTAGAGGACGTTAATCTATTTAAGATGAGTCTAAGACTATTTATGCCATACATTTTCCTATAAATTCATGATTTTCACCAATCTAACAGCGTATAAAGAATTGTGCACACAATTTGTCGTGAAGGGGACTATACTGCAATAAAAAAGTCCCATCTGTAATGGACACAACTGAGTCCTCTAGGGGGAGATGGACCCACAGTCTGAACACTAATTCATTCATTAATTCATTCAATGTCCCTTAAGGGATTTGAACCCGTGACCTCCAGATCACTGGTCGAGACGTTCAAACCGATAAACCGCTGAAGTAGTCACACATAGTGTGTTGTCATTATTTTATTAAAGAAGGTGGTAGAGCTAATGCCGGGCTCGACTGTGGAGGTACCACCATCTTACTCGCAAATCCTCCCGAAGTTATTCGGGGGAGAGTAAGACAGCTCTCAGGCAAAAAAAACAGGCGGCCCACCATTGCCTGGGACCGATGGATGGCGGTATATCCATCCGCAATTGCCGGGCCTTATATAAATCAGACTGGTGGCGGGCAGCGGCGTCACTAGTGCAAGGGTTTCGGCACCGCGCTCACCAACCCGCCTGCCCAGCGTGTGTGAGTATGGGCATTTCTTCCAGGAGGACCGCCAAGAGTGGTGAACTCCTAGAAAGGCCTATGTCCAGCAGTGGACGAAGCAGGCAGGATGGATGGATTATTTTATTATGCTACTAGCCTTATTCCGCGGCCCCGACCGCGCTTATTCAATCTATGGCCCGTTTTCGGCTTGGGCGTTATTTTATAAACAGCCCTTATAGCATCTCTTCTTCTCTATACATATAAAATACAACGTCTGTCTGTCTGTCTGTTCGTTCGCTTATAACTTAAGAACCAATCAATGGATTTTGACACAATTTTCATTGAAAGATGAAGCATTTCTTCGGGAAGGTTTAAGGCTATCTATCATCATGCTATGACAAAAGGGAGCAGCGCAGTCAGAATTTTATAGAAGGCATATAGAAGGTTCACCGTCGTAGCATTGTCGATCGTCGCGGGTTCAAACCCCGACTGGTAAAATTTGTTTTCAGTTTTTATTTTTTATTCTTTTATTTTATTTTCAGAAAAAATATTTCCTTTTGTAAAAAAAATATTAAAGCTGAAATTATATTTCTTGACTGCGCAAAGACCAATAGCTAAAATATTTTTATTTTCAAGTGCTTAGAAAACGTCATCTCTGGGAAGCTATCCTGGATAACGGCTCAGAAGCTGGCGTTGAAATTGTTTGTAAGCTGGCGCTGAAATTGTTTTTATTTTAATGCACTAGATGGCGCTGCATGTTTCAAAATATCAAATTTGACGCAGTCTGGTTCAAATCAACTCACGTTAAAGTTTGTCTACACTATTATATAAAGAAGACAGATTTGTTTGTTTGTTTGTTTGCATATAATGGGTAATATCTAGAACTACGGAACTGACTTTAAAAATTCTTTAAGCACTCAATAAGATTTTTAGTTAATCGTGTGGTATGTACGCCTTGCGTAGTCGTATGTATGTAGTCTCATAGTTGGGGTTTCAATCATCCCCTGGTAAATGGTTTTTTTAGGAGACCTCTCAAGTTTAAGTTTATTTGATGAGTATTGATGAGTATTTTTGTGGAACAGGATCTAATGACGGGACTGTGGGAGGTGGGTACGGGATCTCCTCAACGGATAACAGCAGACCCATCGAATTTGGACCTATTTTATTGATCTTTATTAGCACTTTGGTAAAAAATGGTGACCGGGGTCTGATGACGGGTCTGGAAGGTGGGTACGGGATCTCCTCAACGGGCAATAGCAGACCCTTAGAGTTTAGGCTTATTTTGTTGGTATTTATTAGCACTTTGGTAAAACATGGTGACCAAGGTCTGTTGATGGGACTGGAAGGTGGGTATAGGTTCTCCTCAACGGACAACAGCAGACCCTTCAAGTTTTGGCTTATTTGATTGGTCTTTATTAGCACTTTGGTAAAACATGGTGACCTTTGCATATTGTCGTTCAAAAAATCATATTCTTTTGTTTTCCTTATTTCCCCTGAAAATCTCTTCGACGCGGGCGGAGCCGCGGGCAAAAGCTCGTATAATATATTATATTGACCAGGGTCACTACGATGATAATAAAAAAAAAACACATCTAATGGGTGGTCTCAAGTTAAAACGGAACATACATACAGACAGACAGACGTACAGAAATTCTCTTTCATTTTCTCTCTTGTTTTAGTCTCAGTACAACACATTACCCATTTTATATAAAATTTCACAAATATATTAATTTTATTATTTTTAATGTACAGACCATAAAAGTACAAAAAAAGGCAGAAGGAATTGTGTTTGGGGACCAGACCCTTCGCGTCATCTCAACCAATTTAACCTTTTCAGGGATCAGCACCTCAAGAGGAAAAACTGGAGCCCTTATAGGATCACTTTGTTGTCCGTCTGTCAGTTCGCCCGTCCACCGTCCATACGTCCGTCCGTCCGTCTCTCTGTCAAGATCCTTTATCTCGGGATCGCGTGAAGGTATCTAGTTGAAATAAAATCCATATACTCAAGTCTAGAGTCCCTTGAAGCTGTGAAAAATCAAACTTCTAAGTTAACGTAAAACGTAACAAAACGTAAAAATATATGGCCGTTTATGCCGCAAAAACGTCTATTGCGACACTCTCAAGGGAGTCCAAATTTATAACGTATTTTCCGTTGACCTAGAACTACGAAATTTGGCAAGTAATACCGTCTTATACTACAAGTATAGGGAAAAATCTGAAGACTGTACATTTGTAATTAATACATAAAAAATATAGTCTTTAACGGAATCCTCGGTGGGCGAGTCAAACTTACACTTGTCCTGTTTTTTTAACCTGTTTTGTGATTTCTTACATTTCGTAGTCGACATTGTTTGGGTTTTAGTCTCTCGACTTTACAAGTCGTGTAAAAAAATCGTTTGACAGAAATCAAAACTGCGAAGAAAATGCTAGTACAGCCACCTACCTTAAATTGTCTATTTTATCCACAGAGGAAAATAATTTCATCCGAATTCATCAACTATTCTATTATTATTTCTTTATAAAACCGAAATATTTTAATGTATGTTGATGAATATTTCAGTGGAAATTACTAAAAGCTTTCGCTTCAGCTTTATAGTGATTTTCAGTAAGCACATTATTAATCTCACTTTATCCCGTACACACGTTTATTACATCAGATTGTCACATGAAAGTAATGTCGCCGTCAATTCAGTCTGTCTAATGGCAGTTTTTAACGATTCAAATCTTTACAAAATAGGCATTAACTTGAACTTCAAGTGACTGTACATCATACATACACACTGCATTTCTACGCTTATAATATCCCTAAAATACTTACGTTACCTGTAATTGTTTTTCTTATTTTCGAATAAAAAATATATTTTACATTTAAAAAGTTAAACACAGTTCGCCAAACTGCAAAGCAGTTTGTTGGCGTGGCGCTTATAAAAACATTTTTAAAATTTTATCTAACACAGCAAAATCTTAACAATCTAATTTTATATCTAACACATAATTTATTCTTTTAATTTTAATGATATACTTTCAAGTTTTGGCTTCAGGGTGCTTATCTTTAGTTTGGTTACATCATGGTTACATTTGGTTAGGTGACAATAGTAAATGTCAATTAAGCTTTTCTAGAATAGTTATGTTTTTGAGGTTCCGCACCCAAATGGCAACACGGAGCCCATTAATGTCGCTCTGCTGTCTGTCCGTCCCGTCCAGGTCTCTCTCTAGCTTGCAAACGGAGTTGGGGTAGTGATCTGAAATTTAGATATGTTATGTAGAATGTTGGCCCAAAACCGAATATTGAATTGAAAATTATGGGGGGAAATTCAGCCCCTTTTTCATGTACGAGCATACATGAAAAAGGGGCCGAAAAAAAAAGTTATTTTCTTACCCTGACATGTGGGGTGTCATTATCTAGAACTTATTAAGTAGAGTAAAAAATTATAATATTTGAATCTCCAAAACTATGGAAACGGGGGGCCATCAAAGTCGTCAATTTTAGACCATCATTGTTACAGTGTTTTTCTCAAAAACTAAACTAGTTAGGAATTTGAAATTTTCTGTATATTATTTGCTATAAACAGTGATAGGATATTCAAATGCTTTTTGCCCCAAAGTACTAACATTCAATTGTATGGAATGGACTTTTGTATAGGAAAATAAGTATTTATTTAAACATAAAGCAGGTAACTTACTTGATGAAATAAACAACATTAAATTTGATCAAATTTGATAGGTGCTTATATAAATCATGGTGACCAGGGTCTGATGGTGGGACTGGAGGGTTGAAATGAGAACTCTTCAACGAACAACAGCAGACCTCTCGAGTTTGGACTATTGGATCGATCTTGATGAGTGCTTTTGTAAAACATGGTGACCAGGGTTTGATGGTGGGATTGGAAGGTTGAAATGAGAACTCCTCAACGAACAACAGCAGACCTCTCGAGTATGGACTATTTGATCGGTCTTGATGAGTACTTTTGTAAAACATGGTGACCAGGGTCTAATGGTGGGGCTGGAAGGTTGAAATGAGAACTCCTCAACGAACAACAGCAGACCTCTTGAGTTTAGACTATTTGATCGGTATTGATGAGTGCTTTTGTAAAACATAGTGACCAGGTTCTGATGATGAGACTGGAAGGTGGATATGGGAACTCATCAACGAATGACTGCAGAACTATCGAGCTTCGGCTTATTTTATCAGTCTCGATTAATACTTTTTAAAACAATGTGAGCAGGGTCATTACAACCTTCAAGTCCCATCATCAGACCCTGGTCACCATATTTTACAAAAATACTCATCAAGACCGATCAAATAGTCCAAACTCGATAGGTCTGCTGTTGTTTGTTAAGAAGTTCTTATTTCAACCTTCCAGTTTCATCATCAGAACCTGGTCACCATGTTTTACAAAAATACTCATCGAGACCGATCAAATAGTTTAAACTCGAGAGGTCTGCTGTTGTTTATTGGGGAGTTCTCATTTTAACTTTCCAGTGTCATCATCAGACCCTGGTCACCATATTTTACAAAAGTGCTCATCAAAACCGATCAAATTGTTTAAACTTGAGAAGTCTGCTTTTGTTCGTTGAGGAGTTCTTTTTTCAACCTTCCAGTCTCATCTTCAGACCCCGTCCACAATGTTTTACAAAAATACTGATCAAGAGAGATCAAATAGTCTAAATTCGAGAGGTCTGCTGTTGTTCGTTGAGGAGTTCTCATTTCAACCTTCCAGTCCCATCATCAGACCCTGGTTACCATATTATACAAAAGTACTATTAAAAACCGATCAAATAGTTTAAACTCGAGAAGTCTGCTGTTGTTCGTTTGGGAGTTCTCATTTCGACCTTCCAGTCCCATCATCAGACTCTGGTCACCACGTTTTACAAAATTACTCATCAAGACCAATCAAATAATACAAAACTTGAGAGTTCAGCAATTGTCCGCTGAGGAGATCTTATGTCCACATTCCAGTCCCATCATCAGACCAGTTCATGAGCAAGATAATGAGACCTATTCTGAAGCAACATGTCTCAATCTGACGTTTGTAAAAAGTGCTCTAAAATGAGTTAGAGTGACCTAAAATTTTATGGTATTCTGAAGCTGGCGTTTACGAACGTCAAATTAAGATTGTTACTAAATTTACGACACTTTAACGATGACAGCTCTAAAGCATTCAACTTAGGGTTTTTGGTATTTTTGTGTTTATTATAAATTTTAGTTTTGTTTTAACATTTTCAATGGTATATTACATAAAAAAGCGGTAGGCTAATTTGTAATCTTAGATATTCTTCCAAATTCGTAGTGGTAGGCCAGCCCTGCGAGGACATCTCCTTGAAATAGAGCTGAACGGCGTCTGCTTGCTGACCCAAAATCTGGCACAGAAAGGTGAGGTGGACCTTGTTGCGATCCCTGCTTTATGTCTCATGGCATCAGTGGCAGCACAGTGAAGCAGCACATGTTCCACTGTGTCTTCCTCGTTTAAGCACCCTATACATAGGGATTTTCAGTCACACTTGTAGTGAAGAGGTGTTATATTCAGTCTGTTTAAGCTATAAGTACTTTGTTGGTTTGTTGTTTGTTTTAGGTACCATTAATCTTGACAGCTGACGGTCATTTCCGTGCCATATATCTTTTGTTCTGCTCGGTAAGAGACCCCACTGGTGAATTTTCATTCGAAATTATGTAATACATAAACAGATTTGGAATAAAAATTTATAATAATTATTATTATTTTAGTTTTTGGCTTCAGATGATGTGTTTAATTTCTAACTCATTTAATTCCGCCAATGTCACGTCATAAGCCAGAGCACGGTATTTGTGAAAAATAATTATAGTCCGGAATTTTGTATCCTGTAAATCCTTGGAATGATGACTATGATCTACAACAAAATATAGAAGATGATCAACATTATATACAATATACATACAATGATAGGTAGGAAACTAATTAATTATACACTCATCCATCCATCCATCCATCAGCCTGTTTCATCCACTGCTGGACATAGGCCTTTCCAAAATTTCACCACTCTTGGCGGTCCTCCTGGAAGAAATGTCCATACTCACACACGCTGGGCAGGCGGGTTGGTGAGCGCGGTGCCGAAGCCCCTGCACCAGTGACGCCGCTGCCCGTCACCAGTCTGTATATAAGGCCCGTAATTATACACTATGAGTACCTAATATGACATATATAACTAGATAAGCTAAAATAAAATAATAGAACAAAAAAAAAGAATTTTACTCCTATTCATACTTATTTGCAATTTAATATTGTTTATTGAGATGAATTTCGACAAAGCGTGCACAAAGGAAGTGTCAACAAGGCTCAATAAGAAACTCATGTTAACAGGACGAGGAATTGTGTCAGGAAGAAATCTAAGGTAAATAACCTCGAAATCGAAATCCAAAAACTTGTGACCAAGGAGAATTTATGACTTTTGTTTTTTTATTTTACTAGCCTGGGTCTACAATCATTATGATAAATTGTAAAATTTTAAAAGAACAACTCCAAATTGGATTTTTTATTAATAATTAGCCACATAAACATTAATTGTTATTGTTTTCATAGTTAAAAATCATTTAAACTAAACATTTCTAAGCCAAAAGGGTTTTTTATTCATAAACCGGTAATTATCGATGAAAGTTTAGCTCTAAACGACCACACATACAAAAAAAATTTCATCAATAATTTCTTCTGTGAATTCAACTTAGAGCATCTTAGGAACCTCTAAAAAGTGACTTAAATTTAGGGTTGGTTGCTATTCAGAATACCAATTTGCTAAGGAGTGTCCTAAAATTGTGACTTTTAGGGCGCTCTAAATTTAGGTGTGTGCCACACAGAATAGGTGTCAATATGGTGCTACGTGTATATACGTGATAATATGTGACGTAAGAACGCTTGAATAATTACCTCGACTTCTAAAAGTAAGTTTATTTTTATTAACAGATAGAAAAATATAGGTAGTAAAAGCCGCTTCCATATGATGTTAGCTTTTCGTTCATAAGTACCAAAATAGCATCGTATTATCCTATCACTGGCTATAAACCATAAATACTGAAAATACCGATTTTTATATAGGTACCCGAAAACTTGACCAACTTGATTTTGAAAATTTTTATACAGTTTCTAGATAATGATAAGTTTGTAATTCTTCTTTATTCATTATAATCAATAAACTTGGTTTTTGTGGCCCGCACCAGAAATGCGTAGAATTACTTGAAGAATAAATGTGGTGAAGCCCATAGCTTAATACATTTTTTAAGGTTCAAACCAGTAGAGCTTCAGGTACTATAGATAGACACTGAGTAATGACACATCATTGTAAGAAAACCGTTAACTCTGAACAGAACAGGCGACAAAAGTTAGTTATTTGCATGTGGAATCTAGCCATACTATATTAAAATTTCAACACAAGGATACATTAATTTATGAAGCCAAATTTTTACTGCAGGCTAAGTTAATGATCAGTATCACAGACCGATTGCACTTTTTGCTAATTTTGCAAAATAAAATGTTGACCTCCCATAGTAATTGACTCGGGGTTGGGCTTGAGTTTGACGGGAACACAAAAAAAATATGAATTTCACAAAAAAAGGTCATCCAAGGGCGGTGTATGTTTGTGTTTCCGGCGGCCCACTACGCGCACCGCGCCGCTTGACGCCCCGCGTCTCCTTGTTCGTCACCTTACATATAAAGTACAGATAGCGCGCGAGTCATTAGTATAGAACGCGCTATACACAGGTTGAAAATAAACCTCCGAGGTACAACAAAGAAAACTGTTTTATGTTTGATCAAAAAAACACACGTTTTGTTACTTTTGTCATTCATGATTCATAATATAAAAAAAGATATTGACCGTCAAAAGAAGCACTAATACTCCGGTGACAGAAAATACGCTCTTCGAAGCCGAAACTACATAGCCTTATGTGCATTATTTATCGCCAGGAATATGTACTGTCTATTGTCATTCATATGTCGCGTCGCGTAGGTTAGCCATTCATCCGAAATTTGGGAACTTTTTTTAAAGGTTTTGTGTTCTATTGGTGATTCTGATTCATAGATCTCAATAAAGCTACGGGGTTTATTTTCAACCAGTATACATACAGCCGTTTTCTCTACGCATATAGCACTATACTTGCAGGCGAGCGAGGAAGGTGTTGGGAGGTGCTCCCGCCCTTCATCTCAGCCCCCGACTGCATTCAACTCGCGTGATATGATATCGGCAGGTTCAAGCTGACTGACCCAATCAGTACTTTTTCAAGGATCCTCGATAGATAAAAATACTCTTAAAGAAGTTTAAGAAGTTGAGTACGATAGTAAATATTTGTAAAAGGGTAATATGCAAAACATCTTAGAGCTTCCAATAAATGTCTCTCTGAATGTCGATAAACACTGTAGCACTAGGTCGTAACCATCCGATAAGCTGGAAATAGTGTCACATAAAATAAAATATATCGACGTTTTTACATCCACTCGCTTACGCTAGAGCTAGAGAGAGAAGAATAATATTTGTAAACAATACTCTCAACTAGAAGAGCCACCTGTTAAATAAGTCAATTTAAGGCGCCTAGGCACGCCACCGTTTTAGTACAAAGTTTAATAATCCGTTTCTCTGTTGTTTCTCGTAATAGACCAAACTATATGACCTCCATCATCTGGTGCTGGTATTTTAAAAGGCACTATTTTGCCAAAATTTTGAATATTGATTTTGTTTTAAAGATATTAAGCTGGACAGATTTACATACAAAGTTGTTTTCTTGCCTCAGATTGTACATATATAAAAATTTAACATTTCAGCCACACAGCGACTTTGTAAATGCCTGTATTAAACTATTGAGGTATATACCTTTAATCTATAATGAAAAACAACAGAGAAACGGGTTTTCAAATTTTGTACTAAAACGGTGGCGTGCCTAGGCGCCTTAAAGAACTCTTCTGAAAGAGTAAATGATATTAAAAGTGAAATTTCACTACTAAATCAAGTACTTAATAAAGACTGACGCTTTTTCTAAATTTACTAATTCACTCAGCCTAAAAAAGTTGTGAAGTTAATTACAAATCTTGGTACTTTTTTGCTACCATAAACTTAACTTAAAATTACTCGAAATTTATGTTTCGCCGAAATATTACTTGAAAGAAAACTACTGAAAGGAAAAAAAAATACTGCAATATGACAAAAAAAATTACTACATTATGTACAAAAATATAAAAATAGCCGTTTTGATCTCAGTTTTTTTTTCTCGTGAAGAAAACATAGTCAGCTCTACTTTTAATTTATTGTAGGCTTAATTTAGTATCATATATTTTATTAAAATAATAATAAATAAAAAAAAATATGGTTTAATTTTTCATCATATAAAGTAAATTTTCTTAGCTTATCGATACCGTCCTTTGTTTTGTATTTTGGTGGGGTACTCAAAATTAAGTGCGTAAGCTTTAATAGTACATACAAGCACTACTCCATTTTTAGATTCATCTCGTATCACTGCGCTGATTTGAGCTTTGCAACCATTTGCTTTAAAACCACAGGAGAAGTGTAATAAAATAAAACATAAGACAGATAGGAGTGTTACAATCACATGTGTTATAACCACATACAGACAGAGTGTTTAGAATAACGCAACAAAATCTAATATAGAGGATGATACAAAATAACACTCTTAAAACGAGGAACCTTTTGGAGAGTTACTCAATTATAAGTTCGCGTCACAAAAGTCCGGGGAAAACGGCTTAACCTTCCAGTCTGTAACTTTGTTTGTCCATAGTCCAAAAGTATCAAATTTCACAGAAGTTTCAGATTTCCTTTTAATTTTATTCTGGTAAGTAGGTAAATAGGATTTCACAAAAAGTTGTCCATCCATATTTTATTAGAAAGATGGCATAAATACATTTTAACAAGAGTTTGCCCAAATGTTTAAATTATCTTAAATCTAATAAGAAATTATAATTAACATAAAATATTCAATAAAATTGTCTACAAAAGTGTCTGTCAAAAGTCTGCACATTGTTTTGAATTTTTTCAATATTTTATTTAACCATTTTGTCGCCGTAATCAATATTTATATCCATGCCAAATTACAGCTTTCTATTACTAATAGTCTCTAAGCTAAGCCGCGGGCAGACGGACAGACGGATATGGCGAAACTATAAGGGTTCCTTGTTGGACTACGGAACCTTAAAAATAGACAAAAATTTGGCAACAGTTCAATTAATACTTAAACATATTTGCATTTAGATTATGTTTTTATTACGAAACCCATCGCTTTGGAATGCTCCAAATATAATTATTAGAGTGCATTACAAACTAGAAAAGATAAATTGGGAACAAGAAACTGAAAAAATTCCTCAGGCCAGGATTTGAACTTGCAACCTCTTGTTATCAAGACAAGCGCGCTACCAATTCTTGTCTTTACATTTGTTTGTAATTTATCTTTTCTAGTTTGTAATGCAGTCTACTAATAATATTTGTATTTGCCAACAACTTCAACAAACTAATGGTGACTTTCTCGAGGTAAGTTTTATGCATCACGTTACCTTTAACGGATGTCTACCAAAAGTATTCGTACATTGTTTAAAACATAAACCGACATTCTACACAAACTACCTTTTAGACGCTACTTTTATGGCGAAGTCTACTCTCAACTTAGCACAAAATAAAGTAGTTTATTGGAAACACTGCTGCCTTTGACTTACCCAGACAATCTTGGTCTTTACATAGAAAATGTGGATGCAATGAGAAAATCATTATTTTTGCCAAGCGGAAATCAGAATTTCTATAACTACGAGTATCTTTAGATTATTAAAAAGTTATTAATAGTTTAAGGAGAGTAGATAAAATAATAACGTCATCAAAACTCGAGTGCTGATGATGAAAAAGTTGGAAGCCGTAAAATTCTTTATCAATGCCTGCTAAAGTGAATTACTTTTTTGTACGATTATGACCTTTATACAGTTATAACAAACACTGTATACGTACTTTTGTCTTTTCTTTATTGCGACTTAGTTTCCTTTGTTTATTTTCCTCTTGAAATCATTTGTTATGAAGATTTATTTTTTGGGTTCTGCCAAGAAAAACCCTTACCGGTGTTTTGTTTATCGGTCTGTAGCGGAAGAAAAGTAAAAAATAACGAGATTAAGATGGTTTATGAAATATTTTTAAGGAACCTTAATATTTTTTGTCGCTAGAAGACAGTTTAAGGGAAGGTCACGCTTGCATCAATGATTGTTACTCATTGTTTCCATAGAATCCAAAAGATCCGTTACCTCTCTAATGTTCCAGAAATTAAATTTATTATTATTTTTAGATTATTATTTAAAAAACGCAACTTTGGGACTTCATAGAAGCCAAAAGATCCGCTACCTCCTAGACGTTCCAGAAATTAAATCACATAATATTATTATTTAATAATAACAAACTTAAATTAAGTAAGTTTCATAAATATTATTTAAAAAAAACTAAACTAAAAACTATAATGTAAAATAATGACTTTAAATTAATAATAATATCTAAATTATATCTAAACTAAACATTATTAGATTATTATTTATAAAGAAACGCAACTTTGGGAGTCCATCATAAAAAAATTAAAAGCTATGCTCTTGTCGGTGAAGTCTTCTCCATTCACTTCTGCACTCCGCCTTCTATTTAACTTCTTGATACGACACGACATTTACTTTTTCTTTCACTTGATCCATGAATGTTTCATGAATGGCCTTCCTCTGTTTTTTTCCCCTCCACTTTTCCCTCGATGATGTTTTTAATGTAATTGTCGTGTCGTATCAGATGTCCAAACATCTTTCCCCTTCTATTATCCATAGTCTACATCAAATCTTGCTTTTCATATACAATCTGCAGGACCTCTTCTTTTCCATCCAACTAATTCTTTCCATTCTTTGCCAACACCACATTTCAAAGGCTTCCAATCTTTCTCTGTCACATTTTGTCATGGTCCATGTTTCACATCCATATAGAGCAATGCTCCAGATATATACTTTTATAAGACGTTTCCGGATATTCCACGATATGTGGGCTTTAAAAAGTTACTTTTTGTTCTATTAGTTTTGAATTTAATTTAATTATTTAGGTTTTGTTGGAGTGTTTATTTGTGTTGTGCTGGGTGGTAGAGCTGATGCCAGGCTCGACTGTGGAGGTACCACCACCTTACTCGCAAATCCTCCCGAAGTTATTCGGGGGAGAGTAAGAGAACAGCTCTTAGGCAAAACCAGGCGGCCCACCATTGCCTGGGACCGATGGATGGCGGTTTATCCATCCCCAATTGCCGAGCCTTATATAAAACAGACTGGTGACGGGCAGCGGCGTCACTGGTGCAAGGGTTTCGGCCCAGCGTTTGTGAGCATGGGCATTTCTTCAAAGAGGACCGCCAAGACTGTCAAAATCCTGGAAAGGCATATGTCCAGCAGTGGACGAAACAGGCTGATGGGTGGATGGGATGGAGTGTTTGTTGTTATTAAAGTTTTAAATTTATTTTTATTGGTTTTTAGAACAATTTCTTAAAATAATAAATCCATAGCTACTACTAATTCTTCTTAAGTTTTGTATCATTTAAGTTAAATTTTAATTCTCCTAACTGATCTTGACTTTCCGCAAGCGCTGCAATGTCATCTGCAAAACGAATGAACAGAATTTTTGTTCCATTAAACTTGACTCCTTTTTCCTGACTCTATTAGTTTTCTAACTGCACACTCTATAAAGATGTAAAATATAAGAGGTGAAAGTGGACACCCTTTTCTTACTCCTTGTCTTATCTTTGCTTTTCCTTTCTCTTCTCCTATTTGTACTATTGTTTCTTGGTTTTCGTATAATTCAAATATAATTCTTCTGTCTGTATGATCTAATCCGGCTTGTTTCAAAATAGTCATCATGTGTTTCCAACTAGCTTTGTCAAATGCTTTTTCTTAATCTATAAAGGCAATATGCCTTGGGAGTCCATAGAAGCCAAAAAATCTGCTACCTCCCAGACGTTGCAGGTTCCATTTCAAAATCCATGAAAATTTTAGCGCGTATAATTCGCAGTGCTCAGATTTCTCCGTAAATTCCTTCAAAGTTTAACAGTGGAAATGTTGATGCATGTACATCAATACTATTACCAGTGAAGTTTGGACAAGAAGTTTCAGCTGAAACGAGGTTGTTTACTCTGAGGCTTTCAGTATATCCGTTAAGTTATTTGCAACCGTGTTCGTGCTCAACTTTGTGCTTGAAATGTTTTGTGATAGTTAGAAACAGATATTTAAACTGTATTGAATTAAGAAGTAAAAATTGTAAATTTATTTAAATTAAATTTCTTGATTAAATGTAAATTTATTTCATTTATATTACATTTATGTAAAATTGTTAAACTATTGTATGGGAGAGTATTGTGCTTTCATCATAATTCCATGTGCTCAAAATTTTATCTATGAAAAGTATAAAACTCGAAATGCTAAAATTTTTAATTGAGAGAAACTCAAAATTATTAAAGTCAATAATTCACTTTTTATTTTTTATTATCTAAAATCATAATAAGTTGTGTATAATAATATAGAAAATATTTTGTTGCGCACACAGATTGCATCCAGTGCTATAATTTTGCAAATTATAATGATGTATATCATTTTCTCAAAAATTTGCGGCCATTAGCTTAGACCCTCCTTGAAATTGTATCAAATTTATCCTGTAGAAAATGTATGAACATACAGTAAAACTTTATCATGGTTTGTAGTTCCCGTGCCCTTTTTAGGTTCCGTACCCGAAGGGTGCCAAACGGGATTTACTTAGCCTCTGTCCGTCCGTCTGTCACAGGGGTCTTCAAACATAATAGGTAGCCAATTGAAATTTTCACAAAGTACATGTTACTATAGCTTCTATCATGACAAATATTAACAAATATTTCATTAACAAATGTTTCCAAATAATAAACAGCGTGTTTATGCATAGCGCCATCTGAGACGACTTCTCTGACAGCTTGTCAACCTTTTTGTACAGAGGTTCATTGTTGAGCTGATAGCTGGCGCTAATAGTAGCTTGTCAACCTTTTTGTACCATAATGTTTTTTTGGTTCCATACCCGTAACATGTGGTGGTACAGAACCCTTTGTGCGTTAGCTCGACTCGCACTTAGCAAAATTTTATTAGTTATGCTGTGGCCGGACGATGGATACCGTAGCGTCACAAATAGGATTTGTTTTTGACGGTACCTAATCAAAAGATAGACCAAAATTTGTATCCCCTTGTGTTATGGAACCGTAGCAACCTCCTAAATAAATAATCACGATTTGTTTCGTTTTTTTCACGTCCCTTGTAATTTCTATGATCACAAATTCCAGAAAGGGAAGCAGCAGATTATGGCACATTACTCATCTGATTTATGTTGGTGACGTGAAGTGTGGGATTAAAAAAAGGATAATGTGAAATCTACCGGTACTTACAAAAAATGTTGTCCTGATATATGGCTGTTGCGGCTTTCCACAAAACTGGCCTGGAAATGGTTGATTGTTTGTTTTTCCCTTTTGCATCATTATAAAAACTGATCTGTGTAACTAAAATTTGATAAATAAAGCTATTTGGAGATATTATTTATAATAAGTCTCCAACTAACTACAACAGTCAAGTCATCCCAAGATTGGCTGGAAGAAATCGCATTGAGTGATAAGTCCGCCCTTGTACATCATTATGTTACAGAAAAACACTGTTTTTCTTTCTTTTGAATGTCTTTTATGGTACAATAAGGTGTCAATACATTCATTCGTTCATTGTTAACGGCAGTTCTTGCCACAGGCAATAATAAAAGATATATAGGTACCTATAAACAATGACGAACAGATACTTCCAATATACGTGAAAAAGAAGTCTATAAAAAAAAAAGTTGCTGTAAAGAAAGAGTCCATAAGGCGACAACTAAACTGATGACCTTTGTGTGTGTGTCTCACTTTCTCACGCAACTCGTCCCATACTGATGTCTCTGTTGCTCAAGGGGGAATCAAGCTGCAAACCCGCTTAAATTTACTTAAATAAATAACTACAATTATTATATTTACAATTCTTTAAAAGTAATCAAGGGAACTCATATGTAGTTTTAATATTTTCAATTTGACTAAATTTCAATTTGTTTCTTTGCATACCTATTTAAATAATGGATTTATTTAGTCTTAATTTGAACCTTTATTGTTATTTATTGAGGTATAATTTTTGATATAAATCTAAGATTCTAATCAAGGCTCATCATTCCAGATGATATTCTGTAGATTCTATTATTTTTCTCAAAGAACATCTGAATTAATCTGGTCCTTAATAAGGATATCACAGCCTTCTGCTACAATCTTCCCAATCTTCCTATACCATTATCACCTTGAGTCCAATGTATTCTAGACGTAAATGCGGTTGATCTTATAGATCAGAATTTGATTTGCGATCTGTAGCCATCTTCAGTGCTTATATCAAGTATTCTGTCACAAAACGTGTACACAAAATTAATCATCTGTCGCTTTTAACATCTGTCATAAAATATGTATAAAAAATAAAGCATCTGTCACTTTAACATCTGTAGCAAAAAAATATATTTTCCAACACAAGTAAAAAGATTTTATTACAATTACTTAAATATAGCTTATATGTTTATACAAAGTGACACAATTATTTAATATGCAGTAGGTACACAATTATAAGGAAAAGGAATAAAAGATCTCGAGTTAAAGTTAAGTATAACAATAAATTATCTGTCACTTTTGACATCTGTCACGTAATCTTTCTAAATAAAGCCAATTTCACTTTTGACAACTGTCACAAAATCTGTGCAAAAATATCTGTCACTTTGACATCTGTCACAAATATGTGAAATAAAATAAACCATTACCCAGGTGAACGTCTAGGGCGGGCATATTTTAATGCACCTAAGAGAATCAAGTGTACAAAACAGTATGTAGATACTTAATGCACCCAGGTGATTTAACCCAGGTTAATTAAGTCTACAGGTATTTTTAATACATCTGGGTGAATCAGTATAGTATACTAAATTCACCCATGTAAATTAACCCAAGTTAATTAAATCTACGGCACCAAAAATTTAATATTATAATTAATATCAACACATTCAAACCACTATCTTGTCACACCCGTCTTTTTTCGTCGTTTCACAGCAGTATAACAAAAGCAAAAAAGGACAAAAGGATTAAAAGGTAAAATAATTTTCGCTCGTGGTGTTTAATTTGAATTTGTGTGTAGGCAAGCGTCGCTAAACCTTAAACGGTTAGTGAGTTCCAATAAACGTGTCGCCAAATTGAATGTCTGTGGTCGCCAACGAGGAAATTAATGAGAGGTTATAGCCGCAAAGCTTTAATATATAATTATAAGTTATAGTTTCAACTGTCTTATAGCGGTTGGCGATTTTATATAATTATGTAATTAATTGACTCTAAATAAAACTACATCTTCTACTTATCATACCATATTGAACCACTTTTCCAAATGCGAACATGAGCAAATCTAAAATCAAAATCAAATAATAAAGAAGTAAAAAGTTGTACAAAGTTTAAAAATTTTTTAAATGAATAATATGTTTTTCTAGCTTTCTTTTAAAACATGGTTTCCTTAATTATCATAGTCGTATAGTTAAATAATTAAAAAACAGGACAAGTGCGAGTCAGACGCGCTCACTTGAGGGCTCCGTTAATGACCTTATTTTTGTGATTTAATTACAAATGTACAGTTTTCAGATTTTTCCCTATAAATGTAGTATAGTACTTGTCAAATTTCATAGTTAATTGGAAAATACCCTATAAACTTTGATTCCCTTGAGAGTGTCGAAATATATGTTTTTTGCGGCATAAACGGATGTATCTTTTTCTTACGTTAACTTAGAAGTTTGGTTTTTTCACATATTTAAGAGACCTGTCCGAGTATATGATTTTATTTCAACTCGATACCTCCACCCGTATCCGAGATAAAGGGTCTTGACAGACAGACGGACAACAAAGTGATCCTATAAGGGCTCCGTTTTTTCCTCTTGAGGTATGGAACCCTAAAAACTACCAGTGTAAAAGAGACAAAGTTATGCGAGTAAGTGGAATGTACGCGTTGTTATCGCTTACTCTCATAGCATTGTCTCTTTCAGTCTGGCCAGCACTTGCACGCAGGGCCTTTAGATTAGAATGCAGTCGTTTTCTTAAGTCTTTATAATTTGCACTGTTGCCTACAGAAACCTGCATATAAAAATACCTAACAATGTTTGTTTCAATCAAAGTATCAAACTTGGCCAAACAAGGTGGGGTAAATTTCTAGCTCAATATCTCATCAACCGATCCCGGCTCATTACTTGCTGGACAATGGCTGACCGACGAAGTGGAATTGATGCACCAGTCGACTGTAAACTACCCTCGAACTGTATCATGTTATAATGTGCTTTTTAGCCTTGTACGTGTACACGGTTGTATACATTTCGACGTAAATTCGGTGAACGTCGTCGTCCCGGCGGGCATTCCACAAAAATTGCGACATAAAATTCATTTAGTACTTCTGAAAGCTTCATACTCCTGAAGTTCAAAAGCTACAAAACTGTATAACTATCGTTGTAAAAATCCATTCGGCAACAACACAAAATTAAATGTTTAGCCCGCCCTTCACCCCCGCAATGACGTGTAGACTGCGGGAGAGAGCACTAAAAAATAAATGTAATCATGCAATTCGTGACAATTTATGACGCACAATTTTCAGGTACAGATGACGATCGTCACACCTGGGCAATATCAAAGTAAACGCTAAGAATGAGTAGTCATTTTATTATATTATATAGTAATACGGGTGTCGTTGGAAAGCTAGAAAGATGAGCAACAAAATATATATATATAGTTGTGGGTTATAATTTGAGAGCCAAATTTTACGCCTACCCGCTTTTTTTAAATATAATTATAGACAGAGTTATATTATCTTTTTTTATAATTTTCTGCAATATCATAGAATTTGAATAGACATATTTATGTAGTATATAGGTATATACATATCTAAACTTTCTCCCGGAGAAAGTACCTACATCCTCCAATAAAAAAAAAATTACAGTTTTCTGTAGGAAATTTAATCTAGTTTTAGAGAAAGAAAACCGCATTTGAATCTGACAACTACTTTTGGAGATATAGTCAAAAACAAAATTCGCGGGAAAGCAAAATTCTTCAGATTAAAATCAAAATAATAATAAAAATCTGTTCGACCAATAATTTTATTAGTGTTCTCAGAAATACACTGCATTTCTTTAGGCTCTGTGTCTGTTTAGCAGCCTTACACTTGTCGTACAAACCCCTGCCCCGCGCCACGCATTGTATGTAATAATAAGTACTACACGTATTGGTATATAATGGTTCCATCACAAAAAGAAAAGCGGTGTCAAAACATTTCGCTCTATTATAACTCGAGAATGGAAACTTTCCACGATAATACATACATAATTAGATTTTCTCCATCCATTACTTATTTCATTTACACGTTCCTCCACCCCTTCAAATTAGTCGTTGAGTCTCTCTTCATTATTGTAAGTAACTTATCTTTACCAAAATATATGCTTAATAGGTACGAGTATATCGACATTATAATAGTAGTTTATGAAACTGGTACATAAAAAGGTTACTAAAAACACGAGTGTCAGTTTAAAAAACGAGTCGTAGGCGTGTTTTTTTAATAGTACGCGAGTGTTTTAATACCTACATAGTTATGTATAGTTTCATACACTACTTTATCCAAACTCATGCCTACTAGCCTGTTTTCATTATTTTTGTAAATTTGTCGTTAGTCATTTTCGATTATTCTTGTAAAAGCTTGTTGTAAAAGTGTTAGTAATTTCCGTCGTTATTTCCAGAATGTCAAGTGGAGTCAAATATCATCACCATCCCTGCTGTAAGTAATTTTAGGGCAAAAGAATTATTCACAGTAAGTAATCAATCAATTTCCTCG
This sequence comes from Ypsolopha scabrella, assembly GCA_910592155.1. NCBI lineage: Eukaryota > Metazoa > Arthropoda > Insecta > Lepidoptera > Ypsolophidae > Ypsolopha > Ypsolopha scabrella. The sequence continues at coordinate 9,909,176 of OU342969.1, forward strand.
AAAACTATGGCGCAACAAACAGTTCATCCACTGACAGACCGAGTCCAACGCGCCGTAAGCCATAGATAATACCTTGCTGAAAATAAGGTTGAACTGTATCCTCGTCACCTACTACGTACAGTATTGGAGAACATTACATAAAAAGCTCATTGGTGTTTGATATTAAACCTCAGACATGGCTGTATGGGCTAAGTTCCCTTTGCCTTCCTAGTTAGTATCACAATATCACATGCACTGTTATCTCAGAAAAAAATATTTTTTAGCAATATATTGTTCGGAGACCTATACTAAATTTTTTTTTTCTATTTTAGAGACGTTCATGAAAATAATTTTTCATTATGCCAGTAGTTTTGAGTTCGTAATGAGGAATGAGGATTTTACGATATGAGGTTAGATAATATATAGTAGATTGCAGCGAGGGCTCTAATAACACGAGTGCAATTAAATTTCACTTTTGCGAGATTCATAATCTGCTTTTCTTTCAACTTCCAAATAAAGAGCTGAAGTCAAAATAATCCCAAAAATGTTTATTTAGTAAAATTAATAGTTACGTTCGTACGTTATTCGATAGCTCACTGAGATAAACCAAAAATACGCTCTCGGAAAATGATTTCACCCGTTTTTCCGTTTTCTGAGTGATGATATACTCATAGATTTTCTAATATTAATCATTGGATTTTGGAAGCAAAAGATTATTATTACTTCTATTGCCACATTATTTATTTTTTCAGGTGTTAATATGTCGTCACTTTCGCTACTAAAATCCATTTTCAAGAAGTCGAGCCGGACTCGCACACAAAGGGTTCCGTACATGCCGCTAAAATGGTAGTGCCTGACAAAAACTTTGGCACTGTCTGCGTATGAAACTCTACTTTTTATTATTTTTTGTTTTTTAGGTACTATAGAGTATTTCGTACAATCTGACTAAATTGAAAACTTGTATGTATTTCCGTCTTTAAGTAAGAGGCAAAATCATTAACGTTTAAATAATGCAACTTTTTTCGAGGTTTCTTGTCCATAACAGTTTTTTTTTTTTTTTTCCTTTCGTCCCTTTCAGGGACAGGCAAAGGTATCTAGGACACAGTTTTTTTTTTTGACTTGATAGAGGAGATGGAGCACGTATTGTGTGAAAAATAAAACTTTTTACCCATTACGGTTGAAGCTGCAGAACCCCGTGACAGACGGACGGACAGACAGACAGGCAAACGGTGGAGGCTTAGTAATACCATGGATGATTTTGTCTATGGTAATAGGGTCCTGTTTGGCACCCTTCGGGTACGAAATCCTAAAAACGGAAACTTCTAGTAAAACTTATATCTTTGTCTTTATTTCCCTGGCATACCCTAAAAACAGATATGCCGTTGTAGATGCAGAATTTTGTCTAACTTGTCAAATAGTCGGAAAAACGGTGATTGAAAATATTTTTTCAACGCACTTGCTTATAAAGCGGCCCTTATTGCAACGTTATTAGGGTCATAATGCAAAATATTAAACACGCGTGTTTTTTACTTTACATCATCGCACTAGTGTTTTTTTGTTACAGTATATATTTTAAACCTTAGCAAAGAGTTTTGATGTCTTGATAAATAGTAAAGTTTTTGCAAATAACTAAACTTTCTCAGTCAAAATGTAACAAATAATCATTTAATTTTATAAAATTATTTATTTTTATCAACAATATAACTCTAATCTTCGTTGTAAATATATAAATATTCAGTTTGTTGATATTTTATATTTGGCTGTTTGGCCGGTGCGTCAGTGCCTCTACTTTCATCTGCGCGAGCATGTGATCTGGAAGTTGGCAGTCTTTCCTTGTGCCCTAGATAGACGTGACGGAAATAAACTCTTTCAGTTTGATTTGTTTGTAGGCTGCATTCAGTTTGATCTTCGGACGACATCCGCCTACCACTGACAGCAGGACAGTAACAAAGCATGTGAGGTGACTGAAAGCAGCCTACAAACGCATCAAAGTCAAAGCAGTTTATTTTCGTTAAGTCGGCAACTTGCGCGCAGAGAAAAAGAAGGTTCCATGCAACCTTATACTTTATTCCGCTAGATTGAAACTTGAGATAGTTTGAAGGACATCTATTCGGTAGTATTAGGTAGCATTAAAGAAGAATTTTTAGTACTACATTTCAAGTAGATTATTGCATTATTTCAAATACTCGTCAATAAAGGTCATCCTAGAACAAATGAGGGAACCGTTGGACTCGACAGACAAAGGACAACCTTTTTGAACCAGATTGTTTTTCTACCCCTAACCTTTTTTTTATTCCTGCATAACCTTCTGAGAAGCACCACTTCTTATATATTACCTATAGATTTGCACTTGAATCGTGCCAAGTATAATCTCGTTTGGTTCCTTACTTTCCTTCTTATAGATTTCTTTTACTTTCTAGGTTTTCATTTTCATAAATTCAAAAAATTTCAAAAATTTATTAGCTTTTCAGCTAATACAGATGAAAACAATGGTATAATATAAAATTCTAATATGCCAGTAATAAAACTAAAATAAATAAAAATTTGCTAGCAATTTAAACTTTGGCAAGACAATGGCTAAATGCCGTCATAATACAATTTGTAAATTAAAAAATCATAATTAATATTATAATAATTAATTAATAATAATAATAATTACCGCGCCGAAAACGTTCACTTCCAGATTTGCCGAATAGTCGACACGCACCTTTAAAAACATATATCTACAACATACATACCTGAGTACAAGCAAAAAACCCTCTGCCGTACGATACAACAAAGCAGTGGAGTGCAAGGTACAGTTGCAGAAAGCTTTGTTTGAGCAATTTTTATTTCAAAAGTTTTTCTGGAACTCACCTTTTGTTCTGTAATATCTGTAAACTATTTTTACTCCGAGTAGTCGGATATAGTTTTCCTTTTTTGTCGAGTTCCTTTTTCTAGATAGTTCAACGTTCTCATTCACTGTCTTACAAAAGAAAAGTATGTCAGAAACGATAAATTTTGTGGATAATCACAAGAACAGAAACCTGCAAAGATATTAGCTACGAGCCTACGGCGTAGCATTTTGTGCGTTTTTTTCTGTTTCCCTACTAATAGTGCAACGCAGCTTGATTTTGTATGGAAGCTTTAATAAATTGGGTTTATACAGTGGCAAGCGAGAAGCTTAAATTGTGTACAAGCCGAAAAAGCTCATTAGTGCGCGGAAGTATGTAGTGCAATTATCTAGAATCCATGTTTTAATAACATTTGCAAATGAACAGATAAGATTAAATCAAACCACATGTTTTACTGATCACACTGGATAAATTTCCGATAAAGTAACAACTACTATTTTAAATACCTACTGTGAATTTTGTATGGGCAATATTTCCTGCGACAAAGTAAGAAGAGTATATTTTTTCATTATAACACCTATCTCTGTACATCCTAGTGCAATAAGTTCAAAAATTGTGTTTTGACTAGGTGTACTATCCATAATATTTGCAATAGGTTTTGTTGAACATTTGTGCAATTCTCTTTTAGCAACTGGCAAGCCCCGTGACAAAACTATTACTCCTGTTTACTTTAAAATCTGTAATTTATGAATTATTAAACGTAAACGGAGAGTACATTTTACATCTTCGCTTTGCCGATGACATCGTGATAATGGCGGAATCGCTGCAGGAACTGGAGGTAATGGTGCGCGACTTTAGCGATTCTTCGAGACGAGTGGGCCTGCGGGTGAATTTGGAGAAGACTAAGGTCATGTCCAACTGTCACGTCATCCAAGGGCCACTAACCGTCGACAATGTCAGCATTGAAGTTGTTCAGAAATATGTTTATCTGGGTCAAGTCATACAGCTAGATAAAAACAACTTTCACGCCGAGGCTGACAGAAGAATATGCTTGGGTTTGCCAGCATTCGGAAAGTTGCGTCACATATTCTTCGTCAATACCGCAGTGCTTAAAGGCTAAGATGTACAACCAGTGTGTCCTTCCTTCCTGTGATGACGTTGAGGAGAATCGTCGGAGATCGAAATTAACCGACATAGCCTGCAGAATCAGTAAGTTGAAGTGGCAGTGGGCAGGCCATATTTGTCGCCGACATGATGGCCGTTGGAGCCAAAAGGCTTTAGAATGGAGACCACGTACAGCAAAGCGTAATGTAGGCCAATCTCGTGCCCGCTAGACCGACGACCTGAAGGACATTGTGGGTGGCAGCTGGATGAGGAGGACGGAGAACCTAGTCCAACAGTGGACGAACACGGGCTGATGGATGGATGAATGGATAATGTAATTTATCCAACGACCGCCTCTGTGGCCGAATGGTAGAGCGTTCGCCTGCTAGCCTAAAGGTCTTGAGTACAATCCCCGCGGTACATAAAAGTTTTTGTTCGGTCTGCGTGCTTCGGAAGACACCTTAGCCAGCCTAAGAGTATGACATAGGCTATAAAATAATGTTACTACTCGTACAACGCAATAGACTTTATTAGCTTTTGATACAGGCGATTATTGGTTGCCTCGTTGAGTGGGTAATACTAATAATCACGCAGCGAAACAATAGATTGAAGGGTTTTGCGCTAATACTGATTAATAGGTTTGGAAAAGATTCACTTCGCATTTGTATTTTCTAATTTGTGGGAGTCAATTCTGTTAGCGCGTTCTTGTAAGGAACTTTAAAACCAAAACACATAGGGTTGGAATCGGAAAATATATATTTTTTTAGACAAAAGTATACACGGTTAGTTTTTCAAGTGGGTGTGGATGGCCAAATGTGAATATACGATTATACGTATATGGTATATTTTAAATAAATTTTAAAATGCTCAAAGAAGTCTCGAGGCCGATTTCGATGAAAACCAAAGTGGCATCATTCGATTTTGATAAAATTATTTCCCTATCCGAAAATCGAACCCGTTGATTTAGAAAAAAATCACATTGTATATTATTGCGCCAACCGATAGTGTCACTTTTTAGGATTCAATTTTGGAATTTGGTTTTCATTCAAATCGGCTCCGAGACTCTTTTGAGCATTTTTCGTTATTCCCTATAGTTTCGGATTTAGCCATCCACGGCCATTTGAAAAACTAGTTCTGTACAATTATACCTATTAGTACGCGTCACTTACAAAAATATACTATATTATGACTATTCTTAAATAAATAAAAATATATATATATACAATATATATTTGTCCGATCGAGACGTGGAGCCACCAGTCGACAACGATTATAATGAATTTCCGAACGAAAATGTTATTCTTTCTTTAACTTACACTTTGTAAACTTTGCCAACAGATGGCGCTATACGCCAATAGTTACTCTATGGAATTTTTCAAGTTTTTCTGTGGTGATTTTGATATTTTGTAGATATTTTATTTTACAGAACAAAATTTTGTTCTGTAAAGTTGGCTAGACTGATTGAGTTACCCAATCAGATTTGAAAGATTTGTTATGTTGAGTTGGTAACTGTAACTTATTCATTTTGATTAGTGGAAACGCCATGCCAGCGCTTGGTTTTGCTGCGCTTGGACATGGTTCTTGGCATAGTTACACGAAGTTAAAATGTTCCGTGTACACGAACGACCGACTTGAGAAGACATCCGACTCTTTAAATGGAATTACCTACTGACTTATTTTCGACTTTTGTTTGGTGCGTGATCGAAGTAACTGAGTGCGAAGAAACTTGTCTGTTCCCACTGAAGGCTTTAGTGATTGATTGTGTTCCTATTGTTATTTCATCATGTCCGATACCTATGATATCGCTTTTTATCAAGTGCATCGCGTTATATTTCAAATGTGAAACATTAAATTATCAATACAGACATTGTTAACCATCTGGCTGTGTTATTATTTACAAGATCGACGTATCAACGACCACGTGGCATGTTACCCTGATGATCGGCATCCTGACACCCATACCTGAACCTGTCTTCAAACGTGGCATGTGACTCTAACCATCGGCATCCTGATACTACTCTCATACCTCTGAATTCGTTATATTTATATATTTTTAATGGTGGTTTTATAGGTGGTAGAGCTGATGCCGGGCTCGACTGTGGAGGTACCACCATCTTATACTCGCAAATCCTCCCGAAGTTATTTGGGGGAGAGTAAGAGAACAGCTGTCAGGCAAAACTCTACGGGTATCCTCTTAATAGAGTCAATCAGTTTAAATACCTTGGACATGTTGTATCCTCGGACCTGAGAGACGATGCAGACATAGAGAGGGAGCGTAGGGCGTTGTCTGTTCGTGCTAATATGATAGCCCGCAGATTTGCTCGCTGCTCAATAAACGTCAAAATCACCCTGTTCAGGGCATTTTGTACGTCCTTCTACACGAGCAGTCTGTGGGTGAGTTATACGCAAAGACAGTACAGCGCGCTACGAGTCCAATACAACAATGCGTTTAGGATGATTTTGGGGCTGCCTCGCTTCTGTAGTGCGTCGGGGATGTTCGCGGACGCGCATGTGGATTGCTTTTATGCAACGATGCGCGGGCGGTGCACATCCCTGTTGCGCAGGGTGCGGGCCAGCCGCAACTGTATCCTGAACGCATTTGCGGAATGGTTTGACTGTCAGTACCTGAATCATTGCAGCATGATTCATGTGCTGACAGCAGCCAAAATATTGTTTTAATTTTATATATATTTTATTGTACTAATTGATAATTGATTTTTTTGTGTATATGTGTATTAATAATTATGATCTTAATCGATCGAAATAAACGTCATTCTATTCTATTCTATTCTAAAACCAGGCAGCCCACCATTGCCTGGGACCAATGGATAGCGGTATATCCATCCCCAATTGCCGAGCTTTAATAAAACAGACCGGTGACGGGCAGCGGCGTCACTGGTGCGAGGGTTTCGGCACCGCGCTTGCCAACCCACCAGCCCAGCGTGTGTGAGTATGGGCATTTCTTCCAGGAGGACCACCAAGAGTGGCGAAATCTTGGAAAGGCCTATGTCCAGCAGTGGACGAAAGAGGCTGATGGATGGATGGATATATTTTTAATAATTAAGTTACGGTCCTAATTTCTTCAAACGAATCCTCGAAAGTCTGGCATTTTGGTGTTCTAATGCTCAGTCTCATTTGGGCCCGAAGTATGGCTATAGGGCTCATCACCCATCAGATTTGGGATGCAATAATTGTCGGTAAAAAGCGTGTGTACCAAGTGTGGACTGGGATTTATGCCGTGACAATATGTCTTATGCAGGCTTTTTTATGTGTAATCGAATAGGTACTGCTGATATGTGAAATAATTTTGTAACGCAGTGTTCAATTCAGCTAGCTAGAAGTAAAACAGGTGCAAGCTTCTGTCATGCATCTTTTTGACCTAACATCACCTAGTAGTTTCAATGTAAATACGAGTTATTTCATATTTACATAGTAAAATCCTTGAAAATACTTTTTAGTGAAACCGTTTGGACTAATATCAGCAATGCATTAACCAGTGGACGAGTAGGTACACGTGAATTTAAAACAAATATAATTGTAGCTTTAATTAATGATAATAAGCATGCAATTTAGTGTATGTCGGCCGTAGGTAAGTTGTCAATCATTTCCTAGTGAAGTTATAATTGCACGGATTTTTGAATTGAAGGTTCATTATTGTTTTGGCTCAACTGTGAAGATATAGTTGTTGCTGATATGATGAATAAATACAACATCAATAAAAATTTGGCGATGAATATCACGGCCCGATTTTAGTTAATAATAATAATAGTAATATTTATTTATTTTGAAAGAAAGAAAAGAAAATGGAATTTATCGCCAAACAAAACACATGAAACAAAATTAAAACAATAAAAAGGATTAGACTAACTTAAATACAAATATTGTTCGACAAAAGGTGGCACGCTCAGCATTTGCTGTCGGAGATTTTTGAAGGATCCCTACAGCGCTGATTTCCAGCGAGCCCCTAAATACTTTGTCATAATAAAATAAATTTAGAACTTAAAAATTTACAGCGGGCGCTCTAGTAAAACTATTTAATTACATCATTATTAAACTATGAAATTAACAGGACTAATCTATAACAATCTCATTATATTATATTTATATATAAATATATATATGCAAGGTTTATACATAACAGTAAAGTATAGTATGGACGTTTTTCACACTATTTGATATGAATACATATATAAAAAGAATAATAATAATGTACATGAAGTATTGTAGAAATAATTTTATTTACATAAAAATCTTTTTATGTTTATTTGTTAATTTGTGGGTCCACCTTTGCCAGCATCAAAGGATCAACAATAACTTTTTTTTTCTATGATACCTATATTCAGTCGGTGAGATTTGTTTTTTCAGTAGAACTGATTTGAATTTAAATTTAAAGGAACAGGTAGTCATGTATTTATGCAATGGTGGTGGTTAGTCACTCCATATCTTTGATGCTGCAAATTTAAACCCTCCCCTAAAGTTTCCAGTCTTGTGTTTCGGAATAGTCATCTTATTTAACTCCTTACTTCTGGTATATTTATCGTGTGTGTCACTAAGCCATTTAAATTTGTCGAACAAGTAAGTAGGTCGTCCAGTATGCACAACTTTATGTACTAGGCCGGCGAAGTGTAACACTCTGCGACCCTCAATTTTCATAATTTTTTGCGTTAGGAGTGAATACCTCGCTTCGTGTCGTATTATCCTGCTTTATGCCAACAAATACTGCAAAATCACTCTGAAATTAATATGGTTAAGTTGAGGACTAATGCTATGTCAACGCAATGGTGAAAACTTGATACCATTAAATATACTCGATAGAAAAAAATTACAAAGTTACCTCCAAACCGTACAATAAACCCATAGCATTCAATGAATACTTGAAATTAGATCTGAAACTTTGCCTAGTTTAACTGTTTAACTAACTGGTATTAGTATAAAGCAGCTGCAGACAATAACATAAAAAAGGAAAAGCCATCAGTGTAGCCGCGATTTCAAAATAACTGATGTTTTGCGTGCGCGTCATCTGATTAGAGTGGATAGACAGTTAAAAAGAAGAAGCGTTAGAGCACGACTGTGAATTGAGGTATTATGGGCCCTTAAATATACAATAATCTTTTCAAGGTATTATTGGACTTAAGAGGCTAGGTGAATTTTATTTTTGTGATTATAACTCCCAGCGAAAAAACGCGCAGCGCGAGCGGCGCGGATTCAGGACAAAATAGAAAAGGCATGTTCTTTTTTAATTAAAAAATAAACTAAAATTATCAGCAAAATTTCAAAAATACAAATCCTAGTTATTGTTCAAACTATCAAATAAAATATGTTTGAGCTGTTTTCATGATTCCTTTTCGTCAAATGAGGAGTAACAAACGATGGTTGTTTATGACTCGTGAAATAATATTAAGATAATCTGTTTATCCCCTGAAGATGTATTAATTTCCGAAACCGGTTGGAAAATATTGTAAAATATAAACAAAACAAGAGTACAAGTTGTGATAGTTTTCCTTTTGATTTCGTTATAGTACATACTACTGCCATGATTTTTTTTACATATCCAAAATAACCGTTTAGCTGGCAGGAGGGCAGACTGGCAAGACAATAATTATTAGCACTTTAAAGCTTAATATTCCCTAAATGGATCCCTGAATCAAAAATAGCTTTTCAAACGATTTCCAACGATACCCCAAAATAAGGGATTGACGCGAAAAAAATTCACCTTTGATACTTTAATACTTTCATAACGAGACGAAAAAGAAAGAACAATAGAACCACCTCAGCCACCTCTATGGGTGGTCCGTGCTACGAAAGACTTAAGTACTGGCTGCACAAGAAGCGAGTTAGCGAGAGCTTAAATTAAACAAATATGTACAAAAGCAGGCATGAAAATCTATAAATCCAAGTCACGAACCAGACCGACCTATAAAAAATTTGAAAATTCTTTATTAATTTTGTATTGGGGTCTTACTCGCGATAACTAACAACATACCTTAATAGATATGTGCTTGACGTTTCGACGCCTCTGTAGGCTGTCGTGGTCACAAGCTAATGAAAATTCTTTGCCTGTATATTAGTGGAATTGATTCTAAAATTAGTAGTCTTGCATCTAAAAACCAGGCTCAACGAAAATATTAAAAATATTAATAATAAAAATTTTAACGAAAATATTACATTGTAACTGAATTTCAAAAATTAAACCTATGGTTCACCGATTTCGTCGTTGTTTTCGTATACCTACTGTACGAGTACGCATCAACCTATGGCCCGCGAATTCATGAGCATATGAATGTTTGGCCCGCTTTTTTTAAAGATTTTATTCTTGGCGTTATAATATGTACATTATACTCATGCAAAATTACATCTTTCTAGTCCTAAGAGTATTGAGCTAAGCCGCGGACAGACAGACAGACGGACCGACGGAAATGAGGAAACTAAAAGAGTTCCTTGTTGTATACGGAACCCTAAAAAGAACTGGCAGCTACAAACAAAATCCATCATGCCGGATGTGAAAAGGTTATCCTGGAAAATAATTACATTCCCGAATAGCAACATAATGGAATGATAAAACGAAGGATTCAATTATTATTAATATTACATTACATGGTAGCTATATTAATTTACTGTATGATTATTTACTTGATCCCGGTACTCGTAGCGAGCTAATTAAATTTCTCAAGACTAGAATTTGACGTAAAAACCGCACGTCAAACTCGTGCTTCGAGAGGTTTATCAACCAAAATTTGCCTCAGAAAGTTGGTTAATACATGCCAGACAAATTTCATGCTTATTATGGTATGAATATCTGAAATTTCATACAAAACATCGCTTCTTAAGTCTTAATTTTAATTTTATTTTATTCTTATGTCTAAAGATACATCATGAGGTCGTTGCTTGATACCTATAATTTAAAGTCTAAATGTTCAACAAATTTGCATTAAATATTTGTAAAAACATTGGAAAGATTTAATTGTACAGAAGTGACGCTCTACTCGTATACATGTTATGAGGATTTTCATTTTGAAGACTCGTGAGATACTTTTTATTTTTTTAATTTAAATCAATTGTTTTTTAAAGTTATTTGAATATTTGTTTCTGTAGCTCTTCGAGTTTTACTAATAGTTGTTCATTAGAAACTAAAATACGTGTAATTTGTTAACCTACATTGCAAAAACAAACTTTGCATTTCATTCATCATTTCATAACATTTAATAGAATGCATTTTAAAACCGGACAAAAATGTAGGACATGACAGTGGGCAGGGCACACGATTTTAAGCCTCGCATAATACACGTCCTCAAGTTGCACATTCAGAATGTTCTCTATGATACTGTCTGACCAAGTTAAACCCCTCGACACAGACTCTTCTTACTTCACCATAATGGTCATTATAGATTGGCTAAATTGTCTAGGTATCCTGCTGCTGACATCATTAGAATGCCTGCCGTGAACTCGAACATTCTCAAAGACAAATTCCTCGTCTGTGAAACATCCGCAAATTCACAAAATAATCTTTGTCAGTTGGTTTATCCCCCAGTTGTCCGATACCAAGGTTAGTTTAAGATGATGGGTCACTACAATCACGTTTTAAAACAAAAATAATATATATGGAAAAAGAAATTGATACTTGCAAAGAAAACAACCAAGATGGTTTTAATCATTTGCTTATAATTATATTTTAGAAGCCTGACGATGTTGTAAAACGAAACCGGTCGCTTATAACAGTAAAATAGTGGAACAGTTACCAAGTATTAATTGAATTTAGAATATGTATGGGTTTTTGCTCAGATAACCTTAAACCTTGGCATGAAAACTTTTTGGTTCCATCTTTGTTTTTTTTTTCGATATTGGAATGATTCAGAAGATTTTGTTACGATAAGAATGTCCATTATATTCTTGGCAGAAATCTTCTTTTTAACATGTAATATTGGCAGAGACTTAAACCAGGAAGAATAAATTACGGTTTTGCAGGAACTATGCTCTTTAAATTGATGCTGTTACTTTCTTTTTCAACTCAAATTAATCTTTATTTCGTGCAACTGAGGGTAAGTTATCTATAAACATACATATTTGCAAAATAATTATACATTTATATCTGAAGAACCCATTATCTATTTAACCACATTTCGATCATAAAAACATGCGACGGAAATTTTACTATAATCCCTAAAACTTTAATACCATTTAACCACGCTGACATGATAACAATTGAAACTTAGTTCAAATAGCGGAATAAATGTAACAAGTCGTTAAGCCATTGTTGTGAACTGAAAATGACCGAATCGAATTTAGTCTACGCGAACAGTCACAAACGTCTTTGCTATTAATTTATTCTGTGCCCTAAAAACATAGTTCCTTGTAGCTATTATTTGATACTATAACATTATTAGTTTTGATGTTAATTTGCTCTCTCTTTCGGTCTGTTCTTATTTAAATCCTCTTCTCGACTTGGTTATAATGTTTTAATATCGACGATTCTATAGAAGATTTGCTAAATAATCAAGTTCATGTAACGAAGAAACGGCAACAAACAAGCTCTGATATAAAATGAGTAATCTCGAAATAAGACTTGCGTTAATTTCAGATTGAGGAAGGATATTGAAGTTTTTGTTAAACCAAAAATCGTTTCAATGAAAGCTTTTAGCAAATACATACAAGAACAGAAAGAGTAAGGATATTTATATAAAATAAACTCAATACCCTTAAAAACCCATCTCGTAGTTCACATCGTGCGGAATGTACTCCGGGTTCTGCAAATAAGTTTATTTCCTGGAATTTAATCAAATAGGTATAGCAAGAATGCATTTTAGTGGTCGTACATACATCCATCCATCCATCCATCAGCCTGTTTCGTCCACTGCTGGACATAGGCCTTTCCAGGTCCTCCTGGAAGAATTGCCCATACTCACATACACTGGGCGGGCGGGTTGGTGAGCGCGGTGCGAAACCCTTGCACCAGTGACGCCGCTGCCCGTCACCAGTCTGATTTATATAAAAGTCAAAAGTCAAAGTCAAAAAGTATTTATTGCCACAACATGTACACAGAAATACAGAAAATACATGTTAAACTAGAGAACTTAACTAAAAATAATAATAGTATTCCTCCGCACTTAATGTGGCAAAAGGAACAATCTCAGACATGTTGCGTGTTGTGTAGCAACAACGCAATGCTGGTTTTCAGACTGCCCCTTTTACTATGCTAAACTTAAAAAATATTAGATGAATACTCTGCAATAAAATTAAAGTGGAGGTCATCTTATAATTTTCTATAATATGCGGAGTCATCTATATAAGAGCGCTTTACACAATTAATTTACAGATAATAAACAGAAAGACAGCAATGTTTGTATGCAACAGTACACTAAAAAATATAATTAAATAATAAATAAATAAATAATAAAAAAGAATAATACCTAAAAAATAAAATAAAAAGTGTTTATATGAAAGGTGTTTTATCCTAGATGAAATCTTAAATAAAATATCATATTTATATACTTGTAATATATAGATGTTTTCATGAAATATTTATATGCTTCGTAAAAAAGAAATATTTATAGATATGCAGGATCTTGTTGTTGCTTCAGTAGTAACAAATAACGCAATTTAGTTTTAAATGTATTTGGGGATCTTATTTCTCTTAGGGGCGGAGGTAAATCGTTCCAAATTTTGGATGCTGCGTAACTGAAGCTTCCTTTATATCCGACAGTTTTATGTATGGGTATGTTCATTTTATTATTGGATCTGTTTCTTGTGTTATACGTGAGAATATCCCTTTTCCAAGTTATTTTTTGATGAAGGTATTCTGGTACTTGCTTATGCACAACTTTGTGTACAAGATTAGTTAAATGCAATTGTCGGCGTGCTGCCATTTTGAGGATACCTTTTTTATTGAGGAATGGTGTGATATGAGCTCGACTGGGTATTGAGAAACAGAAGCGAGCGCATGCGTTTTGTACGCGTTGAATTGCGCGCTCTGTCTTAGCAAATATTCTCGGGCCATATACGACATCCCCGAAATTGAACAGCGATAATACAAGTGTTTCAGTTAGAGTTATTCGTACTTCTTCGGATAGAAATTCTCGATATCCATATAGTACTTTGAGCCTATAAAAAGCGTTTCTGATCTTGTAGTTTATGTGATCTATAAATCTTAATTCATTGTCAATAATTAGCCCCAAGTTTCTAGCAGATTTTACCATATCTATTATTTTGTTATCTATTTTAAGAATAGGTGGTTGTTTTGTGATTGCGCTAGACTGATGTTTGGTACCTAGTACCAGAAATTTGGATTTTTTAGGATTTATTACAAGGCAATTTTCTTTTGACCAACTTGTTATGGAGTTAAGGTCTTCATTTATCGCTTGTATATTTTCATCTGTATGGAGTGGGGCAAATGAGCGGTATATTTGGGTATCGTCCGCATAAAGATGCACTTTACAATGTTTTAGACATTTAGGCAGATCAGCAGTATATATAATAAATAATAGCGGACTCAAAATGGAACCCTGAGGGCATCCCCTCGGTACATCAAGGATTCTCGACTGTTTCAGGTTCCCGTTCTCATCGATAGTTTCAACATACTGCTGTCTATCGTTTAGATATGACTGAAACCATGAGCAAGCTGTTTTTGATATACCATAGTACCTTAGTTTAGCTAAAAGCAACTTGGTATTAAGGCAGTCGAATGCACGGGAAAAATCTAGAAGTACGAGAATACTTCCTTGGCCCTTATCTGAAGCTGCCAGAATGTCATCGGTGACGTGAGCTAGTGATGTGTCTGTGCCTCTTCCGCTGCGAAAGCCAGATTGCATGATAGGGAGAATCTTCTCCTTTTCTAAATATTTGGTTAGCTGCACACTTACCACCCTTTCAATAATTTTTGACAGTGCTGGTAGTAAGCTGATAGCTCTTAAGTCTTTGACCTGCTCCACTACGTTCGTTTTTGGCAAAGGCTTTACTTTAGCCAACTTCCACGCTTTGGGAACGGTATTTGTCTCTAAAGACTTATTAATTATTAATGTTATTATTGGCAATGTGCAGGGGAGAGTCATACGTATCATGTCTATAGAGATTGTGTCAAATCCAGAAGCGTTTGTACCTATTGATTGAATGATTTTATTTACCAGATCCTCAGAACATAATTCTAAATTAAATTCACTGAACGTATATCTATTGTGAGCGTAATATTGCATTTTATCTGATTGAGTATCTGGGCTTCCAGGGACATCCAAGAAGAACTTGTTAATTTCGTCCGGGCTATTCAAATGCTTAGGTATGTGTGACTGATCGGGTTTATATGTAACAGATGAGCGCCTTAGATATTTCCACATGTGCTGTGGTTTTTTGATGTTTTTATTGACATAGTCTTTGAAAAAAGCAACTTTTTCTTTATAAGGCCCAGCAATTGGGGATGGATATACCGCCAGCCATCGGTCCCAGGCACTGGTGGGCCACCTGGTTTTTTTGCCTAAGAGCTGTCCTCTTACTCTCTCCCGAATAACTTCGGGAGGATTTCCGAGTAAGATGGTGGTACCTCCACAGTCGAGCCCGGCATTAGCTCTACCATCTAGTTACATACAACAAACAAAAAATCTAAATATTAAACATTTACATATATTAAAATTATAAACATTGGGAAAAAATACATCGTCAAGATATGAATCCTGAGGGGGTATCAAAGGTGTTTCCGAGTGTACATTGTGAAATGCAAGTCACGGTCCACACCCGGTACACCCACGTTTCACCGACTGACCGGTTGAGAATCCTATTGCCCTACTTGGGGCACAAATTGTACACACAGCTGAACGCGCCTCACCAAGCACACATGCGAGGTTTGAATAAGAAATTATGTCTGTCAAAACACTAAACTAACCTAATCTAACTAATCATTAGCTGCTGAGCTGTGGGGCGAACAACATCAGTGAAATTCAACAACAGTTGAATAATGTTCTCTATGGTTGCTGCGGAGCGGCTGGGCGAGCAACACATCAGTTGCTGCGGAGAAGCCGAGCTAGCAACACATCCCAAGGATGCCTCGTTCAGAGGCGAAACACGTGTCGATATGTTTTCTTGCTTGTTATTTAAGATTGCTTTGCTTTTATGCTTTTATTGCTTGCTTGTTGCATGTTTTATGCTTTGCACGAGTCTGCATTTTGAATAGCATGACAAGAATTGTTTAGCGGAATATTGCAAATTATATTAATATATCAATATTTTACTAAACTAACCATAAAGATTCCTATAACTCGCTGCCCCACGGCATGGTGCTCAGAATATATCAGTATTCTGAGCGGCGCCGCGCGCCGTGAGCCACATACTCCTTTATATGAACGGTACGAGAAAGCTGCCAGCCCCCTGGTCACCAAATGTGTCGAAAACACACGCTCAAAGATATTTGTGGAGCCAGCTTGCCTTACCGCAAAATCTTCGGTGTTTTTAAAGTTATCGAAATTCCAATTGGACTTTTTTGTAGTGAAAAAAAAACAAAGTGGTAAAAAATCTCATTTTGGGCCCAAGTAGAGTTAAACCGTTTGTTCACCGGACCCACGGAATTGTAGCAAGTACAGTTGTTGCATCTCACGACACGACTGCGGGCGAGCCATCCATACTCGTGTGTGTAAAATGCTTTAGCGTGCGTAAGCATTCGGCACAGTTTATATTTATACTTTGGTTTCGGTACGTTACGCACACAAGCGCGTGTCTATACGCATTACAACTACAAGTATGGCTCGCCCGCAGTCAAGAGATGCAACTACTGTACAGAATTACATTGGACTTCAACGTTATACACACCTAAGTTGTGTATATTTGGGTAGTAATAGAAAAAAACCAAAAAAGAAGACAAATGGTTGTACATTTTTTTTGGATAATTTGTGTCGTCAATGTCTATTGAGCAAAAAATAGGGCTACTATGAAGCGAAGGAAAGATTTGTTGTAAATGTTTATCTGTAGCGCCATTACATTATCTTAAATTATTTTACAAACTATTATGAAGTAATTAAGTTTGTAAATATTAAAATAAACTGTTTTTAAGGTTTTACTTTTATGAAGAAACTCCAGTAAAATATTGATGAACCAACAATCTAGCTCGTAGAAAGACGCCTCAGGGGCTTAAGGCTATGCTCGTATACTAACTTATATACAAGCTTAATTTATCTTTTCCTGTACACATATAAATATCAACGTCAGTCTTTTTATCTATAGGTCTTTCCGTCTGTATGTCACCTTATAGCTCGAGAACCATTAAACGGATTTTGATGCAGTTTTAGGATTCTATAGCTGTTTCGATATCTATCATTTTGCATGTTCTTTGTTCTGATCAACTTTAATGAGGTCATATAACATTTTAGAAACTAGTTCATGTGCTCAGTTATAGTTTAAAAATCTACACTGTGGCTCAGTAATCGTACATAGATCTAGTCGGATACCGAAACGATTATAATTTTTTCATTTTGTTTATAACTATATTTTTCCCGCGGCTCCGCCCGCGTGTTATTCGGTTTAACGACATGCTTTTTTCCGGGATGAAAAGTACCCTATGTGTTAAGTTAGGGTATAAGCTATATCCATTCTAAATTTCATCCAAATCCGGCCAGCCGTTTCAGCGTGAAAGAGTAACAAATACACACACACACACACACACACACCCACAAACTTTCACATTTATAATATTAGTGTGATTATTTTTTAAACCAAAAGAACATGAAATTTAAATAATGTATAAATTCTAAAGGAGTTAATTTAATATCCGAGTAGAAGTCAGGTATAAGTGATGTTGCACCTTACAGCTCAATTTCCTTCGACTTCCTGTAACCGGATCTGCTTACTTCCAGACTTGACTAAATGTGTAAACAATATTGCTAACAAACAATAGTGTAACAATATTGCTAGGAAAATAATCTAGCCTTGCAGAAAACGCAGAAATCATATTTCCTAAGTAAGTATACCTGCTATTCAGGTCAGTTTTACACTCAAGGAATCGTTAACATTCAAATTATAAATTAATAAGAAACCAAATTTTCTGTCAAAATATACGAGTAGGCAGCAACCAAATACTGGGAATCATACTGTCAGAGACAGATTATTCTGTCTCAAAATTATAGTTAAGGAGCCTGCGTACAAAAGTGCTAATTATCCTAAGAATTTTGGCACTATTTGTTCCGTGACAGTAAATAAGAAATCGATTGTTCACTGATATTCCATCCGTCAGCCTGTTCCGTCCACTGCTGGACATAGGCCTTTCCAAGATTTCGCTACTCTTGGCGGTCCTCCTGGAAGAAATGCCCATACTCACACACGCTGGTGAGCGCGGTGCCGAAACCTTTGCACTAGTGACGCCGCTGCCCGTCACTAGTCTGTTTTATATAAGGCCCGGCAATTGGGGATGGATATACCGCCATCCATCGGTCCCAGGCAATGGTGGGCCGCCTGGTTTTGCCTGAGAGCTGTTCTCTTACCCTCCCCCGAATAACTTCGGTAGGATTTGCGAGTAAGATGGTGGTACCTCCACAGTCGAGCCCGGCATCAGCTCTACCACTTCACTGATATTATAAATGAACAACGAAAAGACCGTCAGCTAGCTGGGTCTACCCACCTCTAAGTGGGTGTCTATGTGAACCTAAAGGGTAAAAATTATTTATTACACAGTAAAATATTTGTACACAGGCGAGCTGAATACTATTTAGTACTTTCTACCAGCTAACCTTTAGTCAATGTTATTAAAATAGTTTTATTTCGTATACCCTTTAACCCTTCCTTTCACACCCAACCTTTACCCAGCCAGTTGACGGTCCAATCGTTGTTCACTTATAATTATAAATGAACAATCGATGTCACAGATTGTCAAAATCCTTTGGATCGTCAGCACTTTTGTACGTGAGTTTCCTTACCTATTAAAAGCTTAGCGACTAATTGAAAACTGGGCTACAAATTTCTCCGTGTGGCTACAATTATGTTAAAATAACTTCAGGTGAATTAAACTGGCTCACAACTTTACCATTGTATTTAATCCCTTGCCATTCACGAGTGCACGGAGCGGTCTGATGTGGGCAGAACAAGAAAATAGTAAAACAAGTCGTGTCGAACATTAAATACATTTTTTTAATAGGTTCTTAGTATTGTACTGAAGCTTAAACTACTATGTTTTTAATTTTTGTCCCTCTGTATGTATGTACCGTTTGATTTTAACTCAAGAACCGTTCAACGGATTTGGCTACGGTTTATTTTATAATCAATCATTGAAGTGAACCTGTGTAGCTAGCACGCGCCAGAGTTACAGCGTCTATCTGTCCTACTTGCGCTCTCACGCATACCGCGTTTGTCAATGTGCGAGAGAGTAAGTATGATGGATAGACACAGATAGTCGTTCAAAAACTCACACTGGGTTGGGTTTCCTACCCGGGTTGCTACACTAACACGTTCAAAAATCAACACGGGTGCAACTCTGAACAGGGTTCGCACGGTTCGTATAGAGACGTCAAAATGACAGTTATAAATCAATACAAAATCGATTGGAAATATGTCAAATGACGTTTGGAGTGTAGCAACTTGGCAAAACCCGTTCAAAAACTCAGTGTTGCAACCCCAGTGTTCCTACCCACCCTAGGGTTCTTTAATGAACGCACTTCTGTATCGTCTGCGATGAATCCTGTTTCACCTTCATTGGCTTGTAGTGTCACAAATATACGTATAATAATTTATATAACTTACCCTATTCACTTATTCTACTCCAGGCGTAGTAAAATGGTAAAACTTTTTGTTGATGATTTTTGTCAACACGTCAGTCAACCAAACAAACTCCTCCTTAGTACTGGATAAAATAATTTAAAAAATCTTTAATAATTTAGAGCAATAAATGTACCTAAATATCTGTTCTCCTAAGATCAATGTAATCTACTTCAGAGAGATTATTGTGAGACTATTTAATAGCTTATTTGTATTCATATATCCATGTTCTATTCAATGTAAAATCTATATGCTTTGCATATTTTAAAAATAAAATGAAATTAATATGTGGGTGGGTTATGAAATAATTTATCGGAAGGTCTGTAGTAGATCATAAATACATAACCTGCTTGCCCTAAAGCAAGCCTTTATTTGTGCCCGAAATACCCTATCATATTGGATTGTAAAAACCGTTCATTTATTATTTAATATTCAAATAAAAATACTAATTTATATAAAGGTCACAATTCTGTATACTGGTTAATGAAATTTCTAATTAAAATATCTAACATAATTAACTGTATAGGTAGATTCCACCCGTTTTCCACGATAAATTGTGGTTTCTTTCAATCTGATCAGAAACATATTTGGAATGAAAACTTTTATCTGAGTATGTTTTTTTTTACCCATGGTGGAACAGGGCAAGTAGGTATAACTTGGGTTTAAATTATATTTGTTTGTTTGTTATGATGAGTTGTTTAGACGAGGTAATACATATTTTTCCCGGACTTTCTCGGTTCTCCCGAACTGCTGTAGGGTTTCATTTTATTGGTCTTTAAATATCTTCATAACGGTAAGAGATAAAGGTATTTGTTCAAACTTATACTGTACTAAATAAGAAGAATACTTTGGCACAGTGGAAGTCGGACTTTCGCACAAAGGGTTCCGTACCACCCCACACTACGAGCGCCGAACCCAAAAAACATTTATGGTGAATAACGACAACATACGAGTACATGCCAAACCAACATCAAGGCTATAAAAATCAAGGCGCGCCTGACAAAAAATTTGGCACCGTCTCTATACGGAACCCTACTTTTTACATTTTTTTTATTTTAGCGTATGTCCTACAATCTGACTAAATTTAATACTTGTATGTGTTACCGTATTTAAGTATGAGGCAAAACCAATAACGTTTAAATAATGATTTTTTTAGAGGTTTCTTGTATGTTCTCTCTTACCTAAAATTTTATTTCAATTTTTGTTTATCGTGGTAGAGGCAACAGAAACACGTATTTTGTGAAAATTTCAACTTTCTACCTATTACGGTTGAGGCTGTAGAACCCCGTGACAGACGGACAGACAGACAGATTTTGGCACCCTTCGGGTACGGAGCTCTAAAAATAAGTAAAAATCTAAATCTAGAATCTCAGAATCTGGCGGATTCCGAATAGCGGTCCAAAGTAAATCTGCTCCGATCGAGGTGAAAATTTATAAAAGTGTAAATAAGTTAAACAATTAATACCATGAAATTTTATTTAACCCCCAAAACCCTCCTCCCTTACCCCCTCCCAAAGGCAAGCGAAGTCAGAGAGGGTCGTCGACTTTCAATTTATTGTAATGCAGATCAAAACTATTTGTAACCAGGCTTTGCCCGCGGCTCCACCTACGTGATTTGTATCTCTGCCCCGTTTTTGGATTGGACGTTATTTTATCAACACCCCTTAGCCTATATGTTAATAAGGGTCACTATAATGATAGTAAAAAACCGCATCCAACATTTAGGTGGTTCTCGAGTTAAAACGAAAAAAACATTCATAGAGACAGACAGACCAAATTTTAATATAAATGGCCGTTTTGGCTTTTGTAAAGTACTATAATAACCTATTTCATTTAAAATTTTGAAAAATTATTTAATGTACAGACATGAGCTTTTTACTAATTTATTATTTGATTAGTATAATAAGGCGATTTTCGTTTATATAGCCAAATTCATACTGGAGACTCGGTAAGTGATGAAGACTAAGGATCAATGACCCCTTCTGTGAAATACGCAAAAAAATTAGACATCCCATACTAATTGAGGCAAGGTTGTTCTTGAACAAGTTTATAGGCACAAACTTTTTTTTTTGGATTCTACAAACAAGGTCATTGAAACTTGGTTTGGTCCTGATCACTTACCGAGTCTCTAATTTGGCTATAAAACGATAGTCACCTTCAGATACGATTATGTATTTACCAAAAAAACATAAATATCGACAGGAAATGAATCCCGAGGGATCAAAAGAGTGTCAAAAGTTTTACCAAGTGCGAGCTGTGAAAATCAAGTCGCTCCACACTTGGTACATCCGTTTTTCGCCAACAATTATTACGTCCCAAATCTGTTGGTTGATTAGTCCTGTCACCTTACTTCGGATCATTGAAGGTAGATACGGTACGTTCTTATATCGTCAACTGAAAAGTGGCCCTTTTCACGTTGGGGTCACCAATTTGGATGCCTTATATTAATAACTAATTAGGTGTTGTCTGGTTGACACTGTAGTAGCTAATAATATGTTTCAATAAATGGTTCCATATTTATACCAAAAAGTACATCTCTTATCTACATGTAACACACGTATAATTATGTGGCGATCGTGCCGATTCGTGCCGCCACAGCCCTCTTTTCACAAGCGCCACCGAACGACACATAGAGCGAAAAGCTTCGACAGTGGTGCGAGCAAGACAAGCTACATAAAACAGGCCCATTGGGCCTATATTTATAGTGAAGCTTTTGTTTTATCTAAGCTTCGGATACTCTAAATTAGCAACTCGATATGTGTCGGCACAAATATCGACGCAAACGACATTCATATTGGCGCGCATTACAAAGTAGCTGTAACAACGATCGTTGCATCTCCGGATAGCGCATAATGTGAGAAAATAATACATTTCACATGGACGCGATAGACCGCAAAAAAATTTGAACCATAATTTTATAGATCTTAAATTGTTTTTTGTTTGATAAACACTTGTACTTGTCCACTTATTTATATTAATTTCCCTTACCGGTTTCGCTGTTAAAGCATTATCACAGGTTTGTTTGGTTGTTTTTTAACCTTTGATAATGCTTTAACAGCGAAACCGGTAAGGGAAATTAATATAAATAAGTGGACAAGTACAAGTGTTTATCAAACAAAAAATGTTTCAAAAGTTCCACCAAGTGCCAACAATCACGAGCATCAACTCCATCTTAAATTGTCTTTTTATTGAGAAAGAATCATTAAATTCACTTCAGCCATTCGGAAGAAGTAAGAGAATTCTTGCATAAATCATGAAAAACTTTAAACCCTATAACTTTACATTTGTTAGGATTAACCACCACGTAAGCATTCTTATCTTTGGTCGGTAATCTGTGAATTCAGTTTATTGTTGGAAACAAATTACTATAACCTAACTAAATTTAATCAGCTTGTCCTTCAAAAATGATCTTAGAGGAACTGTCAACTAAAACTTAAATTATTAGTTAGAATTTTAAATCAAAATTGAATTTTATATAACAAATCCATCATTGTTATTCACATTTTGCAGACGATATATAAATGTATAGAAACACTAGCCTTTGTCCGCGGATTCAACCGCGTTTATTAAATATTTGCCCCGTTTTCGGCTTGGGCGTTATTTTATGAACTATATACCCCCTATAGTCTATGCGTTGACCAAAGTCACATTTCATTTAAAATTTCGCGGAAATATTCAATGTACAGACACGAGGTTTTAGTTTTTTATTATTAGGCCATATTTGTCGCCGACGTGATGGCCGTTGGGGCCGAAAGGCTTTAGAATGGAGACCACGTACAGCAAAGTGCAGTATAGGCTGACCTCGTGCCCGCTGGACCGACGACCTGAAGGACGTTGTGGGTGGTGGCTAGATGAGGAGGACGGAGGACCAACATGAGTGGCGAAATTTGGGAAAGGCCTATGTCCAGCAGTGGACGAACACGGGCTGAATGATGGGTGGATGGATTATTAGTATAGATTTACTCATTCATGGCACAACAATACCTTATTTATTAACTTAAATAAAGGCCTTTAATTGATTTGATTCACTGTAGAACAGGTTCATCGACTTATCAACCAAATAGCAAAGACTCTCGAAAAAAGCAGTACTGCTCAGCCGCCTTTCTCGATATTATCCAAGCTTTTGATAAAGTATGGCACCTCGGACTCAAACATAAGCTCAAAAATTTGCTCCCTCACCCCATATTCATTATACTGAGTTCTTACCTGTCTGATAGATGCTTTAAGGTTAAAAATGAAGGAGAAAGTTCTGGGCTATATGAAATCCACTCAGGAATTCCACTAGGAAGCGTTTTAGGACCTGTTCTATACATACTGTACACATATGATATTCCAACTACTGAAACCATTACTATTGGTACATTTGCTGACGACACGGCTTTCCTATCAAGCCACAGTGACCCAGACACTGCTTCAGAACAACTTCAAGCAGCAATAAACAAAATGGAACAATGGTGTAAGCTATGGCGAGTAAAAACTAATGCGACAAAATCTGTATACATCACCTTCACTCTGAGGAAGAAAACCTGCCCACCGGTATATCTTAACGGACAACAAATCCTTCAAGCAGATGAAGCCAAGTACCTTGGAGTCTACCTAGATAGACGGCTAACATGGAAAAAGCACATCTCGACCAAACGAAAGCACCTAGATATGAAACTTCGGTCGATGTACTGGCTGCTTGGTCCAAAGTCACAACTTTCTAAAGAATGCAAGATCACTCTCTACAAAGCTATCCTTAAACCAGTCTGGACTTACGGCATACAACTGTGGGGGACTGCATGCAAATCAAGTGTAGATATCCTGGAAAGATTTCAGGCTAAAACCCTTAGGTCAATGTTAAAGATACCAAAGTATATAAGCAACAAATACATGTACCGAGACCTGAAGTTACCTACAGTCAGAGAGGAGATTAAACAATATAGCAAAAACTATCAAGATCGACTTTGTTGTCATCCAAATGATCTAGCATCAGATCTTGTCACAAGCCATGGCGTGTGCTATAGTCGCTTAAAGAGAAAAAGTATTTTAGACCTGCCAAATAGTCAGCATAGCCCTATTTTATGCATTATCCACTAGGAAGAGAAGCCAAGAGGATGGAGGTCGGTGGATTTCATTCTGCATTAGTCACAACCTACAAACGTATCCCTGTAGAAGACAGATGAGTTGCTTATTGTAGCTGAAAAACTACAGATTGCAATGGTGCACAAATGAAGTCAAAAGTGAAAAAAAAAAATTGATTTGTTTCTCTGACACAACTCTTATTCATGAAGACGTAAATCGATTACAACGTTGGTGTATTGCCAACATAGAGAAAAACTGACCAAGTGCATGTCCGGCCACGCGCAGTGTAGGGTTCCGTAGTTGTCCAGTACATTTTATAAGTTGGTTTACTAATACAGATCACGCCAAACTTCTAGTCCGCTCGGAAGTTGCTCTCCCGAAAAACGGCCTATGCATTGTCGTGTTTAGAGGGGACTAAATGTTTGGCGCTATCTGTACTCGTGAACCTGTAAAGCCTACCTAGTTGTGATAGTTTTCCTTTTAAGTGTATCAATGTACTACTTCTGTGAATTTTTTCACATATTAATAAAGAGAAATTATAAGTCTAACACAGAATTTTTTTTGGCCACGTGATTAAACATCTCTTTTTATAACTAAGCAACTGGAAAATGAGTTAGCCTCTAAAAAACTAATTCGTCTTTTTACAACGCCAGCTAAATATTTTAAAGAAAGCGTCAAGTAATGATCAACAATAATTTTTACTTGATTTTTACATTGCCACCTAATTTACTGACTCAGCCACGGATTTTCCAACTTATTACCATTTTTCGCTTTACAGCTTCAACACAAGCTCCTCAAAAAATATCATTCAAGCTTCAATAGACAACATCGTGTATTATAAATTAGCATGAAAAATAATACATCATATTCTTTTATCGTGAAAATAGCTACTGCAAACACTAAAATTAACCGTGTTTAACATAGAAGTGGCCATTTTAAAATCCAGAATTCCTACGCGAAATCGGTGAGAGTGTAGAAGTCCGACACGGTACTGTAGCGCTGATTAGGCTAGCGAACACAGCCTTCTAGCTTGTCCATAGTGTATATAAAAAATCAGAGGCGTCGAAGGAGCGCGCCACCAGCGTGCGGTGAGGTGAGGTGGCACGGACGAACAAGCCGGAGCTAGCTGAAAAAGCCGAAGCGGCGACGGTGAGTGAGGACGTCTGCCACGAAATGCACGGTGTTAGGTGCCGCGCTTCGAGCGGCGCAACTAATGCAAAAATAAATTTTAGTTGGATAGATAAATTAAAATATCAAAATTACCACAATTTATTAGGTTCGTAAATTTTTTGGAAATAAATATTTTAAGTAACCACAAAATTGTATGCTTTAATATACTATTTGATGATATTTTTTGATAAATTTGACGATCGATTAATGTAATAGGCGTTATATTTTAAAATTAGTTGTAAAATTAGAAGCTAATAGAATTAATATTTGGGTGCCATATATTACTATTCTAGAAGTTAACTGCTTGAATCCATGTTACAAATTTAGATGCTAAAAAATAACCACCATGCTGAGTTATATTTAGAGTGGCTTAAATAGAAGATAACTAATGGCTGAGATACTATTATTCAGATGCGCGTTGATTGTGGCTGACTTAGTAATTTAGATTTTTAGAGGCGAATAATGCTATTAAAGAGAAGTCTGTTTAATTACATGCCATTCATTAACCATTTAGCCGGCAGGGACGGTCAATTGACTATAACAAAAATGAGCACTTTAAAGGTTAATATTTCGCCAACGGATCCCTAAATCTAAAAATGATTATCACACACATGTCAAGCACCCACAATGTTTTTGAACAACCTATCTAACGATACCCCATCCACAATTAACGTGATTTTTTTTTCGAGATTTTGTTTTACCCTTTTGTTGGCGTGATTAATATGTATACATACCCATACCAAATTACAGCTTTCTAGTACTAATAGTCTCTGAGTTAAGCCGCGGGCGGACGGACAGACGGACATGGCGAAACTATAAGGGTTCCTTGTCGGACTATGGAACCCTAAAAAAGTGAGTCCTTACCGTTTTTTTTAATATTCAGAATGCTATCTTCATAAATAATGAAAAATAATCCGTGACTTGGGTATAGGGTTAGACTCTAAATTAACATTCAAATAAAAGTCCAATAAAAAGTCTGCCCAAATACTAGGGTTACTAAAAAGTAACAGTAAAGTTTTAAAAGTAAACACAAATAATTCTGTTTAGCTCACTGATACGCAGTCATATAGGATTCGCTTCCTTCGAGTCGAATCCCTCACTGTTCACTCACATCATCTTGAAAGCGTTCAGAGAGCATTTACCAGACAGGCTATTTTCCTCAAAATATTTCACACAGATGCCCTTAGGACCAGCTTTAAAGTTCTTCAAATGGACTCTGTCCGGAATCGCGTCGAATGATACATGACCTCGTATTTTAAAAGTAAACACAAATAATTCTGTTTAGCTCACTGATACGCAGTCATATAGGATTCGCTTCCTTCGTGTCGAGTCCCTCACTGTTCACTCACATCATCTTGAAAGCGTTCAGAGAGCATTTACCAGACAGGCTATTTTCCTCAAAATATTTCACACAGATGCCCTTAGGACCAGCTTTAAAGTTCTTCAAATGGACTCTGTCCGGAATCGCGTCGAATGATACATGACCTCGTATTTTTACATATGGTTACCTGTATGAACGGATAAATTGACTGCAGTAAAATATTGGGGCACATTTCTCTAGATTCTAGAAGCATCTCGTAACTAACCCTCAATATAGGTGTTCTGCGGAAGCAATCGAAGGTACATAATATAGGTCCTCTTTACCTAGCCCAAAGCAACTAATTTGGTCAAGTGCGAGTCGGACTTGCGCACAAAGGGTTCCGTACCACTTTGCAGGCCGTAATCTGCTACGTGCCATATTATGGCACGTTTTTTTTTGTCATATTATGGTGGGTGAGTGGGTCCTTTTAGACTTGGTCTGTGGTTTGTTTTAAATGGTCCCACAGGTTATAAATGTGCAATGAAAACAGTCGGTTTATTAAAAATAGGCTGGAATTTAGAAAAAATAAAAGCTGTCAAACAAGTCGTCTCGGATGGCTATTACGAAGCTGTAGACCTCCATTTGGCACCCTTCGGATACGAAACCCTAAAAAAGCATATTAGTCGCTGATTGGTTACATACCCAAGCCTAAGTGGTGGTCTAACAATAAATTAGGCCAATCACAGCGCAGAAACGTGACGTAATACGTTAGTTATAGTTACATCGGTTTTAGCGATACGTTTTTGATGGTTTTAAAAACGTATACTGTCAATACGAAATATTGGTATATATTTAACATGTATTCAAAACCATAACTTTTTTTTCAAGATGGTAAATTAGGCACTAAAAATTTTAGATTGCTCACATGAAAATGTGAAATAGGCCTAGGGCTTTTCTTATTTAATTTGGTTACTAAACTTATTCAATTGAATTTCTAAAAGCACTTATTTCGAATAAGGTGTAATTTCAATTCCAAAGCATCCAACGAACATTTTCAATTTACAACGTCAAAGTAAGAAAAACTTTCCACCATAATTCAACAGAGGAAATATCTGATCCAGTTCAATTACACAGTTCCCCATTACAGACCTAGCAAGAAAAGGGACCCGAATTCATCGACTATAACTTCTATTCCCAGTTGATAAGAGTCTTGTCCAAGCCCATTTCAAAATTATATTAGTCGGCTAATAGCATACGCTTTGCTAATCTAGGAGAGTACCATTAATTTCTGTATAATAGTGTTACTTACAGTATCTATTGAGGGAAAACTGCCGTTATACAGTGTTCTCTCTTATTAAAATTCTAATAGGAGTGAATTAGTGGAACTTTCCCGATATGAAATGTTAATTACTTTACAATTCAATTATTACTAATACAGTTTTTAGTATCCCTTGAAAGTGTACTCGATGAAGCTTATCCGTTTGGTTCCACATTTGTTTAAAGTAATAAACTGAATTAAAATGAATATAGTCTTTGCTCTGTAGTATAATTGATTGTTTTTTTTTTTTTTTTTTCATTACGAAGGTTACATACTTTTCAGAGGAGATTTTTTAGAAGGTCTGATTCAAAGGGAGAAATGCTTCAAAATTAAATATAGTTCTTCATTTCATAAAATAATAAAAAACAGCTTTAGAAACTTGTTTACAAATAATAAAAACCGGCCAAGTGCGAGTCGGACTCGCGCACGGGTTCCTTACCATTATCTATAAAAACGGCAAAAAAACATGTATGTTGTATGAGAGTGCTGGTCCGACTCGCACTTGGCCAGTTTTAGTATTTGTTCTCATAGCGGCAACAGCAATACATCATCTGTGAAAATTTCAACTGCCTAAATATCACGGTTCATGACATACAGCCTGGTGATAGACGGACGGACAGACGGACAGCGGAGCCTTAGTAATAGGGTCCCGTTGGTTACCCTTTGGGTACGGAACCCCAAAAAGCTAGGTTAGGTTAGGCAACGAGCTATAAATACTATGTCGTTGAGGTGAGGTCCATATCTAAAGCAGTCTTACTACCTAATTTGGGTAGTTCAAATAATTAATTTTGTTTTATTTTTAAATTGGTAAGAACTCTTATAAATCTGATTTTTGACTATCGGTTTAAGCACAGCTAAGGTTCACTGTTTGATATTAATTTGACTGTGTTTATAAAAAAATGTTTCGTAAAGGAAAAATACTGTATCAAAACTTTCTCCGAAGCTTCGAGCTGCTTCACCCTTAACTATTATTTTACAACTTCGAATTGGATGTTCTGTAGCAATAATGTCAGTCGATGTGTCTATGTTGTCGGCAAATCGTAGAATTATATTTATCATGATTTGCCGCAGATCGTAAAGTATGAAATCGAAATTACTTCACCAAAAGTAAGAAATAGGTGTGGCGACGAGCGGAGCGAGGAGGAGCGTGTTAGGTTTACATAAGCGGACCGAAGCGAGGCGATGCCCCTAGTCTTAACAGAAATACGATCTGCCTAGGCACATTATGATATGCCGAATCCTACAATATGCCGAGGACGCAATATACCGGGTGAAAATAGACAGGTTTCTTTAAATAAAACTATAGAAGATAATAAAATATTAGGCATGAATTTTGTGTGAGCTATATCATTTCATTTGTTCAGGCAGGTTTCCATGGAAAGTTGTTAAGTTGTTCAGTAGGTTATGGAGCTTCTATTTATACCTGAGTATCAAGTATGAAGATGCCATGGACTCAACATCGCTATGATAAATAAAAATGTAGCTCTTATTTCATAGCAATAAGACTGTCGCTTAGAATTTATCGAGTCAAAATCGAATCGATGCTTGCGTACTTGCTGTGCTGGATCGTATACCTGTGAATCTTACTAATTTAATTATATGAGAATAGATGACGTTAATTTCCACTAACGCAGCTTGATATTGCAATGTTCAAAGCATTCCATTGTATTCCAATTACAATACGTTTGATGTAAATTCGGGCAATCTGAATAAATTGCGACTTACTAGAGAACCTTACTGAGAATTTTAATCTATAAACAAAACCTCAAACTATTAAATTTGTGTAGACTTTATCTTTACTTCAATAAGATTCCAAAGTGGTTTTCATTTAGATATAAATAGAAATATATTTACTGGTAGTATCGATACGTTATTATTATGCACTTATTACAAGTCATTAACAATGTCAAAAAAACCTCAATAATGAGAAATAAAACTAAATAAAAGAAAAAAGTAAAGGAAATGAAATTTGGCTTACTGCAGATAAAGAAATTATTATTATCTACACTTCTACACTTCTACCTATACATCTTCTACATCTACACTATTATATAAAGAGGAAAGATTTGTTTGTTTGTATGTTTGAAGTAAACTTTGAAACTACTGAACCGATTCTAAAAATTCTTTCTTTTATAAAAAGCTACACAATTGCTGAGTAACATAGGTTATATTTTATTCCAATACAAGTAAGTTTTCAGTTTGAAAATTCAGTGTTTGTGAACCATGTCGGGAGAAAATAATAAATAATAGAATAATCTTGTTTTTTTTATTCGTTTTTAAGTTGTCAATTTTATAAAAAAAAAATTACGACTATCTCAAAAGCTGAAGTAGTGCAGAATTTGTTCTTTTTTAAATTATGAATCATATTCTGTAAATTGCTGTATTTAGATAACAAAATGAAAACGTTAATAAATAATGTAGTTTTAGGTTTACCTGGATACTCGACCAACTTAATTTTGCAGTTTTATTTGATACATTTTGTGGGAAACGATAAGATTATTTTTTTTCAAATTATTGAAGACTATTATATTATTTGAATGGTATGGAACCCTCAAAGTGCAATTCATCTCGTACTTGGCCAGTTTATTTAAGAAAACGACTCTGAAATATTTAGGAGAGCATAAGGGTATCAAACTTTAGCTTTAGGGACTTTATTGCGTGGGTAGTTTTTCAACTGTTTGAGTGCGTGGCGCTCTACCGCAAAACACCCTCTTTCTTCTGTGTCGTCATTTTACGTCTGTTCATTTAGCACTCAAATATTTACTAAAATACCAACTTGTATTTTTACAGCTGACATATTTCTCGCTTCACGACTGTGACAATGGCGAAACGACAATGGTACTACGTTATCCTGTATTGTTTCTTATTTCACGAGTAGCTGGCTGCATTGAAATGAAACGTACTTATGTTTTTGGTTCTCTTTTTAGGGTTCCGTACTCAAAGGGTAACCAACGGAACCCTATTACTAAGACTCCGTTGTCCGTCCGTCCGTCCGTCTGTCACCAGGCTGTATCTCAAGAACCGTGATAGTAAGGCAGTTGAAATTTTTACATATGATGTATTTATGTTGCCGCTATAACAATAAATACTAAAACTGGCCAAGTGCGAGTCGGACCCGCGCACTCCCATACAACAGACATGATTTTTTTGCCGTTTTTATAGATAACGGTACGGAACCCTTCGTGCGCGAGTCCTACTCGCACTTGGCCGGTTTTTATTTTACATTAATAGGTTTACTTACTTTAACAACCACCTTGCGTCCGTTGTTTTACCCGCGCTGTAGGAAAAACTGCACATCTGCTGCAACTGGACATTTGACTCTAACAAAAATTAGCACTTTAAAACTTAATATTTTGCCAACGGATCCCTAAGTCGAAAAATGGTTTTCATACACCCATAATGTTTTTAAAAGACCTTTTCAACGATACTCCAAACTATGGGATAGACGAGAAAAAAAAAACTTCCCTGATTTACGTGTAAGTTTAGATTTTTTTTACCGTTTTGCCGGCGCGATTAATATGTATACCCATACCAAATTACAGTATCTGATCTAAGCCCCGGACAGACGGACATGGCGAAACTAAAAGGTTCCTTGTCGGACTACCGAACCCTAAAAAGAAGCGGATTTTTTTTCTTACCCCCACACCGGGTAAGTCATTGTGGTATGTCATTGTCCAGAACTCATATAAAACGTACATATATATTTATTTCATTTTACTCAATTTATTAATTAAGGTACAAAGCTAAGTCGATGAAGGTGAAACATAATTGAAAAAAAAAAACTTTTATTGCATTTTCCAAGCTCTGATATGTAAAGTTTACTTAATAAAATTTGCTTATCCAATACCACTTCTATGATAAAGAGCCGTATTGCAGCTGGATTGTAAAAAACTGCCTTTTTGTAAGATTATAACGGTAATAATCCAGTGTCGTTTGGCAGGAGGGGGAGTAGGGGGAATAGGGGGCAGTGGGAGTAGGTTCCCCCTCTCTCTTGGTACCACTGCCGTGAAAAGGTAATGCACCGTTCTTGAGGTAAACAGATTATTGTAACCTACCCTCAGAGCATTGTATATAGATATATTGTTAGCAAAAAAGGGGTAAAACACCATCGTCGAGACTTGGGGACCTCTCCTAGACCCTCCCCCTTGCCCCGGAACTTTTAAGTTTTTTATTATGACGAAAAGTTATTTAAATGGTAAATTTCGAGGTTATATGATTATTTACATATTTTCTAAAAGTTACGGCTGCGGCGCTCTGAGTGCGGCGCCTGGCACCGTGCAATTCGTCGCAGACGTACCCTACCTTACTCGCCGTCACCACTTCGGTTTTTGGTCGCCCTAAGCCAGCTCCGTCTTCATTAGTCCGTCTGCTCCTCACCGCACGCTGGCGGCGCACTCCTTCCACGCCTCCGATTTTTTATATATGTTACGGGTAAAGCCCGAAGTCGGGTAAACCTAAGTTTACCCGGGTAATGTTATACAAAACAACGGAGGTCGCCTCGCTCCGCTCCACCTCGCTCGGCGCCCAATGTTTATTAACATGTCAACCTAACACGCTCCTCCTCGCTTCGCTCGTCATCGCACCTATTTTTGACTTTTTCGGACTTTACCTGACTTCGGGCTTTACCCGTAACATATACACTCTATGCACAAGCTAGAAGGCTGGCTTCGTTAGCCTAATCACCGCTACAGTACTGTATCGAACTTTTACACTTTCACCGATTTCACGAAGGAATTCTGAATTACAAAATGGCCGCATCCGTGTAAAACGCGTTTAGTTTTACCTAAATATTACACCACAAACAAATATTGGGACAAATTTGGTTGTCAATTGCCCATTATAACGTTCCGTTTTCACTTTTTATTTGATTTGAGGTTACAAACGATTTTTATTAATTTCTCGAAAAATTTGCATTACCTTTTAATAAGAGTGGTAGCATTGTAATCGGGGACCTAAACTCTACCAAATTTAATCCTATTTACTCCCATACAACTGCCAAACGATACTAAAGTCAACCCGCCTAGGTGAACTAATTACACCTTTTAGCTTGGACTTGGCTAAAGTCCATTAAAAATAGAAATTACTCTCAAAACTTTATAGAATTCTTTCAGTGGTTTCAATACTGTTCTGGATGTGACAAACCAATATTCTTGAAAGGTTACTGCATTTTATAGACGTTTCTTTGAAATTCTATACTTACTAAGTCTTTTAAAAGGCGAAGTGAGCGTTGTGAAATCCAACTTACGTGTTTTTAGAAAACCAGATGTGAATACAGAACTGAAAAAATACATATTGTTTTCAAACATATGAGAAATCTTTTGACTACCTTGAAAACATGATTAGAAACTTTCATACAATGAAAAAAAATTCTAAACAGACCTTTGATGACTTTATTTATTTATTTTATGACTGTGATGTGGATCATATCATCACAAGATTTGATACTACTTTTTTTTATAATTGTTCATCTTTTGACTAGGAGATTTTTTTTTCAATATTTTGTTAGCTGTTTTATTCAGTTTCAGTCGGATTTTCGCTCACGTTGAATTTTACAAGGTTCATTCATATACTATATCTGTCTTGCTTACTCGCGCTGGACTCTAGATAAGTTTGTCTGGCACTCTCTCATCACGTTTTCCCAATGCCCACTTCACCTTAATCTGTAGATATTATCTGTATGGATTTTTACGGACTCTCACGCAACCGCCGTCGTCGTTAAAATATCTTCCTGTCATTCTTGCTCTCTCGCACATTGGCCAATGCGGTATGAGAATAGACACTGTATCTTTGCTGCGTGCTAGCCACATTTTGGCAAACAATCATAAGTTGTGGGTTTGGAAACGATACCCGTCGCAATACGTCCATACCGTATTCTTTTTTCTACAAAGCTTGAAAATTTACAAAATAAGGTGAAATAAGGTGATCTATGGTGACATCATCATTCAATAATTTGTTCAAGTGCGAGTCGGAGTCGCGCACAAAGGTTTCCGTACAACCACATATTACGGAACCCTAGAAACATTATGTTACAAAAAGGTTGGCAAGCCACTCTTAGCGCTATCTAACATCTTACCAATGAACCTCGGTATAAAAGGTTGACAAGCTTGTCAAACAAGTCATCACAGATATGTTAACCGTAACACGAGGCTTATTGTATGTTCAGTTTTTTAATTTTTGTTTTTTGTCATGTTAAAGACCATAGTTACACATATTTTGTGAAAATTTCAACTGGCTACCTATTACGGTTGCAGCTGTAGACTCCTGTGACTGACGGACGGACAGACAGACAGACAGAGGAGGCTTAGTAACAGGGTCTACTGAATCAAAAAATCAATGGGCGGCTTCAAATAGTGTATTTCTAAGAGTTTTACATCTACTTACATTGCGTCTTGATAAAACATGTACTGGTCAGAAGTACACCTATATGTGTGACTTTTCAGTAAAATCCCTGGACAGCACAATGTCTTCTAGTCACGGTACATTGTGGCGATGATATACACGTGGCTCAGTTTTTATAGTATCTCGCGGTTAAAATAAGCAAGTATCTAACAAACTCGAGCGTTTCTGAGCGCTGGTCACATAGTTGCCAACGTTTCGGGCCAGGAATGTGGCAGGGCCAGGCCACAAGCACACAAGGCTCACATTTCGGCGCCTTCTCCTTACCCACATAACCCGAAACTGCATTGACGGGGCCCTTTGTGACTCCCTTGCGGACTGCTTCAGATATTAACCCGTCCAGAGTTTTGACATACTGTGGACGGTTCATTGCAATGATGTTTTTACGTTAATGTTTTGTTTAACTTTTACTTTACATTATATAGACGGGTAGCATTAATCCTTCACATAAATTTATGGTATTTTAAATGAGTATGGAAAATTTTAAAATTTAATGACACAACTTTATAGGTTACTTTACCTGTACAAATATTAGAAGGTGGCTAAAAACATTAATTCAATAAATTTGGTATAAACGTCTGTTATTTTTAGGGTTCCGTACCCAAAAGGTAACCAACGGGACCATATTACTAAGACTCCGCTGTCCGTCCGTCCGTCTGTCACCAGGGTGTATCTCATGAACCGTGATAGTTAGACAGTTAAAATTTTCACAGATGATGTACATATTTCTGTTGCCACTATAACAACAAACACTAAAACCAGCCAAGTGCGAGTCGGACCCGCGCACTCCCATACAACAGACATGATGTTTTGCCGTTTTTATAGATAATGGTACGGAACCCTTTGTGCGCGAGTTTGACACGCACTTAGCCGGTTTTTTATATACCTTATTTTTATAATTTTTCTTACATCTCTTATGAAAACAGTATATTAGGTATTTGCTTTCACAAAAGGCACTTGGCTGCTCTCGTTACATACAAATTACAATTCTTTGCCTCCAGGTACCTATAAAGCAAATGCCCTCGTCTTGTTTTCAGCAATAATGTACAGCAATTGCCTGTCTATACACGGTTGGTATATTTAAAGTTTAATTAATGTAAATAATAAAAGTTGTTCTACCTTAACTTATTGTTTTCAAGGGACGTCTTTGCTGTTCTGATTTTACGAGTTGAATATGTAAATTAAACTGCCGGTGATTTCGAAAGATGGCTCCTTGCATAATAACTATATATACAGTTGATTCCACAAAACTATGTTTACAAGATTTCCTGATCATACTGAACATGTATTGTTACATAACGTTTGAAATTAGGCGGCAAAATCGACATTCCCGTACAAAGTATAGTTGGTAAACCGTGAAAAAATGTATTTTCGCGTATTTTCAAAAGTTTTCAAAGATGATCAAAAGAATATGTTTAACTTTAAGTTTTTGAAGCTCGTCACAAATACACTTTATATTACAAAATACAAATATGCTGTAAAAGCTTTTAATTAGTTTTGTTTTAAAGATATATATATTCTCAAGATATATTTCGGCCCCTCCCCCAGATACTCAACTGATGCCGGGCCCATGTAGGGGCTGAAAACCATCTTGAGAAGTGTTAATTGTGTATATATTTATAATTTTACTTTATATATATCTTTAAAACAAAACTAACGGACACCTCATTTAAAAAAGACAAAATAAAACCAAAATTATTTTATAAAGATATTTTATTTAACATTTTTTTTCTGTAAAATAGATTAATTAAAACCTGACATTTACAACAAACTCTATAAAATTCTTTGTATTCTCACACTAACGTTAGTTTATAATAGGGCCTGTTACATTTTCATGGGTTGCTCATCTAGTATAGCCAAATTAATGTATGACAGTTTTCGCTTTGGGCGATGATTCTTATAATCAAACGATTACCTGAACACGTAGCTTATCGTATCACACAAGGGAGGGGTGTGGGTCACGATTACTATGAATCGTATATACACATAATCGTACAACGCCAACAGTTCAAGCTACCCATGTTATTCAATTTCAACCTTTATGGGCTTAATATAGAAAGCGTGCATAACGACAAAAGGTATAGCGCTGTGTGGAACGAATATATTCGTAGCATCCATAACGCGGCGTTTGGTGAAAACCGTTATTATGCCATAGAAGAATACCGAAACAAAGATTTTTATTAATAACGTTTACGAAGAAACAAAATGAAATAATAAATACTGATATTAATTACTAAAGATTGCCTGGTAGATAAGATACAATGTGATTGTTTTAATGTCCTGTTTTATTCTCTATGGGCGAAATGGGCGTAGATCCAACATAATTCAAATATGTCTTAAATGAAAGCCTATAATCAGTAGCCACAAATACCAAAGTTGCCAGAGAACAGAGATAGGAGAAATTGAAAACAAGTACTAGTGAAAATATTTGCTTGTACGAGTATATTCTCGTCGCTAACTCCGAAGATTCGGTGCTACGCGATAGGTATGGTCTTACGGGTAGCTTCCCGACATGAATGTACTAAGATTCCTTAGCGGCTGACTATTGAATGATCGACAGTCCAGCAGAGACGTGTAGCACACAGCGTCGTAGCGTACCGCAGCGCAGATTACCATTGTTTTAAAGATGACATTTTGTTCTGTTACGTACTGCGGCTCCTGGGTGTATCCATACCGACTACCTACTTCTGACTTTAAACTTCTATTCCGACTTCCAATAACTTTCGAAAGCCCGAAGTAAGATACCCAGTAAGATATATGTAATAAAAAAGTATGTTTCCTATAGATTCAAAACATTTGAGGTGTAGGTTCTAGGCTAGTATTAATATGACTAAAACTGTAGGTAACTATTAATAATTACATTTTTTATCGATCTGCAAACACGAAATTGCAAGTAAAACCGGGAAATTAAGCTAGTCTTACAAGTCATACAATTCACCAAGTCCTAACGATTGGGACTAGTTTCATTTCTGTTGGTCTTACGCCTAGGTTCCATACAAACTTGCCCATCATCCTTAGCGCTTTTTCAAGGCCTGGGGCTGAGCAATACTAGTTATTCGTTGAAATGTTCCGAAAGTGACTCACGGGCGCTTTCTATATTTAGACCTTAGGCCTTATGAGTTTTGAGTGGGTTGATGTGTTAGCGTCTGCACCTACAGGATACAGCGACCATCTGAGCTCACATGTAAACATTTAACATCCAACATTTAATTTTATTTTTTACCTAAACCACTTTTAGTGTTACATCACACCAATGTAGAGCAGAGTCAGCAATATACAAGACAAATTGTCTCTGCCACACATTGCTATAGAGAAACACTCAACACCCGCTAGATATTTCGGAACAATAAGGTTTGTGCGGGCGTTGGAAAATCTCCTCGACTTCCTATTGAGTAGATACTTAAAACACGTTTTCGCCTAAAGTGGGGTTATAAGAAAGTCTCGATTTAGGAATACAAGGAGGTTTCTTAATATGCATCCCCAAAAATGACATTAAGTTCAACACAAGACTTTTTTGTGTATTGAATATCTGTGTTTTGTATGGAGACCCTGAAATAACTCACTAGTTAGTAAAACTTTACATCGTCATGAAGTAGTCAGACTAAAATTTAAACATAAATGATGAAAGAAAATTAAATAATTTATTAATCAGATAATTGAAATGGTCACATTGCAGTATTCGACGAACGAATTAACTAACATTTGTAAATGCATAACCTTCGTGGCCATTCTATGCGGCCAGTATCACTTGGTATTTATATTGTACTTTGTCTATGGGCATCATGAATGTTGAGAAAAATGAGGAAACGTTTTAAAAGTTCAACCTTATAAGTAGTTTATCCCAAGTAGTTTATACTCGTATAAGCTTCTTGGTATAACCCGACCTACAGACCATTCACTATAAGAAGTCCCCTGGCTTAGGAAATGGTAGCACTGCATATAATGTTGCCAATGCCTCACGTAGCATTCACCCTACTACACATTTATAATATTTACTTAACTGCGTTTTTTATATATTAGACTACTCTTTAATAAAAATAAAATGTAGAGAATAAAAAAAAACAATATTATTTATTATTTATTGATTTGTATTTCGCAAACAAACAA
Organism: Ypsolopha scabrella; assembly: GCA_910592155.1. Classification (NCBI taxonomy): domain Eukaryota; kingdom Metazoa; phylum Arthropoda; class Insecta; order Lepidoptera; family Ypsolophidae; genus Ypsolopha; species Ypsolopha scabrella. Next base: position 9,948,162 of record OU342969.1, read on the forward strand.
ACGTTTGATCTTATGGTATGAATATACATGTATCTCCTCTGTACTAAAATGGTATTTTTTAGGGCTCCGTACCTCAATAGGAAAATAACGGAGCCCTTATAGGATCACTTTGTTGTCCGTCTGTCTGTCAAGACCCTTTATCTCGGGAACGCGTGGAGGAGGTATCGAGTTAAAATTAAAACCATATAGGTACTCAGGTCCCTTGAAGCTGTGAAAATATCAAACTTCTAAGTTAACGTGAAAAAAGATACCGCCGTTTATGCCGCAAAAAACTTACATTTCGACACTCTAAAGGGAATCAAAATTCATAGGGTTCCCGTTCCCGTTGACCCAAAACTATGAAATTTGGCAAGTAATACCGTCTTATACTACAAGTAGAGGGAAAAATCTGAAAACTATACATTTGTAATTAAATCATAAATGGTATAGTCTTTAACCGAGCCCTCGGTAAGCGAGTCCGATTCGCACTTGTCCGGTTTTATTTCTGTTTTCAGTACAAAAAAATATGTTAATAGCACAAAAGCTGTAAAGGGGGGTTTACAGAGTTAGAGTAGGAAATCGATTATGAAAAGATATAAAGTACTCTACCAAAACTAGTTTAAATTGTACAGAGATGTAGGATAGTATTAAAGAAACATATAGATTATTGTAGATAAAGTAGACTATGCATGTGGTAGCAGAGATCACTTATATTTTCCCCTTTACGTATATGTCTCTGTACAAGCCAAACTACAGAACATGGGCCATTTACAATAGATCGTGGCTAAAGAAGAGTGCCAAAATTAATGGTGCCTCTGAAGTTCGTCTACGCCTTTGTCTATCTCTCTCTTTTATTTATCTGTCATATATTTCTCTCTATCCATCTTGCAGGAGAGCTAACGTCACTCAGATGCCTTGAAAAATTTTGACGCTGCCTGTATACGTTGTGCACCTGTGTTCACCTGAAAAACTTTCTTTATCTCGTGAAGTACATAATATATAATCGAAAAGGTTCAATATATGCCGGAACATTGAGATAAATATTAGCTATTAATATAAATCCTGTCTTCTTAGTCACGGCGCACAATAAAAGCGGTCAAAATCGATTTCTTAAAAGAAAAGAAGATCACGGGACTTTTTGTGGAATAGAAAAAGAACAATTAGTTACATATCCTAAGGAGAACTCAATCTGGAAGTCGAGGAGTTTTTACTTCTAGTATAACAACAATATAAAGTACGTTTTTTTGGTAAACTTCTAATGACGTCCACTTCCAGGCCCCGTTTAGAGATGTGCTGGTCAGAAATGTTCCCAGTTAACCAGGTACTGGGAATATTCCCGGCTACGGGAATCCAATGGTCTAAATACGTGTACGAAATAATCGCAACTAATAGACTGAGAGCTGGTAATTTCATTTTGGAGTAACTGCCAGATTCTTCATTCAAAATTCAGTCTCGAATAAAGTTTTAAATTGTATGAAGTAATATAACGATAAAAATACTCATGTTTAACTAATTATTTTTAGACTCAGACCTATTACTTGAATGAAAAATTTCTGGGCTGGTTAAGTGAGTTGGGATAGTAATACCTTTAGTTACAACAGCATTGTAAACATTTTAACTGCAACTGCAGTCTCGGTTGGCAGCCATTGAGAACAAGCATTAGAATGGCTCTTTCGTAGATATTAAAAAAAGAAAAGTAAAGTCACATTTTATATTTTCTAGTTACAGCTTGGATTTTTTTGTTTAACATGGTAACAGAGGATCTCGGTGTAAAATGCAGATCTTAACATTGTATTCCTTACGTTTAAATAAAGAGTATGCAATAAATATTTTTTATAGCAATTCGCGCAAATTGCTTGCTTAAATTAGGTTTTCACAAAAAAAACACGAAAAATATGTGTCTATTTTTGATTGCATTGCATTGTGCAAAATCTAATGCCTATGATGTATTAAGACACAATTTTCTTGTAAAACGCATTTATTGCATACTTTTTATTCAGAATTAAGAAAAGCAATATTAAGATGTGCATTTTGCATCGAGATCCTTTTAATCTGGGCTTTTCTGTAGTAATATAATACATACAATAGAAACTACCAGATTGGTCGAGCATCCCGTCCCTCACCCCGCGTGGACCATGGAAGTGGGATCTAGTCGGAAGTTATATATAATATAACACATGGAAATTTATGCTCCGCTTACTACAGACCAATCGAGGAATCGTACCATCTTGAAGATGGCATCTTCTTACGTTACCCTTTTTGCACATGAGGGCATAGCTACATTTCTTGGTACTGCTTCGGGCCAACGCACATGTCACACACGTGAAATTTTGTGTTGATTTGTGAACCATATTTTCCATATACATATAAAATGACTTTGATGTATCTTCCTGAAGATTCCGTTAGGAATTTAAAGGTTTATTATTGTGATTCGAGTAAAATTTTTTGACTTTTCATTCGCTTAACCAGCGGTTAGGTTTGGAGCAAAAAGCACAATTCAAATTTCCAATAATATCCAAACGATAAGTGGGGCTCTCATTTTTAGGGTTTCATAGTCAACAAGAAACCTTTATAGTTTTGCCATGTCCGTCCGTCTGTATACATTAGCCACGCCGACAAAGAGGTAAAATAAAATATTGAAAAAAAAAAACTTGTTTTGCTTCCTCCCCGTAAAGTAGAGATGATTATCTTTTCTCGTCTACGGTGGCTTGTGGTTTGAACTTTTTATGCACGCGGCGAAACATTTGTCGTTAGATTAGTTAGATCAGACGTGTGACGCGTGTGCGTTAGATTAATGTGAGCAAACATTCCTCTCTTTAAAGACCCTCGTTGCACATTAAAATAATTACTACAGTTACGTTTCATATTCATATTTATCAATCAAAAGCTCTTATGTCTTAATAGTTTAATATCTCGAAAAGCTCTCTTTGACTAGAATTGGTACAGATCATTGAAACTTTAGGTTAGAAGTCTATATGGCATTGGTAGCTTTGAGGTGAAAATACTCGTATAGATTTTTTTTATTTAACTACAGAAATGCTGCTTTAATTTATAAGAGAAACAACTGTGCTACTATAAAAAATTATAGGCATTGATTTTTTTTTATTTAAATAATTAACAACGATTTTTAAACTATGTTTTTATACATACAATTATTACGTCATAGTAAAGATACAATAGTTTTATTTCGTGTGGGCCTCAATATTTAATAATCTAACGATGATTTTGCTGGGTATAATGGCATCGTCCCATTTTATTTCTTATTATACGTGGGACGCACTATAAGTTTCCGGAATGAATATGAAAAAATACTATTAAAGGTACAAAATTAATTTATTGTTTTTCAAAATAATCTCCCTTGGCGTCTATGCACTTTTTCATTCGATCAAACCAGTTTTGAAAACTTTTGTGCCACTCCCCTGTGGTGACCTCTGAAACGTGTTTTTCATACTCCTCGACAGCCTCTTCTGGTGATGAAAATCGTTGACCGCGTAATTGGTTCTTAATTTTTGGGAACAGAAAAAAGTCACAAGGTGCCAGGTCGGGACTGTATGCAGGATGACTCATGAGTTCTACATTTTTCGTCTTCAAAAAGTCGTTTGTCTGTCTGGCCGTGTGAGAACTAGCATTGTCGTGGTGCAGGATGATACGGCGTTTACGGTTATTTTTACGGAGTTCGTCAATAACTTCCGGCAAACAAATGGTCGTGTACCAGTCACTATTCACGGTACGACGATTATCTAAAGCAACAGTAGCCACGAGTCCAGTTTTAATAAAAAAAGAAGCAATCATCCGCTTAGATGCACTTTTCACGCGCGCCACTTTGGTTGGTTTCGGCTCATCTTGAAAGACCCATACGCTCGATTGCTGCTTTGTTTTGGGATCGTAGCAATAAATCCATGTTTCGTCACCTGTTACTATGTCCCACACCAAATTTGACGCACCTTCGTTGAATCTGGTAAGCATGGCACTGCACCAAGTGACGCGGTCCGTTTTTTGAGCCTCGGTCAAGTTGTGTGGGATCCACCGCGAGCACAGCTTTCTCACACCCAAATGTTTGTGTAGGATTGATTGTATTTGACTCATGCCTATTTCTAAGGATGCGCGAATTTCATGGTAGGTCACATGCCTGTCTGTTTCAACCATACGGCGCACAGCATCGATGTTTTTGTTGGTCACAGCGGTGGACGGCCGACCATCGCGAGATTCGTCACTGAGATTGATACGACCACGCTTGAATTCTGCAAACCAGCTATAAACAGTCGTCTTGCATGGTGCTTCATTGCCAAAAGCTGTTTCAAGCCGAGCGATGCTCTGTTGAGCTGTCAAATTACACTTAAAATCGTAGAAAATCATACTACGAAAATTTTCCCGAGTTAAATCCATGTTGATGCAGACACACAATTTTTTAAATGGCGCCACAAGGTAAAAACAAAAGACAGTCAGATGAAACAAACTGCATTCTACAGCCAAAGAGTTCTATTTTCAAATGTTGCAATAAATTTTTAAATATTGTTTATGTAAGTGGCCAGTTCCGGAAACTTTTAGTGTTACCTATGTATGATAGTAAAAGTGAAGAAAGAAATGAAGCCAAATAGTGCAGGTCTCAATAAAATTTTCAATATTCTCTATTTGCTGTTCCCATTTCCAATACAATACGAATAAAATTCTGAGTGACATTTTTTATGTTATAAATACCATTATGGTAGTCCGTTTAGCATAAAAACATGGACACACCTGACAAAAGTACCAAATTTTTCTCCTCCGATCGCTACAAATTGTTGATAAAAACTAACAGCTTTCTTGAATTTCATATCACAAATACTAAAAATAAGTATTTCCAATATCTCATATAAAATCATATTATGTAGTCTAAACATACAATTTCTCAGTTCAGGAGGCCTAACATGGTGCCACTTTATCACCATTTTAAACACCATTTGACAGTAAATTCCATATGTTCAATGACAAATGGTGTTTAAAATGGTGTATCCTGCGGGATAGAAATTTTTAACAATTCAGGCCTCACTACCTGTAAATAGGTATACACGTATTTCAAAAAGCCGCTGATTTGTATAAAAAATGAAATGGCCGTTTTCCCTTCACGAAAATCAGAGCAGCAATTGTGTAAACCAATGGTATTTAAACTGATTGTCACATGGCTATTCGGTTAGCCCGTTTGGCAGTTGAAATTGTAAATTTTTGGCTGTCAAATGAATACAATTGTCTTGTTTTGTTGTTGACAACAAAAAACGTACGATGTGTCAAACAGGCTTATTTGCTTATGACAATCGAATTTGAATACCATTATCTTACACAATTGCACCTCAGATGCCTTGAGCAAAAACACGTTCCATAGGTCATGGCTAACGGACCTCTGGAAGTAATATGACAAAGTAAACCTCGTTTCCTTGGTGTTCGGTAGTAAAACCAGGTAAAAGCTATGGCTCTAAATGGCATGTGGAACAATTTGTTTTTTGTACAGGTTTGTCCCTAAATTACATTGTAAACGATGTCGCCGAAATGACGTCATGTAATGAGCAGGGTTGTCAAAATAAGAACAAATTGATTATAACAATTGTCCAAATCACAGTTAAAAATAATAATAAATGTAGAAACGATTAGCCAGATGACTTTTAAACATAAAACAAGTAGATGCAAATAAAAAACTAGTAAAACAGTAGTAGTGCAAAATATTTTCATTTCTAAAATGTTATTTCAATTCATTATTGCCATGGTCGGCACTTCGTGGAACTTGGATTGAAATTGATATTCGAAACTGGTTGGGTATGTAAAGTAAAACAAAATAAAAATAATTGTGAAAAATATGGTAATGTTCCATCAAAAACTGACAACAGCATATAATAAATACCTTTGGAAACGAACTGGAATTAATATTGAAAATAATTATTTCAATGAGATATGATATGAAATTTTAATAAACAAATGAATTTACGGCGAAAGTCTTAACTACAATTAAGCAAAGGGTAAATCCCTGTGATTTTTTTTAGGGTCTACGTACTTGCAACCGTTATTCTATTGACAAGCAGTAGTAAATTTGTAAGAAAGTATCTGCGTTATTTTGCTTTTATGAAGGAATTCTTTATTAACGCACGAGGAAGAGACCTTTTTAAATTATCTACTGAGGTGATCGGGTAATACTAATGCATTGAATATATAACATGTAATCATAGTAGTTTATGAAACTGGTACATAAAAGGATTATTAAAACACGAGTGTCAGTTTAAAAAACGAGCCGAAGAATAGTTGTATAGTTTCAAACACTACTTTATCTAAACTCATGCCTACTAACCTGTTTTCATAATTTTTGTAAATTTTCCGTCAGCCTATTTTCATTATTCTTGTAAAAGCTTGTTCTGAAATTGTTCGTAATTTCCGTCGTTATTTCCAGAATGACAGGTGGAGTCAAATATCATTCATCACCATCCCTGTTGTCAGTAATTTTAGGGCAAAAATAAATTTCCCCGAAAACTATGGCACAACAAACAGTTCATCCATTGACAGACCGAGTCCAACGTCCAACGCGCTGTAAGCCATAGACAATACCTGGCCAAAAATAAAGTTGACTGTAACCTCGTTACTGTTTTGTATGTATTGGAGAACATTATATAAAAACCTCATTGGTATTTGATATTAAACCTCAGACATGGCTGTATGGCTAAGTTCCCTTTCACTTCCTCGTTAGTATCACATGTACTGTAATCTCAGAAAAAGTTTTTATATAGCTTTATACTATAATTTAATTTTTTTATTTTATTAGAGACGTTCATGAAAAATATTTTTCACTATGCCAGTAGTTTTGAGTTCGTAATGTGGATTTTACGATAGAGGTTAGATAAAAGTATTTAAGACACCTGAACACTCTAATACATATAAGTTTAACATGTAATAAGAGTATTTACTCGTATGTACCTACCTACATTACAGAAATAAAGTATTCATTTCATAACAGTCAATTTGATATAGATTTAAACTTAATATATAAATTAACATTACTGAAAACGATTTGAACATAGGATTTAATTAATTACACAAAGAAAAGAACTGAATATTAATTATTACCTAACCCTGGTCATGACATGATGTACTTCAAACATTTTCAGGAGCATGAAACTCTCAGAAACACATTTTCCAGCAATGCTGACAAAATACATACGTTTCGAATACAGTCGAGAGCTAAGACTTTACATTTATGTATGTCACAAGAGCGTAATTAGAACTGCCGTTGTATGTCACGATGTGTCGCTGGCAGTACTTACTGGTTTATGCATTTACGGTACATTAATTTCATTACAAGACTGCTTGGTGCATTTCTATCTTTACTTCACAATGTACTCTAAATATGTTAGTTACGTCATTTCCACGTAGATCTATAATAAATTATTGACATTTCATAATTACATCCCCAAAACGCGTTTCAGCAGACAACATACCCCTTATAAGCCTACTGTCACTTCAATTCACTGTCAAGTTCCTTGTAAAAATCCGCACACAAAATGTTTCTCGGCTTCACAATAGTTCGGGACTCACGTTGTTCCCGTGAGGCTTTCACTCACCGGGGGCGGTGAGCTGTGATTCGTCCAACTGGAGAGACCCTTGAGAGGCTCTGAATGGGGTTCAGAGTAAGGCTCTGAGTCGGGATGGTCGTCGTCGGTCTCCTCGGGGGCGGGAGGGGCGGCGGGGGGGCGCGCATTGTCGAGCCGGGGGCGTGGCGAGTAGCGCGGCGTCAGTGCAATCCCGCCGATGACTGGGTGCGATTTAAAATTCCCGCCTGAAGGACGTCGTGCATCAAGCGCTCGTTCTCCTGCCGTACTGTCGACAAAGAAAAAGCATGCTTAATCGTATGAAGATACGTTCCATTTTAGACCTCCACCAGAGACGTGTCTTATAAGGTGACTTACATTTATATAGCCAAATTCATACTGGAGACTCGGTAAGAGGTCAGGACCCTGTTTGCAAAACGCAAAAAATATTTGTTATGCCCCTATACCTGTTTAAAAACAAACTGTACTTAATTAGTATAGGAAGTCAAAATTTAATTTTGCATATTTCACAGAAAGGGTCATTGAAACTTGGTCCTGACCACTTACCGAGTCTCCAGTATGAATTTGGCTACATAAACGAAAGTCAACTTTTTATGTATAGCGTAATGCGCATTCTTACTATTGTAGCAAAAATATGCATTCCTGACAAATTAATATGCCCTCAGTCTTTGTAACGTCTACTATCTCAAGACTTATTTATACATTTTTAGTGCTCTATTGTGGTTTTCAAGAAATAAGATTATGGATGACACTGCTGGATTGACAATCTAAGGTAGGATCCAAATGGTATAAGTATAGTAAATTAATGGTATACCAATACTTGGACAATAAGTTTGTAAGTACACTAGGAAAGATAACAAATTCATACTATTCAGGGAGTTCAAAATGGTTTTCGTGAAATTGAATCAATCCTATTTGGAAGCATTACGGGGACATATAGAGATATAGTACAAACAAAATTCTTCTAAGGATAAGGTACGTATTAAAAAAATATGTAAAAGCGCAAAATATTTGCCGCTTTACAAACCGACGTCTGACGACTGAAAAAAAGTCAACTGAAAATTAGTAGCTTTAACGTTGCTGTCAACGTACGCTGTCAAAGCTCTCTGTTAAAATAATTGTTCTTGTTGTTGAAAAACCAATTTTAACGTGATCTAAATAAATAAGCTTGAATCTGAAATTCGTGTAAAAAGCTACTCTTCTTACACCTTTCACGCAAATCCCATCAGTTTCACGTCGCCTACCGTCACTTCGACGTAATTGATGATCTGACGTCAACTTTGTGACACGTTCCCTCTAAACTTACATAAATCAATCAAGTAACATACTTAGTTGCATATTTTGGTATCTTGCTTGATAAAATAATTGTGTTTACTTTTATCCATCCATCCATCAGCCTGTTTCGTCCACTGCTGGACATTGGCCTTTCCAGGATTTTGCCACTCATAGTGGTCCTCCTGGAAGAAATGCCCGTACTCACACACGCTGGGCAGGCGGGTTGGTGAGCGCGGTGCCGAAACCCTCGCACCAGTGACGCCGCTGCCCGTCACCAGTCTATTTTATATAAGCCCCGGCAACTGGGGATGGATATACCGCCAACCATCGGTCCCAAGCAATGGTGGGCCGCCTGGTTTTGCCTGAGAGCTGTTCTCTTACTCTCCCCCGAATAACTTCGGGAGGATTTGCGAGTAAGATGGTGGTACCTCCACAGTCGAGCCCGGCATCAGCTCTACCACCTTTACTTTTATACTGTAATTTTTTATACTGTACATAGTATCATACTATGCCTGAATCAGATCGTCCTAATGATTGTTTATAGGCTGTCCGAGATATCATGATATGGGTGACAGTTCGTAATTTTCTGTTTCACCTATACTACTCACACCATACAACATACACCCAGGCACAAAAGAAAATGATAGGTTTTAGAAATAATGTAAATAATTATTACAAAAACACAATAAATAATGCCTCTACAAATCGAAACAAAAATCTCAGTGTATCACGTAAACGAAGAAAAGATTCAGTAAATAATAATGTATTTTTGCTACGTGATGCGTGGATCGGAACGCTAACCCATAGGTACTGACACTACATAATCGAAAATATATCGATGAATCGGTGCGGCCATCATATAGGATCGCGTCAGTATGAGTACATCTTGTATACGGTTTGTGTTTTCGTTGCGGTTAAGACCTGCTATTTGTTTTGACGTTTGTTACAGTTTTTGTTCATTTTTTGTTTTGTTATTAGTGAAATTCCGAGAAAAACAAAAAAAAAACTTTGAACTCTCAAGCTCTGGAGTTATTGGTTCGTTTAATTTAATTAATTTAATAATTAACAAAAAGTAGTTTGGATAATCAAAGATCAATCAAATAAAAAATTGATTTGATAGCCCTTGTTAACTTTCTCGATACTGAAAAAAAAAACGATTATATTTCGTTAAGGTACATTACTGTAACTGTCAACTTTGAACTGCCACCCATATCATGATATCTCGGACAGCCTATAGTTTACTAAACAATTACACGTGTTTCAACGGCTGTGCCTACGAAAGACACAAACTTCAGTCACTAAGACCAGCTCCATCGCATTCACATAAGTTATCTGCACGTTACCAGTCATAACTAAATCTAAATCCATCTAAATCGGTCATCCAAACGATAGTTTAGTCAGTCCATTGTCGCCTCTGGTAATATAAGTTAGTAGGTATTGGTAGTAGAGCTGATGCCGAGCTCGACTGTGGAGGTACCACCATCTTACTTTCAAATCCTCCCGAAGTTATTCGGGGGAGAGTAAGAGAACAGCTCTCAGGCAAAATCAGGCGGCCCACCATTGCCTGGGACAGATGGATGGCGGTATATCCATCCCTAATTGCCAGGCCTAAAAACAGACTGGTGACGGGCAGCGGCGTCACTGGTGCAAGGTTTTCGGCACCGCGCTCACCAACCCGCCTGGGCAGCGTGTGTGAGTATGGGCATTTCTTCCAGGGGGACCGCCAAGAGTGGTGAAATCCTTGAAAGGCCTATGTCCAGCAATGGACGAAACAGGCTGATGGATGGATGGATGGAGGTATTGGTTACTTTTTTCCTTTGACACCTTTATTTTTAAAATAGATTTTGTGTCTTGTTGTACGGCATCTAAAATTATTTCATGTTAATCTTAGAAAACATACTTAAATCGTTAGTGTGTGTCAAAATGTTAGAAAAAAGTATTAAATAACGTACAGAAATGATTACCATATAAGCCTGCATTGAAAATTAGTCCAATTCATATTAGTTTATTATTTGTGCAATTTAATGTGTACCTATATATATAAGGTGACATTTATTTCTACAGTATTATCCAGCGATAGTGATACTGATCACTTACCAAGCTTCCAGTTTTAATTTGGCTGTATAATAAAATTTTACCTTATATACCCCGTTACGACATGAATCCCCGAGGGGGTGACAGAGGTGTTCCGAGTATGAAGTGTGTAATGCAAGTCACAGTTTACACTCGTACCACCTACGTTCAGGATAACACCTGTGACGGCCCTCGAGGATATTATTTGTCGTGGTGATATGAGTTTGTTTATGCAATTAAACAGGGAATTATCGCGAACGGTGAACGAACTCGATAGAGTTTCTGACATTTCCCCGAATGAGACCAAAAGATTCCCTAAAATACACAATTTCAGCAACTTTTCCCCAAATATCAAAAAGTCATCTATTCCTTTATTATATTCAAATTTATTAAATTCTAGAATATTAATAATTATAATGAAAGACCATAACAAATTACTTAGCCATATTTATTAAATTATAAACACCTTTAATACAAATTTAAAAAGACATTTATTTTTGAAATTTTCTTCCCTAATAATTTCCCCTAGACAGTAGTGTGGGTGGACATAGTGGAAATAACTATATTTCTACTAGTTCCTAAATTCCCCTATTTTCCAAGTACCGAAATTTTCTTCCCCAAAATTTTTCCCAAGCTTCTCGTTTCCCCAAAAGTTCCACAGAACTAAAAAAAATCCCCAAAATTGCGAAAAAAGACCCAATCTGGAGACCTTTGGCCAACGGCACATCTCTACCTATGACAGCTTAATAAGAACTGTCATTGGGCGAGTTGACATGCGGGTGACCGACGTCAAACTTGATTACGTAACTTCAAGGATCGAGGCACGAAACGTTTACCAAAACCTTCTTCACTTTATGTAAATTTGTATTTACTAGATTTTACCCACGGCTCGGCCCGTGCTGGGAGTAACAACTTGTATCACGAAATCCTTTCCTAGCTGGGCTTTATGTCGGGTGAATGTATACTCTCTATCTTTGAAAACCTATACCTCCTCCACGGGTGATCCAAACACTTAAAAAAATACATAATAGGCATAACATCATCAAAAATTTGTCTTTGCTTTTGACAAAAACAAATCGAAAGTTATCGAAAGTTTCCTGTGATTTACTAAAGAATTTTCCTGTTCCTTCCGAGTGGTTGAAGCGATTTTAATGATTCTTTCACCATACTAGAAACAATTTATAGATCGACAACATTTTTTTCCGTGATTCGCGTCCATGTGAAAAGTATTATTTTCACCTTTTTTGCGCTAAAACGACTGATTTGTTTGTTTTAGGAGTTGTTTCATGGTTGGCTCCATAGTGAAAGTTGTTCCTATATGCCTACACAAGTACTATCACAAGCTTTAAGACAGATATCTTAAAGAAATAACGATTAACCATTGGATCAAATAGACACATAAAGAATCCATCCATCAGCCTGTTCCGTCCACTGCTGGACGTAGACCTTTCCAAGATTTTGCCACTCTTGGTGGTCCTCCTGGAAGAAATGCCCATACTCACACACGCTGGGCAGGCAGGCTGGTGAGCGCGGTGCCAAAACCCTCGCACCCATGATGCTGTTGCCCGCACCAGTCTCCCAAGTAGCACACGAAGCAGTTTAACTAACCACACGTGGACTTATACAAAGCCTGAGGTTTGTTTCTTGATTTACAATAGTTCACTCAACATCTACAAGCTGTCTATTAGAACTACGGGACATTAATTACACTTTATTATGTACATAAGTATGGTTGGTTCACAGAATTCCTTTAAAATGCTATTTTACAATTTATGGAGGTTAGCAATGCCCTAAGAATTCTAAGTGAATTTTAAAAGTGGCAATAACATACATGGACTTCACAACTGAACACAACTGTAATGAACCATTATAATTCTTCTGGTTCGACTGTAGATTGTTACAATGCTAACAGTTCTACAAATGGATAATTATAATGTTTGTGGTCTTAGTAGTATTTGTAAGCCATTTTTCATAAAAAGGTATATAAGGTATTAATTCAACCACCTAAATTTTTTGGTTCAGTAGTTTAGTTGGTTAACTGACCAAATTCATATTGAAGACTCGGTTAGTGATCAGGAACTAAGTTCAGTAATCATTTTGGGTAAATTACAAAATTTGTTTCTTTAAAATTTTTTTTATCGAGTTTCACTAAAAGGATAATTGAAGCTTGTTTCTGATCACTAACCGAGTCTCCAGTATGAATTTGGTCTGTTGATTTAATTTCACTTAATATGTGTAAAGTTTCAGGTAGATCAGCCCAAATTTTTAAGTGTTAGATTTTTAAAAAGAAAAGTTTTATTTTTGTTATTAATCGTAAATAAACGTAATTAAGATTTTAATTTATTGGCCGCTCTATTTCCAGGAGAATTTAAAGCTGCAATCATAAATAGTTATTATCTAGGGATTTTAATCTACTCAAACAGATCCCTAAAATCGTTAACAATTACACAAGCACTTAAATACGCCACCATTAAAAACCATTAGTGTTCATGTGAACCTCTAGAATTCCAATTTACAGCTTTTTTCTGCATTAGGGTCTACACAAATTACCTTAAGCCAGCTCTAGGCTGGACAATGAACCGTATGTTTATGCAAAGCAAAGGGTTCAAGAGGCTATTAAAGGTTCACCAATCTGATGGATAAATCGCCAAGTGTTTAAAATATAGAAATTTATTTGTATCATACGAGTAGTTTCAATAGAAAGCTGTTATTTAGCATGGGTATAGTATACATATTTATCACGCCGATAAAATAGTAAAATAAAATGACGAAAAACAATTTTTAACATAAATTGTGGATGACTTTTTTTCTTGTCTATCCCATAGTGTGGAGTATCGTTGGATAGGTCGTTTAAAAACATTGTGGGTGTGTGAAAACCCTTTTTCTATTTAAGGTTCCGTTGACGAAATATTAAGCTTTAAAGTACTGCCCCCCCCCCCTCTGCTGGCTAAACGGTTGTTTAAAAATTCACAGAAGTAGTATATATAATGACGTTAAAAGGAAAACTATCACAGCTAAATAGGCTTTACAGGTTTACGAGTACAAATCACGCCAAACTTTTGGCCCCCTCTAAACACGGCAATGTATGCGCCGTTCTTTTAAATATTTGGGACTAGAAGTTTGGCGCGATATGTATTAGTAGACCAACTTATAAAATGTACTGGTTAACTACGGAACTTGCGGTTTTTAATATAGGTTTAGCGTTACGTACCCGAATACTCGCCCAACCTAATTTTACAGTTTTGCTTTATACATTTTCTAGCTACTGATAAGTTAATAATTTTTATTCAAATCATTTTAGTCTATTAACTTATTTGAATAGTACGGAAACCTCAGTGGGCGAGTCTTAGTTGACCGGTTTTTTTTATTGAGATAGTCTCTTAAACCATTTAATGCTATTAAGATAAGTGACATACTGAAATTACTGAAAGAAGGAATAGTTAGATGATAGAGACGTAATAGTATCTTTCTAATCCTCTAAGAGGGGCGCGAACATATATTATTATGATGTATGAGTATTGGTTCCAACGAATTCTAGTTTGTCAGAAACTTTTTCCTTTGGGACCTCTGTTCTCGATTTATAACAACTTCAACCTACGCGTCTGAAACTGGAAACGCTTAGGTTTCAAAGCATCCATTGTGCTGGCAAAATGTTGTAAAATCTCTCTAAGACGAAGGTATTAAGGACGATTTTCTTTATCATACTAAATCCAGATCTTTTGAGCATTTTATCTCTTTATTCCTACAAATTTGATCACTGACAAATCATTTTAGAATATCGGAAATCGTATTTGTATTAAAAAGTACTCATATAAGAACTGAATAAACCTGTGAACATTTTCAAAACGCAAAGTTACGAGTATATCAAAGCGCCACTAACTAGCGTAAAACCAAAATCCCCTGGAGATTCGAAAGTGTCATAAAATAGCAGCGCCATTTTATTGTCCTAAACAAATACAAGAAATTGAATAAAGGACATTAAGCGATGGAGAGAGTGCTAAATTGTCCCGGGAATAACCTTGTTAAAACTCCGTTTAACGAAATTATACTTTTAACTCGAATTATATTTAGTCCCGTTTAGCGGGATTTACGATTCATTTTATTTTACCAGTCAATCTGTAGGGTTATTCATGGTATAATCATACATCAAAATTGTTTTTTTAATATCATAATTTTTACAACAATAGCTTCTTTTAGCGGCACGTCATTCTTCCTAATTCCAACAAGAGGGACCTAAAAATAGAAAGGTAGGAAAATCTCTTATTTTGACGCGCTATTTTCGTATTTCCAAAATTTACGAAAAATCTTAAGAACAATGAAATTTTGAAATTTCAGGAGTTGAGGACGTGGGACTTCGTATTAATTTAAAATAATATGAGTTTGTGTTATTTTTTTAATATTAAAAAGTAACTGATTTATGGTCAATAAATAAAAATATGTCTTGGTCGCCAAATGTCCTAACAAAATACAAAATGACCTAACCAGAAGTTCAAACCAACTTCAATTAATTTTAAAAACCTCCAATCTTAAAGATAGTTCAAGCCAAAAGAGATAGTATAATATATCATCTTAATTTTAATATACTTAATATAATAAAATATGCAACTTAAACAAACAATGTTAACAAATATGTATCACGCTTATACTTAACTTAAGATTGTATCGATCTAAGATAATCATCTCAACAGAGACGGATAAACCCTACGAGGTTTTTGTCATGTGGATTTTTGATATTATTCAAAAAAAAAAACAAGTCTTATTGAATAGAAGTGGTTTTCTACCATATATTTTTTTTAAAAAGGCATATTTGCTAAGTTTCTTGCCCTTCTTCTTAGCAATAATTGAATAGTGCGGATGGTTAGGCATTATGTGTATATAATATTTTTATTCCTATATTTCTCTATTTTATGCAGATGTATAACTTTATTACATTTTAGTAGCCCAACCTTAATATTTTTTGTATGTATTTCCCGTATTTATTTATCAACTTATTTGTTAATTGTGTTATTTATATATAATATTTATATTCCTAGATTTCTATATTTTATGCAGGTGTATAATTACATTTTAGTAGCCTAACCTTAATATTTTTTGTATGTATTTCCCTTATTAGTATTTTTTTTAATATTCTAAAGATATATATTGTAAAGATTAACTTTGACTTGTAGAAAGTATACTTTATGTGTCTATGTATCTTACAAAATAAATATTTTGATTTTGATATTTGCAAGCTGATAAAATACTAAGGCTGAGATTCAAAGTGCATTTTGAGTCCGAACTCAATCTTACAAACGTCAATCTAGTATGAGATCACGTCGCTTTTTGACGTTTGTAATATTGAGTTCGGACTCAGCATAAGACAATTTACGAGAGGAGCAAGTTTTTTTTCATGTTTAACTGAGTGTAAGTTCAACCTTACACTCAGTTTAACATAAAATTTTGATCAAGTCAAATCTTGCACAAAAATTGATATCGAAACTTCCTTTCAAAATTTAATCTAGAACAAAACGATAGGAATTAAGAAATCAATTACACAAATAGCAAGACAAGGAAAACCCTTCACGGCAGCGCTTTCGTTTCGGAACTAAAACCCAAAGATTTTGTGCTAAAATATGAAGCGGTGTTCCACAAAGACAACAAAGACGTAGGTTCTCCAGTAAATCCCTCTGTCGTCACTTGCCAAGTGTTCTACATTAAACGTTTACGTCAAAACCACATCGTAAACGTCAAATGTACGTCAACAGATACGTTAAGGTGCTACATGAGAACTTTTAGTAGTTTTCAAATCGTATCCCGTGAGACTTTCGGATTTTACGATTTTCGTATATCTAAATTCTGATAAAACAGGAACACAATTGAATGCGTTTGACTCGAAAGATTTATACAAAATACCTTTTTAAAATTAGATTCTTCAATTCACTATTAAATCTCATGGATCATGGTACAGGTATTTTTTGCTAGTTTCATAACATGTTTTATTAAAATCTTATAAAACCATTGATCTCATTCATTAGTGTTGCGGTTGCATTAATAATTTCGTAACTATTTTTGACACAAACTTTTTTTGTCTGCCCTTACTGTATGACATTAAATTTAATTGTAAGTACTGAAGCAATTAAGAGCAGGTATAATAATGGCTAAACGATAGACGACGACCAAAGTTAATTACTGTAATAAAGACCGTTCTCGGCAAAAATTCTTCGATTTGTTTCCCTAAAATTTTCAGCTTCATTAGCCGTGGCGTAGCATAACAAGTGTCATGAAGTTGAAGACTACAGGGGCCTTATTGTTTAACTGCAACATCCATCGCTGTTGCTTTTAAAGGCATCGCGATGGTCTAGAAATGACATCACACTCATTTTTAGCCAATCACGACTTTGAAAGTGCAAGCGATATATATTAAAGTTAGAAAATAAAGAGGCATGCGACTAATAGTAAGCCAGACCGAAACAAGCATAATAATTCCATGGACAGTGAGACATTTTCATGATCGCCAGACCGGTGTGCGCGCGGGTGAATGGCTTGGCGCGCTTCCAATACGATTATGGGCTTTATGTTACATTGGGACCATCATTTAAAGCAAAATGGAGAGTGCGTTTTTCCCTCTTTATTGTTAATCGCATGTACAGTTAGCTTTAACAAATAATCGACTTAGTCGTTTGTTAAAATGACCGAAGCCGTATTATTTTCAAAAGTTTAAGAAAATAAGCAACGTCGGAAATTGTAATAATTATGATGAGAAATTAAGTTGGTTATTATAATGGGTGTAACGAAATTAAATTAAATATGAAATATTTTTATTTTTGTAATAAAGGTACATTATATACACTTATTACAAGTCAATTTTACCAAAGATAATGAAATAAACAAATTAAACAAAAATACTGTTGAAAAATTATAAAAGTTTGGTTTAATTAAATTTAATAAATATATGATATATACATAAATAATAAATGTAATGCGAATATAACAAAGTAAATAAAAAATTAAATACTAATGTTAAATAAATAAATATTATGCCTAACTCCGCCCATTCGATTAGTCTTGCTAAACTTAAGTAAGTAAGTAAGTTAAGTTTTCAATAAAAAGTACTTCACAAACTTGATTATATACAGAAAAGTAGAGAGAACAATCCCTTACAAGAAGTACACCATAACATATTTTTGGTTACATTGTTTCGCAAATTCACGAAAATAGGCAGTATGTGAAAATCCCTGTATCAGTAAAACGTTTAATTAAAATTGGTCTGAAGCGTTACAAGAACTTTGTAATCGGAGTATGAAAAACATCCAGTAAAAGGGAGTCTGTCAAAGAGAGGAAAACCGTCGCACCCTTACATTGTGTTCCTATGGTCTGTCTTTGCTTTGTTAGCAGCAAAACTCTAATAAAGACCGGGACGTCAACTCTGACACGTGCACAAAAATTTCATAGGCAGATTGCGGGTGATTTTAAAAGGGATTTTGCACAGTTAAATGTTGATTTTTTTTATTGAAAACTTAGAGTAAGCATTCCTTATATCCTATAGATTCTATTTGATGTGGTTTAGGCACTCTAATTTTCATCGCATGGTTTTAATCAGACTTCATACAAATATCTAATGACTGACATTGCGAATGCGCAATATAAGGAATGCTTACTATAAGATTTCAATAACAAAAAGCAATACATATTCGTACGACATTTTTTACATCACTTGCAATCCGCCAATGCAATTTTTGAGCACGTGCCCGAATTGACGGCCAGGGATAGCCTCTAAGCGCAATAGCGGTCATGTAACATACGAGAAATGTATACTGTTTTGTTAAAACTTCAATTTCTATTCAAATTTTCTTTATATTCATAAGATTTTTAAACAGAATAATTTTACTCCTTCACTTTTTAGAAATTATTTAACATAAAGAATAATAAAATAATTGCAATAGTTTACTTGTTTTTAATTTTAGTATCGTAATAAAAAATAAATAATTCGACTCGAAAAGTAACAGCAAAAAAACAATTGATGGCAGTTGTTCAATGTTTATGGGGGCTATTTTATTAAAAAGCAGATCTAGCCTTGCCAGACTCAATGCTTTTTGCTGATCACTTACCAGATATTAGCCACTCAAAAACATTAACGTTACCAGGATTTGTAGCTGGGGGAGCGGCCAACTCAGCTCGTGCAGCCATCAACAGGTATCTGTTCTCGATTGTGGGATCGTAATAAGTAAGATAAATAGAGATGACCCTCACAAGAAGATCATTAAAAAACTAACTAACATAAGCTAACAACTCCTTAAATAATATAAAGTATCTTTTTACATCAATGGCACCCATATTTATGGGGGAGGTGCGCTTGTGCTCAAATAGCATCTGGTAGATTTCAAGCAAAACACGTACCTCCATTACAGCGCGGAAATGTAAATAAATTGTTACAAAAACCAGAGACTTTCTCCAATCGCATTAAGATATCTAAAGTAAATATTATATTTTTTATTACCAATGCACGCAATAAACTGTGAGCGAGATTAAACAGATATTCTGAGAACAACTTGTATCAATTTGTTTTGTTTGAAAAGTTTGAGCACCGTATCAACGTATTCTGGAGAGCCAATACGGGTTTATGCTGCGTTCAGATTATATTGGCGCAGTATTTATTAAAAAATAATGTCTAAGTGAACGCTACGTTTTGTGGAAAAACTAGTTGGCACAGTTGTAAATGATGACTATCCCTAGTTCAAATCAAAATGTTACATTCACATAAATTCATACTGAAGACGACATAGGTAGTAAAAATTCGATTTTGATACAGTAGTACTCCCAAACTACAACAGATTTGGTTCTGAGCAATGTATAAAGAAGACTTTTCCATGACGATGCACAGCCTAAAAAGTGATAAAAAATGTTTGCTACATCGAAAAAAATTGCAAAGTGAAGGCTGTTTTTTCAGTTCAAAATAGTAGTCCATCTAAACAAATAAAGTAAACATTACAATAGTTGCTGTTATAAACATATAAACACTCTGCTGTTAATTTATATTTTTTTTTTCATTAAAAAACAGCTTTATACAATTTTTTCTTGATTCACCGCAATACTCGGACGTGCGCTTTTTCAGATATGTTTATCTCTTTCATTATGCGACGGACATGTGGTGCCTAAATGCGTTTGTATCGCTTTGTGAGATTTTCGTAAATCTGTATCGTGATCAGCAACCACCTGTCAGCTGTTTTTCTATTATGTTGAAATAAAACAAAATCTATTAAAAAATATATATAAATTCTATATCTGCTTATTGAGCTTATGGTTTTATGAACTTAATGCTTTTAATAATAAGTGGCAAAGAATTACCATCCGTGATAAGATTTTTAATTTACACGGTCACCATAAACATTTAAGGGTCTCACCGTGTTTTGTTTTTATTTTTATTTATTATTCTGAGGTTTCATATTTTTACTAATTTGATGATGACAGATTACGAGACAATGTCTAACCACGACCACGTCAAATGTAAATCTGCTGAAAATACTAAGAAAATATAAAAACTAAACACAGTGAGTCCCGTACTCTAATTATAACGATCCAGTTTGTTTGAAGTTATGTTTTGAGCCATTAATATCTAAAAATGCGTCAAACCTACATTTATTCAAACATATGGCGAGACATAGCAACAAGTGGGAAGTTACTGGCCCATTTCCAAGCAGTGTCTTTTCATAAGAGTCATAAAACTGCCCCATGTTCTTTAACTAGAGATGCCCCCAAAACTGAATTGAATAACTGTACCACTCGACATAAATGGACCATTCCACTTGCTACTGACCTACTTCTCCACGTTGGACTACTCGCTCCAGTACCAAGGTCAGTCTGAATATTCCACTTCCACCTGAATGCACTGGCCGCTCTCCAAACTCCACTAATATTCCAACACACCTCATAGGCTCATATCTTGACTCGTAACTACTGGCAACAGGGTCGATATTTGAATAAAACTAGTTTTTAAAAGCCTTGATGGTGCGGTACAAAAATTGCAAACCTTTTCCCTGAGCTCGGAACATTGCATATTGCATTGCATTTCGTTGTTCTTCCTACTGCATATTTAAAAGTTTATGATTGATTTACATATCATTTTCATTATGATGGTGTGATTATTCCTAACTGCGGTTTTAAGGAAGTAACAAAAACATTAATTCACTCTACTCATAATAATGAAGTCTTCTGTCCCTAATGAATGATAGACCTGAACATGAGCTGATGACGTTTTGATCAAAATTTTAGCTTTGTCAGGACTTTTTAATCAAGTTTAATTAAAATTTGTCGACGTTGAGCTGTTCTTGTCAAATCAAAGTGAGTCTTAGTTGTACGAAATAAGTCAAATGAACACCCATCCTATTTCTATTTCCTTTTTGCTACGGCGTAGCAACACATAGTTTTTCTGCTTTTTTGACCCACTACGTCATAGTACGAAAGCATATATGAGGCGACTCTGTTTCATATAGCCAAATTCATACTGGAGACTCGGTAATTGGCCATCATCAGATTCAATTAACCCTCCGTGAAATATGCAAAATAAAATGTAGACTTCCTAATACTGAGTGAGTCGAGGTTGTTCTTTGCACAAAAAAATATTTTTCGTCTTTCGCAAACAGGGTCATTGAATAGTGGTCCTCACCACTTACTGAGTCTTTAGTATGAATTTGGCTATATTAACCAAATTCACCCTAAATGCTTCTGCCAGCGACATATACTATTATGGTTATGCAGACCATACTTTAAGATATTACAACTGGGTATACACTGAGAGTTAATATTTTCTTTAAAACATATGGTAGGTAGATACTGAACAGCTCGTCCCCAATATTTCTAACTTATCTTCACCTGATACACGTGTTTATTTTTCGACCAAGCTTGTTGCTGTGTATACAGTGCTCGAAATAGCATTAGAACGAACTAGCTTTTTGCCCACGACTCCGCCAGCACTTAAGTAGTATCACACTAGAACAGCCTGTATCACAAATTTATAACTTGAGTTTCACAAAAACCTTTCTTGGTGGCTGCCTCTGGCAGGTTCATGCACGTAAAAACATTATACAGGTTGAAAATGAACCCCTTTTATTGAAATCAGAATTCCTGAAGAACACAGAACCGTAAACAAAAGTTTCTTTTTTCGTATTTTTTATTGATTCCCAAATTTTGAATGAATGGCCAACCTACGCGACGCAATATGTGTGCCTAACAAAAGACAGTACATATTTCCGGCGGTAAATAATGCACATAGGCTATGTAGCTTCGATTTCGTAGAGCGTCGTCTCTTTCCCCGGAGTATCAGTGCTATTTTTGACAATCGATATCTTTTTTAAATTATGAATTATGACAAAAGTATCAAAACATATATTTTTTTATTTCTAACATTGAATACATTCTTTGATATAGCTAGGGATTCATTTTCAACCTGTATATAACTATTTATTTAATTTATTGAACGAGCGAGCGAAGTGAGTGGCTTCTCCGAGTCTACTAGAAGAATCCGGCGTTTGTATGTGTGAATGTTTGTTCGACGATAACTCGAGTATCGTTGATCGGAATGTCATGAAATTTGGCAGGCAACTAAATAAAGCAAAAAAAAATTTCAAGTTCATACATGAGCTAAATTGGTCAAGCGCGAATCGGGCGAGCGCGAGTTCACAGTTTGGGGCGAAATACTAGTTATTAACGAAACAAATCAATCAAAACCCTATTAACCGCTGCATATTGGAATTGTATTTTCATAACGATATAAAGGTATAAAGTGTATAACAAACATCACATTGTTCATTTGAAGTCTGAGTCGAAAACTGACAAATCGGTACAAAAAAACAATCACAGCGTGCAAAGCCGCGTGAAAAACTATTTGCTCATAAAATAAACTGTTTATTGCAAAATGTGATATGTAATATTCTGCTCAAACACAATGTAAAGCATGTCTTACCCCCATTTAGTAATCACAAAAGCTATCACAGCAGAAAGTAAAGATTATTCATTTATGATAATACCCTATCTTGTTAAGGCGATTGGCTTACTGACTGCGTAATGAGCAACGCTTATATAAGTACCGCTTATATAAGTACCTATGTAACGTGCCGTGTTGTTAATCTTCAGATTACTAGCGGGTCGGTAATCACATCTTTGGAAGCAAAAAGGTATGGGAAGCTTATCTCTTGGAGTACGATGCTTATAATGTACCAACTGAAAATGCACTCTCCATTTTGTAGCAGACGTGTTTCAGATAATGGTATGAGGTTACTGTCGATGAAATTTATGCTCTTCCACCCTTCAACCTTAATGTATTGCCATAAAAGATATAGGTAACGATCGATGAGCTTTTCATGACTATTAAAACTCTGAAAGTTGTCAAAAATATTTCATTAAAAATCCTGGAAAGGTAGGGAGGGAGTTTAGGTCTTCAGATAAAATATCGATGAATAACGTCATATTAAACTTATAGTAATAAATTCATATTGCTATATGTATTTTTTAGCCCTCAGTACAAAGACAAAGTGGTTGAGACAATTAACAGAAGTTTAACAATATATATTATAATAAAGTTAGCTATGAAAAAAAAATTTTTTTTCAGTGAAATATGTTCTATCAACGATAGACAATCATCTATTTAGTTTGTTTCTTTGTATGTTTAAAATACAATGCTTATGTATATTCAATCAGTACAAATTTACCCTTATCACTACTTTTTACCTTCAAAATTACTGGTCTGACTGCACAAATTATGGCAGTTGGCAGCCCGCAATTTTCTCGTTTTAACGGCATGTTCAAGAAATCAAAGTACGTGCATTATACGTGGGACGCACTATAAGTTTCCGGAATGAATTTGAAAAAATACTATTAAAGGTACAAAATTAATTTATTGTTTTTCAAAATAATCTCCCTTGGCGTCTATGCACTTTTTCATTCGATCAAATCAGTTTTGAAAACTTTTGTGCCACTCCCCTGTGGTGACCTCTGAAACGTGTTTTTCATACACCTCGACAGCCTCTTCTGGTGATGAAAATCGTTGACCGCGTAATTGGTTCTTAATTTTTGGGAACAGAAAAAAGTCACAAGGTGCCAGGTCGGGACTGTATGCAGGATGACTCATGAGTTCTACATTTTTCGTCTTCAAAAAGTCGTTTGTCTGTCTGGCCGTGTGAGAACTAGGATTGTCGTGGTGCAGGATGATACGGCGTTTACGGTTATTTTTACGGAGTTCGTCATTAACTTCCGGCAAACAAATGGTCGTGTACCAGTCACTACTCACGGTACGACGATTCTCTAAAGCAACAGTAGCCACGTGTCCAGTTTTATTAAAAAAAGAAGCAATCATCCGCTTAGATGCACTTTTCACGCGCGCCACTTTGGTTGGTTTCGGCTCATCTTGAAAGACCCATACGCTCGATTGCTGCTTTGTTTTGGGATCGTAGCAATAAATCCATGTTTCGTCACCTGTTACTATGTCCCACACCAAATTTGACGCACCTTCGTTGAATCTGGTAAGCATGGCACTGCACCAAGTGACGCGGTATGTTTTTTGAGCCTCGGTCAAGTTGTGTGGGATCCACCGCGAGCACAGCTTTCTCACACCCAAATGTTTGTGTAGGATTGATTGTATTTGACTCATGCCTATTTCTAAAGATGCGCGAATTTCATGGTAGGTCACATGCCTGTCTGTTTCAATCATACGGCGCACAGCATCGATGTTTTTGTTGGTCACAGCGATGGACGGCCGACCATCGCGAGATTCGTCACTGAGATTGATACGACCACGCTTGAATTCTGCAAACCAGCTATAAACAGTCGTCTTGCATGGTGCTTCATTGCCAAAAGCTGTTTCAAGCCGAGCGATGCTCTGTTGAGCTGTCAAATTACACTTAAAATCGTAGAAAATCATACTACGAAAATTTTCCCGAGTTAAATCCATGTTGATGCAGACACACAATTTTTTAAATGGCGCCACAAGGTAAAAACAAAAGACAGTCAGATGAAACAAACTGCATTCTACAGCCAAAGAGTTCTATTTTCAAATGTTGCAATAAATTTTTAAATATTGTTTATGTAAGTGGCCAGTTCCGGAAACTTTTAGTGTTACCTATGTATAAAGCACAAAAAGTTGTATCTTGGAAAAAAATGCATGATTTTTTAAAGTCCGGGGGGCAAAGTCAGTTTTTCGGAAAAATTCGTCCAAATAAATAGTTTTGAACGTACGAATGATAGTCATCTTGAGAACTGCCGATGGCTAGAGTTCACGCCACCACTGAAGTCCTGCGACGAAGTCTTTATTGGCTTTGGAATATGAACCCAAATGCCTTAATCCGTCGGACTTTCAGTGGCGAGGACTCTATGATTGACCAATGAGTTTTCATTATGTCTTTTTTACTTTATCGTTCCGATTCATGCTTATAATGTTTACGTACTTTACATGAAGTTCACCTGTGTAACTTAGTATAAGCTGAGTAACTTTATACAAATTCATTTATAGAGCATGTCACAAAAACGCAAATATCTCGTTTCTCCATACTTTTAGATATTCATAGTTTTGACACAGCTTTTATTTCGGCAAAATCCTTTACATTTAACTTGATTTCATCAATTGAACATCACGGATTCTTGGAAATAACACCGGGTCAAGTTCAGTACTATACCTGTTATTCACTTTTATGTTGGTAACCAAATTCAAGATTCAAGATTCAATACCATACCACAATAGTATTTTATGAAACTTTGTAAAAAGGTTATTAAAAACACGAGTGTTTTAATACCCAGTTATGTATAGTTTCATACACTACTTTATCTAAACTCATGCCTACTAAACTGTTTTCATAATTTTTGTAAATTTGTCGTCAGCCATTTTTGATTAGGTATTCTTGTAAAAGCTTGTTCTGAAAGTGTTCGTAATTTCCGTTGCTATATCCAGAATGTCAGGTGGAGTCAAATATCATTCATCACCATCGCTGCTGTCAGTAATTTTAGGGCAAAATAATTATTTTGACCCATGAAACCACAGTAAGTAATAAATAAATTTCCCCGAAAACATAGTTCATCCATTGACAGACCAAGTCCAACGTCCAACGCGCCGTAAGCCATAGACAATACCTGGCCGAAAATAAAGTTGACTGTTACCTCGTTACTGTTTTGTATGTATTGGAGAAAATGATATAAAAACCTCATTGGTATTTGATATTAAACCTCAGACATGGCTGTTTGGGCTAAGCTCCCTTTGCCTTCCTCGATAGTATCACATGTACTGTAATCTCAGAAAAAGTTTATTTATAGCATTTTGTTGTTCGGAGACCTATACTATAATTTAATTTTTTAATTTCTTATTCATATTCATATTCATATATTTTATTGCATTCCATAATGTATATACACAGGTGAAAAACATTAATATTAATAGATCATTATGGACCTTGTCCAGGCACAGCAGTATAAGAGAGGACGGCATTTTATTATTATAGATTTCAGAGACGTTCATGAAAAATATTTTTCATTATGTCAGTAGTTTTGAGTTCGTAATGAGGATTTTACGATATGAGGTTAGATAAAATAATTAACAGTACTCAAAGCTTTATCTTTGTCTATGGTGTAAGCAAATTGTTACACACGTATGACATCCAGATATTCTTTAAGGTCGTTGGGACGGGTCTCCCTATCAAAGGCACATTTTTAGGGTTCCGTACCTAAAGAGTAACCAACGGAACCCTATTAGTAAGACTCCGCTGTCCGTCTGTTCGTCTATCTCCAGGCTGTATCTCATGAACCGTAAAATTCAAGTTAAATTACAGTTGAAATTTTCACAGATGATGTATTTCTGTTGCCGCTATAACAAAAAATACTAAAACTGGCCAGGTGCGAGTCGGACCTTAACACGCGCACTCCCATACAAAAGACATGATATTTTTGCAATTTTTGTAGATAATGGTACGGAACCCTTCGTTTGCGAGTCCGACTCGCACTTGGCCGGTTTTGTATTTTCCTTATTTTTAATTTAAATATGCGAACATAGTTGATAGACTTTTGTAGCAAACTTGCGTTATTTTATGCATTACGTTGTAAATGATCGTTAACGTTACTTTAAGGCGTATTTATAGTTGTTGTGCACGATCATTTAATAACACAACTATACTAGAAAAGCGTGTTTTTATACCTTTCACACTTCACACTTATATTACAAATGTGAAAGTTTGTGTGAGGGGGTGTGTGTGTGTGTGTGTGTGTGTGTGTGTGTGTGTGTGTGTGTGTGTGTGTGTGTGTGTGTATGTTTGTTACTCTTTCACGCTGAAACGGCTGGACGGATTTGGATGAAATTTAGAATGGATATAGCTTATACGCTAACTTAACACAGACTACTTTTTATCCCGGAAAAAAGCATGTCGTTTAACCGAATAACACGCGGGCGGAGCCGTGGGCAAAAGCTAGTATAAAATTATACACTCGAAAAAATTAAAGACAATAATTCTATACTATATAAATTTATACCTATTTATTATTTTGACACTATATAAATAAGTAATAGTAAGATGTAGATTTATTTATGTAGATTCACTTTATTGGTTATTGTTTTCCTTATCAAATATTTATTTGTTTGTCCCACCTGTACGTTTTATTAATAATTATTTCTCCACCACCCAAAGGTTGGTTGGAAGAAATTGCTCCTAGTAATAAGCCCGTCTTTGTACAATACTGTGTATTCTTTACCTTTTATTATTTAATTTTATTTCGTGTGTACAATAGTTCAAGTTCAAGTTCAAGTTCAAGTTCTTTATTGCATTTGCCATATACACAGATGTTGGTAGTACAATGACACCCTGTTTGGGTACAGCAACATAGCTTAAAATTACATATACATTCTTAATTAACTTAATATCTATATAAAATACCAACTAGGCCTTAGGTGTAATAACATTAGTTGTACCTATCACTACAAAACAACATTCTAAACTTAGGTTTATATTACACAATCTTGGGGTGTAAATTAACCCTAGGTACCTAGCTTAATAATAATAAAATTAAATTATTTAATACTGAAGCTCAGTCAAAGTTTATCATTCTGGTATTCAGTAATGCTATAGTAGCATTTCTTGATAAGGAATTGTTTCAGCTCTTTTACAAATTTTAAATAGTTTGTTTCGGATTTTAAACAGGTCGGTAATTTATTATAAATTTTAATTGACATAACAAACGGACTAGTGGAATGACTGGTGAGGTTGGAGGTAGGTAACATCAATCTGTTTTTATGTCGCAATGAATAGTTTATAGGTATGTCATGCCGTGTTGTGTAAAAATTTGGGTGGTTTTTAACAAATTTACATACCTCTAAGATATATATACAGGGCAGGGTCAAAATTTTAAGATTAGTAAAATGTGGTTTGCAGCTATCTGTATCCTTAATGTTAACTAGTATGCGAATGAGTTTTTTTTGCTTTATAAAGAGAGATGGCGCGTCTGTACTATTTCCCCACATGATTATTCCGTAGGTGAACCACGAGTAAGCGTATGCGTAGTAAGTTGTAAGAGCAGATTGTAAGTCGGTGGATTTTTTTATTTCCATAAGAGCGTATATAAATCTGGCTATTTTATTCCTAATTTTTTGAATGTGTGGTTTCCAGTTTATGTGTGTATCTATTTCTAAGCCAAGTAAGGTAAAATTATTTACTGTTTCCAATTTAATGGAGTTAAATGAAAAATCTATTTTAAGGGGGGTTTTTTGGTGCGGGTGAAAAGTTATTATTTTTGTTTTATTAAAATTTATCTCTAGATTATGTTTATTCATCCAATCGTTTATATTATAGAATAATGAGTTCAGGTTTTGATCCATGTTGATATTGTTATCACATGCCATTAACACCGACATATCATCTGCAAACAGAACACACGTTTTGTTGATAGTTTTTGGCAAATCATTAATATATAGTATAAATAGCAAGCATCCAATAAAGTGTCTATTCATTCAATTCTAACATAAAATATAATATGTTATGTGACTTAAAACACATAAGAATTCATGCGTTTGTCTTTCATAACTGCGCGGGGAAGAAGTTTGTATTATAAACGGTATGTACGGAACCCTTCGGGCCAGTTTCTAAGTGGATACTGAAGTGACAAATTGGCCAATCACAGCGCTGCATTTCAAAGTTAAGCACTACTTAACTAGAAATTCTCAATTGTGAAATCGGGGGTCAGGGCACTAATCCTACTTACACTTGACCGTTTTTTGCATATAACGACAGGTTTGTTTTACGTCAGTTCAGTCAGCCATACATCTTCGATCAAAAAAAACTTCTGCTGTCAAACTTTATTCCAACAAAAACAAACAAAACAAAAAAACAAAGTTAGGTCTCTTTAATGTTTTTCTCCTATAATATTCCTTTCCCCAAAAAAGTTTGTTCCAAGAACTTTGTTTGGATGTTCCGAAAAGGAGTTGTTTCATACAAATGTCTTTATTCCAATTTAAAACGTGGGGAACAGAGTTCTGAAAGTTATTTCAATAATATTTTATATATTTATTCAAAGTTCGAAATATCTTTCTCGAAATAGGGCATTTTAAAGTCTCAAAATTTCCTTGTGATCTGTTTTATTATTGATATAAATAATAGATCTCGTTAACTTTTGATCGAAGCTTGTTAATCTTAAAACAATAACTAGCCCATGTCAAATCAAATAATAAATTACTTTTTTGGGTTCCTTTTTTTTCACAAGCTAATAATAGGAACCCAGAGGAAAAATTTTAACGTTTCTTAACGTAAACATTTTTTTTAATGTTAAGGTTCCTGGACGGAGGACCGCCAAGAGTGGCGAAATATTGGAAAGGCTGGACATACAGCAGTGGACGATGACAGGCCGATGGATGTATGAAGTAGTTTCTGTAGATTTTGATCTCTTAGAGCGCCATTTTGCCACAGATTGATTTAATTTCCTTTCAAATAATACTACTTGCTGCAAAGAAATATGCAGTTTTATGCTGTCAAAAATAAGCTGATAAGGATGATAAAATTTGAAGTAACCTCTTTACAACTGTAATATTCCTCATTGTGTGAATTAAAATGTATCCAAGTTCCAAGTGATCTTCAAAATCTTTCAGAATAAACCTATGGCACCGAATGTGATTGTCTGGCCAAGATCCAAGCTTCGCTTGCTCAAATAAGCCCAGCTTTTTCGGAGTCTTTTAATTAAAATTTCAACTTGCATTTTCTAAATTCACAACGGAAGTGTTTTAGAGCTATCGTGCCATAGATATCTTAATAGTACTTATCGTATGTGATTCACAGGAATAATGAAGGGTACAGGTAAAAAAAGAAAGGGCTAATAGATATGAAAAATTGAACTTACAATGCAATTCGCAAGTAAATAATTAAGTTAAACCCTCAAGTGTGTGTAATAAAAAATAACTCCCCAATAAAGTGCTGATTTTGTTGCAATCTTTTTAGTGAAATTATATTGAAAAACCTGACAAGGACGAGTCGGACTCGCCCATTGAGGGTTTTGTTAAAGACTATATTTCTTATGATTTAATTACAAATGTATAGTTTTCAGATTTTTCCAAGTATATTTTTTCAAGTATAGACTTGTGCTTGCCAAATTTCATAGTTCCAGGTCAACGGAAAATACCCTATAAATTTTGATTCCCTTGAGAGTGTCGAAATATACGTTTTTTGCGGCATAAACGGCCGTATCTTTTTTTTACGTAAACTTAGAAGTTTTGACAGCTTCACGGGACTGTACCTTAGGTTTTAATTTCAACTTGATACCTGCACGCGTTCCCGAGAATATGGGTATTGACAGACAGACTGATGGACAGACGGACGGATGGACAGACAGACAGACGGACAACAAAGTGATCCTATATGGGTTCCGATTTCTCTTTTGAGGTACGGAACCCTAAAAATGAGCAGATTACTTTACTAAAGACTTTTTTATCAAATAGACTTTCTCTCGATGAGTCTCTTCTTTTCTTGTGCCCTTCATATGAATTTTGGTATTAGAAGCATGGATTTATTTTGTCTATGGTAGAAGAGAGAAAAAACGTCAAAGGTATACAATTGTAATTCTTATTACATACCGATAAGAGCTTTTAGAGTCGAAATAGGCCCCATAACATATATTTAGCGGTGAAATGGTTGTGTTTATATTTTCATGATTAACGCAGTCAAAAGCTTTAGAGAGGTCACAAAAAACACCGAATTCATCCTGTTTTTCTTCCCAAGCATCAAATATGTGCTTGACTAAAGCTTCTGCATCTGTAGTTGACCCCCCTCTAGTAAATCCATATTTACAATGAAGCAACTTATTTAAGTTAAAATGAGATAATAATTGATTTAAAATTATTTTTTCGAAAACTTTACTCAGAACTGGTAAAACTGACACTGGTCTATAATTAGACGTAATACATTAAGGCTTTTTGCTTTTTATCACCACCCAAAGGCAAAGAGAAGGAACTCGAGGGCAATCTCGTGCGGACGCAAGCTGAGAAAGCCGAAGAAACTTATGCGATATAACGAAAACTTATTATGCCCTTATTGTACTTAGTGTGGGTTTATCAATAGTTACATAATCGCATATTTCAGGAGCCATCTTATACTGTGGGTCAAATTTGTGTCCAAAGTACGGCAATGGAGCTAAAAAACCGGCCAAGTGCGAGTCGGACTCGCGCACGAAGGGTTCCATACCATTATCTATAAAAACGGCAAAAAAATC
Source organism: Ypsolopha scabrella (assembly GCA_910592155.1). NCBI lineage: Eukaryota > Metazoa > Arthropoda > Insecta > Lepidoptera > Ypsolophidae > Ypsolopha > Ypsolopha scabrella. Next base: position 9,979,748 of record OU342969.1, read on the forward strand.
ATGTCTGTTGTATGAGAGTGCGCGGGTCCGACTCGCACTTGGCCGGTTTTAGTATTTGTTGTTATAGCGGCAAAAGAAATACATCATCTGTGAAAATTTCAACTGTCTAACTATCACGGTTCATTAGAGCCTGGTGACAGACGGACGGACGGACGGACGAACAGCGGAGTCTTAGTAATAGGGTCCCGTTTTACCCTTTGGGTACGGAACCCTAAAAACGTTGAAACGTGGGTGTACGGATGTTGATGATTTGCTTAGGTATACCATATTTCTGTTAAAACTAGGGAGGTTACCTAGTTCCGTTCCGCTTCGTTCAGCCTGATTAAACCAAATTTTATTATTGACGTTGAAGGCGCATAGGCACGCCACTGTTTCTCTGTTGTTTTCCGTTATGGTATAAAACCTCTATCATCTGGTACTAATTTTGCACATTTTGCAAAACATTTTTGCTATTGATTTTGTTTTAAAGATATCAAGCTGGACAGATTAACATACAGAGTTGTGTTCTTGCCTTAAATTGTACTTACACCAAAATTTTACATTTCAGCCAGATAGTGACTCTGTAAATGCCTTTATTAAACTATAGAGGGCTTAAACTTTACTCTGTAACAAAAAACAACAGGGAAACCGGTTATCAAATTTCTTACTCAAACGGTGGCATGCCTATTTCATACTTTACGATCTGCCCATTCTACCAATCTGCTAACAACATATGGATGAACTATCTCATTGTCTATTTTCAATATTGTTAAATTATTTTAAGTTATGTCCAACACAATTTTTTTTGTAACTTTTGCCCGCGACTTCGTCTGCGTGGAATTAAGAATTGGATCCAGAAACAATCAAATAAATCACATGGGAACGCATTTTTAATTACTGTAATGTTTATCTTAGCAGTTAGCTCTAATCATCATGCTTAAAACTGTATTTAATATTGACATTTCAAAATGAAGACTGATTTTTATCAAAATGAAATTAATAAATTTTGAATACACCAATAAAGCTAGCTTTATTCTATTCTATTCTAGATAGTTATTAAAAAAATAACATGTAATAATTAAACTTTAGTCCTGTCTGACTACTAACCGATACTCCATTATCTTTTCTTCAAATCTTAAAATAGTTATTTAAAAAATTACATGTACTCGAACTTTTGTCCTGACCACTAACCGAGTCTCCAATACTGGAGAGAAATTCATACGATTTGGCTGCATAAACGAAAGTCACTTTACATTCGTCTTTTTTCAGTGGTTCTGCTCTCAATGAGAACAAATTTAAATGTCTTTTAAAATTTATTTTCAAATAATTGTAAGCTATTTAGGACATTACGACATACACGTCTTTATTATTTTACTTTACGAGCCCAACTTAAGGTTTTCACAAAAGGTACCTTCAATATCCTCGTAACTTTGTGATAGAAAAACCTAATATCTATTTTTACGATTGACACGTGCTTTAATCGTAAAACATCTTCTGATGTAAATCCGGTACTAATATTACTATTACCTATAGAACGCATTTGTACCATCCCGTTGTCCAAAAAAATCAGGACCACGGATTTTAGAAATTACTTATACCGGGTGTAAAAGCAAAGGCAAGAATCCTTCAAGGGTGTGTTAGTATGATCGGTAAATATTTTATTTTAATTACTGGGATCTCTAAATAAATTACCAGTACCTCATAATAAGACGATTTTCTTTACTCAAAATACTCTAATCGCGTGGACACCCTCACGGTTGCTGGCCACTCGGATGAGGGGTGCGGGTTGCGGGGTTTAATAGTGTGTGTGCGGGAAGCCGGTGAGCTGCGTAGCCATAGCTTAGAAAAATGATGGAATTTTTGGTGAAAATTCAAGGTATATTTTTTTTTTCTCGTAATGACTTCAGAATCGTGTATACTTTCATACCATAAAGGGATCCTTGACTTTGCATTTACACCCTGTATTTATTATTACCGAAAATTTTGGACGGGACAGAATCATAATATTATTTTTGTTACATTTTTCATTTCTGAAGATGTCTAAAATGATCTGGAAATATGATTAATCGACAAATTCGTCTTTATGAAACAAATGAAATGTATCATTTTTCTGTAGATATTTTTCGCAGATCAACGCGAAAATCTAGGATTTTTGCTGTAAATTGGAAATACTTAATAAAAGAAATTAACATTAAAATATGAATTTTGGGTCGTATCCTGGGTCCAGCATCAGTGAATCATTAAATTTCACTCTCAATAAATCCTGTATTAGCATCATTATTAAACTGGATAGATTTTTCGTCACTGAAAACTGGTGATAGTATACCTACTCATCTATTCTCTATAAACAACTTTTATTATGGCGCCAACCATTATCTGAAATCGTGAAAAAAGTACTCGATACATTTTGCAGGTTTTCAATTGAATAAATGATTTTTTTTGCGACTGTAGGGTTGGCTCTATTGTAAAAGTTGTTTGTATAGATTAGTATTTCAAGTTTCTGCTACTAAAAAATGCAACCAGTAGGTGTTGACATGAAATTTTATTTCTTTAAATGCCCTAAAGAGCGAACCGGTCTCAAACATGAACAATAAACCTTAGAATTTGTACACGTGATTTTACTTCAAAAACAAAAGGTATGGTTTTGTAATAAAAAAACAAAAAACTCATAACTCATAACCACCGTCTGTCTGCCTCGGAAGTAGAAGTAAATAAAAACCGGCCTAGTGCGTGTCGGGCCACGCGCATTGTAGGGTTCCGTAGTTGCCTGGTACATTTTATAAGTTGGTCTACTAATACAGATCGGGCCAAAATTCTAGTCCCATACGTTTAAAAGGACGGGCCATACATTGTCGTGTTTACAGGGGGCTAAAAGTTTAGCGCAACCTGTGCTCGTAAACCTGTAAGGTCTACTAAGCTGTGATAGTTTTCCTTTTAAATTCATTATTAAACTACTTCTGTGAATTTTTTCACTTATAAACAACCGTTTAGCCGGCAGGGGCAGACGCTTGACTCTAACAAAAATTAGCACTTTAAAGCTTAATATTTCGCCAACGGATTCCTAAATCTAAAAATGGTTTGACACAACCACAATCTTTTTGAACGACCTATCAAACGATACCCCACACTATGGGATGAATAAATAAAATATATATATATTTTTTTTTTCATGATGTTATTTTATCGTTTTGTCGGCGTGATTATGTATACTCATGCTAAATTACAGCTTTCTAGTACTAATAGTCTCTGATCTTAGCCGCGGACAGACGGACATGGCGAAATTATAAGGGTTCCTTGTTGGACTCCGGAACCCTAAAAATGAGCGTGATGACGTCATAACTCACGGTTTGACTAACATTCCCTTTACGCATCACAAATTCACGACAATCAAGCGGTCAAAGAAAAGAAAAAGTCGGAGTGCTTTGGGCCGTGAAAAATGGCGCTATCTCGTTCCCTTAAGGGTCGCAGTAACATGAACCCCACTTGTTATGTGATGGCGCCCAGGTCACCAACCGTGAAGGTCTGCCAAAGGTTCGATCCGTCGACCAGCCGATATTAAGTAAGTTTCCTTGTCTAGAGGTATTGGGTCCCATCGAGGCGGCTGAAACCCTTTAAATATGGTAATTTATGTGTATGTGTGGTTAAGATGTAGTAAACTCACCTTTATGTACCTACAACTACATTGTTCTTTTTTTTTTTGAAAAGCTAGTAAGCTGTGCAGTACATTTAATTATTTTGAAAAATAACTTATGAATACGAGCAACTTTCTACTCAGAAAGGTTAAAAATTTGGTTGAAAATTTATTTTGGTCTCACACTAAAAAATTTGTTCATCGAGTAGGTATCATCCACTTTAAGATACCTTAAATACGTATATTACAGTATATACTGTAAATACGTGGGACGCACTATAAGTTTCCGGAATGAATATGAAAAAATACTATTAAAGGTACAAAATTAATTTATTGTTTTTCAAAATAATCTCCCTTGGCATCTATGCACTTTTTCATTCGATCAAACCAGTTTTGAAAACTTTTGTGCCACTCCCCTGTGGTGACCTCTGAAACGTGTTTTTCATACTCCTCGACAGCCTCTTCTGGTGATGAAAATCGTTGACCGCGTAATTGGTTCTTAATTTTTGGGAACAGAAAAAAGTCACAAGGTGCCAGGTCGGGACTGTATGCAGGATGACTCATGAGTTCTACATTTTTCGTCTTCAAAAAGTCGTTTGTCTGTCTGGCCGTGTGAGAGCTAGCATTGTCGTGGTGCAGGATGATACGGCGTTTACGGTTATTTTTACGGAGTTCGTCAATAACTTCCGGCAAACAAATGGTCGTGTACCAGTCACTATTCACGGTACGACGATTCTCTAAAGCAACAGTAGCCACGTGTCCAGTTTTATTAAAAAAAGAAGCAATCATCCGCTTAGATGCACTTTTCACGCGCGCCACTTTGGTTGGTTTCGGCTCATCTTGAAAGACCCATACGTTCGATTTATGCTTTGTTTTGGGACCGTAGCAATAAATCCATGTTTCGTCACCTGTTACTATGTCCCACACCAAATTTAAAGCACCTTCGTTGAATCTGGTAAGCATGGCACTGCACTAAGTGACGCGGTCCGTTTTTTGAGCCTCGGTCAAGTTGTGTGGGATCCACCGCGAGCACAGCTTTCTCACACCCAAATGTTTGTGAAGGATTGATTGTATTTGACTCATGCCTATTTCTAAGGATGCGCGAATTTCATGGTAGGTCACATGCCTGTCTGTTTCAATCATACGGCGCACAGCATCGATGTTTTTGTTGGTCACAGCGGTGGACGGCCGACCATCGCGAGATTCGTCACTGAGATTGATACGACCACGCTTGAATTCTGCAAACCAGCTATAAACAATCGTCTTGCATGGTGCTTCATTGCCAAAAGCTGTTTCAAGCCGAGCGATGCTCTGTTGAGCTGTCAAATTACACTTAAAATCGTAGAAAATCATACTACGAAAATTTTCCCGAGTTAAATCCATGTTGATGCAGACACACAATTTTTTAAATGGCGCCACAAGGTAAAAAATACAAAAGACAGTCAGATGAAACAAACTGCATTCTACAGCCAAAGAGTTCTATTTTCAAATGTTGCAATAAATTTTTAAATATTGTTTATGTAAGTGGCCAGTTCCGGAAACTTTTAGTGTTACCTATGTAATATACGGAATTAGTATTTCGAGTGGGCGTGCATGGTGAAATTCAAAATTATATGGAATAGCAAAAAATGCTCAAAGGAGTCTTGGAACGGATTTTGATGAAAATAAAAATATATCATTACATATTATTTCCCTAGCCGGAAATCGAAATGACCGATTTAAAAAAAGACACTGTACATTTATATTGATGCACCATCCGATAGTGTCGCTTATAAGAACCAAATTCTGGGAAGTAAAAGTTAAAATAACAAACGTGCCTTTGGTCGATTTTTGGAAACAATACACACACTCTAGTACAGGGGTGGGCAAACAGTCGATCACGATCGACCGGGTCGATCGCGCACACACTTACAAAAATGTACCTAATTGTTTACAAAACCCTGCCCAATAATAGCGGAATTCTACTTCAAAAAGAATACTTATCAGGAAAACAAATTATAAAATAGACTCAGACTAAATATTCTCAGCGAGTTTGAACATTGTGATTTATCAATTTTCGTCTGAGGATGTTGAAATAACTGCTTCTGAAATATCGAATACCTTTGACATGGACTTACCTTCTCTTGAAAACGTGATGATTCAGATATAAACCTCAAATCCAGAACAGATACCAAATTTTGGTCTGTTTTAAGAATACCCAAATCTAAAACAAATCACCCAGCAATTAACTGCTTTGCTTGGATCAACGTATCTGCTTTGTCTGAAATAAAAATAATTAAGTCAAAATACCGCAATCGGCTTACTGACGAACATCTGTCTTCGTGCTCACGTTTGGCACTTAGTAAATACGTTCCTTCCTACACGTAGTTAGATACCTACAATAAAAGCCTAAATAATTTATTTTTTTCTGCTTGCGAGTCGATCGCTTTTCGTACAATTTTACTATGGTAGATCGCCGATGGTGTAAGTCTGCCCACCCCTGCTCTAGGAGGTCTTCAGAGAAGCTAAAAAAAGCAGTGTATGACCTGGATAATCCCTTGCTGCGAACTTCTAACTAGACCATTGCACCAATTTCTACTGAAGCTAATTAGCATTCCATTCATGAAAAGCTTTGTTTCATTTTTGTATAAGGTTAGGGATTCCAGCAAAAGTCGTGAACATTCACCGAAGCTTCATTGTATTTTAATAGGTATGCTTATTATTTTAAACTTACTATAATGGTATGAAACCGGAAGAATGACGCTAGGCGACGAGGCTTTAAACAGCCTTCCGAAGGATTTTCGCAAAAAATCAATGGAAGTTGGTAACGGATGAGTAGCTGACCCTACGCAACTGCCTGTAACCCCTCCCCCGGTACGCCATGACGTCATGCTGGGACACGACAAATCGCTTGGCGGCATGATTTCGTCAAGAAATGAGGGTGGTGACAAGCCACACCAGTAAATAGGTGCCTACTACTCTGCAGATGGAGCTAAGATCCGATGACTTTATGACCTTCAATACAACAGAGACATAAAATGTTAGCATAACTTTTTATAATCCCAAAGATATCGGTCATTGAAAGAATGCAAAGAAAATTTTTGAAAAATCTTAACTTCCTTTGTAAGCTAATTCAATTTAATTTAATTCAATTCAATTTAAGCCGAATTCCGATTTTAAGGAATGGTGTAAGTCTCACAATTTGACGAAATTAGAAGACCGTCGTATCCTTCTAGATATGACTTTATTACATGATGCCTGTAACGGTCTCTTAGACTGCCCCGAACTAGTCACATCAATGTTTAATTTTCGTGTTCCTAAAAAAAATCCGCGAAACACTGTTGTTTTCCACATTCCTCTCAATGGAACTAATTATAATCAAAATTCTACATGCAATCGTAAACCTAACCAGTACAATAAATATTTTTCAGATCTAGATCCATTCTGCACAAATAGAGCTGCATTTAAAAATCACGTTCTTCGCTTGCTTCATGAACACACCGTTTCTACAACATAGTCTCTTGTATTATTTTCCAAAATTCAAAACTTTAAAATAATAAATGCCTGCTATTACTTTTAATATGGAAATATAATAAATAAATAAATGAAACTTATAGCACTCAAACAAACATTAATTACTCACTGTCATACTCACAATATCACATACACAACACACTAAAATTATTGATGAATTTATTTCCTATAAGAATTAATCAACTTTTTGCATGTCATACTTGTAAGTTTTGTTTTTCCGTTATTGCCCTAAATATAGCTTTAGTTTTAAGTTCTAAATTAATTTGGGATTCAATTTTAGACTTAAATTTTCTTGTCTATTTTTTCCCAAACATTTAAAAAAAAAACGTAATTGGTCCAAGTTTAAGTAGCATTTTATGTAATCTTTTATCCGTAATGAGCTGTGGATTTACTTCTTTTATTAAATAAATAAATAAATCCCTTAGTATAATAATGTCTATGCCCTTAGTCGCTTTTTACGACAGCCATGAGAAGAGATGTAGTAAGATAAGATAAGATAAAAATTTATTTATTTGCTAAAAAATTAATCTACGTTACATACTTATCGCCATTAAACTTAAATAGGTTTGTCATAGCGATGCACATTCGTTATCTGTTACGAGTTTGGTTTGTCATGAATAATTGTATTACATACCCGCTTAGCAGCATAATGAAGTTAATTCGCTAGATAATAAACCTTTATTGCAACACTTAAGGTCTATAATAGTTTGTACATTTAATACGATACATATTTTTTAAAGTGACAATATTATTTTTAGATGACGTTGGCAACGTTACAATTCTACATTATTATTTTTATTTTAGTTTCCTAATAATTTAAATTTTAAAGTAACTTACCTTTTAAAAGTACGAGTACACTTACAATCGTAATAATAAGATTGCATCTTTAAAGCCTAAGCCTTACTTGTAAAATGTTTCATTCCGTATTAGGTTCTTTCCTCAGGATTTAGTTTTTCTGCCAAATTCGTCAGAATTCCGCTATCCTGACAAAAAAAAACTTGCGAAAATTCTATATTTCTTGTTTTAACCCTATATTTGTGTTTTTTATTTCATTGGCAAATGAGTTCCCTATTTTCGGAGAGTAATTTTACATGTTTCACTTTTGTATGTCTGTTTATTTGTTTATCCGCGCTAAGTGGGCATTGGGAAAACGTGCTCTGAAAGTGCAGGACGATCTTCGCTAGAGTCAAGCGCGATGAAGCAAGATGGCATAGTATATGTTTATGAGCCTCATCAAGTCAACTTAAGTGACTAAGAAAATTAATCAATCTAACTGAAACTTAATTTAAAATAGAAATCTTACACAATATAAAAAAATATATTGTTGTAAAAAGATGGACGATTACACAAAAACATTCGTATGAAATTTTGTTATGAGACAATCCAAATAAACGTGATGAATAAAAATATCAGAGGTCTTGGGATTTTTTTCCCTGAAGTGAAAATTTCAAATCATGTTTTTAATAACCTAAAAAATATTTCTCAAATCTTCGAAAACAATGTGTATATTTTCAGTTCTGTATTTACATCTGGTTTTCTGAAAAACTTAGATCAATTTGGATTTCCCAACGCCCACTTCGCCTTAATTAGCTTTTCAGTGAATAATTTGACATCTGTCACTTTTGCCATATGTTACTGAAATTGGTCAGTTTCCTTCTTCAAAACAAAATTTCCCCTCCCGATGATAATAACGATGTGATGAATTTCCTGTTGTCATTTAAAAATAAAAAAGCCATTTTCATCCTGGTGAATTTATAGAATTAAATGATATTAGATTATAAGTGTGTTGTCTTATCTGTGATGTTTCGTGGTCGTTCTTATTGTTATTTGCTGACTACATGATATTGGCAGAAAATGGTGGCAAAAAATAATAATGTGGGCTATTGATAAACTCAATTAAAATGTATAATTAACCTTGCCGTGTGTTAACATAAAACTGCAAACTAATCTGTGAAGGTAGGCATGGAAGATAATGATGATTTTGATGAGATAACCGAGAGACTATCTTATGTACAGTAAGTGCGCGAGTTGAGTGCAATCGGGGACTGAGGTGAAGCGCGTTAGCACCTCCCCCTGCCGTCCGCACAGCTGCTGTGTGTGTAGAAAGAACGGCTGTGTTTATAAATAGTGCATTCTTCAGGTGTGCATTCAACTCGCGCGGCTACTACACTTATTAAAATAAGCCTTTGACCTGTGGTTCGAACTTCTCAGACACTAATGCAGAGGTCACGGGTTTTAATCCCGCAGGGATTCATCATTATGATCGCTCTATGTGTTTTCTAAGGCACTTAAATCTCTGGTTCCATATAGCACACATATAAATGAAGTCCAGTGATAGGGCTACCCTCCCATTAAGCTAGGGCGTAATAATCGTCGGTAAAACGCGGGTGTACGCGTGTGAACTGTAACTTCCATTTCACTTTCCATTCTAGAAAGCACCCTCTGACACCCCTTTGACCATACATGTCGTGAGGATATATTTACGTATACATAAAATGAACCTCAATAAGAAATATTAATTTGCCAAAATGGTACTTTACACTTTCTATGGTAGATTCGCTCTGGTGAACACCTCAAATATATAACAAAGAAACGAGTGGCCGAGCGCAGGTGATAAAAATGGGGTGTTTACAGCTGGATAGTCCATTTAACCAAAAAGCATTCAGCTGTAACGAAAGTTGGGAACTAAAAGTTTCCATAAACTCTTTTAAAATAGTTTTACATGCGCTACGTGGGACGCACTATAAGTTTCCGGAATGAATACGAAAAAATACTATTAAAGGTACAAAATTAATGTATTGTTTTTCAAAATAATCTCCCTTGGCGTCTATGCACTTTTTCATTCGATCAAACCAGTTTTGAAAACTTTTGTGCCACTCCCCTGTGGTGACCTCTGAAACGTGTTTTTCATACTCCTCGACAGCCTCTTCTGGTGATGAAAATCGTTGACCGCGTAATTGGTTCTTAATTTTTGGGAACAGAAAAAAGTCACAAGGTGCCAGATCGGGACTGTATGCAGGATGACTCATGAGTTCTACATTTTTCGTCTTCAAAAAGTCGTTTGTCTGTCTGGCCGTGTGAGAACTAGCATTGTCGTGGTGCAGGATAATACGGCGTTTACGGTTATTTTTACGGAGTTCGTCAATAACTTCCGGCAAACAAATGGTCGTGTACCAGTCACTATTCACGGTACGACGATTCTCTAAAGCAACAGTAGCCACGTGTCCAGTTTTATTAAAAAAAGAAGCAATCATCCGCTTAGATGCACTTTTCACGCGCGCCACTTTCTTGGTTTCGGCTCATCTTGAAAGACCCATACGCTCGATTGCTGCTTTGTTTTGGGATCGTAGCAACAAATCCATGTTTCGTCACCTGTTACTATGTCCCACACCAAATTTGACGCATCTTCGTTGAATCTGGTAAGCATGGCACTGCATCAAGTGACGCGGTCCGTTTTTTGAGCCTCGGTCAAGTTGTGTGGGATCCACCGCGAGCACAGCTTTCTCACACCCAAATGTTTGTGTAGGATTGATTGTATTTGACTCATGCCTATTTCTAAGGATGCGCGAATTTCATGGTAGGTCACATGCCTGTCTGTTTCAATCATACGGCGCACAGCATCGATGTTTTTGTTGGTCACAGCGGTGGACGGCTGACCATCGCGAGATTCGTCACTGAGATTGGTACGACCACGCTTGAATTCTGCAAACCAGCTATAAACAGTCGTCTTGCATGGTGCTTCATTGCCAAAAGCTGTTTCAAGCCGAGCGATGCTCTGTTGAGCTGTCAAATTACACTTAAAATCGTAGAAAATCATACTACGAAAATTTTCCCGAGTTAAATCCATGTTGATGCAGACACACAATTTTTTAAATGGCGCCACAAGGTAAAAACAAAAGACAGTCAGATGAAACAAACTGCATTCTACAGCCAAAGAGTTCTATTTTCAAATGTTGCAATAAATTTTTAAATATTGTTTATGTAAGTGGCCAGTTCCGGAAACTTTTAGTGTTACCTATGTATTAGTTGCAAACAGAACGGTTTAGCTGGTTAAAAAAAGTTGATAAATTGTACGTTATACACCCAATGACACAAGTCCGTACGGCCTATAACTCCAAAGTTAAGGGTCGGGGGGAGCGGGGAGTGGTATTTTTGAACTCAGGAGACACAGTTCTATCATGCAATGGTGCTAACTCCCAAGCCGTTATGCTCGACCTATTAGAGTGCAGTATCTGTTGCACAAGTTGCAGCGTGACGTCTATATCTGCACATCGGTCCGATGCACATTACATGTGCATGTAGCCTAGCAGACCGATGGTAACCTAAGCTCGCAGCCAGGTATATACAACAGTTGGGATACCTACTGGACGCGGTGTCGCGTCAGCTTATCTACGTCAATAATACCAGGAAATATTGTACAATAACTTTTATTTTAAAAAGTATAAAAAAACAAATAAGCGTATTGTTCCCCTAAACTTCCCAGTATGTGTTGGGGTCTGGGCCCTCACGCCATCCGATGCGGGTCCCCAGCACCCCGGACTTCTTGACGACGTGCGACTCTGGTGGTCCTTCGGCACTCCGGCGGGACCTGGTGGGATCGGTCATCTGTAAATAGAAAAATTAACATTAATTTCGTTGAAGCTTACAAGACGTACTGAGAGTCGGGGCATAGGACAAACTCTTTGCTTAGTAGTTGCAACGGTAATAAGAAACTTGAATGGGTCGTTGATAGGAGTTTGTAGAAATTCGATACTCACAGCTTTTTGATGGTTGGGCAGCTCCAGCTTTGATTCAGGCCTCGCCGTGACCAGCATGCACACCGCCATCAGCACCAGCAGACTGTTTGGCAGCATTTTGATTCAGTAGCTGCGAATGAAAAGAAATAAAATATTGAATTCAGTCATAAAACAGGCGCTTTATCCCTGGAAAGAAGGCACAGGAGAAGTATAAAAATGCACAAAATAAATAATTTAAATATTCAATACTTACATAGAGCACGGAGGGTCACGAGTCACGGGTCACAGTATTCCTGTGGGCGAACTTGTTCACTCAGTGGCTGTCGGTGGGTTTATGAATATCAAGGAAGATTTGGGCCTTATATAGTAGCCTGCTGATATCAGCGGCCGCAAAATGAACGATCCAATGACGCAATGTAAGGAAAATTGATTAGGCATTCAGGCATTAATCCTGAAATAAAATTAATAAATAATTGTGGTTAAATCGCGAGCGGTTTATACTTTTGCGTCACCCATCAGAAATAATGCCGATACCATTGTAATAATAGGCAACTATTTCTGTGGTTTGGCTGAAACCCTGACGTCAACGGAAATTTCACCATATTTTTATGCCATAACTAAATAAATGTTATCATACCGTTTGTTTTTAAACTAAAGTTGGGTTTGTACCTAATGTAGCTAATACAAAGTGCATACGTTTTGACATGCTAACTTTTTCAAACTCCGTACAAGATTAACTTGCACGCCGACCAGGTGTAACTCCGTCTTGGCCGTACGTACCACCGAGCTACCGATAAGACCGCTCTGCACGTGACTATCCAAGGCTGCATGGAGATCTCGGTAACGCAACGGAACGAGGTGCAACGAGTGCGCTATCTTTGAAGAAAAAACCATGTATTTTACTCAGGCTTATCGACAGCGGCTTGGCGCCCATCAGCGAACACGTCGCAACATACAAAAGTCCTGCCGTGATTTTGTTTTCAAAGGTATAGCAACGGGGCGCGGCGAGAATGTTTAATTAACTACACACATGACGCAAACTTGGCTGAAATTCAGGTGAATTCCCAATGACATCATTCGGCCTTGCCACACATGGTCATGCCTAGCGACATACCTTTTAGTGATCGTTATCCTCATTACAACGGGTCGATAAGTCAAATAATTATTTGACCTATACCTATGGGTTTAATCGTTTGGCTAACAAGGAAAAATACTTCGGGAATCACGAAATGACGTAGCAACGAACCCGTGCTAGTTTTTATAAAACCGAAGATAAGGTATTTGGGATTATTTGGTTGCTACACAAAAGTAAAGTTTGACAACGCTTTTCGCTAACATAGCGAAACATCTCGCCGTCCGAGGGTCCGAGCAGAACGGTGACGGATAACACACAGCTTTCATAATGTAAATAATGTTTATGCAACATTACACCATCGATGTGTCTCGAGCGTTGCGGCGCATTGATACAGAGTGCATATATCAGACGTTCGTACTTGCGCTTGCTGCTCCGGCACCCTAACGTTATACTATCATTGCTGACATGCTGACTGCTACATGACGACGGTCGTAGTAAACGTAGTAAAGACATGTTCACGTCATACTATCTTACCTATGCAACATACGTGTACGTGTACGATAACTATATACATACACACACATATACACATACAAACGTGGTATGATCTCTACATTCGTCACGAACGTTTCAAGATTAAGGAATGTCTGTAGCAAAGGTCTACGAGCAGGTGAGCTTACGAACGACGTTACGTTACATATAATCTTAAAAGACTTCGTGTCGGAGTCGTCGCACCATCGAGCTACCGATAAAACCGCGGTGCAGGTGACTCTCCAACGCTGCATGGAGCTCCCGGTCACACAATGGAATCAGGTGCGGCGACTGTGCTATCTTTGAAGAAAAAATCATGTATTTTACTCAGGCTTATCGACAGCGGCTTGGAGCCCATCAGCGAATACGTCGCAACATACGAAAGTGCAGTCGAACGTTACACAGCGGGTGCTCGCCTGCGAGGCGCCCGTAAACTCGCCTACGGGCGCCGCAGTGTCGCAGTCATAATTTCTAATTATATCATTACACGCCCACATTCCGCTGAAATTTACTGGGGTTTCCTATTAAGACACTTAGCGTAGCGACACTTCGGGCGCGCCGCACATAATTTTTGTTTATGTGATTCCACGCCCAAGGTACTTGCCGCAACCTTGGCTGAAATTCACTGGAATTCCCCGTTACGACATTGCATGTATTTGCCACATATATTCAGGCGACTTTTATCGATCGTTTCATTTGACGACGGGTCGTTTATAACGAGGAAAAGCACTTTGTGAATCGATAAATGAGGTGCTAACACACCCGTGGAGTTATTATGAAAAACCCAAGATAAAGTATTTGGGTTAATTTCGTTGCTACGGCCACAAAACAAAACTAAAGTATGAAAACGCTTTTCGCTAACATATTTGCTGCTGCTTTCGCCGTCTGAGAGTCCGGCGGGCAAGACGGTGACGGATGACACACAGCTTTATAATGTAAATAAATAAAATGTTCATAAAATGTTCGTACACTAACTAGACACACACACACACACACACACACACACACACACATATACACATACAAAAAAAAAACGTGACATGATCTCTACATTCGTCACGAACGTTTCTAGATTAAGAAAGCCTAGCTAGCCTAGGATCGACGTTACGTTACTAGAAGTCTAAGTTTTGCGCCGTGGGCTTCATGGGCTATGCAACTGTGATTTTCTTACTTTTGTGCAACACCTGCAAGTCTTTTGCAGAGATTTATGTCTAGAACTTATCCAGGAGCAAGCCCGGAGGCTCGCAACCACCGTTTGTAGTGAAAAAATTCAAGTGCATTTTGAGTGAAATGCATCCTAGTGCATCGGGTTAAGATTGCAATGGCAAGATTCTTAGTCACACCTGAAACTGCATTCAGGCATTATAGACCGGACGGATCTGTGTTCCTGGCTGTATACCTATACAATGTGCACGTGCAGGTTTTGTCAAAGTATAGATAAAAACTTCAAAAATCTATGCTTATCAAGACAAGCCCACACGAATCTCCAAAATTTCGGCGAAAGCTATCCGTATCTTTTGAGGCGGTAGCCAGATGGTATCCAAATGGAGGACATGTCCTCTTTTTTTACAAATTGTCCTCCAATCCTCCTTCACCTACAAAATTGTCTCATTTTTCAAAGTTCGAAAGTCAAACTCTATGTAAAAGAAACCGCGAGCAGAAGCTAATACATTCTCATTTCAAAGAACTACTTTTCCTTTGTCTTGTTGAGGTCTTAATACCGTGAAGAAAATCAATCACAAAATATATTCATGCTTTGATTTAAATCTACTTACCCCTTTGAATAATTTGGATTTTCCTTTGGCTATTTGTGGGCCCAATTTCACAACAATTAACAATTTTAAGTCATTCTTCGGAGAGCCTGGGCGTGACTCGAATCTCAATTGATTCTTTTGATGAGAAAATATCGAATACAAGGGCTTTTGAAATTAAATAAGTCAATCTGGAACCGAAACTATAAATAAAGAACTCGCAGGCAAATAAAAATCGGTTAAGAGCGAGTCCAACTTGCTCATTAAATTTTCTGTACCATATTAATAAAAGAAACATATTTAACGTAATATACCCATATTATGAGATAGCAAGTTAGAGAGAAGGACGTAATCTCCTATGTATAAAGTACTCTTTGGACGTAACTATTGAGAGTTCTTATTGGGCTGTCATAGCCGTCAAAGTATTTTACAAGTAGAGAGCTTGAACTGTGCATTAAGTTATAATTATAATTCATCTTCAAAAGTCAAAAAATGAATAGACAGGTGAGGAGTTATTTTATTCATTTGCCTTACAACACTTGAAATAAAATTAATTTTGTCAGTATTATTTTATATTTCATAAAGCTAAAGAAAAGACAATAACAATATCTAATATGTATTTCTTAAAATTTTCTGATTTATTTCGATACAAAAGGTACATAAAATATCTATCTAAATCAACCTGACCAGTCGGTTGATAAATCTTAGGTCCATCTTAAGAGCCGTCTAAATAAATTACTATCTAGATCGAAGGTTCTATTTCAATTTAGAGACTAAAATAAATACCTTCTTCTCAATCTTTCGACGTACAAGATATCTCCTCAGAAGGACTGTTTGTTATTTTGGGTCCAATTGTTAAGAGAGTGTCATTTCTTATCCATCTATCTATCACACAAATGTTTCCTAAAGAAAATGACACGGTTTCAACAAAACAGTCATGGTTTTTTCAAGGTTTCTCTTTTCGATTCCCGAAAAAATAGCTTAAGGTGGTAACGGAGGATCTCGGTGCAAAATGCACATCATAATATTGTTTTCCTTACTTTTAAATAAAAAATATGCAATAAATGCGTTTTATAGCAATTCGTGCAAACTGCTCGTTAATAGTTAGGTGATCACATAAAAATTATTCAATTTTATGCGTTACATTTCAGCTGCAATACATTACAACTGTAAACACGCCTTTAAGTTTGTTAATGTAATCCAAACAAAATGTAATACATTAAAGTACGTAATTTTTTTGTGAAGACTTTATTATTAATAAACTATTTCCGCAAGTTGCTTTAAAACACATTTATTGCATACTTTTTATTTAAAAGTAAGGAAAACAATATTATGATGTGCATTTTGTACCGAGGTAAAAAGTTACCCCTTTACCACGTAAAAGAATAACAGCCTATTTTAAAAAAACTGAGTCACTAATTCATACTAAAGATGACGACCGTGGAACTAATCTGTTCTATCCAAGATCCAACAAAAATATAATCTACGTGAAATATACCAGTATAACTATGTAGGTAGGTACTAATCTTTTAATCTATTTTTTTTGTGATATGTAACGTTCTATGCTAGTAACTTTTGTTTAGGTACATAGAACGGTTTGACATGTAAGTATGATGCAAATAGTTGGATTTGGCAAGATAGTTTTATTTAGACCAGTTTAGTTCCACGGTCGTCAGATAAAGTATCCCTAGTGGACCACCTTGGTGGTCTTCCTGGGAGAAATGCCCATACTCACACACGCTGATCACTAGCGTACTATTTATTCGACTAGTTTACCTCATGCGTTATCTACCCTATTCTCTCAGCTTACTATTTACTATTATTCTGTAACTCTTTACATGAAACTGGTAATTTTATTAGCATATTTTATTCCTGGTGCACTCTCACTTACTAAAACTAGCTTAAGTAATAAAAAACTACAACTTTTTTTTCATAAACAAATGCACTATAGAGTCCTTTATTATGGTAATTGGTTATGGCAAGGCCACATTTTATTACGAGAATCAAGCAAAAAGGTAAAAAGACTTGGTTTCTCATAGGTTTTCCAGATTTTACGGTACCCTTAAGTATTGAGGTTAGCAATTATATACGATTTTTACACAGACAGGAAGAATGGTAATCTAGACACATCTGCTGTAGCCCCTTGTAGCGTCCCCGTAATGCCTATTTGTGTCAAGTGTAGTACACGTTTATAGGGCATTAACTAAAGCCATTCAATCTAACTGCAGAAGCGTCTCACTGAAGCATCTGTTACTTTCTATACTAATCATAAAGTAGTAAAAACGTCGTGTCTATGAATTGAACAGGCCCGGACTTAAGAGATACAGGGCCCCTTGGCACTTTATAGAGCGGCGGCCAATCAAGCAACAAAAAATAAATTCGGACTAATTCAGTCGGTATAGCAAATGATGCAGTGTTGCCAGATTGGACGACAGCACGCTAATTGGGGGTAATTATTATTATTTTTTCTTCCTATAATTTCCGTCTCTGCCCTCGCCGGGGCCCCCTCGGCGGCTGTGCCCCTAGGCCTGTGACTTGTGGGCCTAGGTGGAAATCCGGGCCTGGCATTGAATTTGCATGTTTGCGTAATTTTAAATGAAATAGGTTATTATTATTGGATGCAGTTTACCTTATAATCATCGTGGTGACCCTGGTCCACATATAGGCTATAAGGGGTGTTGATAAAATTACCACTAAGCTGAAAACTGTCGATATTGATCAATGATTGAAAGACACGAGACTTGAACCACGGCCAAGAGCTAGTGTTAATATAAAGTAACTAAATAACTAAAATATAATAACGTATTTTATACTTTCCGATTTCATACAATCTTGAGATTTGGAATTAGAAATGTTTTTACTGTTGGGAAATTAATATTTTAAGATGGTTTTTATGATGATTTTAGGATGGTCGTAATAAAATAATAACAATTTGTCAAGTATGGATATCATACTTTTCTCTATCCATTTAGCTCTAGAGTGACACAAATTAAAAATTATAATAATAATAATATATACAAATTAACTTCAAGATATATTTTGGGCCCTACTTATTTTAACTGATGCCGGGCCCAGGAGGGCCCGAAATATATCTTGAAGTTAATTTCTATATATTATAATAAATTATAAAAAACAAAAATAAAAACGAAGCTTTAATATAAACGTTTTAAACATTTATTTTATTTTATTCGCACAATTTTAAAATATAATCTATACACTGTCATAGTAATATGTCATTGTGAAGTATGTCTAACACTATGTTATATTAACGTATTACAATTGTAGAACGATACACCTGTGTCCCAATTGGAGCTGTCTATACTTTAAGGTTTACAAAAATATATAATAATCGTTGAACGAGAACACTACATTGGTATCGATTTAAATGATGAATGATTTATCTTAGTCAAGTATATCATTCAATATCAACCACAGAGTGCAGTCCGAGAATAACCGCTCAATCGTTCAATGCCAGATCAGACAAACAGTTTGTGTGAAACAAACCCATCAACAAATTCTCCAAAAGCTGCAAAATAAGCCAACGGGTTACGATTATGGTATAACTAATTTGGTTCAATACGGCTTAGAGGTTTTGCTAACCATACCATTAAATAAACGTAAAAACTCGTTCATGATTGACCGTTTAACAAAGTGCATGTTTTACCACACAATGAGGGAAATGTATTTATTTTGTTCCATCATACAAATAATAAAAAATTAAAAAAAAAAATCAAGTATAGTCGCATTTTACCTAGAGTTGTAACGTTGTTAGTAATTGTCCGATACATTTGGTAGTAACTATTTGTTTTTCACAAGAACTTATATTTTAGTAGTTAAAATACAAAACTCAATAATTAATGTAATTACAAATAAATGGTATGAAAAATTACATTTCATCAACGAGTTATAGATACTTTGTCGTAGCATTTTCTACAAGATTTGTTATCAACATTTTTTCGTTTAAGTTTAAAATAAAGGAAAAATTCGAAAAGTAGTCAGTTACCGTGACAAACCACCTGAAGGTACAAACATCGTAAATTTAGATCATAATACTGAACGTAATGTTGACTATAACTAAACGTCTCGCTATTTTAGTGTAGCTCAAGCTGCACGACTTCATACATTTTGCATGGTTAGACCAAAATAGACCAATCCACAGTTTGTACACTGTACAGTTTTCGACAGCGCGTCATGGCATACCATACCTGTAGCACAAATACGTACGCATCGATTCGGTAAAGACATAAAAGCGATTGCAAACGGAAACCCTTATTGCAAAGAAATAAAAGTTAAGTTTTTAGGGTTACGTAATCAACAAGGAACGTCCGTCTGTCTGTCCGCGGCGCGTGATTGCAAAAACCTGTTGATTTTGGCCAGGTACTTGGCCCAGCCGCTCGGGCTTTTAAAGTAGACACCCTCACTTTAATCCCCAGAGTGTTTCGGCCAGTCAAGGCCCCGAAACCAAGAGGCAATTAAAGTCGATGTTTTATAATACTGCCACTACAAAACTCTGAGAGGCAGGTGTAGGTTTTATTGAAAGAAAACAAAGCAAATATTTCTACAGATTTATGAATTTAATGTAAGACATCAACTGAAGTCTACATAAATTAAGAATTTAAAGATAATTTTGCACAAAATCCCGAGTGGTTGGGCCAAGTACCTGGCCAAAATCAACAGGCTTTTGTAATCACGCGTCCACGGCTTAGCTAAGAGATTCTTAATACTAGAAAGCTGTAATTTGGCATGAGTATACATGTTATCACGCCGACAAAGTGGTGAAACAAAATCGTGAAAAAGAAAATGTTGTTTTTGTGTCTCCGTGCTCGTAAGGTGGGGATGATTTGTTCATCCTCTATCGGATAGAGTCTATCCCATAGTCTGAGGTGTCGTTGGATAGGTCGTTCAAAAATATCGCAGTGTGTAAAAATTTCGATTCAGAGATAGGTTGCGAAACCTATATTGTTTTAACATTTTTATTTCATTTTTCTGTTTGTAGTTACTTTTCTGTCTTATTGCTGTATCCTTGTAATTTTCTTTGTCTGTACGTTGATTTGGATTTAATCTGTTATGCTGTGCAGATATATAATACATAAATAAATAAATATTAAGCTTTAAGGTGCAAATTTTTGTTAGAGTCAAATGTCTGCCAATTAAACGGTTGTTTCTGGATTCGTGAAAAAATTCAAGGCGGTAGTATATATAACGAGGTTAAAAGAATACTATCACAGCTAAGTAGGCTTTGCAAGTTAACGATTAATAGTCGACCAAGTGTGCCTGTTTTTAGAGGTCATTAGCCGTTAAACCGTGAACTCAATCAATATGTTCTTCATAGTATCAAACAAAAAGCCTCCCTTTAAGTCAACGTATAGTAACGGGCAACTACGGAACCCGACGCTGCGTGAGTCTCGACACGAACTTGGCCGTTTTTTTTATT
Source organism: Ypsolopha scabrella (assembly GCA_910592155.1). Taxonomy (NCBI): domain Eukaryota; kingdom Metazoa; phylum Arthropoda; class Insecta; order Lepidoptera; family Ypsolophidae; genus Ypsolopha; species Ypsolopha scabrella. Next base: position 10,000,398 of record OU342969.1, read on the forward strand.
CATTGTATCGATATCGAGTCGATAGCAAATCCGTACTCGTACTCCAGAGCCGTACTCTTGTATCCGTACCCGTACTCTTGTGTGGTATACCGTAGCGTCGTCGCGTAGACTTGTAGAACCAATTTAGCTTCACGTGGGTAGATCGGATCTGGTACATTCTTCTAAATAAACTAGTCTGGTATTTCAAACCTAAATATTAGTTCCTAATGAATTTCTGTTCGCAGCGCTATGAGAATCTAATTTCTTGATGTTTTTAACTTTCTTAACTGATAAAGGTCTATCATAGTGCCTTCATGGTGTCCTAGGTAGTAGAGCTGACGTTGGGCTTACTCGCAAATCCTCCCGAAGTTATTCGGGGGAGAGTAATAGAACAGCTCTCAGGCAAAACCAGGCGGCCCACTGCTTGGATGGATGGATGGTGTCTTCCGTCACTTAGTCACTCGTGCAACGTGGACTGAGAGGAAAGATTGATACGCGTTCTATCTTCTATCTATTCAATACGAATAATAAAGTAGTATAAAAATCGTGTCTGTACATTGAATATTTTCACGAAATTTCACATGAAATGGGTTATTAGTATTGTACTGAAGCAAAAACTACAATTTTTAGAATTTTTGACTGTTTGTCTGTCTTTATTGTAAAAAACAAAATTAACTTATAATTTGTTTGTCAGCCTTTAGATTCAGTTAAATTATGTCACATCAGATGACATCAAAACGATACGATTGTATTTACAGTTCTTTTTTTGGAGACTATGATATGATTGCAAAAACAAGATTTGTTAATCGTATACTCGTATAAAAATCAAGAAAAACAGCAAAATATAAATTGACCGTTGACTTAAAACAGTATGATCATTGGGTATCTGAATATCCGATTTCAATCCAGTAAGATTACATAAAGATAAGCAAAATTCACGAGGAAATTCTGTGATGAGAATTTGGGAAGCTATAGTTATTTCTTATATTTTTTCTTTTCTTTTTAATGGTATTCTTTTAAAAACGGAAGCTCTTTTTAGGCGAGGCCTTTGCCTGTCCATCCCTTTTCGTCATCATAACTCAAAGGGTACTGAATCGCTTGAGCTCATTATCGATAAATTGGATAAAAACCCTGTGAAGCACCACGTTTTCTAAATAGCACAATAACCTTTGGGTTCCCGTTTCGGATTCGTTGGTCAAATAAGTATTGACATCCTATATTAAGGTCAAAGGAATCTATACACGGAAGTTCTTAGTCATCTCTGTGTTTTTATACATCAAACTTCTTAAATCAGCGTGTTTTTTAGGGTTCCGTAACCGAAGAGTGCCCAACGGAACCGTATTACTAAGCCTCCGCTGTCTGTCTGTCCGTCTGTCACAGAGTGTCTGTCCGTCTGTCACAGAGGTGTAGATACAGGTTTAACCGTAATAGGTTTATATTTATTTATGGTCTATTTAGTTTATTTATCAACTTATTTATTCATTGCATAATGTATAATAATGTTCTCATTCCTATATTTCTTTATTTTATACATATGTAGCATTATTAGTCCAACTTAAATATAGATTTTTTATATATTTCCCGTATTATATTTGTTTCATAATATTCTATCGTTTTATAAAGATTAAATTTGACCTGTAGAAAGTATACTTTATGTATCTTTTTTAAAAGATAAATTTGGTATTGGTATTTGCACAGAATACGTGTCACTATGGTCTCTATCACGACAAATAATAAAAACATAAATTAAAAAGTTAAACCTAGGGGGGGTCCCCATATAATAAACTTCGTGTTAACCATAGCGCCATCTGAGATGACTTGTTAGACAGCTTTTATCGAGGTTCATTCGTAAGATGATAGATGGCGCTAACATCTTAAAGGCGGTGATTTTAAGGTAGCGTACCCGTAATATTTGGTGGTTCGGAACCCTTTGTGCGCGAGTCCGACTCGCACTTGGCCAAATTATACTTAACACTATGCAGTAACTTATTACGGTGATTTTGAATCCTCGCTTTTAACTTTTCATTTGCTATCCTATACATAAATATATCCTACAAACCGAAAAACTGCATTCTTCAAATATTTATGAACTACCACAGGGTTAATTATGTAAGTAAACTGAAAAAAAATGCAAGAAAAATCTATGTGAAAACGAATGATTTCTGAGTACATAGTTGTATTTTTGAAACATTGTCATCACCAGAAATTTCAAGACAGATTTTCAAACGCGTTGTCAAATAAAAAACAGAACGTGAATTTAAAATTTATGGAGTATCTCTAAGAAGGTAACATTAGTTTTACTTATTTCATAATCATGTAGGACGTGGGTTTACTTAAGCGCAAAGCATTTTACTGTAAATATGATATGTGTTCTGTAATTGTCATGAGTCATATTTTATTACGTTTTCATAGAGTAAATTTCATATTTTATTATAGTCTGCTTTGACTAACAAGTCTTTTGTTACGTTTTCCAATTTGAAATACTGGATTTAAAAATAACGTAATAAATCATCTGCAACATTTAAAATGTTTTGATTGAAAAATAAAACATTTTTGACGACATAAATTTTTTATTGTTTTTATAGAAGATGTCATCATTACCGTAATTATGGCAGTCTTAAGCTTTAGTTGCTCACACAGCTATTTAAAAGTGATCGAAGAACACTTTTCGGGCTATACTAGAGTATATATTTAATGTTATGTTCTTAGTAAAAACATTAACATTGTATGCCTACTTCTAAAAATAAAGTTTTATATTTTATTATCAATATGTTCAGGATTAATTAGTAATTTTAGAAGTGGAAATGAAAACCAAAGCCTTAACATATCTGACAAATAACGTTTTTTAAATTGTACATTTTCTCCAAAAACATTTTGATGCTTGTTTCATAACAATTTCATTGTATCACAGGAATATGCGACCGTTTATAAAATTGTGTCATCTGGGTATTTTTTTTTAATGTCATTGATGCAATGATAAAATTTTACAATATTAACGTACGTGTTAGTGACATTAAAAACTTCAACTTCTTTAAAACTCTATTAGATAATCCGTTGTCAGTGGGGAACTGTTTCTTTAAATAGGCAGCTGTTGTAGCACCAACCAATTAAAATATTAGAATAATATACGAAGTTGTCTATGCTCAAAATACACCAGCATTGGTAAACCATTAAAAATAAAGAAAATCATACTCTTTGAGTGCAAATGTTTACTAAAACCCGCACTTATACATTACGCTTCTGTTCAGTTACAATGCCGTCTAAATTTTCAGATTTACAGGATTTGACAGGTGTTTATTTATGAACTGGTAATAATAGTCGATGTAATTTTATAGTTTGCCTTGGTAAAACTAGTTTGTTTTAAGACAGTAATGACGATCGCTTACATTCACAGAACTCAGTGATATTTTATTTTCTAGACTTCTGAAGACGTAGATACTAGAATACCTTTTATAAGAACTGCAATTCAGCACATGCTTCTTCAAATGTGATATTTTTTATTAGCGATTGACTTTAATTTTATTTATTATTTAACACGGGACCTGCCAAAGCGCGACTCTTAGTACAGAAATTATTCTGCCGTTTTCTACGGGAGGGAAGGTAAACACGCACAGTACACATTTACTCATTCACGCACACTCCTGCGAAAAATTGATATGTCACACTAAATAAAAGCTGCAACACAAACATAAAACGCGCACACAAGCAAACTTACATGAACAAATTGTTCATATACTTCGGCAGGGGGGGATAAGTGCGCATGCCTAGTCCCGCGTTATATGGTCTAAGGCGATTGAGGATATATGATATACTCGTATATTATATAGGAACCTTTTTGTCACAACTGAAACCAAAGACTAATATATTTGCATATATTCGTATGTATACACTAACTTGATTTTTAGTCACTGAAAAACCGAAAACTATAATACTCGACCATACAAACATTTTTTTAACCAAGCCAACCCTGAAATCACAAAAAAGAATCAGCATTTCCATGATAAAGCACGTAACTCAACCAAAATATATGGAACCGTTGACGTTTCTTGTGATTCCTTGGCTCTATAATAAAAGTTGTTTGTGTAGTGTACTATCAGCAGTAAATCGCGGTTCACAGTGGCAATTTTTCTTTGAACACTGATGACTGAACTATATTTTCATTGTGAACACAAACAGGAGTGTGCGCCGAGACGAGAGATGTTCATTGTTCATTCGGAGACAGAACTCGGAGGACGAGACAATAAGTAATGGTTTTTAGTGTTACATCAAAAATGGAAACCTTTAAAGCGAAACTTCGATGTTAGACAGGCCGTTCATGAAGCAACCTCTCGTTGCACACGGTTATATTTCAACGTAAGAATAATGAAAAGCGATATTTCTGATGAGAAAAATTTGCTGCTGAAGAAATAGAATGTGTTTTGTTTCTTTCACTTCGGTGGTGGAAACTTTTAAAATTACTCGTAATAAAAATGTAGCATAAATACAAACAATAAGGTTACAACTCCTTCATATGAACAACATTTTTATAAATGTTTAACTTCCATCTGCCGATCGAGGCAATTTAAATGAGGGGGGGTTAAGCCCCATAGCGAAAGTACTACCTATGTTTTGCATTTTCATTTAGAGTGCTATTAATTTTTAACAGCATAATTTTTAACAATAGTTATGTGTTTATTTTATAATGACCCACAGCCTCTCTTGCGTGGAAGTCTTTTAATCTTTTCCCCTACATATTGAGCATAGACAGACAAAAATTATAAATATTATAGTTTTTGCCTTAGTACAATTACTATACTATACATATATAATTTCATTCAAAATTTCGCAAAAATGTCCAATGTACAGACATGACTTTCTTACTTCTTTATTATTGTATAGAAAATGTAGATACAGCTCGGCCCCCCCTAGAATACCGTCTGCCCCCCAGAAATACAGGTGACATTGATGTGAAAAGAGGCTTTATCCAGTTTAAGGCGTAAATACTTGTTGATGGCTTCATTATTTGAGGCCAGTGGCTACTCCCCCCCCCCCCCATCCCAGCTAGGAACAATTAAAATATTACCCCAAAATGTATAGAGATATATTGAAATAGAGAAGAGGACTGGCTAGACACATGCAGTACCTGACGAGGAGACTCGAAGTACCAGGGCAGCATAAATTACGAAGTACTCACTAACCAGTCAATTCATTTGTTCGTTCGTAGCAACTGTTTTTTTTCTTCGGTCTCAGAATCATATCTTTATCTGCTGGCGCCACGTTACTAGTAATATAAGTTTGCATTATCTATTTATACTAATTATTGTTATGTTATAAGGCCCTCGCTTATAAGCGAAACCGTGTCTTATTTAACAAAGATGTTAATTATTATTATTTATTTAAAATTATTTTCTTCATATATAAATTAATTTTGTGAGTATAACTCAGGGAATCGCCACGCCCCACTCCGCTTTTCTTGCCTCCCGAATTTGTAATCACAAGCAACTTAAAACCTCCTTAAAACTAGGAGCCTCCTTTTAGCAAAAGTGTATCTGAATGTGTTTTTATTGTTTTAAATAAATTTAAATAATTTAATTTATTGTTTAAATATGTTTGAAGCCCTTCACAGTAAAATCCCTTTTTTTTTCTTCTGACACAGGTTTCCAGTTTTGTGCCCGCGACGAAATCGGTGCTATTGTGTCTATTTTATTTTTATTATAGCACTTTTTGCACACCCACATAAATTTATCCTAAATATAGACAAAAACAATCAAATATGATGTACAAAGGCCTTATTGGTGAGTTTATTTTTTATTTTTGTGCATAAATCTGCATTATCTGCATAATGCTCATTCCCTATCACGTTAGGACGTTAAAATTCTCAATGAAAAGAAGATTACGAGTGTTGACCGTTGCATATTGCTGTCCACACTCGAAAACACCTCTAATACCTCCTCCGGGATATATTTCATGATGATATGTTTTTTGTTGTTTAGACCTACAGCTACTAAGTTGCTATGAATTTCAGCTAACGCTTAAAAATCCTTCCATAGTTTTGTTTTTATGGCGTTCATTTTACTGTTCCAGTTTCCCCTCAAGTCCTTTATGCGACGTGGACAGGACGGAATCTCTAAGGGACCGTACATTTTCTACATCGTTACTTCAGTTGTATATTTGCAAAAAGCTGCGTTCGTAAAATATTTTTATGTCAACTCAAACTCGTATACTTTTTACAATATAACAGAATAAATTGCTTATTAACCAATTTCAAATGTATTTTTATTAGTATCATAATTTTCTTTGTTGACCACGTGATTTCCTGATCATACCGAACCTTTGTTTGGATATTATGGGATAGTGATTTTTTGGTGCGTAATTATATGTCCTAATACATGGACGCCACATCATTGAGGAACCATTGGAGTGTGGCCCATGAATCCTCTTCCCTATAACAATTTTACAGCTATAATGATCCCGTATTCATCAAATTCATTCAAAACTTATCAGGGATCATCCCCTGAAACAAACAACACGCGATATGACCAGCTTCACGTGCTTTATGGGCATGCGTGCGGACACAAATTTGCTTTGGCTTTTGAATAAATCAAATTAAACCGTGACAAAGAGTAGATCAATATAAAAAAAGGACATTCCTCTAAACTAGGGTTACCATCCGCCCAGACCATGTCCTAATTTTTAATTTGTTCAGAATTTTGACTGACATGAAAAGATTAAGAATTAATATTTAATTTTCGCATAAAATTCCTGAAAAATAAAACATAACTATCAAATTAGGCAATAATAATCTTTGTCCTTGCATTCCGCGTACTCCTCCACCTGCAATTCCTGTAAAACGTGCAGTACGCGTGAGTTTTATTTATTCTTTCATTCTGTGACAAAAATTATCGTATTTTGAGAATAATAATGAATGAGAATAAATACTTTATTTTGCAATATAGGTACATAATATACACTTTTCGTACGTAAGGCTTTATTTAACAATTAGACTAATTAAGTATAAAACGGGAAAGTACAACACATGAAGTTTTGGGCTTGCTTAACATGAACTTAACCAAAGGTATATTTAAAGTATAGAATAATGTAAATACGATAGACATGATTAGCCACCAATTACCTAAATACTAATACGTTACAGGTAACTTTTTTAATTGTCCGACTTCTTACTAGGATTTATCAAAATAAAAAATGGTAACCCTACTCGAAACAGAAAACAAATAAACACACTCAAAACGGTCAGCCTCGTAATAATTTTAAACGGAAACAAAACAAGTGTTGGTTCGGCCTCAAAGTGAACGAACGTTAATCATTTGAAAAGGGTCGGAAATTCCTATTGAGTTCCTACCCAATATTACTTTAGATTATCTCGGAAAGAACTAGGTTTCTCACTGAATGGCTACTTAATTTTGAGCTGTACTCTACAAACTGTTAAAACAATTTATGTGTCATTGATTGTACTCATGTAAACAATATTATAATTTAGATTCAAGTATAGTTTCTTTGAAAATGCCCTATAGGCGAAACCGGTCGGGAAGTTAATAATACATTTGTGAAATAGGACAAGTGATTTTCTGTTCATTATGTTGAAAAAATATTACTTTTCAAAATGATTCTACTCTATGAACGTTTATAATAATACATTACGATATGAGAGCGATGAAACGTTTTCTGACGAGTGTGAGTTTGCGGCACGAGCCGAAGGTGAGTGCTGCAATCACACGAGTCGAGAAAAAGTTTCTCGCACGAGTTTCGTATAATATTTTATAGCAAAAGTGCGGAAAATGCCGACTTTACGCAAGCGCAGCGTGCGTAAAGTGGTCATTTTACGCACGGTGTGCTATAAAATAATTTATAAAACGTTAAACTCTGACAAAGATGTTCATGTGAATAAATGTAAACTAATTTCAAAATATCATTCCGGTGCAAGAAGGTACATATTCTAAGTATCTAACTGTGGTGACATGGGGAGGGTAGTGGTAAGTTTATCTACTGCCCGGCCCCGTTGTTTACATACCGTTGTCAAGAAATATCACCACAAATATTAGTCCAAGCCTACTACACTTGATTCTTAGCATGTTTTTAATATTTTAATGCTTTTCAAATCAACAATCATGTACGATTTTTTTTTTGTTTGACATGCTTATCTGAGAACCAACTGTTAAATTCACGAATAACAGACAGAAATAGCGGACTTTTTTTTTACTCTATGGCAGTGCTCGCCTTGGAAGCTCTCAGTTACACATATCATGAAACCATTCGCTAATTTGCACAAACTATTCATATTTATATACTAAAAGGTAGGCCTCGTGAATCACTCCGATATTGGTGAAAACTAAATGAAAATCTCCAGAGGAGTTTCTGAGATTAGCACTAATAAACTCGACATACAGACAGTCGTGCCGCGGAACTTCATTGTACTTACATAATATGTATTGATAATTTTTAACATACCTAATATGATTCAATTTCCATAATACACTTGACATAGACAAAATACATACGTCCTTTTTTGAATATATTATTTTTTTCCACCACTTCCCTTTTCCACTTTCTGTGCAGATGGATTAATAAAACAAGAGCCGGTTTAACTATCCTCGGATATGCGCTATTCTATGTCTGAAGAAGTTATACAATTAAAATAAAATAAAGTATCACACTAATATTATAATCGCGAAAGTTTGTGTGTGTGTTTGTTACTCTTCCACGCCGAAACGACTGAACGGAGTTGGATGAAATTTAGAATAGATATAGCTTATGCCCTAATTTAACACATAGGCTACTTTTATCCCGGAAAAAAGCATGTCGGAGCCGCGGGCAAAAGCTACGAATAGTTGTAAATAATTATTGTAATAAGTTGTTATAATGTTTTTTTTCAAAAAAACTCGAGTTTTAAACCAGTTATATAATACAGTACTGAAGATTCAAATATTAAATTATGGTCGATGTCACCTTTAGCTAAATATCAACTTAAATTACTCAGCGTCATACTACATGTAAGCAATTTAAACACCGCTAGTTTCAGGGGCAAGCCTGTTAATAACGTCATTTAACCCCTTCAGTCGAGGTTGCACATGACGCGCTCGACGTAGCAGGGTTAACTGGGAATCTGAGGTAAATTGGAACGTACGGGTTTAGCTTTATCTTGGTACTCAAATTTTAATTAAAAACAGGCAGTTTACTATCAACATGGATGGGTATTATGTGTTTATTCCTTGTTACCAATTTTTAGGGTTCTGTGTCTCGGAATAACAAAAATGGAATTCTTAAACACTAAGTTTTCCGTCAGTCTGCCTGTCTATCAATTAATATCCTTCTTTTTCATAATAACGGCTAATGATGTGCTTTATGCAAAATTACTCACCCTTATAAAGTTTAAGAAAGTTTTTGGATATAATTTATCCGCATTTTCTAATTCTATGCAAAATACATGACCAACCAAATTATTATGTTTCTCATAGTTTCTATATTTATATATTTTTTTCAATATTTATGTAATTATTTGGTAAAACGGTAGAAAACTCGCAGGTCGCGAGTCCTAGTCGCACTTATTCGTAAATTTTATCTCGTGCGTGTTGCAACGCCCTGTCAACCAAAAAAATGTATCTATACTCAAACATAGAACTGGTTTTTACTCCGACTCCTTTTCTGTGCATGCTGCTCGACTACGGAATCGTCTACCTGAATCCGTTAAAAACTGTCGTACTTTAAACACATTTAAAAATAAACTAAAAGCTTACTACTATAATGAACTACACCCCTGACTCATCCAACACCTATTCATATTATCAAATAAATCCAAAATTATCATTGATTTATTATATCTGTGTATATTTATGTGTATATATAAGTAAGTTTATTCTATATAATTTCTTTTGTGTATGTTTATGTATCAGTTTATTATAGCGGTAGGAATCCCTTATTAATAATTCTATGTTATCTACTCACGTGTTTTATTTTATTATCATTCTTTCTTTTTTCATTTGCACGCTCCCTTTTTATGTTTTTTTCCTTATCTACTATTTCACCCAAAGGTTGCCTGGAAGATATTGCTGTTAGCAGAAGTGCCACCTTTGTACTCTATGAAATATTTTTAATATCCTTTTTCATGCTTTTTGTAAATGTACATTAAGTGTAATAAATAAAATAAGAATTAATTTAATTTAATCCACTATTTATTTTCTTATGTTTCTGTTTATTTAATTCATAAAAACAGACCTTTTTTATTCTAACGCACGGAGAGTAAGATGCTTTTAGTTCCATCAAAGAGGAATTCTTTTGCATTACATTCTCTTTGTATCTTCATTAAGCTAATAAGTCTGTGTCTGTCATCCATTTGTAGATCTTCTTGGAATCATGTCAGATTGTAGGATTAGGGGTTTGTCCCGTTATTTCGTTGTTGCTGCTAATCCATATTGTTACTCTTAATGGCCTGTTTCATCTAGAATGTCTCGGGGGATAAGTGACAAAGAGAATTAAATTTACAAGACATACCTAATATTACTGTAAATATACCTTGTGGTCTAACGACACTATCAATCAAAGTTGATAAATTCACATCGAATGGCATTTCAAAATAAATAGCTAAAATAGATCATATATAGCCAGGGAGTTTCTAAGGAGCTAGTAAAATAAAAAATCGGCTATCTACAATTTACTGAGGGGGAGTAAGTGGTGTTTTAAGCGTAGAATGTCACTGAAACAGTGAACACACCCTACACCATCTTTTTACCGAAGATTTTTACGTCTATACTACTTGCTTCTAGCTGCTCTAGTTGTGACGTAGATTTAGTGAGGTTTATTATTGTATATTTAATTTATGTTGACATCATGTTTTATTTTTAATTCTTATTATTGCATTATTTATAATTCTTATTAGATTTTTGTTGCATTGTTTATTAATTTAATATTTATTTGTTTTCTAGTTAATAATTATTTATAATAATCCAATGTTATTTTAATTGATAATGTTCCATAATATTTATCTGGCCAGGACTGAAAATGTAAACCTACTTGTGTTTTCACGAGCAGGACCCTGCCGAGGCCTGACCATTTTGTTTTGAACTTAATTATTTATATTTAATTTTTAATTCTGTGTGTTTCGTTTTGAAGACAAATGAATAATCCTTAATATTATTCTTATACTGCAGGTTTCCCAGGGTTTCCCTCACAATTCCTTATCTGTTCAGCAACTGTATACAAAAGTAGCTCTTTAGAAACTTCATGGCTATATATGATGTATGTTAGCTAGTTATTTTGAAGTGCCATTCAAAGTGAATTCATCAATTTTCATTGATAGTGTCGCTAGACCACAAGGTATATTTTCAGTTACAATAGGTATGTGTTGTAAATTTAATTCTCTTTGTCATTTATCCCCCGAGTCATTCTAGATGACTATCCACATATGTAAGTTTTGATAAAATAACACAAATTCATAAAATTCCAAAAATAAATGCTAATGGTACATGCCAGACCTGTAGGATTTGTACTTGAGTCTCAATGAGAAACATTCCTTTCTCCACCAAAATTAATGGAATATTGATAATCTCCTTTTTAGGGTTCCGTAGTCCGACAAGGAACCCTTATAGTTTCGCCATGTCCGTCTGTCCGTCTGTCCGCGGCTTATCTCAGACACTATTAGTACTGGATAGCTGTAATTTAGTATGAATATAAATATTAATTACGCCGACAAAACGGTAAAAAAATTCTTGAAAAAAAATTTTTTTAAGGTTACCTTTCATACACGTAAACTGGGGATGATTTTTTTTTCTCGTCTATCCCATAGTGTGGGGTATCATTGTATAGGCCGTTTAAAAACAAAACAATTTTTTGATTTAGGGATCCGTTGGCCAAATATTAAGCTTTAAAGTGAACATTTTAGTTAGAGTGGAGCGTCCCCCAGCCCTGCCGGCCAAATGGTTGCTTATAGAAATGTGAAAAAATTCACAGAAGTAGTATATATAATGAATTTAAACTATCTATCACAACTAAGTAGGCTTTACAGGTCTACGAGTACAGGTCGCGCCAAACTTTCAGCCCCCTATAATGTATGGGACCAGAAGTTTGGCGCGATCTGTGTTAGTAGACCAACTTATATATACCGGGCAACTACTGAACCCTACATTGCGCGTGGCCCGACACGCACTGGGCCGGTTTTCATTTTATTGTAACAAATGCAATTAATTAAAATTTAATATATATAATTATCACTGTACAATAAAAATAATATGTATTTAAATAATTATTCACAAGATAGATTTCGGGTCAAATGTCTATTTGTATTTATACTCAGCTGATGCTGGGTCCAGATCGGACTCGAAATATATCTTGTGAATAATTATTTATATACATATTATTTTTATTGTACAGTGATAATTATATATATTAAATAACAAAATAAAGAAGCTGTCAGCAGTTACTATATTTTATATTAATTAATTAAAATATGTACTTCACCATTTTTTTTTCTTCAATATTTTAAGTTTATTAACGAATAATACGTGAGTGATTCTCGGAAATCGTTTACAGAACCTGTACAAGTTTTGTGCAAAAGGCTTTTAATTTTCCGTCGGAAATTTGTATTGTCTGACAACAATAAGCCTCGGTACCCTACTTATAACTTTTTGCCGGACAACCCAAATAAAACTTTTAAAACAAATCAAGGATTAATATGCCTCTTTTATAATTTATAATGAAAACGGTTTCCGCGGACATTGTTGGTTACGTGGATGTCATTATATGACAGCCGATTAGACCTTGAACACTCCATGGAAAACCTGAATATTCCTGTTGACACTTCCAAATCGATGCTTGTACGGCGTAGCTAGCCGTAGCAAATACATTTTAGACTCGGCCAATAGCGGTTTTAGGTCAGCTATCTCGAAAAAGATAACTACTGTAATCTAAGGGTACATTTGGTGCGTCAACAATTTCGTTAGGGGTTGCCATTTCAACAACAGGCGAGATCTGTGGACGTATCCGCTATCTGATTGGCCACTTGTTGATGCCTCTCCACTGAACAACTACCTACCAATGAAAGCTCGGCTTAGTGAAAACTCGGCAATTTTGAGTCAAATATTGACTTCAAATTTATGTATAATAAAATTGGTATCCGATTAATTATTTCTTGTGTAAAATTATTCCGAAACATTAAATTATATTACCCTGTAAAATAGAAGAGCTCGTACAGTTTATTTTTAAATGTGAAAGAAGCAAAATGAGTTTATTACGATCGCGGTAGATCGACATCTGTAATACTACCTACCCCTCTACAAGACAAGCGTGTGTAAATTTATGTATGTAAACGTTGCTGTAATGTTATCGATTGTAATGCAACGTACAAATGGATCATCTAAATTCCTAAATAAACACAGGGAATTGTAATACAGAAGAATCCATCAGCTAACACATCCATTCGGTATCGGCTATTTTACGTTTGCATTACATTTGATATTGAGAATTTGGTAGAAACCAAATATTTTTTTATGTAAGAATATTACAGTTTACATACTCGGATAAGGATGAAAGGGCTGTATCAAACGTGTTGAAATCAAAATGATGCGACGAAGGTATATGACAGTCAGGCCAGCCGCACCCACCGCGCTTTGTGCGCGACGAGCTAAATATAGCCGAGAAGCTGTAGTGTTTAAACATGCAAGCCATTATACATGCATCGATGTAGGTGAGCTATTGTTTTATGGAATAGTTTCTAGACGAAGGCTGATTTCCATTGGGCTTTCAGAAGCCGCACACCCATGATCCGTGCTGCGAAGGCTGGTGGGCGCAGTACAAAGAAGGTAATACTGGTATTTCTTTTACTTTAAAGGAGACTCCAACCACGTTTAAATGTTATTATTAGAGTGCATTACAAACTAGAAAAGATAAATTAGAAACAAATGTAAAGACAAGAATTCGAAAAATTATTCGGGCCAGGATTCGAACTTGCGACCTCTTGTTGTTATCAAGACAAGCGCGCTACCAATTGCGCCACCAAGGTACTTACCTAGACCGTTGAATTTTTTTCACCATACTTGTCCACCAAATATTTTTGTAACTATTTCATCTAACTAGCTTGTAATGCCCAAGGAATTTTTTTCAAATTCTTGTCCTTACCATTGTTTCTAATTTATCTTTTCTAGCTTGTAATGCACTCTTATAATAATATTTAGAGTATCCAAAGCGATGGATTTCGCAATTAAAACATAATCACATATAAATGCTATATTATTAAGAAAATAATAAAAAAATATTTTGTATTTTTTTTGTATTCCGCACACTGTCCGATTAGTGTAGCAAACCAGCTCGAGATGTTTTGGTCCTTTTGTCTTATTGGCATGTCGTCATCAAAACACTATTTCAGATTTGAGGAATTTTCTTTTAACGATAATTTACCCACAATAGTAGAATACAGTGCGGCATTTTTGCCCGCCAAAACAAAAATAAAACAATAGTTCGCATCGCGGGTCGAATCCATCTTGAGGATTATGCATCGCTTAGCACTATTCTCAAATGTATAATCATCAGGAGTAACTCACAATATGACTAAACTCTACAATTTCAGAGAAATAAGAATGATAATGCAACCTCCGGAATAAGCACCAAAACAAACACTAGCAACCTAAAACAACATTATACTGACTGACAAACGGTAGTTTTTATCCGAAACTTGTGTTTCGTAGTCAAAACAAACAAACAGTCTGACACTAGTTTTATCGTTATTTTATGTTTAAGTGCAACAAGGTCTAGCGTAATTATTTAAAGTACTTTGCGGTATTCAGGTGCTTACAGAATAACGCAGAAGCACTGTTTTCCTGAACGCTGCAATTTATTACATAAACTAATTGTTCATTTTATTTTCTCAGAGATAATAGAGGATTTTATTAATTTGGTGAATACCTGCGCATAATTCCTTTTTATAGGCTTCGTACTCCAAAACCAGAAAAGGATCACCTTATAATATGGCTCATATATGTTTCCATCCGTTTTTGTTGGTTATTCTTGGAGTTATAAAAACTTTTTGGAGCCCTCCCCCATCTCACTGAAAGTATGCGACCAAAATATCTGAATATACTGTTACAGAAGTTTGTGATATTGTGATACGTGTGAATTAAACAGAAAAACTGTAGCGATTACCACACTATTAATATAATTCTAAAAGGCACGATGTGGCAACACCGGTGCATGGGTTGAATTTGCACTTGCCCGGTTTTTAGGGTTTCGTACTGTAACAAAATAAAGACTCTGTGCGAGTACTTATTCGTCATTTATTTATATATTTATTTATCTATTTATTTATTTAAATATTTATCTATTTATTTATTTAAATATTTATCTATATATTTAAATGTTTATTTATTTAATATTATGGCCATAGTAATTTGTGATCATCTAGTATATATTTTAGTAGGACCTCTACATTGTATTCATAACGGTTAAAATAAACAGAGAAATATAATTTTGATCCGGACACCGTAATAAATGGGTACAGGTACACAAGTTCAGAATTTATCAAATGAAAAGAGAGAAATCGTAAGATTGAAGTATTTCATGCGACTTAGCTGAATAAACCGCTCCTTCAGGAATAACAGGTTTCAGCAACTCCCAGGACTCCAATAATTACACTGTATTTTTATTATTACATACCGTATCACCGCATAACACTTTAATTTGACACGCCTTGATACAAAGATGATAATACACCCGCGCAAATACGAAATTTGACGTAAGCCGAAGATGAATTCAGTGTGTAAACATAATGTGTTATATAATTATTTTGTATATGTGTGTTAGGTATAATATTAGGGATATATATATATGGTTTTATAAAGAATATTGAAGGGTCGTCGATACTCGTAGCGTAGCTGCAGCTATAATTAAAATTTGAGGGAATTCGAGATTCTTGGCAAATCCTGAATGAAGTGGGGGGTCCTAACGATTTAGAAACGACCTCCCTGCCAACCTTTAATAGTCGTGCCCACGTATTACACAGAATAATACGCTTCCAAACAAAATCCAGCGCCAATCTAGACTACCGTTTAAACCCTAAGTCCCTAGAATTTTACTCATTCATACTAAAAACCCTTTCAAAACATCTCCAATTTTCACACATCTCTCCTAAAGACCTGGCCAAGTCAGTTTTAAGTTTTCTAACTTACTAAGCTTGACTGGTGAACGTAGAGCCTTTACAAGATACTCACAGATGGGGTCCTGCTCGACTAGGCAGATATGGTTTCCGACACAAACATAAAAGTAAGGCTTCCCTCCATATCCAACTGCATACCTAGCCCGGTCACACACCTAAATGCTTTACCCTTGGAAACACTCTACGTTCCTAAACCCCTTGGTTCCTAAAAATAATCTTAGATACACGCTCCATTTTTACAAAAGATTCTAAAATAAAACCTAAAGACAGAAGTTTGAGAACAGTCATGTGGAAATTTTCTGCCCTGGATCTCGTTGATCTAGCTATAAATAAAAAAGGAAAGCTATAAAAAAAAAAAAGAAACACCTGTATGAAGAAAACCTAAATATAGGGAAAAAGGTAAGAATTGTTTCTGCTAGCTCCTTCACCTAAAATTGTCGTAATTTCCACAGACCGTCTATACTAAATCAAAATATAAGTATCTCTGCCAGACGAAGGAAAGCTAAAATAATATATTATAATCTCCTTCAGGACCTAGATAGCTATAGGGATAAAGGATAAATATAAAACGTGTTACATAAATAAATTTCTGATGTAGATACTTGATATTTATAAATATTGTACACCCGCTATTTTCGCGACGCCTCTATAACGAAATAATTATATTTCGTTTCTATTGAGTTTCATGAGAAAACCGTTGCAGGTAAAATTTAAATTAGCTAATTCAGCCTTTACGCAATTACGAACGCACTTCACCGACGCACTGTAAACACTTTCAGACTATATTTAAATAACGAAGCTTTATTCGTTGCAAATCCGCACTTTCGATGAACGACACTTTTATAACGCGTTACGCGACTCGTACGATTGGATTTTGGTTCTAATAGATTCGGAAATCCGCGCGCGACGTAGACCAATATCCTTCCGAGGTTTTATTCCGTGATTTGACGACCCGTTCGCGCTTCGAGAGCAACGCCACTCTCCGATCCGCGCTTGACTGTCTTTAAAAAAAAACCCTGATTTCCTTTAAATCAGCTCCTTCTCCCACCCAGATTATTTCAGGTTACGCCCCCGTAGACACATTAATTTTCTATTTTATTACCTGTCAAAACCTATCTGAAGTGTATTTACCAATCTGAAAAAAATCCTGTCAAATCAGAATTAATGGCATGATGGCTCTATTTTTTGTAATGGCGAAGAACATAGAGGTAGGAATAATATTGTCAACAAGTTTCCAAGATGCAAATGATTTGAAAAAAAATAGAATAAACAAAATTTCATATATTTCTAGATCAAAGAACTTCGTTCCTGTTTTTATGCTTTGTAACCAATTCTGAGCTCTCTTAGGAATCCTTTCATCAATAAAACTGGAAGACAGTACCAGTCAAAACTCCTAAATTATATGTATATGTTTTATTACGTTTTATTATTATTATTCAACGTTCTTACATAAGAGATTACATCAATTTTACGCTTCTGATTTTAAGTATAATTTATTTATTTTTAAACTGTCTGCTATGCCGCTTCCTACCTCAATGTAACCTTCTGGGAAGTGCTCTGCTTTCTAAAAATATTAAAATGTTTCTGAAATCTAACCTTTGACGTCCTGTCCAAATGGCAATAAATTCGTTTGGTTTATGACCTGAGAACTTTGGAAAAAATTATATCGGCGCCACAGGAAAGCTTGCCCACAGAAAGAGTGTAAAATTATCGTTTCCTCTCCAAACAATACGACACTTATGTCGCTATGGCTATAAGGTTACAAATGCTATGGAATCCGTATAGATTTGGCACAGTCGACCGTATCACTTCTTAGGAAGCGCAATGTATTCCAAATTTAAAACATCGCAAGGGATTAAGGAAACACTCCATTTTGAAGTCAAACACAGCTGACATAGGATCGAAGTCGATATTATGATAATAAATTTTGGTCCCGCCCCTGGCTAAGTTAGTTGAAATTCACATTTAGACGGGGCCAGTAGTTAAATAAATAATTGAATATTACGAGTAGGTACTGTAGCCAAAAGTATCAACTTTGGTTGCTACAGTACCCGAATCACAACACGGAGCCCTATTGATGTCGCTCTGCTGTCTGTCCGTCTGTCCATCCGGGTATGTATGTTTTTTTAATTATAGTTTTGTAAACTGCATAACCATTGTTTAACCACATTGTGGGATGAACTCGAGGAAATGATCGGCTTAATTAACCTTGTTACATTTAATAATAGAGTACGTATTAGACCAAATTATTAAGCAGGCGTAAGAAAAAAAAATATCTGCTTCTTTTTCTGAAAATTCCCTGAAAATTAATTTTATTTTATTTTGACTACAGATTTCCATCTGCTACGATCCTGACACATCTCTTTCGCCTATTCCACCTGCATAAATCTTCTATTCTAGGTACTATCATTCATTCAACATTCCGATTTTGAATTGAAAAGTATTATGTTACGTTTTTTTTATTTACTTATATGCTACTTAACATTTTCTGAGCCATCCACGAAAACTCGCAGAGTTTATCTGTGGCGGCAAGGTGTACAATAGGTTTTTATATGACATGTATTTCTAATACAAGTATTCCATCTTATTTCTAATTAAATGTGTAAGGGATAACCTAGATAGTGTAATTTGAATGTGTAATAATTTTTACTAGCGTCAACGCGGAAGCGTACATTCCTCGTTCAAACACAATCCATCACGATATCCAAAACAAGCGACGTGTGCTGAGTTCTTAGCAAAATCGATATTAAGCGATTCAGAAGTTTCCGAGCCATGCGTGAAATTAAAAAGTTCCATGTTCTATCTATTCAACTTTGTGTACAGTATATGAACGTTTGCTTGTTGACTACTTTTTGCGCATCACTGACTAGCGGCTACGTGTTGCGAACTTCATTCAAATTCGATTAACAGGGACAATGGATCTCAAGTAAACCTATACTATAGAAATAGAAATACAGAAGACCACTACTGCCTTTTCCTCTAATGGAATAGACTTTGCGATTGTATAATTCTTATACTTATGTAACGAATAGGTAGATATGGGTTATATACGAAGGAAAAATTATGATAAGTAGTTTAAATCAGAAAATATACTAGTAATGCTATTTTGATACGCGTAATAAACTCGTGTATGCTGACATTCTGAAATATACGCTCACGTATTAACGATGACTCATTGCATGTGTTTCACCGATACAAGTTTGGCATTTTCAAGGAGAATGTCGTTCCTAGGATGACGATGCGGCGTTCGTTCGTTTCGTTGAAATAGTTGTTATTTATTCAACATCATACAGTATAGGAACCAATACTCCAATATGAACCTCCAACAGTAACTTTGCAGTCACATTTTGGCTGCCCATAAGGGAGTGCAAGGCTCCGTCCACTTCATTTCCCGCGTTCGCTCTTGTTTCAATGTCAACGTCACACTTTTCATCGCACGTAAATCTACAACCCAGTTCTACTTCCTCGTTTCCAATCATAACCTGAATTCAGTCAACACCTCATCCCTCTCTAGCAGCAAAACCTTCGTTTTCCTTACGTTCATTTTCATTATTTTATTTTAAATATATCATCCATTGCTACCATCACTTGCAGCTCATCCGTTGAAGAATCAACGAGATATGGTCATCGGCGTATAAGAGGCATATTTTATAAATATTTCCCCCAAATTCACGCTCTTTTCAACAACTGTCCATAAATATATTGAACAACTACAGCGACGCTACGTATTTTTTTCTCACTACTCTTGATATGTTGTGTATACGTATATAACCCGCAAATCCTGATGCGATCACTGGAAATCTCGAAGAGAAATTTCAGAGCCTACGCCAGATGGCTACTCAAGCCATACACGGACAATGTCGTCCACAAGTCATCCCTCAGCACTCTATCGTAAGCTTTTTTATGCACAAAAGCCTTCTGGTGTTTTCCCACATATTTTTCAGATATGCTTCGTAAGGAAAATATCTGATTCACGCAACTCATACCTCTTCTAAATCCCGCTTGTGTATCCCAATTTTTTCTTCTATTTCATTCATCACCCTCATAGTTTTAATAATAGAAATATAATTTTAAATATCTCAGATCGGTAATTGCTTAAAGCTATGATACATTTTCTGTTGTTTTACGTAGATCAGAGTTGCACAAAAACAAAGCTTTGGTTCTACTGTAACGATAATTGCTAAAGAAGTGAGAACTTTCGCTCCGGTCTCAATGTAATCCTGTCATTTACCGAGCTTATAGGTATTTTATATGAAATATTCGAGAACTATCAAGGTCTCCTATTTTAGTGGATAAAGAAAACCTCGTGTGATAAAGTATTTTTTATTGGTTGCAGTTTCGAACTATAGTTCATAAAATTATGATTTATTATGATTACTTCGTGTTCGTTTTTAAGGAATAAAAATAATATTGAATATGTATGATCTAAAAAAGTATGGCAATGTAGCTTTTTTGGTACAATTGGCGAAAAAAGCGCCTTAACTTATCACTTTTATACACAGACACTTTTATACTATTTTAGCTTGGGGCATTATTCAGCCTTGCGTAGCTTTGCAAATCCGATCAGTGTAATTCTACGGCGCATTCGATAGAAATATTTACCAACGTAAATATAGAAATACAATTTTATTTCTTTCATCTGCTTTCTTTTTTATTTTACCAAAATATGAAAATTTGATTTTGTGGATATCTCCAGAGAATGGTATAATAAAATGAACCGTTATAAAGAGTCTGGTATAAAGATACATTTTCTTATATAATTCTCAATTTATCAAGATAAAACTTAGCTTATATAGAGAGGATCATTGAGGTTGCCGTTACGCGATACAGTGAACATTTAAACTATTAGACATTGAATATGGCTCAAAGCAGTCTCTAATCACATTCCGTGTTTTTTGGTTCCGTACCCAAAGGGTAACTTACTATTACTAAGACTCCGCTGTCCATCCGTCCGTCCATCCGTCCGTCCGTCTGTCACCAGCTGTATCTCATGAACCGTGATAGTTAGACAGTTGAAATTTTCACAGATGATGTATTTCTGTATGCCGCTATAACAACAAATGCTAAAACCAGCCAAGTGCGAGTCGGACCCGCGCACTCCCATACAAGCGACATGATTATTTGCCGTTTTTATAGAGTCCAACTCGCACTTGGCCGGTGTTTTTTTTAAAACACAACCTCTTTTTTTCTAAACATGGACATAAAAATATATACAGGATGTACATGGATTCGCCAACTTGAAATGAAACAATAAACCCGCACAAATTAAAAAAACCTGTCAATATAATTTACTAACTTTAAAATATTCACTGTGAGCTATGTACAGACAAGTTATTATTGTGTTCCATTAGTGTGGATATATTTCTTTGGAAAAGTAGCTTAGTATGATCAATTAATATTATAAAGTATATAAAATAAATAGATTATATGATTTCATTTAAAGTTAGCAGTCTACTTAAACCCGGTATGTGGCGCTAAACAAAAAAAAATAGCAACCCGAAAACTAAATTAAATCTTTTCAATGGTCGTCGTAAACACCCATTTTATATGCATCAAAACGGTTGGCAAGGTAATTTTATTGCACTAGTGCTTTATTTTTACATTACTTTTTTCATTTTTCGAGAGGAAGTTCTATCCTTGGTACCATAGATAGACTTGATAGAAATAAACTGCGTTCAGTTTGATGTGTCCGTTAGGGTGTCCCAAAAAAATCAGAGTTATTTTTTTTAACGCATACCCTCTAATTACTTTCGTATGATGACAAAACTATTGTAAATAAAGTTTCATGTACTTAGAACCACGGCAACCCGTGCCGACTTGCATCGAAACATGTCAGTACTTGCATACTAGGCGCGCGGCAGCTAACATATCAATGTACAAGTTATTGCATGTTTGTTTTATTAGTAATCGCATTGTTTTCGTTGAATCAAGATGTCAGTGGAGTTACGCAGTTCAAAAAAGGATATATTCTTAATAGGAGACGTAAAACACCAAATTACCGGTTCAAAACTTCCCTCTAATTGACAAGTGCTTTCAGTTATAATATTCGTGAAGTAAATTTTAGTGTCAATGAAAGCGCAAATCTTACTATTCGTGAGTGCATTATCTATTGGGAAAAGGCACGTATGCCGACAAAATCTTTACCTAACTGTGTGAAGAAACTAGTTACTTTATACCAAGTTTGGAGAGATTTGCAAAAAAATTAAAAAAAAACACAAGATGTGTTTGAGCAGCGTCGTCAAGAGTTTGTTGCAAACTTAGACAATTTGTTTGATATTGCATATGCCGATGCGCTTCAGTTAATAAATATAAACGAAGACAGGATATTTCTACAGCGACAGAGAGAGCCAGGTCGCCCCAGTCACTTAGCTGGTGTAGACAAAAAACTGAACGAAAAAGAGGAAAAGGCGCGACTTAGAAGCATTGAGGAGCAAAAGCGGCGTGCTAAATATGTTTCATCTCTGACGCCTTCGACATCATCTTATGAATCCGTACAAGAATATTTGTCATCTGATTCTGAACAAATGGAGTTACAAGAAAATTTGCACACCCTAACTGAGAGCACACGGCCTGATTCTAATAATACTTTTATGAGAAAAAGTTTTATTACTCCAAAATTAGTAGCAGCGCTAGATCGAGGTCAAATAAGTATGAGAAATTCTGTGTTTATTGTTGAAGCAACTATTGAGGCACTGGGACATAACACTGACGAATTTCCCATCAGCAAGTCCTCCATTTAAAGAATTGGCACGGAAAAGCGAACTGAGCGCGCCCAAGCAATAAAAGTTGACTTCCAAAACGAGGTTCCGGATACTGTTACTGTCCACTGGGATGGAAAACTGTTGCCTGCTTTAGATGCACGCAAATCTAAAGAAGAACGAGTACCGATACTAATTTCTTACGATAATAAAGAACAACTTCTTGCTGTGCCAAAATTGGACAACTCTTCGGGACGCGAACAAGCCGAGGCAGTTTGGAACGCTATTGTTGACTGGAATCTTGAAGATAAAGCGCAGATTCTCTGTTGTGACACAACTGCTTCAAATACAGGTCGTATTAATGGCGCCTGTGTGCTTCTTGAAACGAAACTGAATAGAGAGATGCTTATTTTTGCATGTCGCCATCATGTTTACGAGTTGGTGTTAAAAGGCGTATTTGAAGCAAAAATCAGCCAAGTCACTACAAGCCCTGACATTCCATTGTTCAAAAAGTTCCGGGAAAACTGGAACAACATCGAGCCGGAGAGAATACAGAGCTACCCAAGAAGGCTTTCATGCCTGAGTGTTTCAAAAATTCACAAACTGCTAGAATTTTACCCTTCTGAATTAACTAAAGACATTGCTAGAGACGACTATCGAGAATTAATAGAACTTTCAATAATATTTCTTGGCGGAGATATAGAGAAGAAATTTAAGATTCAGCCTCCAGGCGCTATGCACCAAGCTCGATGGATGGCGAGAGCAATTTATTCACAAAAAATATCACTTCTTAGTTCCCAGTTCAGAATTTCAAAGAAAGAAAAGGAAGCTCTGTTAGACGTTTGCCTGTTCATCGTGACATCCTATGTCAAGCCCTAGCTGCAATGCGTTTTAGCAGTAAAAGCACCTTACCAAGACCTGTGCTTTCTGAAAGCCATGAAGAACTACGAAACAATAGACAAAAGTATCTCAAAAGCGGCTTTACAGAAGTTCTGCCAACATTTATGGTACTTGATATATGAAGTGTCTATCTTGTCTCTATTTGATGATGATGTAGATCAAGAGACCAAATCAAAAATGGTTGCTAACTTAGCCAATGAAAATCAATCAGCTCATAATAAGCGCTACATCCCATCAAAAGAAGAACTTTGTGGCCCCCTTTACGAGAAAAGCCTAGATAACTTTGTGTCAATCAAAAGCAAGTCTCTGTTTTATTGCTTCAAACTGGATGATAGTTTTCTCCAAGAGTCACCTTCATCATGGCCAAATAATGCCACATTTCAGCACGTTAAAAAGAAGCTGCTCACACTCAGAGTAAACGATGCCGCTGAAAGAGATGCCGCTGAAAGAGCAGTGAAGTTAATGCAAGATTTTCATGGCTTAATCACTGTTCAAGAGGAACAAAAGCAATTTTTATTACGCTGCGTACAAGAGCACAGGCAAGTGTACCCTGACTGCAAAAAGCAAACTTTGAAAAGAAAATTTGCTAAATAAAGCCTTTTTAATGAATACCTAATAAATATAGCATAATAGTTACCATTAGTGTTTTATTTACCGCATAAAATTAAGTTCTAAAATCTCAATATGGCTTCCCCATACTAATCTTAATGTTCAAAGTTTGACATCAAGTCGGCACGGGTTATCGTTATCCGATCGCAATAATGTTTGATATTCCAGTTAATAGGGTCAAATAGAAAAAAAACAGAGGGTATGTGTTTCAAAATACGAAAAAAAAAATTCGCCCTTCTGGCCTGGGACAGCCTAGTGTTCGTAGACTGCGTTCAGTCGATCGTCGGATACCCGTTTACCATTGACAGCAGGATAGCATCAAGGCATGTGAGGTGGCTACCGCCCGACGACGATCAAACTGAACGCAGCCTACGAACACATCAAACTGAACACAGTTTATTTCCGTCAAGTTGGTAAATTACGCACAGAGAAAAAGAAAGCCCGCCTAAAATCGACTATTTATTGTTTGTTTCTTTCTTTAATTATGTTTCTTTTATTTTCTCACACAATGCACTAAAAACGTAGTATGATACACGTGGGTAAGAGAAATAACTTACTTGCGACGATTAAAACACTCGCTACGCACATTTTTCAAATCGTCCTCGTAAGTTATTGCTTCTTTACCGCACTTTTATCATATTACACTTCAAAAATACGTCGCTTAAGATGTTCATATTCATTATTTATGATTTCAACAAAAATAAATTGTTAAGGCATAATGTAAACATTATGTATATGAAAGGTTTCCCTTTTTAAAGAGAACCCCAATCAAAGTAAATATTTTACGTCAAAGTTTTCTGAAAGTTTTTACAAGTTTTCTTAATCTTTATCGAGTGGCAGTCAAAACTCCAAGTGCAATAAATTAAACATAAACTTTATCTCAGATCGATCTCTTACGGTCAAGATTATGGTAGTTCGTAGTTTTAGAGATGGAAAAGTTTATGTAATAAACAAACTTAGTATTACGAGAAATAGTAGAAAAATTTAGTAAGTATATTAACAAAAGTATGTTTCTGGCGTTATTTTTATATTTTTTGCCTTTGCCCGCTGCTCCACCCACGTTTATTCAATCTCTGCCGAGTTTTCAGCTTGGTCGATATTTTATGAACATCTCTTTTAGCCTATATATTGAAGGGTCACTACGATGAGAATAAAAAAAAAACGCATCCCAATCCACGGAGTGGTTCCTGAGTTACAGACAAACAGAAAGACAGACAACACTTCAGACAGACAGACGAAAATTCTTAAAATTGTATTTTTGGCTTCAGTACAATACTAATAACCCATTTCATTCTAAATTTCGCGAAATTTCAATGTTACAGATATGACTTTTATACTGCTTTATTATTAGTATATAGATTATGTTTTTGATGTATCTAAAGTGAACATTTAGACATAAAATAAATACTCCATTTGATAAGATTAAGTTGACCGAAACGTTAAGATTTTCCCGTCAGTCGAAATGAGCTTTAGCTTTTTTTCGCTAACACAATAGTAAAACATCGCAGGTTGCTCGGGCATTATTTTTCATTAACAGTATCAGTCGTTTGAACTTTGAATTTTGTTTACAGTATGATAAATGGCATGTGAAGAAACGAATCCTACAGATTTTTAATTAAAAATATAGTCGTCATGGCCGTTATGCAATATGCAATGTTATGAATGCGCAATAATTCCGGAATAGCCGCCCTGAACGTTAATTCTGGCACATGCACAAAAATTACAATGGCAGATTGCGGGTAATTTTAAAAGAATTGTTCTGCATATGTGAATTAATATTTTGATTGAAAATTTGTAGTGAGCATTCCTTATATTCCAAAGATTTTATTTAATGAGATTAAGTCACTCCCCTTTACATTGCATGCCATTTACCAAACCATAAATAAAAGTCGAACGACTGATATCGCGAATGAGAAATAATGCCAGAATAGCCGTCCCGGACGTCAATTCTGGCACGTGCGCCAAAATGGCCAAGGCAGATTGTGGGTGATTTCAAAAGGGATATTGTACCGATGTGTATTGTTTTTTTTTCATTAAATACCTATTGGGAAGAACCGTTTCAATCTTTGCCTATAATGATCCCGTAATATGTAAGAAAACTACCTAGACGGAACTACCTACAACTACATACCTGGGGGCAATTCCGGCGAAACAGTCGAAGCGAGAATTCCAAAACCCGATCATAAAATGTATGGAGTTCGACTGATAAAATGGGTTTTTACGATCGAGAACGCTAATTAGACAGACTGATAATAGGCCTACTGTTCGAATTTTGTCACGTCATACACCAAAGGGCTTTGTCCACCGGTTTAAGGTCGCTTAACGAGCTATGGAACGGACTATGCTTGGGATATCTCTGATGTAAAAAACCGAAACGAAAGTGACCGACGACGGCTATGCCGAAGCAATAAGTTGAAGTGGCAGTGAGCAGGCCGTATCTGTCGCTGACGTGATGGCCGTTGGGGCCGAAATTCATTAGAATGGAGACCACGTACAGCAAAGTGTAGTGTAGGCCGATGTCATGCCCGCTGGACCGACGCTGAAGGACGTTCGGGGTGGCGGCTAGATGAAGAGGACGGAGGACCGCCAAGAGTGGCAAAATATTGGAAAGGCCTAATCCAGCAGTGGATGATGACAGGCTGAGAAAACACATACGAATTAATACAAGGACGCTCACGGGGGCTCTTTGTGAAGAATTCATTTAAACACTGGACGGCTGGTCATTAATTTAAAAGCCTTTTGCTCGCGGCTGTGTCCCCTTTGAAGTAGATTCTGCTTTTGATTGTTTTTTCTCCAACTAGGCCATTACAATTTTCTCTACGTAACAAATTCAGCACCATGTGTAACAGTAATGACAAAACGCGGGTTTTGTCACAGGCCAGAGTCTATCATTAGAGGTTCGAATTTGAAGGTCAGTTTATCACTCAGTTCGTACATTGGGTAAAACAAACTTGAATATCTTCGCCATATACAATTAAATACAGGCTTAGTTTTTCTAGTGGACATAGATGGCCAAATTTGAAACTATATAATGGAATAGCGAAAAACCGAATGAGTGCGAGTTGGACTCGCCCACCGAGGGTTCCGTTAAATCCCAAATGATTTTCAGAGTTTTCCCTATGCATGTAGTATAAGATGGTATTACTTGCCAAATTTCAAAGTTCTAGGTCAACGGAAAATACCCTTTGAATTTTGATTCCCTGAGAGTGTCGAATTACACGTTTTTTCGGCATAAGCGGCCGGATCTTTTTTTTACGTTAACTTAGAAGTTTGTTTTTTTTTACAGCTTCAAGGGACTGCAGACCTGATTTTTAGGGTTCCGTACCCAAAGGGTGCCAAACGGGACCCTATTACCAAGCCTTCACTCTCTGTCTGTCTGTAGGTATGTTTGTCTGTCCGTCCATCTGTCTGTCACAGCACAGGGGTCGACAGCGTCAACCGTAAAATGTAGCCGGTTGAAATTTTCCTAAAATACGTATTACTGTGGCCTCTACCACGACAAATAATCCATCTATCCATCAGCCTGTTTCGTCCACTGCTGGACATAGGCCTTTCCAGGATTTCGCCACTCTTGGTGATCCTCCTGGAAGAAATGCCCATACTCACACACGCTGGGCAGGTGGGTTGGTGAGCGCGGTGCCGAAACCCTTGCACCAGTGACGCCGCTGCCCGCCACCAGTCTGTTTTATATAAGTCCCGGCAATTGGGGATGGATATACCGCCATTCATCGGTCCCAGGCAATGGTGTGCCGCCGGGTTTTGCCTGAGAGCTGTCCTCTTACTCTCCCCCGAATAACTCCGGGAGGATTTGCCAGTAAGATGGTGGTACCTCCACAGCCAAGCCCGGCATCAGCCTTACCACCACCCACCACGACATATAATAAAAAATATGAAAAACAAAGGGGGTCCCCATACAAAAACCCTTTTCTTAGGTTATTTGTTCCAGCTTTATCTTATAGACGGTAATACAGACAAGTTTCAAATTTGGTCACATTGGTACACATACTCTAAAGTCAAAGAAAAAATTATAAAAATCAGGGTTTCTTACTCAAAGGATGCCGAATTAATTGGCAGGCGCTGTCATTTTAGCGGCTTTTTTGAAATCTTGATGTTCAGCTACTTGTTCCATAGGCAAAGTAGACTGGTGTTACAACTCCTAACAAGTACAGTACGCGACATGGCGGGAGTACGGGCGAGTACATACATGTCAGTATGAAGCGGCCCGCACTCTCGCCTGTTGCAAAATATTTGCTGTAGCTACTAAAACACATTGTTAAATTGTGTCTAACTATACACACATTCCCGCCATCCGACGTTGGAACGAACCCTTCTCTCTGATGCGTAAAAATGCTTTCTTTACCTCGCCGAGTAATTTAATCACAGTGAATTCTTGTTTTAAAATATCGGTAGAGTGTGAAGCGGACATAATTCGCTAGTTTTACCAATAATTATTTTCCTGACATCCTCATTTGATTTACACATGGCTTACGGCTCTGTAGTTTTTTGGGTTCCGTATCCTAAGGGTGCCAAACGGGACCCTATTACATCTCCGCTACCTTTCTGTCCTTCCGTCTGTCACAGGGGTCTACAGCTTCAGCTGTAAAAGGTGTAAAGTTGAAATTTTCAAGAAATACGTGTTACTATGGCCTAAACCACAGCAAATAATAAAAATGAAAATTATATGTATTTTTAACGTTATTTGTCTCAGCCCTATCTCAAAGATGGTAAAGTTTTAAATTTTCAAACGTTATTGTGTATACTCTGAATTAAAACAACATATAATAAAATTAGGGTTCCGTACTCAGGGGGTGCTGAATTGTTTGTAAGGCGGTACCATTTTAGGGCTTTGTTTCTTGTCGTATTAATGTTGCTATAGCGCATCTATTTTGTTGATATGTATGCTCTTATAGTTCCGTACTCGTATTGAGTGATGGTATGGTGACGTATTGAGTGAGTCCGACTCGCACTTGGCCGAATTATTAAATTATGCTCCTGACAGACGGGCAAATAACGAGAGCTTGCTATAAGGTTTTATTTTTCGGAACCTTGAAAATTACAACACTAATAAAAACCTTCTTGTACAAGTTCCACCTTATTTATTTACTTAGTTTCGCAAATCAATGAAATCGAAAAAGGTAAACAAACGGTAACAATGGTTTCATCCATCTAACTCTTGGCTGTAAAAGTGAATCCGTGGCCTTTAAATTGTTTAAAAATCAAAATGTCATCTATATGGGGACGCGTGCTAGTATCGAAGCATCGGGTAACCCGATACTGTGCGCCGTCCGTGAATGGCCAGAAAGCCCACTCCACAATATTTGGAGAAAGTACCACACTGTATATAATGTATATAATCTTTAACATTTATTTCTTTTATTTTAATGTATGTAATGTAATTGTAGTGTAATTTTATTGGATGTAAGTCTGGAGATAAACAATTTATTAGTATTATTATTATTATATATGTATAAATATAAATAATACAAGCAACATTTCCTAATGATAATGCTAATATTTTGAAGTTATAATAACTCAGACTGGGTTAACGTTGTACAAAAGTCTTATTGTCGAAAGTAGATTTTTCAGCCTTTATTACGCAGTTACAATTTCGTTAGTTACAGTAGTTATAATGCTGCAAAACAGTCACTATAAAATCAAAGTCCCAAATTGAACTTATACGAGCTGGCTGAGCGCTTATACAGACTTCATAAAGCATTTTTATATAGGATTAGAATGGATCAAATTCTGTTGTGCAGCTGTATAACAGCTTAATTGCGTTACTTTGGATGTTATGTATTTCACGGATACGCGTTACTTAAGTGTCTGTTTAGGTCAGGGAAAGCTATAAAATAATTCATTATTTCCTTAAAATGTAAAATATACCGGATATTATTCATGTTACAAAGGAAAGAAACGAAATAAAACTCGTGTGCTGAACGTTTGAAAGGAAATTATTCTAAAACCTCATCCCAACTGCCGTTATATTGAAACGGGTTTTAATACTGGATTTCCTCGACATTTAAGATGTTTGCCTTTTCGCTCTTCTCTAAGAAAAATGTTCATTTCAAAAGTATTAAAGAATGGGAATGCTCAAAATGCCTTTTGCAAACATTTTACCCCTCTTTTATGTGGCTTTTTAGGAATTTAACGATATTTATATAGAACTGATAAATATAAAATTTGGAATGTTGGCTATTTTATCTTCTAACACATTGAAGTAATGCAAAACTTTCCTGGTTTACTAAAGATGACGAATGACAAGACATAAATTTACCTAAAGTTTGAGTCGCGGCTACAAAATGCATAGGTATGTGGCCGTATTATGGCCTAAACTGCTTGTTCGCTAAAAAGCCGCATTATCATGAAAAACAGCATCATTGCGTTAAAGGTCGCCATGATTCGTATGATCACGTAATGGGTCACCATAATTTCGCTTTTTCACAAAAAGCAGATATTTTACGAAAAGTCAAAATAAAAATGATAATATAGGTGCGACGACGAGCGAAGTGAACCGAAGCGAGGAAGAACGTGTTAGGTTTACATGTAAATAAATTTGGGGAGCCGAGCGAAGCGGAGCAAAAACAGAGGACCTCCCTAATTTTATCATAAAATAATTTCTTATGATCGTTCAAAATATCTTTTTTATTAGTTTGAAACGTAGTTTATTAATTTCTTCTATAGATCTTATAGTATGCGCCCATAAAATTGTACAAGTTAATAAAAAAATATGTATGATTTACTTAGTGAAGTCACCAGTTTTGGCCACCCTTTCTGGCAAGTGATTCCTCATAAAACAAAAGAATGGCTGGTACAATATGTCTTTCTAAACCACGGAAATGTCTGAGTGGCCAAAACCAGGACAGGGACCAAAACTGGGTCACCTATCCTACTTTTTCAAGCAAAGTTATTCTATTTTTATCTGAAAAGTTTCCCAACGATGGACCAAAATCCAATTTAACTCGTGTTTTAAGCAAACTTTACATCCATGTATTTCAAACTTCCCGGAATTCTAAATTTGTTATTAAACGGGTATGCAGATTTTTATTGTAAATCCGGCCAAGTGCGTGTCGGGCCACGCGCAGTGTAGGGTTCCGTAGTTGCCCAGTACATTTTATAAGTTGGTCTACTAATACAGATCGCGCCAAACTTCTAGTCCGCTTGGAAGTTGCTCTCCCGAAGAACGGCCCATACGTTGTCGTGTTTAGAGGGGACTAAAAGTTTGGCGCGACCTGTACTCGTTAACTTGTAAAGCCTACTTAGCTGTGATAGTTTTCCTTTTAACTTCATTAAAGGTATATAAGTAAAAGCAAAGAAACCTTTAGTAAAATGCGCTATATTTCGACCCCTCAGTGGGGTCAGGCGAATAGAAAATATAAATGACAGATAATACAAAACGTAAAAAACACTGACATCTATTGACAAAAAGAATCATGAATGAAAGGAGTTGATTTTTTTAGTAGTTGGCGTTGTTGTCCAGAGAGCTCCGATCGTGATATTCTATTTTATAATATAACTGTAAATTTAGGTTTCATGTAGTTTTATAAAAATGTTCGTCTGCTAAGTAGTCAGATTAGTCAGGTCAAGTCGTGTCCGTCTGTTAGTGTTGTTTATTTAGTCCAGGTCCATAATGAGCCCCAAGTGACCATATATGATGTATTCCATGTTCATCATTCGATGTCACTTAATGGAGGTGTAAATGTAGGGTGAACAGTCAGATTTAGATCTGGACCTGGACTAAATAAACAACACTAACAGAAACTATACATGTACTATACATGTACTATTAAAAAACTTGCCTAAGAACCTTTTTATGTAACAGTTACATAAGCCACTATTTTTGTATTCTACGATACATTTTACATTTCGTTTAGCACAAAAGTAATTAATTTTTATTGAAATGTTTTCTGGGTGCAGCACTGAAAGGCAAATGTATGTAGGTACGTATATATAATTTGAACATTATTTAGAGTGCATTAAAACTAGAAAAGATCAATAAGAAACAAATTTAGAGTAATACATATAGGTATATGCAACATACGTATATGTAAACAAATATGCTCGCGCCAGGATGAACTTACTCTTGCTTACACGGCAAGTGCGCTACTGACTGCGACATATAAATACTGTTGGTATCCCCAATGCCGTTATACCGTTTTGAAACCGCAGACTCTGTGGTGTGCATGACAATAGCAGCATATTGCGAATACGACACGGGGACTTAAACGTCCACAACTGGAGCAAGGTCTTGATGAATTGCGTAGGTTATATTGAAGGAAAGTTTAAGACGAGGTTATTCTGCTCAGCGGAAGCGCGCCGCTTAGAAAATTCGCGGTTTCGAGGTGTTTTTATTTATTATTTTGGAATAAGAGGGATGGGTTATTCATACGACGGCCGTTTTATATTACATTTTTTAAGACGTTTATTTTAGTACAAGTGTTACTGTTCAAAACTTAACATAGCTCAAATGAAATGATAATTAGATCATAGTTCATCTTTACGTTTTAAATGGATCAAGGAAAATGTAATCGTGTATCGAATGGCCGAAATATCAAGATTAAAGAGTGAAATATAACATATATTTTTTACAATATTTTACCTTCGCTATTTATTGGCTTAAAATTAGTTTGAAAAGAGACGAAATCGGGATAACCCCCCTTAACCTAGATACAACAGCAATGGAAAACGAAAAGACAGGAGACTGTGTGACGGCGGCAGAATGTCATCATAAAAATATGCACCAGTCTATGCAAATAATGGAGTAAAGAAAAGCAGCGGTTTGTATTAGAGATACAATCATAAATTATTTAAGTGGATACTTTTTACGCCACGACTTTACTCAGTCACAGAGAAAGGTATCAATGACTTAGAAGCATTCTTTTTTTAATGAACTTTTTAGACTCAGAATACAGTTTGTTCTGTATTCGGAGTTTTTAGATTTACTTATTCTTTATTTATTTATCGTCTCTGTTGTATTTATTGCGTTACATGTAGTACATATTATTTATTCCTATATTTTTTATTAAATTTAAGTAAGCCAAACATTTATAATTTTTTAATTGTTTTTTAGTAAAATTATTTTTTATTCTGACTTGTAATACGTAGATTACTCTACGATTACTATAGATTACTATACGATTACGTATGTACTCATATTATATATACTTTTAATTTCATTTCCGATCAAATAAGCATCAACTTCACCTATTATGAATTACAAATATCTATAACAAATAATTATCAATTGAAAACCGAAATATCATAAGTCAAATCATTCTTCGTTAATGTTGTTTCGGAAGTGACTGACACGTTCTAAACATGCCCCGTGATACGAGATGTGAACAAAAAATTATCCAGTTGAAAAATTAATAATGGAATATCGAGGGCTTATAGATTTTTTCTAATTCCGATGAAAATGCAGCGTCGTTTGAAGAACATTCCTGTATTAATAGGTTCGTCTTACAAAGCAACTGTAATCAGTGTTGCAATACCTCGCAAAGTGTTTGTACCAAGTAAACAAGCCCAACCTTCATACATATTCATTATTGTTTAGCGATTAACCTCTGGTGGGTAAGGATTTTGTTAGTGA
Organism: Ypsolopha scabrella; assembly: GCA_910592155.1. NCBI lineage: Eukaryota > Metazoa > Arthropoda > Insecta > Lepidoptera > Ypsolophidae > Ypsolopha > Ypsolopha scabrella. The sequence goes on from OU342969.1 coordinate 10,034,302, forward strand.
AAGATTGCATTGCCGTAAAGCGTTCACTACCCCTAATGCATATAATCATCAAAATTTTAGCATAGAGCAAGTCTACAATATTATTATAGGTATTATCGTTCCGCTATCAGAACTGGGTGCCAAGTATGAACGTGCTATCGACTCGACATCGTTTCGATAAACAAAAATGTAGCTTCATCACAATAAAAGTTGTCGTTTAGAATTTATCGAGTTTATCTGTCAAACTTATCGAATCGATGCCTGTGTAGTTGCTATGCAGGAATGAAGCGAAAACGGCATCGGTAGCTTTACACAAGTAAACGAAATCTCAATTGGTAGAATGTGCGCAAAGCATTGCATTTTTTCTCCGCATTATAATTTGCAGCACTAATACTTTTAGTGCTGCAATATAATGCGGAGAATTTTTGTTACTTGACTGGGTCACCTGGACAACGGTGTAACCACAGAAAAAAATAACAAAGCAATGTGTTAGATACCAAACTGTTCGTGAGCTCAAGTAGAACGTTATTCCATTGAAAAGATAGCTTGGCCCAATTTGTTGGTTACAACGTTTTCCAGGTGACCCATTCAATTATTGAAAACATTCACGACATCGGCTCTTTTATATTCCACCGCGATTACTTTTCCTCAATATTATTGAAAAAACAAACTATACCGTAAATATAGCATAGAAAATGAAGACCTAAACTAAAGACCTAAACCTCAGATAACCAAACGGTGACAAATATGTCAAATAAAATAGAAAAATATATATTTTATAAAAAAGTTGAATATAGGTTAAGCCAATAGTTCAGATAGAACAGAGATCATTTAATTTACTGAAGAAGCTAAATTCATTAAAACAAAATAAATAACCATTAATCGTGAGTAGCCGTTTCAATATCATTATGAACCATTAATCATAAGAAAGAATCAGAATAACTATAAGTATTTATACCTTAAACGTAAAGATTAGATTATAAACAAAACAAAACTTGTAAAAAAAAACAAGTATCGCAACTTAGTTCTTCTAGCGTAAAAAGTTGTGAGATCCATGTAATAACAAGTCGATTAATTTATTCAGTCCCTACTTAAGGGAACTTCTGTCTTAAGTTATTAGGTAATAAGCTAACCTAACAACATTTTATAGTGACCATATCAATATTAAAAATCTTTTATGTTTTAAATAAATAGATTGACTTGGCCATCGCATGAAAACACAATGTATCTCACAAGTAATACTATTATATTAAATTAGATTACTTAGTGTTACTACCAAGCCAATCTATTAATTTAAAAACATAACACTTATAAGATTTTTAATGTTGATATGGTCACTATAAGGATGTTGTTACGTTAGCTAATTACGTCATAAGTAAAAACTTAAGACAGAAGGTCCCTTAAGTAGACTTGTTATTACATGGATCTCACAAATTTTTACGCTAGAAGAACTAAGTTGCGAGACTTTTGGTTTTTTATACAAGTTTTGTTTTTGATGGCATCTCGTTTCTTTCTGTAGATAGTCGTACTTTTTTTTCCTTTCCGGTACCTTCTACTCCTTGAATACCAACAACGGATTTTCTTAAAGCTCACTCTCTGTCTTATGAGCTTTTCTTATTTTTGTAGGTAGTTAAAGTTAATCCTTATGTAAAATTGTTATGTCTCATTCGCCATAAGTACTGTCAATGAACCTAACAGAAAATTACAACATCAAGCTTAACGGAGGATTAACTTGAACTAATGTACGCCACTCACTGCCGCACTCGAAGTTTTTTTAAATTAATAACTTACTAAACCATCATTATTCTATAGAATTAGATTTATATAAAGATTATTTAAATTTTTATACCCATACTGATTGATACAGTTTGCGTAAGTTAAATAAAACGTGGTTTGTGTGTATACCTGTGATATCGCAGTAAGACCCAAAAGTTGCCTGGAAGAAAGTGGCCACCTTTCTGTGACGGATGAGAAGCGTGGAAGCCGCGGGGCGCGGGCAAGCCACCTCCGCCGGCCGCGGTTATGATTTTATTAGTGTTCTTTCTTTCATGGCAATTTCGGGCAATTTATTTAGTCTACTTAATACTTTGAGGGATTTTGGTAAAACTTCATAGGGCATGTCCCATTTTTGCTTTTCCATTCCGTTAATTTACCATTTTACAAGTTACCTTTGAACATAATCCGTTGACCATTTTACAAGTTACCTTTGAACACAATTATATCTAGGTACCTATCTACACCTATTATTCTATTATTATATTATACATATACAGGTACACTGATTCAGTCACTGCAAATGTAACTTTGTAATCCTGTGTATCTAGAAAACTAAACTGAAATTGCAAAATATTTTAGTTTTTCCTTGATTTATACACTAAACACTAATTGTATTCCAAATTTGAAGCTTCTATGACTGCTAGAAGTGCCTTAGAGTTTTGATGATTTGTCAGTCAGTCAGTGAGTGAGTGAGTGAATGGCAAAATTGAGAAACTTTGACTAGTTATAATTCATAAACTACTGGTTCAAATTAAATGAAATTTGAAACATACCGTGTTTATACATTCCTGTTTGGTTACTGAAAATTCAGACTTCTGATTTTATCCACAACGAAGTTATAGGGGGGTCGAAAATGGCCTGAATTGTTTCAAGAAAAGGATGGTACGGCCGTGCTACTGTTTAGCTCGACTTGGCGGGGGAACTGCCGTGCCCCCAGATTACTCGATGGGTCTACCTATTATATATGTATAAGTACCAAAGTAATTAATTAATTAGTGCTACTTACTGTGCTAACGATACTTTCTATATTTATCTTCAAATCGCGGCCGGATAATAGCTATTGTTTAAATAAATAATAAAACTCTTAAATATTTAAAATCTATCCGTACCCAATAGAATAAAACTATTATACAAATTTTAAATGTGCAATGAGATTGTACCATGGACGAGTGGCAGCAATTGAAATAGTTTCATGTGGTGCCAGTGTGCACAACAATTCATTGTAAATTCCTCACTTTATTTATTTAAGGCGAGCTTGTTCGAACGAAGCTGCCCAGACCGTTTTTTACTGTAATATGGTTGAAAGGACAGAAAAATAATATATACACATATGCATAACTACCGGTTTAACCGGTTATAACCACATACTCAACTGAACAACTCTTCAAATGAAATAATATCGTATTTTTAGGGTTCCGTACCCAAAGGGTAATCAACGGGACCCTATTACTAAGACTCCGCTGTCCGTCTGTCACCAGGCTGTATCTCATAAACCGTGATAGTTAGGCAGTTGAAATTTTGACAGATGATGTATTTCTGTTGCCACTATAACAACAAATACTAAAACCAGCCAAGTACGAGCAGCATACAACAGACATAGTTATGTTATAGAACAACACATACTAAAAAACCGAATAAAATAAATATTAAAGGGGGCTCCCTCCCACACAACAGATATGATTTTTTGCCCTTTTTTATATAATGGTACGGAACCCTTCGTGCGCAAGTCCGACTCGCACTTAGCCAGTTTTTTTAACTGACCAACTTCATTCAATCAGTAAAAAATTCCAAAGGTAGTCTTTCATAGAGATTTTAATATTGATTTTAATTTATGATTAAAATGCATACGTTGTATGCTGCGATGTTAGGCGTAAAATAGTGCATTATACATTTTTAACATCGCCTTAAATAAGCATTGAAGAACTTTAAAACACTTTGCAGTCGCGAGTTTTCTGAGCACCCCGCTCCCACTGAGCAGCATAAATAAGTGTTAAATGAAAGCGATAATGATTTCTTCGAATATCTTCCCTTAAATTCTCCTCATATCATCAGCTCTAGAATGAACTTCCGCAAACTCTCAAAGATGATCGTTAAATGATCTTCCTTCTGTCTTCTTTGAAATAGGTATAACTTGAAAAAAAATTACCTCTTCCCTCTCTGAACAACTTACTGACTAAGCTACTTGTTCGTTTGTACATATGTATGTATCTGTATGTAATATATTTACCTGTATATAGGTTGAAATATCTTTCTTTATTTATGTACTGAAGCAATAATTTTTTTAATGATAAAAATGTTTCTACTTTTTCCCAAGTTTGACTGGGAGAAATTTTGTATAGGAATAAATCCACTATTTACTTCTGTCTGTTCTGTGTTTATTTGTAAATTTCTTCTTTTTTTTGTGCATGAAAGTGTTTATTCATTCATTCATATCCGAGCAACATTTCGTGCGGATCAGAGTTGTTCTAAATCAGCACCATTAAAAATCAGACAGGAAACTGCCCCGTTCGATTTATCACGTAAACACATGTCAGGAACACTGTTTTGCGTCAGTGTTTTTACAAAACGCCTACACCTCAACCGCATCCGATAATGTGATGGCTTCACACAATAACTTTATTGTTCCCCGTAACCGCAACCTTCTATATATAGGCCATCGAACGTTCAGAAGTTTAGAAGATTGAAAATTTATTATTTACCTGCTGGGGAACTGCGCATGATAGGAACTTGTGAATGGGGGAGTTATACTGCAACTAATTAGTTTTGATACATTTAAAGTAGGTATCATCGTAGTTACATTTTTATATGGGCAAAAAGTGAAACTGCGTAAAGATACGAGTAGAACGATAGTACACATAAAAGCAATTTTGAATTCGATTTTGGAAACTTAACTAAATCTTTTTATCTACACTCTTATTGTAATATCCAGAAATCGTAAACAATTACATAATTGATTTAATTTATTTACATCTTTTTTCTTTTTTTATTTATTAGTCGTGAATTTAGCTGTCAAAAGTAATTATTTTGAAGCTACAATAATATAAAAAAAATAACTGTTTTGCGTTGTGATGGCGTCGTTTTGGAGGCTAACTTGCCATGACAAAATAATTATTTAAATCTATTTAGAAAAAAGGAACAAGCAAGTTAAATAGCAGCAGGATACAAACAATTAACGCAAAGTGAAATTCAATATGCTAACGTCTCAAAAACAAAACGTCCTTCTCGAAAGTAAGCAATAAATAATGCTCATAAATTGCTTTCCAGGATCTCAAATTCTATAGAGTTACAAAAACATTAAAAATTAATGGACACACACACACTTCAACAACGAAAGGTCTAATGTTCTTGGAAAAGACAAAAACGCACGTGTACCTATATTCGAATTGGCAACTAAGCTATCGAATTACATTTGCCATACAAATGTGAACCTTAACGACTTAAAAATATCGACGAACAATGATTATTTACAAATGATATTGTGCTGGAGTCTATCTTTATACTTTCAGGAAACGACCTGATTTGAGTAGCTGAGAGTTACTTTGTGGAAGATTGGTCTAGCAAAACGAGATCTAAGTCTTGAGTTTGACTGGATAGCGGAGATTGGAGTGCGTGTGAAGCGCATGCGCGGATAGGCTGTCTAACCGAGGGCCAATGACGTCAGGGGGTGCTTATGCGCCGACGGCGTTAGTGTGTGTGCACGGGTGCTATTAGTGAGATAGTGCAGTGGAAATTGGACGCTAAATATGTATAGCATAGATGTTAATTTAGAGTAAGATTTATTGTAAATTATTATCTACCTAAAAAGTTGGGGGTTTTTCCGAAAAGCGGGAAGACAAGAGAGAGACAGGCAGGCAGTTGGTCTTGGAGCGCCAAGAGACGACCTAGTCTCTTAGATAAAACTTAAATGTTGATAAAACCTTGAACTGAAATCTTAGTATAAATTACAAAGTGTCAGTATCAGTCAGTGAGCTGTACGTGGGAACAACAGATAAAGCTAAGTGTTTAAAACCTTTGCGGATAAAGAGTTTATTGAGCGAGATCACGATTAAAGTTGATTGGATAAGATTTCCTTTGCCAAAGTTTATAATCACAATCGAGACAGTTACAGACAAAGTAAATGTTGATAAAGTATGATCTCGCAATAGACACTTTCCGTGCCCATATGTTGTCTATGTATACTTTTAATTATACAAATTTCTTTGAAATCTGTGCCCCATTACGAGGAACTTTAAGCTGATAAAACTGGGCAACATTTGATTTGCCAAATGTTAATGTTCCAGTGTATGTTATAAATACTCCAAATGAGAAGGAGTGATTAAGCAAACGCTCAGAGAAAGGGAGGTCCCGGGTTCGAATCCCGGTGACGAGCGTTTTACACCTAGGTATACCTAGCTGTCCTCAGTGAAGTTATACTCCAATGAGATAACGTTAATTTACATCTCCATGTGAGGGCTAAATCACCAACTGCTTAAAATTCATATTGATAAATTGAATGTGTCACTGTCAGTAACTTGGGAAGCTGTGTCTATAAATTGCCGTTCAATTTGGCAATGTTTACTACTATCAAAAAAGAAAGACGCAGATTATATCCCGGCTATATAATACACTTTATAAGAGAGTGGTGGGAGATATTGTGTTGTTAAGCGAAATTTCAATGATTACGCCTTTGTTAAAATAAACAAGTCAGACCCGTAAGAACAAGAGGTTTCTACAAGAGGGGTCAGGGTTCAGTTCAAACCTGAACCGTGCAATTATGCATAGAAAAGAATTGTATGTGTCATAATCTTTATGTACTAGATAAGTAATAGATAATAAGGCCAAAGGGGTTTCTTGTTCATTCATTGTTCTTCCCCTTTATAAAATTGATTTGGGCCATTGGAAACAATGAGAAAAAATGATAAAGTAAAGTAATAAATTAGAGTCACTAAACTATCCGTCTGTGTATGTCTTTTTCTCTTTCCTCCCTTTTATAGTTGTTCCTATCCCACATCTAATAAATACTAAACGTATTTAGCAATTATGATACATTGTTCATATGATTTGCTACGATCATATTTAGAAAAATAATTCAGTAATCAAGTCCTAGTCCAGACTTTCATGGTTAGATATATCATGGGTATGCATGTATATGTATGTATTGGCGCCGATGCATATATGTATATTTATATCTGTGTAGAGAGGGGTTAGCTGACTACGTCAAAAAGCACTCCATCACACGTGCTGCCGCGGACCAGAATCTTAGATATTGCGCTTAGCAAATAGCAAACGCAACTAAGAAGAACTTGAAATACCTAAATTAAAAAAATACACAACGTAGGGGGTCCAGTACTGAATTATTTAACAATAATAGATTGTGGGAGATATTTATTTCATAGTATGGAAATAATTATAATACATTTATTAACATGACTGAAAGACAGCCTTAATAAATAAATATACAGACAAAAAGGGAGAGAAGACAGAAATACACAGGGACGCGGTTCGTTAGTTTGGAACTATTTATTTGTTTGAAAAAAAAAAATACAAGCCTTAATCTTGTGTTGGACGTTTCATTCAGATTAATTTTAACATCTTTACTTACTTACTTTATAGTAATATAAAACGTAAAGAGCCAGAAAAGCCAACATTTCATTCTAGAAATCTTGATCGTAAAATTAACTTTCTGACTGGAAATTACAAAGTTAGCTCAAAGCTATAATTTGGTACTGTAAAATAAAAGAATGGCCTAGCCGACACTGTCATGAGTAGTCATGACCTTCCAAGAAAGAAGGGCATTTCAAACGAAATTGATTAATAAAATTGAGAAGTATATGTCACCCTAGTTAATGTTTAGCGTGCTAAAAATCTGTGTTTCTAAAGATTAAATGTAACAAAGGCGAAAAAAAAGAAAAGATCGCTAAAGCTGAACTCAGATCGGTTGATCGAATACATTCAAATCACATAGGGCGAAAATCTTGTCTACACAGTGCTAAATTGTGACTAGACAACAAATAGTCAGCTATCGTCTCAGAGCTAATCTAGAGTCGATCAAAAAAAAAAGATACTAGGAAACCAGATATTTAGTTGGGTTCAAGCTCCTGGGTTTCGCCAGTTGACAATTGGGGAAATGTCTACAAGATCCTAGTTTCTTCAAACTAGTAGACACTTGGATGTGAGTTCCCGGTGCAAGAAACAAAAAAAAGAATCGGTGACACTTAGGTGGTCTGGATTTTAACTACGGATGACTATAACTCAGAGATAAAAACTTAACTAGATTGCCTGGTAAATGACTGGGAATCTATAAAATAACTTATGAAATCAAGATACTATTTTGCAAAGTAATAGACCGTGATTTGTCCAACCAAGACTAGGAATTGGAGAGGTGTTTTGAATTACAAACAAATTAAAATCACATGACAGCCCATATTAAGGCCAAAATATATCGAGTATATAAAATAATATACTTTTAATGTTCATTATTAAATTCTTCAGAATGAATATCAAGGCTTAATTTTTTTCAAAATTATAAAGATGAATATAAGAAGAAGACGGGCTACGTAGAAACATTTTATGTGTGAATTTACAGAGCTGAAATTATTCAGAAAATATTTTCTACGATATGTTTGTATTCTTTGTGTCATTTTGCAGAGCGTTGGTTGAAGTGTGTGTGTTAATTACGCTATAGTACATGATAATAATTGAGTCTCTAAATATGCGATAGTAATAATAAAGGAAGGTTTCGGGTTTAAGTTGTCTAATAATTTAGGTTGTTAAGAAAATAAGGTCGCTAACAATACCATTTAGTGAACAACAATTAATTAACTGCGTTTTGAGGCATTTTAAAGTAGACATACAAAACCTATTGTTTATGAGGACTGCGGAAGTAACGGTACTCACAGCGTTTGAATTTCTCAGAAAGATGAAACAGAATGTTACGGTTAAAGGTAAAAACAGACCGGTGATTGAAGTTAGGTTTGTAGGTATATCAGGTTTTAATTAGGGGTAAAGGTCTTAGAAGAGGCACGTTGACGCATGAAAATTATTATAGAAAAAAAAAACCAAACATGGCCTACGTCTTCACATTAATTATATCTCGTTCAATTGAGATAAAGACTCGAGTGTGACAATGACAAAATTATAAGAGAGAGAGAGGACACATACTACTAAAGGTTTGAAACAAAAAAAAAATGGTCTTGCGTTGTAAGCGAGTACCTAAAGATCTTTGCCTCGTAACGAGACGTCTTAGCAAGCAGGTACATAAGCATACAAATTCATACATAGATCTTTAATTCATAACAACATGCTACGAGTTTAACGAGTTGCTAACGAGTTAAACAGCTAATAAAAATGGAGTATTAATACTAATTAATAGATACATAAATTTATGAAATTCATTAATTAATATTAATGATTTAAGAAGTAAACGAAGATATAAAAGTCCTCAGTTGATTGCGAAGAGTTGCGAAAATTGTAAAATATATAAATGGGCATCTGAATTAATGACGATTGATTAAATAGAGATACGGAGTATATAAAGGGTTTAATCGATAACGGCGTAGTAAATATGTATACAAAATAAAACGAGATAAGATACACAATTATATAGGAATCTATAATTGATATTGAAGTCAGATTTTGGTGATCACGATTAAATCATATGGAGTAATAAAAATTCCAGGTACACATAATATTTCCACAAACGATGGGCGTTTGATTGATTTTAGAAGAGAAAAAGCGATAGGTCACTATAGAGACAAGGTTATTTTGATTCTTAATTAGACAAAGTCCTTCAGACGAAACTCTAGCTTACAGTCATTTCTGATTAATTTTTAAAAAATCTGTACCAAGTACAGATCTGCCTGATTATGCATTATACTTTTGTCACTATGATTAAATATATTAGAATTTGATCCTCTAGACCTTTAATAAAAGTTGAAAGAGTCGAGTATTGCAGGCAATTGGACCACCTTAAATAAAGGGATCCAATACTTAATAACATACCTTTATTCTAAGCTAGCGAGCTGCTACAAGCTTCGGTGGGTACCTTCAAAAACCTATTCTACGAAAAGCTGAATCCCAGAGCGGCCGCTCAACAAAAAAAATAAAAATCAAGTCGGACACATGAGCTAATCTGTGTACCGACAATAAAGGATCAGCTAATCGAATTTCAGTGCTAAATTGATTTCGATACAAAGGTTAAAAAAAAATAAAAAGGACTCTAGAACCTTGTTTAGCGCATAGCACTCCCTTGAGCTTGCTCGGGATACTGAGTTTACTTGGTCTAGCCTTGAATAAAGTGGTAACAACCAATAGATCTCAAATAAGAGACCTAGGACAATCAGGCAATCCCTGAAACCTAGAACACAACCAAATCAGAGAAATTTAGTACTCATAGTTTTCATACAGATATTTGTACTTATATTCATACATGTATTGTCTAATCATGAATCTAGACTTGGCTTGATAGCAGGTCAGTAACCAAGTTATATAAACAATATAGTTGCTCAAATTGACACTCTTGTATTAGACCTTCACGACTATGAGGATGGATTAGATTATGAAACCAGAGGAATTGTAAGATTGATTTAATAGACATAGTATTGTATAGAAGGCAGAGAAAGACACGGTAGTTACCTAGATCGCTGAAATTAGTATTTGACTTGCTAAAATATTAGAGGTTGAATATTACGTAGAAGTCCATGTGATATTTAAGCGTGGGAAAGGAATAATAAAATAAAGCAATTAACCAGAACAAATGACGGAACAGAGTATAGAGTATCGTAAACTTCATTGAAATAAGACTAAATCGCAAATAGAGTTGTAAAACGAAAGAAGAAATATAGAAAATAGAAAGATCTTTGCATTGGGCCATAATACAGAGAAGCCATTTAGCCATTTAAAACAGCCGACACAAGAGTTTAGTTAACAAGTGAAAAAGGGACGTTTATGATGTGCTATAATACAAAAGTACAAAACGGTCGGAAAACAAATGGCATTTCGAGGTAATATTTTTTTCGTTCTTCCTATGCAGTTATGCAAGGGATTTAAATTTGAACAGATTTAATATACTTATTGGATATTCGTAGAGTTAATAATGAAGAAGGTTTAGAGCCTAGTCTAAGTCTCAAACCGTCTGCACTATGGTGGGGGGGTGTGATGGCGTCGTTTTGGAGGCTAACTTGCCATGACAAAATAATTATTTAAATCTATTTAGAAAAAAGGAACAAGCAAGTTAAATAGCAGCAGGATACAAACAATTAACGCAAAGTGAAATTCAATATGCTAACGTCTCAAAAACAAAACGTCCTTCTCGAAAGTAAGCAATAAATAATGCTCATAAATTGCTTTCCAGGATCTCAAATTCTATAGAGTTACAAAAACATTAAAAATTAATGGACACACACACACTTCAACAACGAAAGGTCTAATGTTCTTGGAAAAGACAAAAACGCACGTGTACCTATATTCGAATTGGCAACTAAGCTATCGAATTACATTTGCCATACAAATGTGAACCTTAACGACTTAAAAATATCGACGAACAATGATTATTTACAAATGATATTGTGCTGGAGTCTATCTTTATACTTTCAGGAAACGACCTGATTTGAGTAGCTGAGAGTTACTTTGTGGAAGATTGGTCTAGCAAAACGAGATCTAAGTCTTGAGTTTGACTGGATAGCGGAGATTGGAGTGCGTGTGAAGCGCATGCGCGGATAGGCTGTCTAACCGAGGGCCAATGACGTCAGGGGGTGCTTATGCGCCGACGGCGTTAGTGTGTGTGCACGGGTGCTATTAGTGAGATAGTGCAGTGGAAATTGGACGCTAAATATGTATAGCATAGATGTTAATTTAGAGTAAGATTTATTGTAAATTATTATCTACCTAAAAAGTTGGGGGTTTTTCCGAAAAGCGGGAAGACAAGAGAGAGACAGGCAGGCAGTTGGTCTTGGAGCGCCAAGAGACGACCTAGTCTCTTAGATAAAACTTAAATGTTGATAAAACCTTGAACTGAAATCTTAGTATAAATTACAAAGTGTCAGTATCAGTCAGTGAGCTGTACGTGGGAACAACAGATAAAGCTAAGTGTTTAAAACCTTTGCGGATAAAGAGTTTATTGAGCGAGATCACGATTAAAGTTGATTGGATAAGATTTCCTTTGCCAAAGTTTATAATCACAATCGAGACAGTTACAGACAAAGTAAATGTTGATAAAGTATGATCTCGCAATAGACACTTTCCGTGCCCATATGTTGTCTATGTATACTTTTAATTATACAAATTTCTTTGAAATCTGTGCCCCATTACGAGGAACTTTAAGCTGATAAAACTGGGCAACATTTGATTTGCCAAATGTTAATGTTCCAGTGTATGTTATAAATACTCCAAATGAGAAGGAGTGATTAAGCAAACGCTCAGAGAAAGGGAGGTCCCGGGTTCGAATCCCGGTGACGAGCGTTTTACACCTAGGTATACCTAGCTGTCCTCAGTGAAGTTATACTCCAATGAGATAACGTTAATTTACATCTCCATGTGAGGGCTAAATCACCAACTGCTTAAAATTCATATTGATAAATTGAATGTGTCACTGTCAGTAACTTGGGAAGCTGTGTCTATAAATTGCCGTTCAATTTGGCAATGTTTACTACTATCAAAAAAGAAAGACGCAGATTATATCCCGGCTATATAATACACTTTATAAGAGAGTGGTGGGAGATATTGTGTTGTTAAGCGAAATTTCAATGATTACGCCTTTGTTAAAATAAACAAGTCAGACCCGTAAGAACAAGAGGTTTCTACAAGAGGGGTCAGGGTTCAGTTCAAACCTGAACCGTGCAATTATGCATAGAAAAGAATTGTATGTGTCATAATCTTTATGTACTAGATAAGTAATAGATAATAAGGCCAAAGGGGTTTCTTGTTCATTCATTGTTCTTCCCCTTTATAAAATTGATTTGGGCCATTGGAAACAATGAGAAAAAATGATAAAGTAAAGTAATAAATTAGAGTCACTAAACTATCCGTCTGTGTATGTCTTTTTCTCTTTCCTCCCTTTTATAGTTGTTCCTATCCCACATCTAATAAATACTAAACGTATTTAGCAATTATGATACATTGTTCATATGATTTGCTACGATCATATTTAGAAAAATAATTCAGTAATCAAGTCCTAGTCCAGACTTTCATGGTTAGATATATCATGGGTATGCATGTATATGTATGTATTGGCGCCGATGCATATATGTATATTTATATCTGTGTAGAGAGGGGTTAGCTGACTACGTCAAAAAGCACTCCATCACAGCGTGCAGTGCCTTATTTTTACACATTCTTTAGCTGAAAGTTCTTTTTTGGCGTTATTGTTATTTATAACGATTCCATTACAAAACTTGAGAACTGACCATCAAGCTTTTTAATAACACGTAGTGTGACTTTATGACTCTAGAAATTCGTTAAACAAGACCGTTTCACATTAATCGCTTTAATCGTTGGACTTTCGTTACCTACCTTATCTTCTTACACGATTTTCTGCGAAAACACCCTCGTTAATTAGTAATTAATTACAGATGAAACTTGACGGTTATTGTTCAAAGTACTAATTACGCCGAATGAAAGGATTTCAGGAGACTAAAGACATAATTATTGTTTATTTGGGTACCATCCGGTGAAAAAAATTAACATACGAACTATAGAAAAAATACTAAAATTAATCCAAGCAAATAAAACGTAGAGTTAGCAAATTAAAAGGAGTGTTCATAATGCTTCCACGTATCAGCAGTACAAGGGTACAATCAAAGTAATTAATCAGGTATCAAAATATGTTCTAATACACAAGTTTAGATAGATTTTCGAGATCAGCATTAAGCTCTCATCAAAGAAAAAGTTTTCAGATTGTTCAAGTTGCGAGTGAAGGTAGTTTTAGATTGAAAAGTCTGCCGAGCGTACATACACGAATATTATTCAACCAAGAACTCAATGTTATGATGATGTTATGCATAGTATTTTAATATTCTGTGATGTTATGTATCAAATACGTCGTATAACATGGGTACCGTGATTGTAAATGTGATTAGTTTTAATATATTTTATAACTAGCAAGTGCCCGCGGCTTCGGTCGCATGGCAGCGTCTATCAATCAATGTATGTTTTATTTGCGCGTAAGATTAAAAACTATTATCGACAGATTTCAGCTTGGTTTCCAGTACAATATTAATAATATCCCGTTTATTCAAATTACAGGCACGACTTTCGTACTACTTCATTATTAGTATATCAATATACATAATATTGATACTATTGATTGTTGGCACGGTGGAACTTGAAAAACATAATGAATAGAAAATCACTTGTACTATTCCACAAATTTATTAAATATTTATTTCCTGACCAGTTTGCCTTTCTGGCATTTTCAGAGGAATTATATAAATCTAAATTATAACGTTTACACGAGTAGAATCAATGACACTTTTTTGTAACGATGGTAATCGCTTTTTATCTGTTCTAGTAATACCAGCTTAAAACTTTTTGCCTGATAAGTAGGGAAATTTTGTAAAAGGTCATGTGGAAATAAAATATAAATTATTGTTGTAGTTAAATTGGAATTGATTGAAAGTAAATAATAATAATAAAATAAAATAATTATAAATTTATAAGATGTCAAATTTAGTAAAACGTAATGTGTGCATGCAATGTCAACTTGTACATACAGTCAGCAAGGTTCCCGCCTGACCGCCTTAAAGGCCAGTTTAGTGTGCAGTGTCTCGCGGCAACTTCCGTCCCACCCTGCTAGTGTTTGTCTACCAATAGTCTGACTAAAGAGACCGATGGACTCTGATGGACCCGAAAACGCCATAAAAAGTGTTTCTCATAAACTCGAATTGGTAAATAAAACAAAAGGCAGGACTAGTGGCTGAGATAGACACATGCAAGCAATAAGGTTTTGAAACTGGATAGGTGGGAGCCTTGGTGATGGTACATATACATAATTCATACAAAAACTAATCAGCCCGTGTGTGTGGTACAGATGAATCTGACCTTCTGTATGACGAATCATGAGTTTTGTAGGCCAACCATGAGTGTTGATCTCGATACTCGTTAGCGACTGCGTAAATAACATATTGTATTAGAAATTCGTACACTGCTAGGGGCGCTGCACAATTTCTTATAAACATTTTACGCAGCCACTAGTATCTGTCGCTGACGTGTTGGCTGTTGGGGCCGAAAGGCGTTAGAATGGAGACCACGTACAATAAAGCGTAGCGTAGGCCGACCTCGTGCTCGCTGGACCGATGATCTGAAGGACGTTGCGAGTGGCGGCTGGATGAGGAAGACGGAGGGCCGCCTAGAGTGGCAAAATATTGGAAAGGCCTATGTCCAGCAGTGGACGACGACAGGCTGATGGATGGACTAGTAAGTTTTAGGCTGTCTTGTCTGGTTTTACCAAACTTCACCCCGTTTTCCTAATTATTATCGCACGAGTGGTATTGTTTATTTCACGTATGTATTAGTTACGTTTTATGAAATATTCATTATCCACATATCATCGGAAAGTTAAATATTACTGTAATATCCACAACATACAATTTCAGTACACGGAATAAATAAGCAGATGCATTTATGTCACGTGTCACATCTCATCTCATTTCCGTGAACGCAATCTTAACGTGTGTGAGTAAAAGAATTCAGATCCTTATAGGATTTACTTAATAAGGTTACCCAAAACATAAAAATATCGCTTCCCTAAAGCTTACACATTACAAATAAAAAAATCCCCAAGGGGGTGTCAGAGGTATTCCCGAGTGTGAACCGTGAAATGCAAGTCAGAAATAGGGTGTGTAAATAAGGGTAAAAAGACGAAAACTGTTTGTACATGATCCCGTTTAAAATTTTATGTCATATTTGGTTTGAAGGATCGATTTATTGTTACAGATCGATAAATATCGTCAATCGAAATGAACATTCACGCCCTCTTTGTGCTACGCCGTAGCAAGCGCTACGACTCGATACTTTTTGGAGTTCCGTACCCGAAGGGTGCCAAACGGGACCCTATCGCTATGCCTCCGCCTTCTCTCTGTCTAAGGGGTCTACATACAATATTTCACAGAATACTATTGCCTCTATCATGACAAATAATAAAAAAAAAGGTTGTCCTCACACAAGAAACCTCGAAAAAGTTGCATTATTTAAACGTTATTGGTTTTAGCTCTTACTTAAATACGGTAATACTTAAAGGTTTTAAATGTAGTAAGATTTTAGGACATACTCTAAAATAAAACCAAAAATAATAAAAAGTAGGGTTACGTACGCAGTCGGCGTGGCGCCAAATTTTTTATCAGGAGCTCCCATTCTTGCGGCTTATTTTTTGGAGCATTATTGTTGCTTTGGCATTTATGGTTGTTATTTACCATTTTAAGGGTTCCACACCCATATTGTGGGAGGGTACGGAACCCTTTGTGCGCAAGTCAGACTCGCGCTTGGCAAAATTATTTTACTTTGAAAATACACTGCGTCGTAGTATGGATAGTTGCATATATGCATCAAGGATTCAAACGTTTTATTAAATCGTGATATTTTAGGGTTCCGTACCTCTGAGGAAAAAAAACAGAGCCCTTATAGGATCACTTTTTGTCCGTCCGTCTGTCACTCAAGACCCTTTATCTCGGGAACGCTTGAAGGTATCGAATTGAAATTAAAACCATATACACAAGTCTATAGCCTCTTGAAGCTGTGATAAAATCAAACTTCTAAGTTAACGTAAAAAAGTATACGGCCGTTTATGCCGCAAAAACGTATATTTTGACACTCTCAAGGGAATCAAAATGTGTAGGGTATTTTCCGTTGACTTGGAACTATGAAATTTGGCAAGTAATACTTACCGTCTTATAGATACTAGAAGTATAGAGAAAAATCTAAAAAGTATACATTTGTAATTAAATAATAAAAAATATAGTCGTTAATGGAACCTTCGGAGGGCGAGTCCGACTCGCACTGGTCCGGTTTTTTAAACCATGAATTTGAGTGAAACTGCTTCAGATTTACGTTTTTTTTAAATATCCTTCTTTAAGTTATTTTATCCTTCTTGGCTTTAAAATTAAACGCGTAATAACAAGCAAAAACAAAGGGAGGGTATTCATTTCACTTAAAGGTATCCAAAAGAGGTATCCAAAAGAGGTATGCTTCTGATGTTTTCATTTTTACATGACAAAATTTGTAAAAAAGTTTTTATTCGAGAGAGACATAATGTTCAAAAAACAAATTAAAAGGTTTCACGTAAAAAAATACGTAAAATGATTAAAACAAAACCTTAACTTTTATTTCAAAAAATACTTTTCATGAAATAAATAAAACTTGTAAATAATAAATGAAATACATGGTTAAGGAAAGTCATAGAGTATTCTTGCTTTTGTACTATCTCATTTTGATTCGGCAATAGTTCGAAATATCGAAAGGTTTTATTTATGATGTGTTCAAAAAATGAGCACCACGTGGTTTACTAATCTTACCGAACCACTTCCAATAAACGTCTTTTTTAAACAGAGCGAATTTAATCTATAATTTTTAATATCTTTATGTAATTTTCTATGGAAAAATAAGGGGCCGTCAAAGTTTTTTGTTACGGGGTCTATCTCAAAAACTGAATTAATTAGGAATTTGTAATTTTCTATATAGGTATTATGTGCCACTGTTTTTAAACAACAAATACTGAAACCACCGATTTTTAACATAGGTTTACGGTTTTGTACCCGAATCCTCAATAAACTTAATTTTGCAGTTTTGTTTCATACATTTTGTAAATACTGATAAGTCCAAATTTTATTTAAATCATTAAGACTATTTACTTATTTAAATGGTAAGGAACCCTCAGGGCGTGAGTCATACTCGCACTTGATGAGTTTTTTAACTATCCAGAACGGTACCGAAGTAAATCTACGTCACAAAATAGATGGGTACAGAAAGCCTGCTCCCTACAAGCAGCGATTTCGGGCGCACGCACACATAGACGTGTACGTACGACGATCTCGGTAGGATTCGGTAGAATGCCAGCACAACTAGTCACGAGTGCATGCGCTTTGCGATACATTTGATGACTACGTATTTAAAATCAAGGTCAGCCGTAGCGGGCCTTCTGTACCTATCTATATTGTGTCTACGTAATGAATGATTTTATTAGCAGAGAGTTTATCTCATGATAAATGAAACGTCTCAGTCAGTGGACTAGTTCAGATGATAAAAGATGATCATAGGCAAAGCCCAATTGTCGATGAAGATGATAGTCGTTTTCTATCTGTAAAGCCATAATAGAAAAACTAACCATCATTCGTGAAATTTACTTATTTATTCAAAGATTCAAGATTTAAAGATTCAAAATGTTTATTTGTAATTATACGTTTTACATGTCAATCTAATCTGTATAAAAATAATATTTTATGATGAAACAAATATGTTACGGGAAATATATTTAAAAAAACTATATTTAAGTTGGGCTAAATAGTGTTATAGTGTTTCGTTGACTACAAATGTTCGAAACATGAATAAATATTTTGAAATTCTTTAAGATATTTTGTTGAGGAACTTTGAAATTCAGATTTTTTAATAAAGTAATACATTATTTCGACACATTTACTTTTATTTTTTTTATTTCTCAACGAGACATGGTATGGAAACTTTGTGATGAATAAAGCAAGAAACAGTTATTTAGTTAGTTAAAAGTCTCTAAACGTAATGCAATTTCGACAATAGCTTATTTGACGTATCCCTTAAGTCGGGGCTATTTGGGACAGTTTTAACCATATTAAACCCTATATTTCATTCGTTCGGTAAAAGTCGCTTACGTTAATTTAAATTCACCAGTCCTGTTACCGAGGAACACCCAACAATTTCGCCATTTAATTTTTGATCGTAAAGGGAGGACTATTCATCATTATTATCCACCGCAAAGAGATAACAAATTAAATTTATATCATTGCGGTATAGAAACTCGAAAACGTAAATTTGGATGTGAGGAGCTCTGAACCGGGATTCGAACCCGGGGACCCCTCGCTCCCCGGGCGATTGCTCTACCAACTGAGCTATCCTGTTTTCAACACGACCTGCGAATTTACGCATCTGCTTTCCCTTTCCGCAACGATATGTATAGATAATCACTTTAATAGTGAGCCTTTTGGCGCCTAGAGGACGCTTGTGTATTCAGGGCGAGTCTAAGGCTGAGATTCAGAGTGCATTTTGAGTCCGAACTCAATCTTACAAATGTCACACTAGTATGAGATCACGTCGCTTTTTGACGTTTGTAAGATTGAGTTCGGACTCAAGATGCACTCTGAATCTCAGCCTTAGACTATTATTGCTCTACCGTCACCTGTTACAGCATTGGGTAGTTGAGAATACACATTACTCGTATCGAAACTATGATAGAAATAAATTTCTATATTTATATCTACACTTGGCGATTTATCCATCGCAAGGAGATAAATATTCATCAAATATCTACTCTACAAACGTACAATAGAACAAAAGTGGAAGATCAGTTTTTGTCAAATGAATTTATGGTATTACCTTAACCAAAGTAATATTCGTACCGTTCATAATTGTAAAGAAACGCCGACCCACGTGACTATAGACTGCGTAGGTGTCAGCACACAACGGGCCAAGATCCTCGGTGAACCGGGGACGCTCCGCCAGTCCTGTGGCGACTTAGGCCGCCTCTTGGGATTCTGGCGTGAGCTGGACTGGCTAGAATAGCCAGTCCCACTATTTCCACGCACAAAGGTCCAAATGAGAGACTAGGTGCGGAAACCGAGCCCACCAAGAAGAAGAAGATTGTATAATTTTCTATATATGAACTTTATATCCTCCCTTGTCCCAAACATCGCTGAGTGTCCAAGACAATCCTCGTGACGGAAAGTAATAAAATTCGTTTAACATAGTATTAACAGAATTAACACAGCCAGTTTTGTGTTAGGAAGTCCACCAGCATTCCAAATTTTTGGAATGTGATTAGTGAGTACAAGTACGCCTTTTGGTTTAAAATTGATAATAATCTAACTTTTTTTTTACATTAATCTTATAAACACACAATGAATTATAAAGAAAACAGTAGTTTGTTATTTATCACACTTTTAAGAGACTAAAACTAATACGAACAGCAATTTGACAATAGCTCAGGTCACGTGAATGAAAAAACTTTCTGTGGCTAGTTTTTTTATTAGCCTAGCAGTATGAAATAAAAGCCAAAAAAGATTGACTGAATTATGGGCTACCTTCTCGCTCAAAAATTACTTGATTTTCCAAACAAGATATACAACTCAATTAAAAAGGATATCAGAAGAAACAGTTAAGGTCAACGAAGAGGCGAACATACGAAAATGTTCTTGAAAACTCCCTGGTTCAAACTATAGAGTATCCGTAATGTGATGGCCGAATTAGTATTTGGGACGTGGCAGAGCTAATGACCGGCTCAACTATGGAGGTACCACCTCGGTCCTACTCGCAAACCCTTCTGAATTTATTTGGGAGAGAGTAAGAGTACATCTTTCAAACAGGTAGGTATTGCCATACCGATTCATGGCGGTATATCCATCCCAAAAGTCTTAATAAATACAGATTGGTGAAGGGCAGCGGCGTCACTGGTGCGAGGGTTTCAGCACCGCACTCACCAACCTGCCTGCCCAGCGTGTGTGAGTATGGGTATTTCTATCAGGAGGACCACCAAGAGTGGCGAAATCTTAGAAAGGCCTATGTCCAGCATTGGACAAACTAGGCTGATAGGTGGATGGATCAAGAAATTTGACTCAATACATACCAAAAGAAGTACTAAATAGGATAATGTAATTGTAGTTATTTATTTAAGTATTATTTTTTCCTATTTTCCGCTATCTGCGGTCATCGTCAGTCACTTTGCAATGCGCGCTGATATGAACCTTATTTTGATGTCATTTGCGTCGATATTTTTACCGATACACATTGAGCTGCTAATTTGGTAGGACAAGACGCCTAAATCAGACGCCCAAATATTTACAAATTACGTCTACGTCTTACTATTACGTTTCACCAACCCTTCGGTCATGCATGACTCAGATATTGGATGGATTCGATTGATGGTTCTTGGTGGAATATCATCTTCAATAAATTATACACAAATTCTTGTACTTTTATGTGGAATAAAAAGTACAAGAATTTGTGAATCATTTATTGAATGACTAACAGAACCTTTTGCTTAAAAAAAGTTTATGTTATCTAAATTAGTTGTTACCTAAGTAGGGGCGTCGTCGCCCTGTTCGTCGTTAGTAAAAACGGGGGTGAAACTAAAAACGTACTGCAATTTGACAATAACTTAGGTACGCCACGTAGGTGACAAAACTTGAAATTAATAACCAAGTGTACAGTCATAAATATCAGACTATCTGTGACTATCATTTTTCAGTATGCCGACCAGCATTCAATTCATTAAGGTTCTAGGATTTATTAATTTCTAGAGTATAATTTCAGTAGTACTGTATCGTGTTTATTATTCTTTGAAATTTAGGTGCATATCAAAACATTTATTTGTTTTAAAAATAATCTGAATTCAAAATTTGATAGTAATATAACACGAAATAATGTTCTACATATATTTTTTTTACCAAATAATTCGTTTTAATTTGGCTAGTAAATATTATCCTGAAATTATCAAGTTTTTAAATGGATATACCCAAGATTAATGCCTCCTGTACGTATACCTGTTACTGTATCAACCTGTGATTAAAATTACGTAACCGCAGTAAATGAGGTGTGGTTAGAATATTAATGTTAAATCTTAGCAATATTAACACGTTAAATGCCGTAATTAGTTCTTATCATTAACAATGTACCATCACAAACACCTGACATCGTCTACAGTAACTAATCATGCATAAGTGGGGTTGCGAACGTGCGTGGCGTGTGTACTGTATGTATGTGGCCTTATTCAAACAGAGGCCGTACGGTTCCCCTACGTCGCTCCACTCGAGTCGCGAGTGAGCAGCGTTTCAGTGACACCGTCACTCACCCGCTTACAGAACCCGGGAGATCCTGACTTGAGAGGAACCGCCAGGCCCTTGCAGAGTAAACTGTGACTGTTCAGTATCAACTGCACGATATGTACCGCATGTGGTGACGGCGTCCGGCGACGTTCGCAGCCCCTGGCACTCGGATTCGGAGACAGTCGCATGCGAAGCAGGAGGGGCGACGGTGGGGCAACATGAACGGGGCTCACTGAGAGGATGGTGCGGCGGCACGGAGAACGTGTAGTACTTGGCCGTTTGGTTGTGCGCGCGCAGTACGGAGCTGTGGGTGAGCGTCACCACCACGACGAGGACTGACGCCAGGGCGAGCGCGAAGAACGACGCGGCCACCGCAGTCACCACTCTCCTCCGTCGCGCCTCCTTGCCGGCCTCCTCCGGCGGCAGCTCGGGCTCGGGCGGCGGTGGTGGTGGGGGCTCCGGAGACCTGCTGCGGACGCTGGCGGCGCGCTGGCCGGGCAGCTCCAGCGTGTGTCGGCGGGACCTGCGCGCGCGCTCGCACTCCGCCGCCGACGAGTGATGCCGGCGCAGGCGGTGCGGCGCGCCCGGAGCCACACGGCATGACGCCGAGCGTAGCGTGCGCACGGGCACTATCAAGTCATCGCTGGACGCGCGCGGGACCCGGCCTGAGTGCACCGAGCGAAACGAGTGGTCCCTCGACGAACCGCTTGGATACGCGACATCGACGGAAGCGCGGGAAGAGTGACGCGAGAAGCGGTCGCGATCTCGATGGTCTACTCGCACCGACATGGCGCGGGCGGAGCGCGCGGCTGCGGCCGCCCGAATGACGCGCCGCCCGCCCGCGCGCCGTGCCCGAACACTCCGCGCAATAATATACCCGTGTTTACACTCGCCCCCGATCGCACAAAGAACGCTCTTGCAAATATTTCACGTCGGAAGTAACGTTTAGCGAGTCGCTACCGAATCGCCGCGCCGTTTCCATATTTACACGATTAAGGTATTCCGACGCCCTTACTAACGACTAACTTTGTGTAAATGTTTATCCTGCTTCCTGCATTGCCTAAATTCAGCTTAGTTGGGAGAACGTGTTCGCACTTACTTTACACAATGTCTGAACTTGTCTGAAGTTGATTGAATTGTTCGCTTGGATTGGCATTTAAAACTTGTTTACGTACTAACAACGCGCGCAAAGATCGAATAGAGTGTTCATTGAGTTTCAGCGGTAAATAGGGCGAGAGGCGGCCTTTGTTAGAGTCAGTGTTGTCAAGCTGAATTGTCTCGGAGGCTCGGAAACGAAACAGATAGTAGAGAAGTTGTCGTGAGGCGCCTCGCGGAGAGCGGCGCGCCGAGCGGCGGTGGCGGTGGCCACATCGGCACCATTCAATACAAACAACACAACCCGACACCTAAACATAAAACTTACTAGGTAGGTATGATGAGAAAACTAAACTCAACGACTGAATAAGTGAGACAGCGGTGACTGCAGATTCCGTCGATAAAATCACGAAATCAGATATTTTGGATGCTTTGAACGATTTTATAAAATATTAAAATAAACTGTAAGGAAGTAAATTACAAAAGAGTCACTTTTTATAACGAAATGTCACTCGGAGACAAGTGAAACCATCAACAAAATAATGTTTTTGTAAAATTCATAAGAAGAAATTGGTTTCTCTCGATGACTGACCATAAACATGAGATCCATTGTAGAAATAAATTTAAAAAAGAAATTGAAACTGAATCTGTGCAATTAAGAGTTGTAGAAATGATAACGGTAAAACTTCTATCTATTATTTTCGATTATTATGGTATGGTGACCAATATCAATATTCAAAGGATATCGAAAATAATTAAGACAAATGCGGTTGTTTGACAGACAATAAAATCACAAGCAGATTTTTGTTAAAACGATACATAAAGCAGACACATCATTATACCTTCTATCTAATCTAATTTAAACTTGATGTAAAGGTTTATTTAAACCCACGATGGTTGATACAAAAATAGTTCAAAAATAATCAATAAATCATTACTCATTACTTACAAGTGACTACAACAGCGTCAAAAAGACACACGCTTCATGTGACATATAATACGATTTTTAAAAAAAGATTTTCAAATTGTGATGTCAAAGGAGTTTATAATGCGAAATTCAATTTGAAATATTCTACCAACAGAAAGACAAATTGGAAGAAACCCAAGATTTGCTAAAAGGGTTTCCATTTTTTTATGGAACTGCGGGAAAATAAAGAGTGGACTACATTTGGGTGAACACGGAATAAACAAAGTTATTTAGCTTAAGGAACTGCAGATGCTAGTAATTAGTATCCTTCATTACTTAAGGGCGCGGTTAAAAGCGTAAAAACTTTTCCAATTTTTCCAACCACTTTGTCAACAAATCAGTAAATTACAACTATTTAAACTTTCGACCATGCAATTTTTTATTCGGTGCTACAGCTTAACTCCAAAATAGAAAAATTGGTTTATATGATAGTAGAACTCATATTATGACTGATCTCTAAACAAGTACGGGTTTTTAATATTATTCCCGTATGGATGGATATTCGCATTGTTTGTATATTTTTATTTGGAAAAGTTATCGACAATGTTAAATACATTTATCGATAATTTGTCAAATTCAAAATGTGTCAATCCCTAACAAATTACTCCAGTTAATTTTATGTTTATTTCTTACACAAAATATATTTATCTTTTTACTAATTTTGTTTAAGATTTGCATAGCCCGATGTTTATCGGAGCTAGATTTCCACAAAAAGTAGTTAAACAAAAAATAACAATGTTTTCGTGAACTTCATGTGAAATGTATGATTTCTGTGATTTAATTAAATTCGAGATATTAATTAATACAAATAATAACTGAGCAAAACACCACGACTTTACCACTTTATATAAAATTCATTGTGAACGCCAATTTTTTTTTACTTTATATTGACTTCCTCCATGGAAAATAGAACTGCAAAACTTTGTAGACCTAACAATTCTCATCACCTATTAAAGCAAAAACAAACCCTATCATGAATCTATGTGATTGAAACGCTATCGCAACTTTAATATTTATGACTAACAAAACAATATTTTTTGAAATCCCAACACTAGTTAAGTTCATATGGTTTGCCATACTTACCACTGAGTCCAGTCCTCCCCACTATGAGGTAAGCAGAAAAATCAAATTCACCTCTTGCATATAAAAACGATTTGAGAATTTGATATTTAAAATTCTGAACGCAAAGGGAAAATCTCAACTTAAATAAGGTCTGGTATTATCTACGCTACATAATTAAGCTTCTACGAGCTACAAAATACAGCAACGTAGGATTTTTGCTGCTCTTATATTAGCTTCTGTGAGATAAGCAACATGCTTCCGGAACACCAGAGTGGAATTTTATTAGTTTGTTTGAAAACATTCCGTTTCTAAGCGAATGGATGTAAAAAATACATTTTAAGTGAAATGTATATTTTAAACAGTTAATCTACTGGAACCTAATGATATTGAAATTTTTATTGCACATTAAAACAATTATTGTACAAATGCGTTTATATAAAATAACCAATAAGAAGGTGCTGAAACGAGTTAAAGAAAAAAGAAACATAACCAATGTCATTAAAAACAGAAGAGGGAAACTGTTGGGGCGTCAGGCTTGATCCTCTTATAAAAGTCATAGTTGAAGGAAAAAGAGAGAGGAAAAGAAGAAGAGGCAAATCAAGGATCAAGATGAAAGGCAGGAGTAGCACGAGAATTTGGACAGAGAACGATGGAAGATGCTACACCGACAAGAGCTAGGCTCTTAAATAATTGATGATGTACAAAGGCGAGCTTTGTACTAAGTAGTAATATTTTCTACCAGCTAAACTTTGGCAATAGGGAAAATTGTTAAGGATTGTGCCAAAACATTTAAAAGTTATATATAAGTAGTTGACATAATTAAACTGCATCATAAATATTTCAAGTAAAGCTTTAGTTTAGAATTTAAAAAAAATTGTCTATAATAATAAATTTAAATACATAATAATATACACATACACTTTTTGCTTTATTTTATTTAAAAAAAACGAGAATTGATAGTAGCGTAAACTTGCGTAATTATCACACAAGAAGAAATTAAGCAAATATATGCTCAATCGTTTGGTGTAGAAAAAGCAGACTTTTTTTGCTCTCTGGGTACAATACCCTAAAAAAATTTGAATTCCTTTTTCAATATCTTAGACGCATTTGTACCGTATCGTATGTTTAGTCTTTATGCCTACAGTTTATATTTAAAACTTCTAGCTAAAACATTTTTTTTTGCTTTTTGTTATTTCCTTCATAGGCATCACTGAAAAGTTTTAATGGTGTATCAACAAAAATCATAACACAAAAAATCTTGCACAGAGCAATGAAAAGTCTCGTAGTAAAATACATCAATATTAAGATTACAAGTGTTTAAATTAGGACAAAAGAAATTTTGAAAACTTTTCTATGAAAGAACAGGAACACAACACGCCCAAGTCTCAAGTTCTAGCGGGCGTTGTATGTAGATAGGGCAGATAACACTAGTTCGCGATTGAAAGCCGCTGACATGCTCTTACAAAGCCCACTTCACAATGAAGACACATCTGATAGAACTGACATGAAGGACGTGACACGTCTATTTCCAGTAGCTATTCCTTGGGACTGTGAAAAGGCACCGAAAAAATCAAATTACTGAGTCTTTGTGAAGATTTTTGTAATGGTTGTGTCAAAAGATACCGGGGAGGTCTTTGCGTTACAACTTTTGTGACAGTTTCTTCAACTTATATTTTAAAGGGTTTCGCATAAAAAGGTATTTTTTTTTACGTTTTCTGTACCTTTTTGTTGCAGATGTTGTTGTTACTCTCTCTGGAACGCATAAAGCTATTAACTTGTTATTTGGAATTATTTATGAAGCTTTCTTGTTAATTATGTAATAAATCTTTAAGAAATTATTATTATCCGCAAGAGTATTTTTAAGGCTGTAAAATAAACCAATGCAAACTTTTAAACACTCCAAAATGTATATTGAATAAAATAGTTTGATGTATATATTACGTATATAAGTAACATATATATAACTTGAATAATAATTTTTGTCTCTATTTAAGTCTAAATTAAATCAATTCAAAATTGAAATAACCTAACATTAAAGTTTTATACAAATAAATAAAACAGGAGATTTCGGACAATATAAATCTGAATAATTAAAATGTGATATTCATTAAAATATAAATCTTAATATTTAAAATACTAATACTTATAGCTTTATGACTTTTTCTTAAAATATAGGACCTCACCTTAGAGCAAGTCGAAGTCGTCCTGTTTCTTCTATTTTAGCATTTCATTTAAAACAGAATAAAGCCGATTCTGAAGGCTTTAATTTTAATGCTGTCAAAACTAAATTTTCTTAATTCCAAAATAGTTCTGTAGTGTTAAGAGGATATTGATATAAAGTTAACTAAAATAGTTATCAAAATTTTAAACTGACAAAATTTTGATATTGTTAAAATCTGTCTAATAAAATATCGTTGAGGTCTGTCTGTCATTCCTATTTGACAAACTATGAAAAAAAAAGTTTCGAAGAAGACCACATTTCAATAATTATTTCTATCGAGCGAAAGTTTTGAAATCGCGTTTCTGAACTGAATAAAACTAGAAAAAGGTACCTTTATTTATATACTAATTTATCAAATTAGTGGCTTCTTCTAAAAAGCAGGTAAACAACTTCTAAAAGTACCGATTTTAGCAAAATAGCCCCATAACAGCAGGAGCTATATTATTTTAGAAAAAGTTAAGTTTTAACAGTTCTAAAACTGAAATATAAGCCTTCAGAATAGACTCTAATACCTTCCGTCCCAGATGGTGAAACAGCGCCCAGCCCCCCACTTGGTTCTTTATTTGAAATAAATACTATTTGTAAGGTATAAACTGGTATACTATACAAATCAAATTCAAATTCAAACTGTTTATTTGTAAAATAGATACATAAAGTATACGTTTAACATGTCAAATCTAATCTGTATAAAAATAATATTTTATGATTAACGAATATGATACGGGAAATATATAAAAAAACTATATTTAAGTTGGGCTACAAAAGTTAAATGCACAAAATAAAGACTTATTGGAATACGAATATTATTATAACTACACAATGCAATTAATATATAAGTTGATAAATAAACTGAATAGACCCTAAATAAATATAATGCCTAGCCAAATATATACTAACATAAGTAAGAAATTAAAATATTGTATATACATACCCACATAATTCAATGAATAAATAAGTAAATAGATAAATAAACTATAAATAGATATAATGCATGAATCCGCCCATTCGATTAATCTTGCTAAGAAGAAGGGCAAGAAACTTAGCAAGATCATGTCTTTTTTTTATCAGTATTTTTTTTCTGAATATGCCTTAATACTATTACAGTTTTTTTTAACTTATATAAAATAATACTAAACAATGTATTAAAAAAGGATAAAAATATAAAAGACAGAAGGAAATTGTGTCATGAGGAAAAAAATATATATCTTAGTTTACCTGTCTAATGAGGTAGTAAGTTAAAATACTAAGCAAAACATCATCCATCTGTCTCATATAGTTTATCACTTTTTTGATAGTCAGATTATCAACTAAGTAATAAATGCTAAGTTTAAGTTATACAATGTTCATGTCAATATGTAAAAAGAAATGTCAAAATAACAATAAAAAAACAATATAAAAATATTAGTCTACATAAAACAGATGATTTGAAACACAAATCAGTTGTAAAATAAACGAACAGTAGTATCAATCAATATTCTCATGACACCAAGCGTCACTATCATCCAAATAGTCATTAATTTTATAATATGCTTTTCTCAAGAGTCCCTGCTTAATATATAATTTAAACGTATTTTCTGAAAAACTAAGGACCTCCCTTGGAAGTTTATTGTAAAATCTTATACCATGTCCTACAAAAGAGGTGCCTACTTTTGCAAGTCTAATTTTTGGAAAAGCCAGTTTATGTTTCTTCCTAGTGTCTATAGAGTGATTCTCACCGAGCCTAGGGAAATCATCGATATTTTTTCTGATATATTCAAGAACTTGGTAAATAAATTCACAAGGAACTGTTAAAATAATAATTTCTTTGAATTTTTCTCTTAATGAATCCCGATGCTTCATATTGTAAATAACACGAATTGCTCTCTTTTGCAAAACAAAGACTGCGTTTATATCCGCAGCTCTACCCCACAGCAACATACCATATGACATAATGCTGTGAAAATAACTAAAGTACACCAATCTAGCACTATCCTCATCAGTAATTTGCCTCATCCGTCTAACAGCGTATGCGGCTGAACTTAGTCTACCACAAAGGCCTTCTATGTGGGGAATCTATCTTCTATCTGCTAAGTTTTTTGCCCTTCTTCTTAGCAAGACTAATCGAATGGGTGGAGTTAGGCATATTTATATAGGTACCATATTAGTATTTAGTATATATGTAGATAGCTATTATGTATATCGTATATACATTATCATATGGATTGTATAATAAATTAATTATCTTTAATTTGATTGATGTACGTGTATTTTGTTAAATATAAATAACCTCGAAACTTAATTTAAATTGTTGTGTTTGTTATAAATTTAATTATTTTAACATGTAATATGAGTATTTTTATACATTACAGAAGTAAAGTATTCATTTCATGTATTTGTGTCCGAAGTACGGCAAAAAAGCTCATGCCCTCTCACGTTCAGACGTAAAACAAGTCCGTGAAAAAAGGGGGGTACGCGTGTTGGGTGTTAGTCTCTGACGGTGAATATCGTTATGATGTATTTTACGTGTATATTTGTGTTCTAACTGCGTTACTACTTTGTGTTCTATTTACAAAATGAAACAACAGAATTGTGTTTAAGGTTTTCGACTTTTTCTCTCTACCTTTCGCTATCGATTTATTTTCCCTATATCCGATGTTAGGAGTCCCTTAAATGTTTTTACGCTTTACGCTTGAAACTAACAGGAAAAAGTAATATTTTATACTTTTACAATTATGAAGTAAAAATTACTAAAATCTCAGCGACTAATAAAGTAGTAAGAAAGTCGTGTCTGTGATTGAATGATTGATTGAATATTTTAGGGGTGAATATAAGGGGTGATAAAATAAACGTCGATAATAGTTTTAAAACATACATTGTTAATATTATATAATATTTTTATTTCTATATTTCTTTTTTTTTTCAATATTAAATGAATTTTATTTATATCATAGTTACAATAACTTATAATATATTACTTAAAACATAAAAAACAAAAACTTAGACTAAACTAAAATTACCTCACAATATAAATTACACACTTAAAAATAACTACAAAAAATATACCTCTTCTAAAATTGACCCCTGCGGCATGGTGCCCAGAATTCTGGCCATATTTCCTCTTTGAATGGCTAAACTTATACGTTGTCCGAGGAATGCGCCAGCCCTCTGGTCACCCGATGTTTCCACTAAAAGAACTGATAATTTTTTTACTAGTTTTTTTGGCGCTGGGACCCCACGGGCCGAAAGTTTCTACCCCAAACGGCTCAAACATATAAAAGCTTCCTACATATTTGCGCCGTTTGGAGTTTTCAGCAGTTTCAGCGGCCACGCCAGCGGCCCTGATGGATTGGGAGACGTGGGAGGGCGCCAGCCAGTGTTTGAAAAAACACTTCCACGGGTGCAAAGCCGCTGGCAGAAGCTAGTTTATAATAATAAAAGAATCTTACGAAATTAAACCCATGAGTTTTTTAAATATTTCGAATATATGACGTCATTGGGACTTTCGTTTATTTTTCGGGGTACGTACTGTACCGAATTCAAACTTTTAAAAAAATATTTTTGCTACACAGGATGTCACATACAAGATTGTTCATGCTTTGTTCTGCCTAAAGTAGTATACAAATATTTAAAAACTCAAAGTGCCAGCACGCCAACTTTCAACCCAATTGACGCAGCTGCTTTTGAGCTATGTCACAGACATATTTCATTTCGTTCCCATTTTTCGCAGCATAAAGGGATGAAAAGTAGTTAGACAAAGAAATTCGAGCTCGGAGAAATCGTCAACGACTAACACAATAATGTACAAAGATCTCATTCGCGTTATATTTTTATCTCAAAAGGGGATTTTCATGAGCCGAATAAAATTCTGTTCGAAAATAATATTACATTTTTATATTGGTTACTTAGCAAGCTTGTGAAAATCACAAATGCGAAATTATAAACAGTGTACTAGCTCTTACGCGTTTTTTTTTAACATATAAATCGGTAATTTTTCATTTCTAGAGATTATTATAACATTACTAATTGTACTCTAGATAAACCGAACGTAAAATGAGAGATAACATAAAATAACATATATTCTAGTCATCATATTGCATAACAAAAAAACGGCCAAGTGTGTGTCGGGCCACATGTAATGTAGGGTTCTGTAGTTTCCTAGTACATTTCATAAGTTGGTCTTGGAAGTTGCTCTCCCGAAGAACGGCCCATACAATTGTCGTGTTTAGAGGGGACTAAAAGTTTGGCGCTACCTACACTCGTAAACCTAATACTTAGCTGTGATAGTTTTCTTTTTAACTTCGATATAATATATACCTACTTCTGTGACTTTTTCACATATTCATAAACAATACCGTTTAGCTTACCGTTTTCACACACCCACAATGTTTTTGAACGATCTATCCAACGATACCCCACATATACGGGATAGACGAGAAAAAAAATTCATCCCCAATTTACGCGCATTAATATTAGAATGATTTTTTTTGTGATTTCGTGCATGGAAGACACCCTTGAATTTTTTTTCGCGTGATTTGTATGGCCGTGCCAAAGGGAGAATTTATTTTTCTTCTTGCTCTGCCATGGGGTTGTCATTGAAGAGAACTTACTGAATTAGAGAACGACTCCATTCATTCTTTTTTATCTTAAAAATATAATGGAATTCGGGTTGTCAGTTTTAGACAATTTTTGTTCGGGGTCACAAAACTGAACTATAGTAAGAAATTTAGAATTTGTGTATATTTTGTACCATAATTTTAGGGTTCTGCACCCGAATACTTCACCAACTTATTAATTTTGCAGTTTGGTTTCATATATTTTGTAATGGTAGGTATATGTAAATGGTAGGTTTGTATTTTTGTTCACATTATTTAAGTCTATAAACTTATAAGATTCAATTGATAGTTCTTGTTGGAATATCATCTTAAATAAATTATACACAAATTCTTGTACTTTTTATTTCACAAATTTTTATTTTTATTTAGGCTACCGGTTTTTGTATCACACATCAGCACCGGGCCAAGAATTTATTATAATAAGCTACTCGCCCTTTACCGATTTTATTATTTCATATTTTCTTATCTTCGCTATGGTCTTACCCATAAACATAGGATTCGCTTATCTATGGTCTTACCAGTGCCCGGTGCTCAGACTATGGCCCGGTGTCAAGCCGCTACCGGCTACCGGCTAATAAAAAAACCGCCATTTGTCGCAACAACTTAGTGAACATTGTATGAATTAAATTTAAAGCGAACTCCGTCGCTTAGGAAACTCTTAGTACTGTTAGAGAGAAAAATCAATTACAAAGGAATGATGTGTCGATGAATGGGAGCTCAAATTAGATTGGAGACTATTCCAAGCTGTAATTTGAGTAAATGGTAATCGGTTATGGAGAATAAAGCTACTTTTCACAGTAATGGCCTAAATTAGGATCCAATTTATTTGTTAGAGCCATTTTTAACAGGAACGGATATTTATAAATACGTATGTTTTGCAATGTATAGGTAATGCTTTAAGGGGGTAACAGAGGATCTCGGTGCAAAATGCAAAAATGTTTTCTTGAAGTTGAAACAAAAAATGTTTTCTTGACTTTTGAATAAAAAGTCTTTAATAGATGCATTTTCTATGTATTCGCGAAAATTGCTTCATAATAATTATCTTTTTACAAGAAAATTATGTCATCTTATGCATGGAGGTTTGATTTCATTACATTAATAAACTTTAAAGCATTTTAACAGTTGTAATGAAATGAAATCAATATATAATGCATAAAATTAATAAGCAATTTCGCGATTACACATAAAACATAATGTCCCTAGTAGCATTTATTGTTGGTGCACGGTTGGCCCACATAGCTATGGTTAGTTGGCCAACAGTTAGGTTTGCTTTGCATTGTAGGGCCTACGTATGTTACTGACATTTACCCAACAATGGGTTCAATTGATTTTTAATTGTGTCTGGAAATTATTTCTTGCTCTCAATGCCTCAAATATACGTAATAGATCACACGGGGTTATGTATTCCTAGCTCTCAGGTAATAATAACTTACATTGTAATTTCAATACAATATGCAATAGTGACATATGCCGTGACTATTTGACTTCGACATCCCATAGTTAGACAGTGACAAAACGATATTGCGATTTAACTACCATCAGCGCCATCTAGTTGTGAGTTTTTGAAACTTTTACATGAACAACCTATATGACTAGATACCAAAAAATTGTATTTGTATGTAATTACATAATATGTTTAATTATATATCACTAATTTTATTATATAAATACAATAAAATTCATTGTACTTACTTGAAACTAACCCAGGGTTGGAATAGCGCTGAATGACTCAATAAATGGGTACCTAATTAATGGTAACAGAAAGAACGTGACGCTGTGACGCTTGGTTGAGCACACGCGCGCGCACTGCCTATCCCCTCTACCTCCGCATTTATCCCGCTAAATATTGTACATTCTGTGACCGCAGGGCCTACATAGTGTTGCCAGCTATTTTTTTTTGTATTGAACTGAGGAAGTGTATAAAATCATACATCGAAACAAAAGGATAAAAGTGCTTTAAAAATGTGTCCCTATTTCTATTTAAATTGGTCAATATTTCATACGTACAGTTTATAAAATAGTCGTGTTAATACAAATAAAATCATACGGTTTACGACATTGCGCCTACGTCGTTAACAATGCTTTATCCCAACATTGTTCACCCAACGGTAGCAGAAGTTGTGGTTGGGCCATCGTTAGTTATCGGGTGGCTATATTGCTAATATTAGTATCACTGGGCCAATGTTTGCTCTATGATGGCTAACTAACTATAACCCAACGGTTTGCCGATTGTTGGCGAATGAAGGCCAACGAAAAATGCTACTAGGGGTATTGCTTACTTTTTATTCAAAAGTGAGAAAAACTATGTAATGAAGTGCATTTTGCACCAAGATCCTCTGTTACCACATTAAGGGATAGGAATGGCCTTGGATTTTGTAGCAAATCTCTAACACCTTGTCTAAGTGAAATTTTTACCAAATCTAAGGTTCCTTTGAAATGAATTTTAACCGCTCTCGAGTCAGAGCCTAACTTGCATGTACTTAACTTGGATTCTTGGGATTTTTCTCCAAACATTGTTGACAAAGTAACGCTTATTGGAATCCTGAGGCCATGAATAATACATTGGGCCCCCGAGCATCTGAGGAACTCTAATTTATGTTCGTTTAGGACGAGCGGTACAAATCGGGGAGACTTTGCTTTGTGACGTGATTTTGGAGATTATTTTGATGGAGAGTAAGCGGTTTTCAGAGTAAATAATATATATTATACTATATACTATTTATGTTTATCTATCTTTATAGTTATAATTAGTTTCATACACAGGCCATTAATTAAAGTATATATAAGTATATGACGAATAAGCTCGTCATTAAAAACACTTTTAACTGAGAACACGCATTATCTTATGTGTAAATATTATATGCTTTTAATATTTAACAAATTATACAAAAAGTAGTTCGAATATATGTATGTTTCTTAAAAAAAAATATTTTAGATTTTGTAAAAAAAATATTAAATAGGTATTTTAAGTATTTGTACATAATTTGTATTTATATAGGTACAAAATAAAAATAGTAACAACTCAAAAAAGCAATAATATTTAAAAATATAAAAATATAATATAAAAATCGGCGTTTTTAGTATTTGTTGTTTAAATGGTGTATTATATACACCATTTAAACAACGCCGAATTTTAATATAAGTTACGTCATTAATTTTGCTGCTATATTATAGCACATAACAAACAGAAAATTACAAATTTCTAACTAGTTTAGCTTTTGAGATAGACCCCGTAGTAGTCTAAAATTGACATCTTTGATGGCCCCCCATTTCCTTATTATTGGAGATTTTAGAAAATGAAAAATATAATCGTACTCTACTTAACAAGTTCTAGACAATAATCACATCCCACATGGT
The DNA here is from genome assembly GCA_910592155.1 of Ypsolopha scabrella. Lineage (NCBI taxonomy): Eukaryota > Metazoa > Arthropoda > Insecta > Lepidoptera > Ypsolophidae > Ypsolopha > Ypsolopha scabrella. The sequence continues at coordinate 10,069,327 of OU342969.1, forward strand.
AAGAAAAATACATTTTTTATGGCCCCTGTTCTATGTATTGTACCCCCCCTGAAAATTAAATTTTTAATTCAACATCCAATTTTGGGTCAACATTCTAAATAACATATCCAAATTTAAGATCTATACCTTATTCCGTCTGCAAGCCAGAGACCCGTGACATACTCGGATGAACAGATGGACCGACAGCAAAGCGACATTAATAAAGCTCCGTCTTGCCCTTTGGGCGCGAAACCTGAAAAACAGTGCTTTACACAGCGAAGATAAAATTTTCGACCGCGTGCAAAGCTGTGCCGCGTAAGTACAAAGGCAGCTGCATTATAGACAGAAATTGCTCTGTATCGCAGCCGGGTTCCGGTAAATAAAATAGTATAAACACGATTACACCACGGATATGCGAAGATTGTCTGTAACGTGATTGGTTTCGGATAACATTTTTCTAACGAAATCGACTGCAACATAGCCCATACTTGCTTTTTTATAATACAGCACATCTATCATTAAACCAAGACTTCTATACACTGTACTGCAGATCGGCAGGTGCTTAGTACGGGTAGGTACTTATTATATCTGTGCTAATAATGTCTGTGCTATGATCAAGTTCGGAATACTTTGGAACGACAAATTGCACGAATTTGATGGCTTTACAGACAGATCTATTGGAGAAAAGAGTATTTTCATTGGTGGAAACATTTTCGCATGACTTGGTCCAAAGCTTATTCCTAACAACATTAAAATAAACCAACATATTTTGACTGCGAGTCTTATTTTCACTGCTTTACTTGTCAAATACGCTTTCCTTTCTTTCCTCGTAACCCTGGTGCAGTATATTGGTATTTTATAGTAAGAAATATTAATATACTGGACCAGAGTTGGGACGAACCATCACAGCTTGAGGTAATTTGAAAAAGAAGTCAGTTTATTATAGATGACGTTATGGAACATATTAATAACAAACAAAAAGTCGTTGGTATATTTTTAGATCTAAGCTCCGCCTTTGACTTGGTTGACCACGATATCTTACTACTTAAGTTAGAACATTACGGTGTTAGGAGCAGTATTTTACAACTTTTCAAATCCTATTTGCAAAATAGAAAACAGTTCATTCAAATAAAAGCAATAGAAAATCAACAAGAATCAGTGGTAAAGTCTAAGTCAGTTAAGCTATTGAGAGGAGTTCCACAAGGTTCAATATTGGGACCTGTAATTTTTATTATTTTTACTAACGACCTCATTAATTACGTTGTGAAAGTAATATCCGATATACAGTTAGTTATATATGCAGACGACACCAATGCTATCATCTCTTCTTCGAATTTGGCCGACTTAAGCCTTAAAGCTAACCTCACTCTTAAGGCCTTTGACACTTGGTTTATAACAAATCAATTATTGGTCAATTCAACTAAAACTAATGCTATGTTATTCAGAACAACAGCAGGAAACAGAGATTTTATTGATATTTCTATGAATGGTGAAGAAATTGTATTGGTAGAACAGGTCAAATTCCTAGGAATTAACATTGATTCGCTTTGAAATTAGAGGTGTGAGTTAAAAGCCATTGTGGGATCGATTGCCCCGCCTGTTATGCAATCAGAAGCTTGAGAGATGAGGTCGGCATAAAAGCATTGAAAATGATATATTATGCTTTGATCGAGTCAATACTTCGATAAAGTATCAAATTTTGGAGGCATAGTTACAAATATAACATTGAAAAGGCCTTTGTTATTCAAAAAAGGGCTATTCGCACGATGGTTCGAATAAAGCAAACCGAGTCATGAAGAGAATATTTCCGAAAACTAGGAATAGTAACTGCTCCAAGTCTGTATATATTCGTGCTTCTCACAGATTTTATAAAAATATGCACAAGTTTGAAACGGCGGATGAACGGCAAATTAGTCTTAGCTCTAGACGCAAGGACTTAACCAATAACTTCAACCCTAAAATAGACATTTCTAAACACTGCACACGGCATCAATCAGTTGTCTTGTTCTCAGTGTTTTAAAAATATCGAGGCTGTAAAAGCCCTTTTTAATGCTCTTGTTCGGAGCCGAATCGAAACGAGTGCAATTATTTGGAATCCACATGAAGCTAAATATAACTACATGCTGGAGAAAATTTTAAATAAATTTATAAGGTTTGTGTATTTTAAATTATATGGAGTTTACCCTTTCTTTCCACTTATGTATCCAACCCTATTTATTTTGGGTATGGTTGGATACAGTAAGCTTGAAGTGAGAAGAAACCTGGCGCTAGTAGTCTATTTCTTCAAACTTATTCGTGGAAAACAAGATAATCCACAGGTGTTACTGTCGATAGGGCTGTTTGTGCCGAATAATTACCAAAGAGCAAGAACCCACAAGCTGTTCTATGAGCCTATCGTGCGGACAAATATGCTGAAGGAGGCACCAGTTACGACAGCTATCCGATTTTTGAATAAAATTGATCAGGAGACAGATATTGACGTTTTTTACTGTTTGCTGACTGACTTTACAAGAGTAGCACTGTGTTTGTTATGTAAATAGGTTAAGTAGATGATATGTAATAAGTGATTTAGTTAATATTTTTTATGTGGCTTATATTTTCATGTCTGTTAAGATCATAGGTTTTCAGATTCTTCTTTTTTAATTTTTAACAATATTGCTTTAGGTTAACCTGTCATAATATTGTTTAGTTATTAGTAAATAAATAAAAAAAAAAAAAAAAAAAACAAGTTGCCTACGGAGATAAAGACTATTGCAAGTCATACTTTGTTTAAAAACAAATCAAAACAGTTTTTGTTGGAGAGGAATCTGTACAAAATTGATGAATTGTGATTGTGACAAATGATATGTTTATATTTCTGTATTTTATTTTATTTTGACATAATTATTACATTTTAAATACTGAAACGACATTAACATAAATGAATATTATTGTAGAAATTAGGTTTTATTTTTTAATTAGTGTTAAGTTTATTTTATTATGTATGAAATTCAAATGCGATGTATATTGCTTGTGAAATAAATAAACGAAATGTAAATATATGAAAAATGAAATGAAATGAAATATTCGCCAGATACAATAAAAACATAATCGTCACGACATGAATCCCCGAGGGGGTGTCAGAAGTGTTCTCGAGTGTGAACTGTGAAATTCAAGTCACAGTCCACACCCGGTACACCCGCGTTTCACCGACAATTATTACATCCCAACGTGATGGGTGGTGAGCCCTATCGCCGTACTTCGGGCACAATTACACGCTTTTTAGGGCATGCAGGTTTCCTCACGATGTTTTCCTATGCCCGACCGGGGTACGAACCTGGGTCTCAAGATTGAGAAGCCGGCGTTCTACCCCTGAGCTGCCGCCGCTTTTCCGCTATGTTGCACCAGGGTTTGGACGAGTTATTACTGCTGTAAGTCATTCGCCAGATAATTCAGCACAACCAATGTTGCAGCCGCTTTTCTATTTACGCAGGTTGGGCGGGTCGCTATCGCTAGTTCTGAATATACTAGCGTAATAATTGAACCAATGTCCTTTGTTACGACATTAAAACTACAGTTTTCAACGCGCTGAAAAGTTTTGTAACTTTTCCACTACAAAGTAGAAATCTTAGAACTTGTTAATCCAAGTTATGTCGCTACCGACTGTCAAAGAAACAAAGTTCAACCAGGCCTTAGCTTGGCCGTCTAATTAAAAATTTGTCATAGTTCTTGAATGTCAGAGAAGAAAGTTTTCACCTTGTTTGAATTTTTTATTCTTTCGGAACACTTTTTTTCAATCATGGCCACCAAATGTTGGAACGATATTCCACCACCCCTTCGTGATCTTAAAATAAAATCTAGTTTTAAAGCGAAATATCGGTCGCATTTGCTGGCCATGCAGAAAGAATTGTAGCAAAGTCCAATTTGAGCAGTGCATTTTTTTTTATATATTCTTTTTTATATTTTTAAATTCCTATATATATCATTTAAACAAAGGCTACATTATTCTCTTACAATTATTACAGACATTTATGTAGATAAGTAACCATACCAACATATATTATTATATAAACATTTTACTTTTAAAATAAGAAAATTCGTAATGGACTCTTAATTAATTTTTATTCCTCTTAAAGTTCAGCACGTCGCTCTTTATCGGTTCCGGCAGAATATCAGTGTTGCATTAACATTTTTTTGCAGCAGATGCTGAGTCGGGGCCGTTTTGTTGTTGTGATATGGGCACATTTTGTCCCTACTTTATTTCAAAACAATACTTGTTCTGTGTTTTCTTTATTTATCTGTTTATTTTTTGTTCCGTGTGTTGTAATGATGAATTGTATTAAATATTAAGTGTGTACGTGTTACAATATCAAATAAATGATTTTTCTATCTATCTATCTATCAATAGTTTTATTTCTTATTCCGTATTTACATAATAACCATTATTAAAAATTTCCACCATTATTAAAAATCTCTACTGTTATAGAGTTAACCATTCACTTAATAATACAAGTGCAAAAGCAAATTTATTATTTTGTTACTTTTAACTTCTTCCTTCTTTAATTATTTGTTGTGGTCAAAAAACGGTTAAATTACATCAAAACTTTCTATTTTCTGCACCTTCATCTAATTAATCGTCTTCTACATTGTAGAATCTACAGTAAATCCATCATTATAAAATACAATTTGTAATCTTATTCATATAATATATAAACATTGTACGTATCTGCATTGTACGAGTATGTAACTAAAATTGTTTGTATTGGACCATAAATAATGTTCACAAAAATATTAAAACACCGTTTCAAACGAACACATTATTTGGAAAAATAAATAAGGATTATGAACAATTCTTGAATATTTGATGTTGCCATTTACAAAACCATAATTAGGCTAAGCGATTTATTTGTAGATGTTTAAAAAGTACAGTCAAAATTTGCGGGTATTTTTCTGTACTAACGATGTTCAATGTTTTGTACAATAAAATAACAAAATATTTTTTTCGAAAAACATAGTCACAATCACAATTGATTTTATTTAAGATTTTTTTATAAAACATAAAGTAACAAAATCATTTCAATTTAGGAGTGATTCTTGGGATCTATAACATTTTATTACAAATTCGAGGAATCGACCCAAAAAATAATACTCTACATTGAACACTCTTTTCTGAACTACCTTCTCTGGGACAGGGACAGTTGCATATAATTATATTATACTGTTTATATAGACAGCGCCCAGCACCAAACGAGTGAAGTTAACTCTGGCGAGATGGATAGAGAGAGAGAGAGAGAGATAATGAAAGAGGGAGATAGAAAGAGATACCGACGAACTTCAAATGCGCCATTAAGTTTGGCACTCATTGTATCTACGAGTCATCTACGAGTGCATATTATTGCAACAGTTTTTGACTATCTTCGACAAGAAACAATAAACATAGCAGTTATAAATATCTGTAACGGGTATTACACGGGTAGGGACATCACTAAAACTAAAATTAAAGCCCTCAGACCCGACTTTATTGTTTCCTAGATTTTTAAATATCAAGTTGGTAGTTACTTCATAAAAAGAAATTGTATCTGACGGTAGAACTACATACCAGTCACACATCGTTTCTGTTTGGAATGCAAAATAAATACAAATACAAATTTATTTTTCTCAAATGTTAGTAGGTACAAACAAAAAAACTAGCCTATGGTTAACTTTTAAAAAAAATCTTATGTGATGTTAACTTAAAATACACATTAAGTAAATGAAATATTATCCATATTTAAAATTTTGTACAAACTAAATTGATACACGTCACTGAATAGAATATGCGTGCTCCCATACCAGAATTCTCCGTTTCATGGGATGCACAAAAGTGTTTTTTGCCAGAAGGCGCCCACCCGTGCTAACTTATATAAATTAAACTTTAATCTAAATATGTTTTTATAAAATAAATATATATGTTATAATAAATAAATATTTAACAATGTGTATTCGTGTGTACATGATTTTAAACAAGTATATATAAAATGCTAGCAACAACAAAAAGAAGGTATTAATTAACAAAAAAAAAAATGTTGCTACTTTATATAAGTGACACCAAAAACGTTAAGACAATTTTAATAAATAAATACAAAACAAAACAATAGAATAATAATAAGATGATTGTTTACTGAATGACATCCAAAAGACTTTCTACTTCCTCATACGATTTTGCTAGAAGCCAAGAACTCAACTCTCTTTTTAATTGGAGTTTTAATTTTGATTTGTCTGCCAACTTAATTTCTTTATAAATTTGGTTATGAATAAAGGGATGCAAAAACTTTTTGAAACGCTGTGCAAATTTACTACCCATTCTAGGGACGGAAAGTTTTCCTTCCAGTCTTGCTGACCTATTGCTTTGTGTACTAACGCTTGGAGCGTACATTTCTAAGGATGTGCTAGATGTTAAAATGATGTTTGATATAAATAATCTTCGTACACTTAATATGGCACTTTCTTTATGTAGAAGATATGTGTCATAACGAAATGGTTTGTTAAGCATCACTTTAATAACCATTCGTTGAGCTCGCTCTATTTCTAAAAAATGGGTCTTTGCCGCGCCACCCCAAGAGCTGATACAATAGGAAAGCAAACTTTGACACATTGCAAAATATACACTATATTTTAGCTTCGAGTTGAGAATGTTCCTGACTGACCTAAAGAAGAACGATAATTTTCTTACACGACCTGATAGGGTCTTTATGTGAGCTTGCCAGTTGAGTCTATCATCTACAATAACGCCAAGATACCGTATGTTGGTTACTCGCTCAATTATTTCGCATTGGCACTGTGTGCTGTATGATTGCAGATGATTGTTGCAAGTGTGTAGCTTCAAGTGAAAATCATAGTCAGCTTCCGTGTGCTTTGTTTTACTAAAACATAAATACTTCGTTTTAGTAATGTTGAGCGTGAGAAGGTTCACATCAAGCCACTCCTTTACAACTGCAACACCTTTATTAGCCTTTTTGAAAGCAAGATCCCAAGATGAAGCTGAAAAAACAAGGGCAGTGTCATCAGCAAAAGACACTATTCTTCCGTCAACGGTATTAAGATCTGTCAGGTTATTAATATATACTAAAAATAGAATAGGACCAAGAACGCTGCCCTGTGGAACACCATAGGCCACTGGCATGCTCTCGCTGATCGTGCCATCAATGATTACCCTCTGAAGCCGGTTCTCAAGATAAGTACGGAACCACTGCATCGGAAGGTCTCTTATGCCAAGGCTTTCCAGCTTTCTAAGAAGAATTGGAATAGATACTGTATCAAAAGCCTTGGCCAGGTCCAGAAACACACCAATGCAGCGTTTTCCGTCATCCAACTGATCAACCAAAGAGCTAACAAGATCATCTAGAGCATTACTTGTCGATAGTTTGTGTCTAAAACCATACTGATGATCCGATAAAAGATTATGCTTTTCCAAATAATTAACTAGACGACTCTTTACCAATTTTTCCAGCACTTTAGAGATTGTGGGCAATAATGCAATTGGTCGATAATTTTGCACATTCTTGGTTGCACCTCCTTTATGGAGTGGAATTATAGTAGCTAATTTGAATGAGTCTGGAAAGATGCCGTTTAAAAAACTTAAATTGAATATATTTACTAGAGGCTCAAGTACAAGGTATCCTATTTTCTTCAAAATTTCATTGCTAATTTGATCCCAACCTGCAGCATTCGAATGTTTTAATCCCTGGATTGCTCCAAGAACTTCGTTGGCGTCAACTGGTAGTAAAAAAAAAGAGTTTGAATGTTTTACAGATGGGATGTTTTTTTTAGTTAGTTCATTTTCTGTCTTATTAAGGCGTTCAAGAGTTGATTGTGTGAGTTTCCTACCGATATTGCAGAAATAATTGTTGACTCTATTAACAGATTCAGAGTTGGTATTTTTTGAATCAAGAAGAGACACTGCAGTTTTTTTAGGTCCTTGCTCTATATCTGCTGCCTCTTTTATGATTTTCCAGGTTTTTCTAGAATCAAATTTATTTGTTTCAATTTTCTTACCAAAATATAGATCACGTGCAGTTTTAGTTGCAATCTTACAAATATTTCTGTAAGATTTGTAAGTTTTTTGAATAGCCTGGTCGTTTGGAGAAAGTCTTGCTACCTTGTGAAGTAAGTCCCTCTTTATTATAGATTTAACAAGAGATTCAGTAATCCATGGCTTCACAGAGCGGAGTTTGTGTGGACGAACAATAGTCCTAGTATGCAATGCAATTAACGATTGTAGCTTTGTAATAAACTGGTAGGTAGCTATATTTACGTTTGTCTCTTTGATTGTATCAGTCCAATCTGTAGAGCTAAGAGTTTTCGTTAAAGCTTGGAAATCAATTTTGGTTGTAGTAGTATTGCAGCGATGTTTTTGTGGTGTATTCAATTCAATACTATTTATAATTAATGAATGATCAGTTGTGTCCGTTCTAATGGTAAGGCTTTTAATTTTATTTTTATTCTTTGGCCTGGCGATAAAATGGTCAAGACAGTTTCTCAATCTGGTTGGATTCCGCGAAGTAGGACATAGTCCGTGCGTCATGAGAATATTTTCATAATCTATAGCATTGGTGTCACTGTCACTGTCACCATCAATAGCAATATTTATATTAATATCCCCAGTTACGAATAAATTGTTGTATGACTTATTGACCTTGCCTAATTCATTATTTAAAGCGTCTAAAAAGTCAGTAGCATTTTTAAAGAAGGAGAGCGGTAAATGCACAGAATTGCAATATTGTTATTGATTTTAACTAATAATGAATTTGAATCAATAATTGCTACTTCCTGTACATCAATGGCGATACTTTGTTTACAGTATACTGCTACACCATCACTCTTGAATTTATATATTGATGAGGTATGTAGACTATAGCCTGGAATAGTTCTTGGACTATAACATTTAGTATGAAGCCAACACTCCACAAGAACGACTATGTCGTAGTCTATATCTAACCTATGAAGCATTATCAAAAAATCGTCGAAATTTTCATGGATGCTACGAATATTAAAAGTAATTATATTTAAGCAGTTTTTATCAATTAAGGGTTTGCAATCTTCAAGACAATCTAGTGTATATGTGCTAAATATCTCGGAAATAAGAAATAAAAGTGTGTAGTATCAAAACAGATACATTCTTAATACAACGATCTTTTATTCATTCGAAGGCTATAGTTGATAATACAACTAATATAAATAAAATACAGGCTAACATTCAAATCAATCTAGCCCGAGACACAGTCCACATGTATTGTGACCCAGTGTCCCAGGATTAAACTATCAGTCCTATTTACAATGACACTCAGAAGACCGTTGACGCTGCCGCGTCTCCTGTGCATCAGTAGAGGCTCTTGCGTACTTTGGCATAAAAATTCTGGGTACGAGCCTCAGCAAACGTGTCTGATGACTACAGTAACACGGCTGAACACGAAGGGCATTGTAAGATTTCTGTGTATGGCTGATCCACAAGCTGCACGTTTAGAAGTTCTGGCAGTATGTCCAGAGTAAAGTTGTTTTTACTTCCTTAGTGCAGCGTGTAAACCTGCAAGTCAGTATACCTATAACACATCTCACTGCCAAAGCCCCGCATAATGCTTCTTATGCCTGCACATTTTAATTATTGTATTGTGTTCTTGAACCTCAGACTCCGAAGAAGAAACTATAGCCAGCTGCGTTCATACTGTTTGCCACCACTGCACTAAATGTACAGGAAGGAAACAGTACACACAGCAACAGCGATCCCCTCTTTTTGAAGGTTCCGTACCTGTCCCGTATGGACCCTATTACTAAACCCCCACTGTCTGTCGGTCTGTTCGTCAATCTGTCACAGCGTTCTACAGTTTCAGCCGTAGAAGGTAGACAGTTGAAATTTTCTCAGAATATGTGTTACTACGGCTTCTATCACGGCAAATCATAAAACTTGAAAAAATAGAATCACATGCTGTGATATACTAAGAATCCCGAAAAAGTAACATTTTTCTTATGTTATTTGTTTCAGTTCTATCATAAAAACGGTAGTACGTACAAGTTTCAAATTTAATCAGATTATTGTACACATTCTAACTAATGTTAAACAACAAATAATAATAATAACTTTATTGTCTTGGAAAAGTGGCAGGCCGCTTGTGTGGGACGCGACGTGTGCTGATACACTCGCCCCGTCCCACCTACAAGCGACCTCGGCCAAGGCTGGTTTGGCTGCGGAGTCTTTGGAGAACATAAAACGGCGCAAGTACGCAGCCTTAGGCGAGGGCTACATATTTGCGTCGTTCGGTGTCGAAACCCTGGGGCCGTGGGGTCCGAGCGCGCGGCGTCTGTTCAAAGAACTGTCGGCGCGTTTGGTCGTCGCCTCTGGTGACCCAAGGGCTGGGGCTTACCTCGGCCAGAGGATCATTCTGGCGATCCAAAGGGGTAATGCTGCTAGTCTCTTGGGCTCCCTACCCGACGGCAATGGTTTAGAAAATATTTTTTATTTAGTTTAATGTTTCAGGGCGTGTTTATTTATTTGATATTATTAGATTTATTTTAGATTTTATTTCTAAGATAGGTTATATGTTTATATAATGAGTATTGTTAAAATTTATAAATTACTTCACAAATAATATAAACTAGTGTTCCGTACTCAGCGGGAGCCTAATTGTTTGTCAGGCGCTACCATTTTAGCTGCTCGTTTTGTGTCGCCTTGATCTTGCTACGACATCTATATTATTGTTATTTCCCATACCTCTATTATGTGGTGGTACGGAACCCTTTGTGCGCAAGTTCGACTCTGACTTTGCCAAATCATTTAAGCCTATAGAGCCCTAGAATCTTGCGATAGTCACCGGACCGTACTGTTAAAGCTCTGCGGAATTTGAACCCCGAAAACCTAATACTACGTTGTATACCACAGACAGTCATGTCATGACCCTTTGTTAATAGCGCTCGTATTTATTTCTGGAGTCCACAATTTGCATAATTGGGTTCTGTCCGGTAGAAACTCTTTTTAGAATTACCTTTTTGTAACGTTTCTTGTTCAGGCTGCATTACTTCACTGGAAAATTACAGCTTTTATCTAATTTATTCGGATTTTCTTATACAACTTGAAGATGATAAGTCCTATGTAATAACATCAAAATATTAAAACTAATTTATACTTGTTAAGAAAGATCACGCTACCGGTTTCATCGATTTATCGACATCTCCAGGCGAAAACAATTAGAAAAACAATAAATACATAAATTTTATTGTCTTTACATGTTCGATGACCAAAAAACATAAAAAAACTTCTGCAAAATTTATGTTTTTAATGTTTTTCGACTTGTTTTAACCTGAAGATGTCGATAAATCGATGAAACCGGTAGGGTGATCGTTTTTAACAAGTATATATTAGTAGAACAACGTACAAGTAGTTTTAACATTTTTCTATTATTTTTAAAATGTTCCATCAAGAAGTGACAACATACAGCATCAAGTCCTATGTAGTTACAATAAATAGAAAAAATATTTGACGTAAAAAGCAGCGGGTTGTGTCAGAGCCACAATCGTAAATTATGAAAATGGATACTTCTAATGCCGCCTCTTTACTCAACCAGAGAGGAAGAAATCCAAAATATATAAAGACCCGGACCTGGACTCAACAGGCAGCACTGACATACATTACACATCCTACTGACAAACCAGACCACTCAACATTTCAAGTAATTTAACAACAACATCACACCGAAATTACACAAACAAAGCCACCTATCTAGCCTACTATCACCAATATATATTATGCAAGAAGAGCAGTAATTAAAACATTAGAAAGACCGCTACAGAAATCATCCGATAAATGAAACTTATTTATTTAGAAAAAGTTTACAAATCTCTCAACAAGTGTCACTTTTACAATTTTTTTTACTTTTTTACTTTTTTATTTTTTATTTATCTACTTGTCAGTATGATGGTCTATTCGACTGATGACGGCCCCATACAGTGGGCCGAAGTATATCGAATATAATAAAATAAATGTTATTTTCTTCATACTTATTGCTAAAATAAATATAAATGCTCAAGAAGAGTTAAATATATATTTATTCAAAATATATAAAGGTCACTTTAAAAAAAATGTATTATTCTGATAAAATAACTAATTATTGTAACTTATCTGTACTAATAATAGAGTAGTAAAAAAGTCGTGTCTGTACATTGAATATTTTAAATTTTCTTTTAATGGAATAGGTTATTATATTAATATTGTAGAACGACTCAATGAATTTGGATGCTTTTTTTACTATCATCGTAGTGACCAGGGTCATCACAGGCTATATCGGGTGTTCATAAAATAATGGCCAAGCCGAAAACGGGGCAGAAAAACGCTATTTATAAAGGCTAGTAATCTATAATCAGAAATGAAATCATATACGAAAGGTTGGTAACATATAATCTGATTATCCCTTTTTAAAAAAACGTTGTTGCCGAAGTGACGTAGAGGTTTTGAACATGCCCCGAGATGCGAACAAGTAGTATCCACCTCAAAATGTCGTTACAGCATACTTCCCCGTCGCTGGAACAGTCAAAACCTCTCTTTTCACCGAAAATTTCTACGTCTCAACGTTAAAAGGGTTGAGGCCTTACAACCGTATGTACACGATATTTATGGCATGCAGGTTTATCTCAAAGTGTTTCCTTCACCGTTCATTAATTAGTATTTACACAAATACTAGGAGTATTCACATAAATTCCAAATAAAAAACATTTTTCATGCTCGAGAAGCTTCATGAAGAGGTTTCATTCGAACTCGGGCCTCAAGTAGTCTCAACATTGGGAGTCCCGTAACCTGCCGCCGACTGACCTACTCCTTCTTTCTACGCCGGAAAATGATGCGATAAAAAGCCTAAAATGCGCTCCCGAGCACTCTTAAGCGGCGGAGCTTGCGTATCAGTGGTACAGTTAAATTACCTAGAGAATTATTTTAAAAATTTCAATGCATAATGTGAGTAAATAAACAAACGTAGTTAAAGAAATCAACAAACAATAAATAGTCCAAATGAACTTTAGACTTCTTTTTCTCTGCACGCAATTTGCCAACCTGACGGAAATAAACTGCGTTCAGTTTGATACGTTCGTAGGCTGCGTTCAGTTTGATCGTAAAGTGACACCCACCTCACATACCTTGATACTGTCCTGCTGTCAGCAATGGTAGGCGGTGTCGTCCAATGATCAATCTGAATGCAGCATACAAACGCCTCAAACTGAACGCAATTTATTTCCTTCAAGTTCATCTATGGTACACAAGAAAACACCATCATATTTTTCTTTATTAATTGAAAAATAAATAAAAGTAAAGCGCTAGTGCAGTAAAAATGACTTTGCCAACAGTTTTGACGCATTAAAATAGTAGTTTATGCTACAAGTGCGTAAAGGGGGCAATTGCTTACGAGAAACGATTTGAAACACGAGCGATAAGCGAGTCACGAGTAAGTTATTGCCCTTACGCACGTGTATCATACTACGTTTTTAAATGCATAGTATGAGTAAATAAATTAAAAAGAGTGTTGTTAACTCAGAAGTATAACTAAAGCTATTCTTCTAAGGCTGTTAACAAGGAAGATCGATCGATAACATTGTATTTTTTTTTAATAATGCACAGAGAATTCAAGTGGCCAGTATCATTTTGCGAACTCGCACATTAAAACTTTTTGTCTTTTAGTATGATAATAAAAAAGTTTTTATTCATATAACGGTTAAATAAGGTTACCTACCAAGAAGTTTATTTTAACCAGATTCCAGTATCCTTCTTGTTACCCTTGGAGGAGAAAACCAACTGGAGTGGAGCCGCGCACTAATTTCTATGCAAAAAAGTCTGTCATTTTTGGTGGGGACGAGGCAGCGTCGCGATGCACGTACACTACAAAATACTCAAACACTAGCTTAAACTATACGCACACAATTACATTCACACACAGGGACATCTATCGTTTTTATATAACCGGTATGCCCGCCGGGCTTATACCTTGGCAGAGGGGTTCGCCTGTTGGTAGCCTGTCCAGTTTGTTTGTTCGTCCGAGTTGTTACCTATATAAAGTGACTTTAATTTATGCAGCCAAACTGATACTGGAGGTTTGGTAAGTGATCTGTAATGACAGTAATACGGATCGATAACACTTATTTTAAATTTCGCAATATAAAATCCTGACGTCCCATAGTAATTGACTCGTCGGGGCTGGGCTTGCGTTTGTAAGGAACACGAAAAGAATAATTTACGATATTTTCAAAAATGGTCATTGAACCTTGTTACTGAGCTTACCGAGTCTTCAGTAAGAATTTGCTATCAAAAGAAATTATAAAGTAAAACCTGGCGAGAATTGGTTGATCAAGTTTCATCGGAATTTTCAATTTGTAAAGTTTTACTTACTCAAAATGTCGTCTAAACAGTTTTCATTCATTTCATCAAATAGAACGCAGCCTATGAACGGATCAAACTGAAACCAGCGTATTTCTGTCAAGTCTATCTATGGTACACGAGATGAGACTGGCAACCGTTTTCGATAAATTAAAAAATACAACACACCTCCGACGTGGCTGTATGAGCTAAGTTCCATTTGCGTAACCACTATGTGGGGAAACAAAACTAAAAAAATAAATTAAGAAATAAAACACTCGTGCGGTAAAGTTGGCTTTGACAACAGATTAGACGCATATAAAACAGAACTTCACAAGCACGTGCATTGAAAAGTTGCACGTTACGTGCACTTGAAAAAAGAATTACTAATCTGTTTTAGTTGCGGTCTAAAAAAGTGAAAGCTAGAAGTACCATGAAAGGGATGAATCACTGCATGAAATGTGTAAAACCTAGGACCAATCCGGTTTATTTGGGAAAAAACTAACGCATTATTCCACATTGAACGGGAGTGAAAAATTTCTATCATTTTTTACTTGCAATTTTACAGAGCGCGTGCTCTAGCATTCGAATTCATTAAGTAGTGTCCACGAAAATGGACTATCCGCCACTTTGTTGGTATGCAGATCCAATCATGATATGAGCCGAAGCAAAAAGGACAATTTTTCAATTTACATAGGTAATCGTTTAAACAGACTACGATAGCTCTTCAAATGACAATGACGGTGGCCGTTGTTTTTAGGGTTCCGTACCCGAAGGGTGCCAAACGGGACTCTATTATTAAGCCTCTACTGTATGTTTGTCTGTCTGTCCGTCCCTATGTCACAGTGATCTACAGCTTCAAACGTAATAGGTAACCAGTTGAAATTTTCAGAAAATACGTGTTACTATAGCCTCTACCTCGACAAATGACAAAAATTTAATAAATTTATACCCAAGGGGTTCCCCGTACAATTAACCTCGTATTAACCATAGTGCCATCTGAGATGACTACCGAGCTTCATTTATTAGATGATAGATGGCGCTAACAATAACAGTATCTTGTCAACCTTTGTGTGCAGAGGTTCATGGGTGAGCTGATAGCTTGCGCTAATAGTAGCTTGTCAACCTTTTGTACCATAATGTTTTTAGGGTTCCGTACCCGTAACATGTGGTGGTACGGTACCCTTTGTGGGCGAGTCCGACTTCCACTTGGCCAAATTATTTTTATTCAATTTGTAGTGAATTGACATAATAAATGTGGGGTTGGACAGTTGCAAATAAAGTTTATAATGTTCTTATTCTATTATATGATAGGAGCCCATGGCTTCTCTTGCGCTGAAAGAGTAACAAACTTAAACAGCCTGTTTGACAAAACTTTTTTCTCGGTGCCGGATTAAGCCAGCGCGGGTCCCGTAGCAAAAGCGAACGAGGAGCCCTTTGCACAGAATTAATAGTAGTACCTACTACTTCATTCTTTTTGAGACATAATAATATGTTATCTAGAAGTCAGCGCATTGTCTACGATATAGCAACACAAAAACCATTATGAGAGCATCGACTTCTAGAGAACTTAAATTGTCGGTACCATCGATCACTCAGTGTATAATTATTTTTAACTTTTTAAAGTACACCCATCGAGTAATTGCGCTCCTGGCATGGTCGATGTAACTTTGAAGTAGAGACCAATTTACGACTAAAAAAATAATCGTTTGTGTACACTACTTAGGTGAGCTTTATCGCCGTACTTGGGGCACAAAATGGTCCCCGCCTTCCGAAGCACGCAAACCGGACGCAAATGTGGCCCTACGAGATTACAATTTGCGACCTACGATAGAGGCTGCTTGATACAATTAAAACCTACGACATACTAGCTGGTTGCCGGGAGTCTCAACTAATTCGCAACTTTGTCATGGACCGCTCAGAGTCAGAGGCATATAGAACATTCAAACTTAGGTACAACTGTGCGCAACTAGGAAGTTTCAATTTGGTGTCTTGGTACATGTTTGTCTTGTGCTCATACTCATTCTCTTTACTAAGTAGTAACTAGCTTTTTAAATAGTAACTAGCTATTTTAATTCTTGACAAAATTAGGATAATATGGCGTTTAACCAGTTAAGTAAAAGTTGTATATCAGCTGTTATTTCTGTTTTGAGATTTGATGTGCAATTACTAGTTAAGGCGAGGAATTGGTAAACTTTTAATCTCAAATCGGCACCTTAGGTGAGCAGACTGAGGGGGACTTACTCCATACAAATATGTATATGCTCGCGAACTACCTTAATGCCGTAAGATCGTATGCGCCAAAACAGTATTTCTCGTTTAAATTAAAGACTATCGCTAATCTTACAAAATCCAATTACCATTTTGAAGTGTCTACTTTAATATATGTACAGAAAGTTTTGAGGCTTAAATCGGTCGCGTGTCCCTGTAAAATAAAAATCTCTGAATCTAAAGAGCAGTTTTTGTAATTTTTTCTCTGCTGTAAAAGTTAACCAATCAAAAATAGCAATTAATAAAATTTATTCAAAGACACGATAGATGAAATACATAAATATCAGTTCCAAATGTTTTGTAATGACTGATAAAAAGTATATCCGCGTCGCCAACATTTTCAACACGTCCTCATGAGATATCACATGCATAATGCATCGTCAGCAAAGACCTTTTAGGTAGGTCACTGACCTGTAACAGATATGATAGATTAGCTAAAGGCAGAACCTTGTAGAACTCCAATATCTACAGAACCATGACCTTACGCGGCCGTTGTCAAGAGCTACAACTTGATGTCGGTTTTGTAAAAATTGTTTTATAAGTTTTAGTGGAGATCCGCATAAACACGAGTGTTCTAAGGCTTCATGATTACAGAGATCAAAAGGGCGTGACATATCGCTAAGAATTTTATTCGTTTCTAGAAAGTTATACTTGTGCGTTTTGTTATGCCTTTTTCGTAGAGTTTTGCTACAGTGGGAATAGCAGCTATAGAAAATCCAAATAATATTGCGCATAGAAAAGCTAAAGAATATTATTAACTATTACTGCGTTGAGAAATTACACTCATCTCTTAGAAGTACGGTTTACTTTCAAAATGTTTAGTTCATAAATGTTAGTTTTCTATGAACAAAAAGAGTAAGTACTACGTGGCCAACGAATAATAACTACTTATAAAAAACGACACTCTACTCACCCGGCAGTCTAACGCTGCGCTGTCGCTTGGATATTAAAACTAAAGTTGGGAATACGCCTTCGATCATCAATATAGGTATAATACAACAAAATGACGGGTCAAGAATAAAAACAAAGCGATATGTTGGCACCGGTTGTCGTATAGATGTTTATAGTTATATCTCAATCTACTATTTACGCGAAAACGTGCTAAACTTTTTGTAAATTCAACTTATTGATTGCATATAAGGTGCTATAAAAATATCTGCAACGGCTGCAATGGGAGAGTGTATTGTGTATATAGATTACAATAGTAACTATATTTTATTGATCTAAAGTCATAAATTTTTTCATACAAAAAAATGTGCGTATAAGTTAGAATTGATTTACTTGCATGAAACCGTCCCGTAGTAACAAAAAACAGTTGGAAAGAGATTTTCATTGATGAAACGACACATCGCTCGTAATTTGTGAATCACCTTACGCGGAATAAAGGAAATATTTATTTATTTACTTTATTTTCTCAAACTTATATAACTATTCCGGGGTACAAAATTTCTTCACCATTGTAATCTACATACACAATACTATCTCCCATTGCAGCCGTGGCAGATATTTTTAGAGCACCTTATATTGTATATTGATGATCGAAGGAGTACGCACTGTTTGGCCAAAGAATACTATATCCCAGTAAATAAGCCGGGAAAAAGTGTCAAATGTGGAAAAGTGTCGGAATAGCAACAATTTAGAAAATTCTTTCTTTCCTGTGTTCTTCTTTCTTCTCTGTAGAACATGGAACATTCATTCATATTAACCTTTGCATTGCCTCCGAAAATGAGAAAGTTAGAGGGTTTAAATCCCCCCAAAGTGTTCCAAAAAGTAGCTGTCGTAAAAGATATATCAAATTGTTACTTCGCCTTCTAAATTGATTTTCAGGGGTTTTTGGATTGTTTATCATGAATCTGAGGTCCTAATTGAGAAAATCCATATTCCACTTTTTCGGCCAGAATTTTAAATTATTAATATTTTGCTGCGTAAATGTTACGTCTAAATTAAAGAGTTCCATTTGCTGCTCTGGAATTTGCACCATTTTTCGCGTCGAAATTCACTTTAAAGAAAAAGATTAAAGAATCGACATTAACCTCTCCCCGCTAGTTTAACGTCGCCCGCAACTGAGAAGTACAACTAGGAGTATAAGCGATTCAAAGTAAAAATGTTTGTATGCAGTAGATCGAATTAAATGAACACTTGGTAAGAAAAGTAAAGTTTTAGTAAAGTGACAGTAGAATTTAATTTCACAAGAATCCCCGAAAAACATTGGATAATTATTGAGTAAATAATGTATCCAACTTAATTAGACTATGGGTAGTTCGCCATATTCTTGTGATGAGGTGTCTAATTATTTTGGATATATTAAAATAAAATTACACATTTTTGGGTGGTACCAGGGAGTCCCCTTCTTCCCCCTACCCAAATTCTGATGTCTGGTTTTACTCCACTACTCTCGTTCTATTTTTTACAATATGAGTGCAATGAAAGAATACTGAATACTGAAATTATCCAGCTTAATGAGAACCATAGCTAGGAACATTTTTGCTTAGGTCAGAGGTCAGATTATATTGGCCTCTTGTAAAAAAATATATACGCACTTCTGCTTGCTCAGAGTGTAAGCGATATTACTATTTTCTTGCCTTTTTATCAGTGTATCTTTAATTCGACCTTAAATCTTTTATTTACAGGACTAGGTATGCGTGCACTATACTTGGCTGCCAGTCGTTCACTAGCTACGTGTACGCACACACACTAACGTGTACGCACACACACACATTATCAGGTATATAAATCTATTTGATTGTACTGAGTACTACTGAGTGGCTGTGGTCTCAATGTCAATACAAGCAAATAGATTTATGTAGGTACAGTATTGAAATTCAGTATTGTCGAAGTCCTTCAGTTGATTAGGGACAACCGAACTTTAATAGTATTTACGAAATTCGTATCTTAGTACCAAGCTAGTTTATAAATATGGCATACAGGGTGTAAACGTAATGAGCTGCTAAACTTAAATCACAGATCATTTATTAATGAGTTCAAGTTTTATGACATTTGAAATTGGGCGAACAAAAATCAAATCCTCAACTAGCTTTTGCCCGCGACTCCGCCCACGTGTTATTCGGTTTAACGACATGCTTTTTTCCGGGATAAAAAGTAGCCTATGTGTTAAATTAGGGTATAAGCTATATCCATTCTAAATTTCATCCAAATCTGTTCAGCTGTTTCAGCGTGAAAGAGTAACAAATACACACACACACACACACACACACTCACACACACACACACACACACACACAAACACACACACACACACGAACTTTCGCATTTATAATATTAGAGTGATGACAAACGTTCATTACCGATATCAATAGTCATGAAACTACTCGTATATTTGTTTAGTGGATAAATATTCCCATTTTACCGGCTTTCTTTTTGTCACTTTGATGTTGTTAAGATTCCGTACCCGTATATTGTGGTACACTTGGCCCAATTATTTTATGTTCCGCTAAATTTGCCGATGCGTATACTAGGTGAAATTAAACGACCAAATTCATACTAGAGACTCGGTTAGTCATCAGGAACAAGCTTTAATGACCCTCCAGGTGAAATTTGTTTTTTTTTGTCCCTTAATGCCTGCACTAGGAATTGTACTTATACTAGCCCAACTAGAAAATTTTTCAAAATTGGCCAAAAGGATTACTGAACCTAGTTCTTGATCACTAACCGAGTCTCTAGTATGAATTTGTTCGGTTGATTTAATTCCACCCTTATTAGGGTTTTATAGCGCGTCACGGCATCACGTCACGTATACTTTTTTGAGATTATTTCCGAAACTTATAAGTTCAGTAAGAAAGTATGTTAGTTGTTTTATACATAAACCTTTACAAAAAATTCAACACGACGCGTATCAAACGTAAGAATGACTGTGTTAACTTACTCGTATCTCACAGTGTCTAATAATGCGGTACACTATCGGGAACTTAATTGTTACACATCTACCAAAATATTCCCTTTTAATATTCAATATACATTTATTCAAGTTTCATTTAAACAAATAATAAAGTAGTAAAAGAGTCGTGCCTCTACATTAAATAGTTTTTTCACTTCTCATGCTCTTACTGTTCTTGTTTATGCTAGGTGTAAGCGGACTAAAACTACTTTTTATGATCAAGTGTTTACTTCTTCTTAGACTATGGCAATAGGCCTTACAGCCAAATACACAGTCATTTCATTGACGAACTTTTTTAAACTCAATAGTGTTCGCGCTAAGATTCTATCATTTTAGCGCGAACTGACAGGACAGCGATGAACACGGACTCTTCAGACGATCCTCAGAAGGATATACAGTGACTTAAACAAATATGAGATAAAATAAATAAACCTCAGACATGCATGTCTAATTATTTATTTACGTTATTTAGACATGGCTGTGTGGGCTAAGTTACCTTTGCCTATCCAATCGGTGGCAGAATTAAAAAAAAGTAGTGGCGGGCTTTCCCGCTATTGTTTTTTCTCAGCAGTACATATATAGTTTTTTGATTATTTAAATTTGCAATAAATATTACTGAAAGTTAAATATGTCATCAAGTGATGATGAAATAATACTTACTCCTAACATATTATTGGAAAGAAACGCGAAGAAAGTTGTTCAGCAGATTTTGCCGCCAAAATCTAAGCAAATATATCTTAAAAGTTGTGAGAATTTCATGTATTAGAAGCGGAAAACAAGAAAAAAAAAGTTTACTATCATTTCCTCGCAATCGAAGTGAAAAGCAGAGTGTTGAACTCGGCTACAAACGAGCCATATTACCCCGAACTATAGCTGACTTCGCCAAGGCCCAGGCAGCTAAACATCTCGGTAATATGGCTCGTTTTATGCACACGTATAACAATCTACTATTTATTTTACTTGTTTTAAATCTCAAATGAATCCCCGAGGGGGTGTCAGAGATGTGTCGGGTGTGAACCGTGAAATGCAAGTCACAGTCCACACTCACCACACCCGCGTTTCACCGACGATTATTACGTTCCAACGTGATGGAAGGTGAGCCATTTTTAGGGCATGCAGGTTTCCTCGCGATTTTTTCCTCCACCTTCAGCAAGTGGTAATTATTAAATACTCTGCACATAAATTCCGAAAAACTCATTGGTGCATGCCCGGCGAGGGATCGAACCTGGATCTCAAAGATTGAGAGGCCTACGTTCTTCCCCCTGAGCTACCGTGGGTTTCAAATGAAATGGCTTATTATTACTGGTATTGTACTGAAGCCAAAACTAACATTTTTAGAATTTTTGTCGGTCTATCTGCACGTTTCGTTTTAATTTGAGAACCATTCAATGGATTTGGATGTGTTTTTTTTATTTATTATCATCGTTGTGACACTGGTTAACATAGGCTAAAGAGGTGTTCATAAAATAACGCCCAAGCCGAAAACAGGCAGAGATTTAATAAACGCGGGCGTAGCCGCGAGCAAAAGGTGAGTTTAAAATAAGTCTATTGAAAAATTTACAAGAAAATGCTACGAGATAAAATGATAATAAGTGCTACGAACATTTGTGATGCTACAACAACCTCACCGTTGGAGACTAGTTGGCTAACTTTAAAACATATTGAACTATCGGGCAAAATGGTTCGGTTATACTTTTTAAATGGATGTAGAAGCAAAGGGGGCGTGTCAGGATCGTAGCAGATGGAAATCTGTAGACTCTGCCTCCCCCTTTAGGAGATAGGCGAGAGTATATACTTTATAAATAAGGAGGAAAAGTTGTCCCAATGGAAGTTTCTCCAACAGTACATAATAATAGTACCTACCGTCTAGTGGCGATGCTAACGGCCGAACTGGGCCGTTATTAGCGCGAGCGCAACGACAAATTATTACCCAGCTAAACGAACACAACGCGTGCCAAAAACACTAGTTTAGGTTGTTTAGTACTGCTTGTATTATGAAGTTACCCGACCGACAGGTATATTCCTTTTTGATAACTACTCATAATTAACAGAATGATATAAAATCATTACAAGCAAATGAATTTTGCTCAAATTATTGCGGTAGGCTCCTGATATGTTTTTTAAACACCCTATGCATATGCGTAAGTAAGTAGGGGCCAAGAAGTTGCTTTATCCAATTTAATTAAGGCGTTATTTTTTTGGTTTGTATTGTGATCTACTTGTATGTAAGGTTGTCTCTATTAATCTAATTCCATCCATCTATCCATCAGCCTGTTTCGTCTACTGCTGGACATAGGCCTTTCCAAGATTTTGCCACATTTTTGGAAGAAATGCCCATACTCACACGCGCTGGGCAGGCGGGTTGGTGAATGGCGAAACCCTTGCACCAGTGACTCCTCTACCCGTCACCAGTCTGTTTTATGTAATGCCCGGCAATTTAGGATAGATATACCGCCATCTATCGGTCCCAGGCAATGGTGGGCCGCCTGGTTTTGCCTGAGAGCTGTTTTCTTACTCTCCCCCGAATAACTTCGGGTGGTTTGCGAGTAAGATGATGGTACCTCCACAATCGAGCCCGGTACCTGCTCTACCACCTAGTTTATCTTATGACGATCACATGACCGACAACAGACACTTGTTGATGGTTTCCTAAGTCGGAGTTGGGGCCGGGCCCCCAGCTACAAATCCTAGTTGCGTCGATGACCCTATGGATTGAAAGCGTCAATAAGACCTGGGATGAAGATCGATTGCCCTGAAGGGAGAATAAAAGCCGGCGAGCCGTTATTCAGTCAGTCCAGTCCCTAGATTCTAGGGACTTCCACAACAGCCAGAAAAAACTTACCCGGTACGGCTTCTCATGCCGGAGCACGACGAGTCACTTGGCGGCTCGATTTCGTCATGAGGGTGATGAAAAGCCGCGGCCGATGCCTACTCGTACCATTGAACAGTTGAAGTGCAGAAATGTGTCACTTAGTTGTATCTCTGTGTAACTGTCCAAGGCTCAGATCCAAGGTGAGGCTTCTCTCATGCATCCTAACCTAAGCAGTGATCTAATCGATCACGCACCGTCTGTACCACAGACCATCAAGACTCCTCCACCTCAAGCTCTCGATGGTTTGGAATCTATCTACGTATACACTAATGATCTCACTAATATTATAAATGCGAAAGTTTGTGTGTGTGTGCGTCTGTATGTTTGTTACTCTTTCACGCTGAAACTTCTAAACGGATTTAGATGAAATTAAGAATGGCTTAATATAGCTTATACCCTAACTGAACAAATAGAATACTTTTTATCCCGAAAAAAAGCATGTCGTTAAACCGAATAACACGTGGGCGGAGCCGCGGGCAAAAGCTAGTTAAATATAAAAATAATAAAGTAGGTAGGTAGGTAGTAAGAAAGCTGTGTCTTTACTTTGAATGCTTCTGCGTTTTTTTTTTATGAAGTGGGTTATTAGTATCGTACTTAGGCCAAAACAACAATTTTTATAATTTTTGTGTGTTACCTATAGGTTGGGGAAAAACTCTTTTCGCAAATAGTACGTATGAACTTATAATAAAATCTCTTTGGCTATACCATTTGTATCTGGCTGGTTTTGGTATTATTAAAAAGTTTAAATTTTAAAAAAGATTATTCCAAATTCAAATTAAGTAAAATGTGTGATTTTCATTTGTTTTTCTTACTGTTAAGATGAGTGAATCTAATGAACAAATTCGATACATTTTAATATTTTACTACAAAAAAGGTAAAAATGCAACGCAAGCCGCGAAAAAAATTTGTGATGTTTATGGATCTAGTGCAGTGTCTGTGAGAGTAGCACAAATTTGGTTTCAGCGTTTTCAATCCGGAAATTTTGATGTCAAAGATGCACCTCGCTCTAGGCGCCCTGATGCCATTTTTGAAAAAGTGGAGCAAGATCGGCATATCAGTAGTTACGATGTAGCTGAAGAACTGGGGATTGACAACAAAACAGTTTTGGCGCATTTGAAAAAAGCTGGGTACACAAAAAAGCTCGATATTATAAAGCTTCAGAATTCTTTAGGCAGTGTCAGGTTAACATCACGAGAGGACTGCCAAAACCACTTTTCGCGGTTTTTCGATCAGAAGCCCCAGAATTTCTATAGCAATGGGATCATGTCAGAAGATGGCAGAAAGTTATCGAACAAAATGGCACATACATACTTTAGTTAAATGTAAATAAACTTTATTAAAAAATATTTTGAATTTTCATATAAAATGAGAAGAAACTTTTTCTCTAACCTTAATATATCTGTCTGTCTGTATGTATGTTGTTCCGTTTTAACTCGAAAACGACTCCACGGATTTGAATGCGTTTTTTTTTATTATCATTGTAGTGACAGTGGTCATCACATAGGCTATAAGGAGTGTTCATAAAATATCGCCCAACCCGAAAACGGGGCAAAGATT
Source organism: Ypsolopha scabrella (assembly GCA_910592155.1). Lineage (NCBI taxonomy): Eukaryota > Metazoa > Arthropoda > Insecta > Lepidoptera > Ypsolophidae > Ypsolopha > Ypsolopha scabrella. Next base: position 10,094,245 of record OU342969.1, read on the forward strand.
GAATAAACGCTTTTAATACGAAAACCACTCAATGGATTTGGATGCCGTTTTTTTTTATTATCATCGTTGTGACCTTGGTCAACACATGGACTATAAGGGCTGTTCGTAAAATAACGCCCAAGCCGAAAAATGCGGATGGAAATTTAATAAAGGCTAGTACTAAAATAAAGTCAATTTATCCAAAAAACATATTTCACGTCACGCTATATCACGATGTTCTCCACGCAATAAAGTAAAGATTTTGGAGTGACACCGTCTTTTACGTTCCAGTGCAAAATGTTTTGAGGGCACAACTGACGATAGTAATCGGGACGAAAGGTATCCGACCCATGTAAACTGGACTCTTTTTGTGCCCATACATGACTAGACCGAGAGGTGATCATGTATTTTCTGCTATAAATAAATAGTTTAGGGTTTTAGCAAACATTCTCATAAGACCTAGCCCACCAGCCAATAATACCAACTCATAAAGTTGTAAGCTGGCAAGTTTGCCAATATACCGATTTGGCAATGTTGTATATTAAATTATGTACTGGCACGTATGGACGAAGTAATGATTGATTAGGATCGGTCTGTTGTATTGGTATAATCAGGCGTCAAAGAGAGTTGGGGGATATTTTCGGTTGCTCCTAACCGATCCTGTATTTTTTATACGTACGGTATTTCACAGCAATAAGCAGTATCGGGAGTTATTACTTTTAAATTAAAAGGATCTAAGAGTGTTGGACGGAGAGAGTTTTGGAGAAGAAGTTATGCAGTAGTACCTAATAATTGTATTACTAAGTATTTCATTTTTATTTTATAAAATGTACAAGGTCCTACAATAATAAGTGAAAATAATTCTAAGGTAGATTATGCATTATTAACTGACGACAATATAAGAAGAAAAAAAATCTGCTCGAACAATTTTTTCACTTCCCGCCAGTACGAAGTGGTTGAATCACCTGACAAAATTTCTTTGGAAAGGTGAAAAAATAGTAGATTGTTGTACGAGTGCATAAAACGAGCCATATTACCGAGGTGCTATATTATTTCTTTTCCGCTTCTGCAATAGATGAAATTCTCATAACCTTTGAGATATATTTGCTTAGATTTTGGCGGCGAAATCTGCTGAACAACTTTCTTTGCGTTTCTTCCCATTAATGTGCTAGGAGTAAGTTTTATTTCATCATCACTTGATGACATATTTAACTTTCAGTAATATTTATTGCAAATTTAAATAATCAAACAACTAAATATGTACCTACTGCTGAGAAAAAACAACTGTTCTTTCCCGCCACTACTTTTTTTTTAAATTCTGCCACCGATTGGGAAGGCAAAGGTAGAACTTAGCCCACACAGCCATGTCTAAATAACGTAAATAAATAATTAGACATGCATGTCTGAGGTTTATTTATTATACATCATATTTTTTTAAGTCACACCCCGTCTGAGTAGTCTGTGTTCATCGCTGTCCTGTCAGTTCGCTCTGACATGATAGAATCTTAGTGCGAACACTATTGAGTTTGAAAAAGTTTGTCAATGAAGTTGTACTGTGTATTTGGCTGTAAGGCCTTTGCCATAGTCTTAGAAGAGGTAAAAACTTTTATGCACTAGAACATAAAAAGTTGTTTTAGTCCGCTTCCATCTATCCATCAGCCTGTTTCGTCCACTGCTGGACATAGGCCTTTCCAGGATTTCGTCACTCTTGGCGGTCCTCCTGGATGAAATGCCCATACTCACACACGCTCGGCAGGCGGGTTGGTGAGTGCGGTACCGTAACCCTTTCACCAGGGACGCCGCAGCCCATCACCAGTCTGATTTATATAAGGCCCGGCAATTGGGGATGGATATACCGCCATCCATCGGTCCCAGGCAATGGTGGGCTGCCTGGTTTTTTTGCCTGAGAGCTGTCCTCTTACTCTCCCCGAATAACTTCGGGAGGATTTCCGAGTAAGATGGTGGTACCTCCACAGTCGAGCCCGGCATTAGCTCTACCACCTATTAGTCCTCTTACACCTAGCATAAACAAGATTTTTAAGAGCATGAGAAGTGAAAATGTATTTTTCGGTGGAAAGTGGTATATTAGGGGTACTATATCATCTCTTGAATTTTGTTCACTTTGAATTGTGAATTCTGATGAAAGCTTGGGAGTGGAGTGACTATCAAGGACTGCCCTATGCCCATATATATTGGTCCATGGCGTGAGTACGTTGGAGTGGGGGGATCTTATATATAAAACAAAAAGGAAAAACAAACTCAAGATATATTTCAGGCAATACTGGGCCCGGCATCAGTTGAGGAATATGTCAATACAAAACAATTATAAAATTATATTAAAAATAATAAAAATTGTGTTGTTTACTATGTCCAAGGAACTGCACCACACGTAAAAGAAAAAAAAACTACGGATATGAACAATTTATTCCGATCTAGAGTTCTTCGAGACTCTTTGATGGGTTGCTGAACTAAAAGGCTCTTAAAAAAAATTATGTGTATACATAATAGTAGTTTATGAAACTGGTACATAAAAAGGTTATTAAAAACACGAGTGTCAGTTTAAAAAACGAGCCGAAGGCGAGTTTTTTATTAGTACACGAGTATTTTAATACCTAATTATGTATAGTTTCATACACTACTTTATCTAAACCATAGACTAAATAATACAAGGGTCTATGTCTAATCTCATGCCTAACAACCTGTTTACATAATCTTGATAAAATTTGTCGTTAGCCGTTTTTTATTTTTCTTGTTAAAGCTCGTTCTAAAAGTGCTCGTAATTTTCGTCGTTATTTCCAGAATATCAGGTGGAGTCAAATTATCATCACCATCCCTGCTGTTAGTAATTTTAGGGCAAAATAATACTTTTGATTTGACCCATAACACCACAGTAAATAGTGATTTCCACGTAAGCTATGGCGCCAAAATCCAACAATCCACCACTCATGTATACGCGTTGCGTGCGCCGGCAACCATAGACAATGCAGGCCAAAATAAAATGAAATTGTGATCTCCTTTGTCACGCCGCAATATTATTTAGTACGTGTTAGAAAATAATGTATAATAAACTCATTGGTATTTGATATAAGACCTCTGCCATTGCTGTATGGGCTAAGTTCCCTTTGCCTTCCTAGTTAGTATCACATGTACTGTTATCTCAGAAAAAGTTTTTGTATAGCATTATGTAGTTCGGAGACCTGTACTATAATTTAACTTTTTTGTGTATTAGAGAAGTTCATGAAAAAAAAAATTCATTATACCAGTAGTTTTGAGTTCGTAATGAGGGTTTTACGATATGAGGTTAGATAAAAGTATTTTTATAGCTTTGTATTATTTTTTATTTCTTACACAAACAAGACGACATATTATGCCATTGTAATTATTAAATTTGAATATGCACCAAACTACCGAACAATAAATACTGAATACAGACTGTAATAATAATTGTTAGAATCAATTATTTAATAATAAATTAAAAGCCAGCCTTCAGACATCCGACACAAAATAATAAATTCCGTCGAGTAAATAGACTTAGGTACAAATAGAAGTGACCCGCCCTATAACCTTTGACGAATCCAATTACTGCACGTGATATTTACCTTCACTGATGATACCCTTATTCCGATACATATAGAGTTCAATATTCGATTGTTTTGTGTGTTTACTGAAGGAGCAATCTGGTTAACTTCTTAGGATCATGACATGACCAAAGATTAAATGGAATTGGCCATGGGCAATTGGAACAAAGGTATGCTGATTAAAAAACCGTTTAGATTGAAATCATTTATGAGTTACATGAATTTAGACATTTTTATTTTCCAAGCATTGTCTTATAACGGTTTTTCATAGGGTCCGCTAAAAAAGAAACCCCTTTATCACAGCTCTGGGCGATTATTCTCATACGTGCGAAAAAATTGCTCAGGCAAATTTCGAATGATTTTAAAAGGGAATTTCTATGGATGTGCATTGATTTTTTTAATGAAAACCTTTTAATAAGCATCCTTTACATTTCATAGTTTTATTTAATGAGGCTAAGTCACTCCACATTGGCATTTACAATACGGAAACAAAAGTTGAACGACTAATATTGCGAGTGAAAAATAATGCCAGAATAGGCATCCAAGTGTTTATTCGTTAATTTGGCTTTGTTTGTCTTTCGACCTTTATCATAATATTTTGAAATTAAATCAATAATTTTAAAATATAAATTCCAATAGTTGTTCTTTATCTATTAATTTATAATATTTAATTTTTTTTTTGTAATTCTTTTGTGTGTTTTGTATATTTTTGTGTTATTTATGAATTGTAGTTGCATTTATTCATTTTACAACTCCAAACTAAGAGGGTTAAACCGTCACGTTATGAATCCAACTTTATTAAATTCTAAATAAAATATACAAATATGAATAAGCGTAGAAATATGAAGACTAATTTTAATTGTAAATTACTTTTTCAGTGACTAGTACCCAGCAGTAGCTCAGTCGTTAGATGACTTAGGAGATAGGAGAGTCGGGTTAGAATCCTCCCGATCAATTTATGTTCATAGTGCCTATTTGTTTGTATGCTGACCAATCACTGAACGGTCAAGAAACATCTAAACATAACCGGCTACCCTAAAAAGCGTGGGTGAGTATAGTGATTGTGGTATCAATCACGTTCAGACAACAATATCGGCGGGGAAGAGTGTATGTATAACTATAACTTCACTGTTCCAATGACATACAGAACACATTTAAAAACACCTGTGAGAAGGTTCTCTGAGATATATAAGGTCCTACAATTCAAAGTGAAAAAATTTAACAGATGATAGAGTATCCCTAATAGAGCACATACCACAGAAAAAAAAAAATTGTGCATACTTTTTATTATTTTTCCATAGAAATTTAGTCAGTTGATAGAACCACTTTGTACTGGGAAGGGAAAAAAAATTTGAGCAAAGATTTTGTTCTTCTTTTGAAATTTGATCAGATACATGATCTACCCTAGAATTATTTTCACTTTTATTGTAGGACCCTATATATAGGAATGATAAGTAGTTTTTCTTGAAAATTTTTTGTAGCAAAAATTTTGTTTCCGGTAAACCGTACATTGTGACGGACTTTTTAGTAACCGCACGCACTCATCACGTAGTACTAAACTTTTTATAGGATACTTAGTACAAAGATGAGAAAGATTAACCATAAAAAGTCTGTAAAGTTTTCGTCATAAACAACGCACGGGTTTCGTTAACAAAGATGTGATCTGTTTGTAAAAAACGCACCACATAAGAAATTTAATTTTAATTTTTTATAAGAAATTTAAAAATGTTTTAAAGCTGGAAATGGCGCTAGGCATAGATACGGTTTCGAAACTCATCTAAGTTTTATTTTTCTCAGAGTATTTTTTAATTTTTCTTTTTCTATCTTGAAATGAACTCTAATATTTCTTAGAGTTTCTCAAGCAATGGAATTCGCTATTGACACAAAATATATTCAATTTCCATGTTCATTGGGGTCCCACTCTTAATTCTTAACCTAGATGCCTTTCATTTCAAGCCGTTCTTGATATATATCGAACAGATAATTACCAAAATTTCGCTCTATTGTTTATGTTTTTATAATGGAACAATTCATAAATTAAATAAAATGCACATTTTATTGATACTTAATTAAAAGACAAAACTAGTAAATAGTTATTTGTGCAACAAGAGAGCAAAGGTAGTTATTGTTGCGAGTGCCGAGTTTGAATCCCGAGCAAGCGAAGGATTCTATGTTAAAATCCTGAGCATTGTGAGGGATTCAAAGGCACAAGAAACAAAATTACCTTGCTCTCGCGTGACGTGACACATACAACTTTTCACCTCACTAGCGAGAAAATACAAGATGTAAAAAAATATATGCATACTATATACTCACGCCTGTCTCTGCGAAGAGGGGTAGTCAGAGACTAGATATTTCTATCTGTTACGATCTTGACACACCCCTTTCGCTTCTTCCACATCTTAATCATACAAGTTCTTCTATTCGGCGTACTTTTGACTTTGCCCATCTTCGTTTGGTCGGCATGTGTCCTTCTAGGGCGGCCCGGTAGAGTCACAGACTGTGTAGAGACCACAGTTTCCTCTGTGTTTGTGACATTCTTAATTCAAAATACTTTTTCTCACTGGGTGAGCAAAATTGACTTTTGCTCACTAATTTTAAGCAACAAAGGCGCGCTTTTTGAGCTAGTGAGGTGAAAAATATATTTATGTTACGGGTGTCACTAGAAGAATGAGCAAAACTTGGTTTGCACCGGTAAACTTAAAATTATCCACGCTCTTTGGACGACAAGCAAAGCGAAGCGAGGAGGAGCGAGTTAAGTTTCTGGTGATAATAAATTCAAGAGCCGAGCAAAGCGAAATAGAGCGAAGCGGCCTCTTTATTGCGACAAAAATGACGCAACGATTACCCAATCAGCGTTGGGTATACCTACTCGTAAATTGTGTATACGGGTAAACGCCGAATTCTCAGTTACTATCCTTTTGGATAATTTAGATAAGTTTACCTGAGCAAACCCAGTTTTACAGATATTTCGGGCATCACCCGTAACATTTATACTTCTACAGCAATTAATCTTTGAACTAACTTAGATTTTTACCAAGAAACTTGCAAAATAAAGTTAGCACTCAGTCGGCAGCTTTGCACGATAATCCTTGAAAGTTGCTGAGAAACTAACAAAGCTCATCCGTGATAGTTAAGTTAAAATGCTGTCCAAACATTAACTGGAGTCCGCAGAATAAATCCCGAATTCGTCAAGTTCTAAACACAAATGGTGTCTTCTAAAAGCTTTTTTACGTTTGTGCTAGAATTAGATAAATTTCGCGTTCCTTTACTAGTGCACATAAAGTGAGACTTTTAGAGGAAACTATATAGGTCGTTTGAACTAGCAACCATTAATGCCTTCTTGGCCAATAAATACTCAATTCTGCCACTTTTGTTTGGAATGTCATCAAAAGTGTGACCACTTTCGGGTGACCATTATTTGTGGAAATTTTACAGAATGCTTGCCTTAAATTATTATTTTATAATATAATTTTACATTATTGGGGTTAAGTTTAAAGTTGTTGAGATTGTCGGCTCTTGGTGGAACTTATAAAATATTGTTGTAATAAAAATACTTGTACTTTGCCACAAATTGATCATTATTATGAACTTGTAGAAAAGTATGAGTGTTTTTATCACAAGGTTTAAAGCCATTATACGGTTTATAATATTAGTTTCCGATCATAAGATATTCAGCCCATATGTAATGGCCTAATCAATGATTTAACGATCAAATAAAATCAAATTTATATATTTTTGACACTTGGTAATTGTTCGTTCCATCGCAAGAAAATTAAAAATATATATATTATTACGGCATACATACGCAGAAGAAAAGTAAATAAATTATACACCATACCATCAATCGAATCCATCCAATATAAGAAAAGTAAATCTGGATGTCAGAAGCTCTGTACCCGGATTGGAACCCCAGACGTCTCGTGCATTTTACTTCGAGCCTAGTTTTTTAGTAATTCCCTAGTATTCATGTTATTGTAATATCATAGACAAAATGGTAATATGCATATCAGGCCAACATAACCACACTTCTTCCGGTGCTCAATTTTTTTTCATTTCTTTTATTTATTTATGCGCTGAATCCGAATTGGAACTTTTTTTCTCTATCAAGTCGCAGTATTTGTCTACAACAGATTGTATTTAAAAAAAAAAGTTTTTTTTCCACTTTTTAGTGGGGTTATTTTCCCGAATTTTCTGTAAAGTTTCATCTGGTATGGGCACGGGGTGGCTGGTTGGTGCAGCGAATATGACAGCCTAGGAAGCGTAGCGATCTACCCTCCCTCTCTGTCTTTATTGCTCCTTACGGCGAAGCTAGGGTTGCCAACCGTCGTATAATATATATATATTATATTATACTATACATATAATCTGTTATTATGCATAATATACTACATAATATATATAGTATTGTACTGTATTTCTGATCTGCATACTATTTACTGTTGAAGAAATATAGAGTAAACGATTGATTCGCCGGCGGTCGTCGTGACCATACGTGTTGTTTTGTAACTTGGCAAACCGGTTTATTGTTATCGCTCGCTTCGTACGATGTTTGCTATTTTATCTTTAATCAGTACGATCTGTGGATATGATTAGTAGCAAGATTGGAAATGAGCTAAGTGGAGATAATACGGATAAGTCTGCGGGAGATGTGAGCTGTTTGTTAGAAGTGCCGAGAGATAATGAGAATATTGTGAATATTGAGCAAAATACGGGAAGCGAGATGACAGAAGAACAGGAATCTAATAACAATCGCGGTGAGAAGAGAGGCAGGAACATAGACCAGGACGAAGTTTGGACAAGAATAGGAAGAGGTGGTAAAAGGTTTGCTTTAAACTTTGAGGAGGATGTAGTCATAGTAGCGGAAGAAAAGGTGGAGATATCCTTGACCTGTGAGCAAAAACTTCCAAAGCAGATTGGTTTAGCCCGATTATTAAATGAGGAACGTATCCTTGATATTACGAGAGTCAAATATATTAATGCGTACAAAGCGATAATCCAATTTAATAACCATGAAAGTGCAGAAAAGTTAACGACCAATCAAAACCTTATCAATAAAGGATATAAATGCCAGCGCACTATGGAAATTACAAAATCTTATGGGGTCATAAAAAATATTGAACTGGAACTTTCTGACGAAGAGATCCTAGCGAGTTTGAGTAGCGAATGTGATATTGTTGCAGCTAAGCGACTAAAGCGCAGAAGTATGGAAGAAGGTAAATGGGAGTCATGTGAGTCTGTGCGGCTTTGTTTCAAAAGCTCCTCGTTACCTACATATATATATGTTTACAACATCAGAGTAAAAGTTGACCCATACATCTTCCCAGTGACTCAATGCTCAAGATGTTGGAGATTCGGTCATTCATTAAAAATGTGTCCATCTATTAAAACAATATGCCCAAAATGTGGCAAAAGTCATGCTAACTGTGAAACGACTGAGTTCAAGTGTGTCAACTGTACGGGTAAGCATATGGCATTATCAAAATTGTGCCCGACATACTCTAAGGAGAGACGTATACGAGAATTAATGTCTGAATTTAACTGTACATATCGCAAAGCTATGACCGTTTATGTGCCACCCTCACCTTCTCCTAGAAACAGTAAACAATATGAATCATCTCTACCAACAACACAGCCGGTAGCAGGTATGAGTACAAATCGGTTAGGTGTCGCGAGTTCGGGCCGTAGTCTGTATTCAGAGGTAATAAAGTCGACAATTAGAGAAAGCGAGATCGTACCGGAGAATACTCAGTCTCAGTCTGCTCATACTAGTACCAACTTGAGTAGCGGCTCTAAATCATTGCCGCCGAATGCATGTAAGGAAAACATCTATCGTAAAAAGTATAATAACAAGAAGCAGCCTAAGAAATCTCGAGAGAATTTAGGTATGGAGTGGCAAGATGAAATTTATTCTTCAGACTCAGAAAGGCAGGAAGATACACGCCAAGAAACGGTGAATCGGGATGACTTACAAAATAACCCCTTCTACGATTTGTTTATAAAAATTAAAGATATTATTTTATCAAAAAGATGTGGTATAGAAACAAAAATTCAGGATTGCTTAATCACTCTTTGGAAATGGCTTTTACCCTTCATAGGTAAATACATCACTGCACTGCCTGTTTTCAACCTCCTATTTAAATATGATGCAGAACATAATAAGTAAATCCAAGTTAAATGTGTTACAATGGAACGCTCAAAGCTTACGTCCTAAATTTGCAACTTTTGATCAATTATTGGCACAAGAGAAAATCCACATAGCCATTTTAAGTGAGACTTGGTTGAAACCTGACAGTTCATTAAAACTTTCTGGATATAATATATTCCGCCAGGACAGAGATGATTCTTACGGTGGTGTTGCAATAGTAACACATATTTCAATTAAATGCCTAATGTTGCCGGTTCGACCCAATAACACGGGAGTTCAAGTTGTTCTTATCAAACTACTGAATTGTGAACATATAGAGAACATATTATCAATATACTGCCCTTCAGATGTACGTACGACTCAAGGAGACTGGGATCAGATATTTTCTATGGTTACTCAAAAAACATTAATTGCTGGAGATTTTAATGCTCACCATTCAACCTGGTCATGCAAGACTGATGCTCGTGGCCGTCTTATATTTGACTCATTAATTGAGAATAACTGTGTTGTATTGAATGATGGTTCCCATACTCGCATGAAGTTGGTTGAAGGTAGGATGCAGACGTCTTCTCCGGATATAACAATAGTAACATCTGACATTGCTCTAAGATTTAGTTGGAAAGTTACCAATGAGAACCTGGGAAGCGACCATCTGATTATCAACTTTTCGACGGACCTGTTGACACCGGGGTTATGTAGAAAGAAGAGAAATTTCAAAAAAGCGGATTGGCTGGGCTATAGATCTAGCATCGATAGGTTGATTTCAACAACGGGTATATCTCTGGATCCACAAGAGGCGTATAATCAATTCATGGAAATGGTGAATAAAGCTGCGGATGGAAACATACCCTATACAAAAATATGTGATAACCCACAACGTCTCCAGAGATTTAGACCAAAACCATACTGGAATCAAGACTTGTCTAAGGCCGTGGCGGAAAGACGTCTTGCCCTTGTGAATTTTAGGAAAAATCCCACCCCACAAAATTTTCAAGTGCTTAAACAAAAGACATCTAGTGCCCAAAAGTTCGTTCGTAATGCCAAAATCAAATCTTGGCAGTCATTTTGTGATAATATTGACAATGTTACTTCCTCTAGTGAGATGTGGCGACGTATGAGATGGCTTAAAGGGTATAGATCCACTGGAACGTACATTGATAATGAAAAGTCCAATAACCTTTTACATAAATTGGCTCCTGATTATGTAACCCCATGTGTACCTAGGTTCGTATCTAAAAATGAACAGCTATCAATGCAGATATCGGCACAGGAATTCCATAAAGCCATTAAATCCAAGGATACGGCTCCAGGCGTTGATGACATATCTTTCTCAATGATTAAAAGACTGCCGGAATCTGGAAAGAGTCTTCTTCTATCTCTATTTAATAGGTTTTTCTCTCTGGGATTTGTACCAGAACAATGGAGGAAAGTAGTGGTCGTCCCTGTGCCGAAATCTGGATCAATAGGTAGATCTCCTGAAGTAAGACCCATAGCACTTATGTCTTGTCCCTGTAAAATATTTCACTCCATCATAAATCACAGAGTAGAGTGGTACTTAGAAAAGAATTTATTGCTTTCGAAAAATACTTATGGTTTTCGAAAATCTAAATCATGTTTAGATAGTCTCACTCATTTAGTTTCTAGCATTCAAATAGGTTTTTCAAAAAAACAAGTCACACTGGGATGCTTTATAGATATAGAAAATGCATATAATAACGTAGACATTGGCAGTTTGCTCAATACACTGGATAGTCTGGGTATAGGTTCGGAAATATGTCACTATCTTTGGAGCTTTTTATCACTAAGATTTCTTCAAATACGCTCCTCCGAGTCTACTCAAATAATAAGAGCTACCGGTTGTGGATTGGCTCAGGGTGATCCAATGTCTCCATTATTATTTAATGTAGCTACTGTAGCTTTTTGCCAGGATATTGTCAATGTGGGCATCTCACAGTATGCAGATGACTTTGTGTTGTATGTTACAAGCTGTAATATTTTGGAGGCTACGTTAAGGATGCAAAATGCGCTAGATATTTTTGTTAAATTAATAAATAATTTAGGTTTAGAATTATCATCTAGGAAAACCAAAGTTTGCCTATTCAGTCGGCGCTTTCGAAGAGAAAATATTAATATATTTATAAATGGACACACAATAGAGTTAGTAGAAAATGTTAAATATTTAGGTCTTTGGTTGGATCGGGCTTTATTATGGGGGAAACATGTAAATGAAACTAGCCAAAAAGCCCTTAAATTTTTAAGTACACTTAAAGTGTTAGCTGGGGCCTCATGGGGTGTTCATCACAAACATTTGAGACGACTTTATATATCCATAATAAGAATTAGATTAGATTATGCTGGTTTTTTATATGACTGTAGTGCCAAATGTCATCTTTATAAACTTGACAAAATTCAAAACCAGGCAATGCGGGTCATAGGGGGCTTTATAAGGAGTACTCCAATCCATGTGATGGAGAGTGAGCTTAGCCTTCAACCTTTGAATGTGCGTCGATGGTATTTGGCAGGAAAATTTTGGTTGAGGTCAAGGTCATTTTCTTGTAATGTGAACATAGAAAGAATAGACGAATTAAATAGGCTTAACACTGACAGTTATTGGGCTAGGAAAAAAAACCGCTTTTATCTCTTCTTCATGAATATTTGAGAATCTACCTATTTATTCTAGTAAAGTTTTAGAAATGTATAGTTTGGACACATGGGTTGCAAATATCGAGTTATCATCTGTCATTAGACTAGATATAGAGGGAGTTGATCGGTCTAAAAAATGTCTTGGTGCTTCTTATTTAAAAGATAAGTGTAAGATTATGATGCAAGGAGAATATACACAATATTATAAACTTTATACCGATGGTTCGAAGGACAGGGATGGAGCCGGTGCAGCTTTTTATGATCCACAATTGAACACCAATATGAAATTCCAAATTAAATCAAACATTTCAATAATGCATGTCGAACTTTTGGCAATTTTAGAATGCTTATCATATACTAAGTCTCTTGCCTGGGAAAGGATTGTAATTTTTTCTGACTCAAAGAGTGCGTTACAACATTTGGCTCGGTGCACCTCGAATAGTCGAGGTATTCCGATAGCCTACGATGTATTAGATACTATTCTAAAATATAAGTCTAAAAATAAAAGTATAGTTTTGCAGTGGATTCCATCTCATGTCGGAATTAGGGGAAACGAAGAGGTCGATTTGTTGGCCAAACTTGCTACTACTGAGGGCATACCCGTGATATGTACTTCACTCTTTTCAGACATGTTACACATCGTAAGAGATCTATGCTATTGCCAGTGGAAGGAGTATTTTGACAAGAGATCCTTGGAAAAGGGAATTTGGTACAGAACCATTCAATGTAACCCTCTTCGTTTGACTTGGTTCGAAAATTATATTGTTAATAGGAGTGATGTAGTTCTTACTTTTAGACTTCGTTCCGGACATATTCCATTAAATAAATTTGCTTACATGATGCGCAAGTCAGATACACCAAACTGTACTGAATGTGGTGTAGTGGAAGATGTCTATCACATTTTGATGGAGTGTGTGCGGAACGAGGTTCAAAGAAGACAAATAAATTACGACTCAATATTCGAACTGGGTGGATGTAACAGTGCTTTGGCTTGCCCGTATTCGGACGAGGCTAAGGTGCTGATTAAGTTAGTTAAGATCGGGATTAAATTAAGAAGTGTTGTTGTTTAGTTAAGTTTGTATATGTGTACAATTAGGGTGACATGGTCACTACGTGACCAAATCCTTTAAATAAAGATTAAAAAAAAAAAAAAATATAGAGTAAACAAAAATACTATACTTCAGTTTTTTTTACAACACCAAGACAAATAACAAATAAATGCTTCACTTTGTGAACGCACTTTATGACTTCCGCTCGACTGATGTAATGTGCGTGTATTTGAACGCATCTCTGTATGCGTTCCGTCTTTCACGTGACGCAACTCAAAATTGTTCTGTTTTGCGTATCAACTCCGTCAATGCGATTTATTCATACCAACATAATTGCAAACAGCGCATCAACCTGCACGAATCATATCTACCTACCCACCTACTAACCATGTCTACTTTGACATTTTTAATTCATGTCGAAGTCTGTGTGGATTGCGCGTAAACATCTTCCAGAGATATTTTAGCCGTTAAGGCCTTACTCCTGGTGCATGATAATCTTACTGAGCGATTTTGAACTTCAGTATGTTGTCAGAAAGTCGACATAAGAACGCTCGCTTCGCGCGCTGGCGTTACGCTAAATCAGTGAATTTTCGAGGTTTTTCTGGATTTTACGAAAAAGTATTTGATGTAGGAGTTTTTTCATTTGACATCGGAAAATAAACCATATTTTCTTGTTAACGCAGTAATTTCAGACATAAAACTCTAGCCGGTTAGACATAAAATGAAATAATAACTTAAAAGGCATCATTTTCAAAAATAAAATCTATCGAGCGAAATGTGTCCAATTGTGTAACCGACCCGGCAACGGAAAGACAAAGGTCTGAAAAAACACGCGTTCAAGTTTTACATAAATCGGATAAGTACCTAGTTGACTCAGCACATTAAAACAAAAACCGTTGAAAGACCCAATAGAAGCTCTTAAGTGTGGTTAGTTAGGTTGAGAACCTTGAAATTCGAGCCATTTTTAGAGGCCATTATTTTTGATGACTTTTACAGAGTCGGAGATGGACTCCGATGATGAAGATGCAAGAAGAGCAAAAATAAAGTTTTTATCAAAAAAAAAGGAACAAAACCTTTGAATTTTTTTACTCTTACTTACCCGTTAGCAACCCTAGCAACGACTGAAATTTCTTCATCTACCGAGGACGATGTGCACAACTCAATAACTATCTTCCAAGTACCCTACAATTTGATTTTCTTGTTTCAGTAGTAAAAATATATCATTGAAATTACACAGATGATATCAAAACTGTTTAATATGTTGTTTTTAGGGTTCCTCGCCCAATGGGCAAGACGGAGTCCTATTGCTGTGTGTCCGTCTGTCCGTCCGTATGTCACGTCTCTAGCTTGCAGACGGAATGAGTTACAGCAGATCTGAAATTTGGATATATTATGTAGAATGTTGATCCAAAACCAAATATTGAATTCAAAATAAAATATAATTATTTTGCATGAAATAGCAGCTGAAGAATTATTTTTTTGTATACCGACATTTGGGGTGTCATTGTCTATAGGCTGTCCGAGATATTATGATATGGGTGACATTTCGTAATTTTCCGTTTCACCTATACTACTCACACCATACTACATACACCCAGGCCCAAAAGAAAATAATAGGTTTTAGAAATAATGTAAATAATTTTTGCAAAAACAAAATAAATAATGCCTCTATAAATCGGAACAAAAATCTCAGTGTATTCGTTAAATTTAACGAAGAAAAGATTCAGTAAATAATAATGTCTGTTTGCTACGTGATGCGTGAATCGGAACGCTAACCCATAGGTACTGACACTACATAATCGAAAATATATCGATGAATCGGTGCGGCCATCATATAGGATCGCGTCAGTATGAGTACATCTTGTATAGGGTTTGTGTTTCGTTGCGATTGCTTTATCTGCTATTTGTTTTGACGTTTTTTACAGTTTTTATTGATTTTTTGTTTTGTTATTAGCGAAATTCCGAGTAAACAAAAAAAAATCTTTGAACTCTCAAGCTCTGGAGTTATTGGTTCGTTTAATTTAGTAATTAACAAAAAATAGTTTGGATAATCAAAGATCAATCAAATAAAAAAATCGAATTGATAGCCCTCGTTAACTTTCTCGATACTAAAAAAAATCGATTATATTTCGTTAGGGTACATCACTGTAACTGTCAACTTTGAACTGCCACCCATATCATGATAACTCGGACAGCCTATAGTATAGTCAACGAGCTACAGATGTCGTATAGTACAAACATATTTTATTCCAAGTTTCTCCAACAGACAACAATCGCTAGTATACATCAGATTTGGGATGGGTTTGAGAACAACTAGTTAAGAAACAAGGGCAAGTAAGTTTTCAATTAAGTGAATCTGTAGAACCTTGAAGATACCACAAAAGTTCACAGAATAGTGTCAGTCTTTGAAGTAAGTTGGTTAAGCACAATCAAATATGCGCGAGAAATACGAGTACATAAACTACTACCTACTTAAATAAATAAACAGGGTAATTGAGATATATAAATTTCAATAAAGCTGCATTAAAGATTGTTTTAAATGGCTTACACTAATAGTGGAGAATAGAAGCGGAGAGTTTTAAAAAATCTACATCCCGTATATGGTATGGCATTAATTGATAATGTTGTTAGAAAGAACCAAGTCTTTCAAAGAAACATTACTCGTCAAATCAATGGAAATGCCTTATTTTCGTATTTTCCTGGAATCTATACCACTTTTTACTTTTTAAAAGTATGGTATGATGACTTGTAAAATTATTTTCATGAGAACCAAAAGTCAAATTAAAATACGTACTATAAAATTATTGGTCCAACACATGTTAAGAGATTCGATAGGATTACACAAAAACTATATCGACGCGGATGAACCCGCGGGCAAAAGATAGTCATTTATATCCGTTGAAGTAGATTAACTTCAATGCTTAGACCTTTCTATTCGAAAACAATTTGAAGGATTTAACAGACCTAAACATTTTTTCGCAAAACATGCACTTGAATGGAGCAAAATTCTGCTCGAGATAATTCTTCAAGAAAAGGTCGTGCTTCAAATACTTTCAGGGGTCGTTTGTATGCGAAGTTTTCTTTAAAATGGTTCAAGAATTTTAAATGTGCGTGGAATCCCGAAGTCGGCGAACTCGGTTAAAATACTTGAGCTGCTATGATTTTACCGTTCTAACTAATGCCATTATTATGGTTTTTATTATTTTACAATTTGTTGATGGTTGTGATTGTCGGCACTTGGTGGAACTTATTATACACCTTTAATAAATAAGACACTTGTACTTGTCCACAGAATTATGATTAGACTTCAGTACACCCGACCGGTTTCGCTTATTCACAGACGCCACATTTATCGCACGCATTAAACATGTAAACATTGTTGTGTGATTATTTAAGTAATGTTTATTTTATAAAGCCCTAGATAATGATAAGCGAAACCGGTCGGGTGCATTGAAGTCTAATTACAATTCTGTGGGCAAATACAAGTGTTTTATTTATTAAAGATTTTACCATTTATTTATCTTTGACCTGAATGACCCCGAGGGATCCTGCGAATGGGAAGGGGAGGTCTTTCAACTGCAGGGAAACAGAATTGACATCACGCAAAATAATATAATATAAATATATTTACGTCGTCAATACCGCAGTGCTTAAAGTAAAGGCTAAGATGTACATACAGCCAGTCCGTCCTTCCTGTGATGATGTATGGCTCTGAGACGAGGTTTCTTACAAAGGGCTTGATCCACCGATTTAAGGTTGCTCAGCGAGCTATGGAGCGGGCTGTGCTTGGGGTATCTTTGATGAATAGAATCCGAAATGAGGAGACCTTCGGTGATCGAAAGTAGCCGACATACTCGTAGCCTGCAGATTCAGTAAGTTTAAGTGGCAGTAGGCAGGCCCTATTTGTCGCCGACATGATGGCCATTGGGGCTGAGACTTTAGTATGGAGACCACGGACAACAAAGCGTAGTGTAGGCGGACCTCGTGTCCGCTGGACCGTAGACCTGAAGCACATTGTTGGTGGCGGCTGGATGAGGAGGACGCAGAACCGCGTATGTCGGTGCGTTATGGTTCACGCATTTTTATTTGGAACTCAATTATTTCTTAAACTAAGGGTGTCTGCGGTTATGATTCTTGGGAAAAGTGGTTCAGTAGGGTCGGTAGAATATGTGGTTTCATTTAATGGTCGCACTCTATTTACACCCGATATAGGTAAGGGGGAGGGACATGCATTTTTTGTGGTTTTCAAAGATTTCTCGAAATCAGTGCCAGTAAATTAGTAAAAGCATATATTTTTATAATTAACTTTTTAATATCTACAACTTTATACCCATGTTGTATTTTTAAGATATTTTTTTATATTTTTCTCTTTGTATTGGAAATATTTTAAACTATTTCAAATTTTCATTTTTTTTACCTACTCTATTATGTAGGCAAGTAAATGCTATTTTTGTGGCAAATTTCAAGTCTTTATCTTTAACGGAGTCTCACCATAAAGGTTTCTTTTGTACCTCTTAGGTACTACGAAACCCTAAAAACTACCTGCGTAGTTATCTGATAAATTCTAAAGTAACACAACGAAATTTGGCAACCATAAACTCCTTACAATTTATTCTCTTCAATAAATTATTAAACGTATCAGAGTTCCGTTTACTTGATGCAAAATGAGCTGCGGGTCTAGAAACAAAAACGAACACGTTTCATTCGTCCCGTCTTCGACAAACACCGAAAGGGACAAACGGATACGAGTAAGCGCGACAGATTACAGTCATCTTCCTCACTCGCGTGGCTGTGTCCCTTTCGTCGTTTGTCGAAAACGAGACGAATGAGCCGGGTTCGTTTTTGTTTCTAGACCCGCTGCTCGATATCAGAGGTGCAATTGTGTAAGCCAATCGTATTCAAATTCCATTGTCATATGGCTATTCGGCTAAGCAAATAAGCCCGTTTAACAATTGAAATCGTACGTTTTGGTTGTCGTTGTCAACAACAAATTATGACTATTGTATTAATTTGACAGCCAGAAATGTACGATTTCAATTGTCAAACAGGCTAATTTGCTCAGCTTAATAGCCATATGACAATCAATTTGAATACAATTGGCTTACACAATTGCACCTCTAGTCTGGTCACCCATACCCGTAAGTACATATTTGTTATGCTATTACGACGTTTAATCATTTTCTGAAGAGTTTATTAGGCCATAACAAATATCTACTTACGGGCATGGGTGACCAGAGGTGTAATTGTGCTTTGTGATTGTTGCATGTAGGACCGTCCTACATGCAACAATCACAAAAAAATTGTAGCAAAAAAATAGAATTTGACGAGGCTTGCTTTTAAAATTATTATTATATTAAAAACCAGCCAAGTGCCATTTTCTATGAAAACGGCAAAAAAACATGTCTGTTGTATGGGAGTGCGTGGGTCCGACTCGTACTTGGCCGGTTTTAGTATTTGTTATTATAGCGGCAACAGAAATACATCTTCTGTGAAAATTTCAACTGTCTAACTATCACGGTTCATGAGATACAGCCTGGTGACAGACGGACAGACAGACAGACGGACAGCGGAGCCTTAGTAATAGGGTCCCGTTGGTTACCCTTTGGGTACCGAACCCTAAAAACTGCCTTTGAACAATTTTTTTTTTTTTCATTAAAAAACAGTTTTCTTGGGATGCAACGTTTAATTTATGTAAAAACACTGTATGTTCATTTGTAGAAATTTCAGTATTAAAACGACAGCGGAACTTAGAAGAAAAAAATTAGACAAAGACTTTGATTAAGTATCATAAAGATCTTTGTCAAACTGACACTTTCCTCATCCCAACGATAAAAATGAAACCATTTGCTTTTTTCGAGCACAAAAAACGACTACTTCCTTCAGGTTTGTAATAATAACTATACTTACTTGTGCTCCCTGTTGGATTAGATTCCAGGACCATCGAATCAGGGATATGAGAAATCAGAGACTTTGCCTACGGAAGCTTATCTTATGATAAAATAAACAAAGTAATCAAATATCGACATTACCTGTTTCTATAATATAAACAACAATAAAATGTACGTTTGACGTATTGTACAAATATAATATTATACTTTGTCACGTTTATTCTAATTAGGTTTTTTAGCCAATCAGTTTTCTCTACAGAGTGTTTCCGCCAACAAATCTCAAAGAATTTAAACTTAAAATCTTGTGAAGTCTTGACATTTCGGCTCTTATCAAAGACAAAGGTGGTTAAAAATAAAGCGGTTTTTAAGGTTCCGTACCTAAAGAGCAAAACCAAATCCCATTAATGTCATCTTGTCTGTCTGTCCATCCGTCTAGCTCGTACACGGCCTGAGTTACAGAAGCGAAATTTGAATATTTTGGGCAAGAATGTTGACGCAAAACCGGATACTGAATCATAAATATAATTTAATAATTTTTCTGGGAGGGCATGCACAAGTCAATAATATTATTTTTGTGGGATGCTCATTGCGTAGAATATAAATATAGTTTTATTCTTTTTTTATCTTACATATGGAAATAGGGAGTCGTCAAATTTATAAATTTTAGACTATTTTAGTAATGGTACTGTATTTAAACAACAAGTACTGAAAACGCCGATTAATATAATAATGTAGTTTGTAAGCTACGACCAAAACAGACGATTTTATTTTTCTTTCATTAGTAGTTGCGATATTACGGAATATTAATCGAGTGAGTCCCGACTCGCACTTGGTCGGTTTTTAGTTATACCTTGTCTACGGGCTGTTTTTAAAGTTTCATTTAATTGGAGAGAGGCCTCTTCAGGCGTTTCTCTTTGTTCCGTTTTTCTATTACTTCTTACTTCAAAAGATGTGAAAATGCTGCTAGCCTGCCGTTGTGGGTTAAAACATGGTCAAGAAGTCTTGAAAGAACTCTACTCTTCGTATGTCTTATATTATATTTTAATGTGTTCTTCATCATTTTAATTATGGCCACTAAGGGATAGTCGGTAATTTACTTATTTGGAGCTACCTCATTATCAATATTAGTAGGTTTATTTATAAATTGTTTGTTTATAATTAAGATTGGAAAGAGTATTTATGTTGTGAATAAAAACACCGACTCAACAGGATTAAGTAGGCAAAAAATAAAGAAAATTATTTTCCATTTAATTATATGTATGTTGTCAGTATCGGATATTGTTCATCGATACTAAAAGCTTTTTATTAAATCGACAAATAACCACAGCGTTTTTTGTTGTTCTTTTAAAAAGAGCGTTATCAATGAAGTCTTTTACATCTTAATAAACCTAAAGTCGTATTTATTTATTTTGGCTATTAATAAATTTAATAATTGCGCAATGGCTATAAATAAATCAGCTTTTCGATTTTCGTTTCGATATACAAGTAAACTCGAATAGAAAATTTACACAATTTATTAGATATCAGATAAAATAAAACACGAGTATCTCGGGTATGCATCTTTCCAGAGAATTTCAACAAACCCGACTTTGTTAGCACCTCAGTTTTTGAACTTAGGAAATATTATTTATTTATTTATATTTATGTTAATTACTAATTTCGGTGTTAATATGATGTTGATGACATTATGGTTTACCACTAGTACCTAATCCTTCATTGCTAGTCAAGAAACTGCTAGGCTCTAGTAGCATGTATTTCAGCGTATATTTTTTATTTCAATATATTTTTTTATGTTTTTCATTAACCAAAATTAAAAATTAAATTAAATTAAAATACTACAATCAGCACCCTGACACAAAGTTATTGCCTCGATCGCTAATAGTGCCCTGTCATCCATTGAAGAATTTCAGGTTTGACTCTTGTCAGGTGGCATACATAATACTCTGCAACCAGCGGCGCACTAACACAAAGTGATTGCCACAATGTCGTGTTATGTAGCTGTCATTGAAGTCGGTTAAAAATAACTAACTTATCCAAACTAAAATACGACATAAAAGCTAAGGAAGAAATTCCATTGCAAATAGTTCATTTCTTAAAATACAAAGAAAAACCGGCCAAGTGCGAGTCGGACTCGCGCACGAAGGGTTCCGTTATACCATTATCTATAAAAACGGCAAAAAAATCATGTCTGTTGTATCGGAGTGCGCAGGTCCGACTCGCACTTGGCCGGTTTTATTATTTGTTGTATAGCGGCAACAGAAATACATCATCTGTGAAAATTTCAACTGTCTAACTGTCACGGTTCATGAGATACAGCCTGGTGACAGACGGACGGACGGATGGACAGCGTAGTCTTAGTAATAGGCTCCCGTTGCTTACCCTTTGACTACGGAACCCTAAAAAGCACCTCTTTTATATTTACATGTCCTCTTAAGGTTCTATAGTAAAAATTGTTCGTATAGACGAGAACTTTCTCCAGTTTTCCGCTTCTCAACGACAAAAATACAGCCTGTATATACGAGTATTTCTATATTTTTCATGTATCAATAAGTTATTAAATTTACCAGCAAACAAAATATTCGGGACGCGCGTGCGTTGACACACTGAAGAAGGCTTAACCAAAGTTTAGGCATCGTTACTCTTGAGCGACTGCGTGAAATGTTTTGTATAAGAAATTCTAGTTCCTCTCGTAAGCCACTAGGGGTGCTGTACAATTACTCATATATACATAATTTTTACAACAAGTTATCCAGATCCGTATGATGACGTATGGCGCTGAGACGTGGTCTCTTACAAAGGGCCTGATCCACCGATTTAAGGTCGCTCAGATGGATAGAATCCGAAACGAGGAGATCCGTCGGAGATCGAAAGTAACCGACATAGCCTGCAGAATCAGTAAGTTGAAGTGGCAGTGGGCAGGCCATAGTTGTCGCCGAGATGATGGCCGTTGGGGCCGAAAGGCTCTAGAATGGAGACCACGTACAGCAAAGCGTAGTGTAGGCCGAACTCGTGCCCGCTGGACCGACGACCTGAAGGACGTTGCGGGGGGCGGCTGGATGAGGAGGACGGAGGACCGACATGAGTGGCGAAATTTGGGAAAGGCCTATGTCCAGCAGTGGACGAACACGGGCTGATGGATGGATGGATCCAGATCCAGCCAGGCCCATACACAGCCCTGTCATTATTAGGGTTCCGTACCATAGGGAAAACGGAGCCTTATTAATTTCACTCTGCTGACTGTCCGTCCGTATGTCACGGGTCGTAGACGGAATAAGTCACAGATCTGAAATTCGGATATGTTGTATCGAACGTTGAACCAAAACCGAATATTTAATTAAAAATCAAAATAAATTATTTTCAAGGAAATAGGGCATCGTCACGAATTTACCATGATTTCGGTAAAAAAAATTTTTTGTAACCGCATGTGGTTAGAAAAATAAATTGTCTAGAGTTCGTTATGTAAATAGAACAAAAATATTTTTTATTCATATTTTTCTTCGAAAATTAAAAAAAGGTTAAAGTCATTATTTGTAAAAAAATGTGTTTTTTGGGTCTGTCTCCAAAGTTTCGCAATCTGCAGCTTTCTATAAATAGTATGTACCATTATATAAGTACTGACAAATACTGAAAAGGCTGATTTATAACGTATCTTTAGAGTTACGTACCCGAAAGTTCGACCAATTAAATCTTGCACTTTTGTTTCATGGATTTTATAGAAGGTGATAGTTTTTATAACTTTATATTATAATTTTTGTACAAATATTATTTAACTCTATTGAGTTATTAGAATGGTACTGAACCTTAAAGGCGCGAGCCCTACTCGCACTTGACCGGTTTTTGTAGAAGTCAAACAATCCTTGTTTAACAAATTACCTGTTCGAGAACTGCCCCTCAATTCTGGCACGTGCGCAAAAATATCTAAGGCAGATTGCGGGTATTTTTAAAGGGGATAATAAAAGAATATGTATCGATTTTTTTGATTGAAAAATGTGAGCATTCCTTACATCCTATAGTTTTAATCTGATGTGGTTTAGTCACTCTAATTTTCATCGCAAGGCATTAATCACACTTTAAATAAATATCTAATGACGCAATATCAATCATTAATTCATTACGTATTTGTTTAAAGTTAAATAAATGCCACGCGATGAAAATTAGAGTGACTTAACTACATAAAATAAAAACTATAGAATGTAAGGAATGCTCATTAAAAGTTTTCAATCCAGTAAAATCAATACATATCCGTACAAAATCCATTTTAAAGTCACCCGCAAAAATTGCTAAGGCAGATTGCGGGTGATATGACAACAGATTTTGTACGTATTATATGAATTCGTTTTTTTATTAAAAACTTATAGTGAGCATTCCTTATATCCTATAGTAATATATTTATTTTATGTGGTTTAGTCACTCTATTTTCCATAGCATGGCAATTATCAAACTTTAAACAAATATCTAATGACTGAAATTGAGAATGCGCAATAATGCCCGAATAGCCACCCAGGACGGCGATTCTCGCAAAAATTTTCACACGCTTTGCTTTTAATACGCCTCTGGTTATCACGTTATAAATGCCGTGTGATAATAATTCTATTAACTCCTAAAAAGACACGGAAAGCATGTTATGAATACGGACAACAGGTTAAAATTTTAAAAGTTTAATACGTTTCTTCATAAAGAGCTTGTAAAAATCACACGCTTTCGGCCTTCGCAAATTGTCGCATGTGCGAGAATCGCTGTCCAGGCTTTTTATTGGCTGTGAATTACGATACTATAATATATCGGGCGGGATTTTTTCGAAGTCTGATAGCAAGCGAGGGTTCTAAGAAAGCGGGGAAAAGACAAATCAGATCACGCGAGGTTAAAAATCTGGGAATCTTTCAACTACAAGAAAATTGTAATTTTTAAAGTTGCTGTCAATTTACTGTGCATGTTATATTACCTATAAAATTATATTTATATTTGGCTGTCGATTTACTGTGCATGTTAAAATACATATAAAATTATATTTAAATGATTATTATTTTTATTTATTATTGCATATTTTCCAGTGAACGACAGATATTTTCCCATAAAGTGACGTTTTATACATGCTCTTTCGGATCATAATGACATAAGTAGTTTGAATAAAAACATATTGGTTACATAAATTGTACGTAAACAACCAAACAAACCTTTGATAATGCTTTAACAGCGAAACCGGTAAGGGAAATTAATATAAATAAGTAATATAAACAAGTGTTTATCAAACAAAAAATATTTCAAAAGTTCCACCAAGTGCCAACAATCACGAGCATCAACTCCGGTTACATAAAACGAACAAAGGGGAGTATTACTTTCTTTTTTAACTCAAGTGGTAGGAAGTAACTAGGAATGCTAAATTATTCAATCAGACCTAAAAGCATTTGAATTGCACTCCTTTAGAAGTCTCATTTAACAATTCTAGTCTGAAACTTTGTGTAAACTTGATTTGTACATTGTCATTTCCTAATTGCGATAGCTGAACCAAATTAGATAGGAAGTACAACGTAAAGTTAAAGTGGTCTTAGAACCGAAAACTGTTAACCTACCTAACCTAGTTTAACCAACCAATGTAGAACTCACGATGTAAAAAAAACATTGTTTCAAACATTTTGGTTGAGTTAGTTGGTTAGTTTGGTTAGTTTTACTTCACTATACTATACACATTGACCTCTCATAAAACAACTAGACTCACAATAAAAAGTGTCCGCGATGAATTCTGTCACCGCTATGGAGTGACAAATTCGAATGACGATTTCGTACAACTGACGTTAACGACATAACGTCTTAATTTGGTTGAAGATTTTTGCTACTATGCACGTCGCACGTTCGGACACTTTCTGACGAACTTTTCTTAGAGACTGTGTGTCTTGTTGTTTTATGAGAGGTCTGACTACACACACTTTTTTTAAGAATCAGATGTCTCTTGTAGGGTTTCGCAGCCAAAGGGTAAGAAGGAGCCCTGTTATTGACACTCTGCTGTCTGTCCGTCTGTCTGTCCGTAGGTCACGGGTCTATAGCATGCAGACGGAATGAGTTACAGATCTGAAATGAAACTAACTTCCAGGAAGTTTCCCGTACATGAAAAAGGAGCCGGTTTTTTTTCTTACCCCTTAATGTGGGATTTCATTGTCTAGAACTCATATGTATATATGTATATTATTTTTGTCTTCAAAAATTTAAAAGTGGGGTCCATCAAAGTTGTCAATTTAGACCATTCTCGTTACGGGGTCTATCTCAAAACCTAAACTATAGGTGCATCATGGAATTTTCTAAAAATACTTATAAACACACCCGTACTTCACAATCCAATCCGAAGAAATTTTTGTTGCCAATATTTATGCGTCAATTATTGCAAAATAGGCTTTAACGCAGATGGATAAAAGTTAAATGAGCTTGTATTATTTGAGGTTTTTCAACTCTAAATTTAAGGTTTGCTGCACGAGAATAGGTCACATTGTTATGATATCATTTTCATAAATTATTTTTATTGGTCACATTTGATGGTCATTGCGCCTAAGTATTTTAACATATCTATCATTTCCTGCCTTTAAAAATAATTTTGCACCACATAAATTAAATGGTAATTGGTACGTAGCCTTCGAAGGATAGAACTTTGCAACAGGTTGCCGCAGAGCACAGACAGATAGCGTGCTACGAGGCCCAGGGTACAAGGGATTTTGATACTTTTTACAATGCAAAATGGACTATACCGGAGAACATTTCTATGGCACGTCGTAAATTCATGTTTTATTCACGTACAGCCAAAATTTGGCTATCTGGAGATGCCTTATTCAGATTCAGAACTGCTAATTTCAGTATAATTTCAGTATCCATATTAGTACATTATTGCTGAGGGTCGGAAAAAAGGGTACTGCCTGACGAGGTGAGTTATCAGGCTGAGCCTTTTCGAGGCCAGCTATAATACGAGTCACGCAATACCAGTTTCTGCCCAGGCATATATGGTGCTTTTCTCAAACAATGTAAGGCTATTAAAAAAACTAACGCTGTGTTGAAAATTGGCTGCATGGGCTCTTTGCTTATGATAAGATGAAATGAAAGTTTAACAAGACCCCAATAAAAAGATAATAATGTGTGAAAATCGCGAAAGTTTAAAGTTTACTAAAAAAACTGTGTTGGAAAATGAGCGGTTGGCTTGGCATTTTTCCCCTGGTCGGTTTGATTTAATATGCAATTGGCAGAATTTTTCAAAGTTTATTGTGGCAGGTAAAATATTTTTTTTACTTTTATTTTACCCAAAGGGCAAAAAGAGGCTCTTACCGTGTTTGTTTTTAGAGTTACGTACCTCAAAATAAAAAAAACGGAAATTTTATGATCACTTCGTTTTCCGGCTGTCTGTCTGTCCGCGTCTGTCCGTCTGTCGAGATCCTTTTTTCGGGTCCCGTGAGAGATATAAAATTAAAACTAATACCTCTTACAGAAGACAACGTCCTCATAGTGCTGTTAGAAAACCAGGCTTCTAACTCAACGCGAAAAAAGTATTTGCCCTTTGAGTAATCAATTTCGTACAAATTTGCTCACCATAATAACCTATAGGGTACTGCCAGTTGACTTGGAAACTTGAAACTCCGCTCACAATTAAGATCTTAAAGTTATTACACGTCTAGGAAACAATCAGAACCATTTACCAAAGTAATTACCATGAACCGAGGCACTTGTTGGAACTATCATACATTGCTATGAAGTAAACACTTTTCCACAATAGACCACATATTACCATTCACGCATGGTTCGACCTCACCATGAAATGAATAAGTTATTGTGTTCGTGAGTGTTTTATCAAAAGATAAGGCCCATATTTTTGTCTCTTCATATGAAAGGTCACTGTGCTGAGCCGTAATATTAAAGCCCGCCTTTTTGTCGCCGGACAAGTTTTGTCAGCTTTTTTGTCTACTCCCATATAATTAGGTAATTAAAACATCAAAAACGGTTTTAAAAGTACCTACATTGTTTGTGCCATGTTAAAAACCGGTGTTATAATACATATTTTTATACATAGATGTTATGTTATCGCCTTCATCTTCTGATCTACATCTACAATATTATTAATATTTTAACATACTCGTACATCTACACTTTTATCCATCCATCCATCCATCAGCCTGTTTAGTCCGCTGCTGGACATATGCCTTCCCAAGATTTCACCACTCTTGGCGATCCTGCTGGAAGAAATGCCCATACTCACACACGCTGGGCAGGTGATCACGGTGCCGAAACTCTTACTGGTATAACGCCACTGCCCGTCACCATTCTGTTTTATGAATGGGCTGGCAATCGGGGATGGATATACTGTGCCTGTTTGAGAGCTGTTCGCTTCCTACCCCTCGAAGGGGTTTTCGAGTAAGATGGTGGTACATCCACAGTCAAGCCCGGCATCAGCTCTACCACCTCTAATATTTTACCATCTTAACTAAATCTGCCTGACACTGCTTGTATAATAAAATTAAACGCCTCAATTGACATGCCTGACAAAGAAAAAAAAATATATATTTTTTCATATATTATTAAACCCTTAAGGCCGTGCCCTGCACACAAAAATGTATAAAGTGATTTAAAACTCGAGTTTATTGTCAGAAAACGTACATTAGAATTTTCAAGGCTTTCCTGTGTATTCTGAAAAAGTATCAATAAAAAAAGAATAATATATTTTTGTTCTGTACGTCGCGTCGTATAAAGAAAATTCACAAGATATTTGAATTTCCGTAGTCCAAATTTCATTGTAACCACTTGTAATTTTTGTATTTGAAATGTGATTATGAACTGACGACATGAATAGAACAAATCTTCGTCTATGGAGGCCTTAGAACATAAACCTACTACGGTTTAGTGTAAGGACAAGTAAAGTGTAGGTACAATGTGTCTCAGGCGCCATGTTTCACCACTTATTTTTAATGAGAACTAGGATAGTTGATGAGACAGCTCTCTGAGACCAATGTGTGAAACTTTCAGGGACGCGTTTATTTTCATTACTCTACTTTGATTTTTTGTGGGGTCTCTTCTTGTAGCTTAAGTTTGTTAAGGTAATAAAGCCGATTTCGAAGGTTTTAATTTTTGTTTTATCGCTGTACAAAACTAAATTTTCCTCATTCGAAAATAGTTATTTAGTGTTAACAACAGAAGCTATATTACTTTGGAAAAATTTAAGTTTTGACACAACTAAAACTAAAATTAAAGCCTTCAGAATCGACTTTACTGTGTAAATAAAACTTTAGACGTGGATTAAGCGATTAAATGAAAGAATATTTTTTTTGTGTATATTGTTTAGGGTATTTTTAATGCACTTCATAAATAAAGTAAAATAAACTTCTTGGTAGGTAACCTCATTTGAACATATTGCCAAAAACCGAGTGTTGTCTGACTTGTATTATAGAAGACCTCGAAAATCCCACTCCTCGGTTTGATAGACACCTAAGACCTTGAATTGTAATTTACACATAATTAATTAATAAAATATACTGTCTCGATAGAAAAGAATATTTAATATTAAGTAAACTACTTATAGAACCGTCGTCTTTGATTAAACGTTACCTTCATGATTGAGTTAATTAAACAGTTTTGCTAGGTCTTCTAGCTCTTATAAAATTAGTTTTTTTATTAGCTAACGTATGAATAAAGACATTTTATTACATATTTTGCCAACATATAATATTTTGCTAACGTATACTCTATATGATGACCAAAGGAATACCCCAACTTTATTATGACTCAGTTCTGTGATGAGTCTGCTGACACACAAAAGCCTGACATTTTATCTTCAAACAAAAGGTTCAGAGGTCTTCCACAAAAAATCGTCAAAAATAAAACAAGATGAACCTTAAGTGTGAGTGACGTTATCAGACCTGCCGACTTCCAGACAAACACAAACGTGGCCAGAAATAACTTATCTGGATTACTTGTTTGTCAAAATTTTAATTGCAGATTTATCTAAGAAAGTCTTAAGCCGACAATGTAAAAGCGATTTTTGAATGTGTTTTTAAATTTAAGCCGGTCGGGGTGATTTTCGTGTCACTTGCTAAGATTTTCTTGTCAGTAAGAGCTTTTTTGAAATCTGAGATGCCCTTTTCAGAGCTGTGAAAGGACCTTTCTATTTTAACCCAAAATTCTCTCTGAACGTTTCAAAGGTGAAAATTCAATGAATTTGAACTTATCTCGGAATAAACGGTGCATGTGCTTTGTGAAACTAAAATTTGAAGAAAATGTATGCAGATAAGCTCGTATAGGAATTTTTATGAGTATTTATCATAAAATTATATTTTCTCTTTGTATTCTACATTTCTCTGCCATAGATAGAAACGACATCACTTGCGTTCAAGAATCGATTTTTTTTTCTGGAGATGGAGATTACTACAATTACAATATGTCTTTAATGCTTTTATATAAGAAGTGGCAGAGACTGAAAAAAAACTTTCAGTTATAAATACACAGGCAAACAACTGCTTTTGTAAATTCCCTCATTGAAAAGAACAATTATACTAGATTGTTCCATCGAGCAGAAAGTGACTTTTTATTGCACTGAGTGTTAGTTTGGAGCCCGAGCTTAGAGTGCAATTAAAATAGGTTCATGACCTGCTTTTCTTTCAATTTCCAAATAAAGAACTGAATTCAAAATAATCTCAAAAATGTTTATTTAGAAAAATTAACACTTAGTTACGTTCGTACAGTTATTAAACGTTATTCGATAGCTCACTAAAATAAGCCAAAAATACGCTCTCGGAAAATGATTTCACCCGTATTTCGGTTTTCTAAGTGATGAAATTCTGATAGATTTTCAGATATTTATCATTGGATTTTGGAGGCAAAAGATTATATATTACTTCATTTGTCACATTTTTATTTCTTCAGGTGTTAATATGTCGTCACTTTCGCTACTAAACTCCATTTTCAAGAAACACAATCAAATTCTCACAAAATATTTGTTGCGTAAATTTGCGCGTATTGATCAAGATTTTTTTGTACAATTAGGGTTTTACGTCTATTTAGTCAGTTTCTTTATTTTAAATTGTTTGCTGGAATAAAAATATCGTTGATTGGCCTACGACTTATTATCGACGCACTAATTGGACAGTTCAAAACTATCGGTAGTTTTCTATTTTTCGGTACCTATCAAGACTATCAACCAAATCGTTTCCTTATAAAACCACTTGAGAAGTTAGTACTCGATTATAGCCACAATCGCCACAATTACAGCCAGAATATTTGAGAAGATTTTGCTTTGCTTAACTGGGGATCTCTTACATAGTACTGATGAACAGATGGGCTTTAAAGCGGGCTGTTCCACTGGTTCGGCTATCTACACAGTGAAGCAAATTGCACAATACTACAAATCAAGGAAGACGTCTACATATGCATGCTTCCTAGATCTAAGCAAAACATTCGATCGCGTGTCACACAGCTTGTTGTGGAGGAAGATGAAGGATCGAGGAGTCTCCAGTCACATCATAGACGTTCTGAAAGTATGGCACGAGCAACAGGAAAGCTATGTACAATGTAACACTAGCTGCTCTCGACCAGTTCCTCTGAGATGTGGCGTTAGACAGGGAGGATCTATGTCTCCAGTCCTCTTCAATTTATACATGGACGATCTTTGTAAGCAGTTAACCGAGTCCAAAGTGGGCTGCTCTTTGAATGGTGCCATGATAAATAACATCAGCTATGCTGATGATATGGTGATCTTGGCACCCTCCATCACAGCTATGAGAGTCTTACTTACAGTATGTGAAAACTATGCACGTGAACACGACCTTCTTTATAATGCTGACAAGTCAGTCTTCATGGTGTTTGAATCGGCTCACACTCCAAGTATAGTCCCAACCCTAGTACTGAACGGAAGGATCTTACACAGAGTCGATAAGGTGACATATCTCGGACATACACTGCGAAGTGACCTGTCTGACAGCGATACATTGAACGTCAACGTCGAGCAACGAGCGTGCGGGCTAATATGATCGCCCGGAGGTTCTACAGATGTAGCGCAGAGGTTAAACGCCTGCTATTTATGACTTACTGCGCCAATGTATACACGGTAGAACTCTGGACAAATTTCACCAAAGCTGCACTGAGTGAGATGCGCGTTCAGTATAATAACGCCTACCGCGCAATATTCCATCTTCCTTGGCGTTGCAGCGCGAGCGGTATGCACGCCGCGGGCTGCACGCCAACATTCCCCGCGCTGCTGCGTGCGCGGTCAGCATCAATGCGCGCGCGTCTCCAAGCCACTAATACCACCATCTTACGTAGCTGCACCGAGTGGACTCAGAGCCCCGTGCATAAGAAGTGGCGTCAATATCACGCAAGCTTTGGTGTACTATAGAGTTTATTATTTTTTTTAGTTTGTGTGTAATATGGCCTGTTTTTTATTGTCCTTATGTAAATCTGGCTGGAATAAAGAATTTATTATTATTATATGTTATTATTATTATGAAAAATACTGGCACGCTATCCCTAGTTTTTTTTTGTTTATGACTTACGTTTTCATTCAGCCAGTTTCCTTTATTTCAAATTGTTTGCGAAAATAAAAATAGCGCTGATTGGCCTATGGCTTATCATCAGCGCGCTGATAGGGTAATTTAAAACTAGTTTTCTATATACGGGGATTTGCAGCTTTAGAGTCAGCACCAGCACTGAAGTCCTCTAGATTAAGACATTTTTGTTCATATTCCAGAGGAAATGATTGCATTAATATTGCATTGTTTTCAGGACAATAATGGATTTTCATATATATACTTTTCTGCATTACATTCTCTGAGGCAGAAAAGTGCCGCTTTGTGGAAGAAAAAGTACATTATCCAGAATTACTCGGACCACTCTATCGATTCAGTTGCAAGTTTTCCCTAGCATTTTCATTTTATACTCAGGTATTCTCATTTATATAATATGTCGTCCTAGGATCTCGAAAACTGGTTTTGCACGAAAATGTACGATTTTTCGGGAAAAGCTGAATTATGGCGTGAACTCAGTCCAATCATACGAAACCATTTTCTTTTGAAAATTGGGGGGGTCGCTTCGCTTCGCTAAGCTTTCCAAATTTACTTACGAATCGTCGCCCCTATTTTTGACATTTTGCTGAAAAACTTTCACGAAAAAACACTTTCACTGAAAGACGTTTTTTCGCGAAAAGGCGGAATAATTTCGCCGAGGGGCTGTTAGAAGTGTCCCAAACGCGAACCATGAAATGCAAGTCACAAGGCCAAATTTGTTATACAGGCTTTTCGTCGACGAACACGATGATTCGTAACTCCTATCACCGTACTTCGGGCACAAATGGACCAACAGTTTAAGGTGACAGTGACACCGGGTGCGTGCGTCTCACTCACTCGCACGACTCGTCTCGCATTGATATCTCCGTCGCTCGACGGGGAATCAATTTACGAACGTGCTAAAATATACCTAAACAATTAATAACTATTTATCATAACTAAAATTATCCAGAAATAATCAAAGGAACTCATTTTTTGTGATCAATATCTTTAATTTGACTAAGTTTGAAATTATTTCTATGCACACTTGATTAATTAAATCAGATCTTAGTCATAATTTGGACCTCATTTTGGTATTTATTAAGTTAATGTTATTCATAAACATTCAAAATCCTAATCAAGCCACATCATTCCAGATATTCTGTAGTTCGTTAAATATTTTATGGGTTAGCAGGCGAGCGCCTGTAAATAGGTGAAACGAAATATTGAGTTCATGCAATTTATGTACTAAGAACACGTCACCCAAGAATGCTTGTTCCAATAAACATGATCCAATGAACACTACTTCGAAGAATGCCTGTGCCATAAACGATTTGTACGTTCACCCTTCAACGGATTGCATCAAGCCAATACACAACAGAGTAAACACCAGAGTCCTAAATAAATAACTTGACCCGTATACCCGGCCTTGATGACGTCATGTTTTGATTTCGGTATTTTTACCGTAAATGGATTGTTTGACGCGACGTGGACTGAATAGCGAGTCGTTAAGCTGATCTCGCTAATCGATGAAATTCGGACAAGGACTGGATTTTCCTAAATATTTTCTTATATTTTCCTTTCTTTACGTGAACTTGACATCATTAAATTGGTCAAAAGAATAACCTTGGAGTTGTACTGACGGAGTTTTATGACTCCTACTTAATGTTAACATTCTCGGCACCCATCTTGCGGAGACTTTTCTCATATTCAAAGATTGTCTCAATATGGGTTGAATACTTCCATAATAAATGCCCGTTTCTTGACCTAAGTAAAGGATGGTAGCTCTTCGATCACTCAATACAATTTTCTCGACTTTCACAACATTTTCTTGGGTGACTGACGTCGATGGACGGCCGCAACGATGTTCGTCTTCCGTACTCGTTCTCCCTACTCGAAATTGAGAAGCCCACCTTGCGACAGTGGGATACGGCGGAGCAGACTGTCCGAATGTTGCCTCCAAATCGCAATGAATCTTTTGAGTTGTTTACTTTTTTAAACAGAGGTATTTAACAACGGCTCTCACTTCGTTTTTATCCATTTTCGAGCACATGTTCCGACACGAAGCAAACAAATGACTACATAACATACAGAAAAAAACAAAAGAGAATCGAAGTTTTTTTTCTTTATTAATATTACGGATATCTGAGCTATCAAATCAAATGCTATGCCTACCAGTATATTTTTTTCTTACCAAGGAGTATATATGTCGTTCTC
Organism: Ypsolopha scabrella; assembly: GCA_910592155.1. Classification (NCBI taxonomy): domain Eukaryota; kingdom Metazoa; phylum Arthropoda; class Insecta; order Lepidoptera; family Ypsolophidae; genus Ypsolopha; species Ypsolopha scabrella. Next base: position 10,128,244 of record OU342969.1, read on the forward strand.
ACTACTTTTTGATCCCCCTACTACACCAGGTACATTTTTCATGTCCTTCCAGGTTTGTTCTTGAAGGTGTACCTATATAAGAGGTAGTCAGACGACAGAGCCGGCTCTAGGACGTGCCTTGAATAGAGCGTCATTAGACCGACGCATGCGGCTGACAAGCGCACTAGCTTCCGTTAAACGAACAGTAGTGATACTGCTGAAATAAATATATGTACCGAAAAGTTAATTTTTCTTTTTTATGTATACTGCAATACATAAGTATATATGTACAAATATATTTATATAAAATAAAGGTAGAAAGTTAACGTAATTGTTATCATGATATCATTAAAGTTAGGCTGAGTGTCCATCATAATGATTTAGAGGTTACAGCTAAAACACACTCTTATTATTACGAGGAAACTTCGTGTTTCCGTCAAACTTATGAATGACTTTCATCAGGCTCTACGGGATGCTCCGATAGAAAACACTGTCTGTCTTAGCTGTATTATTTATTTTTATAATAAAAAAATACTTGAAATATACAGGCTGACTTTCAAACAAACCCCGATAATTTTAGAGGTTATTAATAAACGTTAGTAGTAGAACACATTTTCAAAGTAAAAACAATTAAAATTAAAAGTCAAAATATTATTTTAAAATGTTACTTGGAAATAAAATGTCTGGTTATCCCGGCCATTCCCGTACGCAAAAAGTTGAAAATAGTCCAAAATAGTGGGTACAATAATAAAATAACTTCGCGCGATCTAATTATCCTATCTCTTCGGGTGACCATGATTTCTTTGGATTTTACGAAAATCTTCAAAGGGCTGCAACTTTAAAAAATAATTATGAATATGATTTTGAATGGTTTTAATAAAACTAGTTTGTATTTTTCTACAAAATACAAAATTTTTGTGGTTAGGTTAAAATTCATTCTGTATATACCTTAATATAAAGATAGAAAATTTGTTACAGTGCGGTGCCTCGCGGGAGATTTAAAGATACTGGCGACAGATACGGTTGTGCTGCCAGATTTAGTGTCTGGCTGAGGTACGCCTCGCCACAAATGATTTGATTTGTGGTTCCTGATAGAACTTTGTCATGTGAATAACTAACGAGCGCGAGTTCCACTTGCATTTATTTACTTTACATAGGAATCGGCTTCGCTATAAATCATCGTCAGAGTTGTTTAGAGTATGCTGACAATTGTTATCTAGAACTTACTGAGGAGCAACTTATAAACTGGTTAGGTTTATATTTGAGTTACGCAAATATGGCCATGTCTCACGATTGATTTCGTTCTTAGCTTGAGTGGCTCCCTATCCGTCTTCGTCGGAATTCTCATATTCTCTTTCTTCTTTAATCTGTTCAACCCTTTCACTCGTTGTTACCTGAAAGATCGGTTTATTTTCTTCGTCGTAAAAAACGATTGTAATCTAAGGTCATCTGAAAATTTTCGCTTAGCCAGTTCATACTACTTGTTTTTATAGTAACTTGTTTACTGTAGAAGCTATACGTCTATGTAATGTCCTTCCTTACGCATTGCTTTCCATGCTTGCAAGTGTTCAAAACTTTGGTTAAACAGCGTCTTTTACTAAGATTGTATTGTTTTTGTGTTTCTACCTGTTCCTTTAATGCTTGCCGTAAAATTGACGAAAAAGCCGATTTTCGTTAAAACCCGAATGTGGCGTAAAGGCCGACCCCATTACCGCAAACAGAAGCCCCAGAAAATTAGTTTAATTTAATTTTTAATTCAATATTCGGTTTTGGGTAAAGATTTTACACAACATATCCAAATTTTCGATCTGTAACTCATTCCGTCTGCAAGTTAGAGACCCGTGGCATACGGACGGACAGACGTACAGACAGCAGAGCGACATTAATAGGGCTCCGTATTGCCCTTTGGGCGCGGAACCCTAAAAAAGATGCACAGGCGCTTAACCATTAATATATTCCTTAAGTATTTAGGTATCACTAAGATCTGGCGACACTGTTCTTTTTATAAAAATCCTGGCAAACCGAGATGTATTTGCATACCAACAGACGTACATACCCGTATGCAAATTTTTTTTACTCAGATGGGCACGTGATGTGGCTATAAAATTGGTATTTTTAATTCATTATCAGAATAAGAATGTTGCACGGAATGTGAAGTGTGTGTAACGGCAAGAAAATTCAAGATGGCAGACAAAATAAGTGTGACCTAATTTTAACGATTACTTTTGCAGCCAACTTTAGTATATCTACCTAAACGTATATGTATGTACATATTACAAAACAAAAGATAAATAATGTCCGTTAGACATAGAGATAAATCAGAAATCGTTAAGTCGCAATATGTCCTTGATTAGCCTGTGGTATACTTAATTAGCTCGGATCCGTTAAGGCGCAATATGAAATAAATAAACATAACTGAAAAAGTACGCGTCCAAGTAGTGCGGTGAATCAAGAAAAGGTTGGATATTCCGTTTTTGTGAATAATATTTAATATAAATTCACACGAGGGCGTTTAAAAAACGCGTTTTTATATTTAGATAATAGGTTTATATGTTTACTACAGTCATTACGTGTTGTTATATTTACCTTATTAATTTGGACGGAATACTGTTTTAAACTCAAAAAAAGCTTTCACTTTGAATTTTTTTCGATGCAGCGAAGGTTTCTCTGTCACGTTTTGGGGTCTTTCATCGTCTTGGAAAATGCCTTTTTTAAATGACATGTTTTTTTTTTCAGAACCCTATCTATCCTAGTACGGGAGTTCTACTGTTTTGAAATCTATTTTTTTACTACCTATGTCGCCTTCAAGAAGTGTCAGTTGTTTCTTGCGTTTACAGGAGAAAACCATTGTGCTTCGACACTTGTAAATATGACAGAACCCGGTTTTCTGTCACTTGTCTTTTTTAAGGTTCGATTGTGGAAATGTATATATAAGGTGACTTTAATTTATACAGCCAAACTCTTATTAGAGGCTTGGTAAGTGATCAGTATCACGGATCGATAGCAGTTTTTGCTAATTTCGCAAAATAAAATCTTGACGTCTCATCGTAATTGACTCGGGGCTAGGCTTGCGTTTGTAAGGTACACGAAAAGAAAGTAAATTACGCATTTCACAAAAAGGGTCATTGAATCTTGTTACTGAGCACTTACCGAGTCTTCAGTAACAATTTAGCTGAATAAATTAAAGTCACCTTCTATAAATATAATGTCATTTAAAATTCTGAAGTATATATACTAAAGATGTTAAAAGATAAATCTTATAAGCACAGGTTAAAAATCCATACAGACAAAATGAAAGTTTCGGCTTCAGTGAAATACGTTTGCAATATAATTTAAAAAAAACAACTCATGCGACTTTTTATCTATTTACCTATATTATTAGTTTAAAGACAATTAGCCATGCATGTTTCTGATATATATTTTTTTAATAATTTAGTTTGAAAATGTAGACTATTTTATGAAACTAATTTCATTATTTTTGGGTTTTATTCATTGCATCTATTTAAAAACAAAAACTTAAATTTTACCCGCCAAAAGTGAACGTGACGTCACTAGAGGCGTTCCGCTTGGCGCTAATAGTGCTAACACTACCATCAAACTTCTCACGCCCATCAAGTCGTTCCGAATGAAAAATGGCGTCCATCACTGTTTATACTTATAATCCATTTAGGGTTCTTTTGAATGCAACATGAATGATGACAGAATTTGTATAAATTCATTTAAGTTACGTGAATACAAAGGATATACTACTTTACTAGGTCCAAGAAGTAATTTCTTCTAACTACAATCTTATAATCATGTTTTAACTAATGCTCTTATTCTTCGAAAAACCTATTTTTGAAATTGCCACCGGCCAGCTAGCACTTTTCATAGATCGCTCATAGTGCAAACGCTCTGAAGCATAGGCATATCACAACATGGCGTCGTTAAGGATTTCGTCTATGATAAACAAGGTGAAATTTAATCAATCACCCTTATTCATACTGGAGACTCGGTTAGTGATCAGGAACAAAATTCAATGATCGTTATTTTCGAAATCATAAAAAAATTGTTTCCATACTGACTGAATAGGCAGTAGGTAGGTACGGGAGCAATTTTTTGTTTTCAGTTTTACCTTGAGGTTCATTAAACATTGTTCCTGATCACTAACCGAGTCTCCAATATGAATTCTGGCGGTTGATTAATTATCGGGCTCACAGTGACTCGGAATGATGATAGACGCGATATAATCGATTATGTCGCGACACGGAATGCACTGCATGTCAAATGTCATGTCATGACGTCATAGATAAGTAAAATGAAGTTCATTGTGTTTTGTTAAAATATCTTTAAAAGTATAGATTTATTTATTAATCTGATAAGTAGCAACTGTACAGAAAACATATTTCTCGAAATGGTTTTAAGATTTCCGTTCTTGTCCAGAAAGTTAGCACCCCCAATTCACATCATCAAATAGGTAGCTAACAATTACTATATAACAAAATAAGAAATGTCCAAAATGATCTTAAATTTTGGAGTATAATAAAGTACACGAGTATTAGGAAAGAACACGAATACTATGCACATAAATTCCGAAAAACTCATTGGGGCATGCCCGACCGAGGATCGAACCTGGGTCTCAAGATTAAGAGGCCAGCGTTCTGCGGCCGCTTATTTTTTACATTCTTATTAGTTCGATCAAATAAGCATTCACTTATAAATCCTTAATAACTAATAATGAACGATTATAAAACGAAATAATTCATAATCGAAAATCAAATTATCCTTTGTTAAAAAAGTTTTTCTGGAAGTGACGTACAAGTTCTGAACCTACTGATGCGAACAAAGTAGTATCCACTTCAAAATCAATGTTCCGGCAGATATTTTCGTCAAACTCAATATTCGTACTTAATTTAGATATTCCTTTCTTCATTCAATGGATTTTTTGATGTCGAATCTCCCTCTTACTTATTATATTAACGAACCCGAACAGCTGTCGGAGAATAATCGGCTGGATGAAAAATGCTTTTTTTGGGACATCATCAAAATGGGACGGGCTGCTGTAATTGACGGGACAGATTTTCTGATACAATAATTTGATAAGACATAATTTTAGCATGAATTAGTTATACAGCTTTTTGCCCACGATTTTTACCGAGTGGATTTTGTGGGCTGATTTTCTGATTTAATTGTAACCTATTGATTGGTTGGTTTTACAAATTATACAGTTGAAAAAAAATACTGCTATCTACCAATTGGTTACTAAGTTAAAGGGTAATTTTTAGTCCTGTAGCTTATATTTTCAACCCGCATCGCAATAGTTAGATGTCCCTAACCCTTCCAAGCCATTGCTCCTAATCGTCGTCGGTGATCCATTAGTGCGGGAAAGTTCCACTACTTACCATGTCATTCTAACATAGTAGTTACTATGTTAGAATGACACTAGTATTATATTATCTGTGGTAGTAGGTTCCATACATACTCGTATACAGGATTAGTTTTTAGTGGACGTGGGTAGCCAAAATCAAAACTATAGGGAATAGCGAACAATTGGTCAATGGAGCCCTAGGGCCGATTTTGATTAAAACCAAATGCATTAGATTTGCGTGGTGTCTTGAGTAACCATCCAATAGTATCTCTTATGAGGATAAAATTCAGGGAAGAACGTAATTAATGACATACGAAAAACTAAATAAATGGAAATTTTTCTATAAAGCTGCATCTAATATTGTGAAATTTTCATACATTACATTACCATAACTAATCAAAGAAATCAAAATGATACTTAATTATTAACACACATTTGGACTTGATGATTGTATCAATGTGTATAGGAATCAATAATATTGTGATGTTGAATGCAGAACAATCCTTGAGAGGTTGAATCTGGCTATGTATTGGAAACAGAAGGCATGGATTTTGAGCAATGAATTAGTTAAGGTTTCATCTACGTAAAAATAAAGGAGTTTGCCACGTTTAATGACCTTCCAAAATTTGATTGCTATTTGCGACATTATTGGATGGAACAAAGCGTGAGTTTTTTTAAAATAATAATTCTCAGTTGTAGGCATGATTTTTTTAAATCTAATAATGTAGTTTTATTTTCATCAAAACCGGCCCTAAAACTCCTGTGAGCATTTTGCGTTATTCCCTATAGTTTGGGATTTAGCCATCCACAAATCCACGCCCACTTGAAAAAGTTACCCTGTATATAGAGCTATGAGATTAGGGACATACAGTACGTAGCTAATAATGCATAATGTAATTTATACAAACAAGTGAAGGTTCCAAAAGCGAACTCTTCAAAATAAACAGAACTTTGTGACATGAAATTTACTTTCTTAACTTTCTAAATACAAACTCAGATTAGTCATAAAATAAATACGTTAAATCAACATCAAAACTGTTTTATTTTTAAATTAATTGTTAGCCCTAAAAAGGATATGGTGCGAATTGTATGGTTGTGTTCGGAATACCCTACTTTACTAAAACAAAAATTTTAAATCATTTTGAAATTTTTAGTCCAAAATCTTCCCTTTAAATTCACCCAAAGGAAGACTAGCGTGAAAATCTTTTAGTGAGTAAAATGAAGTACTATAGTCAGTTTAATGTAATCATTTACATTTTTATGAGGTGTAAAGTTAGTGTGTATTTTATGTAACTATGTCACTTTTAGCTAAGACCGGTTATGTTTGTATCATAAATAGCAAAATGCAACTTTATAGTACTTAGGTATTTTCCTCTCCACCACTCCTTATCACAACTACGTCATCACGACAAACAAAGGCATTCAATATCACAAGATTGGACTCTAAACATTAATACGGAGAGAATGTATCACTTTCACTTACCTCAAAGGTTTCCATAACTGTTGATCACGTTATTAAATTATTTCAAAAGCATATAAACTGAATAAAATTGCTTTCCTGGAACTTCCTTGAACCGTGTAATTGTCACCAAAAGAAGGTAACTACTATATTTCTACAGTTCAGTTAATAAAGTCGTGGCATTAAACTCAATAACGTTAAGACTAGACTCACCCATATCATCGATGAGTGGTGCCATCCTCAGGGTCACCCCAACTAGAAGTAGACAGAGGAAGAGCAGCAGACAGGCCGTCACCATGATGGTGTAGCGCGCTCTCCGGGGCAGCTCGTCTGGATCCAGGACCTAGGGAATCATCATCATTATCGCCATCATCATCATTATCGTCGTCATCATCATCATCATTATCGTCATCATAATTGTCATCGTTATCATTAACAATTCACTGTTTTATGGTCGGTACATCTAAATTGTTAGTCACTATGAAACTTTAACACTGCAAAGATTACCTGACACATTCAATAGCTGAAGTTATGTTCACTAAATAACAATAATTTGTTGTTATAGGTAAATTTATATATTTTCGTTTGTTAACGTGTGTTTTTATAATAATAAAAACAAAGAAACGTACAATTTAATGCGCTATATTTCGACACCTCTGTGAAATCGTCATCAAGCAAACAGAAAATACAATATGACATTTACATACGTTTTGTGCTCACTGATCTTTGAAAATCAAAATTTTATGACGTTCAAATAATTATATCATTTAATTTTTAAGCCTCGTTGTGTTCAAATAAGGAATTAAGGTCTCATCAATTTTATACTGAAGCTCGTATTAGTTCGTCCAATTTTTATAAAATATTACCATAGTTGACATTAACCTGGGTTACAAGGTAATATTTCAGAACACGCAGGTGTGACGGACGCAACCCTAAGCGATTCATTACAGTAAGGTTGACGTTAGTGGAGAAGTAATGACTTGGATCCTGACGTAACAGGTGTTTGGCTTATCTTATGCTGTAGGTGCTGCTGGTTTTATTCATTACACGCACACATACACATATCTTGTAGGGCTGAAACCATTATTGTTCTGAAGGTAAAACGGCCAAACGGACTGTCGCGCTCGTTTTTACTGATGTTTGTAAAAAGAGCTATAGTTTGGTTGGCATTTAGTCGTAATAAACGGTACTGAGTATGAGAAAGAGGAACACTATGTTACATTGAATTAAATCACATACTATACTGAACAACGGTATTAGTAAAACAAGTGGAGATTTGTCTTGTTGAGTATGATCAGAAGAGCACGTGGTTTTTTCCAAAGTCGTCTGCCTCTATACACCTGCTATAAAAGACACAAATGTTTAAGTGAACATCTTGCATGTTTACTGTAAAAAGTCAAAAGTTTTATATTCAAACTGGTGCCATCTATGAAAAACTGGAGTAAATAAAAATATGCAGCGCCACCTACGAATGAAGTGACACAACAGAGATATGTTTTCAGGGAACAAGTTTCAATTTGCGTGGTCAAGCAGATGCGTATCTAGCTGCCAAAGAATACAGATTCATTTTACAGATGGCACCACTGTACCTAGTAAAGAGAAAACAATATTACAAGAAATGCTGCAACAAGTGTCTTCTATGAATTAGTGCGAAAATAATAGTTTATGCTATTAGTGCGGTAAGGAGATTTGAAATACGAGCGATTAGCGAGTGTTTTATACGTTACGAGTAAGTTATTGCCCTTACCCACGTGTATCATACTACGTTTTCCAATGCATAATGTGAGTAAATAAATGAAACGTAATTACTCCAAATACTCCAAAAGAACTTTATGTATGGGCATTCTTTTTCGTTTTTATGCACGCAATTTGCCAACTTGACGAAAATAAGCTGCTTTCAGTTTGATGCGTTCGTAGCTCATTTTTTTATTATTTTTTTTGTCTTCATCCTCTAGGGCAGGCAAAAGTCTTTCGACCATACAGCCAATTCATAAGTTATAGTTCTTCGTAGCTCATTTCTGTAAAGTAGACTCTATGGCACACGAGAAAAAACTGGCAGCTTCAATAAATTAAAAGAATAAAAGTAAAACCCTGTTGTGGTAAAGTTGACTTAGACCACAGTTTTAAGGCATATAAAATAAGTGATTACAAGCATTTGCATTCAAAAATAAATTGAATAGCTTATTGTGAAAAAAAATATTTCAGCACTTTATGTAGGCATTACATACATGCATTTCTTAGTACGTTCTGAGTAAAAAAATATCACTTCCCCACAAAACTTACTAAATATATGAGTACTCGGAGAGAATAGAACATTTATTCGTATTTTTGCACGTCGGTACACATAATCTTTTATTTCACACTTTGCCGTGTTTTTACGCTTTTTAACATAGTTTACATATAATAGTTCGTGCGTAGCGCAATAATTTCTCTCAAAGCTTAGCTCAGTTTGCATGCTAGGCCGTAGCACCTACTACGGCGTAGCCTCAACTACGCCGTAGCATCTACTCTTAGCAGAATGCTACCTTTTTGTACGATTATCACCTTTACGTGAGCGTAGTTTGAGCTGCAGTGGTATACCAAGGCCGATTCCTCTGAATATGTTTTAAATTTAATTCAATATCTTCCTCACTTCATATACAAAAAAAATATAAAATTTAACCACGAAGCAAATAAATTCGTGTTATTAACTATTAATTTAGTTGCTTTGAATAAACATTTACGTAAAGCAAAAAGCACGGAGTCAGTAATTTTATGCAAGCGCAGAGTTTCCATATTTATAGAAGGTTTTGGAAAAAAATAACTAGGCGGGAAATTTTGATTGTTTTTATAGTAAAGCAAAACGAACGTGCTCCTTCTTACATTAAAATGAGATTATAAATTTTAGGCTGGAAAACTTATTTCTATCGCTATTGTCTCGCCATTGAGGCCTAAAATCAAGTTAAATAAGGTCCAATTTCCTAATATGTGAAACAAATTCTAGTAGATTACTTATATTTAACCGACAAACAACAGAAACAAGTTTATTTCCCCAAAATTTTCTTTTTACTTTCCTGGTTTACGCGTTGAGTTGGAGCAGTATGGGGAAAATGTTAACTTTACAAAATAGACAAATTAGCTCAAAGAACACAACTCAACCGAAAAAACACTTACCTAACAACAGAATCCATGTGGCGTTTATTGGACTATTCAATTTTGTTCATAAAAATCCAAATATGACGAAAATATTTTTATTTCATAAATGCCTAGTACTTTTGCAAGTTAAAAGTAGTATGAATTCCAAGTTCCAAGAAATTAAAAAATTAAAGTGTTTTCATTGCTTTGCTCCAGACTGTTTATTTGCAAGATTTGGTTGTTACTAGCATACAGCAACACTATCATCGATTGATGCAATAATGCATACAAAATGTTATTATTTTTGCAAATGTTCGATTTCAGACTGCTAGTCATTTTTCAAAGAGCTTTTAATATAGTTTTTTTCCTCTAAAATCGATAACGAGAGCCCTCAAGAATTTCCCCGTACCACAAAATTAGTACTACGTATCCATACTACCCAATCTCAATGCGCTCCCTGTTTGTTGGATAAATCATCTGATTAAATTTTATGGAAAGGTTGAAAAAGAATTGCACAGTAAAATATTATTTTAATAAGTTTTTAATAGTCTTTACCCGAGTAGCCCATAATCTGATTACACTCGGAAGTCGTATGGGAGCCCCCACGTAAAATATATTTTTGCTTGTTCCACTTGGGAGTTAGCCCATTTTCAGTGAATGCTATTTCAATAAACGCTCGGAAGAACCGCCTTAAGAGCCCAGTCCGTTTTTGGAAAACAACTGCATATTGGCCGACTAAATGAAGGCCTAGAATTTATTTGATTGAATTTTTTCTCTTTTGCGAGTTATTTTGATACTTACGAGCCTGCTCCGAATCGTTATTCATAATATCTAAGTAGTAAAATAATCCTTGGCATTCCATTGGTCTATTGGGGATCTAGCATCTGATTGTAGGACCTTATCATAAGGTGACTTTTCAAATTCTTCCTGAAGACTCGGTAAGTGTTCAGTAACAAGGTTCGATGACCCTTTTTGTGAAATTCGTGAATGATTATTTTCGTGTTCCTTACAAACGCAAGCCCAGCCCCGAGTCAATTACTATGGGACGTCAAGATTTTATTTTGCGAAATTAGTAAAAAGTGTTATTGACCCGTGTTACTGATCATATACCAAGCCTCCAGTATGAGTTTGACTGCATAAATGAAAGTCACCTTATATAAGGTGACTTACTTCTAATTATAAAGCCAAACTCACACTGGAGACTCGATAACTGGTCGGGACTGAGGTTCAATGACCCTTTCGGTGGAAAACGCAAAATAAAATATAGGCTTACTATACTAAATGAACCGGAGTTATTCGTAAATTAGTATAGGGCAGTGAAAGTAGGGAAAAGTTGGCTCTTCCCAGTCGTAGATTGGCTAAATTGACTAAAAGCTACTTGTGTCAAGGTATAAAATTATTTAATCAGATTCCGAAGGAAATATGTGCTTTGAAACACGAGTCATTTTGCAATACAATTAGGAAGCAACTTATTGATAAGACCTATTATACAATTAACGAGGCTTTGGCTGATAAGAATATTTTCATTTGTGATGTAGAATTAATTTGACACTGTTACTTAAAAGTAATCCGTTTTATTTATAAGATTTATCTGAATGTTTGAATTATTATTTTTATTATTAAATGTTATTATTTAAGTTACTGTATAGCATACTATACAAGATAACATAAAATATTTATTGTATAAAATGAATTGACGTATCTAAGTACATGATAATGTCGAAAGATGAATAAAATGAATTGAATTGAATTGAAGTTAGGGTATAAGCTATATCCGTTCTAAATTTCATTCAAATTCGTTCAACCGTTTCAACGTGAAAGGGTAACAAACATACACACACACACACGCACAAACTTTCGCATTTATAATATTTTCCTAACCTGGGAGTAATTACCCCCGTGGGGGTGAAAGAGCTATTTGAAGGGGGTAATAGGGTCCGAACGTCCTTGCAAATTATGGAAAATGCCATTTAATATTCACATTAACTGGAATTAAAATTAACAGTAGGTGACTTATTTGAGTAATATACAATTGTTATGCTAGTTCAAAACGATTATATAAGGTGACTTTAATTTATGCAGCCAAATTCTTACTGAAGACTCGGTAAGTGCTCAGTAACAAGGTTCGATGACCTTTTTATGAAATTTGTCAATTATTCTTTTCGTGTTCCTTACAAATGCAAGCCCAGCCCCAAGTCAATTACTATGGAACGTCAAGATTTCATTTTGCGAAATTAGCAAAAAATTTTATCGATCCGTGTTACTGATCACTTGCCAAGCCTCCAATATGAGTTTGGCTGTATAAATAAAAGTCACCATAAATATGATATAATTTCTACGAATTATTATTATTTTAAACCACAATATCAATTTTTATTAGTTCATATAATAACATCGTAATAACAGCCCTTTCATTCCTATCATATTGTTTGATAATGTCCATATTTTTAGGTATTAATTTGTATGTGGTTAAAGACAGCACGTTCCTTATTATTACTGAGGGATGACCAGATGGAAAAGGTTAGGAACCACTGGTCTACACTGTAGAACATCCGCTTGAGTAGCTGACGTTTCAGCCCAGATTTGAACGACTGCAAAGTGGTTGCGGCTGTCACTTCAGCCGGGAGTTTGTTCTACATGGAGCCCGCTCTCGCACGCCGCCGTCAGGAAACGTTCCTGCTCACAATGTGGTATCATTTTGTAAACAATTAATTATGGTGTTTCATTCACTAGATTCCTTTTTTTGGGGTTTCGTACCCGAAAGTGCCAAATGGGACCCTATTACTAAGCCTCAGCTGGCTGTTTGTCCGTCCATCTGTCATAGGGACTACAACTTCAACCGTATGGGTAGATAGTTAAAATTTTCACAGAAGATGTGTGACAATCGCCAATACCATAGCAAATAACAAAAAAAAATTGAATCAAAATTGACTTTCCCCATACAAAAAACTTGAAAATTGGCATTTTTTAAACGCTATTTGTTTCAACTCTACCTTAGACATATACATACAAGTTTCAAAGGTCTGATTGAACGACATCTATATTGTTGTTATTTACTATGTTTTTAAGGTTTCGTACCCATATTGTGTGGTAGAATGGTACCCTTTGTGCGCGAGTCTGACTCGCACTTGGCCAAATTATTTTTAACAAAGCTTATTTTATTTTTAATTTAATACTTCGTAATAAGCCAGGATCCAATCCAAGACTGAACACCAGGAATCACCACTGCAGTATTCATTAGTGTACTAACATGTATAACTTTGGCCTGCTCGTCTATGGCCGAGACGAGGAGGGTGCGATGTTTCTTCGGCTTGTGGGAGTGAGGGCTACGTCTTCGGCGGCGTCGGCGTTTCCTACGACGCTCCATCTCCAGCTGCTCCGGACTTGACAGGTCACTGGAATGAGGGAAAAACATATCGTTAAAACATTATCGACCATGTCTCTCATTTTCGTCGTGAGCTAAATTGGCTCCCCATCCGTTATCATCGTCACCTGCATATTCTCACACTTCTCTATAATATTCTCAAAAACCCACTTTCCACTAAATATCTTCGCGTTCGATTTGAGTATCTGTTGTCATGTGATGCTCGATCGCGCAATGTGTCCCTTCTTAAAACTCCTGCACACAACTCTGCATCGTTTAGCAAGTCGTTCACTGTTGAGGCTGTCAGACTGTAGAATACACTACCCTCGAACATTTGTGATTGTCCATCGCTGAATATATTCGTATTCAAAAGACGGGCGAAGAAGCACTTTTTGACACTTCTATGAGTATCTTTTGTATATTATTTTGTTTTACTTTTAAATATAGTGTATTTTGTTTCCTGGGTATTTAATTATACAGCATTTATTATTTTAATATATAGTCTATAGTATATATTTATATATAATGTAATTATTATTATTTATTTTTTGCATATTAAACATGTTTATGGTGAATTACTGTTTATGTTTATTATAAGGTAGGTAAATTTTTACATTAATACATAGGTAACACTAAAAGTTTCCGGAACTGGCCACTTACATAAACAATATTTAAAAATTTATTGCAACATTTGAAAATAGAACTCTTTGGCTGTAGAATGCAGTTTGTTTCATCTGACTGTCTTTTGTTTTTACCTAGTGGCGCCATTTAAAAAATTGTGTGTCTGCATCAACATGGATTTAACTCGGGAAAATTTTCGTAGTATGATTTTCTACGATTTTAAGTGTAATTTGACAGCTCAACAGAGCATCACTCGGCTTGAAACAGCTTTTGGCAATGAAGCACCATGCAAGACGACTGTTTATAGCTGGTTTGCAGAATTCAAGCGTGGTCGTATCAATCTCAGTGACGAATCTCGCGATGGTCGGCCGTCCACCGCTGTGACCAACAAAAACATCGATGCTGTGCGCCGTATGATTGAAACAGACAGGCATGTGACCTACCATGAAATTCGCGCATCCTTAGAAATAGGCATGAGTCAAATACAATCAATCCTACACAAACATTTTGGTGTGAGAAAGCTGTGCTCGCGGTGGATCCCACACAACTTGACCGAGGCTCAAAAAACGGACCGCGTCACTTGGTGCAGTGCCATGCTTACCAGATTCAACGAAGGTGCGTCAAATTTGGTGTGGGACATAGTAACAGGTGACGAAACATGGATTTATTGCTACGATCCCAAAACAAAGCAGCAATCGAGCGTATGGGTCTTTCAAGATGAGCCGAAACCAACCAAAGTGGCGCGCGTGAAAAGTGCATCTAAGCGGATGATTGCTTCTTTTTTTAATAAAACTGGACACGTGGCTACTGTTGCTTTAGAGTATCGTCATACCGTAAATAGTGACTGGTACACGACCATTTGTTTGCCGGAAGTTATTGACGAACTCCGTAAAAATAACCGTAAACGCCGTATCATCCTGCACCACGACAATGCTAGTTCTCACACGGCCAGACAGACAAACGACTTTTTGAAGACGAAAAATGTAGAACTCATGAGTCATCCTGCATACAGTCCCGACCTGGCACCTTGTGACTTTTTTCTGTTCCCAAAAATTAAGAACCAATTACGCGGTCAACGATTTTCATCACCAGAAGAGGCTGTCGAGGAGTATGAAAAACACGTTTCAGAGGTCACCACAGGGGAGTGGCACAAAAGTTTTCAAAACTGGTTTGATCGAATGAAAAAGTGCATAGACGCCAAGGGAGATTATTTTGAAAAACAATAAATTAATTTTGTACCTTTAATAGTATTTTTTCATATTCATTCCGGAAACTTATAGTGCGTCCCACGTAGTAGTCATTTTTTGTTTGATAAACACTTGTACTTGTCCACTTATTTATATTAATTTCCCTTACCGGTTTCGCTGTTAAAGCATTATCAAAGGTTTGATAAGGATAAAAAGGCGAAACCGGTAAGGGAAATTAATATAAATAAGTGGACAAAAAAAATGTTTCAAAAGTTCCACCAAGTGCCAACAATCACGAGCATCAACTCCATTAATAGTAGTCTCTTATACTTATAAATTATTATGTAATTGTTACACGTACACGTATGTATGTCTACTTTTATATAAATCATTCTCTTTTATCCCCAAAGGTAGACTGGAAGAAATCTCTTCTTAGAAATAAGTCTACCCTTGTATATGTTTATTTGTTTTGAAAATGTTTATTTTCTGTGTTTAAAATAAAAATAAGAATAAGAAATTACCAGGAGTGTCAGGTTTGAGTGTTTACAATATCTCGAACAGTCAGTTTTCGTATACAGTCGTTTTTTAGGGTTCCGTACCGGAAGGGTGTTAAACGGAACCCCATTGCTAAGCCTCTCTGTCTGTCCGTCGCAAATACTTACCCATGTGTGTGCAGCTTGATGTTCCTGTGTTTGTGTCGACCACCTTCGTGCTCACACCAATGCGACGGTAACATCTCCCCGGGGCTGCCCATAAACGACGCTGCCTCCGACTCTACAATTCAAAATAATTTATTATTATTTTATTTTTATTATAAAATTAAATTTTTATTATTATTTTAAGCAACGGTAGCCCAGTCGGTATGACGCCAGGCTCTCAATCATGAGACCTTGGTTTGAATCTTGCCGATCAGGAATGCACCAATGAGTGCATGGCATTTGTATACTTACCACTTGCTGACGGTATAGGACAAAGTTACGTAAACTGTATGCCCTGTGCATTTACTTGTGTCCGAAGTACCCGCGAAGGGCTCAACCCCGTCGTACGTAAAAATCGTCCGAGAAAAGAGGGTGTTATGAGTATTCACAGTTCTACTTCCATACTCGGAAACACCTCTGACAACTCTTCGGGGATTTTTCGTTAAGATGCGTTTATGTTTAATTATAAACTAAGAACTTAGGCTAAAAATAAAATATATTATTAACAACTATAACCCTAATTATTATTTTAAAAGTTATTAATTAAAAATCATAGCTAGAACAATATCATCGACCGGAAGGGCACTCAAAAGCCTTTGGCTTTAAATGTAAGAACTTAATTTATACCAACAATGGAATATACACAATTTAGGTGACATAATGATAAATATACACAACAAATTAATTTTAAATATACACATAGATTTGAAATTTCAGTAAGACTGAATCTTAATCTAACAAAAACCGGTCCAGATCGGACCCGAAATATATGTTGAATTTTTGTGTGTTTTATAATTATTTATTTAAAATAAATAAAAAACCCAACAAAGAAGTATTCTACAAAAAAACAGACTCAGAGAAGTATCACTACGGATAGTTGATCTTGGACTAATTATGGCTTTCTTATGCATCAAAGAGGAATGCAAATCTTTTCGTCTTGGTAATGGGGTGCTACAAACGGTTAGTTCTTATTTCACCGAACTATTTAAGAAACGTCATTGTAAGTTAATTTGATGCAGTTAGTTGCATTGTCGACGGCAGTGACCTAAATATTTTATCAGATTTCAGGAAATCTAACAATCTTGCAATTTAACAATTATAGTTCACTACCCACATTCTGCAATAAAGAATCTAAGAACTTATAACTTACACTTATATCACTTATAAATTACAGTTTTTCTTAGTGCACCTCTACACTCCTTACGGAACATTATGTTCCTAGTTTTTAATTGTTTAATATATATATTACATAAGAGATCAAAGTTTTGTACCGCCACTTTACTTCCCTCAAACTTCCTGTCGCCGTAATCTTTTATATAATTTTTCTAATTTGTTTTATTCTTTTATTTATTTTATTGATATCACATCCTTCAGAGAAATTAATCTAAATTCTTATATTGTTTCAATATCACAGTAAGATATAAGCTTATGAAGTAAGTGTGCTTCAAAAAACAAAACCAATTACTTGAAACTTGCTTCTTCCTAAAAAAAACACCGACATTAACAGAAGTCACAAGTACATTGGCAATTCGCCAGTTGCGGTCGGGACAGTTGGCAATTTGTCTGAAACGAAACTCGCAAAGTTTACAAGAACTTCTGTAAGACATCGCTACAAATTACACTAGTGAGAAAAGTTCAATAAAAAGTTAATTTTCGTAGATTTACGGCGCTTGTTAATTATCTAAAATATTCTACACGTAACTGAATGAATTCAAAACAACTACTCACAAAAAAATACCAAGAACTTTAAAAATATGAATAAATTTATAACATTCAAAATAAAACACTAAAAATTAATAAAAATAGAGTAAAATTTATAATATTTAATAATTAATGAATCCCACAAAAATTCAGGATCACCTTCGATTAAATAAACACGAAGAGGGTCACAAAAATTTCTTGTTTAAATAACAACGTGGAGTCCTGTTATTCCTGGCTGGGGGCTACCTTGGTCAACGGATTAGCCTCGCGATTCAGCGAGGCAATGCCGTCAGCCTTTTGGTACTTTACCCAATAACGGTAGCGATTTGGCCAGCATATTTCATCTGACATGACTTTTCTTTTTCTTTATAGGTGCCCAATATCTTCTTTTTATTTATTTCTTAGGTAATTTTAATATTGAAACTGTTAATTTAGATATAGATAAATTCTATTAAAGTTTTAGATTGTTGTATTAAGAATACAGTATAAGCGATCTACTCTCTAGGGTTCTGTAGACCGACAAGGAACCCTTATAGTTTCACCATGTCCGTCTGTCCGTCTGTCCGCGGCTTAGCTCAGAGACTATGAGTACTAGAAAGCTGTAATTTGGCATGGGTATACAAAATATTAAGCTTTAAAGTGATAATTTTTGTTAGAATCAAGCGTACCCCCTCTGCTGGCTAAACGGTTGCTTATAGATATGTGAAAAAATTCACAGAAGTAGCATATATTGTAATGAATTTTAAAGCAAAAATTATAACAGCTAAGTAGGCTTTACAGGTCTACGAGTACAGTTCGCGCCAAACTTTTGGCCCCCTCTAAACACGACAATGTATATGGGCCGTTATTCTAAATGTATCGGACTAGAAGTTTGGGGCGATCTGTATTAGTAGACCAACTTATAAAATGTACTGGCCAACTACGGAACCCTACATTGCGCGTGGCCCGACACGCACTTGGCCGGTTTTTATTATTACTTCCGAGTCATCGCGTGACATTTATTAAAACCCCTCTCCCTCTATGCGATCTTAAGTAACACTGGACGACAACCTACCCTAATTAGCGTCATGTGATTTATGATCGTCCCCCAAGTCCATAATTTATTTATTTATTTGAAATGGAATACCCATTGCACACATATTACATGTAGCAAGTTATAAATAAACATAATACAAAATAAGCAGACATTTTATATCACTAAACCGTATCTACTACTTATTATACGAAAAGCATAAAATTATACAAAAATGTATGCAACAAATAATTACGAGGCAAAAAGATAGTGAAACTAAACATATTCTTAGTCTTCCTGCGACCACGTTACATCAAACCGCTATGAAAAGTTAGGTACGCCTTAAGAAAGGTAAACAATAAAAACATTCCTGTAAAATATATGCCGAGCCAATCGTAACACTTTCCCCGTAAAAAGTTTTGAGCACCTAAGGAGAGCCAAGTCAGCCATTCTGTTACCTTAAAGTTAAAAAAATACTCGAAAGACTTTTAAAAACTACAAAGATAAAATGAAAAATTTATAAATAATAATTTATATTATATATTTATAATAATTAAAGCTTGTTCTACCTTTTGAACTTGGCAATTACGAAGCGAGGATATACCTATATATTGTACCGTGAGATTACCTGTTAGCTAAGTTAGATAAATAAATGATTTCTATGATTTTAATAACAAATTTCTCATCACAGTGCACCCTGATGCCAAAAGTCGGCTAGTGTTTTAGAATTTTGATGAGTGTGTGATGGATGAAATATCGAACTTTGCAGATATTTTCAACGAACTTTATTTATGAGAAACTAGTAATTTGCGAATTTATTAAGTAGGTTAGTTTTCAGGCTTTTGCTCGCATTTGTAACAAAGATATAGAAAGTTTAAATGAGCCTTGAGTTGCTTCTAGAGAAAGGTTTCCGGTGGCGGCCATTTGCTCGACTTAGCAGGGCCAGTGCCGTAACCCCTGACATATTCGTACCAAACACTAACTCAATAACGCAAAAAATGGCATTTTAAAGAAAAATCCTTTTGCCAGCACCAGATCTAACGGCTTAATAAAAGGCACGGCACTAGCGTGATATTTTTGACAAGCTTGATTGATGTTTACTTGAACGCTAAACCTAAATTGAATATTTTACCAATAAATTGAAAACGGTTTATTCAAATCTGCGTCTATTTTGGTAAGATAAATTCATATTCCTAGGACCTTTGCCCGTGGCTGTTTTTCGATTCGTTTCAATAAAATGGTGTTAGGGTCCTTTAGTTACAGCCCATGATTTATTTATGATTCATATATTTGAACCTTTTCTTAAGAATTCCCCAAAGATAGATGCAATTTATGATACTATGTACAAAAGGTATGTATCTAAGGAGTATGTCTCGTATATACGAGTATTGTACGTATGTATGGGTCATGTTAAGGCAGGTATTAAGAGTCTGTCTTCATTTGACATTACATGAAAATAGTTGCAAAAACAAATCCTGTATACAACGTGAAATTTAAGTCATTTTGTTAACGAAAACTTGTGATAGTACTCGTCCATATGAATAACTTTTACTATGAAGCCAACCCTGAAATCGTGAAAAAAATATCAGCTGTTTCATAAATTTCGGTCGAGTAGGTATTTAACTTTTCTATGGAGCAGCTGAAATTTTTTTCACGATTTTAGGGTTGGCTCCATAGTAATAGTTGTTCATATGGACGAGTATTGTCACCAGTTTTCGTTAACAAAATGACTTTAATTTCACGTTGTATACGGTGACTTTAATTTATGCAGCCAAATTCTTACCCAAGACTCGGTAAGTGCTCAGACACAAGGTTTAATGACCCTTTTTGTGAAATTCTTAAATTATTATTTTCGTGTTCCTTACAAACGCAAGCCCAGCCTCGAGTCAATTACTATAGGACGTCAAGATTTTATTTTGCAAAATTAGCAAAAAGTGTCATTGATCTGTGTTACTGATCACTTACCTAGCCTCCAGTATGTGGTTGGCTCTATAAATTAAAGTTACCTTATATAGAAAAAATAGGTAGGTGGTAGAGCTGATGCCGGGCTCGACTGTGGAGGTACCACCATCTTACTCCCAAATCCTCCCGAAGTTATTCGGGGGAGAGTAAGAGAACATCTCTCAGGCAAAACCAGGCGGCCCACCATTGCCTGGGACCGATGGATGGCGGTATATCCATCCCCAAATGCCGGGCCTTATTAAAACAGACTAGTGACGGGCAGCGGCGTCACTGGTGCAAGGGTTTCGGCACCGCGCTCACCAACCCACCTGCCCAGCGTGTGTGAGTATGGGCATTTCTTCCAGGAGGACCGCCAAAAGTGGCGAAATCCTGGAAAGGCCTATGTCCAGCAGTGGACGAAACAGGCTGATGGATGGATGGATAGAAAAAATATGTACATATATTTTTTTTCGAACGTTTTATTGTAGGGATCCCACACAGTTTATGTGACAAGCTCGCAACAGTTTCAACCAGACATCCAAGTCACCTATGGCAATGTCTTTTTGTCATTTTAAGTTTTCTCTATTTTTTCCGAGGCCCTACTGTTATTGTACACCTGCAAACCAAAACGGTCTAGTCATTTTTAGGGTTCCGTACCCGAAGGCAACACGGAGCCCTATTAATGTCGTTCTGCTGTCACGTGTCACGCTTGCAGACGGAAAGAGCTACAGATCTGAAATGTGGATATGTAAAATGTTAACTCAAAACCGAATATTGAATAAAAAATAAAATTTATTAAGTTTTCAGAGGGGTTCCACACAATAAAGGGTGCCAAAAATCTTCAAATATGAAAAATGACTCGTTAGTTAATTAGAGTACTAATTGAGAAATGTGTGGCCATCGAAGTTGTAAGTTTTTGACCATTTTTGTTATCTATCTAAAAAGGAAATTACCTAGTTAGGAATTTGAAATTTTCTATATATTATTGTGTCATATACTGTATTTAAACAAAAATACTGAAAACGCCAATTTTTAATACAGGTATAGAGTTACGTACTCAAATACTCTACCAACTTAGTTTTGCAGTTTTGTTTCGTACATTTTGTAGTTAATGATAAGTTTGTAATTTTCATTCAAATCATTTAAGTCTATTAACTTATTGGAATGGTACAGAACCCTCAGGGCGTGGGTCCTATTCGCACTTGACCGGTTATTGGGTTTTACGGACCGACCGACAGGCGGACGCCACTACCAAATCCCCAACACTCAATATGTACGAGCGGACATATTTAATTACCTACTACTATTACACGGGCACCAGCCTGCCACAAGACCACATACGTTTGTGTGTGTAGTGCGTACAGGCAAGCCAAAGTACTGCGTACCGCCACAAATTAGATGGGTACAGAAAGTCGCGTGCATAGAACTTTTTGCTGGGAATGCAATGAGACAACATGAAAAAAATTTAAACCAATTTGAAAAATAAAGTGTGTGAAGTCATGTAGTCTAGGGTAGTCAGTGCCTACCCTGGCGTCATACAAATAATGATTTTTAAAAGTGATATTTAATATTTTTCTTATTTTTTATATTGTCAAACTCAACCTTTTCATTGCATTTCCAGCAAAAATATCTATGCACAGCTACGGCTGACCTTGATTTTAAATACCTACTCATCACATGCACTCGTGACTAGTCGTACTGGCATTCTACCGAATCTTACCGAGATCGTCTTACGTACGCGTCTATGTGTGCGTGCGCCCGAAATCGCCGGTTGTAGGGATCAGGCCTTCTGTACCTATCAATTTTGTGGTACCGCAGTCGTACTCCTGATTAAATTTGCGAGCGACATGAAACTGGTGGTGGGAAGTGAGTGTCACTGCTTCACGTACAAATAGTTTATATTTTATACTCTTTACCTAGGTCATCATAAATCTTATACTATGGGTAATCCATACAAAATCATCTTTATTTTAAAATGTCATCTGAAGTTTTCCATATTTTTCTGCATGTCAGAACAGCCCAGACTCTATCAAACTCGCAGTAAGGGTAACCTCACCATCGTGCGGTGCATCACGCAGCAGTAGCAGCAGCGGGTGGGTGCGCGCGCGCCGCGACTGCTCGGCGTGCAGTGCGCGCGCCTTGCGCTCCACCATGGCGACTAGCACCGCCTCCAGCCGCGCCGCGCCCGTCTCCTGCGTGCACACCGCCACGTCGACCCTCTGGAATACACAAAAGCCATTGTTCGTTTTATAATTCGCTAATTGTTTTTTTTTTTTATTTAGGATAATCCAAACATCTAGTAATTCTAGTAAAAATGTAATTGATGATAAGTTGTAATATATATTTTCCTATAATTATAATAGCTGTATATGAAATTAATACAAACAGAGGTTATTAAAAGACGGTGATAAATATTCTGTATGTACTATTTTTGAGTTCATAATCAGGATTTTACGATATGAATGTACATAAAGATTGCTATATTGTTTACGTAAATATATCATGATATTGTTTACTGTAGTTTGGTATTTTGTTAAGTGTGTTACGACTATCTCAAACCGGTTTTATCACAATTTTATACTTATACAGATACGTTACATGTTAATAAGCCTTTTCTATCCGATTGCTCTTCCATTGTTATCTACAATTCCAGCCACGTGGGGTACAAAACAAAGAGTTACCCTAAATAACTTGTGCAAAACGTTGCATAAAAATCTTTCAGAGAATTGAGACACATTCGCGTCCATCTCCTGCGTCTTAGAAGATTAAGGAGTATTTTGTGCTTCTATACTTCCCTATGCATTCTCTAGATAAAACGCTACGAAAGAAGCTCCTTGCCGAAGTTTTTTATTCCATGAGGAATATATATACGATAATGCCTTAATATTATCACTATGAGTGCTGATTTCCCCATTGGTAGCGGTTTGCAAAGCGAGGTCTGGCTAAGTAACCTATTTCCGACCGAAATTCCGACGAATTACAAATTACTCTACTAATAATGTATCTACACCACTTCATATTTAAGGGGCCTCCGATCATTTCTACCTAACAGTATTTATTTATGCTGTTAATCGTTTCTGGTTCCCAATTTGACGTCATTGTATAATCGTTGATATTTTCATCGCTGTAATAATTTATCAATTATTTTAATATTGCCACCTTCGGTACTCTTTGATAGTCAGAGACTAAAATTCTTCAGTTAAGATATTTTTGCTGTTATCTTGTAAAATTACAATTATTTTCTTATTCGTATTAGTCTTGCATTATGCTTTTTGTAAATAAGGTTAAATAAAAAGCTATCTTGAGGTTATAAACTTTATACAATTTGCAAACAATTGCTTTAAGGTAACCCTATATCTTGTCTGTGATCTATCGCGATCCGGAGAAAATTTGCCAACTGCAGTTTGTTTTATAAAACATTATTTACATTAAAAATATTTAAAGAAGGGTTTTCAACGTTCAGCCTGCGATATTAGTCTGGCGATTACAGCCGTGAGAATGATTATTGCGCGAATCCGCAGGAGATTAACACCATCAAATCTCTACCCACACTCATAGGATGTAGGTAAAATGTTAGGACCCGGCTTAAGTACCTATCACTGTAAATGAAAACATCACAATAAATCGATTTAATAAATTTGTAGCATGGCAACATCACGTAAAAAGAATATAATCAGTATATCGTAAAAGGAGACTAAGGGTAAAAAGAACGAAGTATGTGTTGACGAAACCGTGCTGCCAAACGACTTCGTCATGTTTCGGCATGACGTCATGATAGCAGGTACCTACTTGCGTAGTATCAGTGATCCGTTTGTTACCGGGATGATGTTGTTGTCTCTGGATAGACTGGTTATCACGTCACCTGATTTTGTTCTCTTGATTCCTGAGCGAGCGCGCTCTATCTTATAGCTGTTATCGACACTTTCCATTAGGCACAGTAATAGCCAAGCGTAAGCCCATTGTGTATAAATAAATAAATAAAACTTTACCAGTAACAAAAGAGGTCTTTCTCAATTATTTCCACAATTCTCGTGGTACTTGTAAGCGAGCTACTTTGTATTTGGTAGATGTACTCGTCGTGGTATTTCCACATCTTTTGAATTGAATATTTGAGCTCTATATCCGTGTAAGCCTTACATACCGTGGCAACTTTCATGAATAAACAAATACCTCAGTCGTATTGTACAAACGGAAGTATAACCTAATACCGTTGCTACCAAATAATACAAGTTCTTCTGACTATTCTTTTCGAATTAGACACGATAAAAAATAGTTAACTGATACATTTGAAAATAGCGCATAAATTCAGACGTACAAAACTAGCTTTTGCCCGTGGTTTGGCACGTGTTGAAGTGTCTTGCAATCAATGTACTATCGGCAGTTTTTGGCTTTAACGGTTATTTTATTAACACCTCAAAAATCATGTTACACAGAGTAACTACGATGATAATAAGGAATAACACATCCAAATCCACTGAGGTTCCCGAGTGAAAACGAAACAGACAAACAGATAAATTCTAAAAACTGTAGTTTTACCTCAATACATTACTAATAACCACTTCATTTAAAATTTCGCGAAAATATTTTATGTAAGATAGGACTTTGTTACTTCTTTTTTATTAGTATCCTAAAAGTATATCGAAATTAAAAAGAAAAGTCAGTGTTTACATTTTCCAACTTTAACTTCGTAAAATAAATCAAAAATATCAATTGATTTTACCAATCCCGTCCGCATGGGTAAATAATGCCTACTTGGTCGTAGCAATGTACCTTGTAACATGTGCTACGAAACACTACCCGCTATGAGTGTTTCACTGCGCCATAAAGTACAAGTATTGCACATTGTTTCAATTGGCTTAGAATGACAGGGCTAGTCGTAAAATGTTATTTAATGCCCGTTGGCTTTTCCAACAGATTTCTGGCACATTTAACTTGAAATATCTGTTGTTGTTTTTGCGTTAGCGGTTTTGCTATCCAAAAGCGTTCTTGTATGCACCGGTGGCAGGAATCGAGTATTGATAGCCTCAAAAAACAGACGGACAGACTCGGTCGACTGGTGTCGCATTGTGAGCACATGGGGTCGATCATCGCCCCGCAGTGCTCGCTACCGCCTCGTCACCTACACCTGTTAGATCTATGGTGTACCAACCTCGGTCGACTGGTGTCGCATGGTGAGCGCGCGCACACATGGGGTCGATCATCGCCTCGCAGTGCTTGCCACCGCCTCCTTACCTACACCTGTAGGAACTATGGTGTACCAACCTCGGTCGACTAGTGTCGCATAGTGAGCGCGCGCACACACGGGGTCGATTATCGCCCCGCAGTGCTCGCCACTGCCTCCTCACCTACACCTGTAAGAACTATGGTGTACCAACCTCGGTTGACTGGTGTCGCATGGTGAGCGCACGCACACACGGGGTCGATTATTGCCCCGCAGTGCTCGCCACTGCCTCCTCACCTACACCTGTAAGAACTATGGTGTACCAACCTCGGTCGACTGGTGTCGCATGGTGAGCGCGCGCACACACGGGGTCGATTATCGCCCCGCAGTGCTCGCCACCGCCTCCTCACCTACATCTGTAAGAACTATGGTGTACCAACCTCGGTCGACTGATGTCGCATGGTGAGCGCGCACACACACGGGGTCGATTATCGCCCCGCAGTGCTCGCCACTGCCTCCTCACCTACACCTGTAAGAACTATGGTGTACCAACCTCGGTCGACTGGTGTCGCATGGTGAGCGCGCGCACACACGGGGTCGATTATCGCCCCGCAGTGCTCGCCACTGCCTCCTCACCTACACCTGTAAGAACTATGGTGTACTAACCTCGGTCGACTGGTGTCGCATGGTGAGCGCGCGCACACACGGGGTCGATTATCGCCCCGCAGTGCTCGCCACTGCCTCCTCACCTACACCTGTAAGAACTATGGTGTACCAACCTCGGTCGACTGATGTCGCATGGTGAGCGCGCACACACATGAGGTTTATAATCACCCCGCAGTGCTCGCTACCGCCTCTTCACCTACACCTGTAAGAACTATGGTGTACCAACCTCGGTCGACTGATGTCGCATGGTGAGCGCGCACACACATGAGGTTGATAATCACCCCGCAGTACTCGCTACCGCCTCTTCACCTACACCTGTAAGAACTATGGTGTACCAACCTCGGTCGACTAGTATCGCATGGTGAGCGCGCGCACACACGGGGTCGATTATCGCCCCGCAGTGCTCGCTACCGCCTCCTCACCTACACCTGTAAGAACTATGGTGTACCAACCTCGGTCGACTAGTGTCGCATGGTGAGTGCGCGCACACACGGGGTCGATTATCGCCCCGCAGTGCTCGCTACCGCCTCCTCACCTACACCTGTAAGAACTATGGTGTACCAACCTCGGTCGACTGGTGTCGCATGGTGAGCGCGCGCACACACGGGGTCGATTATCGCCCCGCAGTGCTCGCTACCGCCTCCTCACCTACACCTGTAAGAACTATGGTGTACCAACCTCGGTCGACTAGTGTCGCATGGTGAGTGCGCGCACACACGGGGTTGATTATCGCCCCGCAGTGCTCGCTACCGCCTCCTCACCTACACCTGTAAGAACTATGGTGTACCAACCTCGGTCGACTGGTGTCGCATGGTGAGCGCGCGCACACATGGGGTCGATCATCGCCCCGCAGTGCTCGCTACCGCCCCCTCGCTTTCACCTAAAACGAATACAAAAACTCAATTTAGTTATTTGTTTTTCTCTGATAAGTCTGATGACTCTCGTGTTAAAATTAAACTGCTAAATTTTAACTGCCATTGTCACTCGTTGCGGAAAAACGCGCAGTTCGAGAGGGACGGATTCTGGGTGAAATAGAAGAAAGATTTTTTATTTATAGGTAAGTATGAAAAAATCTAAATTTGCTAGCAAAATTTCCTTCAACCAAAATCTTTTATTCTTAAAATCCATCATATAAATTATGTTTGAGTTCTGTACATACATACATCCAGGAGAAAAACTGTGTCTGAAGAACTCTTTTCAAAAATTATTTCTATCGAGTGAATGTTTGTAAATCGCGTTTTAAGTCTATAAAAGGGTTCCAAAAATGTTAATACAAATTTATCAAACTAGTAATATCTTCTTGAAAGTAGTTACAGGAGTCCAAAAAGTGCCAATATTTTCGCGGTAGCGAATTAATATTTTATTATAACCAAACTAATTTTGCCTGGGTAAAACTGATTTCTGGGTTCTCATAAAATAACATCCTACATTGCAGTACAATCGCACATTGCAGTTTTTTGAGAGGGCAAGTTTATCGAGGCTTTGTTGTGTTAAGACACTGGGAAATTTGAGGTAAGGTTACATGTACAATCGGAAAAAGCTCAGATTCTGCCCAAGTAAAACAAATAAAAGTTTATAGAAAAGCGATCTGGCAAGAGTTTGAGAACACGTTTTGCGTTGTAAGCCACATTTGAAATTGGGCTACAATAAAATGAGTCCCTACACAAGTCTATCAAGTTAAAAATATTGTTTACTTAAGCATAGGTTAGGCAAAGCCTATTTTGTTGTTTATTTTTGTTAAATTTGGGAGATTTTCTAAGCCTCAAATTTAAATAATTTATTTTGTAAGATAGATACATAAAGTATACGTTTGTATATACTCTAACACTTATTACATGTTAATTCTAATGTAAAAACACCATAACTGATTATAACATTGGGAAATAAATTGAAAAAATTAAGTTAGGATTAAATTAAAATATAAGAGTAAATAATATAATAAATGTTAAATGAATTATAGTGACATTTTTGTGAAATAGTTGATGTCTAAATTATTATAAGGAATATACCTACTTTAGTTGTATAGACAACTAAAAGCTTTGAGACGTCATATAGTACATACATACAACGTACATGAAACTCGATACTTCAACAATTCAGAATGTAACCAAGTTGACTATCCGAGTAGACTCGAATAACTGGAGTTAGTAAAAATTCGAGTTCGTCCTTCACTAGGTCTCTGTTTGTTTACGGAACTCCAATAAATACACTTTTTCGCTTCTGTTCCTCCGAAAAAATACTGGAGGTAAACTCAATATTTGTTTTATTGCTTTGATTAATTAAAACATACAATACCTAATATAATCATAAGTAATTATTTAGACAAGTAAAAAAATTTAAGATGTCAAGAAAAGCAATTTCCGGGTTTTCTTCGTTTAATCTATTATCGTAAATTTATCACTATCACTTATGATTCAAAAAAATTAAAACGATCTCTAAAAGAGCCATTTACTCATTACAAAAGATCACAAAAGCTTTAAGTAGGTAGTAGATTTTCTTCTGATGTTAAATGTAATAATACGAGAGGCTTCTTGCAATGAATACAAACATGGATTCCATTTAGAAACTACAAGCCAAACTGAACCTTATTGTTTTCATACTTCTGTTGAAATTACAATGCAAATGGATTTAAAAAGACGTGTGCTGAAGAATTTAACGG
This sequence comes from Ypsolopha scabrella, assembly GCA_910592155.1. NCBI lineage: Eukaryota > Metazoa > Arthropoda > Insecta > Lepidoptera > Ypsolophidae > Ypsolopha > Ypsolopha scabrella. The sequence goes on from OU342969.1 coordinate 10,157,153, forward strand.
CTGTTTCAATTTGTTATTGAATTTGTTCAGTTTATTTATTGCACACTAAAACTTTTCCGTGGGCAGGTGAACAAATTTATTGACATACTAGGAGGTATCAAAAAGATATGAGATAGAATAAAATGACTTTTGATAACTTAATAATTTATTTTTCTACATAGTCTCCGAGTCTCTCTACACACCGAGTCCAGGGCTTTTGCAAGACTTTAATCCCTTTCAAAACAAAAGATTTTTCTTGGTCCTGCAAAAAGCTCTCCCTGGCATCCATCGCCTCGTTATCGTCTTCGTACCTGTTTCCCCTCAAGTATTCTTTCAATTTGGTGAACAGATAAAAATCGTTAGGCACCAGATCTTGTGAATAAGCGGGGTGATCAACCAATTCGAAGCCAGCTTGCTGAATGGCAGCCATCGCAACCGCCGAGCTGTGCGCGGGTGCATTGTCGTGATGAAACAGCACGCCTCTTCGAAGTTTTCCTCTCATTTTTTCTTTGATTTCATTCCTCAACTTGGGAATTAAAGTTGCATAATATTGGCCAGTAATAGTGGTTCCAAGCTCCAGGTAATCAATCAGCAATATCCCTTCTGAGTTCCAAAATATTGAGGCCATAACCTTGCCAGCCGATGCCACAGCACGAAACTTCTTCGGGGTCGGTGATGATGGCCGTTTCCATTGCGAAGATTGGTGTTTTGTCTCGGGATCAAAATGATGGACCCATGTTTTGTCCATTGTTATGAAACGAGACAAAAAGTTTTCAGAATCTTCTTAAAACTTGTCTAACAATGTCTTCGAAATGTCAACTCGATTTTGTTTCTGCTGACTGTCGGTTAACATTCTCGGCACCCATCTTTCGGACACTTTTCTTATATTCAAAGATTGATTCAATATGGATTGAATACTTCCATATAAAATGCCCGTTTCTTGAACTAAGTAACGGATGGTAATTCTTCAATCGCTCAATACAATTTTCTAGACTTTCACAACATTTTCTTGGGTGACTGACGTCAATGGACGGCCGCAACGATGTTCGTCTTCCGTGCTCGTTCTCCCTACTCGAAATTGAGAAACCCACCTTGCGACAGTGGAATACGGCGGAGCAGACCCTCCTAATGTTGCCTCCAAACCGCAGTGAATTTCTTGCGTTGTTAACTTTTTTAAACAGAGGTATTTAATAACGGCTCGCACTTCGTTTTTCTCCATTTTCGAGAACACATTCCGGCACGAAGCAAACAAATTACTACATTCAGAAAAAAAAACAAAAGAGAATCGAAGATTTTTTTCTTTATTAATATTACAAATATCTGACTTATGCCTGCCAGTATTTTTTTTTTCTTAAAAGTTGTATGAGTCACGTGAGAGCAAGGTAATTTTGTTTTTTGGGCCTTTGAACCTTACAACGCTCTGGATTCAGTGATCCAATTATAGAATCCTTCGCTTGCTCGGAATTCAAACTCGGCACTCGCAACAAAAACTACCTTTGCCCTCTTGTTGCACAAATAACTATTTCTTAATTAAATTTAATTCCATTTGGATAAGAAAGTGATTTTCTGTGTTAAAAATAACTTCTTTCAGGAGCAGACATAATAGATAGTAACAGTAATTTTGCAAAGTGCTTTGGTCATTTATAGTCAAAGGACATGCGGGTACCTACTACTGTTATTAAGAGGATCGTTGTCCTAAAAAAACAGAGATCCCTGGTAAGTTTAAAATGTTCGCTTAGTACAAGAAAGAAATTTGGAAACTATTAAATATAATCAAACCCAAAACGATTTCTTTTTCTCTTTTTCTTTGTTAGTTCAAAAGAATAGGTACCTATAAATTTAATAAACTTAAAACACATAAATAATACTAAATAAAAATAATACGTAAAAATACTTAATTCAATAATATAAAACTAAAACCTACCTGAAAGAAAAATTAATATAAATTAATGAAATTAGCGTTCTGGGCACCATGCCGCAGGGGTCAATTTTAGAACAGGTATATTATTTGTAGTTATTTTTAAGTTTATGTGTGTAATTTATATTGTAAGGTAATTTTAGTTTAGAATAAGTTCTTTTCTATGTTGTAAATTATTAATTGAATCTTTAAAAATGAAAAAAATATATATATATTAAACCTAATTTAATATATTATTTTTTTCCTCATTTAAATTAATTTATTTTTCTTACTTAATAAACCCTAATGTGCGATAAGTGTACTTATGTACCTACATTGCAAAAATAAAGTATTAATTTCATTTCACTTTCGAAACTCACAAGATATAATTATTATCCATTTTTAAATGCATTTGCACAGCACACATAGCTTTGTTACAAGAACAGACTCGTACGTGCAACTAAGTGAAGCCTTCCCTTTTATTGCCATTTGAGAGCGCATGTAACACATCTATAAAACTTCAGTTTATTCAGAACTACATTTTGCCCGGGGCTCCGCCCGCGTGTTATTCGGTTTAACGACATGCTTTTTCCGGGATAAAAAGTAGCCTATGTGTTAAGTTAGCGTATAAGCTATATTCTTTCCAAATTTCATCCAAATCCGTTCAGCCGTTTCAGCGTGACAGAGTAACAAACATACACACACACACACACGAACTTTCGCATTTATAATATTAGTGTGAAGTGTGATATCCTTGCTATACCGGTCTGAGAAAAAAAATTACGGCAAATGTTATTTCAGGGAGGGTGGAGCCTAGTAAAGTGGAAGTATAAACATGAAATACGAACACGATATTAAATTCCGCAACTTAACATAAATCAGTTTACATGTTATTTGCAGCTGTCAGCATCTGCTTTGCCAACGTACCCAGCTTTTATCCGGTGTAAATGAACTTTTCTCCACGTTTACTATGCAAAGTGCGGTACATCACGAATATCATTTGTTTGTCTACCCCCGACCCGGCACAAAGGAGTCCCAGCGCTTACATTGTGTACTTGTGTACTGTACACACATTCTTTAACTTAGCTTAGTTTGTGGGAGGTAGTATAAAATCTTTGCAGTTTGTATAATTTTCTTTCTACCGTAATAATAGATGAGCTAAAAATTACTCATGTAAACCAAATCCACTTGTTTAAATTTAAGACTACCAAAAAAAACATGACACACAAGAGGTGTACATTTATACTCGTACACCCATTTTTCATCGACGACTTTTACGCCCCAACGTGAAAAAGAGAAAACCTTAACGCTTGGCTAAAAATGGTTTCAGGAAGAAATCGTAAAAAAAATATGTCAATCCGTCCGTATCCGCCCAATTCCTTTTTTTACGTACTGTGGGAACATTACCGAGTTTCCGTAAATCATTTATATAAATACTATACAGATACATTTCGCAAATTTATTTGTCATTGTATACTGACGCCCATTGTATACACTTGCGGTGAGTATACAATGTGCGTGAGGTAAACTTGTATGCCTTAAAAGTGAATATTTTAGCCCGAAGTACGGCAAAAACGTCCAACCGAGACATTCGATGAAAATAGGTTGTATTTCAGTGAAAATTCACACTCGGCAACACCCCCGACACCTCTATAAGGATATAAGTCGTAACGATACGCGTTATATTGAAATACTCAACAATTACCGTTGAGGTACTACCAAGTGGACATCGGGTCTGTGCTCAAAAGTGTCCGAACCAAAAGAGAGTCAAAACCAATTAAAATTACGAAAGGGTGTAAATCACACGTAAATCAAAATTAAGCCGTGCAGCAATGACATACGATTCGAATTAAAATGTTTTGTTTCTTAATGTTTTGACACTTCACTAAGGACACTTTTTTGGTAAATTTTATACTAGACCCGAGGTCCATGGTTTGGTATGTCAGTGACAATTACAGATATTCCTACGTAATCCCAACCCTTATAAACAAACGGACGCTATCCTGACAATTCCATATGCAGGTCTCATTTACATACAAATTGCGTCCTCGTATTGCGCTTCCTGCATTGCGCTACTGCATCCCGACTCTCGTGTATTTTTCTGTGAAAATAGCCCGATACACTGTAATAACTAGTGTAGTTCGTGCTCGGGCAAAGATAAACATTAAATCGAAACGTGAAAACCTCGAATATGAGAGAATAATAATTGGCTCATTTAGCTTCAGCGAGGCTTTGACGGTAACGCTGGATAAATGGAATCACAATTTAAAATTGAAAAATCATTACGACATACATCTCCGGAGAGGTGGCAGAGGTGTTTCCGTGTATAGACTGACTAACACTGTCTTTTCGCTGACGATATTAACGTCCCAAAATCGTAATAAGACATGATCCTGTCGCTATACTTCACTATACAAATACTACGCACATATAGGGCGAAATTAAATCAACCGACCAAATTCATACTGGAGACTCGGTTAGCGATCAGGAACTAGGTTCAGTAATCCTTTTGGCCAAATTCGAAAAATGTATTTTTTGCTCCCTTATTGGTTGGACTAGATTAAGTACAATTCCTAGTCTAGGCAGTAAGGAAGCATAAAGAAAATATTTTTCGAATTTCACCAAAAGGGTAATTGAAGCTTGTTTCTGATCACTAACCGAGTCTGCAGTGTGAATTTGGTCTATTAATTTAATTTCAACTTGTATATTCCGAAAAAGCTCATTATATACCAATTACCGGCAGGAGTCGAACCCAGGTCCCCAGACAGTTCAGCGACTGAGCTACCGCGGTTCTTTTTTAATTAAATAGCACATTATTAAATATCTGCTTCTCCCTCAACTACTGTCAAGATAATTAAAGTAAAAATTCCTTTATTTTGGTAAAAAAGTCTTAAAATATATTCCGATGGTTCTCAAACTAAGCTAGGCTACACTTGAGAGCCAGATGACTCGTTTACCAATATTTCATATGTTTAAGATGTATGACCCAGTGTGTTCTAAGGAGAGTTAAAAAGCGCCCTTTCCCGTCATTTGCATACGAAGTGTAGGGTCAAAAAAAAATAGTAGCACATATTCAGAAAACTGCAAAGAAGAAAAAAGTCATTTTAAATAATAAACCACCATTTCAAGACCGAATGAGTAAAAAATCTGAAAACAAACATGGAAGCAGCTCATCAAAAAAATATTTAGAATGAAATTTTTTCTATAGATCGTGTATCGTTAACTGATCAAATTTCGAAAGAACAGAAAATTTTTGGCTCAAATAATTTTTTCACTTTCCAGTACAAAGTGGTTCAATCTGCTGACTAAATTTCTATGGAAAGTTTAAGAAAAAGTAAGACCAAAAAATTTTTTTTTCAGTGGATTGCTATCTATTAGGGATACTCTATCATCTGTTGAATTTTTTTCACTTTGAATTGTAAGACCTTAGATAATTGATTGAAATAGGCGTTACCTTGCGGAAGTCCATCACTAAGTTATGGAATGGATATGGATAATGGAAATAATTAAATAAGCTAAACAATTCTTGTCGTGCTATTCAAAATGCAGACTCGTGCAAAGCATAAAATATGCAACAAGCAAGCAATACGAGCATAAAAGCAAAGCAACCTTAAATAACAAGCAAGAAAACTTATCGACACGTGTTTCGCCTCTGAACGAGGCATCCGCGGGATGTGTTGCTAGCTCGGCTTCTCCGCAGCAAGGTCAGTCTGTCACAGGGGTCTACAGTTTCAGCTGTTATACTCGTAGATAGCCACTGATAGTTGATTACTAATTTGACAGAATGCCTACCTGTTACTATAGCCTCTAACACGGCAAATAATAAAATTTAAATAAAATTGATACCAAGGGTGGTCTTCATAAAAAATCCTCAAAAAAGTAAGTTTTTAACGTTATTTTATCCCCTCTCTTCCCTTATTTCCGAAACTAGAAGATATGTAAAAAGTCATGCCAATAGGTGATGATTGATTATGTATTATTATATGTAAAGATGACAGGAAAAATGCCGCGGTCAAGGTATTATTAGGGTTCCTTACTCAAGAAGGTGTCGAATTGTTTGTCAGGCGCAAGAGTTGTTTTTGTCGCCTTGACCCCTCTATGGGTTGGGGGTAAAATTAACAGATATTTTATTATTTTCGTTGGGTGTTTGCAAATCGTAGCCTTCATACCAAATTTAAGATTTCTAGGACTTTTGAATGCTTATTACAACTTAGCTTGAAAATTTGGTATCTCTAGTATTATCCAGACCGAAGTTATGTGGATTCGAAAATATGACGAAACGCTTCGAGAACAGTTACGTAGTGCCCCGCTTCGTTTGGCTCGTCTTGGCGGGGGGCACTTTTCAAGTTTAAACACATGCGTGGAAGACACGCACTTAGCCAACTGTGTTTATTTACAGAGAATGTTCTATCGGAAATGTGGGTGAGTTTTCCCAATGGAACCGTTCTTCGAATCAATTTCTTGAAGGAAGAGTTACTCACGCGTTTGATCTGTGTGTCATCTTCACTCTGTCAGTTCATAAGTGTTTCTATTAGTACTGTCATTCCTCACTAGAGCCCGCTACTTGTCTACACTATGGCCAAATGCAGTAACTGTAGTCTTACAATCACCAAGGCAGATGAACCGAATTCAGCGAAATGTAAAAAATGTGGCCTATACTGGCATGTCGCATGTTACGCTGGGATGCGAGCAGTGCCAAAAGATCTATCCAAGTGGTTATGCAAGGCGTGCAAGCTACCACCGAAACCTAAGAGAGTGCCTGAGGTCGAGGCGGAGAGTCCATCAAACCAGTCACCTGCGTCAGTGGACGGAAATGAAATAATGACCACTATAAGGGGTTTGCGTAGCGAGTTGGACTCGATTAAGGATGATATGCGCGATAAGAATGGCCAACACTCACAAGCAAGCCTAGAAGAAAGGATATCTAAAGCTGAAGCTAAGCTCTTTGAACTTGAGAAGCTTGAAGATATGATTCATGGCCTTCAATCCAGAGTTACTGCCTTAGAAGAGCGAAACTTATTTCTCGAGCAGTCTGAACGTGTCAGCAACCTTGAAATTCATGGTCTGCCTGAATTTCCTAATGAACAGATAATTGATGTAGTGGAGAAGATTGGGAGCCTGGTAGGAATTAAGGTGCAGAAAACGGATCTCAGGTGGGCGGGTCGAGTCGGATCTGTCGCGAATTTGAATAAAAATAAGCCTAGAACGGTATTGGTGAAGTTCATGCAACCAGACCTTAAAAACGATGTACTTCGTGCTGTAAGAAAACGAAGAGGTATTAAGCCGCAAGAGGTCGGATTTAGTGGTGACAAACGTACCATATTCATGAACGAAAACCTTACTGCTCATTACCGAGAACTATTTCGTCAGGCAAGGATCAAAGAAAATTACGAGTTCGCATGGACAAGTAACTGTCGCGTTTATATTAGGAAGGATAGAAATTCAGATGCTATTCTAATTAAATCAAAAAACCAATTAGAATCCATATAAGTTGTAAAATATTTCACCGCATGTATTTAGTTTTCTTAGTTGTTGCATTAAATTGCCCTCTTTATTGTTTATTTTGGAACACACACTACTTAATAAAATTAATATATATAGTTTTTAGTTCAATCACAATTTTACAAGACAGTTTACCATTAAGTAATGCCGCATTCTGGACTTCGCATTTATGTCCTTTTAATCATATCAAGATAGTTGAGTATACGCCTGTTACCGTTACAGCTAACCTGTTTATTATAAATCGGTTCGAATTACGTCAGTGCTGCCTATGGCTGCGCTTCTCATTCATTAGAAAATATTATTTTGCTGACAATTTAGGTTGGTTCTTATCCATTGACTCGTTTATTTTACTTGCTTTATTGCTGTTTACCCTCATTTTATTCAACAATTATTCTGGTATATTTTATTTTATCTCAGTGACAAAAACAATTTTGTTACACATTTTTATAGTTAATAAACAATATACATGTATATTTTATAGTCCTACCTTTCTATTAATATTAAAAAAAAAACAGTTTTCATTATGTCTAAAAGCCTAAAAAGAAAAAAATTTACACTTGGTTTTTTGAATGCTGGATCGTTAGGTACAGGCCGGGATGAACTCCTGGAGGCATTTAAATCATTCGATTTTGACATTCTTTGCTTAAATGAGACATGGATTACAACTAATTGTAACATTCAAACATATGCAATTTCAGGTTATGAACTTATTGAGGTTTCCCGTGGTAGTCGTGGTGGTGGGGTGGGTATGTACGTACGAAGTGGACTACGGGTCCGAAAGCTCAGCCACCCAGCTAGTCCTTTGGAGCAGCTTTGGCTTGAAGTCACATTAAATAAGCGCAAGACTCTAATCGGGACTGCATATCGCACTAGGGCACTTTGTGTGGGCGCAGCTATTAAACACTTATGTGATTCTCTTTCAGTCTTTGCACCTCAGTATGATAATTTGTATTTTACGTGCGATTTTAATGTGAATTGGTTAGACGCTGATGGTAAAGTAACTATGCCACTGTGCTTTCGTCCCGTTGTTGAGTCACACAGTTTACATCAATTAATAAACCAACCTACTCGGATAAAAGAAAACAGTAAAACGCTTATTGATTTAGCATTTGCGAGGTCTCATTCTATCCCATCATCAATTGAGGTAGATCATAATGATGATTTAAGCGACCACGGTCTTGTTATTTTGCGTTTCCCTTTCCATATTGAAAGAACATCTGCACGAACGGTAACCTATCGGCCACTAACAAATAATGCTGATGCTATCAGTAACGCAGCTCAATATACGCCTTGGGACCTAATCCAGCAGTGTGAGGACCTGGAAGACATGGTAGAACTGTTTAATTGCCTACTTTTGGACCTTTTCGATACATTCGCTCCAACTCGCACGCGTACGTTTAAGGAACTACCTACACCGTGGATGACGGATACATTAAGGTCTATGCGCTCTCTACGCGATGAGGCCTGTCTAAGGTTCAGTAATGTGTCTAATAATATAAATTGTTTAATGTCAACTGTCTTAACTTTGTTTAACTTTATATAATTTTGGTACTTTTGCTTTCTAAATTCTGTGTGTTTTAATTTGTTTATTTATTATCTTTCTTTTTTGTGTGTTTCTTGTTAATTAAAGGCTAAGGCTGAAAATCGGCGGCTTTTTGTTTAAATAACAGACTGTCATAAGCCGAGTCTTAGACCGATTTGTCTCTTTTCATGTATAAAATTATTGTGTATAAAATTTATTGTGTTTTTTGAGACAAATAAAAAGCTTTTATTATTATTATTATTACTTCAGCCCCTCACTTCGTAGGTTGGCAAATAAACGCTAAGTGGTTACCTACTACAAAAGTTTTGACAGTAATTATATTACCCAAACAACCTATAGGCTTATAAATGGTCGTCTAACTCTTACATCGTTATAATAGTTAAAATTAACGACCTGCTGGCGACGCACAATTTATAATAGTAAACGATTTCATTGGAGACTATCTAGAATAGACAAAGTTTCTAAGACCCTGTAGATGACTGGATACGAGACAATACGTGCACCTGCTACTTTTTGTAAGACTTAGTATTATTAGGAGTGGGCGTTGTTGCAACGAACTACTTTTGCAACCGTTTTCCTGACCTTAACGACGCAACCGTTTTTATGTTTTTTTTTTATTATACGTCTTAACGGCTGAGTAGAGCAGTTATGCCACTGCCTCTCTATCTGATTTCACGCATATGAATCCCTGATTTCACATCATTACATTACATTTCATTTTGTTTGTATGTACATGTGGAAAAGTTTCCTTCTGAATAATTTTGATTGATATTCGAGATAAAGGTACATACAGAATTTCAGTCATAATTATCGATCAAAAGTATTCAGAACAAAAGTCAATTAATCTCCTTGTATCTCCATTATAATGAAGATAAATCAAAGTTTAGTTTTTAGTTTGAAACTAGTTTGTGTCGCTAAAAAAACAGTCTCGTTTCGTTGCGGAAAAAAGCTGGTGTTATTATAGCAAAGCTTTCTGGCCACGGCTTTAACGAGAGATGGCACCTATGACGTTTAAATGCCTACCAAGTTTCATAATTGTTTATGGATAAGTGTCACTATAATAATCTAATACTTCATTGTTGCTGGCAGCGAAAAGTGACGTACTACCTACTCGTTTCTATCATCATTTTTCGATTTTATATAGACTTTATAGCAAAAGTTTATAATTTTTTTTAAACTAAAGGGATCATGAGGAATGTTAGTGGCTGAATTGTAATCAATAAATAACGGGTTCTATTCTCCTTAATCGTACGGCTCCGTCTGTTTAAAAACTATATCTTTTTATGATAAAAAAATTGTAAACCAGTTTTCTAGATTTTATGGCTGCTTTGATAATGTAAGCAAATGCACATTTGCCATTTGGATTATTATGATGCATGTTGTATGACGTGTCAAATAAATCGACATTTTATTTACTCAAGTCGCTAGTCGCACTTGATTTTTATTTTTGCCGAAATTAAAATGCACCCCTTCACTAAACGCAGCTGTCATAGGTGCCATCTCTCGTTGGCTCTTCTATACTTGGTACGAATGAGCTAAAATTTTGCATGCATGGGCAAGCGCCCTTCATTCTAAGTCTCAGCGACCCCGAAAATTTTACAGATAACGTTCGGTAACGTGACATTTTGTAAATAGGTACTTGGAAATTCATTTAAATTTGTGTTTGAAACTTGAATTAATATATAATTACCTAAAAATGAGCTTTTTATTTTGTATGATATGATATGGATATATTATAATATGACTTTAAATATATACAAATAAGAGAATACTTCAAACTTGATTCATATTTCGGCCCTTAGTGGACCGTCATCAGTGTTGACTGATGTGATGGATGACTTAATTTGAAACTAATTTTCTAACAACGTTGCCGGAACTAAACATTGTATATTACATTACATTTTACAGTTTTTAATGGATCTCCTTTACATCATTTAATATTTAAATTTAAACGGATGTAAAGTTTCTAAATAAGTTACTCTAATAACCTATTACTCTGAACAATCTTAAACTTGTTACGCCCCGAACAAAGCGTACCAGCCTTATACTTTGCTGATAGTGTCTACCACGGTGCCTAATTACCTTAGCTAATTCACTTGAAGGATTGCCAGAGAAAAGGATATTTCCTGACATGGTCGAAATTGTTTTTTCATACATACAAACATATATATACTCACGCCTGTCTCCCAGAGGGGTAGGCACAGACTACAGATTTCCATCTGCTACGATCCTGACCCACCTATTTTGCTTCTTCTACATCCATCAACCTAGTCATACAGGCTCTTCTATTCCGGGTACTTTCATGTCAGGAAAAAACAAAAAACTTTATTTACAACATAATTATGTATAATGATTGTTTTGTTGTTTTCGCAGCTTAGAAGAATTAAAACTTGAAAATGAAAAAATATCTGATTTAAATGTATTTTCAACTAACTTTTACCTGTCAGTTCCTCTTCACTGACCACCTGATACGTTTCTCAGCGTCATCTAGTAGTTCATTAATGAACAATAATTGTAATTGTAGTATAATAATCGTCAGTACATACTATATTCAGAATTATACAGATTTCTTTTTAGTTTTTTAATATTTATACGAATGATAAAGCAGTAAGAAGTCGTGACTTACTACATTAAATATTTTTGCGAAATTTGAAATGAAATTTAAGAAATCTAAGACTATAATCTTTGTAATTTTTGTCTGTATGTATGTTCCGTTTTAACTCGATAACCCCTCGTTGGATCGGAATACAGTTTTTTCTATTAGCATGGTAGTGACCCGTGCAACATTTAGGCTTTAGAGATATTGATAAAATAACTGCCCAGCCGAAAACTGTCGATAATAGTTTAAAAAATACATTGTTGAAATACAAATCCACGACGCGAGCCACAGAACAAGAACAAGAACTGAAGTCTATACTAATAGTAAAGTAGTAAAGAATTCGTGTCTGTACATTGTATTTTTTTTATTTTAAGTGAAATGGGTTTTAGTATTGTGCTGAAGCCAAAACTACCATTTTTAGGGTTTTTGTCTATCTGTCATATTATGTGAGGTTTTAACTCGAAAACCACTCAACGGATTCGGATGCGATTAACTTCATTATCATCGTAGGTGGTATCGTAGTAGTGTGACCCTGGTCAACATATAGATGATGGAGATAAATTAACGCCCAAGCCAAAAACGAGGCAGAGATTGAATAAATATAGGTGGAGCCGTCGGCGAAAGGCTGGCTTATCCTTAGTTATTTTCAGGATATTTAGCGGTTGGTGTATTTACGGGTAAAGCCTGAAGTCGGGTAAAGTCCGAAAAAAGTCAAAAATAGGTGCGACGGCGACCGAAGCGAGGACGAGCGTGTTAGGTTGACATGTTAATAAACCGATGTTTTGTATGACATTACCCAGGTAAACCAAGGGTTACCCTATCTTTTAGTATTACCCGTAACATATCAATTAGTAACAAATTAGGAAAACGCGGTACACATACGTTGCGGGATATTTAGTTTTCACAGAAATATTGTTTCTATTTGAATTTTCTAACTTGTAATGCACTGTTATTATATTTTAAAGTCATAAAGTGACTCATAACGTATGTAAATTAAAAGAGCACTTCCTCTCTTATGAGTAATATTTAAGTATGTATTTTAAATTATTTAATTTCATATTAATATATATTTGTATTTATTCATTTATATCCATTATATTTATATCTATAATTTATATTTTTATTATTTTATTTGTATAGAATAAGTTAATGTCCTTTTGTATGCTTGCTGCCAACCTATTTCGTGTATTCTTTCACCACAGTACTGGTTGGCTGGAAGAAACCTCTTGAAGAGGTAAGCTCGCCTTTGTGCATATTTTTTCCTTTTTTTTATCTTAGTTTAAGTTTCTGTGTGTGTACAATAAAGGATATAATAATAAATACTCATAATCTTACTCATATTTTGTAAGGAGACTCTTTTTTTGAATCTGGCATCCCTACTCCAGACTCGAGTCGGTGACAGTATGACAAAGTTGGTTACTTCTTTGAAAAGCAGGCGGTGGAGACAGCTCGACATATTTAGTTAGCTTCTTAAAATTACATGAAGAACTTCGTTCATTAGTACCTGTATTGCTGGAAGGGAAGGCTTCATCGTTTAAAATATAAGGTGACTTTCGTTTATGCAGCAAAATTTATACTGGAGACTCGGTAAGTGGTTGGGATTAAGGTTCAATTGCCCTTTCTGTGAAATAATAGTTACTCATACTACTAATAATACTAATTGAGTCAAGGTTGTTCTTGAACAAGTATAGAAGCTCATTTTTTATATATTTTGTTTACAGGGTCATCGAACCCTGTTCCTGACAACTAACCGAGTCTAGGTTTGAATTTGGCTGCATAAACGAATGTCAACTTATATTATTCTCCCCGTCTACAATTAAAATTTTTCGAAAACGTATGTACAAAGGCTTATGTCCAGCAGTAGACGAACTGGATGGATGGATGGAAACTTATGTTACATATAAGATTCGTTATACAATAAAATACCTAAATTTGTTCGTGATTCAGATAATATTAATGACTTTACAATACAACTAAAAGGTTTTTTAATTAACAAAGCTTCACTACTCCGTGACAGGTTTAATATTTTATAATTTTTTGCTGGATATATTATTTTATTAGCTACGTTGACATAACAATATTTTGAGAAAGACATATTTTTTGTTTCTTTTTAGGTTAGATATATGTTAAAGTTTATGTAACAATTGCTGACATTGTTTAAATCTATTTGTTATTTTAGTATTTTGTAGTGCACCATTTTGTTTCATTGTATTTTTGTTTATTGTTTTATATTTCTATGTCAAATGACAGATTATACATGTTATTTAATTTTAAAGACCATTTATAAACTTATAATCACAAATAAATTAAATTTGGATTTGAATTTGAAAGAATAATATAAACTTTACACATATCGTCACGACATCATTATGTCACCGTGAGGGTTTCTGAGTGTGGAGTATGAATAGACCAGCCAACACTCGTACGCCCTCGTTTCGTCGACGACTTTTACGTCCCAACGTGAGCCTTATCGCTGAACTTCGGGAACATTTTACACGCTTTTTAGTGCATACATGTTTGCCTCAGCATTACCCTTCACCGTTTAGAAAATGGTAAATATAATTTGCGCATAATAAAGTCGATTCTGAAGGCTTTAATGTTAGTTTTAGCGCAGTCAAAACTTAAATTTTTCCAAAGTCATAGCTTCTATTGTTAACACTAAAGAATTATTTTGGAATTTGGCCAAGTGCAAGTTACACTCGCGCACGAAGGGTTCCGTACCAACAAAAACAACAACAACAACAACAACAATACAGCTTTATTTGTACACCAAAAAAGGAAACAATAATAATGTAACACTTAATCTAACTTATTAGGTAAATACAAACAGGCGGCCTTATCGCTTAAAGTGATCTCTTCCAGACAACCTTTGGGTGGAAGAAACTGGTCAAGAGGATAACTCATATGGCGGTGTACTGAATTTGTGTATAGGTAATAGATTTATAAATATATTGATAGATATATAAATGTATATTAATAGACCTATGCATAAATATTGGTAAATATATATTGTTATGGATGGTAATTTACATGCTAATAATAATATGTATACTTTACTTACCACCACACAATATAGGTACGGAACCCTAAGAACATGGTAACTAACAACAACATAATATGTCGTAGCAACATCAAGGTAACACGAAACAAACCGCTAAAATGGTAGCGTCTGACAAACAACTGACGCTGTGTACGGAACCCTAATTTAGATTATTTGTTTTTTGCTGCAGAATATGTACAACGGTGACCAAGTTTGAAACTTGTATTGTATTACCGTATTTCAGATACTGAAACAAATGACTTTAAAAACCGGCCAAGTGCATGTCGGCCCACGCGCAGTGTAGGGTTCCGTAGTTGCCCAGTACATTTTATAAGTTGGTCTACTAATACAGATCGCGCCAAACTTCTGTCCGCCCAGAAGTTGCTCTCCCGAAGAACGGCCCATACATTGTCGTGTTTAGAGGGGACTGTACCTATACTGTGCTGTAAAGCCTACTTAGCTGTGATAGTTTTCCTTCTAACTTCATTATGTATACTACTTGTTTGAATTTTTTCACATATTCATAAACAATCGCTTAGCCGGCAGGGGGGGACACTTGACTCTCACAAAAATTAGCACTTTAAAGCTTAATATTTCACCAACGGATCCCTAAATCGAAAAATGGTTTTCACACAACCACAATGTTTTTGAACGACTATCCAACAATTTACCACAATATGAGAAAAAAATCATCCCTAATTTATGTGTATATGTAATATTAATTATTTCGAGATTTTATTTCATCGTTTTGTCGGCGTGATATAATAGTATGTATACCCATGTCAAAATACAGCTTTCTAGTACTAATAGTTTCTGAGCTAAGCCGCAGACAGACCGACAAGGCGAAAAGATAAGGGCTCCTTGTCGGACTACGAAACCCTAAAAAGGTAATTTTTTGAGGTTTTCTGCGTGCATGCGTATTCAGGGTGTAGGAGAAAAAAGTTGTTTATTTATTTATATATGATGACTTTAATTTGTACATATCGAAACTATGATAGAAATAAATTTCTATATTTAAACACTTTATTTTATTTTATTTATCCATCGCAAGGAGATAACAAATTAAATTTGAAATATAAAATTTCATTTGTTAATTTGTACAGACAAATTCTTACTGAAGACTCAGTAAGTGCTTAGTAACAAGGTTCGATGACCCTTTTTGTGAAATTCGTTAATTATTCTTTTGTGTTCCGTACAAACGCAAGCCCAGCCGCGACTCAATTACTATGGGACGTTAAGATTTTATTTTGCGAAATAACCAAAAAAGGTTATGGAGCCGTTTTAGATCACTTACCAAAGCATCCAGTATGAGTTTAGCTGTATGAATAAAAGTCACCGTAAATAAAAAAACAAAATAGCTAGAAAAACTTTAGAAACTAGTTCCTCTATGGTACAAACAAAGGGTACTCTGATACTTCTGGATAGAACGAGGAACCCATTGGCATAAATGGACGAACCTAAAGTAACAATCCAAGGAAACCCACATTTTTGTTAGACGAGGACCGTTGAACAATAAATGATTTTATCGTCTTTGTCAGAAACTTTCTCCGATCTCAGCAGTAACATTTATTATTGATAATTCATGCTATTCCTTCCGATAATGCCAGAAATCGTGAATACTTCACCGCTTGGAATTTATAAAGAAACCATCCGCTGTCTTGTTTATAAAAGCGCTGACGTCAACAAAAATACCTCAAATACTTAACAAGGGCGGATCCAGAGCGGGGGCACATCACCTTGTTTTACTTGAACCGCCTGGGTGGGGGGGGGGGGGCACGTGCCCCTTAGGCCTACCATGAGTTTTGCTTACTATACACGTTACCGTCTGCGTAAAATATTTTGTATGAGAAATGCTGGTTCCTGCAGTAAGCCGCTAGGGGCGCTGCACAATTTCTCATACAAATATTTTACGCAGACGTTAACGTGTATAGTAAGCAAAACTCATGGTAGGCCTAAGGGGCACGTGACCCCCCCCCCCACCCAGGCGGTTCAAGTAAAACAAGGAGCTGGGAGATTAACACTCTCCGCCTTAATAATATTAGTTTCTTTTTGTGTCATGTTTTTTACCACATTTGCAGCATTTTTTGGCCTACGGATAGGACTAATAAAATATAGTCCAAATATCCGGGACACTACTCTATAAGGTTCTACAATTCAAAGTGAAAAAAAATTAAGAGATGATAGAGTATTCCCAACAAAATAATCTCCACGGAAAAAAAAAATTGCACGAACTTTTTTTAACCTTTTCATAGAAATTTAGTCAGCTGATTGAATCACTTTGTACTAGGAAGTGAAAAAATTACTTGATCAAAACGATACAAAATCTACCCTAGAATTATTTTCACTTATACATATCTATACCTATTAGAGCTTTGTGCCCCATCCAAAAATAAATCCTGGATCCGCCCTTGCGTACTTTAGTAGAATACTTTAAATAATAATTCCAACGTAACAAAACTGAATATTGTAAAATTATCCAGCATTTTAAATGCTAAAATAACCAGTGTACGATGGGTTGTTTGGTCAATGCATAGTGGTGACTTTTGTTGGTATAGCCTAATTCATATTGGAGACTCGATAAGTGGTCAGGACCAAGGTTCAACGACCCTGTTTGCGAAATACGAAAAATATTTTTGTTCCTGTATATAGGAAGTCTACATTTTATTTAGCTTATTTCATAGAAAGGGTCATTGAACCTTGGCCCTGACCTATGACCTTGGCTATATAAATAAAAGTCACTGTAGATATATAATAAATACATATTTCTATCCTTAGTAACGATCATCTTTTTATTGATCAATAAAATGCTTTAAGGCTTTTTCCTGTAATCGGTAACGCTACGTTACATACCTAATGATACATTTATTTACACTAACAAACTTCATATACATACACATACACACATACATGTTTACATACCTAAAATTATGTATTTCCACCGCAATCCCGAGTAGTGCTACAACTAGTGTTTGACGTCTTCAACCCTACAAATTGGTAAAACAAGACCCTTAAGTTTGAATAATCTAATTAACAATGCTCTCTCTACTCAAATAGCGAACATACTCGTAAGGTTTGTTGTTATAGGTGCCTTCGTTATTACTATGCATAACTATGTACATATAACGATCTTAATAATTTACTTGATAGATACCGAAAGTAACAAAATCTATTTGAAACTTAGCTTGACTTATTCACAAATATTATCATTCCCGACTAGTTTCGCCTTGGCGGTATTCATGTAGTAATATAGTTGATTTTATTTGTTTGCCAGAGATTCATGTAAAAGAAAACATGGGACCACGATACAATACAATCAATTGTACTAGCTTTTGCCCGCAGCTCCGCCCGCGTGTTATTCGGTTTAACGGCATGCCTTTTTCCGGGATAAAAAGTAGCCTGTGTTAAGTTAGGGTATAAGCTATATCCATTCTAATTTCATCCAAATCCGTCCAGCCGTTTCAGCGTGAAAGAATAACAAACATACACACACACACACACCCTCTCACATACCTTCTCACACGCACACACACTCAAACTTTCGCATTTATAATATTAGTATGAAGTGTGATAACATTACTAAATTATTTAATTTTATAATAGGTCACAGATGATGATGATGATGTCATGAAGTACACTTTGTGAGGAAGTTGTGGCCGGCAAATATTGTTTTTTTAGGGTTCCGTACCAAAGCAATAAAAATGTATTATGGTCAGACTTCGTTGTCCGTCCGTGCATCCGTAATAGGTCGTACGTTGCCAAATAAAATCTTAGCCTGCTTTATTTTTCCTTTAGTATTTTTATAATTTTTAGTTTATTTGTTTTGAAGTTAAGGGCCCTTACATATTGGCCGTTTTTCGAAGATTTTTTGAAATACAAATATGCCAGTAAACGAAGCATGACTATATATTTTTTAATCAGCTCTTTAATACCTGCAATTCGTTAAATTTATTGAAAACTAGCCTTTGCCCGTGTCTCCGCCCGCGTTTATTCAATCTTTGTCTTGTTTTCAGCTTGGGCGTTATTTTATGAACATCTTTATAGCCTATGTGTTGATTAGGGTCACTACGATGATAATAAAGAAACTCGCATCCAAATTCGTCGAGTGGTTCTCGAATTATAAAAGCGTTTATTAAATCTTTGCCCCGTTTTCGGCTTGGGCGTTATTTTATGAATACCCCTTATAGCCCATGTGTTGACCAGGGTCACCGTGATGATAATGAAAAAACCGCATTCAAATTCATTGAGTGGTTCTCATGTTAAAACGGACGAAAAAAGTGTGGTTTTGCTCTTAGTACAGTATTAATATAATAACCCATTTCATTTAAAATTTCGCGAAAATATTCAATGTACAGACACGACCTTTTTACTACGTTAATGTTAATATATGTATAGATATAGATAATTGATTTCGCATAGTGCCTCTATAAGGTACTTTGAATCCCGAATAAACAAGTAGTTTCCAATGAATGCTTCAGAAACCTAAGCCCATGACTACAAAACGGTGGGCACAGGTGCGTATTTTTCTTTTATACCAAGTTTAAATAAATACAGTAAAACAAGGTTGCATTCGACAGTTTCAATGCTTATTCAGGTCACCTTTGTTCACGGACACTCCTGAACAGTTGTGTCGAACTGAGGGCAGCCTGTTAAATTACTGTCCAAGCCACGAACGTTTGACATTTTACCCGACATGCACTCGACAATAGCAGTCGTCTCGTCGTGATGAGTCCGTCCAACACTATCCAGTAACATATTCTAGAAAAAACGACTCTAAGGATCTACAAATACAGTACGGAGATTTTTGGGGGCGAAAAATCTATCCGGCTAAGTCTCATCTCTGGGAAAAGTCTTTTCTACGAGTATTCAAGAACAAATCACCTACTTATCTTGTCTTCGTACAAGATTGAAAATTTTATTGGTGCGCAAAAAGTCCTTAGTTCCAAACACACCGAAGTCAACTTTTTTTTCGTTTTTTCTTTTCCTATAAATCCCTGAAGGTTTGTACGTATTCACTTTTTTTTATTGCTTACATTTTTGTCCTAAAAACCATTTTTTGTCCTACACATAGCTTATCGATTTTATTGATAACTTTTTTATGACACGACAACTTATTGATAACTTTTTATCCATTCTAAATTTCATCAAAATCCGTCGAGCCGTTTCAGCGTGAAAGAGTAACAAACATACACACACGCAAACGTTCGCATTTATAATATTAGTGAGATTGGTTCACTTGGCCACCACAGTACCTGATGGAAAGCGTTGATGAAATCTATTCTTTAATTTTTTACTATTTAAATATTCCAGATCAGTTTAGCCTTTCTTTTGTTCAGAAAACGCAATAATTATTATTTTATACAAGGATTCCTTTTCTTCGACCAAGTCTCCGTAGTAAATCAAATTACTTAATGTGGCATCTTCATATACACATGTCATTTCAAGTGTTTTTAAATATCATGATGTTGGTGAATGACCCACCAATTGCTGACAATCGTAAGTGTCACTCACTCACATCACACCTAATATTGTATTAAATTTTTACTGTCAGAGCTTATCACAAGCTTTTGTTTTACTTTACTTGTGTGTTAGTATTATAATGTCTAAGTCAAATCTTGCAACTAAATTTAAAACCAATTGCCTGCAACCGATTGAACTAACATGTTTGGTTTTGGAGACAATACACGATAAGCTAAGTGATGTCATTGTAAATCCAATATGGAAGGTGCAAAAAGATGGCAATTAATATATCCGTACCAACCCCCTTGACATGTGTGTAAAAAAAGGATTTGGTAAGGAGAATACGGTAAGTGTCGTCATTCTGAATCCAATATGGCGGATATGACAAGCTGTTGAATTATTATTTCCGTACCCTTGATGTGGGTATCAAGAAAAACGATTTGATGAGGAGAATACGACAAACTAAGTACCGCATTCTAAATTCAATATGGAAGATGTGAAGAGGTGGTGAATTATTATTTTCATACCCACCCCCTTGACATAATTATAAAAAATAAGGAGTTGATGAGGAGAATACGATAAGCAAAGTAACGTTCTTCTAAATCCAATATGGCGGTCGTCCTAAGATGGTTATTTATTATTTCCATACCAACACGTTTAATAATTTAACGTGTATATAAATAAAATGATTTGACGAAAAGCAAACGATAAGCTAAGTGGCGTTATTCTAAATCTAATATGGTGTACGCCCCAACACGGTGGACCAAATTTCTTTCATCACCCTCTTGATATGGTAATTAAATGGACGGTTTTGACGAGCAAAATAACGTTGCATACTAAAAAGCAGAAAATAAAATCAATATACATATAATAAAATAGTAGAAACCGCTGTGCATGTACATTGAAGAAAAGTAATAGAAATAGAGAGGGGGTGACTAAAGAAGAGTAATAGAATTTGTATTCTATCAACGATTTTTATTAATCTTTTCTGTCTGTCTGTCTGTTTGTTCAACATCTCTAAAATTGCTGAACAGATTTTCTTGTTGTTTCCACAGCTGTACAGAGCTTAATTTGGAATATAATATAGGCTTTGTTTCATTAAAATCGGATCTCTAAAAAAAGTTATCGTCATTTAAATATTTTTGGAATTTACTTTTCTACTGGTAGTAATTAGAAGTTATGGTACGGGATCTCCTCAATTGATACAGCAAATTCTTCGAGTTTGGGTTTATTTGATTGGTCTTTATTAGCACTTTGGTAAAAGGTGGTAACCAGGGTCTGCTGATGGGACTGGAATATGTATACGGGATCTCCTCAACAAACCCTTCGAGTTTGGGCTTATTTGATTGATCTTTATTAGCACTTTGGTAAAACATAGTGACCAGGGTCTGAAGAAGGGACTGGAAGGTGGGTACGGGATCTCTCAACGGACAACAGCAGACCCTTCGAGTTTGGGCTTATTTGATTCGTATTTATTAGTACTTTGGTAAAAACATGGTGACCGTTGCATATTTTCGTTCAAAAAATCATATTCTTTTGTTTTGCTTATTTCCACGAAAATCCATTCGGCACGGGCAGAAGGTAGTAATAAATAAAAGATCTTTATAAAAACAAGCACTGTTTTGTAAGACATGAAGTGAAAGTAAAAAATAGATTATATAATACGATTCAATATTATACATAGGTATATTCATAAAACTTGTCGGTGAAATGTTCAAAAATAGGTGCCAATAATTTCATGTGACAGTGATTGTTTGGTTCAACTACTTGCCGAAGTGTGTCTTTGCACTTCGCGCGACAAGCTTTTTGAAAACAAATTCAACATAAAGTATTAAATCAGTTGCAGTTATCTCAACTTATTTTATTCATTTTTTCCACGACTTAAATAAGATCTTGTTTTTAATAAATAAACTTTTAACAAAACAATAATAACCGACTTCAAATTTCATAGCAGACATTCACTAAAAATTTAAAATAATGACATACTGACTGATGGTACCAAAATAAAAAAAAAACTTCTTTCTTCCTGAAACATATGTTATCTAGAAGTCGGCGCATTCCCCATAGTATGTATATAGAACACAAAAGTCAATATAAGAGCGCCGACTTCTAGAGAATATGTGTTTCAGGAAGAAAGAAGTCGGCAAAAGTGTTATTTTGGTACCATCGGTATCTAAAGGCCATCATCAGATCACAACCAAACTAAAATGGGACCTAGCTGGAAGCAAACTATACCAAACAAAAAAAATGTTTCAAATCGCTTAAGATATGCAAGAGCAGAGTTACGGAGTAACATACCCAAAAAAATGGTCGAATTGCGAACTCCTCCTTTTTTGAAGTCGGTTAAAAAGGTCTTTTATTTGTGATCTTTTCTACGATATGTAGACTTGTCAAGAAGAGAAAAAGTTTTATAGCAAATAGTGTTAAATTTTATAATATGTTACCAGATGAGATAAAAGAGTGCAACAACAAAGCATTTAAAGCACAGTGTAAATAATTTTTAACTGACAAGGAACTGTTTTCCTTGGATGAATTTACATATTTTTTTTACCAGTAGGTTTCTAAATGTTTTAATTTATTTTATTTGACAATTTAAATGATGACATGATTATTTTAATTTTGACATTATTATTTATTTATAAGTAATTACTATTCAAGACAAACCCTTTGTGGTTATGTTTAGAAGATGTAAAATTGGCTTATTTGACTTAATATTTAAATTATCTCTTAATGACAATGTGCTTTGCTTTTTTGGAGCAATTTAAATATATATAATAATAATAATAATAATATCCATTTATTTCAGACAAATCATGATTGCAGTGCTGATTTTGCTCTGATTTTGCTCTTATCGTGCTTTGGTGCTATATTGTTTAAATTAAATAATGTATTATATATTATATACATTTTTTTAAAATATTATTTTGACATGTCTAAGTGTATGAAATACCAAAAGATAAATAAATAAACTGAAACTGAAACGATAAATGAGCCGCGCAATTTTATGTTTGAGTTTTGTCGCCAAAACAAAAGTTAGCTGACAAGAACGTAACTCGAATCCATTTTACGCGTAAATGATCGTTCTTTTAATGGTTTTAAGGTTCCGTACCCTAAAAGGAAAACGGAACACTTATCTTATAATAAGATCACTCCCGTGTCCATCCGTCTATTTAACATAGGAATTTGAAATTGTGACATAATATTTGACACGCTCGTATACATACAGGGTGTAAATGCAAAGTCAAGTCTCCAGTATGAATTTGGTTATATAAACTAATATCACCTTATACCGGATGTAAAAGCAAAGGCAAGAATCCTTTAAGGGTGTGTAAGTATGATCGGTAAAAATATTTTTTTAAATACTGGGATCTCTAAATTAAGTACCAGTACCTCATAATACGACGATTTTCTTTACTCAAAATACACTAATCGCGTGGACACCCTCACTGATCGCTGGCCACTCGGATGAGGGGTGCGGGTTGCGGGGTGCAATTAGGTGTGCGGAGAGGCCGGTGAGCTGCGTAGCCATAGCTTAGAAAAATGATGGAATTTTTGGTGAAAATTCAAGGTATATTTTTTTTCTCGTAATGCCATCAGAATCTTGTATACTTTCATACCCTAAAGGGATTCTGGACTTTGCATTTACATACTGTATATATATATTTCTATTTTATTTTTTCAATTCCTATATTGCTATATTCTATGCAGGTGTATAATTTATTACATTTAAGTATTCCAACCTAAATACTCGTATATATATTTTTTTTTATGTATTTCCCGTATTTGTATTATAACTTTTTTTTATTATATTCTATTGTTTTGTAAAGATTAATTTCTGACTTGTAAAAAGTATACTATATGTATCTATTTTACAAATAAACTTTTTGAATAGAATCATACTGCAATATGTATATATAGTGATAGTATTAGTGAGCCAATATTCTGAGCCCGTAGATTAGTGAGCCACTGGCGTCTAGAGGGCACTAGTGTATCCATGCCTAATTCAATGAACAAATAAGTTGATAAATAAACTAAACTAACCATAAATAAAAATAATGCCTAACCATCCGCACCTTTCGATTAGTATTGCTAAAAAGATGGGCAAGAAACTTAGTATGGGAAAGCAAATAGGTAAATTCACAGATTGTGTTGATAACCGGCTAGGTCAGTTGATAGAACAATCGTCTAGGTTTAGAGCTCCTCACGTCTAGATTTATTTTTCCGATTTTCTTTAACGTAATGATATAGATGTTAATTTGATCCTCTAAGGGTTTCGTTTTATAATTTTGGGGTACGGAACCCTAAAAATATATTTATTTAAATTAAATATATTTAAAAAAATATATTTTTTATTAAAATGGGGTGTCAACATTTGTCCAACAATTTTTTTTTTATTAAATTTATCGTGTGAGAATAGAATAATATGTGAATTATTTTGATATTGAAAATGGAATAATATCAAAAATGTTTTTTATAATATTTGCATTATGGCAGTATTAATATTATAGCTCAAAATTTGACAATAATGACAGTTCTCCTAGGTACAAAGCTAAAATTTTAATTTTAACATGGTTGGTAATAAACATTGAATCATAGTTTTCCAGAAAACTGCAGGTTTTTTTTACAATGCAATAGATGCTGAAAAAAACCTATTGACTTACTGTATTATAGATACGGAAGTTATACGTAACGGAACCCTAATTGTGTGATCCCGACTTGCTCTGGGCTTCTTCTTTTGTTACTTATATCACTCAAACAATCACCATCTATAAAAATTAAAATCGCCCTCTCACTTTCGCACCGTGTCGTGTTCAACTTCTGGGATTTTATTTATTCCGTAGGTTTTGTTGTTTACTGTAACGATATTCTAATATTAATATATATTATTTAAATGAAGATAAGGGCAAGACAATTTTTTACCCTTACAGGACTTTTGTTCTTTTTACAGTTATTTTTTTCAGTTCTGTAAGGGTTAACCCGAAAAACCTAAAACGCAAGCTTCGTGGCAAAACTTGTGCAATTGAAAAAAAAACACAAAGCGTGAAACATGTAGCGTGACGTGTAAAGATATAAAAACATATGTAATTTATACTTTGAGACGTAAATCTTTTATATAACGTGCAAAAAATCCCAGACTTTACAGGGTATAAAGTGTGAGAAAAATATACTCACGAAACTAAAGAATATCTTTCTACTCTTAAAAAGATGTATGTATTGAAAAATAAAAGGTTTAGCAAAACTGTTTCGAAAATTTATGTCTACTCTGAGTTTTTAAAACTACAAACTACTGCCTGAAGAAAAACTTTGATTTCAATGTCTAAGAGCACTATTCGTATTCAACACTAGCTGTTGCCAGCTGTTTCTCCCTTTTGGTTTTTGTTTTTGCAGTCTTTAGCCTATACAGTACATTAATTAATACAGTGAAAAAAGTTGTAAAATATCAGTGTTAAACGCCGTAACTTTGCACTCAGAAACCAGCTTAATTGTAGAAAGGTAATTCAAGAAACTTGTAATATTTTCTTACTATATGAATGAGTACTATAATATCACTGACAAAATTGATAAAAATATTATAAAACCTCAATTGATTGAATCAAAGAAAGTCTACCTTCTCACCTGTAACTCTTATTTACAAGTTGTTACGAGTATAAACTACTGAAATTCAATAAGCCCGAAGCAAAGACCGGAGCTTGTCACCGATATCGGCCAAATCTGCCGGGAATCAGGCCTGGATAAGCTTGATCTTTTCATCAAACATCAGACCCTTATTCTTTGGACATAGGGTTTATTATAGAATGTATACTCAAAGTAGTTCGATTTGTTCAATGTCGGAAACCAATGAACGGCTCATACCCCAGTAGTTCTAGTTATAGGTCATAAAATAAATGGCTTGTTAAAATGATTCTCGTTAGGGTTGTGTCGTGTTATTTGACTCATAACTATAATAAATTAATCTGTGTTGTGTACGACGAATGTTTAGTTATTTACTATAGTTGAAGATAAATGAATTAATATTGTTTTGGCAGACTGAATATTGTGACTTTTCTGTTAATTCATCCTTCTTAATAATCTTTATTAATGATTGTCAAGTCTCTTACAATGCAACAGGGCGACGTATCGTGATGTAACAGAAGATGTATGTCCTTCTACATATCACTTTTAAGTGTTGTAAAATAAAACCAGCCAAGTGCGAGTCGGACTCGCGCACGAAGCGTTCCGTACCATTATCTATAAAAACGGCAACAGAATCACGTTTGTTGCATGGGAGCCCCCTTTAATATTTATATTATTCTGTTTTTTAGTATTTGCTGTTATAGCGGCAACAGAAATACAATATCCTGTCTGAAAATTTCAACTGTCTAACTATCACGGTTCATGATACAGCCTGGTGACAGACGGACAGCGGAGTCTTAGTAATAGGGTCCCGTTGGTTACCCTTTGGGTACGGAACCCTAAAAACGACAGAAAACCGGTAAGTCTCAATTTTTTGCCATTAATAATTTAAAAGGTAGATAAAATATAATCAATATCTCTAGATTAATTCTTTCCAAATTTCTGACATTTAATGAATCCTCTGAATTATTTTGAAAACATAAATTTAACAAAAATAAATATTTCTCATGAGATTCCAGGTTAATAATAAAGTGAAAAAGTTATTTGATGGCTTGTCTAACTCGGAAAACATGAACTTCTAAACAAACTTGACGGAAATTCCCAGTCGATTTCGAAACAATACAGAGTATTTATATATTTGTATTCCTGTAAATTAAAAACCGTTGGAAAATGTTTAATATGTTCTTAATATTATCAAGCAAATAACTTAACAATTAAAAATTAAACCTTTCACTGATGCGCTATTTACGAATTACCATGTACAAGGTACCATTTATTTATTCAGCCAAATTCATACCGGAGGCTTGTAAGTGACCAAAATCATGAACCAATAACACTTTTGCATAATTTTAAAAAACAATTTTTGGCGTTCCATAGTACTGACTCGGGTCTTAGCATGCGTTTGTAGGAAATAGGAAAAATAAACAAATTACCCAAAAAGGGTATTTGAACCTTGATATTGACTGCTCACCAAGTCTTCTGTATGGATTGGGCTGCATCAATATATCTCACCTGTTTTATATCTAATGTAATAATGGATAAATTTAAACCATGTAAGTAATAATATAAAAAACCCAACTATGCCTTTTTATTCC
Organism: Ypsolopha scabrella; assembly: GCA_910592155.1. Lineage (NCBI taxonomy): Eukaryota > Metazoa > Arthropoda > Insecta > Lepidoptera > Ypsolophidae > Ypsolopha > Ypsolopha scabrella. The sequence goes on from OU342969.1 coordinate 10,184,378, forward strand.
GCGAGGTGAGCGTGCGTCCAGCTCCGAGTACCTCCTTGTATAATGAGAGAGCCAGCTTCTCTGGCGGGTCGAACAACACATAGTTGAGTCAATCATGTTGTATATTGTTTAACGGCGGAGGAGCAGCGCTCGGTACTGCTCGGGGCTATCCTGACTTGACCCTTGATTAAGGCGTCATTGTTGCTCACAAAAATGGGCAGAGTGCGGATGAGGTGGGCGCGATGTCGGGTGACCTGTGCCTGTTGCGGTAAAACGTAACGCTCGTAGGTACTGGTGTTAGTTGAGAATGGTCGATAACATCAGCGGTGCGAAACGCTGCCCTTCAGTGGGAAAGTGATTACTTGAATTAATTTATGAGTTAAGTTTGAGTTGAAGTTACAGAGGACCTCCTTTCTATAACTTCGTGTTGGTATTGGCGGTCCACTATAACCTAAACTATTTACTACGTAGCGTGTGGCATTGTTATCTTAGCTTATCTCGGGCAACGCATCAGCCTTGCTATCCAGCGAGGTAATGCGGCCAGTGTCTTGGGTACTCTGCCCAGTGACAGCGACGACTTAAATAAAGTATTTTATTTTCTTTAACTTTTATGTTTATATAATATTATTTGGTTAAGTTTTTTTTAGAATGTATTATAATTTTGTTTAAGATTATTGTATTCATAAAAAATATAATATGATTTCATCCATCCATCAGCCTGTTTCGTCCACTGCTGGACATAGGCCTTTCCAGGATTTCGCCACTCTTGGCGGTCCTCCTGGAAGAAATGCCCATACTCACACACGCTGGGCAGGTGGGTTGGTGAGCGCGATGCCGAAGCCCTTGCACCAGTGACGCCGCTGCCCGTCACCAGCTGATTTATATAAAGCCCGGCAATTGGGGATGGATATACCGCCATCCATCGGCCCAGGCAATGGTGGGCCGCCTGGTTTTGCCTGAGAGCTGTTCTCTTACTCTCCCCCGAATAACTTCGGGAGGATTTGCGAGCAAGATGGTGGTACCTCCACAGTCGAGCCCGGCAACAGCTCTACCACCTATAATAATACAATATAATATGATTGTTACTTTACATATGTATATCGGATAGAAAGTTAGGAAAACTTTTATCGTTCAGACATAAATAATCCAAATGGGAGAATCGTTACATTTCCCAATCACTGAAGCTCGCTCGGAATATTAATTGAGAACCATTGTTTTAGGCGTTAATAGCCGTAATTAACAAAAGATTATTACAGCACTTCAATGCGATAAATTGGTTGAATTTACACAAATTGTATAAGGTGAATATCGTTTATACAGCTAAATTTGTGAAGTACGAAAAATATTTTTTTGTGCCTACCTGTTCATATACCTCCCTCTATACCTGTTCAGGAACAACTTCGACTCAATTAGTATAGGAAGTCTATTTTTTTCGTATTTCACATAGAAAGTCATTGAACCTTTACTCCTGAACACTTACCGAGTCTCCAGTATGAATTTGGCTATATAAACGAATATCACCTCATATATATCTAACTCCAAGTCATTCGTATCATCGTGTCTAACACTGGCGTAAAACTAGTTAAATTAGTTCATACATTATCTTCCACACAAAGGTTTTCTGGAAGAAATCGCATAATACAAGCAATAATTAAACTTTCTGTTGAAAACATTTTGAAACTTCTTTTATTTGGATGCACAATAGGCGTGCTATGGGTGTTATGGGTGTTTCCGCCAAAGACGGAATAATAAATGCACTTTATGCTTGTACATTTATTTAATTTGATAGATACAATAGATATTGTATTATAGATTATAGTAGCTAGCACTACATGCGTCCGTCACTCGTAGATGTCAATAGCGCAATGGTTGGTGGTGGGGGAAGCCCACTGGAGCTGGCCGCGACATGTCGGCAGGCGTTGAAGAGTCACCTTCAAAAATTGATGTCCACGGGTAACGGGCAAATTTTGGTGAAGTCTCTGCGCAGGATCCCTGTTGCTGTCTGGATGTCTGCTACGCGATTTCTATTGTCTCGTCCAGGGTAGACTTTAATTATTCTTCCCAATGACCATTTTAGTGGGGGGGGGGAGTTTGTCTGTTATAACACAAAGGGTGTCAAGTTCATTATCTCCTTGTGTTCTTCCATTTAGTTCTAGTCTGAAGTTCACTAATGTACTCCAACTGCCACCGGACCCAGAAATGTTGCCGCAACTGCTGAATTCGTTGATAGTGATTCAATCTCAGAGTGTTCGTGCTTGTGTAGTCTGGTTCTGGAATCGATGTCATCGGTCTACCGATCAAAAAATGGCTCGGCGTCAACGGCAAGAAGTCGTTACTATCAGAGCTAAGTGGGGTGAGGGGCCTAGAATTTAAAAGTGCCTCTATTTGTGTGAGTGTCGTGTTTAATTGTTCATATAATATAAATGCGCCAAGCCTAAGACACGACGTAAATGGTGCTTTACTGATTTGACTCCACTTTCATGGAGCCCTCCATAGTGCGGTGCCAATGGGGACTGGAAATGAAAACGTATCATATTTGACGAAAACGCATCGTTAATATCGGATGAATGGTCTTTACTAAACTTGAGAATTTCATTGCTAGCGCCAACCAGGTTTGAGCCATTGTCACAGAAAATGTCGACGACCCCTGCGCGAAAAGAAACGATGTGAATAGCCTTGGATGTGAAACATTCAAAAATACATAAGTACGCCTTTATAAGTCTGCAGCCACGTCCAGTGCGATCTGCCATCATGATAGGACCTGCATAGTCCAAACAAGTAATTTGGAATGGAAATATAGGTTTTAGTCGCTGCTGGAACTTGCTCATGATTGGTTGTACAGTTTTCCCACGAAAACGGGCACATAATACGCATTTCTTTGCGGTTGACCTAACCAAACTTCGCCCTCCAAGAGGCCAATATTTTTCCCTGATGGAGTACAGCAAGTTTTGGGGCCCTGCATGCATCAGCTTTTTGTGCTCATGTTCGAAAATTAGTTGAGTAAGTTTGTGTTTTTTATCTAAAATAGTCGGTTGAACCTTTTCATAATCATAGTCTGAATTGATTATTCTACCGCCTACTTTCAATAAGTTGTGATCCTCTTTATCCAAAAATGGATTCAGTGATAAGGTAACTGATCCTTTCAATGTCTTATTTGAATTTAGTGTTTTGCATTCACTTGGAAAAGACTCTGCTTGTGAAATTGAGATTAAACATTTCATAGATTTGTTCAACTCTTCTGGCGCCAATGAACCATATGTTTTATTGTCTTTATTTCTGATGTTGTGGACAAAAAGCCACAACCCTTTGCATTCTGGATAAGGTTGAAAACCTGTCAAAAGGAAATAACTGTTCGTTATTATTTACGTTTTCAGGTTGGGACTTGTTTGAGTCTCTGGGTGGTTCATTCGCATCAGTTGAATTTGAAACTAAACTTATTTCTGTTCTTGTTTCAGGTAATTTTTGTGTTTATGTTTTTAACTGCGGCCATAAATTGTTCGGGTAATATTTAAAACTGCGGACCGTTCCACCACAGCTCGTTATCTATTATAGACGAAGCCATACGTGTTATGTGATCTGCAGGATTATCGAGTGTCGGAACATGTCTCCGAGTTGTTTTGCTGCAAGCGGACTGTATTTCTGCTATTCTGTTTCTTACAAAGGTTTGTAACTTATTTGGATCCATGTTCAGCCATCCTAACACTATAGTGGAATCCGTCCAAAAATAGCATTTGTCAAAACTAAGCCTCATGCTTTGAATTATTTTTTCATATAACCGTGCACCTAGTAGTGCGCCGCACAATTCTAGACGAGGTACCGTTAGCGGCTACATAACGCTACTACGCTACTTGTAACATAACTTGGAACATAACAAATTAATGCTTACTTTGTTTTGCTGATCCACGGAGCGAACATAGGCGCTCGAACCGTAACAATTTTGTGAACTGTCTGTAAAAATGTGAAGCTGTATATATACTGGATTTGAACATTTTATGTGTCTGTGAATAGGCAAGTTATTAAGGTGAGGCAAAGTTTGGACTCTAATATTATCTGGTATTACTTCGTCCCATTCTAGTTTCTGTAACCACAATTTTTGCAACATAATCTTAATCTCGTAAATAGTAGGAGATAGCAAACCCAACGGATCAAAGATTCGTGAAATTGTTGAGAGTATTTTTCGTTTTGTCACAGGCCCTTCAAATTGCAGATTAATATTAAAACATAAATCGTCCGATTTACTATCCCAGTCAATACCTAATATTTTTGAAACTTGCTCTGAACATAAATCGAAATGCTCATTTGATTTGTTTTTCTTATCGTTTGAAATGTTACTCAAAAGTTGCTCATTGTTAGACCTCCACTTACGAAGTGGAAAGCAACCTGTGTTCATTGTGTGTGTAATTTGTGTGTAGATATGTATAGCATCTTTTATAGAATCTGACCCTGAAATGAGATCGTCAACCATAAAATCCTTTGCAATAATCTCCTTTACAATAGGATCCTGACATTCCATAGATAACTGGTTGAAGCAGCTTATTGCTAGGAATGCAGCGGATGCGGTGCCGTATGTTACCGTATTTAGCTGATACGACTTGATAGGGTCGTCAGGGCTATCCCTCCACAATATTTGTTGTAAGCATCGTTGTGAGGGCTCTAAAGTCAACTCGAAATACCCTGTAGGGTAACCTGTAGGTTTTCATGGACTTAATAATACAATAATATATGGCCCCATTTTACCTTACACAAAGGAACAGGGTTACGCTATCAATATTGGTAGTTCAATAGAAAAGGCCAATACCTCGCTTTAATGAGAATTATATCGATTTTCACTTTGTACATGCTATGTATTTTAGAGATAGACTATGCCTTTTATTGTATGTGTGTATTGTATTATAGTACTACAGTTGAGATAAGAGATAGTGTAGATGATAGGCTGGAATTTGCCATATCATGATCTGCTTGGACATAATATATTTCTGTTAAAATTAAAATAATTGCTATTTACCTGTTGGTTAATTAACGACATTTCCAGAGATACTTTCTACACTATCTTTGATCGTGACTGTACGTGTAACATTAAATAAATTGTCTGTCTTAACAACGTTTACTGTGTTTTTCTTTTAGTTGTACTAATGATGATATTTTGGAATATACGATTATATATTTAATAACACAAACCGTACATTATTTGCGACGTACGTCCTATATTTTGACAGTCTATAAATAATACGGGTATATATTATTCATAAATGGATACGATAATGTTTGATACAGTGATGCGGTGATTGATCGTTTTCTGTATCATAAATGCTGTGAAAATGTATTTTATGCCTTTGGTGTAAGTAATGACATAAGAAAGTGTTTTGTAAGCTCAGAAATTAAACATCGGCGTTTGTCAGGAACATATCGAAGCAGATTCTACTGCCAGACATTTTAAAGCCTTTTGGAATTAGCTACAAATATGTGTGTAATTGGTCCAAGATGATGCTCGTAATATGTTTTTTTTTTGTTTTAAAGCTAGATCTCTGATATATCGTTAGCAGTATACCTATACACTTTTAACTTACCATTATCTCGTCCCAACATGGTAAAAAAAGGGGGCATATGGTATAGTACAATTTATTCTTGCAATTGTCAGCACTTGGTCAAACTTGGAAAGCCTTGAAGAAAACACTCTTGTACAATGTTTTACAATATAATGTTTACTTTATTATCATTTTACAACCAACCGATTCCGAATATTAATAAAATAGTTAATGAAAAAGAACTAATATTCGAAACCTGTTGGGCGTAAAGTTTTCATAATATTATGAAACAGTGTACTAGGGTGTCATCTTCAAGATTAGCATAATGTCAAAGTGTTACCGGGTAACAATTTTCGTGGTCTTCCAAAACATCCATAACTATTATCATAGCCGGACTATAGTGGCCACCTCACATAATAGTACATTAAGATACGAGAGCGATGAAACGTTTTCTGACGAGTGTGAGTTTGCGGCACGAGCCGAAGGTGAGTGCTGCAATCACACGAATCGAGAAAAAGTTTCTCGCACGAGTATCGTATAATATTTTATAGCACAAGTGGGGAAAATGCCGACTTTACGCAAGCGCAGCATTTTACGCACGGTGTGCTATAAAATATTATACGAAACTCGTGCGAGAAACTTTTTCTAGACTCGTGTGATCGCTCTCGTATCGTAATGTACTAATAATGTGACGTTATCGAAGGGTGGTAGGTGGTAGAGCTGGTGCCGGGCTCAACTGTGGAGGTACCACCATCTTACTCACAAATCCTCCCGAAGTTATTCGGGCGAGAGTAAGAGTACAGCTCTTAGCACAAAACACGTACTCTCAGGCAAAACCAGGCGGCCGGCCCACCATTGTCTGGGACCGATGGATGGATGTATATTATATAAAACAGACTGGTGATGGGCAGTGGCGTCACTAGTGCAAGGGTTTTGACACCACGCTCACCAACCCGCCTGCCCATCGTGTGTGAGTATGAGAATTTCTTCCAGGAGGACCGCCAAGTGTAGCGAAATCTTGGAACGGCCTATGTCCAGCAGTGGATGAAACAGGCTGATGAATGGATGGAGGTTATCGAAGACTTTTTTGTTTATACTGGAAACGAGATTGAATAAATAAAGTACATCATATTCAATTTTTATTAAATAATTAAACGAATTAATTTTTAAACGAATCGAGAAAAAGTTTCTCGCACGAGTTTCGTATAACTTTTTATAGCACAAGTGCGGAAAATGCCGACTTTACGCAAGCGCAGCGTGCGTAAAGAGGTCATTTTACGCAGAGTGTGCTATAAAATATGTTTTATGTCTCATATCGTAAAATCCTCATTACGAACTCAAAACTACTCATAATGAAAAATATTTTTCATGAGCGCCTCTAAAAATAAAAATAAAAATTATAGTATAGGTCTCCGAACAACATAGTGCTATAAAAAACTTTTTCACCTCACAAGCTCGGAAAGGCTCTGTTTATCATTCGAAATCTGAGTGGGAAAACGCACTTTATCCGCTAGTGTGGAAAGTGTTTTTAAAATTCGAATATTTTTTATTTAATAAAGGTTTCGTACAATAATATTACATATACAGGGTGATTGGTAATTAGATGCAATCCTTTGAAGGGGTTGTAGAAAAGAACAATTGCAGTCGAGTCGAATGTCTTATGCAAAAGCTAACCATTTCTGAGATATTTTGAATTTAAGCTTTTTTTATAAAGTAAACTTAAATAAAATATATTTAAAAAACCAGCCAATATTTTAGTTTTCTTTTAATTTGCTTCGCTTTGATAACATCTCAGCCAATAAACAATAACCCAAAAATACACATTATTGACGTAAACCTTGACACTGTGCTCCAAAACAATTGAAAACTCTTGAAAATCGCAAAATTTACACAAAAAAGCTAGGTTAAAAGAAAAAGTCTCTAGGCAATTTTCTATACGTATAATCTTGAAAACATCTTCCTTCTGTCAAAAATTGACTGAAACAGATAAATTACACTTTCTCCATTCCTACATTGTTTTGTTTCTATAGACACTAGATAATGGAGTTCGATATTCAACTTTGTGAATTGATGAACCGACAACGAGCGATGTTTCAAGCTAACAAAGTAATACCCGAAGTAAAACAAAAGATTAGTGTTCGTGGATGATTAATTACGTACTTAGTCAATCATATTTATTAACTTTATAATTTGGCTATTTACTATCCTATACGTATCCTGTGATTTTTTTAAAGAAAACTGATGAGCGTTTCAGTTTTTTCTGTGCTTTATACATACCTATACTCACGCCTGTCTCGCAGAGGGGTAGGCAGAGATTACAGATTTCATCTATGCAATATTTTTTCTATGAACTAGGCGAAGCAACAGGTTTTACCCCAAACGAAACAAAAAAAAATGGTTCCTTATATTCAAAAATAAGACCTTCCCATTTTTCGCCTTTATCTGATATTTTTATATCTTGCGATACTTTTGTTTGATTTTATTATAAATACTTATATACGTACGACGTCTTTTAATATTTATTAATAAAGAATATTGAAATATGGTAATAAAATGCAAGAAATGGTGCGCGGCCTTAGCGATTCTTCGAGACGAGTAGGCCTGCGGATGAATTTGGATAAGACTAAGGTCATGTCCAACTGTCACGTCATCCAAGGGCCACTAGCCGTCGTCAATGTCAGCATCGAAGTTGTTCGAAAATATGTTTATATGGGTCAAGTCATACAGCTGGATAAAAACAACTTCGACGCCGAGGCTGACCAAATAATATGCTTGGGTTGGGCAGCGTATAGTAAAAAAATGCATATACATACACATTAACGTTTTTATAGAAATTTTATTCATTAAAATACATACCGTGAGTGACATTTCGGAGCTTTTTAAATTTAAACCACGGCGATAATTCGAATAGATCTTTCTACATACATAAATTACTTTTTAAACAATTTCTGCAAATTCTCAAAACCGATTTTAAGCCGGTGCTACTAACCAATATCAAAAATAAAACCGGCCAAGTGCGAGTCGGACTCGCGCACAAAGGGTTCCGTACCATTATCAATAAAAACTACAAAAAAATCATGTCTGTTGTATGGAAGTGCGTGGTTTCGACTCGCACTTGGCCGGTTTTAGTATTTACTGTTATAGCGGCAACAGAAATACATCATCTGTGAAAATTTCAACTGTCTAACTATCACGATTCATGAGATACAGCCTGGTGACCGACGGACGGACGGACAGCGGAGTCTTAGTAATAGGGTCCCGTTGGTTACCCTTTGGGTACGGAATCCTAAAAACCATGGTCATTATACTCGCATTTATCTATTGTGGACTGCTACACTTGCTACGTATCGCTACGCGTGCTACGCCGTAGCAGCTACACGCAATAGTTAAGCCGTAGCACAGTTTAAAAATCCTTACAGTTTTCGGACGGAGCGGTTGTGCGAGGCTTGCGGGGTTAGGCTCCGAACTACTTGTTCGAAAATTTCATGTAGTTCGCTGGCTTACATCCAGCGTCATGCCACGCAGGCCCCGCACAATAGGCATGATGACTAAAAAAATTCATTAGTCCGTCAGTTAGATTATCAGAAAATATTGGACACGTATTTTTTCTTTTTTCAATTTAACTAAAAATGATGAAGATATAGCCCGCTGAAGTTCCGCGTGACGTCACCTCTAGGTACAATTTTACGTAGAAGTGACGTCATTTCCCCCCACTCCCAAACTTTGACGCGCTTTATCTCTGTCATTTTTTGTTTGATTGACAAAAGAAAAAATACGTGTCCAATATTTTTTGATAATCTAAATGACGGAATAAATAGAATATTTTTCTTACCCTGTGTACAAGCCTATTGCTCTGTCTGAGCGCTTTTGTTCAACAATTGTATGGATTTTTAAACTGTGGCCGTGGTAACACACTTATCCGTCTCTTAAATCTTTGACTTAATCAAGAACCTATGTGTAATAGTGTCTTTGGCACTGGTTCCGCTCTAAAAACATTTTTGATGAGTCCTTGCATCGTATGCCTGGTTTGTTACAATTATAGCCCCGGTGTCCCCAGAAATGTGTCAAGATGTGGCCAGATAATTCGGGGTAATCCCTTTCAATTATCGTTTAGTACCGACAACGTGCTTGCGACCTGGAAGTCACCCAATCGAGTCCCCTATGATGACATTTCCGGGTAAATACAACTGATGTATATAAATCTTTTTGCTCGTTTGAAAAAAGTAAACTCAGTTTTGAATATTCAACGAAAGTAAAAAGATTAAGAAGTTGTTTTAGAAATAGTAAATTTGGGAATTTTGGAAATCGTGCTAGCGAAGGCTCAGTTTTCGTGCACGAATATTTACCATTACTCAAAACAACTGAGCCCACTGTGTACAGATCGCGCAAAGAGTAGAAGGCCCAAAATTTCCTGTTCCTGAATAGAAAAAGACAAATAGTATTATTGTTCGTTTTAATATTAGTGATACATTGTAATTTGTAATTAAAGATAATCACTTCCCCACCGTACAAAATATAAATACCAAAGTATTGGTTTTTTTTTCGGAAAGGTAGTTTTTTTTGTGTGTATACGCTATAGAAAAAAATATATTCGACATAATTTTATTATCAAAACATCTTAAATAACATAAATAATACTTAATATGGATAATAGAGAAACTAAAAAAGGAAAAAAATATACGATATATTTTTTTCCTTTTTTGGTTTCTCTATTATCCATACTAAAACTACTTACAACAATCTAAGGCCGTATACTGGTTAAATAAAAATAAAAAATTATCTACATAAATAATACTTAAAAATACTTAAGTAATAACATATATGGTTTAAATATTGGATGGATTCGATTGATGGTTCTTGGTGGAATTCTTGCACTTTTTATTTCACAAATATCTATTTTTATTATAGCTTCGGTAGGCTAACTACGCATCATCGGGTCAACAAATTTGTCTGTCCACTCTCATTCATTGTTAGTCCTGACGCATAAAGATGTAACTTTTTTATTAAATAACATAACAATGCAATTTCGTTCGTATATAAACGAAAGCTTCTGAATTAAGAAAATCTTGAGGCTTGGCTGACGAATGGGCCGATCTCAGCGCCACATGTAATAACTATAAGTAAACTTAATGCTATTGAAACGGTTACTCACGATTTTTATAATATTCATATTTTTTGTTTCAATAGCATTATGAATCTAAACCACAAATCTTTTAGTAGTAATATAAGTAAACTTCTTAACAATAGCAATAAAGTAAAAAGTATCAATAAAACTTACAAGGACCGTATTAAAATCGATTTCTCGAGTTAATCAGTTAAAAGATGTTAAGTCCCAAGATAAGCAACTTAACTTAATTACGCACAGTAATAAAGTTGAACCGCACAGCTGTTAGCTATGGTTCTAACAAGATAATTTATCGGAAACATGACGAAAGAGCTTTGGAAACTACGAATAAGAATTCTCTAGAAGCGTAACTAAGCCAAAAAAGTGGTTCCACCGAATAGATGCCGCGGAGGGCGGGGCGCAAAATAAGTACCGCGCGGCGCGCCAGTTCGTCATAACACCTTGAGTCGTGTGTTTGTGCCACGGAAAGTTTCGATTGTGCATATGATTGTGTTTTCGCGTCAATTGATTTTACAAACATGCTTTCGTTTGTCATGAATTGGTGTAGAAGCCATACGGATATGAAAAATACTGGAATTATCTTTCATACGTAAGTAAATAAACATTTTGAAAACTCGTCGTCTGTTGCTCGCTGCTGGCTGCTGTGATAGAAAAATAACGCTTTATGGCACTCCTTCGGTTTTTGTTATTGTTAATGTTTTTTATGCTATCCTGTACACCAATAGGTAATTCATTTAATGACAAAGGAAGCATGTAATCCCATTAATTGCATCTATCATCTGATACTCGCAAGTAACGGCATTATACTTTTACTTTATACACCAAACATATTAAATATTTTAAGATCTTAAGTTTTAAATTCCAAAATCTTACCAGTCTCAAAAAGAGCTGTAAAAAGATAGAAGTGCCGCTATCGAAACTTGAAAAGTTTTCTTATTATAATAAAAACCTTTTCTTACTAGAATAAAGTTACCTAAACTGCCAAACTTAATTACTTACAGGTATAGATTGTTCAACTCAAAAAGACTCCTATCGAAACTCGAAACCCTTATTACAACGTCTTAAGACTTATAACGGCTTGATATGCGCGCGTCATCGTGAGATAAACAATTTATATGTATGCATGGTATGTACCATATTATGGACCTTTCATGCGATCATTTAATAATGAAACAAAACGCTTTTGAATCGGAATATCAGCAAATAATAACGGAAAAAAAGAAAGCCAAAATATTCTGTGTAATACGTAGAATATACTTATTTAATAAAAAACTGATTTGAGCTAGAGAAATGGTACTTTTAAATATGTGTAACAGTTTATTATACAAACTTAAAGAAGCTAAGTGTTTTACTATTTGTAGTTTCAAATATGCGAGGCCGCAGGGCAAATGTCTAAAAGTCTTAAATAATTTGGCCAAGTGCGAGTCGGACTCGCGCACAAAGGGTTCCGTACCACCACATATTACCACCACATATTACGGAACCCTAAAAACATTATGGTACAAATGGTTGACAAGCTCCTCTTAGCTACTCTATCATCTTACCAATGAACCTCAATACAAAAAGGTTGACAATCTCAGATACAAGCTTAACGAGTTTTATTATATGGGAACACTCTTTGGGTTTATTTTTTATCATTTGGCGTGATAGAGGCAATAGTAACACGTATTTTGTCAAAATTTCGATTAGCTACCATTTACGGTTGAAGCTGTAGACTCCTTTGACCGGCGGACGGACAGACAGACAGCGGAGGCTTAGTAATAGGGTACCGTTTGGTACCCTTCGGGTACGGAACTCTAAGGATCAACCAATTAAACTTCGAACTGTAAAACCTGGGTTGACTTTCCTCTGGACTTTCAAATGTACGAACTTACCTTAAACCGTTTCAAAAACCTACAGATTACCTTTAAAGACCACTGTGAACGAAAAGCCGGGTACAGTTTACCTCCAACTGCATTTTTCCTGTGAAATTTTCACGTTTCAACGTTGCACTTCCTTGAAATACGCTTTGTAAACGAAACTTTGGTCATTATTTATCGCCAAGTACACAGCCCCTATGCACTATTAAATTCCGAGATATTTTACAAGATTTTACAACATCTTGGGATTAATTTTCCCTTTATCATTTAAAACCTTTTGTTATACATAATAAAGTTACTATTAAATTTTATATAATAACAATACAGCACAACAAAAACATACTTTTGCTTTGTTGTTTGAATTTTGTGCTGAAACCGAATCTGAATTCACATTTTCTGTATCAATTCGTAATATTCATCTAGACAAACTGAATATTGAAAAATCAATCAATTTTTGGTGGGGCTTCACGCTTAGAACAATTAGTTTCCCGGCTTTCATTTTCAATAATACTTCTATCACACTAATATTATAAATGCGAAGTTTGTGTGTGTGTGTGTGTGTGTATATATTTGTTACTCTTTCACGCTGAAACGGCTGAACGGATTTGGATGAAATTTAGAATGGCTATAGCTTACACCCTAACTTAGCACATAGGCTACTTTTTATCCCGGAAAAAAGACATGTCGTTGAACCGAATAACACGCGGGCGAAGCTGCGGGAAAAGCTAGAAAACAAAAATGTTGTTTATTTCGAAAATTAACGATCAATCACGACTTCTGTTTTTTTTACCAAGATAAATATTGATTAAGGACTTGTAATGATAAAAAATAATTCTACAAAACAAATGGTAAATAATAAGTGCAAACTCTCTTCACAAGTATAAAAAAACGTAAAATCGAGTTGATTTCACCAAAATTTCGAGCTGATTGAAAAAAAAACAGAGTCCAGTTTCTGATTCAGCGCACAATTTTGTTTGGTAATAACAAAAAAATATTTTTCTCAAAAATACATGGTAATATTACCATTACATACTGTAAAGACCTACCAGAAAATACTTCATCCTGGGGAGCTATTTAAAAGTGTCCAGGAAACCTGAATAACTGTCCAGGAAATTCGTATGAAAATCCATTACATACCATATGTTCACAGAGACATTTCATATATTTTCTTTTTAAAACTATTCGTGTCTGTGTTTTTAAGAGACCAAGGAGTTTGGCGATCATAAGGTTTTAAGCGGCCAATTTACCAAGAAAAATAAAATGAATTAAAATTTCATGCTTAGATTGTAGAAATGTTTGCTATATTTTTTAATTGCAATACTTAAATATAATTTTATTCATCTTACAGTTATATTTAAAACCATTGAAAACCTAAAATTTTACCTCAATGAGCGTTTTTCTCGTTGTTTTTGTTTTAGTTCTTAGCGTTCCTCTAGATGGCGTTGTCCATGAAGAAGGTTGCATGGCGGTAAATACCTCTGCCCAGCTACCAATAACAAAAAAAAATGGGTAAAAGCAGGAATTTATGTTGCTTTATATTTTAGTTGAAAGTGTTTTATGCAAATAAATTACAAGATGAGTTCAGAAAAGGGCTCTGATATAGATTGTACTCCACTTTATACTTTGCTGTAGAAATCAATAACAATAAACATGACAAATTGCCCATATATAAGCAAGTAACTTTTAATATTACCTAGTAAGTTTATTCCATTTGATATAACTCAGTATCATGAAAAACATGAAATGTCTCATTTTATTTTTGAGAAAAGCACTATACTTGTTTCGACCATTAATTAGCAATCGTGGCCTCGTATACAAAAGTCCTCGCCCTACGGGGTCGGACTTTTAACTTACTTGCCCAGGGTTGCTTAATTCCTGGTCTTAGCAGTAATGTACTAAAACAATAAAAACCATGTTGTCCTGTGTAATGTAATGATTAATGCGTCAAGTATATAAAGACTGGTTGTACTGGGTGGACAAAGTAGATAAGTTGCGAGCCCACGATAGACAGAGATAATAGGTTCGAGCCCCATCTTAGATTTATTTTTCTCATCGAATTAGTTTCTAACTGTATGTATGTACTCCTATAATGTGTACGACAATATTCTGTAAATAATAAAAAAATAATACTTTTACGTGATTTAAGGATATATTTCGCATGTTGCATGTTTAGTTTTGTACAAGATCACACAATAAACCTCCTTACTAGGCTGACTCACTTCATATATTCATAAACCTCATATATTTCTGCTTACTCGACTCAAAATCCCGTAAAGAATCATCTCGTTTCGAGGGAGAATTTGTATCGGCTTTTCTTCGTCGGTGAGCTTATTATTTACGCTCATGAATACAGCTTTATTACCATCCCGCAATGCCGAGTCAACATAATACTTACATAGAAAGCACAGTTTTAAAAGAAAAATACCTACGAGGTAATTATATCAACTCGTATTATATATTTCACCGGAAAATAACAGAAGTCGTAAACTGATCAATGTTCGAGGTAGTTTAAAACTAGCGAAAAATCATCAACGGCAATTGAAATGTATTATTTAACGCAATAAATTCTAGCTAATTGATAAGTTTATAAATCAACGATTTCGCCACACGATACCCGTAACATAATCACTGTTCTCTGATTGGTCGATGGCATTGGTGGCAAGCCAATAATCACCTAGACCTGACATTTTAATATAGGTATTGATGTCTG
Organism: Ypsolopha scabrella; assembly: GCA_910592155.1. Taxonomy (NCBI): domain Eukaryota; kingdom Metazoa; phylum Arthropoda; class Insecta; order Lepidoptera; family Ypsolophidae; genus Ypsolopha; species Ypsolopha scabrella. The sequence goes on from OU342969.1 coordinate 10,199,576, forward strand.
ATGATTTGCTTGGGCATACGAGTATCATATTTGTGTTAAAACTAACTAAATTTTTGATCACAAGTAACCTAACACGCTCCTTCTCGCTCCGCTTCGCTCCAGTCGTCGTCGCACCAATTTTTAACAGTGAGATATTCAACCAATCAGCGTACACCTCGCGTTTGTTAGTTAATTTTACCGCGAGACTAGGTACCAGAAATTAGTACATTATGATACGAGAGCGATGAAACGTTTTCTGACGAGTGTGAGTTTGCGGCACGAGCCGAAGGTGAGTGCTGCAATCACACGAGTCGAGAAAAAGTTTCTCGCACGAGTATCGTATAATATTTTATAGCACACCGTGCTAAAAATTTTATATAAAAATTTTATAAAAATATTTTATAGCAAAAGTGCGGAAAATGCTGACTTTACGCAAGCGCAGCGTGCGTAAAGTGGTCATTTTACGCACGGTGTGCTATAAAATACATTTCAACTACCGTTTATGACTGTCGAATAGTTGATAAACTAGCTCGAAAATTTATAAACTAACAATTATTGTTATTTTCCGGTGACTTATATAGGACTAGCTTTTGTCCGCAGCTTCGCTCACGTTGAAGTATTTTTCAATCTTTGATTCTCTGGGTGTCGATAGTTCTCGGCTTGGCAGTTATTTTATAAACATTCCTGTTGTACAAGTAATTCTGTGTTCAAACGCAACATTTTTCAGCGGCTGCTGGATCAACTTTAACCAACTTTCATTAATCGCACAAGACAGACATACAAAACATAACATACCTTACCCATTACTCGTATTCACTATTTATAATTGTATACATTGAACACCGTTAATAAGCTGTAAAATACCACTTAATAATACTTTGTATAAAACTTGTCATACAATTTTCCATGTAAACCCACCTTTATTTACATCTTTATCTGAGTTTAACTCACCCACACACCCTACACATACACATACACACTTATCAATCTACCCACATATTCTCGAAAAAAAATCCTAGTTAGTAACTAAACACAGAGTCTTGCGTCTTTATTGTCCCTAAATTGAATTTTTTAAATTCATAAATTATTTATTATGTTCCCAGTCAATAGTAGGTATGTATTTATTGTCTAGCATAGTGAAATCCTTTATTGGCCTTGTTAGCTGATGTTATTCTTAGTTTTTATTTAATGTTTTTGCTGTGGATTTTTGTTTATAAATAAAATAAAATAAATAAAAATAAAAATTCCTTATATCCTATATAAGGTGACATTAATGTATACAGTCAAATTTATACTGGAGGCTTGGTAAGTGATCAGTATCACGGATCAAAAATACTTTTTGCTAGAGGAACCATTGGAAAATATACAAACTCAACTACTATTACTCACACTCGTGTTTTAATAGCCTCTTTATGTGCCATCAGTTTCATAAACCACTATTTTTCTTGTTATTTAAAACGTCCCAACCTTACTATAGGTGTTTAAAACTTAAGTAAAAAAAATGCATAGAGTTAGTTATGACATAAAATTAATCTCGCGAATTGAGGCATTTTGGTTTATATTCCAACATATAAGTTAACGGCACTTATTTGTTCTCACGAGCTCTTGTAAGAAACTTCTATGTCTTACATTTCATAACACCATTTTGGGACTTAGGGACTTTTATAATTCGAGTTTCTTGTTTATATATCTTTGTTAATTTTTTTCACGTTCATTTAAAATCAGATGCATGAGTTGACTAACGTGTATTATTTAATAATTAGCCTACACGAAATTATATTACATAATTTATAGACACTTTAATATCATATATGCCTGAGATTGTAAATATGAAATTGAAAAGGTTTATTACTTGCTGAAACAGAATAATTGAAATCCAGTCTTTCAAAATCTTTATGATCCTCAGCGAAGAAAACGCATGAAAGCCATTAAAGGGAGAAATTCAAAAGGACCTTGTTCTGCGACGAAGAAAATGCAATAAATGTACTCTTTCTCGAATTAATTAAAAACGAATGTAATTTTATTTCTAATATTTAACGCCATACCCCTCCGGGAGACAGGCGTGAGGATACCATACTTACCATAGTTCTGCACTACATTGTAAAAAAAAAATCCTCTAATTAACTTCATCTTGTCCACACTTTACTAAAAGCATTTCTTTTTATTTCTTTTTTCTTTATAACAAACAATATCTATAAAAATATCTATTTACATGCTCCCTATATAAAACTAAATTATAACTGTATAATGAACAGACAATCACTTATATGTATATCCCACAAATGTATTAGCTTCCTGACCGGTTTCGCCTTTTATGTCATTTTAAAGGAATTATACTATATCTAAATTATAATATCGCTTACGTTACAGACGACCCATGATTAATGCTGAAATATAATTTAGATCTTAGTATAATTCCTTTGAAAATGCCATAAAGTCGAAACCGGTCGGGAAGTTTACAAAAAATGATTAAGATTCTATTGATTTTCTGTTCATTATGTATTAAGTTTCACCAAGTGCCAACAATTACCTAACAGTATCAACAAATTAAAGTTGGTTTAGCCGTTCGAGAGATAGGTACGATGTAAGAACGGATTGCTCAAACATACATACAAATTAACAAAGAAACTCTTACCTAGTGTGCATATACCTACTCCGTCGTGGGTAAAAAGAGCATAACAGCTTCCTTCCACAAGATAAAAGCGGACATAAACGTCCTCCATTTTAGATAACGGCTTTTTCTTCCAACTTTGCTTTAATTTGGGTATTACTAGCTTAAATAGTGTGCACAAAGCGGCATTTTTCTGGGTAGCAAACTAGTTTTAAATTACCCTATCAGCGCGCAGATGATAAGCCATTGGCCAATCAGCGCCATTTTTATTTCCGCAAACAATTTAAGATAAAGAAAACTGGTTGAATGAAAACGTAAACCATAAACAAAAAAAAACTTGAGTTAGCGTGCCAGTATTTTTCTTAATCGAGTATTGACTTTTCGAGTGGTTTTATAAGCAAACGATTTGGTTGATAGTATAGAAAACTAATTTTGAACTACCCAATTAGCGCGCCGATATTAAGTTATAGGCCAATCAGCGCTATTTTTAATCCTGCAAACAATTTAAAATAAAGAAAACTGGCTAAATAGACGTAAAACCATGAACAAAAAAAAATCTCGGTCAATAGGCGCGAATTTACGCAATAAATATTTTGTGAGAATTTGATTGTGTTTCTTGAAACTTAGTAGCGAAAGTGACGACAAATCAACACCGGAAGAAATAAAAAATGAGGCAAATTAGAGTAATAAGTACTTAGATAATCTTTTGCCTCCAAAATCCAATGATAAATATTTGAAAATCTATTGGAATTTCATCACTTGGAATACCGAAAAACGAGTGAAATCATTTTCCGAGAGCGTATTTTTGGCTTATAGTGAGCTATCGAATAACGTTTAAAAACTGAACGAACGTAACTATTCATTGTTCTAAATGAAATTTTTTTGGATTATTTTCGCTTCAGTTCTTTATTTGGAAGTTGAAAGAAAAGCAGAGAGAGTGACTTTTAATTGCACTCGTGTTATTAGGGCCCTCGCTACTTTCTGCTCGATGCAACAATCTACTATTTCTAACGATGGCGTAACTAAATATATACTAATAATAAAGCAGGTAGTAAAAAAATCGTGTCAGAAAGCTGAATATTTTTTCAAAATTTTATATGAAATGGGTTTGTAGTAGCTTACTGAACCCAAAACTACCGTTTTTAGATTTTTTATCCCTCTGTCTGTATGTAAGTATGTTTCGTTTTAACTCGTGAACCACTTAACGGATTTTGATGCGGTTTTCTTTATTGTCACCATAATGACCCTAATCAACATATAAGGTATAAGGGTGTTGATAAAATAAATCCGGGATTCAATAGAGATTGAATAAACGCGGACGGAGCCGCAAGGATAGGCTAGTACTTACATAAATGTGCCGTTGTTAATGTAAGTTAGCTTGTGACCACGACAGCCTACAGAGGCGTCGAAACGTCAAGCACATAGTCTATTCTTACTTCGTAATGCTATTTGTTAGTAGCTCTATGTTGTACAAAAATTTACAGGCCTTATACAATACTCTGTAAGGCGCAATATGTCCATCGCACAACGAAAGAGATAAACGTACCTGAAAAAGTGCGCGTCCAGGTAGTGCGGTGAATCAAGAAAAAGTTGGATAATGCTGTTTTTTAGTGAATGAAATTAAATTTATGGCAGCGTTTAAAGAACGCAATTTTATGTTTTAGATAATAGGTCTATATGTTTATAACAGTAATTATTGTTACTTTTACTTTATTACTTTGGACGGTCTACTGTTTTGAACTGAAAAAACAGCCTTCCCTTTGCATTTTTTTTTCTATGCAGCGATTTATTGTCTGTCACGTTTCACTTTCACTTTCGTCTTGGAAAAAGCTTCCTTTAAAACGTGTTTTTTTAGAACCCTACCTATTGTAGTATGGGAGTTCTACTATTATAATATCTCATTTTTACTACCTTTGTCGTTATGGGTGTCGCGGAGGGGGGGGGGAGGGGCGTTTTTTGTTTTTTTTTACTTCCCCCTGGAAACGGAATAGGACAGTAAAAAATAGTACCAAAGTACACATACAGTGGACATACGAGAGACAAGACCGATTGGCAGTTTATGTTTGTACAAAAATACGTTTTTTTGTTTTTCAACTATAGATCCCGATGATATTTGAAAGAGGCCGCCCCACCCTAGACTTTCGTCTTCTGACGCCCATGTATGTCATCCATGTCCCATTGAACGGCCTGTTTATAAAATCATATCCTGACTGACTGACAGATTTATCTATTAACGCCTAGGCCAAATGCCTGGGCATAGTAACATGAATTTTGGACACTAGAACCCTTGCAGATGACGTAGACGTCCGCTGAGAAATGATTTTAAGAAGTTTTCAACGGATCGAAAGAAACGGGAGCAAGCAAGCAAGCAACGATGGGGGGTGTCCACTAGTATTATTCTATTCATTTTTTTTTACCAAAATCTCAATCATCGGCAACGGACCCCTTTTTGAACAAAATAGTTTTAGAAGTAATCAGGAAACGTCGTCGTAGTCTGCCTGATATTTAAATAGAATGTGTAAACTCAGCGCGGAAACCTTTCTACGAACCTTTTTAGGGTTTCATCAACAAACGGCAAACCTGAATCGGTTCTTTAGCCGTCTGTGTTTGTAGATGTCTGTCCATCTGTTTGCAGATTGCCACTGTGCTGTGCCGATATAACTAAAAATAATTTATTTAATTTTTTTATACTATGAAAAAAATTATAACATGTCAAATGTTATTTAAGTTTTTTTTATTTACTGAATAGCAGTACATTTTACGAGGGTTTCAAAATTTTAAGAAACTTGCCTGAAAGAAGATGTAGTGACTGGATAGAAAAAAAGAATTCTTTGGTGGATTGGGCATAAAGAGAAGATTAATAAAAGTAGAGTGACGAAAGAAAATTATGCTACACAAGTGCAAGGTAAAGCTCGACCGGGCCGCCCTATAGCCCAGCGGAAATACTTATGAAATCAATCAAAAAAACATTTTCACCTCATTAGCCCAAAAAGCGCAACTTTGTTGCTTAAAATCAGTGAGCAAAGGTCAATTTTGCTCACTTAGTGAGAAAAAGTGTTTTGAAAAATTAAGAACGTCGCGAACACAGATTAGTATTTCGTAGTTTTTTTTTCATTTGTTTGGCCTGAGGCTGAGGCTTTGGTAATGACCATCACCACTTTCACCACGCAAAACTAAAAACTATCGTTCGAAAGTCAGTTATACTTACAAAAAACATATTTTTTAATGAAATTTTGTATTTTAAAGAAGAGTGATGAAAAATTAATAAAAGTAGAGTGACTCTACCGAGCCGCCTTAGAAGGACACATGCTGACCAAACGAAGATGGGCGAAGTCAAAAGTACCCGGAATAGAAGAACTTGTATGATTAGATTGATGGATGTGGAAGAAGCGAAAGGGGTGTGTCAGGATCGTAACAGATAGAAATCTCTAATTTCTGACTACCCATCTTCGCAGAGATAGGCGTGAGTATAATTATAGTACGTATCTATTTTTTTTACATCTTCTTATTTCTCGCTAGTAAGGTGAAAAATTGTATGTGTCACACGAGAGCAAGGTAATTGTGTTTCTTGTGTCTTTGAATCCCTCACAACGCTCAGGGCTCTAACTTAGAATCACTCGCTACTTCGCTTGCTCGGGATTCAAACTCGGCACTGGCAACAAAAACTACATTTGCTCTTTGCTCTCTTGCACAAATAACTATTAATAGCCGAGTCAATTTTTTTTTTTTTGTGATTTGTGTTCTCTTGAGTGGATATTTACTTATCGTACACTTTTCTAACTGATCTTGGTCGAGAACTAGATATTGACGTAAATAACTTAAAGGGAAAAAAGACAAATCACCTTTGCAAACTTTTATGGGTTCAAAGTCGGTAACAATAATAAAGCATGCTTTATGATTTTATAACAGTTTCAACAATAGAAATAATTTTACTTTCTGAAAAAATAAAATACAGTCTTCATATTTTAATAAAATATATTTACTCGTTCGTACATTGTTGATATAGTTATAAAATGATAAAGCATGTTTATTAGCATATTTATCAATAATCATTAAAATTTCATAATAATCAATATTTGCAAAAGTGGCTCGACATTTTTTCCCCTTTTAGTTATTCACATCGCATACAAAATACTTACACCTCGACCAAGATCTGTTAGAAAATATTAATGCCTTCTTTAACATGGTAAACTCTGTATAGTAAAACCGAAAAAAGTGACTTGTTGCAATAGTAGATTGTTATTCAAAGAAGGTAAGCTAATCTTTAAATGACGATAACTTTATTCCGACATCCGATTTTAATGAAATAATGCCTATATTCTATTCCAAATTAAGCTCTGTACAGCTGTTTAATCTACAGGAAAATCCGTTCAGTAGTTTTAGAGATGTGCGTGAACAAACAAACAGACAGACAGACAGAAAAGAATTCTAAAAATCGTTGATCTGTGTTCTATTGCTCTTCTTTAGTCACCACCCCCTTTCTATTTCTATTACTTTTCTTCAATGTACAGTACAGACACAGCGGTTTCTACTGTTTTATTATAATATGTACTGATTGGAACCCGCACATTATTAAGTATTGTGTACGCTTCACTCACTTTTATCTCCATTGCGAAAATCGTTCCCCTTCAAGAAGCCTTGACAACTTGACTGATTTATACCTAGATAGCTTTAAGGTTAAGTCGAAATCTCAATTTCTAGCTCAGAATATCCGTAATTTAACAGGGAAGCAAATTCAATATTGACACAACAAGAAACTACGACTATAACCCACTTTTAGGGAAATTAGACTCCCTCCTGTAAGTAGTATGGCCCTCTCCAATTAAATATGCAAAAAGGGTTCAATTTAAATGGAATACAATAGCAAAAAGTGGAAAAAGGGTGTAAGGATGATGTTCCTCCATTCTTCTTTTAAAATGAAGGTCCGCATTTAAATAAGAATGGAGGAGGGGCAACTCTTTTTAGAGGTATTATTTCAAATCTCCAAATGTGAAAAACACTTGTTACTCCAAAAATGCCTACGTATTGTCATGAAGGTCACATTCAGGCGGGCTAAAAAAGGCTCGTTTTGCGGCATGCGGTTATCTCGGAAACGTATTCTGTGTAACGTGTTCTTAACATAGTGTACACGTCCTATTTACGTTTCTCTATCTAAGTACCCTAAATTAATTATCTTAAAAAAGACAATACAAAGCCTGCTTTTAAGACGGGGCGTCGCTTACACCTGAAAGAAGATAATGTAAGATAACAAATACCAACTAGTCTTTACAAGTTAAGCAAGAACATAAACACACGTTAGGCCTTTTCATAATTCCTGTTTAAAGATAAATCCAAACCCACGGTAACGACTGGATTTTTTGCTACAGTATCAGGTCAAATGGATCCGAACAGACCCGTATTAGATTAGAGTACACGGCTCTGCAAGTTCCGGATTGCAGAGTTTTAACGGAAGTGGCATCGCGAGAGAAGGCACTAGCGTGCCTATACAGCCAGTTGCGGGTTATGGAACTACCTACTTGCTTGTTTTTTGTTAGCCGTTGTATAACGTAGTGCTATTTACATAATTTTTGCTCTCCATTTTAAATCTGGTTTTAATAATGTGAATACAAACATTTTAAATACGTCTACACAATTTGAAGTGTATCAAAGGTGTTTTTACTATGAATTGTGAAGTTCAAGTTACATTTGATACTCGTAATCACGTTTTGCCACGTCCCAGTGTGAGGGGTGAAAAACCTTGTCGTTATATTTCATACACGTGTTTATGGACCCATAGCTTAACTTGCCTTCCAAAGTACACAGACCGAAGACAAATAAATCCATAAGGGATTTGAACCCGCGGCCTCCTGAGTAGTTGAGACGTACCTGAGTAGTCGAGTTGTTCATTAAAAACACTTAAAAACAGATTTACGTTAAGTTTTGAAGGTTTTATGGATCATTTAAGGAAAATATAGATCTGGAAATCACATTATTAATTAATATAAAATTAATTATTATTAATAATAAAATAATTCATCCAAAAAATTTAAAATAATGCTGCATGGGCAATTGCTCTGAATATATATTACGTGAATTGTGTTCAACTGAAAGATTTGGTAAACTCCTTAAGCAAGCATTCAAATTTAATATTGTATAGGTATACATGAACTTCTCGTTTTCTATGTATAGGTATATACGTTTTAGTTTCCTTCTTACGCATATTACAAGCGATATTTTTGTCACGTAATTGGCATATTTTAAAATGTAATTCTTTTAAACGAGTTCAAACCTGATAAACCTTTAAATTGAAATAAATACACAAAATAGTTGAGAACCCTAAACACACACAAACTCGCACTACAAGCACAGAACTCTTCAACACTCTTCAGACGCGCCGCGGGGTCAGGTGGTCTGAAGGAGACAAAGACGACGGTTGACAGACATCTTTACAGACAATACTAGTTTTTGTCTATAGCTTCTGGTGATCAATAGAACGTTCTCGTATATGTTTCCTATAACAAATCTAAACCGACCTTTTGACAACCATAATATTCTATTATGCAAGAAGCGACTTGAGAAATAAATTCCCTTGTGAAGATTAAAATGTGCTTGCCCTTAAACAATATATTTAAAGGATTAAAAAGTATAAAGTGATACATGAAATTTAGTGCTACTACCACTTTATCTCTGTAATTTCTTCTCATATATAACGTTTTTTAACAATTAGAAAATGTTCATTCTAAAACCTCAATTTCAGTCCTGATCATCAAGTTAAATATAGCTTTCATCCAAAAACAAAGGCGTTATTTCATTTATTAATATGTGCAAATGGTTTCATCTACATATCGTAATTCCTACGCTAACATTTTAGTATTCCAGGTGCGGTTTGAAACTATCAAACTTGTGTAAAGGTATACCGCAAATATTCGCAACTCATGGCCTCTCTAACAAATAATATCGCTGCGGTTTTAGTCGTAACTGTAAGTTTTAACTTTTGAATTTAAATTACATTCCATTCCAATTGATTATTAAATTTTAGAGCACACAAAGGATCATGAATTTTATTTGAAAAACAAGTACGTGAAGAGTGGTGGTTAGTTTTCTTTGAACACATCGTTCATTCTCCGCGATAACGTTCTTTTAATAAAATGTCACTGAATTGGGAGCAGTATAAAATAGGATTCCTTGTGGACAGACAGAACAGCAATGAATCAAGTCCAAGTCCGGTACAAAATCCACAAAGGCGAGTAAATCTTCGCCGGAAATCTTGGGAATGGGAAGACTCCTACCGTTTGTACAATATTCATGGCTGGTTGATTTTCCGAGATCTTTTACCGACTTGCTTCACATAATTTTTAGAGGTAAGTAACTAGTACTGTTATTAGTCTCGGACTGAAATCTTATTTTCAAACAAAACATGTTTTTTCGTGGATAATGATGTGTTTGCAGACGTCACCAAGCTTGGTATTATTTAAAATTTGCATGAATTTTGTGCGTTCCTTACATTACAAGTAAGAAGAAAGCGGATGGCATTTTAAGTGGAAAATGGTGATTAGTTTCAACAATAATGCAGTAATAGTAGCATTAGCTCATATATCCTTCAGCCAAAGCTTTGGCCTACTTTAGTTTTTTACCTGAAACTAATATCGAACCTTTTTTTGTATTGCTGTTTCTTGTAACAACGAATTAACTACGACGATTTTAAAGGTAAGGACTAAAACGGTTATTATTCAAGACTGACTGTGTTTTTAGATCAGCCTTTATATGAATCGACTGTCAATCGCATTTCCTTTTCCGGTTGCACACGTTGCATTCGTCTAAGCCTCGATACTCTCGCATGTATTGATCCATACTCCAGTTTCTCATAAAACGAGGAGAATCTGATAAAAAGAGTAAAAAACCGAGCAAGTGCGAGTCGGACTCGTCCACCAAGGGTTCCGTACAAATAAGTTAAAGTTGAAAAAAATCTACGAAAAGATTTGGTCACCTACAATTATTACAGCGCATACCGTTGCGTAACCTCGATGATTTTTATGATTTAATTACAAATGTATAGATTTCAGATTTTTTCCTATACTTGTAGTATTAGACGGTATTACTCGCCAAATTTCATAGTTCTAGGTCAACGGAAATTACCTATAAATTTTTATTCCCTTGAGTGTCGAAATATACGTTTTTTGCGGCATAAACGGCCGTATCTTTTTTTCACGTTAACTTAGAAGTTTGATTTTTGCACAGCTTCAAGCGAATGTAGACCTAAGTATATGGTTTTATTTCAGAGGTATGGAATATTAAGTCCAAGGTCTGTCAAATAGCAAAATATAACGTATGTAGTCTGGCATACGTTACAATTTTGCTATATAATAAATGCGTGACTTAAGACTTTTACTCTAAGGTAAAAAATTTCAACTCGATACCTCCATGCATTCCTGAGATAAAAGGTTTTGACAGACAGACGGACAACAAAGTGATCCTATAAGGGTTTTGTTTTTTCCTTTTGAGGTATGGAACCCTAAAAATAAACAGATCTTCATGATATATATCGGCGAGGGGATGTCAAAGATGTCCCCGAGTCCATCTTTTCACCTTTTGACTACTGACTGTCCTACTGACTGAGTTTCCGCTGGATCAATCAGATGTTATATAAAATGTAAGTCTAATTATAAAATAATAGCTCCACTTCTTTCAGGAGTACGTTTAGCAGAAATCCTTGGGAAAGGGAACGGGACAATCCAAGGCAGTATTTTCGTCTTCCCAGGTTCGTTTTTTTATATTGATGTTCTTTCTTTTAATGCAACGTTCTAAGAACTATTTCATTAAATAATAAGTGCGCTTACATTAACGCATAAGTTAGAATACATTTTATTATTTTGTCGGAAAAAGATCTGCCACTTACACTAAAATTATGTATTTCGGGAGGGGGGTCCGGCCACCAAAAAAAAACGCTAAAGAATCCCTTGAAAACTGAAAAAAAATAATAAAAGTCTACTTATTGTTGCATTTTTTTTTTAATGACTTTTTGGTGTTGGCCTTTTGGCCTTTACGGCTTTACCTTAATAAAAAGGGGGACAGAGAGTACCCAGCCTCAAAATTGTTGCATCTAACTGTCCGAATTCGAGTTACAAAATAAAATAAAAGTAAAAATTCACATGCAAACTAAAACATCTTAATTCATCATCATCACATTGTTGGTTTATTCGTTTATTTTCTTAATCTTACATTTTCGAAAGCACGGGTTAGTTTAGATTTACCAAACAGTGGACAACAACAAACAAGGGGATGTTCGGAAAAGCACTTAATCACTGAGATAAGTCGAACTTTTCTGCTTGTTTATCTGAAAGTTGAAGTAAACAATCTTTTATAGTTTCTTCGACCCCTTTTCAAGAACACAACGCTTGGAGTAAAAAAAATAGCAACCAAGTTTTAAGTACCTACGTATTGCGAAATAAGTTATATGCCCAGAACGGCTATTCTGGCACATGCGGAAAACAGCTAAAGCAGATTTCGGGTGATTTTGAAAGGGATTTTCTATTAATGTGTATTGATCTATTTGATTGAAAACGTAAAGTAAGCATTCAGTATATAATATCTAATGACTGACATTGCGAGTGAAAAATAATGCGGGAATAGCCGTCTTGGCCCATTTTTAGGGTTCCGTACCCGAAGGGTGCTCAACGGGACCCTATTACTAAGTCTCCGCTGTCTGTCTGTCTGTCCGTCTGTCACAGGGGTCTACAGTTTTAGGCGTAAATATGTAGATAGTTGAAATTTTCACACGATATGTACCATGGCCTCCACCAGTGGCATGCATAGAACTTTTTGCCGGAAATGCAGTGAGAAGGTCGTGTTTGACAATAAAAAATATGAAAAAATTAAAATGTTACTTTGAAAAATCATTTTTTGTATGAAGCCAGGACAGGCACTGCCTATACCCTAGATAGAGTACAAGATCTCATACTTTTTTTTTATGGTCCACCACGACAAATTATAAATAAAATAAAAATATGATTTAGAGGCCAGCGTTCCACCCCTGAGCTGATCCAGGTTCGATCCCCGGGCGGGCATGTACTAATGAGTTTTTCGGAATTAATGTGCATAGTATTTGTGTCTTACCTAATACTTACCACTTTCTGAACGGTGAAGGAAAACATCGTGAGGAAACCTGCATTGTTTCGCGGGTGTGCCGAGTGACTTGCATTTCACAGTTCACACCCAGAACACCTCTGAAGGATTCATGTAGTGACGATATATTAAAAATATTAAAAACAAAATAGGCTATTTTTTCAAGGTTATTGGTTTCAGCTCTATCTTAAAGACTCTATCAAGTTTCAAATTTGGTTAGATAAAAATACTTTATACTAAAGTAAAAAAAAAAAATTTAGGGTTCCTTACTCAAAGGCTACCGAATCATTTGACAGGCCATTTTTTGACGCCTTTGTGTTGTTATGGTATCTATATTGTTGTTTTTTATCATGTTTCTAGGGTTTCTTACCCGTTGTGTGTGGTGGTACGGAACCCTTTCTGTGCGAGTCCGACTCGCACTTGCCCAAATTATTTATTGTTATTTTGGGGCCTGTTTGTACCCTCCTCTGGCTCGAAGACTTGATCCACCCTTGCAGGAGAGGCGTTAATTAACCTGTTTGACCTGTTCAGAGACTTTTCGCAAAATTTACGGAAGTATGTAGTTAACGGATGAATTACGAGAGTATCTGTAATCACTCTCCCTTGTTTCTTATCTATTGTTATTTTTTAGTCCAATTATTAAATCTTTATCACAGTTTTTAACCTGATAAGTACGTTATCCCACAAAGTGTTAAATACCGTTTTTATGACGGACTCTCTTGCAATCAATAAACCTAAGTCAATTTGAAGAAGCTACATTATGAAAGATAATTTTCGTCTTATTTATATTTTTAATGAAAAATAAACCAGTTTAACTTTTACGACTTGAAGCCACGGTTTAAAAAGTTTAATAACTTGTAAGAAACTCCATTACTTCTTAACTCAAGAGGTCCTCTCGGAGACGAACTTAGTAACTTAGAATTTATAATTGAAATTTTAATAAACAAATTTTTAATTTGAGAAATTTTAGTACTTTAAGGTTTTTTGGTTCTTGGCAACCGACTCAAAGATACATAATCTAGGGGCAGGTCGCCCTAGAATGACTTATTCTGACCATATTGATGACATATCGAGGAAGGGCAATATCAAAAGTACCCGGAATAGAAGAGCTTTTATGGCTGGATTGATGGATACTCGTAGAAGAGGCAATAGAGTTGTGCCTGGATCGTAGCAGCTGGAAATCTGTAGTCTCTGCCTATCCCTCTGGGAGACAGGCGTCAGGCGGGATTCATCAAAGCCCAGCTCAACAACGCCCAGCCTTGGACCTAGGAAGATGAAATTTTGTGCAGATGTTCCCTTTACAATGTAAACAAGGAATAACGTCGCAATCGACAACATTTCATTTTAGTTAACCATTTGTTTTTAGTATTTATATCTAAAGTCTGCGTAAAACAGAAGCTTATGTATTTTTTCATTTTGTTTTATTTTTTGTTTTTCCTGCATTATTTAATGTTTTCTTATTCACTAATTCTAAAAGGACGTAAGTCGCATCTGAGGATTTCAAAAGTAAATGTTCATTGCCAATGGATTATTAAAAAAAAAAAGCTTGGCATGTTTATGTCTGCTGTCACATGGCATGATAGTTGATTTTTTTTTAAACAAAATGAACTTAAAGGCAAAGGTAATTGTTTTCAAAATCCTGTGTTTATCATATTTTTAGTTTTTTGAAAATATCTCTTTATTTAATCACGATTTAATTCTGAAAAAAAATAAGATGCTGAGAAAGCCCATATCTCGAAATGATTTTTACTTTTGCATCAATTATTAATTTGTAATGTTGTCGATTATTAAAACTCCTACGGGATCAGGAGAAACGGGGTCTATGTGATCAAGGCCGCGTGTCGTCCTCTAGTTATTAATAAATTCGTTGTGTAACCAAATAAATACATCAAATATGCTTCACTCGTTTGACAACCCAAATATTTTATTGTGTCGATCAAAGATGTTCCAAAGTTTTCTAATTTCAACTAGTTTTCGAATTATGGTTAAAGCTTAATTCTGGATCAAGGTTTCCGTTAGTTATTAGAACCCTTTAAAATGGGACCTTATTATACTCCATAATGCCTTCGTAAAGGCGATAAATCTGACTTAAATCCCTCCAAAAATTAATTTAAGGATCACGTAATACACGAGAGCCTTCATAAAAGAACGACCTGAAAATTTGCGTCAAACAGAGAGCAAGCAGGAAAATTGAAGCCGCGTAAACATTGCCCAGATTTGACTCAGTAAACCTGACCCGCTTCGTGTTTCAGGGTGGTTACGGCCTGAAAGTATCCTGAAAGGCCTTTTTGGTGGGTCCCTTGAAATAAATAAGTTTTTATTGGATTGTTTATTGGCAGTAGCCCGACTGTATAGCAAGTGAATTGCTGATTTTGCCACTTTCGGTTTCAATATCTTATTGGCAATTGGGAGTTTCGCAATAATGTTGTGATTTTTTTTATTATTATTGTTATTCGTAGTGGGCAGACTATAGCTACAAGTAGAAAAAATAACTTATGTAAGTATAGAAAGTCGTGATTTTGTTATTCTATATAAAGAAATATATAAGAAAATCTATGAAATAAGAGTACGCCGTAAGTATTTTAAAGATTCCATTAAGAGGCCCGTAGCCGGCGGCTTGAAGTCAGTCGCGCACGGGATCCCTATGCTTGCTATTTCATTCTACAGTCAACTTCGGATTATAGAGCACTAAGTGACTGTTATTGGTTGGCCCGAACGTTCATTTCCCGAGCTCATACGGAACTAACCGAACACTAAGCTAACGCGAGACAAAATTCATTTCTTGAAAAAACTCGAGAATGGTTTTGGGTCTTCCTATGATTTCAGGAGAAATATCCCAAAAACCGAAATAAAACAAAAATATTTTTGAGTAGTATAAAATATAATATGCTGTGAACCTAAAATTATTTGATTTGTTGTATCGCTTCTAGGACATTACGGTACATAAACATTCATGAAAATATGTGTAACATCCAGGACTTTGTAACTTTTGTATGTATTTGATTTTGATAAATGTTTTAGGTTCAAGTCATGGAAATTGTATGGGATATGTTAAAAAAGAAAAAATAATAAGCAAGTACCTATCAGTAAGGATATTAACATTGTAAAACACATGAATGTTATACATATAGTCGCTCTGTTTCTTTACGGCATAACTAGACTATCCTACGCTATGTTTGACCACCGACTTACTTCAAACGTCGCAAAATGCATTTCAGTTTCGGCCTTTGACTGACGTATTTTTGGGCTAGGGTGGACTAAGCTTTATAGTCAAACATTGAAACTAAAAAAATATGCTTCGGGCTTTGAGTAGTCTACGCTAGGTTGGACTCAATTGGGGCACTCAAAGTCCGATTTACGATTTACCGAATTAGATGTGACGGCGAGCAAAGCGAGGAGGAGAGTGTTACGTTGCTTGTGGTCATAAAATTGGGAGCCGAGCGAAGTAGAGCAGAGCGTTGTTAACTTTCTGTAAAAGGGGTCACTTCGTTTCGCTCCGCTTTGCTCAGCTTTCGAATTAATTATCACTAGCAATCTAATCAACCTTTTTACTCTTTTTTTAAAACCAATGCTTTTAACCAAATCTAGATTTGACTAGTCAAAAGCCGATTTAATTAATTTGAATTTCTATCTATAACTGACTTTTTTAGAATACTAAATCTACTAACTATCTCTGATGGATAGAATCCGAAATGAGGAGATCCGTCGGAGATCGAAAGTAACCGACATTGCCTGCAGAATCAGTAAGTTGAAGTGGCAGTGGGCAGGCCATTTGCCGCCGACATGATGGCCGTTGGGGAAGGCTTTAGAATGGAGACCACGAACAACAAAACGTAGTGTAGTCCGACCTCGTTCCCGCTGGACCGACGACCTGAAGGACGTTGTGGGTGGCGGCTGGATGAGGATGACGGAGGACCGACATGAGTGGCGAAATTTGGGAAAGGCCTATGTCCAGCAGTGGACGGACTGGATGGATGGATAGAAAATACAAAATCACACAGTAGTTTTGGCCCTTTGACTGACACCTCTTGGCAAACCTGAGGATTGACTAAGCAATTCTAGAAGTGCCCTCGCTTCAAGTTTTGACCTTAACAAACTCGTGCATATCATCGAAATATTCCTTATTTCCAAGCCCGAAAGTATTTTAACGACATACAGATCTTTACAACGTTATAAGGACAAACCGGTTCAAAATCATGGTATTTAATAATAACGTAAAGTATCTAAACTAAATAAATAACAAAAAATAATCGATATAAATTACGTTTTGACTATAAAAAGCGTTCGTATTTTATAACGATAGAGAATCGTCCTCTTCAATAACGTTCTAAATTTTTAACACTACTTTAAGAGGATAGGCTCCGAAAAACCATAATTTATTCTTCCGTGTTTGAAGAATCTAGCAATACTAGATATTTGAAAAAAAAAACGGAATTCTGTCAAGAATATACTGTACACTTTTATCGAAACAGAATCTTCAAACGTCATTCCAACATTGAATCATAAAAAATCAAAGATGACTCCAAAAAAGTTTTCATGTATATGATACAAACTTTTGTTTTTTTTTTATAATAAAATTCGTGATAAAAGTCGCAATTTTGTTTTTTTTCCAGAATTCGTCCCTCTCTCTCTGCGGGTCTTTCGGCATGGAGTAACAACGATCAGTGCAATCGGAACCTATTCTCTTAAGGACTGCCGACATGGCATATTTTTAAATCGGCCCAGCCGCTCTTCAGTTTCTTCGGGCGGACAAACGAACAGACATCAGTAGCATTACCATGAAAACATCTCGGTTATAGTTCCGTTCAAGTAAAATTTTGTATGGAATCTGAAAAGTTCCGCTACTGTCCGCTAGGGGCAATTTTCAAATTCCATTCGAAATCTAACGTTAACGCAACTATAAGGTAACCATGATGTTTTCATTCTATGGCTTCTGCGGGCTCCACTAAAAAGGACTTTTTTGTTTCAAACGAAACCTACAGTTTTTTTACAAGCCTTAATAAACTCACTAACACCTATAAAACGCCTAAAATACTAACACATAATATTTCATCTGCTATCCGCGGTGCTAAATCATCACGACAAAAACTGGACGGCTGTTTAATATGATAAACGAAGGGAGGGATGAAAATAAACGGACGGATGAAAATACTTTTAGCCAATAAAGCGACTGGATCAGCATACAAAATTAAGGTAAGTAGTTTTTAGGGTTCCGTACCCAAAGGGTTACCAACGGGGCCCTATTACTATGACTCCGCTGTCCGTCCGTTCATCCGTCTGTCACCAGGCTATATCTCATGAACCATGATAGTGAGACAGTTGAAATTTTCACATATGATGTATTTCTGTTGTCGCTATAACAACAAATACTAAAACCAGCCAAGTACGAGTCGGACCCGCGCACTCCCATACAAAAGACATGATTTATTTGCCGTTTTTATAGATAATGGTACGGAACCCTTCCTGCGCGCGCGAGTCCGACTCGCACTTAGCCGGTTTTTTTTGCTCCCTTATAAAATGTGATAGACGAGAACAAAGTTCTTTGTTTTAGTACAGTACCACTTTGGCACTTAGCGCAATTATAATCGTTTTTATTTTGCATATTATTTGTTTTTTTTTTTTTTTCAAATAATGCAATTATATAAGTGCTGCTGTTATATTTAAACGTATGATTCGTAACTAAATTAGTAGAAATTACAATAATCGCAAAAGAATCTACAAAAACTTGCTCCTTACAAGAACAATGTACAGAATTAATGTACTTCAAGCAAAAATTGTTCTTCGTAACTTCAAAGCAATTGGATAAGCCTTAAACGTGAATTTAGCTGTGAATGCCTAAAAAATACTTTAGGTGGTTGCTCTGGCTCTCGTTCCCAAACGCACAACTTATTATTGTTTTTCTTATTGTTTTACAAAAAGTAGATATTAGATAAATGTGTTTTATGGCACTACGCGAGAATAGTTTATGTCAGTTATGTTTTCTAGTAAAGTTGTATTATTTTACGCATTATCCTGCACAACGACCACAAACACGCTTTAAAATTGTTGTGCAGGATCATTTACAAAGTAATCCATAAAATACCACAACTTTACTAGAAAAGCCTATTTAAACTATTAACAACATAAACCACACCTACTTTGTATTCAAAAATAAGATAAACAATCATAAGTTGTGCGTTTGAGAACGAAATCCGAAGCAACCAAATTCACAAATTCAGTTGTTTCGAATCAAATGATTTCCATTTTCAAACTTGTTACAAATTTGTGATATCAGGGTGATAAATAGGTAATGTATAATTTATGTTATTTAGGTATATTATAATACTAATATTAATTTTTAACAGATATGGATTCATTTATCTGACATAAATATTTATTATTATTAAAGTGTTAATAAGACTTGTGAAAAACGAGTTAACCATCGTCATGAGTATATCACGTAACGTATTTCAATATATGTGAGAGCTATATCAGCTGAAGAAAAACCTCATTAGTAAAAAGGGCGTAAAGTGTCATAACGCGCATTCCATCAAACAGTTCCTTTGCCGTAATGTTCGTTTCCTCTCTGTCAACGAAAAGACGTCCCAGAGCATTGGATCCTAATTCTTAGTCATTGGTTCTATGGATATGGATTCCATTGTTGCAAATATTACGGCAAACGAACTATCTGGTAAAACGCAAGTGTATTTTGGGAGATTTTCTTTTTATTGTAACAAAATGATATGGCAAAGATACTCACACGTTCAGCCTTTTCGATTTTTGTTCCTCTGCCGTAATGTTCGTTTCCTCTCTGTCAACGAAAAGACGTCCCAGAGCATTGGATCCTAATTCTTAGTCATTGGTTGTATGGATATGGATTCCATTGTTGCAAATATTACGGCAAACGAACTATCTGGTAAAACGCAAGTGTATTTTGGGAGATTTTCTTTTTATTGTAACAAAATGATATGGCAAAGATACTCACACTTTCAGCCTTTTCGATTTTTTGTTCCTCTGCCGTAATGTTCGTTTCCTCTCTGTCAACGAAAAGACGTCCCAGAGCATTGAATCCTATTTCTTAGTCATTGGATGTATGGATATGGATTCCATTGTTGCAAACATTACGGCAAACGAACTATCTGGTAAAACGCATTTTGAGAGATTTGCTTTTAAATGTAACAAAATTATAAGTCAAAGACACGTTCAGCCTTTTTGATTTTTTTCTTGATGAAATTAACGAACGAGTTACTTTTGAAATAAAACAATTGAGAAATTTAAATACAGATAGGTACATAATAATTTTAGACCTTGTATGGGCAAACTTGCTCATTTTTCCTAGTTTCATAACTTTGCTTATGTCAACGATTTTTACTTTTGCGATACAATTTTAAAATCATGCTGTTAGAAATCGCAGAGACTACGGTGCGCACACTGCGATAAAAAAATCGGTGATTTTTTTTTTTAATTTTTTTTTATTTTTTTTTAATATTATATTTTTATTAATTATATTAAATATAACTTTTAGAGTAATAAATTTATTTATATTTTGATAATGGCATTATAAAAAAAAAATAACTTAATTTTTGATATTCATTAAATATTATTAAATTAAAATCGCCATGGATTTCGTACAAGTTGCCAGTGTTTATTTACTACTTCGGAAGATCAGAAGAAAATAGAAGAAAATCCGTCAATATTGGGACACATCCTTTTACAGCGGATAGAATTATCGATGGTTTCTTTGATCTGAATTACCATGAAATTCGGACGTATCCCAAACAATTTTTTGTCTATTATAGAATGAAAATTCAAACATTTGACAGATTAATGAGAATTGTTGGACCTCATATTGAATACAAAAATACTAGATGGCGAAATGGCCGGCCCGAGTACGCGATTTTATTATAGCAGTGCGCGCAGCACCATACAAATTCATGCGCTGCATTTTGTTTTCGCGAAAATCGCGTCGCGAGCGGTCGCAGCAAAATGTGACAAACCACAATTTTAAAATCGTTGCGATTTTTCAGTCTTACTAACTTATAAGTTGCATTTCTGCGATAAAAATATCTTGCGACAAAAAATCGTAGTGCGCGCTAGGCCTAAGCAGTTGCCTCGTACATGCTAACCGTAGACAAACTATTACGAGTTTGTATATGATGCTAACTAAAAATTTATCTTATGTGATTTATTAACCGTACTTGATAATCATGCAAACTATATAAGTTTCCTTTATTATTGAAAACATTAATGAAGTAGTAGTCGATACACGTTTATCTCGAAGACATCTTTTCTTCCGCATTCCATCGCCGGCACTTCGTAAAGAATTATTCTGAGACAGGGGACCGGACGTTAACCAGCTACTCACAAACAAGACCAAGACTAATAACTAGCTTTGTAGTGTTTTTCAATAAAAACTGTTTTGACAGTTTTCGACTTGGTAGTAATCAATATATGTTGACCAAGGTCACTGCGATGATAATAAAGAAAACCGCATTCAAATCTGTTGATTGGTTCAATTTCAATTTCATTAGTTCTATAGGGTTTCCGCAAATCAACTAACTGTTACCAACGTTAACCAATGTTAACCACGTTCGTATCGCACACAGACGTTCATAACGCTGTATTGCAACATTCCGTCAGAATTTAATTAAAGCCTGACCAGGAATATAAGAAATCTGCTCTAGGGGCGCCACATTTGCTTGTATTCTTAGAGTACATTACTGTAAGCTTTTATGTTTGCAACAATACATACACACACAGACACACCCTCACACAAAAACAACACCACACTTTGAAAGCAACCGACATGATGACGTTTTAAAGTTAGTGTTGCCAGTAGAAGAAATTAGTTCTATAGGGTGTCCGCAACATGACAAGGTTTTTTATTTTCCTGGTCAGGCTTCAAACTAATAAATTTTCTTCAAAAGCAAAATAAGTTGAAAGATTTGTTTATTATATTATTTATAGTGCCACATTTGTTTGTCTCAAATAAGGAAGAAGTATTAAACTAGACGAGAGCTACTTGAGAATGGTCGTAGCCTCAGAATTGGGTCACCGCAGTAAGGAACCCGTCTTCATCTGCCACTCTACGGACCCTTTTGTGTGACGTCACTTGATAGACTTCTTTCCAGGGATGGTTCCAGGTGGGTAGCCAAAGAATGTTCCTACTTGTAGGAGTACACAGTCATCTTACCTACTTATGAATGAATATTTTGTGTTTTGGGATTATAAAATAATTTAAAAATTTAAATATATCTACTATAATACGCAAAATCTATATGAAAATAATCCATAGAATTAAAAAGATTCTTGACCTCGAGGGTCACCACGGAATTCATCCTAACTGTATTGAAAAGCCTAAAAAACCATGTTTGTAAACTTCCAAATATACCGATTAAATTAAAATCCCATCTGTAGGTTATATCAATTTTATATAATTTTCCATATAGGTACTATATATTTTTTATGTCAATGTCTTACGTATATTATATTCTTTTTGATGTAGACAATCGAATTACAAAATAACTAAAATGTTAGGTACCTACGATAGTACAGTTCAAATAATTGTTTATCCTCTTGAGAAATATAAAGTAACCTGCAAAATACATGCATTAAATATGCAAAAAGACGAGAACAAAGAACAATGACAGTAAATTAATTAACCCCATTTCCCTTGGAAAATGTTTCAACAAGATAAATTGGACATCAAATGATTAAAACGCGCGTTGTTCAGCACTTCTATCGAAAATCGAGCAAATAAATCTTATGGGTGCGTTCAGAGATAACAATGTTTTATTTTTAAAAAAGGTTGTCGTTCGTACCCTGCGCACATGGCTTGAATGCGAGCATTATTTTGTTTAAATGAACTCTTCTTTTTCGAATGAAATATTGTCGTGTTGACACTACTGCCCAAAGGGATCAGAAATGCTTTGAGTGCCAGCTGGTGCGGTAAGCTACCTTCCATTTCGTAAATAAAAATTAATAGACTTTAATTGATAATTACAAAGAGTATTTTTCAATGGAATTCAATTGGCACCCTTTCTTAATTTTATTCTTATAAATGCTCTTTCTCCTAATAAAATAATTATAAGGTAGCACAAAGTCGTGTACGACTGTACGAAACACAAGCAGAATGTCACATTTCTTATGTTTTTCTTACGGAAAGCAATTTTATACCTTTTTAACATAAAGCAGCACACAAAAGATTTCGTCCTTTTTTCCATGCCGCCAAAAACCGAAAACACAGTGTTTTTTTGTATGTCTGTAATAAATAGGGCCTATAGACATTGAGCTCCTCATTTTGCATCAAGTAGAACTTAGAACTGACCTCAACGCTATGACGTTTTATTATCATTTAAAACTAGCCTTTGCGGCTCCCCCCGCGTTTATTCAATCTTTGTCCCGTTTTCGGCTGGGGCGTTATTTTATGAACACCAATTATAATCTATGGGTTGACCAGGATAACTACAATCATCAATCAACTAACAGCATGTATAATAGTCTTTATTCAATCTTTGCCCCGCTTCCGGCTTGGACGTTATTTTATGAACACCATTTATAGTGTATATTTGGACCAGGGTAACTACAATAATAATTAAAAAATCCGCATTCAAATCCGTTGAGTGGTTCTCGAGTTAAAAGCGTTTATTCAATCTTTGCCCCGTTTCCGGCTTGGGCGTTATTTTATGAACACCTCTTATAGCCCATTTGTTGACCAGGGTCACTACGATGATTTAAAAAAACCGCATACAAATCCGTTGATTGGTTCTCTAATTAAAACGGAACATACATACAGACAGACAAAGATTCTAAAAATTATGATTTCTCCTCAGTACAATGCTAATAAATACCACATTTCATTTAAAATTTCGCAAAAATATTTAATGTACAGACACAACTTCTCGACTACTTTATTATGAGGATATATTCGTTATTAACTTATGATGTAACTTTTCGTGCTATTTATTGAATCTATCTATCGGTCTAACCGTACTATCGGTACGGTTTGGAGGAAACTTTGCAATTTTTTCTAAAGAGGAAATTTTATGGTATCACGTTTTTGCAACATTAACTTCACCATATATTTATTTCAGAGTTGTTTCAATGCAATTTTTCATGCTCTAATTTAAAGTATTTATTGAATACTATCGGTTTATTGCACGGTTTGGAGAAAACTTTGCAATTTTTTTCTATAGGTAAAGAGAAAATTTTATGGAGTCTTGTTTTCGCTAAATTAACTTTACGATTATATTTATTTCAGAGTGATTGTTGCAGTATTGTTGATATAAAGGATTATGCGAAGCATGTGAGGTGTTTGTTATATACTCTTGAAATTTGATTAAGCTGAAGGAATGTAGTAAATCGTAGGTAGAGAATGAGGTATATCAGGAAAACTTGCATAACCTTAAATTAAGGTCCGTAATGACGTCATATTGCGAAATTATTTTTAAAATTATTGTGATTTTTCAAAAAATTACTTCTGCCTTGACGGATGCTGTAAATTGGGTACGAAGTATACCTGGGGGCTAGCATGCGCTATCGATACAATGTCTTTCCATCATACTAACATTCACGCTCACACGGTATGCTTGAAAGCGCAAGTAGGATAGACATTGTTGTATCTCTTTACTTTTTATTGGACACATAAAGTGACGTTACATCACGGTGCAGTATCCAAAAGAGAAAGACAATAAGATCCATCGCAGACACTGCGATGATTATAAGGCCTATACTGACAAGTGATATATGAAATAAGGAATACCCGGCTAACAATTTGGTCGTGTAGCCAAGCGCCTATACGCCTACTGATTTTATAAACGTTTTATTACAGTAATGTCGTTGCTTACACTTTGTCTTATAGTGGTACATAATCGGTCTGCTTAGTATTATAAGTTTCTTGGAATATAATAATGTCTTAAAGACGTCTTTTCGTCTATATTATAAGACACTTATAAACTAGTCCTCGCAAAGCCATCTATAGGCCTCGTTGGTGTGTAACGGTCACGGTTGTGTCGGTTATAAAACGTTTATACGACCAGTGGTCGTTTATGCGTCGTGATACTAATCATTATAAAACAAGCAGGTAAAGAGCTACGATTGTGTCTTTTATACGTCCTCCAGAGAGCTTATACGCCCGCTATACGTCACCTAGACCGGTAAACATTTTTAAATAGCCTTTCGTAAGACTTCCACCATTTTTAATATGTAAAAAAATATGTAAAACCATTCATTGAATCTTATTTAGTGCTAATCAAGTGAAATAATAAAGATAATGGCTGGTTTCATATTTTTTCTAATGAACCGTAATTCTACTGCAATGGCAAACGAATTATTTTTGAACAGACAATTTATAAGTCTAGTAGACCTATAACGGGCATATAACAAGGTACAGATTAATTATATATATTTTAAATCATAATACTTGAGAATTTTGGGAGCGCATGTAAAAATTGTTTCATACCTAGCTCATATTTATCAATAAACTTACCTTCCCAATAGATTGCAGCTGTTCTATATTATTTTTTCAATGTCAATTGGCTTTTGAGATTAATAAATAAAGCGTCACCGTCACTTAGCAATTTTAACTTTAGGTTAGGCTACGCTAGCATATGCAGGCGTAAATGCGAATATACATCGCAGCAGGTATCATTATACGCCTAGTGGACACAGCGACGATGTATATACGTCGACTATACGTCTAAGTTAGACTAAAAAGGACTGTTATACGATGCTTATACAATGGGGAGCCGTATAAAGTGGGCCCAAATCCCATCCCAAAGAAGTCTTTAAGTCACTTATACGATGACCTTATAAAACAAGTAGACGGGACGGGTACGTCTACTGGACCACTAGATTGTTTACTGGGTACTCGGGGATTAAAGAATATGCATGTAAATTTTTTATGCACTAATCGTTAATATGTGATTAATTTAGGGCTATGAATAAGAATTTACAACTAAATTATCCACATATCATAGTTATAAAATCAAAATAAATTTCATAATAATCTTCTACGATTCAAACGGCTGCCATTTTAGCGCGCATCTAGTGACGTCACATGATACTGCTCTTGCTTGCGGTGTATGGCGAGTGGCCGGTTTTTTCATTATTTTTGATTAAAACAACATATTACAAAATATTTGAGGGTTTTATTTTACATTTATTAATTTTGAACTTAATATTTTGACGAAATGTACTAACTTTGTCACAAAAGGCAATAGTCAATGGTGACGCGTTTTGCATTTGCGTTTCATTTCATCAAAATGTTGTATTTTTAAATGGAAATAATTACAACACTATGTAATAATAATATAGTAAAAATAAAATAAAATAGTTTCCCATGGTCATCATTAAATGCTACTAAGTAAATAGAATACAAAAAACGCAACATATTACTTATTTAAACGACATGCATATTCTCTATTGCGGGCAGCCCGAGTGCTGTCTGCTAGGAGACGCAAACCGAACACCTAAATCTTATAAATTATGATTTATGGAACAGAAAATTGTAAAGTAACTTATTACAATCTCCATGAACAACTTATAAAAGTCCATTGCTGGATATATTATAAACCTTCCTATAGGTAATTAAATAAAATATCAGTAATCTTATTTTTGCGCTATTTTACAAAGATAAAGTCATAATACTACTCAGTTGCGACGTACAAGTCATCCAGCAACCAACAATAAAATTGTTGTAAGCTCTCGCTAGACTTGATAAAAAACCGAGTGGGTTTAGTTTTAACAAGGGTCCAGATTTTCGCACCCCGGCGCAGAATTTGCTTAAGATGGTCCAGGGAATACTTGGTTTACAACACATTTACATATACATACACAAACACACGCACTATTGATCAGGTATTCCTTAATGAAATAACCACTGGTTGGTAGATCTTACGAAAAAAGTCTACGCGCTGGGCATGGTTGACTTACGAGCCTATTATGTAACTTTGAATCGGTTGCTATCTGGTTGCTAAACACTAAAAACAAAGATGAAAACTGAATTTTCAAAATCGCCTTCAGTGCATATTGAACTGTTCACGAGCTGTGACGTCACTTTAAGCACGAACGTATTACGTATCCTTAGATAATCGGAATTCAATAGTATATCTACGTTTTTGACGTTTGGCAACCACTTGGCAACCGACTCAGCGATACATAATCTAAGGGCTGGTCTATTTTGGTGATTGAATAAGAAGAGCTTAATATGTACTACAAAGAAGTTATCCTTAGAAATCCAACCGACAGCAATGCGGCCAAACTTAACAAAAGAACACCTAACAAAATAAAAATCAAAAATCTGCACGATTATTTATGCTTTTTCTCAACAAAATACAAAAATGTTTCAATTTATTTAACACACGCGTGCGAAACAGTAAAAATACTTACTGCTTCTGTCACTGCTCTCCTGAAACGATATTTATCTTTTCTTTGATGTATGATGTCCATTTGTAAAAAAGAAAAATATTTTGTATTTTGGTATTTATCTTTCTCTCAAAAAAGAAAATTTATCCGTTAACCTCAGTGAAAGAAGAAAACATCTTTCACTGTTTGACCTTTATCACATTAGACTGACAAAAACAGTTTTGTTTGACATTACTTATCTGGATCCAGATAAAAGCATTTGAATATTTAAGCTTCTTGAATAGAATCCTTTTCCATACCTATCACTTTGATTTTAAAAATTTATGTCATTAGAGTCATGACTCATGACATCACAAATGCTGCTGTCCAATCCTACTTTTACTACATTATCATATGCTTATGTGATGTCTTTATGACTCGCAAGAAATTATTATTGCCAAATGAAACGGGTTACACAAACTTTATTCAAGTGAAACATGGCTTTAAAAAGGTTAAAAATTCAACTCGTGATATCCATGTAGTTACTGCCATTGCAGGTAAAATATACTTTAAACTGACAACGTCATCGCTTTAATCCAATCCATATTGCAGTTTTACGATATACCCTAAAAAGCGAGGGCTTAATATTTTCAGAAATTTAGCAGAAATTGTTGCTCCTGGCGTAATTTTAACAATTCTACGGTTGAAAGGAAAGGTAGCTTATTAATGTATGCAAGTTTTAGTTAAATGGTTTATTTATGGAAGTGGTCTCGCCTGTCCGAAACGGACTGTCTAACTTACATCTACATATTTCATTCAATTTTAGTTTTCACGAAAGTTTGCACAGGCTTTGATGTTGTATACAGCCTAAATGACGGCGGCGCCCAAGCTTCAAAGCTTAAATTATTCTTAACGTTACGGTAAAACAAAAATGTTCGTTATTTGCGGCAACTTTTTTGTACATTCGTAACTTTATTTCGAACATAATAATTGTTTCCTTTGAAATAAAAGACTTTGGTTAGCTCAGGATGAAACAAAAACAACTCCATCTCTATTTGTTTTAGTTTTGAAGTTGATTTTTACTGATTTACCTTGTAAGGTGAAATGAGTAGTCGTTTACCCATCCTACTATTTCCAAAGTCTGTGGCTTTGTTCGCCATTCCACAGTCTAAGAAGAGACCTGATAGATTCAGTGTGACTAATGGACTAATCCAACAAGAAATAACGAAAAGAAATAACGATATTATGCGACTTTCAAAATATCGGTAGTACAAGTATCTACGTAAGCATCAATTCGATAAATGAAGGATATATACCTAGTACATGGCTCAGCCATATGGGTTTCGTTTGGGGGTTTAACCTTTTCCCCGCAGTTAGACACGTTTGTTAGGAAGTCATGATTGCCATCTCAAAGTGCTAGGTGGTGGTAGCCAATAGAAATGATGACGTCATTCTTTTTTGTGTGGACATTTTGTTTTTTTTTCCGAATCCTATCGTGTGGAGTATCAAATAAAAGGGAAAGTTTCAGACGCTTATTTTCTAAAAACCGGCCAAGTGCGAGTCGGACTCGCGCACGAAGGGTTCCATACCATCACAGTAATATTATAAATGCGAAAGTTTGTGTGTGTTGTCTGTGTGTGTATGTTTGTTACTCTTTCACTGTGAAACAGCTAAACGGATTTGGATGAAATTTAGATTGAATATAGCTTATACCCTAACTTAACACATAGGTTACTTTTATCCCGGAAAAAAGCATATCGTTAAACCGAATAACACGCGGGTGGAGCCGCGGGCAAAAGCTAGTTATCTATAAAAACGGCAAAAAATCATGTCTGTTGTATGGGAGAGCGCAGGTCCGACTCGCACTTGGCTGGTTTTAGTATTTGTTGTTATAGCGGCAACAGAAATACATCATCTGTGAAAATTTCGACTGTCTAACTATTAGCACGGTTCATTAGATACAGCCTGGTGACAGACGGACGGACGGACAGCGGAGTCTTAGTAATAGGGTCCCGTTGGTTACCCTTTGGTTACGGAACCCTAAAAACCGCACCAACTGTGGGCTCCTTCAGGTAGAAAGCGGTAGAAGAAATGTTTGTACAACATACGTCAATCTACTCCCTTATCATCAATATTGATTTTATGAACATCAATAAATATATATATTTTACTCTTTTAAAACCTCATTCTTTGTTTGAGATAATAAATTAATATTTAAAATAATTAACAATGTTAATTATGTATGTTTAGTAATTTCTGTCGTCTTCTGTTTGTAGGTCGTAGAGCTGATGCCGAGCTCGACTGTGGAGGTACCACCATCTTACTCGCAAATCCTCCCGAAGTTATTCGGGGGAGAGTAATAGAACAGCTCTCAGGCACAACCAGGCGGCCCACCATTGCCTGGGACCGATGGATGGCGGTATATCCATCCCTAATTGCCAGGCCTTAAAACAGACTTTACAGACTTTTACAGACAGGCGTCACTGGTGTAAGGGTTTCGGCACCGCGCTCACCAACCCGCCTGCCCAGCGTGTGTGAGTATGGGCATTTCTTCCAGGAGGACCGCCAAGAGTGGTGAAATCCTGGAAAGGCCTATGTCCAGGAGTGGACGAAACAGGCTGATGGATGGATGGAGTAATTTCTGTAATGTTCTGGATTTTATGTTTTAAAATCTTTTATGTTGTTTATCATACCTATGTTTTAAAGTTTTATAATGCATGTCATTTAAATCGTACGCTAAACCCACTTTATTTATACAGGTATAAACAGTCAATCTAGGAACAACTTGGCTATATGTACAAATTTTTATTCTCTAAGCTATATTTTTTGTAATCACTGTTGTTGTTCTAAAAACCAAAAAAATAGATTTGTATGTACTCAATATATTTCGGCCCACACACAGTCGAATCTATTTTATAGACAGATATAAATTAAAAAAATACAATTCTGTTCCATTTTTCTTAGGCTTACCTAAAAAGATTTTGGGGATGTACTTCAAGTGAAGTGCTCTGAGATATCGGTTCTAATTTAAGAGATTGTGATCTTTCTCCTCTTGGCTACAAAGTAAAATACGAGTAACTTTAAGTATGTATACTAATAACTAATTTACGTAAGGGTCAAAAAATGGACAAATCTACGGTTTTCCGGTAATTTTTACGATAAGGTCCAATTTTGACAAAAATGTTTTGTGTAGCTATAGCTAAAGATTCTTTAAAGTTTAAACCTTCAACTGCAGAGCTAGGTTAATTTTTTCCGAAAAATACTGTTCCCTACCCCCTTCCCATGAAAACAGTGTAATTTTCGGTATAAAGATCTCAAGAAATTGCGGTTTTTACACACAAAAAATACACTGTTGCAAAAGAAAAGTTCAATTAACTACAAATACTAACGCATCGAAATATGACTTTCACAGTCACCGGTGCAATTAATGCACCTACGAGTTATAACATGCCTTCTGGGGTAGGGTGCAGTGATCTAAAAGTATTTATTTACAAATAACTGTTATTCCGTATACTTGTACTCATATAAATGCTTAAAACCGCATACTCTACTGATAAAAACACTTGGAATACAACATACAACTACTTTGAAAATGTAGATGAGCCCAGTGATCTTTCAGTTTCACGCGTACAATCCATAACATTTCAAAATACTAACCCGCTAATTTCATTAGCTATTTAGAAAGTAGGTAAAAAGCTAAGAGACTTGTATATATATATCCCTATTCCAAAATTTTGAATTTTATACACTTAAATGATTTTTTTAAACTTTGACTTTTCAACAAAAGCCTTGTAGGCATAATGACTTTCGTACCAATGCCTGTAACTAATTTGAGTAATTTGGTTGTATTAAAAAAAAAACGAAATGGCATGACCATAATAGAGCTTGATATATCCTCTGAGATATATCCAATGTCATTGACACTTGACATTGACAGCCAGTATTTTTATTTATTGCTAGGCAAATGTATTCTAGCTGTTCAGCCCATATCCTTAAAATTTGTTTGTTTTTCAACATATCTCTAGAATTACGGAATAAAAAAAATTAAACGCTTTTCGGAATAAGAATAAAAAAATATCTTTATAGATTTTTATTTTTTTACCTAAACAGAAATGAAAACTTGTGGATTCTTAGTTTCCCCACCAATTGTTTGCTAAGCTTTTACTTTAATTATAATGAACAAAAAGCTACGTACCGAACCTTTTACATAAATTGATTTCTGCAGAAGACATTAAAAAACCATTTTGATGTAGATACTAAAATGTTAAAAGCTTCACAAAGAAAGGGCTTTGAACTTTGATACACTTCCAGTATCCACGTCACCGGTTTTGTTCAAGACCTCTACCGAAGGCTAAGTAGGACTGATCTGCGGGAGTGTGGGACGTTCTACTGGTAAATGATGCTTGAACTTTTGATGTGGTGTGTAAGAGAGTACTCATACACAAGTAGACGATCATAATGTGAGACTTAGGTTCTGATTAATAACTAAGCCATCGTGGATTTTTTACGTTTAAGTTTCATGACTTATTTTTCTTTATTTGATACTTGTTAGTTTCGTATTTAATTATGTAAGACTATTTCTTTTTAACTTTTTTTTCAGTAATTGTAAATGAATAAAATAAATAAAAATGTTTTATTTCGTTACAAATATAAGGTGACTTTAATTTATGCAGCCAAATTCTTACTGAAGACTTAGTAAGTGCTTAGTAACAAGATTCGATGACCCTTTTTTGTGAAATTCGTAAGTTATTCTTTTCGTGTTCCTTACAAACGCAAGCCCAGCCCTGAGTCAATTACTATGGGACGTCAAGATTTTATTTTGCTACTTTAGCAAAAAGTGTTATTTTCCCGTGCTACTGATCACTTACCAAGCCTCCAGCATGAGTTTGGCTGTATAAATAAAAGTCACCTTATATATTTCATTAAATTTGATGTATTCAGATTATTTGCTAATAACTTAGAATTGTAGTTGGTTCAATTTTAATTTCCTTAGCTCCTTATGCTATATATTTTCCTTATGCTCTAGAAACCATTTTTATTCTAAACTTAATACTCATTACGAGATAAGAACAGGAAATCTATTGAAATAAAAATAAGCGAAAATGCCTTAGTTATAGTTGCACAATATTCCAGATTCGTATGTCACATTGAAAATTTCCAGTATGGGTTCCAAAAACCACAAAAATACATAGTGTCTTCTATCCCTCTCACCACAGAGTCATCAGCATTGTGGCGCTCACGGTAGTGGCAGCTCAGTGCCTAACTGGATCCGCTTTAATTATATAAGGCGAAGGCTTCAGAGACTCTTCCACCTAATTAGCGAGTTTAACGGTAATTCACCCTAGATAACATGGGCTGGGTCCGCGGAGATTGTTCACTGACTTACTGTTACAACTTTGAATTTTGATTGTGGAATATCTTGGGATGAAACACTGGTTGAAATGGAATCGGGACACAATTCGGGGCAGCTTACACGATATTTTTAAACGTAAAGAAAACGCCATCCATGCGCTCCAAGGCCACGAAGCGTGTTTCGCCTGTTTTCAAATGTTGATATAAAAATAAGTAATTGACTTATTTAGTTAAAATTTCGAATTTTTAGTTGTAAATAAGATGTGTTATATTATTTAAGTAAGATATCGGTAAAAATAACAATTTTATCGACTATCACATGGTTTCGATTTTAATTTCTTATGTAAGAAACCTAAATCAAAAAATCTTGTTCAATAAATGAATATTTTCCTTGGGATCTTCGCAATTGGTAATTTTTTGTTTATTGGGTCTGTCAGTGATAACAAATATTTTAATTTCCAAATTGACGCTGAAAGCGAAACGAAGAAAACCTCTGTTTAATTATCTTGATAGAATTTAGGTGGTCGAGCTGATGCCGGGCTCGACTGTGGAGGTACCACCATCTTACTCGCAAATCCTCCCGAAGTTATTCGGGGGAGAGTAAGAGAATAGCTCTCAGGCAGAACCAGGCGGCCCACCATTGCCTGGGACCGATGGATGGCGGTATATCCATCCCCAATTATTGAAGGGCCTTATATTAAACAGACTGGTGACGGGCAGCGACGTCACTGTTGCAAGGGTTTCGGCACCGCGCTCAACAACCCGCCTGCCCAGCGTGTGTGAGTGTGGGCATTTCTTCCAGGAGGACCGCCAAGAGTGGCGAAATCATGGAAAGGCCTAGATGGAATTAATAAAAACGAATGTTTATATTTAATGGAAACATTTATTTAGACAACAACATTTCCTGAAGTTATTATAATTACAGGTTTTTATGATAAGTATATAGTTGATAGATATTAATAGGTTTGAAAAGTAAAGTTTTTAAACAAACGGCGTCAGCGCTTTCAATCTAAGCATTTTTAGTTTGATAAATAGAACAATAAATACTTCGTAAAAGAGGGATTTAGT
Organism: Ypsolopha scabrella; assembly: GCA_910592155.1. Taxonomy (NCBI): domain Eukaryota; kingdom Metazoa; phylum Arthropoda; class Insecta; order Lepidoptera; family Ypsolophidae; genus Ypsolopha; species Ypsolopha scabrella. The sequence goes on from OU342969.1 coordinate 10,233,009, forward strand.
ATTTAATTTAAGCGAAATGTGTTTTTCCCCTATTTCGGCAAAATGGCTGTTGTTAATTCGTAATCCCAACCGGAAGCAAAATATTCAACATGGCGGCCAACGTGAAGTGGCGCCAAAACCTGTAAATCTTACATTTTTATCCTTTGACTTATAAAAGTAATTCAAACATGAAAGAATACGTTTTTGAAGTCAAGAAACTAAAATTTGTGCTACATACGAATGTTCCATGTTAAATTTTATTCGGTGTAGAGCATTTACCTGAGCCGGATAGACGGGCCCTTAGAGAGAAAAAAATGTTTTGATTTTCCTGAATAAGTGATCCTAGGACTATCAATGATTTGTAGCGACATCAACCGCTTTGGAAACTCTACATTTTTTTTTTCTTCGAGCCCCTTTCGAGATGCATTTTTCTCTGAGAATTTGTTTCTAATTATTTTTCTAATACACACCAAAAAATATTTAGTTATTTATCAAATCTTAGAATCAACCAATTCATGATCTGATTGGCCATATCATGGAATCTGTTAAAACTAAAGGGGTCGCCTCGCACCGCTCCGCTTTGCTCGGCTCCCCTTCTTGCTTTGCTCGTCCTCGCCCGTACGAACATTTTCGTCTTTTTGCAAATTGTTTGATTATCGTAAACTTTCATAACCCATACTTCTAAGAAGTTTAATGATCCAGCCGTTAAGCAATACTCATTAAAAAAACGTATATAGATAATGGCTTTTCGATGCGACCTTAATTTTTTACTCCAACATGTATCTAACATGATACTAAAACATATTGCTACTAAAATGAGAGCGGAACTACGAAGTGAAGAATTATCCTACGACTGCCTTCAACATGTATTGTTTCACAAAACTCTGTTTCATATTGTATTCATACAATCATAGTAGTTTGTACCTATGTAGTTGTTGTTAGCATGCAACTAAAACAAGAAAAAGAGCAGTAACATTTCCACACACTCTGTTTTCACATTTGCACTTCGTAATAAAATATTCACGAACAGAATAATAAAGTTTTCATGAAGTACAGACATTGTTTTTTAGACATGTTTTTTACGTTTTTAAGGTTTGATCAAAATACTTCATTTATTCTAGGGGTGAAAAGACATAATGACTTTAAATTAAATCACATACCGAAATCAACTTTCATAAGCAAACATTCTCGTGCAAATAAAAATAAAGGCGATTTGACTGCATTTTAAATTAAATAAATTAAAAAGACTCTAATTTGCTTTGGGATTGATGCTCAATATGATCAGTAAGGGATGTTGGTTCATTCAAAGTTTCTCTGTCAAGTGAAAGTTTTGCGAAATGGAGGGTTTCTACCGATGTACATATAGGAGGTTTTAGCTTTACGCCAATTTTCTCGAAAAGCCGACTATCCTACTTCCTACTATCCTACTCCTACTAATATTATAAATGCGAAAGTTTGTGTCTCTGTGTGTGTGTGTATGTTTGTTACTCTTTCACGCTGAAACGGTTGGGCGGTTTTGGATAAAATTTAGAATGAATATAGTTTATACCCTAACTTAACACATAGGCTACTTTTAATCCCGGAAAAATGCATGGTTCCTGTAGGATAGATCAATATCATTGAAATATCAGGTATCTAATTAGCGCGGTCCTTATCATTTGTGGTGAAATAAGACAACGCTTTGTTATTTCATACATCAGATGTCTAATAAGCGCGATCCGTAATCGTTTGTGGTGAAATAAGACAAGGCTTTGTTATGTCATCACCATCCATCCATCCATCAGCCTGTTGCGTCCACTGCTGGACATAGGCCTTTCCAGGATTTTGCCACTCTTGGCGGTCCTCCTGGAAGAAATGTCCATACTCACACACGCTGGGCAGGTGGGTTGGTGAGCGCGGTGCCGAAACCCGTGCACCAGTGACGCCGCTGCCCGTCACCAGTCTGTTTTATATAAGGCCCGGCAATTGGGGATGGATATACCGCCATCCATCGGTCCCAGGCAATGGTGGGCCTCCTGGTTGTTTTGCCTGAGAGCTGTTCTCTTACTCTCCCCCGAATAACTTCGGCAGGATTTGCGAGTAAGATGGTGGTATCTCCACAGTCGAGCTCGGCATTAGCTCTACCACCTAAATCTATCTCATTACACTTCACACTAATATTATAAATGGGAAAGTTTGTGTGGGTGTGCGTTTGTTTGTTACTCTTTCACGCTGAAACGGCTGAACGGATATGGATGAAATTTAGAATGGATATAGCTTATACTCCAACTTAACACATAGGTTGCTTTTTATCCCGGAAAAAAAGCATGTCGTTAAATCGAACAACACGCGGAGCCGCGGGCAAAAGCTAGTGTTAAAATATAATGAAAGGAAAAAAATGTTTTAAACTATCGGTGACATCATCAAAAACATTGCTTATTTTTACTCGAATTTGCAGTGGAATAATGCGCTCTCGCCGCCCAGCCATTTTGGAGGTATGCTGTAGTCAATATAGCCTCTATCAGGGCTTCCCTATAAGAGTTTACTTATTGAATCCTGAAACTACCGGTCCAATTGAGAACAAAAGTACAACTGTAGAAAAACCAGAAAGACGAGGTTTCCCGTGATTAAGAAGAGTATTATCATTGGCGTAGGATTTGTAGATGGGGGCACCCGCCCGCCCCTGGCTCCAATTCATGAAGCCATCAACAAGTTTCTGTTCTCCATTATTTGATCTAATAGGATAAATAGAGATAACCCCCTATACAACGAGATCACATACAAACCAAAAAACAAGACAAGTAACGCCTTAAATTGGATAAAGCATATTTTTACATCAATAACACCCGTATTTCTGGAGGGGTCCCTGCTTAGTTTAGTTACACCTATGAGTATTGTACAGGTAATCTCATAGTCTACTAATGAGCAAAGAAGACCACCATCCTTCAATTAGGGCGACAAGATATTAGGTTAATACTCGTAACGTAACAAACAAAAAAAAATTGTTTTTAACGAAAAAGTTGTTCAATTATGAGGAATAGTTACAATTTATTAAATCATGAATGTTCGTTTAATTACATTAGAAATTAATTTAATTACATAAGAAATTTATTGATTATAAACAAATCTAACTACAATTACGTAATAAAGAAATGCGAATTAAATGATAAACAAATAATAATTTTAATGTAATGTCCAAACGAGCAAAAGAAAATGAGACAAAAATAAAATCGTTATGTCAACATTTGTGTAAGTTGAATTAACAAAGTAGTGAAAATTCTATATCAAAGTACTATAAAGTAAAATTTATAATATGTAGATAAATAATACAGTTTCAAAAAAGATACAGAAACTATGTAATAGAGAAACTCATGCGCACCATAAAGTCAAGTCGCACCTAATTTACATTCATATTATGCTTGGGTCTACCAGCAAACACTCTATCGTGAGTTCACGAATAATCACAAACTTCGATTTCAACCGGAATAGCTAATACAGCTTTAATGATTAAGTACGCTATGCTAGGCACGAGCTTTTGAGTCCAAATTACACAGAAGTAACTTTAAACCAACTGGTAAATGAAACTTTAGAGTACTGAAGCTTTGTTTAGAGTTAGTAATCAACTAATCACCCCCACAGGACGATGCTTGGTTCGCAGTCTGTATGAACCACAGACATACAGACTAAGCCTAAGGATTAAAAGCGTTGGCAAGTTTCCATACAAAATCCAAGCGACATTTAACACGAAGAAAGTAAAAAAATGGGTTGTTTTGGCTGGCCTATGCTTGAAACATATTTGTTAATACCTAAAGAAATCTCTCGTATACCTATATATTTTGTTTGAAACAAGCAATATTTACATCTAAAAGAGCCCGTAACTCACTGAGCTAAAATTGTTTCAAGTCGACTCTATGCGTTTATTCTTAATGTTTGGTCTGTTATGTCTGTGGTATGAACACAAGTTCTGTTGTTGAAGACAAGTTTTGAAAGATATTAAAACAATATGATTGTGGTATGTTTCGGCAAGGAAACGATCATTGACCAAAATAAGTATTCAAATTCAAATTTTCATGTGGAGTTTTAGTACTTACAGTATATTGATTTCTTCAACACATACGCATCCCTTTCTTACTACGGCGTAGCATCTTTTACGAGCTACGACCCTACGGCTTTGATGGCTAGATCCGCTACGCCGTAGTCTGAAATCATCGCGTGGACTCGGTGTCCGCTGACTACGATGCGGCGTAGCAAATCTAAACTTGATAGCTACGCAGTAGCAATCATATATCATTATATTATTATACTAGCCTTTCGTCCGCGGCTCCACCTGCGTTTATTTTATCTACCCCGTTTTTGGCTAGGGCGTTATTTTATCAACACCCCTTATAGCCTATTATGTTGACCAGTGTCACTACAATGGTAATAAAGAAAACCGCATCTAAATCCGTTGAGTGTTTCTCGGAACATATATACAGACAGACAGACAAAAATTCTAAAAACGATAGTTTTAGCCTCAGTGCAATTAATTAATTAATTAATTTAAAAAAATTATAAATATAAAATGTAGCCTCATATAATTATATACCAGATTTTAAATAGTTTTGTATTTCAGTTTTGATTTGCTTTCGAGAAATAAAGCTTTAAAAAAAACCATGTTAAGAAATTTAATTTTCTTACATTGTAAAAAAAGTGTTCCATGTTTGTTCTACATCAAAAATATTAGAATTCTGAGAAGCATACTTAAATCTTAGAAATTCTGAAACAAAAACATACATACATACATATACTCACGCCTGTCTCTCAGAGGGGAAGGCAGAGACTACAGATTTCCATCTGCTACGATCCTGACACACCTCTTTTGCTTCTTCTACATCCACCAACCTAGTCATACAAGCTAAGACAAAAGATGCCGTCCAAGCAAGCTATAGTTGCATAAAAGTTTATATTTTTATATATTACTATGTAATATCAATTGTATTAGGTACCTTTTCAAATTCAGTGATATAGTGTTTTGTTATGACCATAAGAATTTCCTATATAATACAGTCCACGATTCAAATTTTAATGTCGGAGTTTTACTTCATCACATCACCAAGAACCAGCGCTTCCCGACATTTTTTCGTTGTGACCTGAAAGAAGATGTAGTGACTAGAATAGAAAAAGGATTGCTTCGGTGGTTTGGGCATATGGAGAGGCTGAATGAAAGTAGAGTGACGAAAGGAATTTATGCTGCATAAGTGGAAGGTAAAGCTCGACCGGGCCGCCCTAGAAGGACGTATGCCGACCAAATAAGCGAAATACTGAAAAAGGACAAAGTGAAAAGTACCCGGAATAGAAACAAAAACATTCGTATAAAATTAAAATCGGTTGTTTCCTAAGCAAGGATATATCAGGTTTGCTGTACGGATTACATAAAATATAATTTTAATTCCACAAATCCTATATTGAAGGTGCTTGTGTGGTATAAGAACCTAACCTGCCAAATTTCAAGTTTGTAGATTGTTTAATGTGTAAAACGTGGACAAAAGATACTTGGACCCACGCTCCAAAAGAGCCTCGCCGTACTGCATACGAATTTCCAAAAAGTCATCAAAAATATCGCAGATTTTCCATATGTTTTCAAGGTTCTTCATGTCAAATAATAGTGTAATTGGGACAAGCCATTCTTAAGAGATGTCACGGACAGACGAACGGGCAGATAGACATACGAAATACCAGAACTGAAGCTTCGCTTTATGGGTTTCCGTTCTATAATCAAACCCAAATACACCTAAAATTCAAAAGTTTATTCAGTACCTACACCTACAAGTAAGTGAAACATAACGTCCTAACATAATGTAAGTCTCCGTCCAGCGATGTATACAAAATTTTAATGCTAGATTCCCGTATAATGGTAACATAGGGGTGAAATTCATTGTTCTGCAGAAATGTTTGCGCAAGGCTTTTCAACGGGAGTTTACTTACAGACAGAATACCTCCCCAGCGAATTTTAAATCTGTTTTACGACCAAATAAAAAGCACAGCCAGGGTGAGACGGCCAAGGAAATCCTTCTCTCATTTTAATATTTTATCCAGCAACAGTTTTTGTTTGTTATTTTTCCGTTTGCTCCGAGTTTATTGCTGTTTGATAGACGTTCGGGATCATCGTCTCAGGACAAGGGTTTGGGAATTCATAAATAATTTTCAATTTCAATTGAAAATTTAAGATTAGGGTCTTTCGAAGTTGAAAATAAGGCATTTAAAATTGGATTCATGTAATTTGAAGGGTTTTAATTCGCGCCCGATTAAATGGAAGATAGACAGCCTAATACTTTTAAAGCAATTTTCAGACTATTGTAATAACATAATTTTGCAAGTTATTATTTCTAAATCAGATTGAGACGTTTCAATCAAATGAATCATTTCATCTTAACGTTATCTCAACTACAAACAAATGCTATATGAGTATAGGTATTCATCAAAATTGCATCAACAGCTCATTCAATTCAACGCTAAACATTTATTTAGAAGGTTCTGGTTTTAAATTCTCCTGCGCGTTAATGCACTAATAAGATATGTATGTGCAAAACATACATACGATGTATGTTTCCTATTTTGTCGAACAGATTTTGATGCCATACAAAAAGATTTGTCATCTCATTTGTACGCTATAATTGAATAAAAATCAAAATAACTTCATGAACCAAACTATACATTTTATATATATATATATTTTTTGCACGCAGGCAGTCTCGCGGCGTACTCACAAAAAAAATGTGATTTGCAGCGGTTATTTTGCGACTAAACACAAAATGTGTTTGCATTTAGCATAGCATTTTCCTTTCGCTACAGGCACTAAGGCACGGTCAAAGTTAACTAATAATTTCGCAAAATATGTGCGCGTGAGATTACCAGCGACACAGATTCCCCGTACGAAAGCCGGCAGGCGACTAGGCCGCGCGCCCCGCGCCCCGCGCAGGGACCCTCTGCCAGTGGCAAGGAAAACCGTGGTTTTCATGAAAAAAAAACTGACACTAATCAATTTGAAGATTTTATTATTTTATATTTTTTAGTAACTCGTATTTGGGTATAACTTCTAATAACGAAGTCCCTTTTTGAATTTGAAAAGTTTGCCACATATTCGTTTTATTTACGCATTTGTAATCACTTATTTGCTTAATTTAGATTAAAAATTTAAGGTTTTTCGTTTTTTTAGCTACGCGGGGTGCAACAGTCAATAAATTTCGTATATTTATTTCAAAATGTTGTGATAATCATAATAAAAGTTTAAAACGATTTAAAAACGTCTTCAAACGCAGTTTAGATGATAGAGCACCCTTATACAACTAATTACTCCGAAATCTTATATTTTAATTTCCAAAACGTCTCATTTTCATAGAGATTTTTCCTAAATTACAACTTTTATTCTTGAATTTGAAAACATATGCACCCATGGTAGTTCATAAATAATAAACATTTCAAAATGCAGTATAGGATAGCAATAAACAATCAAGAGCTAGGATTCGAAATCACTATAAAAAGTTTCTGTCCATCCTTTACATACGAGTAACAGATTGTTCAGTTGAAACTTTGACAATCCCTGACCCACACGGGAATTCGCGTCGTAACGATATATTTATGGACTGTTCTTTGTGTTTCACATGACCGGTTTGTTTGGTCCTTTCCAGTTTCAGGCAAATAAACAGATTCTTGATTATAATCAATACACAGGAATAGCTGAATGTAGACCAAAATAGTTGGTCCAGAGAACCCGCATACCCACGTTTATGAAATCATAATTTTCGCATTTCACTTCTTGTTGATGTTAATTTGACAGGCTTGCAAAACTTGCGATAAATATAGACAAAGACACAAAACGATACACATACATCTTATTATGTTACACCCGGGAAAGCTGCGCAGACACAAATTTCACCATTTCACATCTCATACTGTTGTCAGGGTATGAAAGGTGTAATTGGATCTGCGGAACTTTCCCTGATAGGACATAGATATAACTAGGTAAGTAAATTTGCGTATGATCGAAACCACCACTACCAAAGGCCCAATTAATAAGAACACTGTTGGACACACAAACAAATCTCTAATAAGCCAAAATCAAAGACAAAAAACCAATCAAATGCGAATATTTAGGACTCGCGGCTGAGGATTCCGTAGCATTAATAAGTTGTAGCTGGTAAAATGGTTCAAATTAGTTCAATTATTTGCCCTTCTAAAAGAAATCGGTTAATAAATTTATTTTACTAATTCTTCATTAATCATTAGAAGTAGTTGCTAACATACTATAATGACTATAATGACTTGAATAAAAATTACAAACTTATTAAATGTATGGAAAATAATGAAACAAAACTGAAAAAGTAAATTGTTCGAATATTACTCGTTAACTTGTAAAGTCTACTTAGCTGTGATAATTTTCCTTTTAACCTCGTTATCGTGAATTTTTTCACATATCCAAAAATATTAGTTTCGCTGACTCTAACAAAAATTAGCACTTTAAAGCTTAATATTTCGCAAACGAATCCCAGAATCGAAAAATGGCTGTCACACACCCGCAATGTTTTTGAACGACCTATACTCCATAGCATGGGACCAACGTGAAAAAAAATTCATACCCTCTTTACGTGTAGGGAGGTAAATAAAAAAAAAAGTTTTATTTTACCAGTTTTTCGGCGTTATTAACATGTAATACTCATGCCAAATTACAGCTTTCTAGTACTAAGAGTATCTGAGCTAAGCCGCGGACGGACGGACGGACATGACGAAACTATAGGTATAAGGGTTCCTTGTTGACTACGTGGTGTGACCAAAACCACGGCCTTTTATGTTTGCTAGAGTTCAGCGGAAAGCTTATTGAACAATGAGGTTTTACTTAAATATTGTATAATAATATCGTTGCTATTAAAAGTTCCCAATTCAAATTAAACTGAGAATTTATTTATATAACGACAATTTTTAATATATTTTAAATTGCTCGTTAAAATCTTAATAATAATATTTAGGGTAAATTATTAATATTTACAAAATTAAACAAACTCACCCGACTCGTTGAACATACTCTGAATAAAAAACAGATGAAATTCCTTAAGATTCCAGGTGTCCTAACGATTTCTCACCAATATATGAATTGCAAACGCATCGCATTGACCCTTATCAAATACATATTTATAGCGTTATAATTTTTTTTTTTTTTACTTATTTAAAGCCGCAGTCAGCTACCCAAATAGCACTTTCACTTTTATCTTTGTGAATTCGTAATTTAAAAAAATATTCAAGTAACATTAAGCCGCGGTAGAAGCGTAAATAAATAATGAAACCGGAACTGTTTTTATCACTGAAAAGTTGCTTTGTCAAGCTCGGATTTGTACCGCCATGGTTGGGTAGTGGTTCAGCCGTTGGTTGTTAATGTCGTGATGGTTCACGATGGTGGTAGCTTACCATAGATCATGTTAAGGCGGCGTGAGGCGGCGAGCGACGGATGGGCTCACGAGGGCAGACTGTTGCTCGACAAGCCCGGGTCTTGTGGCCTGGCTGCGCGCGCATACCCCCTCCCCTCCCACAGCCTCCCAAGACACCTGATGCCACGCACACCTTCACAATACCTAACCTATCCGAGCCTTTGTCTCGTGTTAATTGATACTATCACTTAGACACGCTGAGGTTTTCGCGAAAATGATAATAAAACAAGGTAACCAATGTTAATGGACATAAATGTGTCGCCGTATGATGGTAAACTGCTCTTTCTTGAAAAGCAGCTTTTTCGCGAAATACCGTATTATGACGTAAAGCCGATACGAAACTATTTCACTTTTTCATGAAAATGCAGATTAAAACTGACATTTTCACGAAAAAGCGCGATAAAACAATTACAAAAGTCTTTCAACAAAGAGTCGAAAATATACACGACGACATAGACTAGAACTGTATATTATTACCACAGACGTATAATATAGTAGCAGACCTAACATTTAATAATAAACGCATAGAGTTGACGCTTGGCAATTTTAACTCAGTGAACTTCGTGCTCTTTTAAATATAAATATTGCTTGTTTCCAAACAAAATATATACTAGACATTAGGAATTAACAAATATGTTCCAAGCATAAGCCAGCCAAAACAACCTATTTTTATACGTGTCTTCATACCATGAAGCCTAAATGTAGTTTATTTTTTGTGTGGAAACTTGCCACGCTATTTAATCCTTACGTTTGGTCTGCTACTTAGTAATAATTATATGTCTGTGATTATTACTTACTTACATATACTGTATACTAATACTAATATTCTCTATATTCTATGTCTATGGGCGACGACGAGCTAAGCGAAGCGGAGCGTGTTAAGTTTACATGTAAATAAAATGGGAGAGCCGAGCGAGCGCGGCAACCCCCTAGTTTTTACAGAAAATTGTTGGTAAAAAAGCTGTTTACGCTATCAGACGACGACATATACACGCATGTGCATACTTACATAAAATAATTAATCCACTGCTGGACATAGGCCTTTCCAAGATTTCGCCACTCTTGGTGGTCCTCCTTGAAGAAATGCCCATACTCACACACGTTGGGCAGGCGGGGTGGTAAGCGCGGTGCCGAAACCCTCGCATCAGTGACGCCGCGCCGCTTCCCGTCACCATTCTGTTTTTGTTGTAAGACCCGGCAATTTGGGATGCATATAACGAAATAATGAATAATAAAATAATGAATAACAAGTGCAAAAAAAATATTAATACAATAATTAACACAGGTTGTATAAAATCTTAACTTATGCTGGAAAACCATGTATAATAAATTAATAATAAATAACCTAAAGTTCTTTTGCGGACTCGGGAGTTGGCCATCCTGTAAAATAAGAGACTTTGAATACTTCTGCCAAGTCCCGAATCACTTTTCTAATTTTGTTACCCGTCATATCGATACACAGCTGCTTATCTCTGGGATCACTCCAACCTCCGCTCATATCCACATAATCGAAGATGACCTCAACATCGTCATCCAACTCTATATTCACGACATATTCTAAATAAGCTGGAAATAAAAGTGCCTCAAATCCTTTCTGAAAATATAGCATTTCGTATAAAGTTTCAATAATATTATCATCTGTCGGGATATATTCATTCGCAAATCGGCTTATTCGATACGCTCTCGGTAAAACCGTCGATGCCACTTTATACCTGAGTCCATCTTCTCTGTTCAGTGACACAAATAACAAAGATTGTGCCCACGAGTAGTCGTCGAACGTACAGAATTTATCATAATGTGACGCTATGGAATACCAAATGTATCTATTAAACGCCAGAACACCAGAATGCGTCGTCGGATGCCACGTTGTCACTTGAATGCCGCGAGCACTACTTCTATCAAACACATACATCGGTGGTTCACTAAATGATATAACATCGCAAATAGTCACCTCTTCGCATGTCTTCGTTATAAACAGCAGCATGTACAAAAAATCTTCGGTAACAAAAAAATCTGTTTCAAGAAATACAATAGGACCAGTGTATCCCTTCAAATGTTTGATATCCCCGAAAACTTTATTTGCAGTCCACCACCAATGATGCTTTAGCTCCGCTTTAGCCGGCTGTCTATATTTCCCATGAATATCAGGGTTCAGAGCACCGCTACAATTAGCTGCTAAAGCCTGTTCCATATCCATATTCGTTGGGCAATCGTTCTGACTAAAGCCTGGAAAAGCGTTCGGATACGCTTGGATCGGGAACGGGTAGTATATTTGCATAACTTTGCAAAAGCCTAGTCTTCGCACAAACATATTCATTTCTTCGTCTACATATGATTGAGAAATAATGAGTAAAGCATTATCAATGCCTCGGACTTTGGAAAGAGATGCAAGTAATAATCTAAACAGCATTGTGAGCTTTTGAGCTTGAATAACTAGAACAACGGTTTCCTGAGTAACGGGGCCAAAAATATCTTCGTTGTAAATGGTTTCCTTGCTGTTGTAAACTTCTATTATTGCTTTTATGATATCAGGATATAGTTCCTTTGCATCCTCATGATGAAAGGTGAGTATGTTCCACATATGTTCATCAATATCCTCATCGTCACTACTTGAGTTCCGGTGGTTATTCCCGAACACGTGGAATCTTGCCAACCAGATGGTGATAATTGTTAAAGCAAACAATGCACTTAGCCCAAGTTTGAATCTGCTTAGAAATCTTGTAAGTCTCATAGTAACAAAACATATTTTTAATAGGATTTTGAGAGTTTTAAGACGTGAGATGAATTACCAAGGTTATGTTTTATGACATCAAACATATATGACTGTGTACGGCAATCTATGGTTGTTTGTTTTTTTAGGTGCCAAACGAGACCCTATTATAATTTAAGGCTGCACTATCTGTCCATCTGTTTGTTCGTCTGTCGTTATAAATCTGACAGAGTGGTCAAATAAAACATCGAAAAACATATTTTTTTGTGTACCTCACCTACACGTACAGTGGGGATAATTTTTTTTCACGTCTATGAAAATAGTTCATTATATGTTTTTGTGATGGGTCTTCATAATAATATAACCAAGATTTTAGTAACTCATTCATAAACATTTGTAGCATGAAGTATTCAAAAGGACATGCGTAATATTCCAACGAATTCACGTTAAAATAATACTGTTTGGTTATCAGCGTGTGATTTAATTAAAATGTATAGTTTTAAAAATTTTCCCTTTACGCAAGGGGAAATATTTGAAAACTATACATTTTACTTAAATCATAAGAAATATAGTCTTTAACGGAGCCCTTGGTGGGCGAGTCTGACTCGCACTTGCCCGGTTTATTTTTTCTTAGTGGTTTTAATCAGTTGCAAACTGGATTTCATATTTTATTCTTGGTCTTTCTTTTTTCGGCTTTGCCATTTTGAGTATAGGTGGTAGAGCTGGTGTCAGGCTCGACTGTGGAGGTACCACCATCTTACTCGGAAACACAATATGGACTTCAAAAAAGCTTTCGATCGCGTCGATCACGTCATCATCATGCGGAAGCTGCAGCACATTCTCAAGTGGATGAATTTATATAGATTGCCCTTTTGCCCGCGGCTCCGCCCGCGTCGTAGAGATGTTCGTGGAAATAAGGAAAACAAAAGAATATGATTTTTTTAACGGCTATATGCAACAGTCACCATATTTTACCAAAGTGCTAATAAATACCAATCAAATAAGCCCAAACTCGAAGGGTCTGCTGTTGTCCGTTGAGGAGATCCCGTACCCATCTTCCAGTCCCATCATCAGACCTTGGTCTCCATGTTTTACCAGAGTGCTATTAAATACCAATCAAATAAGCCCAAACTCGAAGGGTCTGCTGTTGAACGTTGAGGAGATCCAGTACCCATCTTCCAGTCCCATCATCAAACCTTGGTCTCCATGTTTTACCAAGGTGCTAATAAATACTAATCAAATAAGCCCAAACTCGAAGGGTCTGCTGTTGTCCGTTGAGGGGATCCCGTACCCCCCTTCCAATCCCATCATCAGATTCTGGTCACCATGTTTTACCAAAGTGCCAAGAAGTGTGTCAGGATCGTTGTAGATGGAAATCTGAAGTCAGATTAAACTGATACAGTTTTCTCACATGGGAAAAAATCCATACTAAACCTGGCTGTAATCACTTTTTCAAGCTAAATATTAGCAAGAGGTGTGTCCGGGTCGTTGAAGATGTAAATCTGTAGTCAGATTAAACTGATATAATTTTCCCGTAGGGGAAAAAATCAGTACTTATGCCATAGTATTTAATGTAATAGTATCTATGCTTAAGCCTGGCTGTAGTCACTTTTTCAAGCTTAATATTAGCAAGAGGTGTGTCAGGATCGTTGTAGATGGAAATCTTTAGTCAGTTTATACTGATACAGTTTCTTCGTATGGAAAAACAACCGGTTTTTTTACGTATAACTAACCATTTGGTCAAGGCACGCCGATAAAGCAGCTAAGCAGCATTTTTTCTCCCAACCTGGTTCACAAATATTGAATTTTCAAACTGTAAACTTACTTTTATTAAAATAAAATATATCCTTTGTTACTCAGCAATAGTGTAGCTTTTTACAAAAGAATTCATTTTCAGAACCGGTTCAGTAATTCCAAAGTTTACCTCAAACATACAAACAAACAAATCTTTCCTCTTTATATAATAAGTGTAGAGTAGATAGATGTAGATGTAGATAGATGTAGATGTAGAAGATGTAGATAGAAGTGTCGATGTAGATGTAGATTAGAAATCGCAGTCAAGCATTGGTAGTGAGTGGCCACAAGTCTAACTTCATCAAAATTACTTCTGGGGTACCACAGGATGCCATTCTCGGTCCTCTATTGTATGTTGCTTATCGATATGACATCTTAATGCTTTCATTATGCAACATTTTTCTTTTATGCTGACGCCACTAAAGTGTGTAAAAAGATAGAAGGTGTCTTGGATTGTCTGCAACACCAAGAGGACGACGAACGTTTAGCCGGGTACTATTATAAGAATAGAATAAGCAGAAACATTTCAAAGCGCATGTCAATCACCTTTACATGTAGACGAAAACCGTTTATATTTGTTTATTCAATTAGAAACATTGAAATTAATAAAATGCAGCTGGTGCGTGATCTCGGTGTTCTAATTGTCTCTAGTTTAACTTTTGCTCATCATGCCAATATATCTAATTGACAAAGCTTTCAAGAGCCTAGCTCAAGTAACATTCGAGCTGAAAAAAAATCTTTAAGACAACACTATTCGCCCGAACTTCTATACTAGCGCAGTTCGCTGATCATATCCTTATTTATAGGTACTTGCTTTTTAATTTTTCTTTTTCAACATATCCCATACAATATCCATGACGTGAAACTAAGACTTTTATCAAAATCAAATACATACAAAAGTTACAAGCGTATATAAGTCCTGGATTTTACACATATTTTGATGAATGTTTATGTACCGTAATGTCCTAGAAGCGATACAACAAATCAAATAATTTTAATTTCACAGCATATTATATTTTATACTATTCAAAAATATTTTCGTTTCATTTCGATTTTTGGGATATTTCTCCTGAAATCATAGGAACCACCAAAAACATTCTCGAGTTTTTTCAAAACATGAATGTTGTCTCGCGTTAGCTTGCCTCTCACAGCGTGTTCGGTTAGTTCCGTACGAGCTCGGGAAATGAAATACAGTCCAATAGTACAAACCAATAACAGTCAGTCAGTGCTCTATAATCCGAAGTTGAATGTAGAATGAAATAGTAAGTATAACGACCACGTACGCAACTGACTTCAAGCCGCCGACTACAGGCCTCTTATAACAGTTCATTAACACCTAAAGCCTTAAAAAAAGATGAACAAGAGAGTAAAAAGTTCTTAGAGCTGTATTGTAGCATAATTGTAGAGTTTTATTCAGTACAGCTGGGTTACGGCTGTATAACTGGCGAAATTTAAGCTCTAGCTAGGCATTGGAAAACACTAATAATAGGTACAGCGTCTAGTGTAAAAATATACTTTAAGCAGGTTAAGAGTAGAAGAGCTTGGTAATTACTGAATAATGCTTTTGATTTATACCTATACTTTTGTTTAGCCTAATTCTGTACAAGAGCATTGAAAACTGCTATCGTCTGAGTAATTGTGTAAACCTACTTTGTTGTGAAGCCTTTATATTAGGGTTGATAAAAGCTGATCAATGATTAAGTACTAAGCGGTGCTCTATACCGGGTGTAAAAGCAAAGGCAAGAATCCTTTAAGGGTGTGTTAGTATGATGGCTAAAGATATTATTTTAAATACTGGGATCCCTAAATAAAGTACCAGTACCTCATAATAAGACGATTTTCTTTACTCAAAATACACTAATCGCGTGGACACCTTCACGGTCGCTGGCCACTCGGATGAGGGGTGCGGGCTGCGGGGTGCAATTAGGTGTGTGGGGAGGCCGGTGAGCTGCGTAGCCATAGCTTAGAAAAATGATGGAATTTTTTGTGAAAATTCAAGGTATATTTTTTTTTCTCGTAATGACATCAGAATCTTGTTTACTTTCATACCCTAAAGGGATTCTTGACTTTGCATTTACAACCTGTTTAATAGTGTAATTCAATGCGATCATCCAGCTTATAGATTATTTTAATGCCTAAAGTGAAATTCTACGCTGTTTTTCAATGATCTTTGCATAAATTTCTGCAAAATAAAGATTAGATGTATTATTGTGTTCGCTGCGTATTAGTTTAATGGTTTTAGTGAGGGTCCAATTATGGATTAGAAAATGCATATTCACAATGTGAAACAGAAACTTCAAACGGAAAAAAGTAGACACCA
Source organism: Ypsolopha scabrella (assembly GCA_910592155.1). Classification (NCBI taxonomy): domain Eukaryota; kingdom Metazoa; phylum Arthropoda; class Insecta; order Lepidoptera; family Ypsolophidae; genus Ypsolopha; species Ypsolopha scabrella. The sequence continues at coordinate 10,249,249 of OU342969.1, forward strand.
AACGTCAGTATTGTCATCTTCCTAGAAGGATTCCATAGAAAAAAAAAACTGGATCATAATAATACAGTCATCACCAATTAATTGTATTGAGCATAACAGGGCATTGTATTATATTAGTGTGTAAAAAATACAAGTTATAAATGAATACTTTAAATTTATATTAAAATAAATTTGTATTTGCATCATCAGTGTACAATCGTTTAAAGTCCTTAAAACTATAATAACACAATCAGTCACAAGATTTTGTGTTTACTTATTTCCAATCACAGTACTGTATTCATTTAATAGTTTTTGTACTAAAATTTACACTTAATCAGTGACAATATTTTATTTACAAAGTACTGTATAGTTTTGGTCTAAATCTAATGAAAAAATTACGCGCAATCGATCACTCTGACGTTGTCGGTCACACGCAGATCTTTTAAACGGCGCGTAGGAAACATCATACTGCTGCTGTAGACAATAATAAATAAAAACATGAGTACATATATGTCCAACAGAATGTGTTTATTTAACCCCTAATCGCTGTACTGTAAACTAAACTTATACTCTTACTTAGCAATATACTAATAAAATTGGAATAAACAGAAAATATTGTTCTAGGGTGATAAATATTCCTTTGTTCAGCAAATGGTTGTATAATAGAGTACTAGAAGAGCAAGAGCTGTTTTGAATGGGGACGCCATTAAAAATAGCCTATAAACTTAATTTCATAATACACAAGATATTACTTACTACTACTGCTTGTAAATTACTTGAAAAAAATTACAAATACTACTAACTGAACACAATCAATCAATCAATCAATCATCAGTCATCAGTCAATATTAGTATCAATACTTATAATAAAACAGTAGAAACCGCTGTGTCTGTACATTGAAAAAAGTATTAAAAATAAAAAGGGGGTGACTAAAGAAGAGTTATAGAACACAAATCAACGATTTTTAGAATTCTTTTCTGTCTGTTTGTTTGTTCACGCACATCTCTAAAACTACTGAACGGATTTTCATGTAGTTTTCACAGCTGTACAGAGCTTAATTTGGAATAGAATAATAACTTTATTTCATCAAAATCGGATCTCGGAAAAAAAGTTTGAAATTTACTTTTCTACTGGCAGTAATTAGAAGTTATTTAGCAAATAATAATTCCCGAACGTTTGTAAAATTTGGTTAGAATGCAGTTTCGGCTTATTTGATTGGTATTTATTAGCACTTTGGTAAAACATAGTGACCAGTGACTGTTGCATATAGCCGTTCAAAAAAACATATTCTTTTGTTTTCCTTATTTCCACGAAAATTTATTCGACGCGGGTAGAGCCGCGGGCAAAAGCTAGAAATTAAATAAATTACTTTACTGTTAGTAGACAAGTATTTTGAACTTCGTCTAAGGTTGAATAAAACGACTGGTAGTACATGCATTTTTTCAATAAGTATCTATTGTTTTAAGAGTGTGCTAGTTTTTTGCCCAATATTAACATAAACATTCAAGGAAAACTAGCAATCGCAAGCAAAATTACAACAGAAAAAAGAAATATCGGTACCACACTCTAATAAATTATTTCACTTCACAGTTGAATTTATTATAGCTAATGATCTAGTGTTTGTTTAATCAAATATATAAATTAATAGTAGAATAATACTACTAGGATAAAAATATTCTTATATTTAGACTTTTACCAGCCTGTGACTGTGACTATGTTTTAGAATGAAAAACCGGCCAACTGCGTGTCGGCCACGCGCGGTGTAGGGTTCCGTAACTGCCCAGTACATTTTATAAGTTGGTCTACTAATACAGATCGCGCCATACTTCTAGTCCGCTCGGAAGTTTGTCTCCCGAAGAACGGCCCATATATTGTCGTGTTTGGAGGGGGCTAAAAGTTTGGCGTGACCTGTACTCTTAAACCTGTAAAGCCTCTTTTCAGGCCGCGCCAATCCAAAAGAGAAGAAGTGAATGTGAATAGAATAGAAAAAGGAATGCTTCGGTGGTTTAGGCATACTATAATATATATTTCGCGACAGGCGGGATTGCGGGCCGTTTCATACTGACATGTATGTACTCGCCCGCACTCCCGTCGTGTTGCGTACTGTCATCGATGAAATAAACGTACTGTAGATAGATTTGGGCATCTAGAGAGGATGAATAAAAGTAGAGTGACAATAGTAGATTGTTATCCAAGGGAGGTAAGCGATCACTTACACCCGTGTGTAATACTCTACTTTTCATCACTAATGCGAGTAAATTAAAAAAAACTTACAAAATTATAACATGATGATTAACTGCACCTGTACCTACTTGTTTGTTTCACAGTAATTATATTTATCCTAACCGGTTTCGGTTTTACACTATTATCTCGGGTCTATTGAATAACTATAACACTTTTTTGCAGGATATAAAAATTAATTCGACGTGCAATCAATGAAATTTTCATTGAAATTTTGAGTAACGACTCAATTATGAAATTATGTTAGCAACAACGTTTTCAAAAAGATCAAAATCAAATCAAAGCCGTTTTATCTGGCTTCCTATTTTTTCAAAAAGATAGTTTTACTGCCGCCATTTTAATTTCATGTGACTTTCTTTTTTTTGTGCAATCGCGTATTACTGGCCAGTGTCATTGTTTTAAAAATAAAACTAATTTAGTTGCTGTTTTAAGTCATAAACGACTTTTTAAGATTTTATTTAGCATATTTTTTTACATACATACGCAAGTCACATTTTTCCATAATAATATATAAATAAAATACAGAATAACAAAATAAAAATGAAATGGGCAGAACAGATATTTTCCATTGTCATTTGGCGAGACGAGTGATTGACTCCATAGTTAGTGACTGTAAGGGGCACTCGTTTGATTTTCAAATTTACTTACCTCCCTAGGTAGGTAAATCGAATTTACCTCCCGCATTTCGAGTTATATATGACTTACTTTCAGAGCATTAGTGATGAAAAAGTATTTTATGGTGCGCAAGTGGACGGTAAAGCTTGACCGGAGCCTTATAGAAGGGCGCATGCCACAGAGTAAAAAAGCATGCCAACTAAATTGGCGACATACTCAAAGGTCAAAGTCGAAAGTACCCGACATAGAACAGCTTGTATGACTAGATTTATGGATTTGGAAAAAGCGAAAGAGTTGTTAGGATTGTGGCAGATGGTATAATTGTAGTCTCTGCCTTTCCCTCTGAAAAACAGGCGTGAATATGTGGATATGTCATAAATCTATTACCGAAATAATATCTTAGTATATTACGAGAAATATTATACCTATTGAAATGAATGAAGTCACCTTTTTTAGCACATTATATGACAGTTAATTCAGTGTAAGAAGATTTTGTCGTAGCTTGCATAGTTATTTCAAAATTTTTGCTCGTAATTGTAAATTTTGCTTAGCGTAAAGTTTTTCGTAATGCTTCTAGCTATAACCCAGAGAAGATTGGTCCTATTAAAAAATCCATAAAAGATTTGGCCATGTATATTATGTAGCAAATTTGATTTTTTTTTTTCTTTGGAAAGTCGTCTGTCTTTGGTTTATGTTTGTACCTTTAAACTTATACATAAACCAAATCACCAAATACAATCCAATCTAAAATTATTACCCAAACAAAAAGAAAGAAAAACATATCGTCACGACATGAATCCCCGAGGGGGTGTCAGAGGTGTTACGGGTGTGAACTGTGAATTGCAAGTCACAGTCCACACTCGGTACACCCGCGTTTCAATGACAATCATTACTTCCCAATTTGTCGATGCAATTACTACACAGTCTTGCAATAACCCTTATATACTTATGTTATGACGTATTTCTGTTGCCGCTATAACAACAAATACTAAAAAACAGAATAAAATAAATATTAAAGGGGATCTCATACAAGAGACATGATGAACATAAATGATATAACATCGCAAATAGTCACCTCTTCGCATGTCTTCGTTATAAACAGCAGCATGTACAAAAAATCTTCGGTAACAAAAAAATCTGTTTCAAGAAATACAATAGGACCAGTGTATCCCTTCAAATGTTTGATATCCCCGAAAACTTTATTTGCAGTCCACCACCAATGATGCTTTAGCTCCGCTTTAGCCGGCTGTCTATATTTCCCATGAATATCAGGGTTCAGAGCACCGCTACAATTAGCTGCTAAAGCCTGTTCCATATCCATATTCGTTGGGCAATCGTTCTGACTAAAGCCTGGAAAAGCGTTCGGATACGCTTGGATCGGGAACGGGTAGTATATTTGCATAACTTTGCAAAAGCCTAGTCTTCGCACAAACATATTCATTTCTTCGTCTACATATGATTGAGAAATAATGAGTAAAGCATTATCAATGCCTCGGACTTTGGAAAGAGATGCAAGTAATAATCTAAACAGCATTGTGAGCTTTTGAGCTTGAATAACTAGAACAACGGTTTCCTGAGTAACGGGGCCAAAAATATCTTCGTTGTAAATGGTTTCCTTGCTGTTGTAAACTTCTATTATTGCTTTTATGATATCAGGATATAGTTCCTTTGCATCCTCATGATGAAAGGTGAGTATGTTCCACATATGTTCATCAATATCCTCATCGTCACTACTTGAGTTCCGGTGGTTATTCCCGAACACGTGGAATCTTGCCAACCAGATGGTGATAATTGTTAAAGCAAACAATGCACTTAGCCCAAGTTTGAATCTGCTTAGAAATCTTGTAAGTCTCATAGTAACAAAACATATTTTTAATAGGATTTTGAGAGTTTTAAGACGTGAGATGAATTACCAAGGTTATGTTTTATGACATCAAACATATATGACTGTGTACGGCAATCTATGGTTGTTTGTTTTTTTAGGTGCCAAACGAGACCCTATTATAATTTAAGGCTGCACTATCTGTCCATCTGTTTGTTCGTCTGTCGTTATAAATCTGACAGAGTGGTCAAATAAAACATCGAAAAACATATTTTTTTGTGTACCTCACCTACACGTACAGTGGGGATAATTTTTTTTCACGTCTATGAAAATAGTTCATTATATGTTTTTGTGATGGGTCTTCATAATAATATAACCAAGATTTTAGTAACTCATTCATAAACATTTGTAGCATGAAGTATTCAAAAGGACATGCGTAATATTCCAACGAATTCACGTTAAAATAATACTGTTTGGTTATCAGCGTGTGATTTAATTAAAATGTATAGTTTTAAAAATTTTCCCTTTACGCAAGGGGAAATATTTGAAAACTATACATTTTACTTAAATCATAAGAAATATAGTCTTTAACGGAGCCCTTGGTGGGCGAGTCTGACTCGCACTTGCCCGGTTTATTTTTTCTTAGTGGTTTTAATCAGTTGCAAACTGGATTTCATATTTTATTCTTGGTCTTTCTTTTTTCGGCTTTGCCATTTTGAGTATAGGTGGTAGAGCTGGTGTCAGGCTCGACTGTGGAGGTACCACCATCTTACTCGGAAACACAATATGGACTTCAAAAAAGCTTTCGATCGCGTCGATCACGTCATCATCATGCGGAAGCTGCAGCACATTCTCAAGTGGATGAATTTATATAGATTGCCCTTTTGCCCGCGGCTCCGCCCGCGTCGTAGAGATGTTCGTGGAAATAAGGAAAACAAAAGAATATGATTTTTTTAACGGCTATATGCAACAGTCACCATATTTTACCAAAGTGCTAATAAATACCAATCAAATAAGCCCAAACTCGAAGGGTCTGCTGTTGTCCGTTGAGGAGATCCCGTACCCATCTTCCAGTCCCATCATCAGACCTTGGTCTCCATGTTTTACCAGAGTGCTATTAAATACCAATCAAATAAGCCCAAACTCGAAGGGTCTGCTGTTGAACGTTGAGGAGATCCAGTACCCATCTTCCAGTCCCATCATCAAACCTTGGTCTCCATGTTTTACCAAGGTGCTAATAAATACTAATCAAATAAGCCCAAACTCGAAGGGTCTGCTGTTGTCCGTTGAGGGGATCCCGTACCCCCCTTCCAATCCCATCATCAGATTCTGGTCACCATGTTTTACCAAAGTGCCAAGAAGTGTGTCAGGATCGTTGTAGATGGAAATCTGAAGTCAGATTAAACTGATACAGTTTTCTCACATGGGAAAAAATCCATACTAAACCTGGCTGTAATCACTTTTTCAAGCTAAATATTAGCAAGAGGTGTGTCCGGGTCGTTGAAGATGTAAATCTGTAGTCAGATTAAACTGATATAATTTTCCCGTAGGGGAAAAAATCAGTACTTATGCCATAGTATTTAATGTAATAGTATCTATGCTTAAGCCTGGCTGTAGTCACTTTTTCAAGCTTAATATTAGCAAGAGGTGTGTCAGGATCGTTGTAGATGGAAATCTTTAGTCAGTTTATACTGATACAGTTTCTTCGTATGGAAAAACAACCGGTTTTTTTACGTATAACTAACCATTTGGTCAAGGCACGCCGATAAAGCAGCTAAGCAGCATTTTTTCTCCCAACCTGGTTCACAAATATTGAATTTTCAAACTGTAAACTTACTTTTATTAAAATAAAATATATCCTTTGTTACTCAGCAATAGTGTAGCTTTTTACAAAAGAATTCATTTTCAGAACCGGTTCAGTAATTCCAAAGTTTACCTCAAACATACAAACAAACAAATCTTTCCTCTTTATATAATAAGTGTAGAGTAGATAGATGTAGATGTAGATAGATGTAGATGTAGAAGATGTAGATAGAAGTGTCGATGTAGATGTAGATTAGAAATCGCAGTCAAGCATTGGTAGTGAGTGGCCACAAGTCTAACTTCATCAAAATTACTTCTGGGGTACCACAGGATGCCATTCTCGGTCCTCTATTGTATGTTGCTTATCGATATGACATCTTAATGCTTTCATTATGCAACATTTTTCTTTTATGCTGACGCCACTAAAGTGTGTAAAAAGATAGAAGGTGTCTTGGATTGTCTGCAACACCAAGAGGACGACGAACGTTTAGCCGGGTACTATTATAAGAATAGAATAAGCAGAAACATTTCAAAGCGCATGTCAATCACCTTTACATGTAGACGAAAACCGTCTATATTTGTTTATTCAATTAGAAACATTGAAATTAATAAAATGCAGCTGGTGCGTGATCTCGGTGTTCTAATTGTCTCTAGTTTAACTTTTGCTCATCATGCCAATATATCTAATTGACAAAGCTTTCAAGAGCCTAGCTCAAGTAACATTCGAGCTGAAAAAAAATCTTTAAGACAACACTATTCGCCCGAACTTCTATACTAGCGCAGTTCGCTGATCATATCCTTATTTATAGGTACTTGCTTTTTAATTTTTCTTTTTCAACATATCCCATACAATATCCATGACGTGAAACTAAGACTTTTATCAAAATCAAATACATACAAAAGTTACAAGCGTATATAAGTCCTGGATTTTACACATATTTTGATGAATGTTTATGTACCGTAATGTCCTAGAAGCGATACAACAAATCAAATAATTTTAATTTCACAGCATATTATATTTTATACTATTCAAAAATATTTTCGTTTCATTTCGATTTTTGGGATATTTCTCCTGAAATCATAGGAACCACCAAAAACATTCTCGAGTTTTTTCAAAACATGAATGTTGTCTCGCGTTAGCTTGCCTCTCACAGCGTGTTCGGTTAGTTCCGTACGAGCTCGGGAAATGAAATACAGTCCAATAGTACAAACCAATAACAGTCAGTCAGTGCTCTATAATCCGAAGTTGAATGTAGAATGAAATAGTAAGTATAACGACCACGTACGCAACTGACTTCAAGCCGCCGACTACAGGCCTCTTATAACAGTTCATTAACACCTAAAGCCTTAAAAAAAGATGAACAAGAGAGTAAAAAGTTCTTAGAGCTGTATTGTAGCATAATTGTAGAGTTTTATTCAGTACAGCTGGGTTACGGCTGTATAACTGGCGAAATTTAAGCTCTAGCTAGGCATTGGAAAACACTAATAATAGGTACAGCGTCTAGTGTAAAAATATACTTTAAGCAGGTTAAGAGTAGAAGAGCTTGGTAATTACTGAATAATGCTTTTGATTTATACCTATACTTTTGTTTAGCCTAATTCTGTACAAGAGCATTGAAAACTGCTATCGTCTGAGTAATTGTGTAAACCTACTTTGTTGTGAAGCCTTTATATTAGGGTTGATAAAAGCTGATCAATGATTAAGTACTAAGCGGTGCTCTATACCGGGTGTAAAAGCAAAGGCAAGAATCCTTTAAGGGTGTGTTAGTATGATGGCTAAAGATATTATTTTAAATACTGGGATCCCTAAATAAAGTACCAGTACCTCATAATAAGACGATTTTCTTTACTCAAAATACACTAATCGCGTGGACACCTTCACGGTCGCTGGCCACTCGGATGAGGGGTGCGGGCTGCGGGGTGCAATTAGGTGTGTGGGGAGGCCGGTGAGCTGCGTAGCCATAGCTTAGAAAAATGATGGAATTTTTTGTGAAAATTCAAGGTATATTTTTTTTTCTCGTAATGACATCAGAATCTTGTTTACTTTCATACCCTAAAGGGATTCTTGACTTTGCATTTACAACCTGTTTAATAGTGTAATTCAATGCGATCATCCAGCTTATAGATTATTTTAATGCCTAAAGTGAAATTCTACGCTGTTTTTCAATGATCTTTGCATAAATTTCTGCAAAATAAAGATTAGATGTATTATTGTGTTCGCTGCGTATTAGTTTAATGGTTTTAGTGAGGGTCCAATTATGGATTAGAAAATGCATATTCACAATGTGAAACAGAAACTTCAAACGGAAAAAAGTAGACACCAAACGTCAGTATTGTCATCTTCCTAGAAGGATTCCATAGAAAAAAAAAAACTGGATCATAATAATACAGTCATCACCAATTAATTGTATTGAGCATAACAGGGCATTGTATTATATTAGTGTGTAAAAAATACAAGTTATAAATGAATACTTTAAATTTATATTAAAATAAATTTGTATTTGCATCATCAGTGTACAATCGTTTAAAGTCCTTAAAACTATAATAACACAATCAGTCACAAGATTTTGTGTTTACTTATTTCCAATCACAGTACTGTATTCATTTAATAGTTTTTGTACTAAAATTTACACTTAATCAGTGACAATATTTTATTTACAAAGTACTGTATAGTTTTGGTCTAAATCTAATGAAAAAATTACGCGCAATCGATCACTCTGACGTTGTCGGTCACACGCAGATCTTTTAAACGGCGCGTAGGAAACATCATACTGCTGCTGTAGACAATAATAAATAAAAACATGAGTACATATATGTCCAACAGAATGTGTTTATTTAACCCCTAATCGCTGTACTGTAAACTAAACTTATACTCTTACTTAGCAATATACTAATAAAATTGGAATAAACAGAAAATATTGTTCTAGGGTGATAAATATTCCTTTGTTCAGCAAATGGTTGTATAATAGAGTACTAGAAGAGCAAGAGCTGTTTTGAATGGGGACGCCATTAAAAATAGCCTATAAACTTAATTTCATAATGCACAAGATATTACTTACTACTACTGCTTGTAAATTACTTGAAAAAAATTACAAATACTACTAACTGAACACAATCAATCAATCAATCAATCATCAGTCATCAGTCAATATTAGTATCAATACTTATAATAAAACAGTAGAAACCGCTGTGTCTGTACATTGAAAAAAGTATTAAAAATAAAAAGGGGGTGACTAAAGAAGAGTTATAGAACACAAATCAACGATTTTTAGAATTCTTTTCTGTCTGTTTGTTTGTTCACGCACATCTCTAAAACTACTGAACGGATTTTCATGTAGTTTTCACAGCTGTACAGAGCTTAATTTGGAATAGAATAATAACTTTATTTCATCAAAATCGGATCTCGGAAAAAAAGTTTGAAATTTACTTTTCTACTGGCAGTAATTAGAAGTTATTTAGCAAATAATAATTCCCGAACGTTTGTAAAATTTGGTTAGAATGCAGTTTCGGCTTATTTGATTGGTATTTATTAGCACTTTGGTAAAACATAGTGACCAGTGACTGTTGCATATAGCCGTTCAAAAAAACATATTCTTTTGTTTTCCTTATTTCCACGAAAATTTATTCGACGCGGGTAGAGCCGCGGGCAAAAGCTAGAAATTAAATAAATTACTTTACTGTTAGTAGACAAGTATTTTGAACTTCGTCTAAGGTTGAATAAAACGACTGGTAGTACATGCATTTTTTCAATAAGTATCTATTGTTTTAAGAGTGTGCTAGTTTTTTGCCCAATATTAACATAAACATTCAAGGAAAACTAGCAATCGCAAGCAAAATTACAACAGAAAAAAGAAATATCGGTACCACACTCTAATAAATTATTTCACTTCACAGTTGAATTTATTATAGCTAATGATCTAGTGTTTGTTTAATCAAATATATAAATTAATAGTAGAATAATACTACTAGGATAAAAATATTCTTATATTTAGACTTTTACCAGCCTGTGACTGTGACTATGTTTTAGAATGAAAAACCGGCCAACTGCGTGTCGGCCACGCGCGGTGTAGGGTTCCGTAACTGCCCAGTACATTTTATAAGTTGGTCTACTAATACAGATCGCGCCATACTTCTAGTCCGCTCGGAAGTTTGTCTCCCGAAGAACGGCCCATATATTGTCGTGTTTGGAGGGGGCTAAAAGTTTGGCGTGACCTGTACTCTTAAACCTGTAAAGCCTCTTTTCAGGCCGCGCCAATCCAAAAGAGAAGAAGTGAATGTGAATAGAATAGAAAAAGGAATGCTTCGGTGGTTTAGGCATACTATAATATATATTTCGCGACAGGCGGGATTGCGGGCCGTTTCATACTGACATGTATGTACTCGCCCGCACTCCCGTCGTGTTGCGTACTGTCATCGATGAAATAAACGTACTGTAGATAGATTTGGGCATCTAGAGAGGATGAATAAAAGTAGAGTGACAATAGTAGATTGTTATCCAAGGGAGGTAAGCGATCACTTACACCCGTGTGTAATACTCTACTTTTCATCACTAATGCGAGTAAATTAAAAAAAACTTACAAAATTATAACATGATGATTAACTGCACCTGTACCTACTTGTTTGTTTCACAGTAATTATATTTATCCTAACCGGTTTCGGTTTTACACTATTATCTCGGGTCTATTGAATAACTATAACACTTTTTTGCAGGATATAAAAATTAATTCGACGTGCAATCAATGAAATTTTCATTGAAATTTTGAGTAACGACTCAATTATGAAATTATGTTAGCAACAACGTTTTCAAAAAGATCAAAATCAAATCAAAGCCGTTTTATCTGGCTTCCTATTTTTTCAAAAAGATAGTTTTACTGCCGCCATTTTAATTTCATGTGACTTTCTTTTTTTTGTGCAATCGCGTATTACTGGCCAGTGTCATTGTTTTAAAAATAAAACTAATTTAGTTGCTGTTTTAAGTCATAAACGACTTTTTAAGATTTTATTTAGCATATTTTTTTACATACATACGCAAGTCACATTTTTCCATAATAATATATAAATAAAATACAGAATAACAAAATAAAAATGAAATGGGCAGAACAGATATTTTCCATTGTCATTTGGCGAGACGAGTGATTGACTCCATAGTTAGTGACTGTAAGGGGCACTCGTTTGATTTTCAAATTTACTTACCTCCCTAGGTAGGTAAATCGAATTTACCTCCCGCATTTCGAGTTATATATGACTTACTTTCAGAGCATTAGTGATGAAAAAGTATTTTATGGTGCGCAAGTGGACGGTAAAGCTTGACCGGAGCCTTATAGAAGGGCGCATGCCACAGAGTAAAAAAGCATGCCAACTAAATTGGCGACATACTCAAAGGTCAAAGTCGAAAGTACCCGACATAGAACAGCTTGTATGACTAGATTTATGGATTTGGAAAAAGCGAAAGAGTTGTTAGGATTGTGGCAGATGGTATAATTGTAGTCTCTGCCTTTCCCTCTGAAAAACAGGCGTGAATATGTGGATATGTCATAAATCTATTACCGAAATAATATCTTAGTATATTACGAGAAATATTATACCTATTGAAATGAATGAAGTCACCTTTTTTAGCACATTATATGACAGTTAATTCAGTGTAAGAAGATTTTGTCGTAGCTTGCATAGTTATTTCAAAATTTTTGCTCGTAATTGTAAATTTTGCTTAGCGTAAAGTTTTTCGTAATGCTTCTAGCTATAACCCAGAGAAGATTGGTCCTATTAAAAAATCCATAAAAGATTTGGCCATGTATATTATGTAGCAAATTTGATTTTTTTTTTTCTTTGGAAAGTCGTCTGTCTTTGGTTTATGTTTGTACCTTTAAACTTATACATAAACCAAATCACCAAATACAATCCAATCTAAAATTATTACCCAAACAAAAAGAAAGAAAAACATATCGTCACGACATGAATCCCCGAGGGGGTGTCAGAGGTGTTACGGGTGTGAACTGTGAATTGCAAGTCACAGTCCACACTCGGTACACCCGCGTTTCAATGACAATCATTACTTCCCAATTTGTCGATGCAATTACTACACAGTCTTGCAATAACCCTTATATACTTATGTTATGACGTATTTCTGTTGCCGCTATAACAACAAATACTAAAAAACAGAATAAAATAAATATTAAAGGGGATCTCATACAAGAGACATGATTTTTTTGGCGTTTTTATAGATAATGGTACGGAACCCTTCGTCCGACTCACATAACAACAGCTCATTGATTTTGACTATCGTGTTTATTCGATCTCCGCCCATTTTATGAACATCCCTTATAGCCTTATGTTGACCAGGATCACAAAGATGTTCCTAAAAAAACCGAATCCAAATCCGTTAACTGGTTCTCGAGTTAAAACAGTCAGACAGACAGACAAAAATTCTAAAAATTGTGGGTTTGTCCTTAGTATAATAGTAATAACCCATTTCATTTAAAATTTCACGAAAATACCCAGTGTATAGACAAGATTTTTTTACTACTACTTTATTATTAGGTATACTAGCCTTTGCCCGCGGTTCCGCCCGCGTTTATTCAATCTTTGCCCCGTTTTCGGCTCGGGCGTTATTTTATGGACAGCCCTATAGTCTAAGCGTTGACTACGGTAACTTTAATGATAATTTAAAAAAAAACGCAACCAAATCTGTTCAGTGGTTCTCGAGTGAAAACAGAACAGACAGACAGTCAACAGACAAAAATTCTAAAAATTATGGGTTTGACCTTAGTATAATAGTAATAACCCATTTAATTTAAAATTTCGCGAAAATATTCAAGATACAGAGTTACAGACACGACCATTAGATGGATATATTATAGATCTATATGTATATACCGGGTGTAAATAGAGTGCGACCTTTAAATAAAACCACATATTCTATTAAACATCAAACTGAACAACTGTTTGAAAAAAAAAGCGAAAATCTTTAGAGAAAAAGATATTCAGCTGTAACTCAAAGACTTGTAGGAGGAAGGTCTATTTCAGAACGCTGCACCGTAACAGCTGTTTCACGTATGACGCTCACTCGGAACTCGCCCGCATCGTTCACGCATTTTTGTTTGGAACTCAAATATTTCCCAAACTAAGGGTGTCCGCGGGTATAATTCTTGGGAAAAGTGGTTCAGTAGGGTCGGTAGAATATGTGGTTTCATTTAATGGTAGCAGTCTATTTACACCCGGTATACTTAATAATAATAAAGTAGTAAAAAATAATTATTCATGGGATAGTATACAAGTACTGAATTAATATAACATCAATATTTGTAAGTAAATTTTAATACAATTAATTATTATGTTTATTCAGTCACTACGAACTTGTCTTTCAACGATTAAATTTTTTTACATATAGCAACTTTATTCGCATAAAATGTTTTATTTAAAATTTATCGACATACCTAATACTACAGCTGCAAATACTTTTTAAATAATAATAAGTTACTTTTTACTTTTAATTAAATTTTCCTGGTCTCGACTAATTACGGCAAAGTAGGTATTTATTATTATTTCGAACAACAACAACTTTCAAAGTCTCCCGCGTTTTGTTGGTTAGGTTGTCGGTACTCTGATCGTACCCAGACATACCAACTGAGCAATATCTAGTAACCTAAATTACACGTTTTTACGGCATGTATAACATTGAAAATTAATAAATAATCTTGATTACATTTTTGTTTATTTTATTTTTTTAATATAATGTAATTAGGGTATGAAAATACTAAATTAAAGTGTAAAAAAATTGTTCAACTGCGCCGCATCCGGTCGACATATTTCGACACCAGACGGCGCCACTTGTCCGACGTCACTCGTGTATCTGTAGCTCCTTCTGTTTTGAAACCCAAGCTTTAGCGATTTATTTCCCTGCAAAGTATTAAAAAAGTGTTTTGAGGGCGTAAATCTACAGATAGTTTACGATGGAAAAAAGAGTCGTCTTGGAACTACGAGGGAGAAACCCGTCACAGGTAAATCATTGTTTTTCCAATATGTTGGAATGTTTTGTCGATACGTATTTCTTCGTCTGCTCGGGTTCAAAAACTAAGTTTATTACAACACGAATCTTGTCTACTTAGATACATGAAGCAGCCCTATCATTACGAATAACATATCAATTATCATAATGAAGATGTGGCGTTGTTATTTCATAAAAATTAGCCATTACCGATTGTTACGTTTCATGGGCACACTAAAGAAAGTGCTAACTTTTATCGGTCAAAGGCTGATAATTATACTTTTATTCACATGTTTTTGGATTAAAGCTAAAATTAATTCGTGTTTGAGATTTTAAGAGCAATTGTAACATAAATAATGGCATATTGAGGTTAAGTGTTGAAACTTATGGATGTAACACAATTTAACCTTTTTTTACATTATTATCAAGTCTGATAATGAAAACTTAACCTGATTAAAGCAACAGTATTGCTTGATTTCTCTAAAACTGCGTATATTTTCACCAAAAACCTGTTAGGAGCTCATTGATTTTAACTATTTTCAATGACAATATCAGTCACGATCCGTATTTTGATATCTTACTGGTGAAATTGCTATTTTAAGCTATTTAGTCTTGACAAAAACTTTCAGTATGGATTATATGGCCTTACCTATACGTATCTAGAGATAGTGTCGAAAGAAAATTATGTGACCTACAGAATTAAAACTTCCATCCACCCAATTTCGCGCCCTTTCACCCAGCTACAAAAAAAATGTACATTGAATGCGAAGCGGGCCCTTCATTAATCAATAATTATCAAATATGTAAGCCTACTTTGTAGGAGCCGATAGTTCTTTACTTTTATTGATAAAATATGTGTTTATTGAGAGACAAATACAAATTGACGCACGCCTTACCACACAGCGGCCATTTTTATTGCGTCTCGATGATTCGTGTCATCCGCCATTGCAAATAAAAATAATCTCATTTTTACGCTCGATAATATCACGAGAACTTTTGTAACTATATAAAAATGTTACAACAAACTTGTCCGCTTTATATAGCAAAGGATTTTTTCCCGAAATAACCACTAATTTTCAGTATATTACGAACTACGCAAGTGCTTTGACACCTCACATCACTTGACGTTTTGGTTGGCTTGACTTCAATGGCTTTCTGTGTCGACTAACATCAAGCCAGTAACATTACTTGTTATTTCACCTTTGCACTGTTTCTGGTAGCATAAATGCCTTTGAGGTCATAAAAATCATTTGTGAATTAACAAATACTGACATGAACTTTCTCCAGCACACTTACTTTCAATACCTACCTACAAATATGTACCTACCATAACAACTGTACCTTGATTACTTGCATTAGAATGTTGATGTCGCAGTTCTACATCTACACACCAAAACCTACACGTTGAAACAATGAATGAAAAAAACGAAACATGCTATTTTCAATATACCGCAGACCACCTTCACATAAGCATGCCTGGACATATTAAACCTACCTATAATAGCACTGGAACAACTTAACCATCCTTGTACCGTGTTAGTTTATTCTACTGCCTACAGTAGATGGCGCTGTTAATACTATTCATATCATACATATTTAGATAAATGAGCTATGTATTATTTTTTTACTAAAACTTGTTTAGAAAATAAAAAACAATAGTACTTAATTCAATCTTTCCATTTTCAGGTGAAAGAATTGAATCTGGACAACTGTCGGAGCACCAATATAGTCGGCCTCACAGATGAGTACACAAACCTAGAAGTACTCAGCCTGAACAATGTTGGCCTCACGACGCTCAAAGGATTCCCTGCACTCCCCAAACTGAGGAAACTGGAACTCTCCGACAACAGAATATCTAATGGACTCAACTTCCTCAATGGATGCAAGAAACTATCGCACTTGAACCTTTCAGGGAACAAAATCAAAGATCTGGAAACACTGAAACCACTTGAGGAGTTTGCAAACCTCAGAAACCTTGATCTGTTCAACAATGATGTTACAAATATGGATGATTATAGGGTTAAGGTCTTCGCATTACATCCCTCACTAAAGTATCTAGATGGGTATGTTGATAACAATTCTGTATGATTTACTTAAAATTATTGCTCTATTCATGTTTTAGTTTGTTCTGAAAACTGTTTTGCACAGAAACACATACTGGATGGATTTTAATTAGCTGAAAACTAGTGATAGTACTCTTCTATACAAACAACTTTTACTCGGGAGCCAACCATAAAATCGCAAAAAATCTAACTGTTTAAACTCCATAGTAGAAGTTGTTCATATAGGAGTCGAGTTCTATCTCTAGTTTTCGGCTTTTGAGTGCCAAAAAAATCCTGCCAGTTTAATATTGTTAAAGAACCATGCTCTTGTACACTCTCCGCTCAGGTCTAGTCCTGACCAACTGCGTTATTTTCAGATATGGCTCACTTTTCCTTCAGATGGTATACATAATATCTTCTTGGTATTCTTCTGTTCAAGTTACTTTTTTTCTGAATTCCAGCTTTGACAAAGAAGATCGAGAGGCTGAGGACAGCAGCGCTGAAGATGAGGATGAGATGAATGGAAACAATGACAGTGAGGAGGAAGATGGTTAGAAAAAAAATAGTTTACTATTAACTTGTTTCCATAAATCTTTCTCGCATATCCACAAAACTTTGTCCTAAAACTTGACTGACTGATGCATAAAAGACATCTTACTGTAGAATTGATTATTTCATAACTTGAATTTGGAGCTTAAATAATAAAATGTAGATGTGTTCAAAGAATTGTGGCAACAAATTAAAAGAATAGATGGAAAATTTAGTACCTAATAGGATCTTGTAACACTATGCATGCTGGGTTACAGATCTGGACATAGACTTGAGTCATCTGGTGGTAGATGATAAAGAAACCGACAGTATCTCAGGCAATAGGACATCTCTGCCAATGATTATGTACTCGGTTTATGGCCTTCTCTTCACAATGAGTTGCTTATTACGAAGTAAGCATAAAATGCTTTCAAATTTATGTCTACGTCCTCAATGCTTCCAAAAAAAAACTATTTTGGGAAAACATACTCATTGAGAGAAAAGGACTTAAGTTCAAATATTTCGCTACCTTGCTTAAGACGATATTTGTATTGTTTTTTATTTTTTTATTCATTTTAGCTTCAGATGGAGAGGATGAGGAAGACGATGACGTCTCTCTAAGTGCAGTTTATAATGAGAATTTAGGTGAGCCAATATTCAACTGAATAAATAATGGTACAAATCCGGTTCAGATGCTATTAGGATAGGACCAAGGTCCTACCTGATGCCTGTGTGCGTTAGCAACGTTGGCGAAGTATGTGTGTGAGTGAGATGCACATAGTGAGCCAACGCACACAGGCATCAGGTGTGACGAGGTCCTATCCTAATAGCATCTGAAATGGATAGTACATTACATACGCGTACTTATATAGATTATTGTTGTCCTAGCATATGGAAGCAGCTTTTTAAATTAATGCTTCATTTATCACTAAATCCTGTAGCTTCTACATTAAGTATTATTGGACTATCTTGAGAACATTAGTTTTGATTAGCAGTTTATTCATATAAATTCGTAGCAGGGGTGATGAGCGGTCAGTCAGCCCAGCTAGGATAGCTCCTTGAAGTCTAGAGTCTTAACAGCTTCAGCATGCTGACACAAAAACTACAAGTAAAAGGAAGGTGTAACGCGTCGCGATCCCTGCTAGTCTTCTTTTGTCTTTGGTAGCAGAGCAGTAGAGTAACACATGCTCACTGTCTCGTCCTCTAGAAGGCACCTTCTGCATAAAGGGCTATCGGTGCCACCTATGGTGAAAAGTGCTTATTTAGGTAGCATTCCAAATCACTTTTCAAGATTAAAATATTGCTTGCTGTCAGACAAAAGTAGCTGGATGCTGGTTCCAAAACATCTACTTTTAGGTTTTGGAACCAGCATTGAGCTACTTTTCTCCGACAGCGAGCAATATTTTAATCTTGAAAAAGTGATTTGGAACGCTACCTTAGATAACAGTGTCCAGTTATGATACGTACCATACCACTACTTGATAGCGGTATTATAGTCTCGATAATCGGCTGTCGTTTCGTTCTGTCCACTTTTTATTGTATTTTCTCAGCTCTCCCCAGATCGCTTCCGCCGAGAGTCGATACAGGGCATTAACCTGTGTCGATACCATCACGTAGGATGCTAGTTCAGCAAGTCTGCTTGTTCGTTACCTTCATTCCCGTTGTGGGGTTTAGTCCAATATAGTTTATCTTGATTTCTTTGGTGGCGCGAGCTCCACACTTTTGCTAGTACCTTTTATATAATATTAAAAGAAATAATACCTTAATGAGTTAAATATCAAGTACTAGTTTGGTAAGTAGTCCCGCCGTTTAACGACAAATTAGCGGGACACCTGTTAGTATTATTATACTACTGTCTTCATTATGATTAAATTTAGTCATAAGTTCATCTCATTTTATTTGGTACTGTTTTATGCCTTTAATCTATCCGTCTATCACAGGGGTTTACAGCTTCAACAGTAATAGGTAGCCAGTTGAAATCTTTAGAGAATACTTGTTAACATGAAAAAAATTAACGAAACATTGGTATTTTTAACGTTATTTGTTTCAGCTCTATCTTAACTTTTTAGCAGAGAAAACAGTCTTAAGTATGTAAAAAAAACACTTGCATTATAATACAAAATATCAAAATAAACAAAAATACAAAAAAATAACTTTTCTTTTTTAATTATTATTTTCTTTATTTTTAGTTTATTTTTTTATTATTGATCTTTATTCTTTTTTTTATTTATCTGACTTTTCCAACAACTTTGAAATAAAAATGACAATTTACAAATTTTTTTTTTCATTTCGTGAAGTGGGCGAAAATATAGTGTCCAATATATGGCCAGAGCCTTATAAAGGGTTAAAGACGATGATACATAGAAGTTAAAAATGTGGTCAAATTTTTTAACATACACTAAAGTGGTGCGATTATTATGTACCGAGTAACGTAGTTGTATTGTGTGGTAGTGCGGAACCCCTTTATGTGCGAGTCCGACTCGCACTTGTCCAAATTATTTACATATTTGATGCACAATAAGAAGAAATGATTTTGTATTATAAAGTAATAAATAATAAAATTAATAAATTATAATTACAGAGGAGGAGAGCTCTGCCAGCTCCCTGTACGAGGGTAGCGATGTAGAGGAGGAGGAGGAAGAAGATGAGGACGCGGAGGGGGAGAACGATGGGGAACAGAATAACAAGACCAGAGGTTAGTTGTCTATACAAGCTAGGTATTATAATTACAGAGGAGGTGAGCCCGGCCAGTTCCCTGGTACGAGGGTAGCGATGTGGAGGAGGAGGAGGAATAAGATGAGGACGCGGAGGGGGAGAACGATGGGGAACAGAATAACAAGACCAGAGGTTAGTTGTCTATACAAGCTAGGTATTATAATTACAGAGGAGGTGAGCCCGGCCAGCTCCCTGTACGAGGGTAGCGATGTGGAGGAGGAGGAGGAATAAGATGAGGACGCGGAGGGGGTGAACGATGGGGAACAGAATAAATACGTACAGAAGGCCCAAGTTATTTAAAGTTCAGTTATTCTTATTTATTTTCGTAAGCGTGCGCGAGCGAAGTAAGTGAGTAGTACTTTACGGGTATCCAGAGTCGTGCGTCTGTCTGGCATCACTGGAAAGTTCGTCTATTTTATTTTAAATTTCTATTTTTGTAGGTAATTAATTTTTGTAATCATTTGATTGGCAATAATAAAACTTGTTTAACCATACATTAGTTTATAATTCGGTAGTACTAAGGCCAAAACCACATTTTTTTTTATTTTTGTCTGTATGTATGTAACGACGAAATAATAGCTACCAGTGGGTAGCCTGTCGTGCTGGCATCCGAACACAAGTACAAAACAGGCCATTTCTTTGAAGTCGCAGACGCAGCTCCGGCAACTGTCGCTTTTTCCAAGCGTAAAAATGAGATACCAAACTACAATATGCCAAGTTATTATTACGACTCACTCAACGCAATAGATACCTTATGCTTCCGGTTCATTTGATCGTAAAATATCCACTTGCTTTAGGTAACTATGTTACTCGTTGGAAAGAAAAAAATTGGCAATAAAAATAAAGTTGTCCCATCAAGTAACAGTATGAGTAGTTGGGACTTCAAATTCAAATATTTTATTTTGTAAAATAGATACATAAAGTGTACGTTTTACAAATCAAATCTAATCTTTATAAACACATATGATGAAACAAATATAATACGGTAAATATATAAAAAATCCATATTTAAGTTCGGCTAATAAAATTATACATCTGCATAAAATAATAGTAGATTATGCACTAACGCTGAGTTGTTCGAAACTAATTTTAAAATTTAAGTAGAGATTAAACTAATTTAATCACGAGAATCATGATTTTCTGTTGCACGAAACCTCCAATTAAATATTTAAGCAACCTTTCTTAATTTAAATAAAAACCTGTCAAACTCATGATTATCTTCGAAGTTACGTTGTTCGAACGAAATTTCATCTCCGTTAGTGCCTAATTTGACACTTCATTAAATTAAAATTTAAGTGGGAACTATCCGGTACTTATCCCGCTAAATGGGAAGATGGCTGCCATGTCACAGCTGTTTTTGATCAAAGTTTAACATTTGTACCGATAGCGCGCTGTTTCGTGATTATTCCAGAAGATTTGCGAATTTTTCCAAAAAATCTTACCAAAAACGAGTGATTGCAGACGATTGTATTAAATCGTGAGTATTGAAGTTTGGTATAACCGGTGTAAGTATTTATTAAGTGGACACGCAGTCGAAATACGAAAATTTAGAAGATCTGTGAATGGACCATTATATTTGTTCTTGGCACCAACTGGAGAGCATACCAAGGCCTTATTAGGTCTTCGACCAGTATCCCGAGGGTCTCCAGTTAAGTACCTGCATACTTGATGAACTACATATACCTACCCAACCTAAAAATGGGGACTAATATTCTGTGCAAATCTTCCCATTAGTTGCATACTTATGTTTACTATGATTGCAGAACATGTCGGATACATCACTGTCCTCGTTATCTTCAGATGAAGAGCAAACACCAAGAAGATACCATGAAAGAGAAGATCTTTTCAACAAATATGGTGAACATGAATTCATGGAACGGTTCCGGTTCTCAAAAGCTGCTGTCCGGGAGATTTTAACAAGAGTAGAACATAACCTTTCTCCTGCAACTGAAAGGTCAAAATCAATTGACGCAATGACCCAGCTTTTAGTAACGCTGAGGTTTTATGCAACAGGAACCTTTCAGATGCTGTTGGGTGACACAATCAAAGCAAATAAATCTACTGTTTGTAGAATAATCCAAAGAGTATCTTTGGAATTGTGTAAGCTGGCCGAAAGATTTATAAAAATGCCTTCCGAAGAAGAAAATCGAAATGTTGTTGAAGATTTTTATGAACTGGCAGGATTTCCAAGATGTGCAGGTTGTTTTTCTTTCTAGTAGAATGACTACAATCATGTTGCCAATGTTATTTTACCCAATATTTTAATATACGACTAGATGTAGTATTTTTTTCATGGTATCTTTTTCATTCTAGGGGCAGTTGATTGCACCCATATCAAAATCATAAGCCGGGGTGGAGACTTAGCTGAAGTATTTCGCTGTCGAAAAGACTTCTTCTCAATAAATGTCCAAGTGGTGTGCGATGCCAAATTAAAAATAAGGGATATTATTGCTCGGTGGCCTGGAACTGTGCATGATAGCACAATTTTTAATAATTCGCCCCTATGTGCAGTGCTGGAAGCTGGTCACTATGGTGAAAACTTTTTATTGGGAGATAGTGGGTATTTTTGTAAAAAATATTTGCTCACCCCATTTGTCCGTCCAGCGACACCAAGTGAGGAAAATTATAACAGAGCCCATGTCACAACTAGAAATACAGTTGAAAGGTGTTTTGGTGTTTGGAAAAGGCGTTTTCCTTGCCTACAAAAAGGTAGGTTATGCTGCATAAAATGTAGCTTCCCTTTATAAAAGGTAATTTAGTTATCTTACTCATACATGTTTTCAGGTATAACATTGCGAAAAACAAGTACCATTTTAAGGGTGATAGTGGCAACAGCAGTACTGCATAACCTTGCAATAGAGCTAAGGGATGAACAGCCACCCCAAGAGTTAAATGTGGACTTTGATATGGATGAAGCTACAATCGAAGAACTGCATGAGGCATTCCGGCATGGCGAGGATACATCTGTGAGGACCACTTTAGTGAACACTGTGTTTTCTATATAAGTTATTTAATCACCATCACAAGTGTGGTATGTACCTAAACTTATACAATCATAGTATAATAATATCAGTCAGCAAAACTCAACATGTTAGGCAGTATATTTTTGTAATAATTTGTTATTTTTTAGGCTTGCAGACAGGATTACAGCTCAGCGCCTTGATTTGTTTTTGATCTTTCAGTTGAAAGATTTTGTTGCATCTTTAATAAATAACTCTCCGGGAGCAACCTTGAGAACCAGAAATTGTAAGAAAAAAATTATATAAATTTTACGTATAGCCCACATAATAAAATGTTTGTTTACGATGGTAGAAATAGGTTTGATTCTGTCAAATGAAAATTATGTTTACAGAGAAATTAAATTTATTTTTGTTTTTCTAAAATTGCTATTTCTAGCTTGAGTTTTTTGGTTATTAGCAGGTGTTCTTTCTGGCGAAGCCTTATGTCTTGGTATAGTCGCCTCCTCTCCAAAATTGAATTTTCATATTTCTTTTTAAAGTAAGCATTTTTGTAAAAGTTTGTTTTTTTCATGCTTGCAGATACCATTCCTGTCCGGCATTGAGTTTCTGGAAAAAAAATGGCTCAAATAACAACACAATACATATATACTGATTAGTGATTACATATTTTGTATTTTATAAAACAAGCCACCTTTTATGTTTCTTTTTTGGGTTCTGTATTTTGTGTTTTTCTTAATAGGACCTGTAAAATAATAAAAATAGTTTAATAATTAAATTGTAAATAACTATGTATTTTTTTATTCAACAACAAAATAAAAGCTACCTTTTGGTTTTTCACATTTCGTTGAATCTTCAATAATTTCCACAACAACCATGTTTTCCTCTATATCTGACAATGACTCTATTGTTGCCTCTGTAGCCGTCTCTCTAACAGGTTGCTTCTGTGTCAAGATATCTGAAAAATAATACAATTATTATGACTTTGAATCTGAACTTCACACTGAATCTTGAATATAACAGTAGGAACTCACCCTTAAAATATGAAGCTGCACTATCATATGGGTTGGAAAGGGGCTGCACCTGATCTTTAATTAGTTCTAAGACCTTTAGGTCTTTGTCTTTGATTCCAGGAGTGAAGCAGCCTCCACCAGTTTTTTTGCGTTCAATCTGGAATTCATTAATTTCATTGAAATATGAATATACAAAAGAGTTTCTCATCTATTATGACAGAGTTATAAATTGTAATTATACAACACTAAACATAAAATAAGTAAACCCACTTTATCTGATTTGTCCAGGAACTTCAAGGCCTCCAAATCCGGTGTATCTTCATCCTAATGAAAATAACACAGTGTTAGAATTGAACAATTGCTCTAATATAAATTTACTGAATAAATTTACTTTAACCTACTTCGTCATATTTGTATAAGGACTCCTGAACATCTGCTCTTTTCGTCTTTTCTTCCTCCAACATATGCAGGTAGTCGGCTTTCTAGGAAATATAGGTAATAACAAGTTACTATAGAAATAAACAATTTTCTCTTTCATATTTAAAATCTTTGGTGAATACTTTGAAGAATGTCCAATACAAATGTTTTTAAAAGTCAATAGGTTGGTAACATAATTACATTGGATGTGGCCAGAGCTTTTCTTGCATTTTGCTTCATATTTTCATACAAATGCTTAAGTTGCTCTGCTGTTCTAATGCCACTGGTAGATGAGGCATTATAGCTCTTGGCTAATTGCGTCCAAGCATCTGCCTTTTGTTGGAAAATATTCGTCCCTGTGCTCTTCGATTCTAGTATGTGGTTGTGACTAAAAAGAAGAAATTTTATTATAATAATTTTGAGATTCAACATTGCTCAGAAATCGGGGACCGTATGCTTACCGTTTAGCCAAAAACTTCAAGTTTTCCTTCTCCGCCTCTGTGTAATTCGCCCCTCTTTTCCGTGCAGCCTTCTCTTTTTTTGGACTTGACGCCATGGTGCACTCAAACCTTTTGTATAATAATATATTCCAATATTGCTTCGATTGATAAGCAAAAGTAAGAAAGATACACGAACAATGCTATGTTTGTTTATGTTTTTGACAGTTAGAAATTTTATAGGGAGCACGTATGTTCTATATCAGTGGCAAATTTACGAACTATTGCTAAATTAGCTTCTAATGTCAAGGACATAAAAGTCATTTACATTCAGTGGCGCCACATCAAAATTAGAATTAATGCGGGTTATAAAAATATCGTTCACGTCAATCATTCAAGTTCAAAGATTTTTAGGCCGGTCTATTCTGTGTACAGATTAATTTTATTTTTATATCGGGGAACACTTAATTGTCATTTAAAGGTAAGTAAAAACATTTCGAACAACAGCTTTAAATTTAATCATGAGATTACTTAATCTTGAGATAAGTTCCCAGTTAGCTAACGGAAAATTAGCGGGGTTTTCGTGCAACTCAGTGTAAGGGAATTAAACAGTGTCTTATGTCGCGGGCGGCATATTGAACCCTGAGCGTAACGAGGGACTCTAGGGTTAACTCCCGAGCGTAGCGAGGGAGTTGTATAGAATCCTGGGTAGGGTTGCAAAGTTACGTAATTTTACCAAGAACGCTCGTAAAATACGGGAATTTTACGGTCATATTTATATAATTCTTACCGTCGAGTTACGACATTTTAAATTTTGATTTCTTTGAAATCCCGCGCGCATTTGGTTGCAAAATAATCACGCGACGTTGCCGATTAGTGTAAGTAGTCATCGTAGTCGATTTTGCGCCGTTGCCGTTCCGCTCTCGCGGCTCTCGGCGTTCCGCTGTCGCGACGGCCAGTCATGCCATTTTAGCCACTTCGTGGCTAGATCTAGCGGATTTTCATCGGTTTTAGCCAAAAGATAATAAATTTTAGACACCAAAACGAATCTAATTACTTCTAGCTACCTACTTTTGGTATTTTTTTAAGAAATAATTATTTTACAGAAATTTGTTGTTATAGCCTTTTACTGAGTACTTTCACGCCGCAGTTGTAATCTATAATCTATTTTTTGATTTGACCCGTACAAACATGACATAACTAAAATGCAAGTTAAATAAAAGATTTTAAAAACCACTAAACCTATACATTATAATCATATCATACTACATACCCTCATGACGCCACATTATGTGGTACGTTACGAGTTGGTATCATACAGTTTTTACGGAATTTTACCGTAACTTACGTAAAATAACGTTTTTTACTGAAACTGACCGTATTTTACCGTACCGGCGTAATTTTACGGCTTTGCATCGCTAGTCGTGGGTGAAGCGAGGGGTTCAAGCTGCCCAAGAAGAAGACAGGCTTTATTCCAGAGGAGCATACCCTACTTTTCACACCTTCTGCGAGGCAATAAAAAGCCAGGGCTCCATAAATTAAGTATTTTCGTCATATGCTTTTTCGTACAATGTGTTTTGATTTTTCCGGTAGTAGATTATTAATAATCTCTAAAGCGTCTGTTTTGATAAACTTTGGAGTAAAATCACTATCGCTCGACATTTTTTTATCAACGTGAATATTGCAATAAAATTCACTGACAATCACAGCACCAAACACCGTCTTTTGTTTCACATTCTTTCTAAACGCCCCTTTTTCTTTTTTTTATTCTGCTTATGGTGGCCAGTTCGATTTTCGAACAAACCTCTTTACAATGCCAAGAAGCATTTTTTACTTAGTTTTCCACGAGTTTCCACACGAATTTGACGTTCCAAATTCAAATCACTTTATTCCCTAGAGATTTCATACAACTTTAAATACCTTAAGATATAATGCTTTACTTTACGTTGAGGTTTGCATGATATGTAATTGGACATTGTCGAGCAGGTGGTGTTAAAAGAAATTTAGGAATAAGAATATTATACATAATAATATAATATATACATAATGAAATGAATAAACAAATTGTTAAAACACTAAATACACCTTAATTAAAATAATGGCTAACCAATTTTTCTCCCAACGAGTAACACTGTGACAGTTAGGATTGTGATTCGTTGGGAACAAACGCTATGTGCGGCGCTATATATAGCATATACAGGCTGATTGGTAATTAGATGCAATCCTTTGAAGGGGTTGTAGAAGACAACAATTGCAGTCGATTCGACTATATAATGCCTTATGCAAAAGTGAACTATTTCTGAGATATTTTGAATTTAAGCTTTTTTCTAAGGTAAAGTTTAAAAAAATATATTAAAAAAACCAGCCATTATTTCAGTTTTTTTTTTATTTGTTTCGCTTTGATAACATCCCAGCCAATAAACAATAACCCTAAAATGCTTAGTGCTAAGTAGGCTTTACAGGTTTACGAGTACAGGTTGTGCCAAAACTACGGAACTCTATATTGCGCGTGGCCCGACACGCACTTGGCCGGTTTTTTCGTGTAAATCTTTTGCGATTTTCAAGAGTTTTCAATTGTTTTGGAGCACAGTGTCAAGGTTTACGTCAATAATGTGCATTTTAGGGTTATTGTTTTATTGGCTGGAATGTTATCAAGCCGAAACAAATTTTAAAAAATCTAAAATATTGGCTGGTTTTTTAAAAGTTTTCTTTAGAAAAAAAGCTTAAATTCAAAATATCTCAGAAATGGTTCACTTTTGCATAAGGCATTATATAGGCGAATTGACTGCAATTGATCTCTTCTACAAACCATTCAAAGGATTGCATCTCATTACCAATCACCCTGTATATATCGGCAGCGTTATCGTTCCATCCCTTGATACGTTTCTTTTCATCAGATTGCTTATGGTTCCTCTGTATATTTCAGACGGTGAGGACGGCGCAGGTGACGAAGAGAGCACTCGAGGTAAAAAGCGGAAACACGACGACGAAGACGAGAACTGAGTGTTGCCTTAGTGGAGTTATCTTACTTACCTGTAAGTGTACAGCGCTCCGATGCATCGGACAATAAACCAATCACAACACCATACAGTATCAAGTCGGACACTCGATTTCATTTCGTGAACTAAGTTCTAGTTTTACGCGTCGATTGTGAATATTAATGTTTTCTATCACTAATGTTGATGTCTTGTGTGGAACCTGTAGTTTGTTGTCCGAAAAGTTAATGTTTCAATTAAATTGTATATGTAATAATACTTTTTTTTTATTCTAATTAATGACATACTTAATTTCAATTATTGTGTTGAAAGTGCTGATGTTAGTATTACCGATGCAGCTCTCATTAAACTAAACAAAATGCAGTTTGGCGAGTTGTAAAATAATTTGATTACATAATTTATCCTTCAATTAATTTATTACTACCATATTCCGCCTGTTCTGTCTATTATAAATTGATAAAGACTAGGGTGTTCTTCTGTTTCTTCATTTCGTTTAGCCGTAAATTAGTATGAAATCGTGTAATTCAAAGTACAAGGCAAATAAATTTAAGAAATTCGGAGTTCTAACTATATTTTATCAACTCGTAACATTCCCTTTGAATACTTTTGGCGTAAATAGTAAATGGATCTCCCTCTTGATTTGTTAGTGAAATAAATTAAAATTCGTAGTTCATAAAGTAGATTTTTTTACAGAATAAGGTAATCTCAGTAATGATAGCTCGACAGGTCTCAATTTGTCGAAGGATCGTTCATTTTTCATAACGAAGCCGAGCATAGCGTAGGCGTATCAAACAGTAAAGTTAAACAATATTCCAACAATTAGATACAATTTTAACAATCATCATTTTTAGTTCACAAAGAGATATTTTTCTACTATCTTTTTTAAATCTAAAATAAATGAAAGCACATGGTAGTTGAGTATCAATGAAATGTTTGGTTGTAGCAGCATGGTTAAAGTGCCACAGTTTGTTGAAGAGAGTTTTAGTTAATAACTTTATTGTAATATGTAAGTCATTAAGTTTAAGTAATTTACAACTTGGCCTGTTGATATATATATAATCCTATTAAGATTTTTTATTTCCGGGATTGTAAAATAAAAACTAAACTTAAATATTTGCCTTTTATTTCAGATCCTTACAAAAATACGCTTTTAACAGCAGCGAAAGAGAAATTAAAAGCTTAAATCTAAAAAATTGTTCAGTCCAAAACAATAAAAACATCATTTAAAAATATTTGGTAATAAATACTAGATCTTATCAACTATTCTGTTGGTCTAAGAACTGCTGTAAGAGAGTGTTATCAATAGGAATCACAAGGTTCTCACTTCCATCGTACGTTCTCTTCATCTTGACAAGTTTGTGGTCAAGGAACTCTGTCAGTTGAGCTCTGAGGGCGATGTCAGAACTTACTAGGAACTGCTCACGGGACTTTGAGTATAGATCGCGGAATGGTAGACCTGAGAAAGAAATATTATTAAAATTCAGGAACTCTAAATGGGTGTCAAACTTTAGTTCTACTATTCCCTGTATTATGTTCTCAGGGAAAACAAATTTCGAACATATGAATTGGGATTTGAAACAACCTCCAGCCAGAGGACAACTTTCAAAAAAAACATTCTAAGCCCCATGAAAAAAAAGTTGTCCGCTAGCTGGAGGTTGGCTTAACTTATTTTGGTTGCATTTTAGTTAGGCTAGCTTAATGTGTGTGGTTATACCGAATCGACACCAATGTATAATGATATTGAAGGTTCCCGTCGCATTGGACGTTAGTGACAAGTATACACTCCGCAATGAGGACAGCTGCAACGCGCCACTTGCGTGTGACATTACAGTTCTCGATGTACAAAACCCCAACAATTACCTAGATAATGAGCCTGCTTGTGATGTTCTAGCTGGTACTGTGTAATGATATTGAAGATTCCCTTCGCATTGGACGTCAGTGATAAGTATACACTCCGCAATGAGGACAGCTGCAACGCGCCACTTGCGTGTGACATTACAGTTCTCGATGTACAAAACCCCAACAATTACCTATATAATGAGCCTGCTTGTGATGTTCTAGCTGGTACTGTATAATGATATTGAAGATTCCCTTCGCATTGGACGTCAGTGATAAGTATACACTCCGCAATGAGGACAGCTGCAACGCGCCACTTGCGTGTGACATTACAGTTCTCGATGTACAAAACCCCAACAATTACCTAGATAATGAGCCTGCTTGTGATGTTCTAGCTGGTACTGTATAATGATATTGAAGATTCCCTTCGCATTGGACGTCAGTGATAAGTATACACTCCGCAATGAGGACAGCTGCAACGCGCCAGTTGTGTGGGACATTAGACAGTTCTCGAAGGACGTCTCTTCCACGTAAGGTACGAACGTTGTGACGTCCCACCAGGTGAAGTTGAATTTGCTAAGCTTTGTGTGGTCCCATACTGGAATCAGAACATTGATTAATGGCATTAGTTATCAATACACCTATTATAAACTGAAATCAAACAGGTAGTTCTTTTATATACATACACAGTGGAGCATTAATATGATCAATAGTTGCAAGCGTATGTACATTTCTGATCTGCGATATGCTGGCCAACATGGACTGGGATTTCGCATTCCTCAGCATTGACCCATCGATATTGTGAATTATGAGAAACAACTCTATTCCATTCTCAGTTAATTGACTATCAATCATATTCACCACATCACTAATGTTCGATGGCACATGAGTGTACTCTAAAAGGTCTACCACAATTGATTCTAGGATACTCTTCATTGTAAGGCTTGGGAAGAAACCGTTGATCACAATGCAGGGGTAGTCCTGCAACATTTGTTGTTGAAAGCTGTGCAATATTGACCTCTTTGACCCAACGCCATAGAGCACAATATTGAAGTTTTCGCTCAAGACATACAGCCATCTGTTGAAGAGCTGTTCGTAACAGTCATTCAGATCTTTAATTCTGTCGTTGTGTTCTTTGGAAACTTTTATTTCTCCCTGCTGTTCTAAGTTGTCATTCAAATTGAAATTCTTTAGTCTTTCCAAAGTGTGATCTGATGTTACTATCTAAAACAGAAACAGAAAGTTCTTGGTGGACCTAAAATAATCAAAATAAGTAACTAAGTATAGACAGTTTGCCGTAGGTACATAAATCTTTATAAACAATGCACCCGTATGGAATCTTCCTGAAGCAAGAGTACAAGATATGATTGAATAAATTACATTCATATTATTATATATTTCGGACCCTACTGGGCCCGGCATCAGTTGATATAATATTATATATATTATTATATCAACTGATGCCGGGCCCAGTAGGGTCCGAAATATATCTTGAAATTATATTTTTTTATTCTTTTGTGTATACTTTA
The DNA here is from genome assembly GCA_910592155.1 of Ypsolopha scabrella. Taxonomy (NCBI): domain Eukaryota; kingdom Metazoa; phylum Arthropoda; class Insecta; order Lepidoptera; family Ypsolophidae; genus Ypsolopha; species Ypsolopha scabrella. The sequence continues at coordinate 10,280,164 of OU342969.1, forward strand.
ATATAATAAAAAACAAGCTGGTAAAGTTTATATACATTTATTTTATTCATATTATTAGTCATTTATTTAATTTCAAGAATGCCAAACTTTGGCATTTCAAAACTCAATCGTTTTCGACGGACCCAACCTGCTAAAAAAGGAACAACATCTTTTTTTTTAATCGTGATAACTATACTCCCTGTTCTCACCTTTTTACTTGAATTCATCATAAAATAGTTATCAGGAGTGACAACATATTCAGAGTCCTTTGCCTTCGTTCGGTTGTCTTTACTTCTTGTAAATGGAACTTTGGCTTGTGGCTTCCTCTGTGTTTGTTCCACCGCCTCTTCTTCAGACCCACTTGGGGATTGTGAGGATTCGCTCTGCTGGCAAAAAAAGTGCCGATAAACGCAAGAAATGACCAGACAAGGCGTGGGGATTAGAGTATTAACGGAAATTTGATACAAGTATAGCGTGCGGCACTTTTGCTTAGTATTTTAACCTTCTACCTCATTACTTTAAACAGGTAGACTAAGATGTATTTTTTCCTCATGACCTAATTTCCTGCTGCTTGTATATTTTTATCCTGTATTTGATAAAGTTAAACACCTTGTTTAGTATAATAATTTTAGATGAGTTAAAAATACTGTAATAGCATTAAGCGATATGATAAAAAATACATGATCTTACTAAGTTTCTTGCCCTTCTTCTTAGCAAGACTAATCGAATGGGCGGATTTAGGCAAGTATATCTATTTATAGTTTATTTGTTTAATTTATTCATTGCATTACGTAGGTTATCTTGTACAATATTTTATTTTTTTAGGTTAATTATATTTGGTTAGGCATCATATTTATTTATGGTCTACTTAGTTTATTTATCAACTTATTTATTCATTGCATTATGTATATATAATGTTCTTATTCATATATTTCTTAATTTTATGCAGATGTATAATTTTACCAGCCCTACTCAAATATAGTTTTTTTTTTACTTCCCGTATTATATTTGTTTCATCACATAATATTGTTTTATAAAGATTAGTATAAATAAAACGTCTACTTTTTGTACCTACTATCTTTTTACAAAATAAACAATTTGTATTTGAAACTTGCTGATTTGAAAGGCCAATATCAAATCAAATCAAATCAAAATATTTATTATGCAAAATAGATACATAAAGTATACACCTGCATAAAATAGAGGAATCTAGGAATAAAAATATTATATATACATAATGCAATGAACAAATAAGTTGATAAATAAATACGGGAAATACATACAAAAAATATGTAGGTTGGGCTACTAAAATGTAATAAAGTCATAAAACATATGAATAAAAATGTTATATATACATAATGCAATGAACTATGTGTTGAAAAATGAACTAAATAAACCATAAATAAAAATAATGCCTGTTTCGTCCACTGCTGGCGATCCTCCTGGAAGAAATGCCCATACTTGCACCAGTGACGCCGCTGCCAGTCACCAGTCTGTTTTATATAAGGCCCGGCAATTGGGGATAGATATACCGCCATCCATCGGTCCCAGGCAATGGTGGGCCTCTTAGTTTTGCCTGAGAGCTATGCTCTTACCCACCCTCGAATAACTTCAGAGGGGTTAGCGAGTAAGATGGTGGTACCTCTGCCACCTGTCACTTAAATGTACAAAGCAAAATAGATACATAAAGTATACACCTGCATAAAATAGAGGAATCTAGGAATAAAAATATTATATATACATAATGCAATGAACAAATAAGTAAATAATTAAATACGGGAAATACATACAAAAAATATGTAGGTTGGGCTACTAAAATGTAATAAAGTCATAAAACATATGAATAAAAATGTTATATAAAGTCGTTTGCAATAGAATCCAACAATCATGTAAACAAACCAAATTGTCACGATTACTCCGTAATCACATACATTTGACGATCAATTATGAACATAGTCTGATTTCAACGAACGCACCATTGTTTTCACATTATCTTCAACACGATTTAACTTGTATTTATAAGTTAAATTTGTTAAAACATTTGCAACGTAAAAATTTCGAAGTATTTGACAAGCTGTCATCTTAGTTTTTTACTCATCGAACTCTATAAGTCATTGAAAAGTTAGTGCTGTTCGTAATCTGAAGTTATCTTTTATTTTTAATTTAATAAATTATTTTAATTTAATATTTAATTTTTTTATTTGAATACAATAAAAATTTTTTTTCAAGAGCTTAATATAATTAACCAAAACGGATTGTATCCTAAGCCATAAAAATAATGGTTAGTTTTTAAAAATTGACAGGTGGCCATTTTGTTAGAATTGTCATTCACAGTCATTCACTGTTCTGTGGGTTCGCTGTGCATTAGTGTTTTCTGTTTCCGTTTTCTGTTTCCGATTTCTACGACTTTGCATTCTCATTTTGGACTTTTGTTTTGCTTTACGATTTGGCTGGACATATTTTTCTTGGAACGACGACCTTTGCACGGCATCGCGGACTTTGATATAGCATACGATTGGTATTTTTTCTCAAGGAGTAATCAGGAGGTAAGAATGATTTAGATCTATTATTTTTAATTAAAATTAAATTAGAACACTATGACATCACTATGGGCATAAACAATACGCTGTCAATGTCAGTCCGCCATATTTGTTTACATGATTGTTGGATTCTATTGCAAACGACGTTATACATAATGCAATGAACTATGTGTTGAAAAATGAACTAAATAAACCATAAATAAAAATAATGCCTGTTTCGTCCACTGCTGGCGATCCTCCTGGAAGAAATGCCCATACTTGCACCAGTGACGCCGCTGCCAGTCACCAGTCTGTTTTATATAAGGCCCGGCAATTGGGGATACATATACCGCCATCCATTGGTCCCAGGCAATGGTGGGCCTCTTAGTTTTGCCTGAGAGCTATCCTCTTACCCTCCCTCGAATAACTTCAGAGGGGTTAGCGAGTAAGATGGTGGTACCTCTGCCACCTGTCACTTAAATGTACAAAGCAAAATAGATACATAAAGTATACACCTGCATAAAATAGAGGAATCTAGGAATAAAAATATTATATATACATAATGCAATGAACAAATAAGTTGATAAATAAATACGGGAAATACATACAAAAAATATGTAGGTTGGGCTACTAAAATGTAATAAAGTTATAAAACATATGAATAAAAATGTTATATATACATAATGCAATGAACTATGTGTTGAAAAATGAACTAAATAAACCATATATAAAAATAATGCCTGTTTCGTCCACTGCTGGCGATCCTCCTGGAAGAAATGCCCATACTTGCACCAGTGACGCCGCTGCCAGTCACCAGTCTGTTTTATATAAGGCCCGGCAATTGGGGATAGATATACCGCCATCCATCGGTCCCAGGCAATGGTGGGCCTCTTAGTTTTGCCTGAGAGCTATCCTCTTACCCTCCCTCGAATAACTTCAGAGGGGTTAGCGAGTAAGATGGTGGTACCTCTGCCACCTGTCACTTAAATGTACAACGTCAATTAAATGTACCTCGATAAATTATTACAATGGTTTACCTCATTATCTTCAGCTTCAGGTACAAAGTCACTGCTGCTTGCTGAGAAATCACTGTCTGCACTGTCGCTGTCTACCTCTTTGATGATTCCTGGAAATAGGGAATTGTTAAACTATGTTATTGCTATTATACAAGGTGACATTTATTCGTGCAGCCAAATTCATACTGGAGGCTTGGTAAGTTATCAGTATCAGATACCAATTTTTTTTTTTTGCAATTATACATTTTTTTTTTGTTGTATTAATTCAGGCTTGGGGGGTAATCCCTGGAACTACTGAACCGATTCTAAGAATTCTTTCACTAATAGGTACCTACACTGTCGCTGAGTGACATAGGCTATAGTTAGTACCCTGGGGTCATTACATTTGCGCGGGGTACCCTGGCACTACGAAATCGATTTTGAAATTCCTTCCACTATTGTAATGGTTAGACTCTTCACCTGGACATGGGTTTGAGTTTGTTTCAAGCAGTTCCCTAGGGACACAACCATTAATTAAATTCAAGCAAGTAATCTTGGAACTACAGAACCTATTTTAAAAATTCTTTCACCGTAATGGTTAGGCTCTTCAATTAGACATAGCATAGGCCATAGTTTTTTCCCAGTTGACGGGCAATTCCCCATTATTAACTATGGAACCAGTTTAAAAATAATTTCACTGCTGTAATGGTTAAATCTTCACTTGGACAAAAGCTATAGTTTGTTCCCTGGGTAAGGGCAGTTCCATAAAGACATAGCTATTATTGAATTAAATTCATGCAGGTAATAATCTGAAACTACTGAACCGTTTTTGAAAATTCTCTTACTGGTGTAATGGTTAGTCTCTTTATAGTTTTTTCTTGAGGACAGGCAGTTCCCTAGTAATAACTAAGAAACGGATTTTGAAAACTATTTTATTGTTTTAATCGTTAGATCTTCACTTGGACAAAGGCTATAGTTAGTTCCCTGGGTACAGGCAGGTCCATAGGGAGAGTCATTAATAACTTAAGAACCTATATTTAAATTCTGTCATTGTTGTAATGGTAAGACTCTTCACTTAGACATAGGCTATAGTTAGTTCCCTGGGGATAGGTAGTTCTCTAGGGACGTAGACATAATTTCATACATATATACATTTATTTTCATGAAAACCAAAAGTCAAAGTCAAATACCTACATACTATAAAGTTATTGGTTCGAAAATTTTTAACTATACCTGCACCAGCTCTACCACCCGCTTTTGATATTTGTGATAAAAAAGTGTAAATATAATATTCCTTTCAAATAATAATATTGCAGCAATATAAAGATAACATTTTCAGCTAATTTGTTCTACAAGTTATGAGTAATGTACTCCCTCTACAGTATGTGTTTTTTCTTCTTCACAAAATACGTAACTTTTTAGACTGTCTCACACAACCAGTACTAGCTTCTTATTTGTTGTAGCTTAAAACCGACCATTAAATGAAACCAAATATTCTACCGAGCCTACTGAACCACTTTTCCCAAGAGTCATACCCGCGGAGACCCTTAGTTTAGGAAATAATTGAGTTCCAAACAAAAACACATGAACCCTGACGCACCGACATACGGGCGAGTTTAGAGAGAGCGTCATCCGTGAAGCGACGTCCGTGAAATGGACGACGCTCTCTCGAAACTCGCCCGTATGTCGGTGCATTAGAGTTCAAGTATTTTTGTTTGGAACTCAATTATTTCCCAAACTAAGGGTGTCCGCGGGTATGACTCTTGGGAAAATGGTTCAGTAGGGTCGGTAGAATATGTGGTTTCATTTAATGGTCGCACTCTATTTACACCCGGTATATACTCACTCTTTTTCATGATGTTCTTCACTTCCTTTGGGGTGGCTTCACATATTTTTCCAAACGGACTTGCAACAGAGCCTTTGTGAATACTCTTATTTGGAGTCTTAAAGGGAGAGTCTACCTTTGGGGAACATATTGCAGAGTTCACTATATTCTGCAAGTCATGTTTTGTGTGGCGAGACTTGAATTTGAACATGTCCTGTCCCTCCACATCATCATTGCTAAACAGAGCTGCAAAATATTGATTAAACTCCTTTTACATTTTTTAATCAATACATGTCATGCAAGGTATGGTTTTCTGAGTATTTTCTATATGGCCTTTTTCATGGGTCACCATTGTCAGGTACATGATTGACATTTGAGTCGTGCAGTACCAAAGTGCATCTTGTCCAGTTTAATAAAAAATAAAAGCAAAAATGCAGACTTCCAAATACAAGATTTTAAGTCTTATGCAGTTCGAACTCTTAAACATCCTGGATCGTGGCACTTTCAGTTTAAACAAACAAAGTGATTTATTTTGAAAAGAAACAGAAATGGAGGCAATATTTAATTCGGAGGTGAACCTAATTTCATAGCAAATACTGGAGTAAGGTGGAAAAATTGCAAGATGTTAAGACTTTACTCAGCAAACATTACGGAGAAGAATGAGAGCAAATTCATGAATTTTCGTACTACAATGACTTTTATTAATGATTCGAATGAAATTGAAAATATTGATGAAAGTGGAGACAAACCAATGGATGATGTTGATTTAAGAATTTAATTTTATTAGTTCATAACTGCATTTTTATTTCCGTAAAGCATGTTGTCCATCGTCTTATTTCCAAATCTCTTGTTGTCCATGATTTATTTCCAGAACCCCTCTTGTCCAATGTTTTGATGTAAATTTAATCTAATTATGATTAATGGTATACATATTATAATTAAAAATAGATCCTTCAAACACAAGTCAAATGAAAAGACCAAGTCTTACACTCCTAACGGTTTTCGAAAACACAGGAACAGTTTTTTATCAATAACTCCTTTTGAGCTCAAATGGACAAGATGCACTTTGGAAATGCGCGACCCTCTTGAATGTCCAGTACAGACACCTGGGTGTACAGAATCCAGGGATTGCATGCCAAATTTAATGTAGATTCTTAGGATATATAACATATTGGGTAATAATTATAGCAACCGGACCGAATCCGTCCATTTTTAACCTCAAGTCGCTCGGAATTTCGTTTTGTACAATGTATGGCGACATTTCAGGGTCATGTAATTCGCTAGTAGGCGGGACATTAAAGGGCCTAGTCAACTCTATCATCCACATACGAGGGGTGGCTGATATAAAATCTCCTTTGTTAAAGAAAGTTTAAAAAATGTTACTGGCCACTATATTCTCGTATTCTTTGTTTATTCCTTTTTTAAAAATTATGACACTTATTTGTTTCTACGAGTTCAATTTTTTTTTGGCGCGTCTTCGTTTTTATCAAGTTGCAATAAAATTAAAAATGGATAAAATTGAGTATCGCGCTGTGATTAAATTCCTCGGTAAAGAAGGGAATACGCCGACGCAGATCCGAGAGCGCATGTTTAAGGTGTTCGGAGATTCATGTCCTTCCGAATTTGTAATAAAGTTTTGGTCAAAGCAGTTTAAACAAGGCCGTGTGAGCTTAGAAGACGATCCCCGTAGTGGAAGGCCCATTTCTGCAGTTACCGCAGATAATGTGGAAAAAGTGAAGAAACTGATCCTTGCCGATCGGCGAATTAAGCAGTGGGAAATAGCTAGAGATGTTGGCATTAGCAAGGAACGAGTTCATGAAATAATTCATGAACATTTGGGAATGTCCAAGGTGAGCGCACGTTGGGTGCCTAAAATGTTGACCCCGTTTGATAAGCAAAGGCGTGTGGAATGTTGTCAGTCATTTTTAGACTTGGTAAAGGATAAAGAGGAAGAAACTATCTTGCGAATAGTGACCTGTGATGAAACTTGGATTCGTCAGTGGGATCCCGAAAGCAAACAAGAATCGATGCAATGGAAATTTAAAGGGGAAAAACCACCAAGGAAGTTTGAGGTCCGGCTGTCAGCGGGCAAACTAATGGCAACCATTTTTTGGGATGTTGAGGGGATTCTTATGATAGATTACCTGCCAAAAAACACCACGATGAATGCTGAATACTATGCGAACTTACTTGTCCAGCTACGCAAAAAAATAAAAGAAGATAGGAGGGGCAAACTTAGCAAAGGCGTTTTGATTTTGCATGATAATGCACCCGCGCACACGGCCTTTAAGGCGCGGTCATCTCTGACAAAAAACGGCTTTACAGAGATCAACCACCCACTCTATAGTCCAGACCTGGCTCCCTCTGACTACTTCTTATTTAAAAATTTAAAGAAAAATTTGAGAGGGCGCAGATTTTCAACAGACGAAGAGATGAAGGACGCTGTGAATGACTATTTTGACGAACAAAATAATAATAATTATTTTAATGGTATGCTGTCACTTATTGACAAATGTCGTAAGTGCATTTCAGTTGCAGGGGACTATATTGAAAAATAAAAAATAAATTATTAATCCATGTATTTTCTTTCATAGTCAGGTAGATTACTTTTCAGCCACCCCTCGTACACAACATCAACATTATGAAGTGTGTGATTACTTAACTAATAATTTCAAAGAAAGTGATATGATAAATTGAGTGCGTTACGCCAGCGGCATGTTGGCGCTTTTCAGGATTTCAGCTTGACAGATAATTAGAGCGTCGTCTCGTGTAATTGTGCCCGAAATAAAAAATTTGTGCTTCCAGCCGATCCAAAGATATTCACGAAAAACAGATTCCGCTGGAGTAACATTACCCCAGCGGCATGTTTTTTCCTGTAGTCGTAGCGAAATAAAAACTAGTTACTTAGGTACCTAGATATAATTAGTGCCCAATTGTGCCCAACAAAAAAAATTAGGTCGTCCAGAGGTTTTAGAGTTATTCAAGATGCCGCTGGGGTAAAGTTTAGCCAATTGCCATGCAACGACGATTTTTTTTACCAAGGTGCGTCTTAATTAGTTCCTAATTGGTGCAAACTTATTTTTTCATCAACCCTTGCGCTTCAATGAGAATACCTAGAGACTTACCAACTATGGTGGTTTGTACCTTTTATCAACTCAAAGCACCTTGTGAAATTAGATGTTCCTATTTCAACTCCTTACAGAGTTATTCCATTTTTATTAAAATCTGGCTACTCTGTAATGTAACGCTTCAATACGTAAGTTATTATTAAGTGACGGTATATTTGGTAGGTGGTAGAGCTAATGCCGGGCTCGACTGTTGAGGTACCACCATCTTACTCGGAAATCCTCCCGAAGTTATTTGGGGGAGAGTAAGAGGACAGCTCTCAGGCAATAAAACCAGGCGGCCCACCATTGCCTGGGACCGATAGATGGCGGTATATCCATCCCCAATCGCCGGGCCTTATATAAACCAGACTGGTGACGGGCAGCGGCGTCACTGGTGGAAGGGTTTCGGCACCGCGCTCACCAACCCGCCTGCCCAGCGTGTGTGAGTATGGGAAATTCTTCCAGGAGGACCGCCAAGAGTGGCGAAATCCTGGAAAGGCCTATTTCCAGCAGTGGACGAAACAGGCTGATGGATGGATGGATGGATGGATATTTGATTCTACTAATAATTAGTACATTTATCACATTATTTAATTTAAAAATTTCAGCTGAAAAAACCTCCTAACTAAGGAAAAAAACCGGTTAAGTGCGAGTCAGACTCGCATACCTAGGGTTCCGTAATTCGACAGTTTTGGGAACAGTCAGGAAAAAAGTATTTTGCCCATAACTGTTCATGTTAACTTAAAAAAGAATTGATTGTACCACAAAAGATAGACACAAATATTTTTATACCGTACTCGAAATAAAACTCGAGGATGAAAAATTACATTTTGTCATTTTAAGATCGTGAATTTCTCAACCGTTATATTTTTCCTGTAATCTTTCAATCAATCAATCAATAAGCCCTTTATTCTGAACTAAGAGTTGTGATTTTTGAGTTTATTTCTGTATTTATAGAATATCTCTTAGTTCAGTGTGCCTCTTGGCAAAGGCCTCCTCTAACATCTTCCATTGTTTCCTGTCTCGAGCAACTCTTCTCCAGTTAGGACCGGCTGTCAGTTTTAACTCGTCTTCCCATCTTTTTTGCTGCCTTCCTTTGCTCCGTTTGCCATCTCTAGGGTACCAATCTGTGACAATTTTGTTCCATTTATCTTGGGTACATCTTATCATGTGACCTGTCCATCTCCATTTCTGTTGGTCTATTTTGGAGAGCACGTCAACAACTTTAGTTTTTTCTCTTATATGTATACTTCGTACTCTATCCTGTTTTTTGATACCTATCAGACTTCTTTCCATGGATCTTTGGCAATGTTCGAGCATTTCTCTGTGGTGTTTGGTGAGTGACCACGTTTCGCAACCATATGTGATGCAAGGAAGTATACATGTATTGAACACTTTCCGTTTTACCCCAATACTTAGATGTGTAGACTTCATAACTTCTTTCAATGACCAGTACCTTTTCCATCCATTGGCTATTCGTCTATTTATTTCCTTAGTTGTTTGGTCTTTATGAGAAATGAGCTGGCCTAGGTAAGTGTACTCGTCTACACACTCAAGTGGCTTGTTGTTGATCTTAATTTCCATGTTTACAGAGTTTGTCAGTAGTTTTGTTTTGTCTATATTCATTGTCAGTCCTATTTTTTCGCTTTCTTTGTTTAGATCTTGTATCATTTTCCGTAAAGTTTCTGGGTTTTCTTCAAATAAGACAATATCATCTGCAAACCTGAGGTGGTTAAGTTTTCTTCCATTTATGTTAAGACCAAATTGATCCCAATCAAGTTTTCGGAAAATGTTTTCAAGCACTGCAGAGAATAATTTGGGAGACAGAGGATCTCCCTGTCGGACTCCTCTTTTTATTTCAAAGGCATTGCCTAATGTTTCAAGTTGTATTTTTGCTTTGCTGTTACAGTATATGGTTTTGATTGTTTTAATGTATGTTGTGTGTATACCCTGTTTTTCTAGACTTTCCCATATAGCCTCATGGCTGATACTGTCGAAGGCTTTGGTGTAGTCAATGAAAGCCATGTATAGAGTCTTGTTATATTCATTGTATTTCTCAATAACTTGCTTCACGGTGTGTATCAGTGGCGGCTGCACCTTAAGTGCGCCCGTGCGCCGCACTACCATTTAAATTAAACTTACACAATAATGTCCTATACCTATCATTACCCATCCATCCATACTGCCATATACGGAAATTAAATATCTGATTATAGTACATATATATACATGTTTTGTTATTACGAGGTAAATAAAAATGTATAGATTTCTACTGCAAAGGAAATAAATCTTATTTTTGCTTGAACAAAATCGGCCCCGTACCCCGTGCGCTCGGGAAAGCGCACGCAGCGAGCTCATACAACTTCTATGAAACACGGTGTAAACAGCCGGGCGCGTGAGACAGAAGATGCGTAGTACAAAATGTATGGCAGTTTTAGGTTAGATTCGTGCGCCGCACGCGACCGGAAATTGCCGAAAGAATACGAAGCAAAACGAGTAGTTCACTCGCGTTGCGTTACCCCGAGGCCTTGACCTACGCACGATGCTTTTGTCGTCAGTTTGTCACTTTTTGCGCGCGCTTGCGGAGGAGTAATTGTTTATTTAATTACTATAATTATGTAAAAAAGTAAACTAAAGATTAGAAAGAGTGATAATAATGAGTGTAAATTACAATATTGACTTTATTAAAACCAACAGGACTTATGAAAACCCGGTCTATTCATAATATAAAACAGGAATGCAAAACAAACAATAAATCGTTCACGAGAACGTTCAAAAGTGAAATGTATGTTAAAAAGAAATGGTTATGTGGATGTGAGAGACTAAATGCTTTTTTTTTGCTTTCCCTGTGTTATTTTCGGCGGAGAAGCGATTTGGACGGAATATAAATAAAATTTGTTTCCTTAAATTGCGGCATTTTATTTGATCTTTTTAATAAAACCATGCAGTGCACCACCGGTTCTCTGAGGCACCAGCCGCCACTGGTGTGTATGTGATCTATTGTAGCATAATTCTTTCTGAAGCCAGCTTGTTCCATTGGTTGGTTTTCATCTAATGTGGTGCTAATTCGTTCTAAGATGATTTTGGAGAATACTTTATAAATATTTGACATCAAGCTTATTGGTCTGTAGTTTCCTATGTCATCTTTTGCGCCTTTCTTATGTATAAGAGTAATGTGGGATGTTTCCCATTGTTCTGGTATGTGTTGAGATATTAAAACTTCATTGAAAATTTTTGTGAGTATAGGGACAAGTTCGCTCAAAGTTCCTCTTAGTATCTCATTTGAGATTTTGTCTGGGCCTGGTGCTTTTTCCATCTTTTGGCTGAGTATGGCTTTCTCTACTTCACTCGGTAAGATTTCAGGTTCTTGGTTGGTTTTAGTTACTTTGGTACTTCTGTTTACATGTTCTGGGTGTTTGTAAATATGGTTTGAATAAAGGTTTTGGTAGAATTTAGTTGCTAGTGTGTTCATGTCTTTTCTGTTTGTGATAGTGTCTTGTTTGTTTTTAAGGTTTGGTATCCAATCTTTGTTGTATTCACGTATCTCTTTCAGAGCCTTTCTTGTTCCTCCTGTTGTCAATATGTGCTTTTCTAGAGTTTTTAGTCTTTTAGTTTTACGATCTTTTCTAATGCTTTCTTTGATGTTTTTGCTTAACTCTGTTATCAGTTTGGTGTTTTCTTTTTTGAGGTGGCTAGTTAATATGCGTTTTCTTTCTTCTATAAGTTGGAGTGTCGAGTCGCTTAATTGGTATTTTTGCTTTTCAGTTTTCCTGACTTTGTGGCATGCTAGCTGATTTTCTAATTTAGCGTAGGTAATTTTGACATCAATTTTGCTGTTGTCTGATAGCTCCGTAGTTATTGCCACCAAAGACTGAGCGGTGTCCTTATAATTTTCTTCATTTACATCGTTTGCGTTTGAAGGTTTTATGTGTTTTCTGGGCTTTTTGGGTGGTTCTATTTTAAGTGATGCTCTGACCATACGATGGTTAGTGTTAAAATTTAGTTTTGATTTTGATATCACTGATGTGTTTGTAAATGATCTTGGAAAGTTGCTTATAATGTAATCTATTTCGTTTTTATATTTTCCATCTGGGGAAATCCAAGTCCACTTATTTGTTTTGTTTTTCTTGAAGATACTGTTCAGGAGAGTCAGATTGTGCTCTAATAAGAAATCCACTAGTCGTTGTCCATTGACACTTCGTTTGCCATAACCAAAGTTTCCCAGTGGAGATTCATCTTTGTTCTTTTTATTTCCAACCTGGGCGTTGAAATCACCCATAAGGATAATCAGGTTGTTTGAGTATTTTCTTATTATTTGGGATAGATGTTTGTAGAAAGATTTAGTTTCCAGTTCTTCAGCTTGTTCAGTTGGTGCATAAACTTGTATTATCGTCCATGTTTTTCTATAGCTGGGTAGTTTGATGTTTAGGATTGCAATTCTGTCTGAAACTCCGATGATATCTTCTATATATCTTTTCAAGTGCCTTTTTATTAAGAAACCAACTCCTTTTTGTCCTCCAGTTTCACCTTTATTGAATAGTACATAGCCTGGATGTTCCTCAATTGTTTCCCCTGCTCTTCGCATTTCACTTATTCCTAAAATATCCCAATTTATGTTCTTTAGTGATTCTTCTAGTTCTAATAAGGCTTCAGATGTCCTTAGTGATCTTGTATTGAGTGTTGCAATATTTAATAATTTATTGTTTTCTGTTAGAGGGTGGTGGTCTATTTCTCCCGCGGAGACCAGCCGTGGTGGGAGAGTTATTTTTCGTTGTTGTATTTGTAGCTTTGTTTGTTGTATGAATCCGGTTTTGGTTGTTAGTTGTTCTTTAGTTTCTCCATGTGTTTTTGTCTGATCACATTATTTAATTTAAAAATTTCAGCTGAAAAAACCTCCTAACTAAGGAAAAAAACCGGTTAAGTGCGAGTCAGACTCGCATACCTAGGGTTCCGTAATTCGACAGTTTTGGGAACAGTCAGGAAAAAAGTATTTTGCCCATAACTGTTCATGTTAACTTAAAAAAGAATTGATTGTACCACAAAAGATAGACACAAATATTTTTATACCGTACTCGAAATAAAACTCGAGGATGAAAAATTACATTTTGTCATTTTAAGATCGTGAATTTCTCAACCGTTATATTTTTCCTGTAATCTTTATATAATCCCAAATCACCATGATTTTTTTAATTTTTTTCGATCCACCAGTTTCGGAGATTTTTGTGGTTTTTCAAAGATTTCACGAAATTGGTGCCAGTTAATAGTAAAAGTATATATTTCTATAAAAAAAAATTTTTATTTATTTTATATATTTTTTTATATTTCTCATTATTTATCAACTTTTTTTTAACCGCTATAGTTTTCCTGTAATTGGCCAGTTATGGCCTATAATCAGGAATTTTTTTCATTTTTTTCGGTCCACTAGAAATGCTATTTTTGTAGCAAATTTAAAATCTTTACCTTTAATGGTGCCAAAGTTATGAGGCTGTGACATACGGACGGACGGACAACAGAGTCACACCATAAAGGTTCCTTTTACCTTTCAGGTACTACGGAACCCTAAAAACAACAGGAAAGCAAATCAGTTGATTAACCAACCAAATACAAATGACTACATAAAAGCGGCCATACCATACATAGTGCCAACCTTCTTAAATTTGTAGTTCTATAATTCAGTTTTGATTGGTACAGGTACAAATGGTTTAACTTACTATTAATTTACTTTTATATAAATATGATATGTTATTAGCAGTGATAGGATATTCAAATGCTTTTTGCCCCAAAGTTCAATTGTGTGGAATGGACTTTTGTATAGGAAAATAAATATTTTATTTTGTAATTTGTATTAATAACTTACTTGATGAAACATTATAATTTCATCTAATTTGATACGTACTTATAGAAATCATGGTGACCAGGATCTGATGGTGGGACTGGAAGGTTGAAATGAGAACTCCTCAACAAACAACAGCAGACCTCTCGAGTTTGGACTATTTGATCGGTGTTGATGAGTATTTTTGTAAAACATGGTGACCCAGCCAGATTTTAATAAAAATGGAATAAGTAAGGAGTTGAAATAGGAACATCTAATTTCACAAGATGCTTTGAGTTGAGAAAAGGTACAAACCATCATAATTGGTTAGTTTCCAGGTATTCTCATTGAAGCACAACGGCCGATTTTAGGGTTTTTGAAAAAATGTGTTGATTATATAAAAAATAAGTTTGCACAAATTAGGAACTAATTAAGACGCAACTTGGTAAAAAAATCGTTGTTGTATGTCATGCCGTTCAAAAGATACAGCAATTGGCTAAACGTTACCCCAGCAGTATCTTGAATAACTCTAAAACCTCTGGACGCACAAATCTTTTTTTGTTGGGCACAATTGAGCACTAATTATATCTACCTAAGTAACTAGTTCTTATTTCGCTACGACTACAGGAAAAAAACATGCCGCTGGGGTAATGTTACTCCAGCGGAATCTGTTTTTCGTGAATATCTTTGGATCGGTTGGAAGCACAAATTTTTTATTTCGGGCACAATTACACGAGATGACGCTCTAATTATCTGTCAAGCTGAAATCCTGAAAAGCGCCAACATGCCACTGGCGTAAAGCACTCTGATAAATTATAAATACATACCGGACGGTTTCTGCTGATACACACCCTCATCAAAATCACTTAAATCTTCGTCATCAGAACTCACAGCTTCAGGTTTTTTGCGAGTTGAGGTATCAGCAAATTCTCCATACTTGTTTGGTTGTTTCCTACTTCTTCCACTTTTTCTTAGACCTGTATCTGAATCCTCTACGTTGTCTAAAGCAGAAGATATTTTTAAACTTTCAAGAACAACGCTGCATTGTTTTAGGAGGGCACTCTTGGCTGAAGGTGAAGGGTTACTATCCAAGTTCGGCTTTTTTCGAACAGTAGGATGACCAGACATTTTGATGTAAAACTGCTTATATCTTTACCTTGTATAAAGTTTACACTACCGCAGACACAAGCAAAAACAAAGCGAGAAATAAAGATACAAATCCCAAACATAAAATACCGCGAAACCAGCTACTACAATACAAACGTTTGAGGTTAGTGTAAGCAACAGATCATAATTGGTGTAGTAAAAATAATATGGTTGATAGTTCAATCAAACGCACACAACACTGTTATTGATATTGGAAATCGTCAAACCATTTGATTTCATTGGGGTATTCATTGCAAAATAGGTACTACTAGACTCGATTATTCAAAATTTTAAACAAAGAAACAAAACAAACAAGGTTTCGTTTCGAAACGAGCGAAAATCGCAGGAGAGTACTATATTCTTTGATCGCAGTGATGCGAATTTCACCCTAGAGCGTTCCAAGAATTGACACGAATTAAACCGAGGCTCAAACTTGACAGTTGCATGGACGGAATTGAAATGGACGGTATTTTGTAACCGTAGAGCTCTCTACGTTCAAAACGCTTCGGAATAATGCGAAAATCACTCTGGCCACCTGATTGGTGCAACCAGATCTTTATTTCTCTTTCTTCTTTATATATCTGTAATGATAGTGTTAGTATTTTAAGAAATAAATAAATCTGTCTCTAATAAACGAGTGAAATTTCGCACTACAGTCGCACGTTTCGAAAATTTGGGAAAATGTCAAAAACAGTGCCACCAACTTATCTGTTCAGTTGGATTATCCACCCATCTCTTTCTAGTGCGGTAGAAAAGAATATAATTAGAAAGAGACGGCGAATGATTTTACTGAACAGTTAAATTGGTGGCACTATACCTACGTATCTTTTTTTGTGGTTTGTTCGGTCAACGTGCTCTTAGACCATATAACACGGGACTAGGCAAGCGCACTTATCCCCCTCTGCCGAAGTAAATGAACAATTTGTTCATGTAAGTTTGCTTGTGTGCGCGTTTTGTGTTTGTGTTGCAGCTTTAGATTTAGTGTCGTTGAGTGTGCGTGAATGAGTAAATGTGTGCTGTGCATGTTTACCTCCCCTCCCGTGGAAAACGGAAGGATAATTTCAGTACTATGAGTCGCGCTTTGCCTAAGAGCGTGCTGGACAGAGGTTATGAATCCACAGTAAACTACAATTTTCCACTAAAAACACCCACGACGACGATTATGGTCACGGTCGTGACATTCAACACGTTCATTATGTGGCCGGGAGTTGGCTGTGCAATCACGTTTTTCCCTCAGACTAAGGAACAATTTTCCTCTACGATTTTCGACGTTTGTTGAACATCGTGACCATAGATAAGTTCTTTAACTGAGATCGTGACCTAATCGTGGGTGTTTTTGGTGAAAAATTGTAGTTTATTGTGAATTCATAACCACCCTATAAGTTACGCACGCTCTTAGACCATATAATACGGGACTAGGCAAGCGCACGCATTCCCGTCTGCCGAGGTACATGAACAATTTGTTCGCACAACACGTTTGACAGCCCATTTTTCCCAACGATTTTTGACATTTGATGAACCTCGTGACCGAATTGTGTAGTTTATTGTGGACTAAAGAATAAAGATGTACATTCCATTTCATACTTAATGAATAATACCAAAAATACTGTAGGTATTATTAAACCGTATTTTCCTATTTCATATAGTATTTTCGGTATAAAACGATTCTTCTGTTTCACCAACATATCGATCAGGGAATGAACGAGGGAAGAGGACAGTTCGCTACTGTACTTGTTGGCACAACTGAACAGCGCTCTCCTTTCCCGTTATATTGCTTTACTTTTTAAATCTAATAATGGATCATTCGAAACCATAACCATCCACAGCATCATCCTTTTTTAGGGGGAATAATTTTTACTCCCTCTATCAATGTCAAAACACGAAAAACTTTAATCAATAATTGTCCTCGCGTTTCTATGACAGCAACTTGTGCAGTTGGGGATGTTACTATAATTTATTGGTTGTACTTGTGAAGACCAGTAGGCCTACCATGAGATTGAGAACTGATACTGATATCAGTCATAGAGCATATATCAGTTTTGGATGGATTTAGGAGGAATGCGGTGTGTTAATAGAATGAGGACAACAGAAAGACGATAATTATATTACATCATTTCATTTATTCGCTCAACTTATTGACAATTTTGAAAATCACAGTTATTTATTTTTGACAGTTCTGTTTTTTTTGTAATCATGTTACTATGTATTACACTATAACAGCTGTCCTATGTATATGGGAAATGGGTATAAAATGGTGTTATATATCTATTGGCCACAGTACATTATATTATTGAGTAATCATTACATTAATAAGATAACATATAGATCGAATTCACACTTTTATCATCACAAATCAAAGCTAGTTGATAGTGATACATTGAAGGGCAAATATAATACCAATGGACAAGAATATAAGGTTCAGAAAAAAAAAAAAATTTTGGACATATTGAAAGTGAGCAAGATTGAGGCGACGATGGCAAACTGACGACTTTACAAAGCGAAATAAACACATCAAAACCACAAAGAAAAAATATAATACAAAATGAAATTGTGATAATAAAAAGCACGAATGTGTAATTAAGACAATAAAAGAAAACATAAAAGTATTGGAACATAGTTACATAGATGTAAAATAATTATAAATGGCTTCACCTGCGTTACCACTTACAATTTACTTAGAAATATTAAAATGGTGGGATCGTACTACGCATTTCAAATGAAAATATGATCAACATTAACATTAACACTGTCACAAATAAAATCATATTTGTAAATAAACACTAATTAATTTACAACATACATAAAATGTACTTATTAAAATAATGTGATGGCTGTCATTTCTTTCCACACGAAATTATAATTAGGGTGTGATTTTTATGAACAATTTATACACACAACTGAGTTTTAATTGTAAAAGCGATCGTACATTCATTTGAAACCCGTCGCAACTCATTTTTATATACAATACCAACAATTTTAATAGACTTATCACTCAAGTCACCTACATCAGCTAAATGGGACACAGTTTTATATACAACCGAGGAGGCCAAGGCATACTTAGATATGACCAAATGTCTTGGACGTAGACTAGTTCTGATATATTAGATTACCAGCGTCTATATACAAAACCGTGCCACAAAACTTTTTACATGTTTATTGCATTCGATCACCTCGCTACTTCAAAACGTTACTTTAGTTCAAAAGTGCTACTTTCAAACACCTACCAAATACACATTTCAATGACAATAAAAAAACTATATTGATATTTCTTTAAATATTGATTTATACATTGCACTGCAAAGTATTACTTTAGTGACCAAAGATTTTTAACATATTACAATAATTATTTAATATTTTTCATATAAGCCGATGGAATTTAATAATAATTACAAATTTTAAAATTTAAGACATGGATAGTTTAGACGTGAGCTTCGTTTCGAATCTAATAATTTACAATACAACATAACTGCAAGAAATGTTCACAGAAACGACATACATACAATACTCCAAGCTTCAGCCACGTTTCGGTAAAAACTCGTCTAACTCCGTAACTACTAACTCAACGCGCAAAAAGCGTCCACCATAACCTAGACATAAAAGTAACAGCGGCACTAACTAACCGCGAGAAAAACAAAATTAGGATCGAATATCGCCTTGAGATCAATCATAGTAAACGAAAGGAAGGATCCGTGGACCCACAACTAATATATAACGATCCACCGCCTCGCTCCTTTTGGTTCTAACAGTAATATTACAGAATGCAGCCTTGTCTTAGGAGAAACGTTGCGTGACGCATAGACCCCCAAACTCCATACATTCTACTATGTACTTCACGACCCCTGGTACTCTAAAACGTACGACAAAACCATCTTCGGGGGGGCCAAAACGCCTAGGGGGCAGTCCTCGAAATGGACCATGAAGATCTGTTTCCGAGTGGTCGGGACGGGGCCCCGGTGCCCCAGTCAGCCGTGGGGCCCGCGTGGGGCCCTCAGCCGGCGTAGAACTCGAATATGTGTGTCCCTTGTGATGTGTCTTTGGTATAGAGGCGGAACCTCGCGGGACGCAAGGGCGGTGCACTCGGCGGACACTGGAACAAAACGAGAATACTGTTATTTATTTATGTTGTACGACACCAGCGCCGTAGCATGATAACGTGCGACTTCGTTTATCGCGCTTTTTAACGCGCACATCTGTTAATATAATTGACATAATTCCCACCACAGTCGTCAAAACAAAGGTCAAGTCGCGTCGCGAGATGTGCCACTCGCGCGTGATAGGAGCATACTACGGCCGATGGTATAGACATAATGAACGGAAAGAAAAAAACAGATTCTGCGGGAAAAAGTCAAAGGTCTCCAAAGATTTTTTGTAAAATAGTAAAATAGATTAAGCTACCATCCATCAGCCTGTTTCGTCCACTGCCGGACATAGGCCTTTCCATGATTTCGCCACTCTTGGCGGTCCTCCTGGAAGAAATGCCCATACTCACACACGCTGGGCAGGCGGGTCGGTGAGCGCGATGCCGAAACCCTTGCACCAGTGACGCCGCTGCCCGTCACCAATCTGTTTTATATAAGGCTCGGCAATTGGGGATGGATAAACTGCCATCCATCGGTCCCAGGCAATGGTGGGCCGCCTGGTTTTATTGCCTGAGAGCTGTCCTCTTACTCTCCCCCGAATAACCTCGGGAGGATTTGCGAGTAAAATTAAGCTACGCAGTTACAAAATTAAAGATGGCATAAAACATAATATCAAATGCTTCGATTAGATGTAATATATATTTTAACGTATACCACGCCTTTCGGTACATCTTTTCATCAATTCCAATATAACGGTCAAGAAGTCCGGTAGCGAATCCGCAGCCTTAGCTCCGCGTAGGGCGAAACCAGTAGCGTTAACCTATAACACCTGGACGGCGATTCTCGCACATGCGACAATTAATTCGCGAAGGCTGAAAGCGGGTGATTTTTACAAGCTCTCTATGAAGAAACGTATCAAACTTTAAAAATATAAACCTGTTTTCGTATTCATAACATGCTTTACGTGTATTTTAAGGAGTAATATTATTATTATTATTATAATTATAGTTAATATAATAAAATTTATATGTGACCCTTCAGCTTTTCTTTATTAATATTATATTAATTCTCGTTAAAATATGCACATAAATGAATTAGCAAGATATATTTCGAGTCCTTCTGGACTCGGCATCAGTTGCATTGACAATGACAAATAAATATAAATATGACATGTTAAAAAAGCAAAATATATATAGAAATAATTAGTTTTGTGTGCCTGCTACATAGTACAAAACTAGTTTAGATTTGGCTCTAGAGGTTAGCTGCGGTTTGATTGGTTAATGTTGTTTATTGAGGCCTGCTCCAGAGTGGGCACACCAAGCGACCAGATGAATGAAGTCTCCCATGTGCGGAGCTGGATGTCTGTGAGAGCTGGATGGAATTACTTAATGCCGCGAACTGTGAAACACTGGTTGAAAGGTGAATTGTGAATACGTGTGTGGGTCGGTACTGGTAGAGTGTTCTTGTTTATGGAGTCACATGTATGGCGATGTTGATTGATGCGGATGTGGAGAAAGGTTTTTTGTCTCACCTACATAAAAAGCTGGGCAATATCGGCATTCTAAGAGGTAGATACAGTTGCTTGTCGTTGTATGTTGTATTCGGTTGTGCATGGAGGGGTTTTTGTGTGTGGTGAGTGTTTATGAGTTTATTTGGGTTGATGATGGCGCAGATTTTGCATCGTGGCCTCCGACATGGTGTTGTGTCCGGGCTTGTGGTGTTGGTGGTTAGTGCTGTAGGTTTTGTTTTAGTTAAGATGGACTTTGTGTTAGCATTTTGTCTATAGCAGATTGGTGGGTCCGTGGTAGTAAGTCTTTTGTTTCGTCGTTTTAATAGTTAATATAATTATCATCACACGGCATTTATGACGCGACAAACAAAGGCGTATGAAAAGCAAAGAGTGTGAAATTTTTTGCGAGAATCGCCGTCCAGGTTAGAACTAAAAAGTTGCTCTATTCATGCGTTTCTACGCAAAGAACGGTTCTGAATATAAACGTTATTTTAGTTAGTGTTTTTTCTATTTCTTTAATATTATTATATTTCTGTTGTCACTAACTTCTCGGAGCTTATATTATAGCACTGCGTGACCGAAACCCACACTTATATAACGATTTTCCGTGACATATGTAGTCTATTTTTACGACGAGCAAAAATGAAAACTATAGATAACATTTTGATTTCTAAACAATTCAAAGACCACAGACTCATTCTAAAAGCCAAGAAAAAACGTCGCTTTACCGGATGCTTTAAAATAACTTGAAATAAATATATATATATTCATATTTAGCTATTATTTAGCTTTTAGTTTCTTTTAACATTTTAAGGTACTTGTAATAATAATAAAAATGTGTAATTTTCGAAATATATTTCGGCCCACTTTGGGGCCGGCATCAGTCGAATACTTATGTGATGATTATGTCATTTAAGTATTCCGAAATATATTTCGAAAATGAACACATTTTTATTATTATTACAAGTACCTTAAAATGCTTTAAAATAGTATAAGATGCTCGTGACTTAGGTAAGTCCATTATTGCACGGCGTTTAGCGCTCCTCGCGATATTTATCATTACCCCGTAAGTAAACAATTACGTTTGAAAATGTATTAATTTATGTGGGGAGCGCTTGCTGTTTCTCTATGTATTACTGGATTCAATTTTTTTTTTCATATTTTTGTCTCGTGAAGTTATGTAGGCCACATGGCCAATAAAAAAGGACGGTGCTATAGCTCCACTAGGCGCTATAGTAGGATAGCAAACGTACCTATGCCTGCTTAACGCGCTTCCGCGGTGGGCCGATGGGCGGTATCTGCTGTTGCTGCGTGGCGAGCGCGCGGAACGCCTCGGCTATCAGGTGCGGGTGCGACGAGATCATGTTCTTCCAACCGACCGTGTCCATCACGTCTGTCGCGTGACTCCTGCAAACAACACATCATCAGTAAACAGACAACAATAGAAGTGGAATGGCTGAGTCGGGATTGAAGTCGCTCCATACCCTAGACACGGTAATTTGACTTCATACATCATTTTGTACCTACGGATTCTAAATGGTGGACAAGATAAAGTAAAAATATGATCAAAATCTGAAGAGGTTAGTAACACACAAGTGCTGCTGATTTGTCATGTATCTTGACAAATCTCTACATGCGAGAGGGAAAACGATAGACGAATAAATTTGAAACGTGTCCAGTGTAGCTAGTACGGTCCAAATATACAGCGTCTATCTATCCTGCTTACTATCTCATGCATACCACGTGTGTCAATGTGCGAGAGAGCAAGTATGATGGAAAGACATTATCGACGGCGCGTGCTAGACCCTCAAGGCTGAGTCGAAAAAGAAAAAGCTGGCGCAACAGTCGTGTGTTTATTTTACACGAACCATTTCGAGCTAAAGTCGTTTGCAATAGAATCCAACAATCATGTAAACAAATATGGCGGACTGACATTGACAGCGTATTGTTTATGCCCATAGTGATGTCATAGTGTTCTAATTTAATTTTAATTAAATTTATTTTTCTAATTATTTTAATTTTAAGTCATAGACTATGGCCCATAGTAGGATAGGTACTAAAATAAAACTGACTAAATAGATTAAATATATAAGCCATAGACTATAAAATAAAACTGATTATATATAAAAAAAGTGTTTATTAAAACAAATTTAAATCTTCGTCTTCGTCATCATCACTATCAGAAGTGTCGCCGGTGACCGTAATTATAAATGGAACCACTGTGTCATCGCTTGCCGTGTCTAAAATGCCGTCGAGCTTTTTCATTTCTTCCTCTTCCTTTAGGACGTGACTTACGCATTTCGACCATTGTTCGGCTCCGATTCTCGCCAACCCTTCGTTCAATAAAGTTTTTATTTCCGCCATTTTAAAAGATTTGTTATTTCTCCCAACATACGACTTAACCTGTGCCCAAATGAGCTCAATTGGGTTGAGTTCGCAGTGGTAGGGAGGAAGGCGAAGCACAGTTATTCCTTTCGATGCGGCGAGCTCGTCAACGTATTTTGTAACATAATTTTTTTTATCAAATTTTGTGAGTAACTGTGCTTTTATTTCACTTGTTTCAAAAGCTATATTTTTGCTACGTAACCATTCTTGTATAGCATCCTTCCTCCAGCTCATGTTGGGCACTCGTTCGAGTTGGCGAGAATGGTATGGAGCATTATCCATTACAATTACAGATCCCGGCAGAATTTTGTCTAAAACCATCTTAAACCTGAAACAAAAAAGATAATTTTCTGTCATAATGTAATTTTATATTTAATAAAATATTAATTTTATATAGTGTTATCATAAATATACAAAAATACACAAATGAAACCTTACCATTTCTATAAATTAAACCTTATATTTCTAAATCATTCTTACCTCCTGATTACTCCTTGAGAAAAAATACCAATCTTATGCTATATCAAAGTCCGTGATGCCGTGCAAAGGTCGTCGTTCCAAGAAAAATATGTCCAGCCAAATCGTAAAGCAAAACAAAAGTCCAAAATGAGAATGCAAAGTCGTAGAAATCGGAAACAGAAAACGGAAACAGAAAACACTAATGCACAGCGAACCCACAGAACAGTTTATGACTGTGAATGACAATTCTAACAAAATGGCCACCTGTCAATTTTTAAAAACTAACCATTATTTTTATGGCTTAGGATACAATCCGTTCTGGTTAATTATATTAAGCTCTTGAAAAAAAATTTGTATTGTATTCAAATAATATTAAATTAAAATAATTTATTAAATTAAAAATAAAAGATAACTTCAGATTACGAACAACACTAACTTTTCAATGACTTATAGAGTTCGATGAGTAAAAAACTAAGATGACAGCTTGTCAAATACTTCGAAATTTTTACGTTGCAAATGTTTTAACAAATTTAACTTATAAATACAAGTTAAATCGTGTTGAAGATAATGTGAAAACAATGGTGCGTTCGTTGAAATCAGACTATGTTCATAATTGATCGTCAAATGTATGTGATTACGGAGTAATCGTGACAATTTGGTTTGTTTACATGATTGTTGGATTCTATTGCAAACGACTTTACTTTCGACACCCTCCATAACTTATTTCGTCTTGGACCTACGAAGTTGCAATTTTTTTTTCATATTATGTGTTCCCTCAACCTAAATTTCATAAATAAAACTCTAACAGTGTTTAGAAGTAAGCACTTTTCTTTGGTTTTCCCTATGTCATTAATTACTTTTCAAAATTGGATCCTCATAGGTGACTCAATACAATACAATGTCTTTTTGAATCAGCCGGTTCGATTCTAGGCTAGGGAAATTATATTTTCATTAATGCAATTACTTATACGGTTTTGCTTTTCATCAAAATCGGCCCCGAGACTCATTTGAGCAATTTTTGCTATTCCCTATAGTTTTGGATATGGACATACGCCACGCCCACTCGAAAAACTAACTCTGTATAAAGATAATAATGTAACGTGTGTTTTTTTTAGAGGTATAGAACTTTGAAATGGAATAAAACAAAGATGATTTTCTTTATTGATATGAAATTTATTTTATTCGAAAGACAACCTTCTGGCATTATAATTTAAATATGACTTCTGGCATATATCCGCCACGGCTGGCTCGGACGTAGTCTAATCTGGAGGTCCAATTTTCGATGACTTTTTCCAACATTTGTGGCCGTATATCGGCAATAACTCCCAGAATGTTGTCCTCCAAATGGTCAATCGTTTCGGGCTTATCGGCGTAGACTTGCGACTTCACATATCCCCACAGAAAATAGTCAAGTGGCGTTAAATCGCAAAATCTTCCATAAAGTGGATGGACACATATCCAATTCCTGTGCACGGTGGCGGATAGACTGATTCGGGTCTTCCTCTACGCTACTCTCTATAGCAGCAATGACTTCTTCTGTACGCAATGTACGACAACTCTGTGGATGCGTATTATCATTTAGAGTAAACGTGGCGCAAAAACGTTTCATAGTTAATTGAATTAATTGCTCTGATGGACGATTATGTTAACCGTAAATTGGACGTAATGCGCGATACGTCTTTCGAACAGAACCATGATTTTCAAAATAAATTTGCACAACTTGGAAGCATTGTTCAGGCGTCAGTCTATTCATGTTGAAATGCCAAACCAAACTAAACATAAATCAATTTACAGCTGACAAAATGGCCGCCAGTTAAAAAAGTGCTGCCAACTTAAAGTTCTATACCTCTAAAAAAAACACCCTTTATAACCTCATATAAAACTAGACCTGTGCCTCAATAACACCGATTTTAAAGTGATTTTATCCGTTTTCAGCATTTCGATGTTAACTCACTGTAATTTCAATTATATTATGATTATGTATTGTGTCTTTTGGTATTATTTCAGCTTTGAGCAATGTTACTCCATATAAAATATTTGGTATGAACAGTAAATAACAGCATTTTATAATTCCACTATATAATATACTTATATATACTATATATAAGGTGACTTTCGTTTATGCAGCCTAAACGAAAGTCACCTCGCATAAACCAAATATGTACACCTGTTCATATTTTATAGCAAGTAGCGTTCTAGATCATAAAAAGCGGACTTCAAATATAGGTTATGTTTAACTTGTTCATATTTTATAGCAAGTAGCGTTCTAGATCATAAAAAGCGGACTTCAAATATAGGTAAGTGGATAATAAAAACATTAATAAGACCTACATCTGACATTTACTACAGATGCAAAGTAAACACATGTCACGTTATCTTTATCAAAAGGTCACGAGGTAACTTTCCTTTGCAATAAGCAATGCTATCAAAAGGTCTGGGTAACATAAACAAACCTCTAATACTTTAAGCATCGGTTTCTCTTGTATTTTGCACTTTCTTGCTATCTCTAAAATCTACAGCCGTAGTTTTCAAATCGCGACGGCGTAAAACACAAATCAAATTTCAGCTCAATCGATTTAGCTGTTTTATGAACGGTTCATATAATATAATGATTGTCACGCCACGACAAGTGTTTCTGACGAGGTGTCAGAGATCTTTCCGTTTATGACATACAGCACTTTTACACCCAGTTTTCACCAAAGATTATTCAGCCCCAACGTGATAGGTTTTGTAGTTTTTCTCCACAGATCTGACAAGTATTAAAATACTATGCACACACATTTTCTTTTCTTTTCAAACTCTGAAAATGTCATCGCTGAACGATTCAAACCCGTTTTTCAA
This sequence comes from Ypsolopha scabrella, assembly GCA_910592155.1. Classification (NCBI taxonomy): domain Eukaryota; kingdom Metazoa; phylum Arthropoda; class Insecta; order Lepidoptera; family Ypsolophidae; genus Ypsolopha; species Ypsolopha scabrella. The sequence continues at coordinate 10,306,821 of OU342969.1, forward strand.
GATTGAACGCCTGGCATTCTTATATCTATGCTTATTCTTATTTATTAAAATTAATATGTAGTTGTTTTCATTATTTTTTCTTCTATATATATGTATTTTGTAATCTTTAATAAGATCTGATTGTGTAATTTATATTATGTTTGTTTCTGGATTTGTATAACGCATTAGTTGAACTGTAATGTTATAAATTTTAAAACCGGGTGTTAATAGACAGACATATTTAAATAAAAATACATAGGGCCAGTTTCTGTAAGACGAAAATCCCGCTTAGCGCCACTTAGGCGACGAATCAGCCAATTCCAGCAATGCATTTCAAATTAAAGCACTAGTTAACTAAGTAGTGAAAACCTTAAATTTAGATGAGAATCCGCTATGTTACATTAATTTTTAAATAAATTAATTTGAATTTTGTAAAAGTCTACTTACACCCTGTTTACAGGCGTAACTAGGCTACAGTGCCGTCTGCCCAACTTCGAGTGTCATTAATGTAAAACGATACTTTATCCAATTTAAGGCGTTATTTGTTTCGTTTTTGGGTTTTCAGGTGATCTCATTGTATGGAGGATTATCTTTATTTATCTTATTACTGTCACATAATAGATAAAAGATACTTGATGGCTTCATGAATTAGAGCCGGGGTCCCAGCTACAAAACCTAGTTACGCCAATACTTACACCGGGTATATTGTAGACGTAGCATGTACTCACGTGTTAATAAAGTCAATGGTCTGCGCTTTGAGCTGGTCCGCGGAGTGCAGGTCTGCCAGTATGAGAGTGTCGGCCGCCGTCTCCACGCTCAGGTTAAGACAGAGAGCTTCTTCACACATCACTTTTAATCGCTCCAACGCATACTGGAAGGAAAGATATACCTCCATTAGATTCGTGAGGGACCATTTTTAGTTAGGATTCCGTACCTCGAGAGGAAAATACTGAGCCCTTTTAGGATCACTTCGTTGTCCGTCTGTCTGTCAAGACCCTTTATCTGGGGAACATGTGGAGGTATCGAGTTGAATTTAAAACCATATACTCAAGTCTACAGTCCGTTCAAGTTGTGAAAAAAATCAAACTTCAAAGACAACGTAAAAAAAGATACGGCCGTTTATGCCGCAAAAAACGTATATTTCGACACTCTCAAGGGAATGAAAATTTATAGGATATTTTCCGTTGACCTGGAACTATGAAATTTGCCAAGGAATACCGTCTTATACTACAAATATAGGGAAAAATCTGAAAACTATACATTTGTAATCAAATCATAAAAAGTATAGTCTTTAATGGAACCCTCGTTGGGCGAGTCCGACTCGCACTTGTCCGGTTTTTAAGACATAAAGGAGCTTTTCTTTGCGCTTTGTGGTTTATACCTGATATCAACGTTACGAAGGAACAAGTGGAGTGTATCACAACAATCTCAGCAAACGAAGGAACAAGTGCAGTGTATCACAACAATCTCAGCAAACGAAGGAACAAGTGCAGTGTATCACAACAATCTACACAAGATTACAAAAAGATCCTCCAGGATAGTTTCGATTCTAGTGTGTTAAGGGCACTGATGATGCCCGAAAGGCACATGACCACCCACTACCCTTACTAACCTGTTTATCTCTCCAAATGTCATAGAGGAAAATAAACTCCTCAAAGTGTCAAAAATCCCATCGATAGTGCCTATGCGCGCACGCCACCGTTTTAGTACAATTTCTTTTTCGTTATTGACCAAAGTATAAGACCTCTATCATCTGGTACTGATTTTTTAAAAGGCATCATTTTGCAAAAAAAATAATATTGTATTTGTTTTAAAGATATCACGCTGGACAGATTTACATACAAAGTTGTTTTCTTGCCTTAGATTGTACCTATACCAAAATTTTACATTTCAGTCTGATAGTGACTTTGTAAATGCCTGTGTTGAACTGTAGAGGTCTTATACTTTAGTCTATAACGAAAAACAACAGCGAAACGGGATATCAAATTTTGTACTAAGACTGTGGCTCGCCTATGTCAAGTATCTGATTTTTATTTTATTGTGCTTATAATTTTTAATGACATAAATATTATGATATGACATGGGATTTTGTTTTAAATTTATTGCATATATAAATTGTGTAATTATATTGTATTGTGAAATTTTTGTTTTATGAATTTTTGTACGCTATTTAGACAAAACATAGAGCACTGTGATCTACGCATGTAAACATATGTTTTACAGATAAATTATTTGATTGATTTTTGCAGAAGAGACTGAACCACAATTACCTTATCAGCGGCAGCTAATAGATCGTCCGCCATTTTGTCTAGGTTGGGCGCTCGGCCCGTGTATATGAAGCGCAGCATTTCTCTGAGTACTTCGTGGTCGACATCTGTGATGTCTACGCGATTCCTCTTGCGTTCTTCCATTTCGTGCTCAAACATAGCCGCAAAGACAGGACTCCGCGCTGAAATTTTTAAAGAGTTTTCTAAGTTATTTTGATATTTTTATTTAATTGGTACTGGAAATATTATGGGAGAACAAGCGCAATAAAATTTCGAGGGAAAGAGAGTATATACTTAAAACCGTAACTATCATTTAGGTATTTAATTTACACCCTAGTATTGTAAGTTGGTTTATGGTGGATTTGAAAGCGGTAAGTATATTATATTTCTTATCTATTCAATAACATGATGTACAATAGTAGATACTAAACAATATTGATTTATGAGTAAATCATTACTTCATTAGCATATACCATTAACGAAGTCATCAAAATAATAGCTCAACCGTGTCCCACAAGACTAAAATTATCATTAGAGAGATGACGTTATAATACTGATTTGTATATAAAAGAGAACACCCCGCAGGTGCAACTGCTCCAAATAACTGAAGCTTTGTGAAATAAAAACTAGGTAATTTTCCAAGAAGATAGAGGTACCATCGAAGAAATTGCCGCAGACCTACTTTTCGCTCTTATTACCATTACAATACGGGCGAACAGTAGGTCTGCGGCCATTTCTTCGATGGTACATACATTTAACAAGGCAAATCAGTGACGTGTTAGAAAGGTTTGTTTTACTAATCGTTCTGAGCAAATTTTACTATAGTTTTGGTATTAAGCGAAAGAAAATATTTTCAATTCGAAATGATAAATTTCTATGGGATATTGCCCATCTGATTCCGATAAAAAAAACTATCAGTATTATATGTGCGGTCAGCGTTAAAGTACCATATCTTTTCCAGACACAACTGAAAATTGTGTCTGGAAAAGATAAGTCACTTTCTTTGGCGCTGTCCGCCTCATGTGTAGCACGTCACTTGTCTAATGGAAATGGCTGAATCTGGATTCACAAGTAATCTATTTATGGCTCCTGTCAAGCACGTATCCAGGGGGGATAGGTAATAAAAAAATTAAGTGGCTGAATATGTAAACAAAGTAAGTACGTTTTTACTACTAAGAGATTCGTGGTTTAGCGGTAAATGATAAAAACGGCTACTCACGAAGATTTCGCCCGACTAGTTTCTTCGCTATCGTAGTTTCTTCGGACGCAAACATGGTTACGCGGCAGTTCCCCGTTTGACAGTGAAACTAGTCGGGAGGCGAGATCTATCGCGAGGAGCAGTTTTTATCATCATGAAAGTAAGTGCTAATTTTACTCATAATGTCAATTATATAAAAACTGAGCAACTATTCGGTTGCGTTATGTAGCAATAAAATATGCTATATCGTGACAATATCATCAACATAGTTACATACTGATTAGTATCGATTAGTAGTAATCATAAATGACAGCATTTATGATCAGATACGGTCAAATACGCCATTTCTTGGTCAATTACGACTTAAGCGTATTTTTAATAAATAAAAAACGTTTAAAACAAAACCTTTAAGCAAATGCTACTCCATAACACAACTAAATATTTTGTCAGTTTTTACATATTTGACATGAGTAGAACTAAAACTTACTTCCATACGATATTCATACCTTATCATTTTTTTTGTCATAACTACTTTTCAGGCACCATACATAAATAGATTACGCAACCACTCAGACCGACATATTTGGCATCAGGAGGTTCCGTTTATTCTGTGAACCCATCGATCAGCCTGTCATCGTCCACGGCTGGACATAGGCCTTTCCAATATAAACCTTCAGATCCTTGGTTCAGCGGGCACGAAGTCGGCCTACGCTGCGTCTCCATTCTAACGTCTTTGGCCCCAACGGCTATCACGTCGGCGACAGATATGGCCCACCCATATCAGATTCCCAATTATCGTTACCAGATTTGTCGTAACAACCTATAACCAAAAGATACATTTACCCACCTGCTAATATAGCTTTATGCGCTTGAAACTCCCTCCCTCCAACGGCAAGCGTCACATCGGAGAACCTCTCATTGTCAAATAGTGCCCCCAAGTCATCCGACAACCGGCACTCGGGCACTTTGAATTGGACTACGTTGCTCTGACCGCTGATGTTGATGCTGTCAGCAACCACTGACACTTCGCAGAATATCGTCAGCTTGTCTTCGGGTAGGAGACCGTTCGCTTCGTCTAGTAGGAAGTCTCTGGAACAGAGATAATATGGATTTATTGACGAGGCATTTTTTTGAGGTATGAATTTTAAAACTGTCGTTTTTATAACCAAAAATAATTATGAGAGTCCCATTTACGTACAGTATCATTTACAACGTTTACATGAGCGACAAAATATTGCAAGTCGAATTAATTTTTATATTTTTATATGTGTTATTATTAGTTATTATAGATAGACCCTTGATAATGGTTTAAAACCGAAACCGGTTGGGATAAATATAATTACTGTGAAACAAGTGTACAAGTGCAGTTAATCATCATGACAGAATATTGGAAATAAATAAAAATAATATTTGTAATAACCCGTAAATTTTTTTCAATAAAACTTATTTGGACAAGGTTTTAAATATGTTTTTCTGATGATCAATTTAGATGAAGCAAAAGAGAGGTTGAAATCCTGTATAGTCTCTGCCTACCTAATTAGAAGACAGGATATATGTAATATACTTATACATAGTATAATTATTTATATTTCCTTAACTTCAACGCAATTGGATTTCGAAAAGATTTATCAGGAAAAAAACGACTTATATAGCAGGTTTATTAAATACATAGCCAGTTCCAAGTATTATAAGCTAGACTTAATCTCTGCAACTAACAACTTCCATTTTCAGCAATGAGAAAGAGTAAACTGACAGATATATAAAAAACCGGACAAGTGCGAGTCGGACTCGCCCACCGAGGGCTCCGTAAAAAACAATATTTTTTTATGATTTAATTTCAAATGTATAGTTTTCATATTTTTCCCTATACTTGTAGTATAAGGCGTTATTACTTGCTAAACTTCAGTTCTAGGTCAACGGAAATTACCCTATAAATTTAGATTCCCTCGAGAGTGTCGAAATATACGTTTTTTGCGGCATAAACAGCCGTATCTTTTTTTACGTTAACTTAGAAGTTTAATATTTTCACAGCTTCAAGGGACTGTAGACTTGAGTATATGGTTTTAATTTCAACTCGATACGTCCACGCATTCTCGAGATAAAGGGTTGACAGACAGACGGACAACAAAGTGATCCTACTGTAAGGGCTCCGTTTTTTTCTCTTGAGGTACGGAGCCCTAAAACCATGTTATATGTAGGTACCTACTTATATCTTCATAACATGACGATTGCTTCTTATCATTGCGCCTTTAAAGATTTTTCTCTCAAGGAAAATGTAAAGAAAAATCAAGAGTACCGAGTGAATCTGAAATTGTAAACTTGCACAAACAAAGCACATTGGACGCCAACCACGCATATTGGAGAATAAATATTCTGGTAAGTATGTCACTCGAATAATGCTAGCAAACCTATCCTGAAAGTTCATGGTGACAACCACGTAAGTCTTTGGGACCTCATTTTTTAGTTTTACATTATACAGTAGTAATACTGTAATCACAGGTGGTAGCGCTGATGCCGGACTCGACCGTGGAGGTACCACCATCTTACACGCAAATCCTCCCAAAGTTATTCGGGGAAGAGTTCGAGGACAGCTCTCAAACTTGCACAAGCAGGTGGCACACCATACATGGAGCCGATTGATTGGGTATCCCCTCATATAAAACGGACTGGTGACGGACAGCTGTGTCCCTGGTGCGAGGTTTTCGGCACCGCGCTCTCCAACTCGCCTGCCCAGCGTGTGTGAGTATGGGAATTTCTTCCAGGAGTGCCAAGAATGGTGGAATCTTGGAAAGGCTTATGTCCAGCAACCAGGCTGATGGACGGATGGAATGTTGCACTTATCAAGTCTTCAATTAATGGGTAAATAAAAAAAATCTAGGTCATAATTTACAATCGACAACAGCACATGATAAAGAAATATAAGACCTACAAAGAGGTTAATAGTTTTTTTTTTTAATGCAAGGACACATATTTTATCGTCTTATATCGAAATTGTACAAAATAATTTATTATTTTGGATTTCGTTACGACATGTATGAGGTGCTTTGAATAACAAATAAACTATCAAAATATACTTATATTCACTTTTCGACGACGATTTACAATTCCAAGGCGAAAGGAGGTGGCATTATCCATGCTGATTTTTAGGGCTTGCATTAATAAACATCGTTTTCCTTTATCTGAACAAGTAATATGTATATGTAACCCGATTTTAGGACAAACTAGTTCGGTCTAGGTCAAAGTAGCTCTGGATTGTCAAAAATAACCACGAAGGTTAGGTATGGCGAGTCGCGCCACATAGTACATCTATACCTAACCTACCGACTCTCTTCTACACGGATTTCGGAATTTGTCTTTAAATCGGGTTTGGCCTGTACTATGAGCAAGGGCGGATCCAGGATTTATTTTTGGGTGGGGAACAAAGCCCAAATAGGTATAGATATAGAGTGTCTCGCATAGTATTGAACTATTTCTTTTAGTCCTACCGGTAAGCCAAAAATGCAGCAAATGTAGTTAAAAGCATGACACAAAAAGAAACTAATATTATTATAGCGATATAGTCTTAATCTCCCAGCTTCTTGCTTTATTTGAACTGTCTGGGGGGCAGGTGCCCCTGTGCCCCCCCCACCCCCTTCTGAATCCGCCCTTGACTATGTGCATGTAGGTCAGGGTTTCTTAAACTGGGGTCCTTCACTCTTAACATATTTATTATACTGAGTCCAAACAACGGTATTCCTTTACACTTAGTTTTGATACAATTTAATTAAGTATTAATGTAATTGTAAACTAACCAATTAAATGTGCTTTATTTTCTTTTTCTAAAATTTTCTTCGACAGGTGTTCATGAAATCTTTGAAATTCTGAATGTGGTCAGTGGCTACAAAAAATTCAAGATCCACTGATGTACGTAGATAAATTCCGAATAACTTATTGATGTATGCCCGGATCGCAGGAATCGAACCCCGTCCCAAGAACCAGCATCCTACCACCTACAGTTTTACGTAATACAAATAAAAGAAAACATGTTAAATATTGTCTTGTGATGTAATGGAACACATTCTAACGGAAAATCTACAACTGTTCAACAGTGAGAGAAACATTCAAAACCACTTATCAAATGTGTTTATTTTCCTTCCGGATGTGATGACAACAGCACAAACCGCGAAATACACATCATTATAAAATACTAGCTTTTTGTTCAAGGGACTGAAATGGTTTCTACTCGGCTCTATTTAGTTACAGTGAAATTATTATAGAAGCTGTCTCACGAACAGACTGATGCATTTTTTTATAATTTCAAGATTTTTAGCGATCTCTACAAACGTTTTTAATTTAAAAAAAATCATCTCCTGTTAATTATAGCGTGATGATACGTATTATAATATAACTTCCTTGAAAACCCAGTTAATAATCGTGACGGTGAAAATCGCATCAAAATCCGTTTAGTGGTTCTCTTGTCATACAAGTGATGGACAGCCATATGAAGCATTACATTATTGATATTGTTTAACACCACAATACCACACATAAATGAACAGTAAATTTAATAAATAAATAATAAGTTAAGTTTCACAAATTCAAGGTAACTTCTGGTAAAATAATAATCAACATTACGTCCTACATAGCGGCTATTGTTAGTTGCGAAGGGCAAGCGGCGATGACCTAAAAAGGTAACCTACTTTACTTGTAAAACATCTCAGAGTTTGAGCTACACATGCCCCAAATCCTGAGGCATTTCCATCGAATCGTAATAGGTATTATCTCTCAACCTACATAAGTACACACGGCCACTTCATACCTTCTCGTTACATTATCACGTTTACGCGGCGGTATTAAGGACTGCTATGGTATACGAGTACCTTGGAAAGTGGGAGATTGTACCTTCGAAGATGTTACGCTCTAACGTTCCCTAGTGACAAGTGCGGCCCGAAATGTCCTGAATACTGGGAAATTACTCATCTTATCCGGACCTATCTTTCGCTCTACTAACAGAAAAATCCAATGTTTTGCTAAAAGGATATTACTCGCAAATTATTTTACTTTTTTATGGTCATGGTTTTTTGGCATTAGCTTATAGCCAGGGTGGATTCTGTTTAGTATAGAGTTAATTTCAGGGATAATGGCAATTTTATACAATATAAATATTACAATTAAAATCTATACCGCTGTTACATATTTATCGCTGTCCATTAATTGGCTTCAGATTTATAAGAAAACACAACTTTAGTAGGTGGTAGAGCTGGCGCCAGGCTCGACTATGGAGGTACCACCATCGTACACGCAAATCCTCCCGAAGTTATTCGGGGGAGAGTAAGAGGACAGCTTGCAGACAGGCACAACCAGGTGGCTCACCATTGCCTGGGACCGACTGATGGCGGTATATCTGTCGCAGTAAAGTAGTTAAATCAGAGAGTTAGTTGAATCTCTAGAGAGTTAATTAAAGATCGACATTCAATCAAGTCGCTAGCATTTTGATTCAAATAAAGCAGCGTCGAAAACGTTTAACTATCTGTCTGACCGAAAGCCAGCGTGTTGATTGATTAATAATGTAAAACAAGATGATGGCTCTGAGTTGTTTCATAATGTTCAAACCTGACCTAACGTACTGTTTTTAAATACATTTTGACCTATCCATTATGCACCTATTTAGTATCCTACTCGGGGACGCCTCGCTCCGCTCCGCTTCGCTCGGCTCTGAGTTGTTTCATAATGTTCAAACCTAACCTAACCTAGTGTTTTTAAATACATTTCGACCTATCCATTATGCGACTATTTAGTATCCTACTCGGGGACGCCTCACAAAGGTCACCCTACCAAAGTTGAAATGCGCCTAGGAACGTTTAGGAAACTCGTTAAACGTTTCGTTCACTCACTTGTCTGACGGAACTTTAGCGACTTGATTGAATGTCGATCTTTAATTAACTCTCTAGAGATTCAACTAACTCTCTGATTTAACTACTTTACTGCGACATATCCATCCCTAATTGCTGGACCTGTGACTGGTGGCGGCATCACTGGTGCGAGGTTTTCGGCACCGCGCTCAACAATCCGCCTGCTTAGCGTGTGTGAGTATGGGAATTTCTTCCGGGAGGACTGCCAAGAGTGGCGAAATCTTGGAAAGGCCTATATCCAACTTTGCTGGAAAAGCTTAATTGACATTAAACTATTGTCGCATACTGCTATAAACCACATTTATTTAATACTTTTTTATTAAAAACTAATAAAAACAATCTTGTGTGTTTGGAACGAGACTAAATTTATCAGCTGTCAAAGATAAATTTACTAAAACCTTTCTCTTGAAAACCCATAGAAAACTGCATTAAAATCTATAGTGGTTCGAAACTCTTAGGTAGGTATATCTCGTACAGATGTCTTATTTTGTATAAGGCGACTTTCATTTACCTATATAGCCAAATTCATACTGGAGACTCAGTAAAAGGGCAGGACCAAAGTTCAATGACACTGTTCGCGAAAAAAAAAATTGTGCGTCTATCGTACAAGAACAACCTCGACCCAATAGGAAAAGTCTAAATTCTATTTTGCGTATTTTCCGTCCTGACTACTTGAGTCTCCAGTACCTATGAACTTAACAATATAAACGAAAGTCACCCTATACTTATTTGTTTTGCGAAAAAGTACATATTCACAAAAAATAATAAAGTCACAAGACCAATTCCGCCACAAGCAAGTTGTCTATCAGCCAACCTTTGAATTTGTTTTCTGAAGAGTACTTTTATCTTGGAATGTTCTTGGCAACGGTACAGAGCTCTCGGCATCTCAAACCTTATTTCCATTGGAAAAAGGCGATAGAATGAGCATAATGGCTAGCGCAAGATAATGGAATGAGTTGTATGCAAGGTCGTTTATGCGGCTCTTTTACTTTGCAATGTTGTAAGTTTATCCATCGAAGCTCTAAAAGTAATGCTATCTGTGTGGAGTGAGTAAAGATTTGACTTTTATTCCGATCTTGAAATTATGCGCCGTTTTTTAGGGTTCCGTACCCAAAGGGTAACCAACGGGACCCTATTACTAAGACTCCGCTGTCCGTCCGTCCGTCCGTCTGTCACCAGGCTGTATCTCATGAATCGTGATAATTAGACAGTTGAAAATTTCACAGATGATGTATTTCTGTTGCCGCTATAACAGCAAATACTAAAACCGGCCAAGTGCGAGTCGGACCTGCGCACTCCCATACAACAGACATGATTTTTTTGACGTTTTTATAGATAATGGTACAGAACCCTTCGTGCGCGAGTCAGACTCGCACTTGGCTTATCACTTGACTTATCACGGTTGACTATCACGACCTGGTGACAGACGGACAGACAAACCACACAAACGGACAGCGGAGCCTTAGTAATAGGGTCCCGTTGGTTACCCTTTGGGTACGGAACCCTAAAAATGGTAGTATTGGTTTGATCGATGGACCCTCCTGAGAACGCTATAGCTAAACCCATGATGTTCACAGTTGAAGTACGAGTATATAAAGGTATAGTCTCCATTAATTTCATAGAACTTATCATTTAGTATAACTATTAACCCAAAATAACTCGTAAGTTTGCTGAAAGGATACGTAAACAAAGTGAAAATGATTACCCAGCCAATTGGAGCGTGGTCCCGTTTAGTCTTTAAGACAATTTAATAATATTATTAAAATAAAATATCTAGAGGATGTTTAAACATAGACTTGTAGCTCTTAGTCACATTGCCAAAAGCAATGGCCGAAAGCACAGCACACAATTAGCAGCAAATTCGCGACTTTGGACTTATGAACAGTGAAAGACGTACGGACACCAAGACTTCTCTATAAAGGTTTCTACATAAGTAATATAAACCGTCAACTAACCTTCTGATGAACTTTTTGAAACCCCAGTCCTTGCCCTGAACGAATCTGTACGCTCTCTGCGACTCCATCGCCTTGGTTTCCTCCCGTTTCGCGTTCAATATTGAGAACTTGAACTTCGCTCTCACTTCCGATTTGTTACACGACACTAACAACAGATATAACGATAAGTAGTCTTTGCTTTCTTCATCTAGTCCTTTGGGGTTCACGCGGAGACACCATTTTAACTTATCACTGGCACCCGCGGAGAAAGTCGATGATTTTAACACTTCACCCATCTCCTCTCTACAGAAACTAAAATTGTTTATCGTCCACATGTAACTGAATTTCACCACTTTGACCTGAAACAATAGAAAATTCACTCGTTAATTAATGTGTGGACACAAAATACTGTCGCGACATCAATATGAGTAAGACATGAATCGGCGGGCGTTATTTTATCAACACCCCTTATAACACGATGAACAAAAACACTTGTACTCGTTTCACACCCCTTATAGCCCATGTATGTGGACTTATACTCCATATAATAAAGATAACCGCACCTAAATTCGTTGAGTGCTTCTCTCAGACAGACAATTTTGGCCTCTAATAACCCATTTTCACTTAAAATTTTGAAAAAATATTCACCGTTCAGACACTCCTTTTTTACTACCTACTTTATTATTAGTAAAGATACATATATGGATTTATTTATGACTTTTCTATTCGACAATCTACTCCTCAGCATCCCATACAGTTATTTGTGGCTTGCAAGTGTTTAGGTAAAGGTAAACAATATACAAAATAAAATTTGTCAAGTGCCTTTTAAGTTAATAATAACAAAGTTAAAACTACACAGTTGGTAGGCCAAATTATGCAAATATCACAAAAGCAATAGCAATGAGTAAATAAAAGCCTTCTACAGAAATTATACTACTATTATCACAGCGGCACAAAGCTAATAAATCATGGAAAGGCATGAATTTATCGCCGAATGCCTTTGCAAGGTGTCCTTTTGACGAATTTGGAACCCTTCTCTTTTTATAAAACCCATTAAAAATTTGTTTAATGTTTTCTTATGTCGAAGATCCCTAAATTTATCCACCTGTTTTGGATAAACATTATAACGAGTGCCGTATAGAATGTCAGAAAAGTGAATCTGGACGTTCAGAGCTCCGAACCGGGTTATCTGTTTTAAAGATTTATAAATGCTTCTTATAAGCCAAATGATGAAAGTAGTACGAGTATCTTAATAATTTAGGCACAGTGGACTTACGATAAGCGTACAAACAAATAGATCTAAAGATATCTATATTAAAATATTTAAACAGATTGGACTAGGTTATCTTAAAATGAGTCTTATTTTGGCCGTCTGTCTAGCCATTTCCACGACCTCTACAGTACAGACAGTGCTATAAATCTCATAGAAGATCGAAAAACTGTTTGAGTTTGGACGACAGGCCCATTTGTGCTTCGTCCCTAATTGCCGCGCTGACAGGCAGGCGGGGAACAAACGTGTCGGCTCCAACCTAGCTGGACGGTTCGTTTACGACTTATACTTTATGGCAAATAAAATCTGAACTAAACAAAACCGCGTTTAGTTGAAGGCCTACTCGTGATTCAAGGTCGAGATGTCGTCTTTGTAACTTTACGAGTTTGTTACAGTTTACTACATTGCTGTTGATATTTTCTCTGTGTGTATAAATACTATGAATCTGAAATCAAATTATGTATCGTAGTCGAGTCGCTCGTGGCTCGTTTTCATTAGTTAGATGTTCACGGTTTGTGTTCCATAAATTGACTGTTTGATCCAGCTTTGTAAGTTACCTAACTCCGAAAGCTCGTAGGTTTATTTACCTACCGTGTTTCAGGTTTTAATGACACAACCTTGGACAAATAGAATAGCCCGAAATTAATACAGAGTCACCCTGAAAGTGTTAGATAATATCAAAAAGCCTTGGTTCCGATTTCGGAATGGCTTTAATTTGGACGATGGTCGGGTAGATAAGCAAGTGACAACGTGGTTAGTGGCGTGGCATGGGGCCCGCTTCGGATGAGGTGTGCTCGAAGGTCAGGTGGATGGACTAGCGAGCAGAGACTAGCATAGCACGAGCATCGCCTGGTCGTTGCCCCCGCCCGTTGCTTGTCTTGCGGGCTCGGCTTGCGGTGCTGCTGGGGTCTTCGCCCGGTCGGCGACCCCAGCCAAGGCCGCCCGCATCATCCCCGGCCATCACTTAGATAACGACCATTTGCAGATTCCACGGCGTCCCACCGGCCATATACGGCCCTGGCTCGACGGATTTATTGCCGCATTACCTCAGTCTTGGATGGTCCTGTTTTTGATTGAATTCTCGAAGCAGCAAAAAGTTGATGTTCTAAGAACTGTTCTTCCGATAATTCTAAAACTTTAGAGTATAAAACACTTATCGCTTTTACTCGTGCTCTCGACTCTGAACATGACATTAATTCAGCTAGTTACATGAGAACGATCGTTCCTTCGCTATAAATCAGATGTTTTATGCGAATATGATAAGTTTACATCTTAAATTATTGTAACAAGTCCGTTGCTCCTTACGTTACACGACGTTGGCGTAAATATTATATGCGGAGAGTAATGGATGCCAAAAAGGGTAATAATATTGTAAATACGTCGTTAAGGTATTAGCAACTGCAAATAAGATGGCACGTGGAAGGAGGTGACAGAAGCCACGTGCTGCCACGGACGAAGGTTACTGTTAATAACTTGGTATTCGATTATATTTCACAGTAAAATCGATAAACTGTTAATTAACCTTATTCTAGACCCTCAATGACTGTTCATGCCATTCTACACAGGAAAATAATGTAATGCTTTACAATACAAAAAAAACGTCTCAGGTTGATATTCAGATCATTCCGTTAGTAACGGAACGAAACAGCAAAATAGAAAGATCTCCGAGCGCAAAACCTTAATAAGCAAAAAAACCGTTACCACTCTTGTACTAAATAGATTTTTTGGCAAAAAAACGTCAAAAAAGGTTATACCGGATCGGCGGTTATGTCGTCCAACGGTCGCTCCAATTGTTCCGACCGATGATCACAAGCCAGGCCAGGAGTATGCACCAAGGTACAGATATTCTATATCACAAAGTCCGTTTCGGTATGATTCTAGTAGTGACGTATACAGATAAAGACGTTTTGTGTCTGTGGCGCGTTGTGAGTGTACACGCACTACTACAAACATAGCCGAACGGACTTCGTGATATAGAATATCTGTACTCGTGGCAACACATTCTTCTCCGTTACACATTCCGTTCAGATCATGTGTACTGCATTCAATGCTTAGTGTTCCTTATCAGTTAACAAGCGTGGTGCGAATTCAATCCAACTTGCGTCTTTCCGTTATGTAAGTAATCTAAAGCATGTCTGACGCAACATGTATATTTGCTGATAAAGAATATTTTTTCAAGCAATACAATATACATCACGTAGGTAAAGAAAACGCTACGAATGATTCTTATAAGGATTCAGCGGAAAGTTTGCAGAATCGTGTCGCCCGTCACGTTTCCTGATCAGATGTCGGTTCAGATGGAACGTGACGCAGAAATCAAAGTTTAAACATAGAACACGTACCTACATACACAACGAACACTTCCTGATTAGTTAACCGTAGTGTGCGTCTGCGCAACATTTCAAGTTCATCGATAACGGCTTCGTCACCGCCTATTTGTGGGCCTGAAGCCGACCCGTATAATTTACGACATCGGGAAGGTTTATGACCACTCTACTACGAGTAAGGTTGCCAGATAGCCGGGAAAGTCCTGAAATTTGGTATCTGGTCTCGTGTCCAGTAATTACACTTTTTGTCCCGGAATTAAGTTGATACATTTATTTTTAGACAAACCAAAGGGAGGTGTTAATATTTTGTTGTTTTAGTTTTGTTGATAAATTTAATATTACTTGACGATGAATGTCTTCCTTGGTTTAGCAAGAAACTGGTATAATAATAATATTATGTCTGTTAATTATTGTTACACAGAAAACACAATTTTCACCTTAAATAAAAATATACTCTGACTGTAATTTCTATTTTTGTTTTCCCTTTATAAATACCAGAAATATCCCTAGTAATTTTAATATATTTCTCTACTACCCGTCCAACAATTGGAGTTGGAACTTAGACTCCAACTAACTCCTTTGGTAACCCTAGAAATGTCCAGGGATTTATAAGCCTGCATCTGGCAACCCTATCTGCGAACCGGCAAGATAGTCCGATAGAAATGGGTTTGCAACAACTTTTAAATCACGAGTCGCTTTTATCGATTCTAATAGATAGTTAGGTATTTGTAAATGATATTATGAATAATTTTATGGGAAAAATAGACGAATCACTTTTTGCGTAAAAAGCATGCTTTATAATTTTATAAATATTTTAATTATAAATAAATGTTACTACCGTGTTTCAACATACGTACAAACGTTTGCAAAAGTGATTGGTCTTTTTTGCTTTAAGTTATTTACATCATCTAGGAATATTATCTAGTCCTCGGTCTTCGACTAAGATCAGTTTAAAAGTGTACACTTCTTATATTATGTATTTGTATTTATTAGTATTTTTGCAGGGCCAAGATCCCTATTTTGATATACCTACGCCTGGGTAGTGAACATTGATTTGACTGTTAGCTTATTTTCTGACGATATCAACACCAGTTTATTCAATTAACGTTGTAAATTACCAGTCCTGGGAGGGTCAAAAGAATTACTTGTACTGTGGTGAACACAATTAACACAAACGCCTAAGGTCATTTGGCTCTGAACGTCGTTCTTGGTATAAATCGGGCTTTTGTGTTCTCGTTTGTATGTTAACAAGTATTTATAGTGATCTGCGTCAATGACTTGCATTAAATTGAATAGAACTTGTTTAGTTTTCGATGCCGCTGGCATTCAGTGCGTGTAATGTCCTAACAGCAGACCGAGAATATGTAGAGTTAAATTGGCTCATAAATAGCATAGATATTCATGCGGTTTGAATTTTATCACATGTCTAATAAGCCTCCTGTAGAATAAGCAAGTCCAAAGTTACGATTTTTAGTTTGATTATAACCCCTAAGTAAGCGAAATAAATAAATACTGCCATGGCTGTACATGCCCAATTCTCACACTTAAAATTATATTGGCATAAACTTAGATTGCAATGTATTAAAGCAGATTCTGAAGGCTTTAATTTTAATTTTAGTGCTGTCAAAACTAAATCTTTTTCATTACAAAATAGTTCTTGTATATTAACAACCGAAGATAATTTACTTTGGAAAAATGTAAGATTTGACAGCACTAAAACTAACATTAAAGCCATCAGAATCGACTTTATTAGGTGTTTCTCTTTAAATTTTGTGGTAAAACTTGGCGGTAAAAAGGAACTTTAGGGAGTAATTTATTAGAAAACACGGGCCAAATCAACCCTCTGTATAGCATACACAAAATAAATAAAAAGACATTAGGGGCAAAAAACAAGAAGCTGACAGAATCTGCGTTTCGCCCTACACACTCTCGGGACATGTTTGTATCTATCAACAGAGCAAATGTGGAAGGTAAGGACGATCGTAAAGTTTTTATCGCTGAGTAACTACGGGTTTCGGAGTTCGAAGTGGCATTTCAGAATTCAAACTATAGGTGTAAATAGAGTGCGACCATTAAATGAAACCACATATTCTACCGACCCTACTGAACCACTTTTCCCAAGAATCATACCCGCGGACACCCTTAGTTTAGGAAATAATTGAGTTCCAAACAAAAATGCGTGAACCGACAACATACGTCGTGAAGCGTCGTCCGTGAAGCGACGGCTGTGAATCGGACGACGCTATCTCTAAACTCGCCCGTATGGCGGTGCGTCAAGGTTCACGCGATTTTGTTTGGAACTCAATTATTTCCTAAACTAAGGGTGTCCGCGTGTATGATTCTTGGGAAAAGTGGTTCAGTAGGGTCGGTAGAATATGTGGTTTCATTTCATGGTCGCACTCTATTTACACCCGGTATATTGAGAATTAATGAGAAATCTCACGAAATCACTAATCTACTAATAAATAAAAGCCTTATTTGTTTCTAATCTACGTTAATTTTTGTCACATATGTTACCCAGTTTCCCTTTTACATGTTGTGTCTTACGAGTGATATTGTTGTATAAAAAGGCACTGAAAACCTCACCCAAACGTTAACCCTAACTGTTCATCGTGTCACGAATAACTTCGGGAGGATTTGCGAGTAAGATGGTGGTACCTCCACAGTCGAGCCCGGCACCAGCTCTACCACCTACTATAGTTGTATATGAATATAATATTAGTTTATAAAACTATTTCATTTAATTACTAGCTTTTGGCCGCGGCTCCGCCCGCCTTTTATTCGGTTTACCGACATGTTTTTTCCGGGATGAAAAGTAGCCTTTGTGTTAAGTTAAGTACATTCTAAATTTCATCCAAATCCGTCCAGCCGTTTCAGCGTGAAAGAGTATCAAACATACACGCACACCCACGCACACAAACTTTCGAATTTATAATATTAGTGTGATTTGTGTATAAGATTTGTTTTTGTACAGTTTTTTTTTTAATTATTTCACCGCCTTCGCGTTTTTCCACCTATAGGTTGCCTGTAAGAAATCGATTTAAGCAATAGTTACCTCCTTTTACATTTGAAGCGTAACCTCCAGAGCGCTACCAAACTCACCAGAACACAGAACATCTTTTTTATAAGGTGCACAATAGAGAGTGTTAGTTAGTTAGTTAGAGGTTACCTGTGTGAAGCACCAGTTCTCAGCGACGGGCGTGTTCCCGTCGTGCAGGGGGCTCGGCACCCGGCTCACAGCCATGCCGCCGGCGCCGTTGGAGGACACCCGAGCCGACTGCGGAGCGGGCGCCCCGCCGCCGGACCCGCCGCCGCCGCAATCGCTGCCCGGACCGTGCCTGCACACAAACAGAGAACAGGTTACTAGTCGGAACCATCATTGTTAGGGTTCCATACTTCAAGAGGCAAAAACGGAGCACTTATAGGATCACTTTGTTGTCCGTCTGTCTGTCAAGTCCCTTTATCTCGGGAACGCGTGGAGTATCGAGTTGAAATTAAAACCATACACTCAGGTCTACAGTCCCTTGAAGTTGAAGATGTGAATAAATCAAACTTGTAAGTCAACGTGCAAAAAGATACGGCCGTTTATGCCGCAAAAAACGTATATTTCGACACTCAAGGGAATCAAAATTTATAGGGTATTTTCCGTTGACCTAGAACTATGAAATTTGGCAAGTAATACCGTCTTATACTACAAGTATACGGAAAAAAAAAAAAACATTTTTAATTAAATCATAAAAAATATAGTCTTTAACGGCACCCTCGGTGGGCGAGTCCGACTCCCACTTGCCCGGATTTTTTTCAAAATAAATTTACCTTTGGCTGCGTTTATTCAATCTCTGCCCCGTTTTCGGCTTAAGAGTTATTTTATCAACACCCCCTAAGCCTTTATGTTGACAAGGGTCGCTAAGATGATACTAGAGAACACCGCATCCAAATCCGTTGAGTGGTTCTCGAGTTGAATTCATTAAAAAATTTGGAAAAATATTCACGAATTTTTCAATACTTAATTATTAGTAGATATAGATATTAATGAAGCGCAAGCAGAAGGTAAAAATTAAAGAAGGAGTTAATCAAAAGCACCAAGAAAAGAAGAGCTTTTAATATGATTCAATTAATGTTAAAGAAGTTGAAGAGATATTTTAAGAATCCTCTGAGAGAGGGCTGTTAGTATTATAACCGGCGCAAGTAGGATGTTCTAAGAGCCAGTTGACACAAAGAACACCCCACATTAAGAACCATTACACAGTCTCTACTGCAAATCCTATTTGCATTTGCCCTCCTTCGATGAATTTTTAAGATTGAACATCGAGAGCAAAATTCTCCGGTTGTTTTTTTTAATATTATTCCAAATAGGTTGTAGAGCTAATGCCGAGCTCGACTGTGGAGGTACCACCATCTTACTCGGAAATCCTCCCAAGTTATTCGGGGGAGAGTAAGAGAACAGCTCTCAGGCAAAAAAAACAGGCGGCCCACCATTGCCTGGACCGATGGATGGCGGTACATCCATCCCCAATTGCCGGGCCTTATATAAATCAGACTGGTGACGGGCAGCGGCGTCACTGGTGCAAGGGTCTCGGCACCGCGCTCACCAACCCGCCTGCCCAGCGTGTGTGAGTATGGGCATTTCTTCTAGGAGGACCGCCAAAAGTGGCGAAATCCTGGAAAGGCCTATGTCCAGCAGTGGACGAAACAGGCTGATGGATGGATGGATTCCAAATAAATAAGATAGAGACCTGAAAGTTGGCACCCTATTATTTTGTTTATAGAATTATACAATACTCTACGTAGTGGCTGCGTAGTTTCATATAATACTAATGAGCTTCACTATTGGAAAAGATTATTTTATCTATGAGAGAAACATTCATGACTGCAGCAAAGTCATCTTTTGAGAAATCTGCTTTTTTTTAATTGTTATAGTATACATAATAGCGCTTATAATATACATAATAACGCTTATAATATACATAATAGCGCTTAGTAGAAATATAACAATTTGAAAAAAAAAGCAGATTTCTCAAAAGATGACACTGCTGCAGTCATGAATGTTTCTCTCATAGATAAAATCATCTTTTCCAATAGTGAAGCTCATTAGTATTATATGAAACTACACAGCCACTACGTAGAGTATCACAGCATTGTGTCGTCTATAGCAATAAGTGCAGGACTTATATGTTACACACCATAACCTTCCTTTCTTAATTCGCCATTTACCTACCGTTGCCGCTGCTGACTGACGCGTATTTGCGTTCGGAATACGGCGTAGCAATCTACAAAACGTAAAAACAATGGGATCGTAGCACTCGCTACGCCCCGTAGCAAAAGGTGGATGCGATCGTGTTAACATAGTGTAAAAGTTATCTGAACAATAGATGTGTTACTTGCTATAAGTGTCGTCGTTGCGAAACGGTTTATCAAGTGAAACACACAAATGAATTATGTCCTACTCCACTTTTCAGGGTAATACTGCATTGGGGCTAAGCGGCTTCTGTGTCATTCAAATTGATACACATCAGCAATGCTACACTAACGAACAGTTTGGGTAAATTAAAATAACGTAATTTCAATTTGGCCCGCTATATAAAAGAGGACATTTATGAAAATTTAAGTAAAGAACCATGAGTTCAATTTGTTAAAAGGTATTCAAATGTAGAAATAACGCGAATAACAATTACAAATCACACATAATAATATTTTGGTCGTAAACGTTACACATTAGTCGAATTAGTTGATATTTATAAGGATTTAATCAATGCATAAGCTCAGAAACAGCGAAGGAGGACACGTGTAGCCTAAATACATTATCCAATCTATTGGTAAACGAGTGACCTATTGGTCGTCCGAGCGGCATGCCTGCAACTTCTCATGGAATTGAATGCAAGGCGAAAATGTAGCAACGGTCGTAACTAGCCAATCAACGATCGCAGTTTCGCTCCCCAAATCTGGGACACGGCACAATACCATCACATATACGCACTGTAAATGCCTCTCACCGAACAATGGCCGTTCGGCGCCGCAAGAAGAGTTAACGATGATTTTTGGGTTTCGGTGCCGCCAAAATGAAATCTCAAAGTGGAACATATACAAAGAGCTATGGCCGTCCTGCGCGACTTTCACGAACGGGGGCCCGATTACCAAATACGCGTTAGAATCTGTGTCAGTTTCATCACCCGCGGTACGCATCCGCTCAACATCCACAGACCACAGTGCACCTTCGCAAGGAAATGTAGCATACACAACAGTCCGGACTTGCACTGTATTTACATATACCGAAAACTCAGTCAACCTCCCGTCACACTACCTCACTTGGCACCGTGATAGGTCGCTCTACATTAATGGAGTTAAGCTTCATAATAAACTTGCCTGAGCACGGCTCACAGTGGCGTATGGTAATAAGCATCTAAACTTAGGAGCTCTATATTCACAACAAGCCAGCTTAAGCATGCACGTGAAGGGAAATCAGATTTGCATTACACGCCCACCGCTTCAATGTGACTCAACCTAATTCGAAATCGACACGCGAAAATGTGAAACAAAATATGGACGCCTAATTTCAACCGGTTTTCTCTAGATCATGTAGTTACAAGTAATGTTTAGCTGTTAATACTGTAATTAATATGTATTTAAAATACGTTTTCTACTGTTCCTTAATTAGGTATTCGTGGTCTTATCATTTGGTAACAGTGAACATTCGGTCGATGACGAACATAGCAGTTATTGTTGGACAAACGAATGCCTGTGTACTGATAAAACGCCACAGTTCCCCTGAACTCAATATTTGAAACCAATTTTGATTCAACTTTGTGCGTCAACAGAGAGCCACATAACTGTGTTAAAAAGAACGTGCGCAAAGAGCGAGAAATGCAATAAATAAATATAAGAACACGGTCTTGTATAGACACATCGTGCTACACATTCGAGCGACAAAATTATGTCAAACGAATAAAAAAGTGTTACGGCACTGAACAAAACTAGGCTAAGTGAATTAATCGGTGCGACCCAGAAACTGACGGACGCATTCACGGAGAGACGAGACTTTTCAGTGATATTTGCCATATTGCTTATATTACGTCACAAACACAATCATCCATACTTGATGATATGCCGGGAATTTATTAACAAAACAAAAAATATAAGCACGGATAGGAAGGAATCAATAAAGAGCATATCAATCCATGTTGTTGCTATGCAAAGCAAAGAAGAAACAACAACACATATGTATATAGGCACTCAAGTTTGCAGTAACATCGTTCCGGTGCGACCTGGCAACCGCTGTGCAACCGATATTGCAATAAGACAGATATTCAGCAACATACGCACCAGTAATATAGCTAGAGCTAGAATTAATCCATAATCGACACGCGTAAAAGAAGAGTCCCTTTCCGAGAGCCCCTGAATCACGTGGCAGCCTCGAACGAGGCATCCGGGGCTTACGGTGCCTCCCGCAACTAGATCGTAACGCCTGCCTGCGAGGCCGTGCTCCCAAATTACCTCGATGACAATATCGGATGGGCCACGCCGCGGCGGATTAACACAGATAAGATATTGCATTCACGGCGATCCGACCGAGGACGATCAACAATTTGCCACTATGACAAACTGTTGTGCGCGACCTAGATTATATTTAACTGGACCACTCCTACATCGCTTAACAATAGATGAATCATGTCACTTGACCTGTTAATGCTGATAAAAATGAAGGATTTTACTCGGTAGCTAAGCGATTATTTTCGGGCGAAACATCAAGAGGGTTTGAACATAGTCAGTGAGCGATTTATCAAAGGAAATGGTAAGATAGACCGCCCTTGCGGTGGACCACCCACAGGGAGGGACCACCAAGCCGACAACCAAAAAAAGCCAGTATGCACCATATACCGTGGTGGCGGTTTTCTTGCGACTGATTGATTATAACAAATATAGCTTTTCGG
Source organism: Ypsolopha scabrella (assembly GCA_910592155.1). Taxonomy (NCBI): domain Eukaryota; kingdom Metazoa; phylum Arthropoda; class Insecta; order Lepidoptera; family Ypsolophidae; genus Ypsolopha; species Ypsolopha scabrella. The sequence continues at coordinate 10,329,615 of OU342969.1, forward strand.
CCCGCATTACATTAGACAAATTTAAAGGCATCAGTAATTTATATGTGGGTAAATACATTAGGCATATACCGACCGAAGATTCACAAATCAATTCACAAATTAAATTAGAATACAATTTATAAAATAGATATCTTAAATAGAGGAATTTGTTACAATTGTGTACTTTGTCACAGTCACAATGGGATTATATGACTAATTACGACTAAGCGACTTTCTATTGTATTTAATTTTATCTTATGCTGACACAATAGAACCAGTAAACAGATAAATAGAACAACTATCATTGGGGTATCTCTTTATCATTCTCGAATTCAAACATTATTTCAAGAACAAGAGAAATAAAACGGAAAAGTTATTGCCTCAATAATTTAACATCAAGAGTTTAGTCCCGATCCAAATCTTAATTATTTGGGATGGTTTTAAAAATATCCAGTCTGCGCTTGAAGAGTCATCAACCCGTGAAAGCTTGGGCAATACCCACCCAGTGTGACTGTGGGTAGATCGACGGTGTCGCGTGGTCTTATTATAGATGTCACCCGACCTGCTCTGCTCCCGTATCCCCTTCTATATTTACGACCTCGCGAGACACCTCTGCAGCACCGATGGTATCATCTTTGATTTATTCACAATCTCATGTTTCAATAATTTTGCCAATTTTGGGAAGGAGATCGGTCGAGGATCGATTGTTTAAATGTTTTGGAGAGGCCTATGAGAACAGCAGTGAACTCATAATGTGATTGTAATGATGATAATTTAAACATAAGAATCAAAAAGTTTCTTATTACGGTAAAGAAGACGTTAGTTGTTAGTTTGCAATAAGCAAAAAATACTCAGGACAGTAATCAAGTCTATGGAAAATTTACACAACTACGCTATAAACATCAATAGTCACATAAATTACTTGGACTTCTATAGTTTCTATCGATTAGTACGCTGAGGCTGCGAATTACTTAATTTGCAATCAATAAATTAAAACTGCTTCACAAGACAATCGAATCGGAATAAGGACACCATTGTTTGATTGTCCGTTTCCTTACACGTATCGAGGCTATGTTTCTTGGAATGACGATGCTTTGGTAAGTAAGTACTTATTGCAGAGCAGGACGAGTGAGCATCGCCCTCTTTACGACATTGACTGAGTCAGTCGCCCTGAGGACGACCTGACCGAACAATGGGTCCTCGACTGGCTTGATCTGAAGGACGTAGTGTTTACACCGAGTAAATGGTACAACGATATCGGTTATGAAAGCGCAAACAGTAGCCAACGCCTATTTGCGGTTTACGCCTTGCTTTTATATTGATTACATTCTGAAACAGAAGTTTGATGCTCGAAATTGGAGTGAACCCAACGTATTAGTAAACAAGTGCATTCTCTAACTACCACATATCATGCATGTGCGGCGATTAATTTAAATTGATGTCATTATAGAAGAGTAAATAAAACGTGACAAACCGCTTGATAAAACACAACAAGCTCTGCTTTGTGTGAGTTCATATTTGTTAATACGGTCGCCATTATGTTAATGTATTCCTAATAAATGTGACCAGAAGGTGACCTTATCATGTAAGGATGCATTATGTTATACCGTGCCATCAATATTTGCAGGAATTAGTCTTGCCAATGACAATAGGTTGTTAAATTGGAAGCAAGGTCGGCATCGTCGTCTATCTAGCTACAAGCAGTCGTATTGTACAGGTTCATTGTATGTTGCTGTTCGCCTAGGAGTGTAGATGGAAAATGTCCGACTCGTTTTCCGAGTTGAAGTTTATTTTCCTCATAACTTTGTTGCACAATGACCGCTGAAAACAAACTGTTGTACAGTCAGTTAAGTTGTCATGTAAACGTCATTTTAAAAGCACTTCATGAGGAGATACTGCGCAAGGCCTTCCGAGATGGTTTATGTTTAAACCGCAGCTTATTCAACCGAGTCTCGGTTACCATGGCTGTTTATGATCCATTGTGGCATACAGCAGCTTCCTTAGTAGATATTAACCCGGAGAAAAACTTGGGTTTCAATTTTATCTCATCCAAGGTCTTTGTCGCTTTCCTTTTGCTCCGAAAAAGTTTATACATGGCTACGAATAAGCTGAATTTTCCCGTTTCGTTCTAAGCAATATCTTGGTTGGGCGACTTGCCTCCAGGGAGACAGCCGCTTCGGGCCGGTATAACGACTTTCCCATTTCAGCTTTATTATACGCAATAACCACGACCATAAAAGTATTTCTCGTGGGCCTAAGTACCTATAGGTATATTTGGAGAGACACGTGGGGTTACGTTTTCCCAAAAAGTTTAAAGAGATTAAAGGACGTTGAACGTCTTTTAGGTACATAATTGTGCGTCAGACCGTATGAGTAACATGAAACCGACAAATGCTATAAATCTGTCTCTTCAGCGTTTTGAGAACAGTATTTTTATTCCAGGAAAATATAACTAAATACTGTAGATATGGGACTGTATACGGTTGATAAAAAGAAGAATCAGGACATATTAAACGTCAACAATTTAGTCAAAATAGAATACGTACTAGATATTAAAATAATTATTACACCTACATATGTGATGTTATGATTAAGGAAATTACATTTATATGGAAGTTTACTATTGATTGTTGTGTGTATCATACGAAAATATTTTCCGGGAACAACGCAAATTACGTCGAGGGATGACGCGTGCCGTATTTAAAACCAACAAACTCAAGGCCTCAATGAACGTCATACAGACTCAAAGGCACTTTGGACGTCTTAAAGAGCCTACAAATAGGCTAACAATGAACACTTAATGTCAAAATACTAATATCTAGCTTAATAATTACAACAATTAATACGAGTACCTATCAGAAGAAGACGTACAAAAACCAAAATTTAAAACCTACGAGGAAAACTAGATCTTAGACATATATAAACAAAAGAATCTCATCGATTCGAAACATCTATAAGGAAGTTTATTTAAATCAAAATCCTGTTAAGGTACAGACGTTCAAGGGCATTCTGAATGTGGCTTACCAAGGGCTCCTCGCTATATGTATAAAGGGACGAGACGAGAAACGAGTTCTGAAGGTAACCCTCTACTATGGTAAAGCTCTACCACTCCTGTAATATGTTAATATCAATATCTCATCAGAGGGTTCACGAAAGATAGAAAGGGATGGAAACAAGCGGAGCTGCGATTTCGTCGTCATCGAGTACGGGGAGCAGGCATTCCGAACCAGTGGTAATGTAAGTGGATCGTGTGATCTACTGACACAAGAATCAATATTGCGTGATTCTTGTTAAGACGATTTAAAGCAGAAATCGAAGACGATTGTAAATAATTCTAAGGAAGATGCATTGCATGTAAATAACAAATCAGGTAGAGTAAAATACTTAGTAAATATACAAAACTGAAAAAAAGATGTGTATGGAGACGTGTTGAATACGGAAATAGGCGATACACCTCTATTCGTCCGAGATATTCTCCGCTTGGAAACTCGAACAACCAAGGTGACCGCTCTACACGTGATACCTGTTCACGTGGACAATTATTATTGCCATTTTAATAAAAATACGGATTTATTTAACAAATGAAGCACTAAATATGTCACTGAATACAAAAGCAATTACAAACCATATCGATGTAAGAGTAGTATAAGGCAAGGTTATGCCTAATATGTCAAAGTCATAAATAGCCTTGGAACGCAAAATTGGGGACACAATCATGCTCAATCAACACGCTATTTCACCTATATACTATATTAATTTTGAGGAAGTGATTGCTAATGCTAACCCAAATTTACTTTTCAATAAATGGATCGATATCGTTTCATATGTGGTTTTATCAAAGCTTAAATGTGACATTGAAGATAAAATAATCAATATTTATATAGGTATAAGTAATAATATGTTATTTACCAAGAATGTGCTTATAAGACGACATTGTTATATTTCCTGGCTTTACAAACAATACATGCTGAATAAAATACATAAAATACACAAAATTGTATTGGCGTAAAAAAATCGTTTATAAATAATAATATTACGTATTTTTAAGAAACTCTGTTTGTATGCTTCTCAAGCAAAACGTAGTCCATCTTGAAATATTGTCACCTACTTATGTAATTACCTATTTTTAGAAATAAACGATCATGAAATGTTAAATTAATTAATCACGTTTTAATGATTTCATTTCTTGCTATTATTGAATTTTCCAAAGATCATTAGAGTCAGCGTGGAATATTGCGTCCAGATCAACCAAATTTAAATCTTGGCTTGGATCCAGGGCGGCGTCGATGGCAGTTTATTTTATGTAGAGAACCGTAACGTGCTTATTACCTATTCAAATGTAACTCATATAAAACGCAATGAAACTATTATTAATTTACCTACGCTACACTAGCCATTATCAGGAAATGTGACGTCGACTGAAGGTCAAGGTCACAAAAAGTTCGCAGTATAAAGGCTATTTGCAACCCAGCTCCTATAAATGCCAATTACAACGAAGTCCGAATAAATTGATTCACAAGGTAGCTCCCTCATAACATTTTGCTTCCTAGCGGCTGAAGCAAAGAATAGTCTCAGAAATCGTGTGTCTCGTTCGCTCGAAGGCGATGTCGATAAGGAGGAAGTGGCGAGGGTATATTAATGAGTTACTAACCTTCGTAGTTGCAAACAAACGCTTAGCCTCGTGAGGAAGTGAGCGACGGATCGACAGACGGATGGTGAGGTTACTGTTGTGGGTTACGTCACGAGCGGCGGCGTGGCCTAGCGGTGACGTCGGCGTACGCCTACCATGTACACGGCCATCGTATCTTATATAACTACCGCTACCCATTACTACAGATCACCGAGATAAAGATAAGCCTTCAAAAGTCTATAAACATGACAAAGCTGAAATTCAGCGGGAAGATAAGAAAAAGAAAACGAAAATGTTACGTACTTCCAAGGCGTTCTGGCACTTTGTTGGTTATACCTAGAAAAGGAAATCATAATATTGATATTGATTTATGAGTATAGCAAAAGGATTATTGACACAACATTGTATTATAGGAAGGCCGAGGTGGATCGCGGCAAAAATATAATCATGGGCAGAGCCGAGCGAGGATAAGCTTCTACGCGGAAGCGTATGAGCAAGGCCGAGGACAAATGGACCAATTCACAACTGAACATACAAATTATGTACTTGTTCGTACGCTGCTACAACTAGTAAAGATATCTCTATACACGATATAATACACCAGTTAAACTACCCAAAGTTGCCTTTGTACAAAATTCCGCAAATAACACCCATAACCAAGCATCCAAGTGGGAATATTACCTGAGATTATGCAGTCAACATTTTACATAAATCCTAATTCTTACGTTGTTGTTCGAGATCAAAAGCGCTACTATGCCTTGTTGCACGTCACGAAATCTATAGCGATTATTTTGAAATTATTACGACTGCGGTACAAAGCATGTTTTAAAATACAAAGAGCAGTGTTTGTGCGAAAATATTATGCAATCCTCGGTGTGACATATGCGGTGACGAAGTATCTAATGAGTGCGAGAACAGCAAATCGTCAGAAGCACGCAACCGCCGATATTTGGCAATACGGGTATTGGAAAGCGGAGACATCAATTTCGAAGTAAAGCCGCTTTGAGACGCTATCTAACTAGGCCAGATTGATTTATAACTTAAGCAAGAAACTGTGCCACCTCGGCCCTACTGCACCGTGTTCCACATTGTTTTACAATGAATATGCAAACATAATCTAGTCACTCGCAATATCTCCTAGAATAGTAAATTTTGAAAATTGTGGAACTCCGTAAAATGTCTAAACGGATAAAGGAACCTAGTTGTCGGTAGCTCCGACAGCAGTTATAGCCTAATGAAGAATAAGGCCAGGAGTAAACTGGCCTTAAGCATTAAGTTAGAGTCGACCTGAATGATTGGCGGAACCTTGACTTCAGCCTAATATAAATTGCGTGACCCTACTTCCTCAAGCCGAGGGTCGTCACTGTCAATTACATTTAGTTGTATCACCAAGCGTTGATAGCCGTTATTATTTTGGACAATTTATAAAGGTTACGTACAAAACGGTTTCCCTCAAGCAACAGGCTTTAGGAACCTTAACAACGAAAGTGTAGGCAGGGAAATTATTCAAAGGAAATTCCTCTTTGCATGCTTCTTATACAACATAAAACAAATATCAAAAATGTGATGTTGATGACGGTACAGACGAACGAATTGGTTGGACCTTGACGACTTAAATATAAACGATGACTACTTCCTAGAAACTAGCAACGTGCAAGATAGCATACTCTACAAACTGGTAGAACCAGTAGAAAGATCGATGAGTATAATTGATTCAAAGTTTGGCATTTTAAGCATCCTAACCTTGCACATTGAAAAAAGCTTTTCATAAGGATATAATACTTAATAACCCAGAAACGACGCAAAAGAACAAGCAAGGTAGAATTTAAATGAGACAAAAATTGTCTCTTCATTGTTTCTTTTGTAAACAAAGCCTTCGTAACAGCAAGCTATCGCGCGTTTATTTAAATAATTTATTGGCCGTGACAGATCGTGGAGTATGCTGGCATGTGTATGTAGCATGAGGCTGGGTAGCATTGCTTAGCAGCGCTCTTGCAGCAGTGGCAAAGAGAACGCGACCCGGTTCGACGCTCGAGAAAGCATCGACAAATCTCGGTTGAGGCCGCGCGCCTCAAACAAGGCGGACGCACATTACGTCTACGCATGCGAACGCTATTAATGAGTTAAGTAAGACACATGAAAAATTAAAGAAAACGTTCGGCAAAACAAATAGCACGACGTCAAAGATTTCCAATAAGAGAATGGTTGGAAGCTTTAAATGAGAAGGTGCAATTCTGAAAAATAAACGGCCTGAATACGAGATCCCGGCACAGTTAACATGTTCAGAAATAGCAAAACAGTTTATTCCCCACACGATATATCGCTGTCAAGGTAAAACTGACTATTGGAGTAACATTAACTAAATTTGTTCAAAGCTACATGAATTTGTTCAGCTACGTCCGAAACCTTGGATTTGGCGCCCGTGTTCTACTTTCCTACATCTTAACAATGATGTTAATCACAACCTGTCGGGAGCGTTATAGATTGCCGCGAACGAACGAGATATCAGTTGCAGTCTTGATCCAATTCCAATATACAGTCCTATTTTTCTCTGGTGTTCATGCAGATGAAATTCCTCTGGAACATTTTAACGTAATTGGTGAACCGAGATGTACGATTACTGGTTTATCTGCCTGATCAAGCTGTGATAGTGGGGTCATATTTGACGTTGTAATGCGTTTGACCTAGATTGCAGACGATTGGCATTTGAAAAAAATAATAAGAGGTGAAGTGACCGTGCAACGTGCGTGTGCTCTTCACTATTGCGGCCGTCGGTTTCGGGTCAGGCCGCAGTAAGGGGCACAAGGTAAAAGATGGTGCATTGAAAGCGACCTCACGCCCAATAGCGATCTGTGGCCGCGTCTCGCTTCCTACTGACGACACAATGCCACCGCAGCAGCTGCTGCGAAGGTAACAGCAGCAAAGGTCGATCACCACTCGATTCATACTCGTAGTCAACTTCTAAATGAGGCCGGTACCAACGCTCTTTTACCGAGATAAAGCAATTGAAGCATGACCTTTTTTAACAAGATCTTGAGAATTACAGTTATGTAAGCAATTAAGAATATCACTGAATTGTATCAAATTAACAGTTACAAAGATTTGTATTTAATAAGCTTTGCAGGTGCTTTTCTCTAGTGTATCTTAGTTAGCTGAGTAGTCAAAATTCATTGTTGCGGAGTTGAAAGTAAAGTTAAATGTGAATGAGTCGACCTCAAGCTTGAACAACTTTTATATTTATTGTGGTCGGGGCCGCCGCCGTTCTAATAGTTAAAGCCGACAATATCTTATGGAAGCGCAATCTGTACAAAAAGTTGGTCAAGTATACTCTGTATGAATGAAGTACGTTGGAAATGTAGAGGACTACCCACACCTTTGTGCAAGTACAGGCTGTGTGGCTAATGGTACATCATAAATAATCATACTACACATAGCTACAGCATGAAAGCTTGGTCCCCTTGTGACCTTGCGTGTTGGTTAATGATTAATCGGCAATACATATTGCATTTAGCGTTTTACTTCCCTCTTTCTCAGAAAACAAATTCGCTACGCAACGATGTGCTGACATGAAAGTCGCGATGCAAATCATGAAAAGAACGTGTTGGTCGCCTATTCTACAATACTGTGTGACCCCAAAACCATTAAATATAGCAAAGGTAACAACCACTTGAGTTTCACGGGTCAGCCGTTACAGGAGCTGACGTGGAGGCAGCGGGGTCTGAGGGGCGAAGGGCTCGAGCGGGGGAGGACCCTGACACAGATCCAAACTCATCAGAGAACCGCCCGCGTAGGCCTCGAATTTCGGCTGCCTAAGAGGTATTAACATTGATTCCTCGACAACACGGGTTACGTACAAAATGGGTCAATACGCTCTACTCAGCTTCCGGCCTACCGCTTTGCGCTGACACACCACTAGCAGCGGAGTTTGGAGCGCGCGATGGTCCCGTTCCGAATTGCTTCCTCGGCAAATTAACGCCTCGCGCCACCGTGTTTCTAACTCGGCCACATATAAAATTATAACTCGTTAACAATATCTAACGATGTTTGTTTAAAACTATTTGTGTACAACATGGAGATTTAATATTTTATTTGACTTGTTAACTAGAACAAGAAATATAGGGACAATAACAAGGGGTCTTGAAAACGTCTTTAATAGTAATCTACATTAACTAGTAGTGCAAAGCATTACTAAATAGGCAGCAATTACTGATGATACTAATAAAATTGATGCCACAAACAATACAATAGATATTTTGAAAAGACAATGCATCAAATTGCAAGTTACACAAAGGATGGAAGATCCTATTTAGATCGAAATGAGAAGAGAACGTACGTGACCCTATCAGGTAAGAACAGTTTCACAGGTCAATTTCAGCTCGGCTCAATAATGGCATCGAGCTGAGCACTGCTTGCGATACTGTTCACCTCCTTTCATCTCAATTAGATTGTGCTCGTTATGCCAACCTACATCAAAATTCGCTTTGAGAGCTTCGTTTATTTTCAAAGCATATCATTGCATTCGTCGTGGTCAACGGATATTGCGAAACTACTTCCTCGTGCACTTCTATCTCATGTTCTTGAGTGTTTGAGTGAGCAAGGGTAAGGTGAGGACACAGATGTGTATAGGAGCGTGGCGACCTACAGATCTCAAGAAGGTGAACCTTGCGTTGCAGGCAAAACTTAAGTATAAGATAACCGTGAATAACCATTTGAATATTACATGATTTGATATATTAATTTAGTTAGCCTAGTTAAGCCTTGGCATTTCATGTAGTCATTTTAACAATGGTAAGCCATGACATTTTCTTAATGGAACGAACAGCTTAGGCGACCGAAAAGAAATCCAAGATCTCTTTAAGATACGAGGTGAAACTATAATTGGGATCAGGGCATAAAGAGAAGGCGCTATACATGTATACAAGATAAAGAAACGCAGCGGCTCGTCTCACTTTCTTTCCATCTGCACAAAGACGGGATATTCAAATTATAAAGTTTCACCGATGAAATCTCCAGGGCCATCAGCCCTCATCATTTGGTAGTTTCTCTAGTTTGAACATTGACCACCTGTCATAGCATTAGGTATGTAAAATTTAATGTGCGGTATTTATAGTGTATTAAATTGTATTTCTAGAAATTACTTAATCATTACATTTCATTGTTCAACGAGTTCTTCTTTTATTTGCATGTCACAATAAGCTCTCACGCAATAAATTAAATTGCGTTTTTGCGACTTCAGTACTAAAGTTAAAACCTCTAGATTTGATACACGATGAAATCCAGAGAAACGTCGAGCGGATGAAAAATTAATATCTACAGAAACATAATCAGCGTTAAAAGAATGTGCACGTTTTTAGCCTTGGCCTTGGTGAAACAGATGAACAACGTCACGGTGATAAAGTCGGAAAACAACTAAAGTTTGACAATACTTGAAATTTTGGTGGCATAAAAATACTAGGAAGAATAAGATTTTATAACAAACAGAAATAACATATACATATTTAAACATCTCACGTACTAATGTATAGTATACAATCACGAATCAAAAGCATCTTATAACAACGAGGCATTTGTGACCCTGTTAGAAATTGCATTAATGCCAGAGCAAAGTAAACTCTTATCCTTACAATGATTTCAGTATTGTTACAAAATTTATGTATCATTATTTAAGCTAGCATGGTTTCATTGCAGTTTACGGACAGTTTTGTTAAAGGGGCTTTATCGTAACCAAAATACGACATCATCATCGCCAAAACCTACTTTAGTTATCGCATTCCGCTGTCAGCAAAAAAGGAGCACGGGCCCATTCGCAATCTCTTTGTGAAGGTGCACTAGCCCTGGGCTGAATTGATACAGCGGTGTGCGTTGTGAAATAGCTGAGACCAGCTTACACAACAAACTACCTAAATCAAAGAGTTTACAACGGTGCAATGTTTTTTCAATATGCGGTAGAGTTAACGGTTCGAATGAATCAATATTGTGTGCTTTTTTATGTGTGTAGTTATATATTTTTACTACTACAATAAGTAGAGCTGCATTCAGCTTTAAAGTGAATTAAATTTCGCTCTGCGAGAAGTAAGTTCGTTCCAAATAAGTAAAGTTAAAACCCACGCCCGGCTAAACCAGTCTCGGGAAGTAGCCAGCCGAGGGAGCATTTTGAAATTGTAGAGCATTTCTACTTTGTTACACGCGTTAGTTTTCCACTGCCCGTGGAAACTTATTAAATGGGAGTTTCAAGTTTCTGCAGAGACCGACTTTTAGTTGGTTTTATCCAAACCTTTATGAGAATTTAAAGGGTTGTTTTGCGAGTAAACCAAGAAATGATGACAAAGGATCTTTATGTTTTTTTTCGGCAATGAAATAACGGGAACCTGAAATGCTGAGGTGTTCAATGCAATAAGAGTAAGAGGGTCGACTCCTTGCCTCCGCCTCCTTGCATTCCCTCTGGTGATGGGTCAACGACCTCTGGAAGGCACATCCCCGCAAATCCTTATTTCTGCACGCTGATACATAGCTACGTATAAACAGACCGAGTCGTCCCACTTCGTGAACAGAACGTTAAATAACCGGAAGCGATATTGTATTATAAATGGGACATTTTATTTACAGATTTCATCTGTCTTTGTTATTGTGTCCACATAAAAACAATTGTCAAATGTTTTGTAATTTTTATTCAATTTATTATTCATGCATTTGGGCACAGGTAAATCCTGGGGATTTTGAAGTAAAATTGAATTATCAATCGTGATATTGTCAGCTAGCTCGTACGGGATTGAATGCACAAACATATCCATAGCATAGCGGATAAGGCGAAACCAAAAAAGAAGATATGAAAAAGCGATTTGATCCCTTGAATACTTTCCGGCCTCGGTTTGCTACCTGCTTCGAATAGTGTTGAGGTTGCTTCCAACTTCCACCACTGCTTGTACCAGACACAAATTATAATGTTTGTGTTTAACTATCGACGCGACAGTTTTATTTAGGGATACAAACTAACAAAGAGAGGTAACACCGAGATCACGTCTCTAGACAACTGAAGACATTTATGTATATGCGAATGTGTTTATCAACTTGTGATCTTGTAGTTTACCTACTTCAATAATAAATAAATAAACATTTGCATAATATTACATAAGAATAGTGAGCGACTTTTAGGCAATCGCCATATTTGTTCAGAACTCTAGACGACAGACTTGCCTCTTGTACAAGAGCAACAATAAAGACGAAATAATATAGCGGAAGCGAGTAAAATTGAAAATCGTATAAATAATATTGATATCTGACATTTTCAACAAAACACACCTCATTTACCAGTAAAAATGGGGTTCAGAAACTTTGGGGTTAGGTACCGTAACGAACGAGGGTGCGAAGGAATAAAGAGGAAACATCGACATCGAATCAACAGTACACATTTCGAATCATTTTAGGGGAAGGGAACGTTGTGACCAACATGATTATTGTCATTGATTTTGAAAACAATTACTCCAAAATGCATCTGTTTGTCAATGATGAAGCTATTAAAGAACATCAGTTAATAGGAGATAATAGGAAAAATAATAACTACAACGATCACTTTTGCAATAACTCTCTCCTCGATCGCCTGACATTCGCCTTACACAACCCACAAGGAAAGTTAGAGCGCGTGCGGAGCGGCGTAACTTTCGCCCATTGTAACTCTATCAAATTATATCTTGCATCCTTTTTTGGATTCTTGTGATTCCCACCAACTTCACCGATGGCTTTGAATATCATAAGAATACACAAAAATAGAATATTTTTATTAAACAAGATGGCTTATACATTTCCGCGTTGGCTCTAACAACCAAAATAGCTTACCTGGCTAAGGCCATTATTCGCTCGTAAAATCCAATTTTCCAAGTCGATGGAACCACTTCGGTAACACTAATATCACCACGAGTCAAAAAAAAGTTTAAGGAATCAATGATGCCGCTTTGCGAACAACACCGGTAAATATCACGTTTGACAGTTTCACTTCACCACATGGCTAGATAGTTGCGCGCGATGGGCTGACAGACGTGTTTAGCGCTCGACAGCTGACGGGCGACTGGGTAGGTAGGTGGGTGCGGCGGGGACTGGGGTACCGCGGTGACGACGGTGCTGCTTGTTTCGCTCGCTCGTCGACTGGAGCGCGAGGGGTCAGCGAGGGCGGGCGGAGCGAGGCTTGTGGCGGGCGCCCGAGGGACATTACAGCTGCGCAGGTCGCGGGCGCCCTTTCTCCTCTCTGTTTGACTCTATTGTCACGGGTGAAAGCCCGTCGACGATTTCAACTAAAGCGAAAACTTCCATGAATCACCAATCATAACAGTATCGCAGGTCACCCTCTGAGTTCAAATTTATAGTCGCGTTTTAACTTTGCCCAACTTCGTGTCGAACAATCAAATCTTCTAATTTATTTTATCATCTGTTCGACCTTTGCAAAGTAGGAAGGTGATAACGAGGACGATGATGATATAACCGAATGATAAAAAATATGCTAAAAAGAGCGGAATTCATCATTTTAGTGGTTTATTATTCACAATTCTCAAGCGGTGCTATTGAAAAATTGTATTTTACTCGAGTAAGTATATTAATTAAGTACATCACATTAATCACACTAATATTATAAATGCGAAAGTTTGTGTGAGGGTGTGTGTGTGTGTGTGTGTATGTTTGTTACTCTTTCACGCTGAAGCGGCTGGACGGATTTGGATGAAATTTAGAATAGATATAGCTTATACCCTAACTCAGGGTTTCTTAAACTGTGGTCCATGGACCCCTTGGGGGTCCGTGACATGAGTGCCAGGGGTCCACAGCCACACAGTTCACTCTTAACATATATATTACTAGCTTTTGCCCGTGGCTCCGCCCGCGTGTTATTCGGTTTAACGACATGCTTTTTTCCGGGATAAAAAGTAGCCTTTATGTTAAGTTAGGGTATAAACTATATCCATTCTTAATTTCATCCAAATCCGTCCGGCCGTTTTAGCGTGAAATAGTAACAAACACACAAACTTTCTCATTTATAATATTAGTGTGATGTGATTAACTCAGTATCACGAATCGAAACAACAGTATCTTTTCCATGAACTTAAATTTAATGAAGTCAGCGCTCCATTTTCGTTTCCTAAAATTTTCTTCGACAGGGGTTCGTGGTATATTTGAAATTATGAAAGTGGTCCGTGGCTACTAAAAGTTTAAGAACCACTGCCCTAACTTAACATCAATTTTATCCCGTAAAAAAGCATGTCGTTAAACCGAATAACACGCGGGCGGAGCCGCGGGCAAAAGCTAGTTGTTTTATATTTTTTCCAAGGAACGTAATTATTATTATTATTACCTTGACAAAGCCTTTTAATTTCAAATCTCGTAACTTTTGTAAACGAAATCAGGTCTCGCATCTGTTCGTGACATTAAAAGAATTTAAGGAAATCGTTTTTAAAAAGTTATATATCTGCAGTATGACTTGAATAAACCGTCGCAATAAAAAGGATAAAATGTCTATCTTCGGTGCAGTTGCAGTGTGGTTCGATGCACGAAGGGAGAAGTTGTTGCCCCCAGGACAAAGCCTTGACGATTCCGAGCCATCACCCGAGCTTGCACATACTGAATTACTTAAAACCAGCATATCAAACTTTAGCGACGAACATGTGATCATCAGGAGTGATATCGCTCTGTGCAAATTATTTCTTTAATCTTTGGTGGGATTCAAAATTATAATAAAACTAATATTGCATCAAACTCGGAAATATTATAGGCTCTTCAAACTTGTTCTTGATAATAGTTCAATAAAGATAGACATAATCCACAGTTACGATAAGGTGTATTCAAAGAACAGGAAATAATTAAAGGGAAAATTCCATGAACATCATCAATCATCCATCATTCATAATAACAATCCAAAAAACAAACATGTGTATCGATATTGAGAATTAGTTCAGGGCGAAACAAAATATAAACAACAAGCTCATATGTTGTATACATAGTATATTATAATATAACCATATCAGCTATCGACGTACATTTTTCGTAATTTTCTGCCCCACTTCCCGTGAGCCCCGACATAAATATACCAGAACATACTGAACAAACCCATCTATGGCAAAAAGAAACGAGCGGACACCAATTAGAAAATACTGCAGCAGATTTTACTAAGTCCTAGTTTTTGGTTACTTTCATATTAAAGTCCGTTTCGAATGCACAAAAACCGACCTCATCTCCACTCTGAATGCGTTTCCGAGAAAGTGGCACGTTTGAAGAAAAGATAACAATAAACATTACCATTTACTTTGACTACGAAACTAATTATTTGTATCCAATTTTATGGCCCAGTCTGAAGGGTTTAGATTTTCTATATAATTTTTTTACAAATTTTTCGTTGCGTTTGTCGTTTTACTTGTAATATTTTTTAGGGTTCTGTACCTAAAGAGGAAAACTCCATTGACCGTCCATCTGCGTAATCTTATGTTACGTATGACAGATTATTATTAGTTCTTTGCGGTCTTGGTGCAAGAAGCACAAATTATGATTGTTTTTCTAATTATTGAATTAAAAGTAAGTATAATACAAATGCGTTTTATGGTATTTTGCGACTATACTAATAATGAAGAAGAAAATCAATTTTATAGGATTATAGTTCGCTTGAATGTCCATATTATTTTAAAAGCGTAACTTACGCAACTTACCATGTAATGAAAAAAATCATACAACTTTGCTGAAAATACCTAATTGACATCATAAAACTATGGTCGCATGATGCCATAAATAACAATTATTTAATACTTTTCATTCAAGAAGAAAAACAATCATAAGTTGTGCATTTTGCACCAAGACGGAAACGAATAAATTTAGCACTAAAATTGCATTTTCTTGCCCAAAAATTAGGTGTAATTTTTTTTTAATTTCCTTAAATTTTGTCACAGTAAAAGAGAGCACAAATATTTTATTACTTACAGCACAAATATTCTTCGTAAACACCCAATTCCAATATGGATATTGAATTGAAGGTATTAAAGAGCTAATTATTAAAATATATAATTTTGATACAGATTAAGTTAGGGGAATGTTTGAAAAACCGCATTAACATTATGTTAAGTTTCAGAAAGGCGATTAAAGTGTAGAAAAAAAATTACATAAGAAATAACATTTTGTAAAGGAGCTGACCGTAAAAAAATGTTGTCATATTCACTACTAATTTCCAGAAATCTTTAAGAAATTGCAAAAAGGAATATATGTCTCCCCATTTTTATCTCCGATACTACTGGACCAAAATATATGAAAAAACTGGCCTAGTGCGAGTCGGACTCGCGAACCAAGGGTTCCGTACCATTACCTAAAAAAACGGCAAAAAAATCATGTCTGTCGTATGGGTGCGCGGGTCCGACTCGCACTTGGCCGGATTTAGTATTTGTTGTTATAGTGGCAACAGAAATACATCATCGGTGAAAATTTCAACTGTCTAACTATCACGGTGACAGACGGACAGCGGAGCCTTGGTAATAGGGTCCCGTTGGTTACCCTTTGGTTACGGAACCCTAAAAATCACGGTAATATACATAAATATTACGGCAAAATATAGCAATATAGAAATTTACCAAAAAAAAATTAAAATTTTGAAAAAAAAAATCTTTGTACACGTACCATGCTATGATACGTACATACCACGATAATTACGGAATTAGGATGCGTGCTATAGGTGCGCGAGTAAAACTCGCACTTGACCGGTTTTTTGTCATTCCAGTCTTTGCGTCTGAAGGATACTGTGCTATCTGCATGAAGTGCTTGTAATTATTTTATATGAATTAATGAAATTATATTGAAGGGCGATGTCAAATATTTAAATGTGTATCACCATTTCAATCTCTGCACTCTAAAATTATAAATCTTACGACCAATATACCAAATTTACACGCAGTTTATTATTTATTTTCGTGTAAATTTCTCATCGAAGAGAAAAATCGTTGTCTTTGGTTTTGTGTCTATGAAATAATGTGTGCAGGTACAAGTGAATTTGTGCATGCAGTGTAAATATTTGACGTTTGGTGTGGTGAATGTTAAACACGAAGGTGCTGTGGTTTGTGATTTAGACAGAACTTCGTTCAGTTATTAAGTTCATGCTAGGTTTCTCAGAGGTGTTGAAACGTTGACTTAACTAAGATTAAATTTAGGATTAACGACATTTGAGCGCTTTGACCGACCGCTTGATAAACTAAGCATCTGTGTTGTCAATAGACTTTGTTATTGCAAGAACTGTAACTACTTACTATACATAGGTAACACTAAAAGTTTCCGGAACTGGCCACTTACATAAACAATATTTAAAAATTTATTGCAACATTTGAAAATAGAACTCTTTGGCTGTAGAATGCAGTTTGTTTCATCTGACTGTCTTTTGTTTTTACATTGTGGCGCCATTTAAAAAATTGTGTGTCTGCATCAACATGGATTTAACTCGGGAAAATTTTCGTAGTATGATTTTCTACGATTTTAAGTGTAATTTGACAGCTCAACAGAGCATCGCTCGGCTTGAAACAGCTTTTGGCAATGAAGCACCATGCAAGACGACTGTTTATAGCTGGTTTGCAGAATTCAAGCGTGGTCGTATCAATCTCAGTGACGAATCTCGCGATGGTCGGCCGTCCACCGCTGTGACCAACAAAAACATCGATGCTGTGCGCCGTATGATTGAAACAGACAGGCATGTGACCTACCATGAAATTCGCGCATCCTTAGAAATAGGCATGAGTCAAATACAATCAATCCTACACAAACATTTGGGTGTGAGAAAGCTGTGCTCGCGGTGGATCCCACACAACTTGACCGAGGCTCAAAAAACGGACCGCGTCACTTGGTGCAGTGCCATGCTTACCAGATTCAACGAAGGTGCGTCAAATTTGGTGTGGGACATAGTAACAGGTGACGAAACATGGATTTGTTGCTACGATCCCAAAACAAAGCAGCAATCGAGCGTATGGGTCTTTCAAGATGAGCCGAAACCAACCAAAGTGGCGCGCGTGAAAAGTGCATCTAAGCGGATGATTGCTTCTTTTTTTAATAAAACTGGACACGTGGCTACTGTTGCTTTAGAGAATCGTCGTACCGTGAATAGTGACTGGTACACGACCATTTGTTTGCCGGAAGTTATTGACGAACTCCGTAAAAATAACCGTAAACGCCGTATCATCCTGCACCACGACAATGCTAGTTCTCACACGGCCAGACAGACAAACGACTTTTTGAAGACGAAAAATGTAGAACTCATGAGTCATCCTGGATACAGTCCCGACCTGGCACCTTGTGACTTTTTTCTGTTCCCAAAAATTAAGAACCAATTACGCGGTCAACGATTTTCATCACCAGAAGAGGCTGTCGAGGAGTATGAAAAACACGTTTCAGAGGTCACCACAGGGGAGTGGCACAAAAGTTTTCAAAACTGGTTTGATCGAATGAAAAAGTGCATAGACGCCAAGGGAGATTATTTTGAAAAACAATAAATTAATTTTGTACCTTTAATAGTATTTTTTCATATTCATTCCGGAAACTTATAGTGCGTCCCACGTACGTTTACATAAATAATAGAAAAATGCAAAGGGTTTTATAACCTATTCATTTGAATAATGTTGCGCAAATAAAAAACTTCTTTCACAATTTATTTTTTAACAAATAATCCCTAAACGGTCGTTTAAATGTCAATAGAGGACAGACAAAGGGTTTTTAACAATATTAGTGATTAAGAACGCTGCACTGCTGTCGTCGCTCGGTCGTAACGCGTGCATTGGCTGCAACTGAGAGGGTGTATCAAAGTCAAGAGAGTCCAGATCAATGACGTGCCAGGTACCTCGACCTTCAGCTTCCAGACTCACCGCCCGAAGGGTGGAGCCCTTGTGGCCTCCAATTCTAAAACCTTGAGCGTCGAGCCCCGAATATTATTATTAACCTTGCTACACGCCCTGATTTGATTTTCAGGTCCTATTTTATGTCTCGACTTTTTCAGAGGTAGCTGGTTCAAATCCCGTAAGGTTACATTATGTGCTTTGGGAGATACTTTTAAGGCGAGGTTATCTAGAAGTGTTAGTTTTAGTTACTTAGTTAAAAATAATGATTTTAATAGGTATCCCTAGTTTTAAGGTATTTATGATATGGGCCCTTAGGGGCCTGAAATAAAGAAATTTATTATTATTTTTATTATTATTATTATCCATAGAAATCTGTCTTGCTCCAACGCTTTCATTTTACACATGTTTATCCTGCTCAGCAGGAGCGGGCCGCTCAGAAAACTCGCAGGTTTGAGGTGTTTTTATTTATTATTTTTAATATGACGGCCGTTTTATATCACATTTTTCACAACGTTTATTTTAGTATAACTTTTACAGTCCAAAACTTAATACAGCTCAAATGAAATGATATTTAAGTTCATAGTTTAGACCTATCTTTGCGATTTAATTGGATCTAGCTAAATTTAATTAATCGTGTATCGGACCGCCGAAATATTAAGATCAAAGAGTGAAATTATAATATTCATTTATATTCCCATTTCGTCTCTTTTAAAATTTATTTTAAGCCAATAAATAGCGATGATTAAATTTTGTAAAAAAATAATGACATATAACCCCCCCATGTTGTCCCCCTTAAGGTGTGCGTGCGCATAGGTATTTGTGGCCGAAGTACGGCAATAGCGCTCACCAACCACGTATGAATGACGCTCTGGGACGAAATAATCGAATGCACGAGTTTGGTTGGACTGTGACTTGTAATAACCGTTTCAAAAGCCATTAGGATAGGAACTTGTCACACCTGATGCCTGTGTGCATTGTTGGCATCAGGTATGACAAGGTCCTATCCTAATAGCATCTGAAACGGATTGTACAGTCCATGCTCGGAAACACCTCTGACACCTCCTCGGGGATTCGTGACAATTTTATTTATAATTATTATTTCTCGCGTACTTCACGATTTTAGAACCTCTTTTCTCTCAGTGTCATTCGAACACTAAAATCGCAGTCGGGATGTCGTTTCAGAGATATGTAAAGTTATTTGAATAACCTTAGTTTGTCGTAGAGGTTGTTAGAAGTAACAGAATGTCGAATGGTTGTCCCTTTTTTGCCTGAGCCTGTCCTTTATTTGAGGTCGACGGAGGGTCGTGCCACGAGGGCGTATGGGATTTTAACAAAAACAGAACTGGAAGATCAGTCTTTTTCCGCTTCAAATAGGTAATCAAACACATATTGATATAACATAAAGTAAGATTTTATTGGAGGCGGATAAAAACTTTGATAATTTTAGATTTAGGGAGCTACTGAAGCCGATTCTGAAACCTTTAGTTTTAGTTCTGTCAAAACTAAATTTTCTTCATTCCAAAATAGTTTATCGGTGTTAAGGCAACTCTATTCGCCTGAACTCCCATACTAGCGCAGTTCGCTGATCATATCCTTATTTATAGGTACTTGCTTATTATTTTTTCTTTTTCAACATATCCCATACAATATCAATGACGTGAAACTAAAACATTTATCAAAATCAAATAGTACATACAAAAGTTACAAGCGTATAAAAGTCATTTTATACATTTTACACATATTTTGATTAATGTTTATGTACCGTAATGTCCTAGAAGCGATACAACAAATCAAATAATTTTCACAACAGAAGCTACTTACTTTGGACAATTTCAAGTTTTGATAGCCTTCACAATCGACTTTATTATACGCGCAGAGCTGTCTAGCTTTACTATAGTAAACCTATCAATTTACTAGTTTAAAATGGATACATAAAAGGAATGAAGAATTCATTTAGAGAACCAAACCATGGATTTCGTTTAAATTTCACGTTATTCCCATCGGCTCACTGGGCCGTTGCGGAGTTCCTTTCTTAACTAATTTAAAATAATATTCATAAACATTTGAAAAATAAAACGTGCAATTTAGCAATCAGCAGTATTTCAGATATGTATTCTCATGAACGTTTTTACTTTTCAAATGTTTAAGAACGTGATTTTAAATAAGTAAAATCAACTCCGCAACGGACCAGTGAGCCGATGGGAATAACCCTAATTTTAGGGTTGAAATTCCTCTCGATTCAGCAAAAATAATCCCAATCAAAAGTTTTCTCAACAGCCTACGGAAGTTAAGTAAACCGGAAATAATATATACTAATAAAAAGAAGTGAAAAAGTCGTGTCTGTAAAATTTATATTTTTTCAGCTTCAATAACTATTTATAGATTTTTTGTCTGTCTATCTGTCTGCATGTATTTTCCGTTGTAATTCTAAAACAACTCAACGGATCTGAATGCGATTTTTTTTATTATCATCGTAGTGACCCTAGTCAATATATAGGCTATAAGAGGTGTTTATAAAATAACGCCCAAACCAAAAATGGGGCAGAGATGGCGGAACCGCGGGCAAAGCCTAGTTATGTATAAGTAATATACATTTAATGCAGCCAACACATTTTATATCACACCTTAATTATTTCATTTGTTACACTTAGATGTAATGTGCCAAAAAGTAATTATTTGTGTACATCTTTGTGCGACAAGAGTGTTGGTTGATTCCATTAAGTTACAAGTACGCGCTTGCTAACCTAGACAACGTGGGTTAACCCGCGGTTAGGGTTACCATTTCGAAATTTGAAAAATCCTGTTTTCGCTGGACATTTCAGAAAAAGTCCAGACAAATGAGTCACAAAATGAATTCTACGTTTAGTGTACGTTTTAATTTTAAAGGGATAGCAGGAAAGGGGGGACCGCACCTCCTCGCCTTGCCCGGTTTTTCCGTATATAGTTTAATAAAGACTGAAGAATTATTTAATACTTGTTTTATTTTTAAATAGTTGAATGCGAAAATTTAATATTCTATCCAACCATCCATCAGCCTATGTTCGTCCACTGCTGGACAAAGCGAAAAACATTAATTCAATATAATTTATCGAACAAAAAATCCGAAAAAAATGCAGAAAAAGTCCGGACGGGAGGCCGAAAGTCCGGACATGTTTAGACAAATTCAGACGGATGGTATGATTTTGCTTCGGAAAGCATTTTATGCAGTTGGTCCATTTGTGCTCGAAGTACGTCGGTAGGGCTAACAGACCATGTTTGGGACGTAATTATCGTCATTGAAAAGCGGGTGCACCAAGTGTGGACTATGACTGCATATCACAATTCACACATGGAACCACATCTGACACCTCCTTTGAGGATTCATGTCGTGACGATATATTTTGTAAAATTAATTGAGTGTACTTTGTAATTGACCCTTATAGCCTAATAACCGCAGGACTGAATTATTGTGTCATCAGCCCAGGGCCTAATGGACTTTGCCTTACCAATGAATACACATCCATGTATTTCATTTATACCTAGTATTATGTATTTATATACATACCTACATTAAGGTAGATGAATGTACCAGGGGGGTCTACATAACACGGTTTTTTTTTTAAATCGGTGCTGTTACTCCTCTTTACCACATTTTCCGGCTTATTTATTATAATACAATTAAGAGCCTGGTCCGCGACGACGACAATTTTGATGAAAAGTTATATGTTTTTCTGGCCTACATCGCGATGTTTTGGGAAAAACTAGGGACATACACCACTTCATATTGGCCGTCTACATAAAGGCTTAGAACTTATTTGATTGAATTGTTTCTCTTTTGCGAGTTATTTTGGTACTTACGAGACTGCTCAGAATCATTATTCATAATTTCTAAGTAGCAAAATAACACGCAAGGGAGAAACAATTGAATCAAATAAGTTTTGGGTCTTCATTGAGATGGCCAACATGGACTGGTGTACGTCCCTGGTTTTTACAAAAACATCGCGGCAATGACAAGAAGAATAATTATAATAATGCTTCGAATAAATACGGAGTGGTTTCTTAAGCTAGAAAATCCTAATTTACATAAAACTATTGTCGCGTAGTGCCATCAATCACATTCATTTAATACTCTTTATTCAAAAATAAGAAAAAGCAATCATAAGTTGCGTCAGAAAAATGCCAATTGTAATATTGAAGAACAAGACCAGCATCCCTTTGGCACAAAACCCGCTTGAAGCATCCACATAAATGGTCCATTATTTGAAAATTTGAAAGACCTACTCTTTTACTCTGTTCTTCATAACAGCCGTTTACTGAAACCTTATTAGGAGGGCGTGTAAAGAAACGAGATTTCAAAATTGTTTTCCCAAAGTTCAAAAACGATGAGGAAAATTTTCTAGAAGTAAATGTTGATACTGTTGTGTCGATTGCTGGCACTCGGTGGAACTTTGAATACATAATAATAACCAAATTAGAGATAATTCCTTTGAAAACGCCATAAAGGCTAAACTGGTTAGGAAATAAATAATTTTATAGCACAAGTGATTTTATTTTTATCATCCAGAAGTAAAAGTCGCAAAAATTATTTCATAACAATAGATTTCGATTGAAAAGATAATGTTGCGATTGTCAAAATAAATACAGAAAGTGATGTCGTGAAGAGCGAATGTATTTTAGAAACGACAATACGTGCGGCGGATCTGGCTCCGTCCACACTTTCCTCGATTAACTTTCTCATACACAATACTTGACCTTTCTATCGCATTCACTCTAAACTAGGGTCAATTCAAAATACAAAACGATGACTTTATTTAAAAAAAACCGGACAAGTGCGAGTCGGACTCGCCCACCAAGGGTTCCGTTAAAGACAATATTTTTTATGATTTAATTACAAATGTATAGTTTTCAGATTAAGGCGGTATTACTTGCCAAATTTCGTAGTTCTAGGTCAACGGGAAATATCCTATGAATATTGATTCCCTTGAGAGTGTCGAAATGTACGTTTTTTGCGGCATAAACGGCCGTACCTTTTTTTCACGTTAACTTAGAAGTTTGATATTTTCACAGCTTCAAGGGACTGTAGACCTGAGTATATTGTTTTAATTTCAACTCGATACCTCCACGCGTTCCCGAGATAAAGGGTCTTGACAGACAGACAGACGGATGGACGGACGGACAGACGGACAACAAAGTGATCCTTTAAGGGCTCCGTTTTTTTTTCTATTGAGGTCCGGAGCCCTAAAAATCGGTCAGTAGGACTCGCGCCCTGAGGGATCCCTACCATTCAAATAAGTTTATAAACTTCCATTATTTGAACAAGTATCACAAACTTATCATTACCTACAGAATTTATTAGGCAAAACCACAAAATTAAGTTACGAAATTCGGGTACGAAAATACATAAAAAATCGGCGTTTTCAGTATTTGTTGTTTAAATACAGTAAGTATTAATTTAATATACAGCAATTCCTAACTAGTTTCGTTTTCGAAATAGACCCCGCGTCACAATAATATTATAAAACTGACAACTTTGATAGCCCTCCATATCTTTATTTTAAAAGATAAAAAATAATAAAAAGCAATTTGTATTCTATAGACAACGACGCACATGCCAAGGTAAGAAAAAAACTGCATAATTTCTATGTATGGCATCCACTAAAAAATAATGTAATTGTATTATTAATTCAATATTCAGTTTTGGGTCAACATTCTTCACAACATAATCAAATTATGAACTCATTCCATTAACGAGCTAGAGACCCGTGACATACAGATGGGACGGACGGACAGCAGAGTGACATTAGGGCTTCGTTTTGCTCTTTGGTTACGGAACCCTGAAAGCCGATTACAATATCATTATCGAACCAATTTCTACAATTATGAACAGAGATATATTCAGCCCGCAAACTAGGCTACTGGGTTACAAGAAAAAACGATAGAACGACCCAGATCCGAAACCAATATTAGATCACTTGATCGAATTAACAATTCCTTTAAATTTGACTGTAGATCCCGAGAACTGCCTACAAAAGAAGCTAGAATGAACGAGACACAAACTAAATAAAGCCTTATTGACCCATATAATAATTATGCCTGAACTACCTACGCTTTCAAATTGTTTGAATTTTAGAATATTAAAAAAATATATATGTGGAATTTAGTATTGCATTTCTTACTACATTTGATATCGCTCACCACCATCGATAAATACGAAATTTCTGCCTGCGTGCTGATAAATTAAAACACTTTTAAACAAAGAAACGAAATTCCAAAACCGGCATCACGCCTAAATATTTACTTTATAGCAAGAACAAATCCATCCGAAGAATCAATAAATAATCGAGTCCCGTTCCCAGAGCTGCACAAACAGAGAGCTGGTCCCATGTCGCAGGGTCTTGGCTCTCAGACAAGTGTCGAGTGTTACTCTCTCGAGATATCAAGAGTGGGAAAGCTCCAATCACCAGAGGTCGGAGAAAACCCTTTACGTCGGCGCTGTCACGACGCTTTTAAAACTTTCAAAATCTCCCTACATGTTGCTCATTCCACTGAGAAAGCGTCCAACTTCCAAGAGAGTATTTTATTGATTGAAAGTTTAACATAATGTTGTTTACACGAGCAACTGTCGCTTGGAAGGTTGGTATTGTTTCGATACTGAATGAACGATACAAAACGTGCGATGCCGTTATCGTCATTGAATTAGGCTATGATTTTCCTATCGGAGAGATAGCAGTGAAAGTGCATCGCGGCGCGCGGGTGTAGTGCTCGCGGATGGCATTCAGAGCATTTTCAGCGGCTCGGAGAGAGGGAGAGAAACGTAAGAAAGCGCCAGCAATCGGGCGAAGGTAAGTAAAATTTGAAAGCGCTACACAATAGCGCGTTGTCGAAATTGGAAAGTTGAGCAGTGCGCGTCCATTGCGTAACAGCTATTACGGGCGGGCGTGACGCTGACGAAAGGTGAGTGACGTCACCGGCACGAAAGTGCATCGGCCGGCCCCCTCCCGCTGTCTGCACGTGCAGTGCAACTGCACTTCCTGCATCAGGATACTTTCTATTGGGAAGCCGTCGACGCTCGCAACGCGCTCTCGTCGCGCCGCTCGTTGGAAACTGTTGGGAAACTCGACTCTCACGCCGCACGAGATGCATCTGATTGAGCAATGACGCAGCCAGCTTTACGTTGCACTTACGCAACGACAGCATCAGGCCGCGGGCCGCACCATCTCCCCATAAATCTGACCTTATGGCCTAGGTGTTGCTTATGCAACGTTTTATTTTAAAATATTCCTTGTCTTGTACTTACACTTTTGTAATGCCCTCGATCTCTGTGCGGAAACACCTGTAACAAAAATGGAAATGTCATTTTAAATGGTAATTTGGTCTGTATTTCCGTCTGCCTTCACCGTTGAATCGGTGCATTCATTTCGAAATGCTCTTCTCTTTATATTTTTGTGTTATTAATTGTTAAAGCGATCGACTACTCAGTAACTGACAATTCTTTATTATGAACTGGCTTTTGCTCTCAACTTCTACCGCGTGGATCTCCTCTCCTTATACGAGACAAAAGCGTAAAACGCCATCACCTATATGAACTTACTAGCTTTTGCCCGCGACTTCGTCCGCGTGGAGTTCGGTTCACGCCCCTAGGGGGCGAATTTTCAAAAATCCTTTCTTAGCGGATGCCTACGTCATTACAACTATCTGCATGCCAAATTTCAGCGAAATTCGTTCAAGAGTTTCGGCTGTGCGTTGAGTCAGTCAGGTTTGCCGTTTATATATTCAGAGATAACACATAGTAAAAGATATTACGACCTAGATAGACGTAGCGCCGTCTAAAAGGGAAATAATAAATTATAAATAGTTAACTATAAATAGATACCGATTTTGAGTATTCCCATAAAATATTATCTTAGGAAAGTTACTCCCATAGCACATACGAGGTATGTTGTGAATCACAACTTGTGATATACACAACAGTCAAAACCACATCCAAATCCATTCAGGAGCACACAGACCTGAAGGAATATTACTTTAACAAGTATTCCCATAAAATATTATCTTAGGAAAGTTACTCCCATAGCACATACGAGGTATGTTGTGAATCACAACTTGTGATATACACAACAGTAAAAACCACATCCAAATCCATTCAGGAGCACACAGACCTCAAGGAATATTACTGTAACAAGTATTCCCATAAAATATTATCTTAGGAAAGTTACTCCCATAGCACATACGAGGTATGTTGTGAATCACAACTTGTGATATACACAACAGTAAAAACCACATCCAAATCCATTCAGGAGCACACAGACCTCAAGGAATATTACTTTAACAAGTATTCCCATAAAATATTATCTTGGGAAAGTTACTCCCATAGCACATACGAGGTATGTTGTGAATCACAACTTGTGATATACACAACAGTAAAAACCACATCCAAATCCATTCCGGAGCACACAGACCTCAAGGAATATTACTTTAACAAGTATTCCCATAAAATATTATCTTAGGAAAGTTACTCCCATAGCACATACGAGGTATGTTGTGAATCACAACTTGTGATATATACAACGGTAAAAACCACATCCAAATCCATTCAGGAGCACACAGACCTCAAGGAATATTACTTTAACAAGTATTCCCATAAAATATTATCTTAGGAAAGTTACTCCCATAGCACATACGAGGTATGTTGTGAATCACAACTTATTCTTATTCTTATTCTTATTCTTTATTGTACACAAAAAAAGGAGATTACAAATATTTGATACAATAATTTGAGTACAGCGGCGAGCTTATCTCTCAAAGAGATTTTTTATAGCAAACCGAATGAGTATAGGAGTGCTTTAAAAAATAAATAGGTAACCATATGTGTACGTGCTACATACTAAAATACTTACATAGGTGTATAAAATATATATAAATATATAAATATATCTAACATACATACTAATATAACTAACTCTAATATAAACTGACTATATATAAACATGACATAACGATACATGATAATTGATAATACAGCAATAAATAATTAAACATATTTAGGATAGCTTAAGGATTTGCTGAATAGTATTCCTTTAGTTTCTTTTTAAAAGAGGAGATAGTGCGACAATCTCGGATTGTGTACGGAAGAGAATTCCACAGCCTGATGGCTCTAACAGTGAACGAATTTGCGAAAGCTCCGGTATTGTGAGAAGGCGTTTTAAGGAGTGTGACTGTGTGCGACCTGAGTGGTTTATTGATATCTCTGCTAAACAGGAAGTTGAAGCGCTCACGAAGATAATCCGGAGCTGTTGAACTCTTGAGGACATTGAAAAGGCAACACAACGTATGGAGATTTCTGCGCTTCCGAATAGGCAACTTGTGATATACACAACAGTAAAAACCACATCCAAATCCATTCAGGAGCACACAGACCTCAAGGAATATTACTTTAACATTATTTACCCTACGGAGAAAACCCGAGTTACGATTTCATTATAAGTATCACTAGCCTTACGCCAGCGGCTCCGCCCGTGTTTATTCAATATCTGCCCCGTTTTCGACTTGGGCGTTATTTTATCAACATCCCTTATAGCTTATGATAATAATGAAACTGCATCCAAATCCGTTGAGTGGTTTTCTAATAAACACGACAGACTGACAAAAATTCTAAAAATGGTAGTTTTGGCTTAAGTGGAATACTTTTAACCCACTTCATTGAATTTTTTTAAATAATATTCAACGTACACACAGACATGCACAACTTTTTCCTATTTTATTATTGTACAGATATAACGGGTGTACAGAGGCTGCTATGTTTAAATGTAACAACAACTCTATCGATCATACTGAATTCACTTGTCCATAAAAAAAACAGTATGTTCTTCAAGTTAATAGTATTGAGAAAACAACAATTTTTTCATTTGTGCGGCGATATTTTCAATTAAAGATGGCAGTCTACTACTTGGCATAGATATCTTGATTAATAAATTGCAGAGAAGCGTGTCACACAATGTGATGGCTGACATGCATGAATAGCTAGGTGACCTACAACAATGAAGTTGAAAGTCAAAGGAATATTACACGACCTACGCAAGGCGAATGAAAAAACATAGAGGACGCATTTCTAACCAAGTCATTCGAAAATGGCACCACAGACTCGAAAAGGCAAAAGGCTCATGATTTGTTCGTACTGTGTATCATGCGAGGCTGGGCCAGCCGTGATTGGTCGACGACACAGTGAATGCTATTGGAGCCGTCGCCATACTAAACTGTGTTCAACACAGTTTGTCGTGGGATCATTTTTCAGCGCTAATTACACTTCTATGTTTTTAGGGTTCCATATCCGTAGGGAAACACGTAGGGCCCTGCTGTCTGTCCGTCCGAGTATGTCACGGGTCTCTAGCTTGCAGACGGAATGAGTTACAAACCTAAAATTTTAATATGTTATTAGAATATTGACCCAAAATTGAATTTAAAATAAAAATTAAATTATTTTTTCAAGTGGGGTCCCATACATGAAAAAGGAGATGGCAAAGAAATGATTTTCTTACCCCGACCTTTGGGTTGTCTTTGTCTAGAACACATTGATCAGAGAACAAACTACTTTTTTATTTTTTTGTATCTATAAAAATAAAGAAATGTCATAAAATTAAATCAAAGTTGGCAGTTTTAGACTATTTTTGTTACGGGGTCTAGGCAAAAACCAAACTAATGAGGAATTTGGAATTGTCTCTATATTATGTTTGTGCCATAATTATGCTGAATTTAAACAACAAATATTCAAAATGCCGATTTTTAATATACAGTCAATGACACGGTAGCGTACGGTCTATAACTTCAAAATTAAACATCTAGGTAAGGCAAGGGTACTATTTTCGTATTCAGTGATGAAGATTCTATAGTGCATAGGGGTCAGATGCATTTCCGAAAATTTTGACTTTTTTCGTATGTGCCGCCTCTAAAGTGATATGAGTATGGGTCAAAGCAGCAGGTAACATGAATTGCTGGGGCCGCAGCATCAGCATCCAAGCTGGGGCCGAATTACCAGAAACCTACAGCTCACGTTCTCACGGAACGATACCTAGAACGCCTAGAATAAACATACTTCTTGTAGAATTATCTGCTTTGTTGACATGCAGCGGTCACCCCGCATCACGTAGGCCATATACTGCTTTGCCACTTTTGCATAATATGTAAGCATGGTGCTGGACTGCAGCGCAGCGTTCATAGCGGGCACTCACAAGAGCCACTACTGACAAAATTCAGGATATTTTTGCAAAAGGAGTACTAAAGTGTGATGATACCTACAAGCGCAGAGTGCACCTAAACAACGGCTGACGTGGTCGAATAAATCCAATGGCCCAAGCTCGGTTGCTTATCGGAACCGAGTCCGATTACGCCGAAGTAACTGCTTTCGGACTGGTAACTGGTTCTGAGAATTGTTTATCATTGTTATCAGTATTCGGTTGAGGGGCACGCACACTGAATGTTTAACCCTACTAGCGGATCTGCTTTGACATGACCTTACCCCAGTGGACCGTATCATTCTAATTCACTTGTTTATCATAAGGTCGCCTGATAACCGAACGGTTATCTATCGGGAAAACCTACTAAATTTTGTGTCAGCATTGTTTTTTATTCCTAGATTCATTTATGTGCCTAACTCGGTTGTTTACGATGAATCCACCCCTTTATCGGTAATGTATATTTTCTGGGAAAACCCAATTCTTTGAATAACTACTAGCTTATCATCAGGGGTCACCAGCCACAATACGACTATAAAATAACCAGTGGACAGTGACTGCTCAACACTTGAGGTCCAACACTTAAGTAACAAACATAAACGAAAGGCTCCAGAGCCGCAGAACTTCATCGGGTCACAATGGCGTTACAGAAAAGAAATAAATCACAGAAAAGAAAAGAAAATTTCACAGTAGATGACTTCACGACACGTGGATTCCGTCTACCGTGTGGGGCCCCCTTCAACGTGAACCAATATTTGAATTTTGATCGTGAATATCGCCGGTTTCTCCTGTCCACGAACAAAATTGAAGTAACTTTCTTCAACGGCGAATCCTTCCAAGTGCTCTACAACTTCGATGCCACAAGAACGGAGGAAGATCGCCTGCTCATCAATTGGGATACCCTGACACCCCTATTCGGAGGAGTAACCCCATCGGGGTTTAGAAGTTTCGTCAGACTCTCGAAAATAGCGACGTTCGTCGAAAAGCGCATCCATCTCGACCAGTGCGAGGTCGGTTTACAGAACTCCTGTTTCTGTGGAAGAACGCCACCAGATGACCTGGACCTGGATACTTATTGGGACTCGTGCAGTGATCGACACTTCCATCATTTCTGTTCATTGCACGTCCGCTCGTGGTTGTATCTGTATCTAGATCCAAAGATTTTGTTCCAAGAATCGGAACAGCCGTTCTACGAGACCGTCTGGCAGCGACACTCGAGCAATCCAGATGTCTTAAAGTATTATTCAACGGGGAACCGCAAGGATACTGCGATTTTACTCGATTCGGCACGCTCCCTTGGTTACTCCAGCCGTTGCACAATAAATCGGGTGAAAAGTTGATGAATATCGTGATAATTAAGTATTATATTAAATTAAGTTTTCAAGTATGTATACTTTCTTGTGTATTCCTCTATAGTACAGGATGTGTGGAAGTAGTTTAGGAAAAGTATAAGCACCATTTTCTGCAATGTCGATGCAAGTTGCATCTCCATATTGCCACAGAGCACACCGAGCATAGGTATCACACTACAGCCGTCATCCTTTTTTTCCGTTTCCATGGGTTACGAATGTAACATGGTAAGAACTAGGAATGCAGAGCTTCGCTGACATGCAGTAGTCACCCGCGTTCGATGGAGCATACATCACGTTGCTACTTTTGCATAATGTAAGCATAACGCTAGACTGCAGTGCAGTATCTCCAGCGGGCATTGTAAACAGCTACTACTACTACAACAGCAACAACTACTATATTATCGCGCTTATCACGCACACAATGCCGTATGTGCTTAATAGGTATGTTTTACCTGTATACTAAAGTTACAAACTTTTGAACTGGTTTTCCCTATGAATGCCCGGCATTTATATTATGGTGTGGCGAGCTAAGACAATGCATCGAGTACAGCAATTAAACGTTGTTATCGATGTCCCAAATTGGTAGCGTAATTTTTATCGTAGGTATGAGATACGATCTATAGTGACTATGTGAACACGTGAGTGACTCCCGGGGCCCCAGTATGGGAGCGCGGGATGAATTGTAAATCGTCTATTTTCATAAGGATGGAAGTTTGACTGACGTGGTCCAAGAATATTTTAATATTCACTCGTTTATTTTAGGAATGATCCGATTACCGCGCCGAACGATAACCCCGCACGCGAGGTTGTGGGAATTCCAAATTGATATTATCCCTATATTGTTTTCTTTTTTCGGTACGATAAACAACTGGAGTGGTATAAATTGCTATGCGGGCAGTCAGTCGCTAGACACTACACGGTCAACATTACCGCAAGAACATCATATAGACTTAGGAGTCCCGTGACATCCATCCAGAACTCAAGATGCAGTCTCAAGACAGAATACTCAGTTTCCCGGTGGACACCTTCACGAGGCGCGGGCCTTCTATACCCGAGGAGGCCCCTTTCAGCCCCGGCGAAATTCTGCAATTCAATAAAGCATACAAACAGTTTCTTCAGGCGGAACGACAGCTGGACGACCTGACTTTCCTTAACGGGAAGCCATGCCCCGTCCGCTACAACTTTGATCCGACGAGGCCAGAAGAAGATCGTCTGATGGTGAACTGGGACTGGCTCATGCCCTTATTTTGGGGGCCGCCGCCAGGTGAGAGGGATCTCGTGAGGGTGCCCACTATACTGGAGTTTGTTGAAAAGAAGATTCGCTTTTCGAAGTGCAAGGCGGTCGCCGGGGACACCTGTTCCTGCGGCAAGAGGCCTAATGTAGTGGTACCACCGGGACGTGAGTGCAGGATCCCACAGCACTTTCATCATTTCTGCACGGCGCACGTCTCTGCGTGGATAACCAAGTACATGGTCCCGGCGATTCTGCTGAAAGAATCCCAAGAAATCTTTAGAGAGGTCATCCAGAAAGTGCATGAAGGTGATCCGCAAATCCTCGAATACTATTCGACGGGTGACCGGACGGACACAGAAATGTTGCTGCACTCGGCTCGCAACATCAGTGATAATAGTGCTAAATAGTGCAGCAATGCTGCTGCAATGTGACGTTCGCTTATTAAAATAAATATTTGTGTTTATAATATGTTTACTTTTTTTTTCTTGTACCCCTATGAGTGTAGGATGATGGAGAGTTGTGCAGGTAAGGTACTGAGATCATTCCCTCTGACGTTGCTTCAAGTTGAAATTTAGTTTCTCTCGTGACCACTCTATGTTAGATACAATCAAGTCAAGCTTTGACTGCACCAGATGTAACGGCTAGGTAACGTGCTACGAGCCGCTGCATAGCACGTCACATCACTAACGCAGATAAGTTGCAAGGCGTGATGATTAGCGTTATGTGCACATGGGATGCAAAGCTCCGTTATCACAAACTATGCTTGGCATATGCTTATCATATGTCTTGAGCAAGGCCTGAGTGTGCATTCGCCTCTGACTACGTGTATCTGCGACGTTTAGGTATGGAGCCGACCATACAGGAATATGAGACGTCTAAATAAGGTTTTTCTTAACTTTATATCTATGAATAACTGCATGTAAGCCGCAAACAGTATTATGACAAAGACCGGCGGCAATTGGCGTTACATCTGTAACTCCTTATGGACCGATAATACGTATGACCACATGGCACGCTATCGTTTAAATATGGAACAAACTATGTGTCACTACTCAAAAGATAGGTAAATATGATAAGACGACGGGACCTTCATCGAAATATTATTACAGGCTGCCGGCCGAACGTAAGTAGCTCCAGCGTATTACGGCAACCCACGTTTAGTTGGCACTGTCTTGAAATATTCGGGAAAACCCGTGCTATATTCATTTTATGATCTGTATCCGACTGGCGGCGTGTATTTCAAAACGAAATCAAAACTGATGAGTGACCATAGAAAATTACCGGGACATACACGTGTGCTTCATACACGTATACACCTCACTTATACTTAAGATTTGTCATTGTATAGGTGTTACAGGTTTGGTTAGACTATAATGATGTACAAAACATCATTCTAAATATGTATACTTTTCATGATTCTTGTAATGTTAGGACTATGGTATGACAGATACCTTACCTAAACACTGCACCGTACCTACCTATCGCTGCATAGCATGTCGCGGTGCCCCTCTATCGTGTTACAAAGTGTAGTGACCACGGTTATCTATGCATGGATGTAGATTGTACAACATCTTAGTGGATAGAACTAGTACAATATATTATTATCATTATTAAACTAACTACCTAAATATCTAGTATAATGAAGGAAACTGGTATGTCGTGACATTTGTAAGTCGGCATGCATTTTGAAATGAAATAACTATGTATCGGGAACAAGTTTTTTTTTTTTATTTTCAAAAACAAACACTCACATGCACAATATACTCAATACTGATGTACACAAATACCTAATACTTATTATATAAACAAATGATCATATCTATGATTAGCACTACTTCGGCCGGTTGAGAGTTCCACGCCACGATGCCTGCTCACGCAAAGCAGCTGCATACTGCATCAAGTGCCTGTCCAGTCGCCGCTGCTCGGCCTTCTGACGTTTTCTCTCCTCCCGCTCCAAGTCTTGTCTGCGCTTTTCTGCTTCTTCTTCCGCCCGCTCTTGCTCCTTCCGAGATTTTTCCCCGTTGTCGCGATGAACGGCTTCTCCAGAGTTTCCGCTCATGGTGGATGATGATTTTGTGAATGATGACATGGTGATTTTGTTAAGACTGATCGATTGTACACAGCCTTGTGATTATGGCGAGTGTATATGTGCTAATGATTGATTGTATATGTACTTTCCTCCATTTATACTAACCCGAAAACTACCTAATAAGGACTCGTTGTTCCATAATTATCGCGAATTTTTTCCCACTTGAATAAGCTCGTTCATGAGGGATAATTCAAATACCGTGACATCATGGTGTACCGCAGTAACGACAGAATTGATAAGCAAATTAGGTAGAGAAACGTATTTTGTGGTAAAATGGCGCAATATCGATGATGTCAACGGGTAATACATATCGACAATACCCAGTTATTTTCAGCTGAAAAGGAAAAAATTGATAAGGATAATGCATACAGTTTTACATTTTATTACGGGAGTCATATCATACACTGTGTTAACTTCTGTTAGCTAGCACAATCATGCTCCGTATGGAAAAAAGTATAGGTAAGCTTCAGTACGTGCTCGTTACGGTACAAATGCAACCAACGATTGTTTCAACTCTA